>CM035117.1:72235461-73491812 GCA_020205555.1 Panax stipuleanatus
TTACATTGATTAAATTAATGTTGAGAAATTTTTATATTCAATGATGCATTTAATTGAGCTTATTTGATTAACATATTAATTAATAAGCATAATGTTATTTTAATTAATTTAATAATTAATTAGAGATTTGATGATTTGACATAATCAATAAATAAGAATTTTAATTATGTGAGTATGTGATTTAATGTGGATTTATGCCATTTTATTTAATTGATTTAAATCATGTTATTTGATTAAATTGAGTGTGACATTAAAACTATATTATAAAGCTTTAATTAAATTAATGGAAATGGAAGAATATAAGGGGCAAGCAAACAAAGCCTTAGTGGGGGTTGGAGCCAATTAACCAATTATGGGATTAACTGACGACCCATAACCCACGACTTCTAATTACGCGTATAATATATTAACTTACATATACATATCAGTTCATATATTTTGTAAGATACTAAGTTCCAGAGAGAAAAGGAGAGAATTGAGAGAGAGTTGAAAATAATTGAAGAATTAAAGTGCATCATCTTCATAGAGTTAGCAAGGGTAACTTCTTGATTCAACCTTTTATATTTACGTATATATATATTTCTTCCATGAAAATCCAACTTGAGTTCTCTGTGAATAAAATTGGTGTTAATTACTTGAGTTATGATTATATACATGTTAACTGATGTTCATAACATACTTTCTATAACTTATGTATGTTTTAAAACAATCAAATTCATGATTATATGCCTTAATCAAAGTTCTGCAAAATTTCAGAGTTTCATTTACGTACTTTTAAAAATCCTCTGATAAAAATTGTTTTTGATAATTAACTTAAGATGTGATCGTATATGTGTTAGTATATGTTAATAACATGTTATATATCACGTATACGTCATTTTCAGTGGTCATACCATGGAATTTTGTTGATAATTGGGTTTTCAAAAAGTTACAGTGTAGAAATTGTACAAATGGCCCATATGGCCCTTATGTACAAAATCTACATGCCTTATGCGTTTATTTAACTTAAATTGACACGTGATTATGATTGTGTACTTTTAAACAGACAAAATGAAAGTTGAACGAACGGATTCGGTGTTATAACGAATCCGTAACGTTAAATTTCTTGTTTTCCTTCAAAACTTTACAAAGTATGAAAAACAATGAAATTATATGATTAATTCAAATAATTGTACGTTTTAACTCATTAAAATCGTGCTAAAAAGATTGGGTAATGATTATATGTGTATTATAGTGTCGGGGTATGCTTAAATTCATGTGCGAATAAATTAATTGGATGTTTTTGGCTAAGTTCTGTTTTCCTCGCGAACTTCAAAATCTGGAACTGGCATGTCGCGCCGCAGCGCCAGCTCCAGACCTTAAGGTCCGCGCCGCAGCACCAAGGATGGCTTATATGGTGGCGCCGCAGCGCCACTATGTAGTTTGTCCAGAAATGAGAATTTTAATTATTTTAGTCCAAGGAATGTAATAGTAACCTAATCTAATGAACATAAAAATGTGTTAGACATATAATGGAATGTTAAAATAGATTCTTAACATGTCAATGAGGTACTGACATGTTTAATTGAATTGTTGAACGCATAGTTAGCTAGCGTTCGTGAAATCTAATATTTTGTGAAGACAAGTGTTGTGATTTGATTAGTATAATCATAATCAGAGTTTAGACAAAAGAGAATGAACTTGTGATGCTAGTTACATTATTGATTAATGTGTATTGTGAATGTATTGGTATGTAGGACTTAATAAAGAACATGAATTATAAATTGTAGCTTGTGCAAGAGGCAAGTTTCCTAAACTCAAACTTTACTTTTACATTGAGCAAGTATCCTATCTCTAACTTATTATTTTTAAGCAAGTTTCTTAACATTCTAAATTATTCATTTATCAAGTCTTAGACTTGTGTTCTATATCGAGCGAGCTCTTGTTTTTAATTGTGCAATGTCAAAGGTTTCATATTTGATGCTATAACTCTTTTAAGCATGATTCAGCTATACAATAGTTATTCGATTGTATACTCTTGAGATTTATCATTCAAGTTAAATATCGATGTTATTGTTGAACTTGTAGGACTAGTGAAACCTTATTTATTCGACTAGTCCATAGTTGATGTTCGTTCTAAATTCTAGAATACTTATTGAGCTTATCCAAACCAAACTTCCTTTGGTGCGGACTCTGATGTCAAAATTGAGATGAACAACCCTGTAAAGGGGATTATTTACGCTTTAGCGTTGAGATATTGTGCACAGTATGGTACTAAGGGCTGATCCCCCTAAGTACGAGAAGTAGAGTCCATAGACTTATGACTGTTAAAGGTTTAAAGTATAAAAACTTTACAACCTAGGACATAGTTTAAGGTCTTATGACCCTCAGACGTTCTCTTGATTCCTGTTATTCATTCTTGAGTCAAAAGTTGAGTTTTTTTATTCAGATGTCTTTGATTCACTCGCATGTTATTATATTGTTGTTGTATTATTATACTTGTGGGCAATCGTGGTCACTCTTGCGTAATAATAACATTACAGTTAAGAACGAAAGGTCCGATGAGCCTTCTACTAGCAAAGGCAAGGGCAAGGTCAACAAGTGATGAAGACTTGTTGTTTATTTTTATATGTTTATGTTTCAGTTTTATGTTAAAGTTGTGTAAGAGTTATTTAATTGTTTATGTTTCCACATTTGAGATTTAAGGTTAAGTACGACTTGGGATTGATATATTTATTTTTAGATGTTGTAACCCCATAAGGGGAGGATTATTTTTATTTATTTTATGGTTTGCATTTATTATGGGTAGATAAATAGATGATATTTGTACAGTGAACACCAAGTCCCGTGAAAATTAAAGTACCCGAATTTGGGGGTGTCACAGGTTGATATCAGAGCTGTAGGTTATGAACCTTAGGTGGGGGAAAACCTTAGGATAGTAGCCTTTTAGAGATCGAGAACATAGTAATGATAACTTTTATCGAGTTCTAAGAAATATAATAACTTATCTTATGTGCTATGTGCTTATACTTATATACTCGAGTATCGATTAGCATCACATAATTATTAAAACTTAAAATTTAATTTGCCAGGATGACAGATGCTGGAGAACCTAGTCAGTCCAGGGACCTTTTACCCGTAAAGGCTAGAGAGGAGGAGCCCCGAGACATCCACGTAGTCTGGGAGCAGTTAGTCTGACGAGAACCATCACCCTTGATCACAGTCATTGGTCAGGAGTATGTGCCGGTGTCTGATTCAGAGGAGGACTTTGAGGAAGACCCTGAGGAGATTGAGGTTCAGGCTGAGATAGCCGAAGAGGAGGAGGAAGACCCTAAAGAGTTCTCGCCAGGCTCTATCAGTGCCTAGATGTATGACGAGATGTATGACCGTAACATAGAGTTACGTGATTCTGTTCAGGAGCTGAAGGAGACGGTTCAGGAGCTGAGGGAATGATCGGTTACTCAACAATCTACCATCGAGCTGAGGGATGGAGAGGTTGAGGCTCTTCACACACGGTTGGGAAATATAGAGTGGGATTTGGCTCACGAGAAGGGCCAAACCGAGCAGAAGTCAGAGGAAATGGAGGAATTGAAGAATGAACTAAAAGAGAAATCAGCAAGGCTGGCCATAGCAGAGGAGGCCTGGGTAAGGGAATCACGACAAGCAGATCTCACAGAAGATAACTGTCGGGCGAAGAAGGCCAAGCTTGAGGAGACGTACTCTACGCTTCAGTATGCAATTAATGAGGCCCAGGATTGGGTTATGAGGTACCCAATTCAGTTCGAAGGACTACCGTCATACATGCTAGATCACAGGACGATGTCCCGGATTATGGAAGAAAAGCGTGGCAAAGCTGTTCGTCGCCTTAATGGGCAGTGATAGGAACATTTGATTTTGTGAAACCTATCTGTTGTTAATAATGTATATTCTGATGTGTTTATAAACAAAGGAATATTTTGATGTTTTAAATCCTGTAGATTCTTTATCTCAGGATAGTTGATGTAAATAGCATTGATGCTATCTTTTGATGTTTAAAAACTTTTGATTTAATAAAATATTAGAGTTTATTTGAGACGATGTATTGTAATGATTGTGTCTAAATTCTTAAGTTAAGCTTTAGATATTTAGAGAATTGAATAAAGATCTAATAAGCTTATTTCTTAACAGAAAAATGCCGCCAAGAAGACGACCTAACCATCAACAGGCCCAAGAGGGGTCAACTAACAACAACAACGACGCCAATGCTAATCCCGTTCAGCAGTTGGCAAACTTACTTGTTGGAGCGCTTAACAACCAACCTCAAGCTCCACCGAACACAATGTTCAAGGACTTCAAGACGGTGGGACCGCCAGAGTTTAAAGGCACCATGAACCCGATAGAAGCTCAAACCTGGGTGATGGAGATGGAGAAAGTTTTCGACATTGCCAGAGTTAGAGAAGACCAGAAAAATGCCTATGCAACGTTCATGCTGAAATCCGAAGCTAGTTATTAGTGGCAAGCGAATAAAGTCCTGGGAGGAAAAGGTGTGATTACCTGGGAGAGGTTCAAAGAGATGTTCTTCGAGATGTACTTTCCGACTAGCTCGCAGAATCAAATGGAGATCCAGTTCCTGGAGCTGAAATAGGGGAATATGTCCGTACCAAAATATGCGACGAAATTCAATGAGTTGGCTAGGTTTGCCACGTATCGAGTGCACACCAATCAGAGGAAGGCAAGGAGGTTTGAACAGGGCCTGAAGCCCTAGTTGTATAGCAAAGTGTCAATGTTCCAATTGAACACTTTTGCTGGGGTGTTGGAGAAGGCCATTCTCGCTGAAGGTGGGAGTGACGCTGTTATAAAGTATAACCAAGATCAGAAAAAGAAGAATAGTGAAGGTGAAGGAATTAACAAGGCTAGTGGTAGCAACACGGGAGGGAGTAGTAATCAGAAGAGGAGGTGGAGTGATAACTCATCAATTGGGAATCAGCAAGGAGGTTAGAAAAAGAGGATCAAAGTTTGTCCGACCTGCGGGAAAGCTCACCTGGGAATCTGTATGACGGGAAAACAAGTATGCTACAATTGTGGTGAGGAAGGCCGCATAGCACCTAACTGCCCTAACCCAAAGAAGGGCGCTTGCTTCACTTGCGGCTCAAAGGACCATCTGGCAAGGGACTATCCCAAGAAGGGATCTGGAGGAGCAGGATCAGGAGGGAACAAGGGAAATAGCGGTGGAAGTGCTCTAAGTATCACGGGACCAATCGCAAACCAACCGACCAAACGCCATAACCTTCAACACGACCGTGCAGGATGCTGTACAGTCTCGCGATGTGGTGTCAGGTATCATTCCGATCAATAAATTTAATGCGTATGTACTATTTGATTCGGGTGCTACTTTTTCATTTATATCCGATGACTTTGCTAAGAACTTAGAACTTCCTATGGACGAGTTAAAATACCCCATGAACATAGAGATTGCAAATAGAGAAGTGATCCCTGCTAAGTATGTACACAAGAACTATAGGGTGGATATTAAGGGTAACATTATGAACGTAGATCTTATCCCGATTAGACTTGGGGAATTCAATGTTATTTTGGGAATGGATTGGCTAGTCAATTATGGGGCTGTAATTGATTGCCAGAGGAAGTGTATCAACCTTCTGACCCCGTCAAAGGTTTTGTTTTATGGAAGTAAATCGCCTAGACAAGCGAGTTATCTGACAATGATGCAGGCCAGAAAGTTGTTAAGACAAGGCTATGTAGGATATTTAGCCTACATAGTCGATAGTCGTAAAGAAAACCCGAAAGTGGAAGATATACCAGTCGTAAAGGACTTCATAGACGTATTTTCGGACAATCTGCCAGGACTTCCACCAGACATAGAGGTTGAGTTCGTGATCGATTTGGCGCCAGGGACCGCTCCAATATCGAAAGCACTATACCGGATGGCTCCGATAGAAATGAAAGAGTTAATGGTACAACTGCAAGAGTTACTGGACAAGAAGTACATCCAACCGAGCGTATCGCCGTGGGGAGCGCCGGTGTTGTTTGTGAAGAAGAAGGACGAGACGATGCGGCTTTGCATCAACTACAGAGAACTGAATAAGGTCACAATTAAGAATAGATATCCATTACCGAGGATCGACAATCTGTTTGATCAATTGAAGGGAGTAAGGTACTTTTCAAAGATAGACTTGAGGAGTGGTTATCATCAACTGAAGGTGAGGCCAGAGGATGTCCAGAAGACAGCATTTAGGGCTCGATATGGTCACTACGAATTTTTGGTGATGTCATTTGGTCTGACGAATGCTCCTGCAGCATTCATAGGCTTAATGAACGGAGTGTTCAAACCGTTTTTGGACAAATTCATGGTGGTCTTTATCGATGACATTTTGGTATACTCGAAGCCCAAGGAAGAACATGTAGAACATCTGAAGTTAACATTAGAGGCGTTGAGAAGAGTGAAGTTATATGCCAAATTTTCAAAATGTGAATTCTGGATTGAAAGAGTACAATTTCTTGGACATGTGATCGACAAGGATGGAATTTTGGTAGATCCCTCTAAAGTCGAAGCTGTGATGAACTGGGATCAATCGAAAACACCATTGGAAGTGAGAAGTTTTCTTGGATTAGCGGGCTATTATAGAAGATTCAATCAAGACTTTTCCAAGATCGTAACTCCGCTGACGAATTTGACTAGGAAATCGATGAAGTTCGTTTGGACGGAGAAGTGTGAGGAAAGCTTCCAAGAGCGTAAGAAGAGGTTGAGTTCAGCACCTGTGTTATCTCTTTCGGATGATATAGGAAATTTTGTGGTTTATAGTGATGCGTCGCATAAAGGACTTGGCTGTGTGCTTATGCAAAACGGCAGGGTCATTGCGTATGCATCACGATAATTGAAAGACTATGAGAAGGGGTATCCGACCCATGACTTGGAGTTAGCTGCAGTGGTATTTGCTTTGAAAATTTGGAGATACTATCTCTATGGGGAGAAGTGTGAAATATATACAGACCACAAGAGTCTAAAATATATTTTTACACAGAAGGACTTGAATATGCGCCAGAGAAGGTGGCTGGAGTTAATTAAGGACTATGAATGTGAAATCTTATAACATTCAAGTAAGGCTAATGTGGTTGCCGACGCCTTAAGCAAGAAGGGTCGGGAGAAATTGATGATGTTGACTGCTTAGGAGGAGCTAATTTCAGCAATGGAAAAGCTAGAATTGGAAGTAAAGTACCTAATGGAGATTGACGAGAAGTTATTTCAAATGCAAATTGGTACAACCCTATTGGATAAAGTTAAGGAAGCTCAACTTCAGGACGAAGAATGTGAGAAGGTTAAGAAAAAGATATCTGAAGGAACTGAACCGAGATTCAAGATAGGCAGTGAGGGACTACTGAGATTTGAGAATAGAGTTTGGGTACCGTCAGTGCTAGAGATTAAGGAGGACATTTTGAGCGAGACTCATAGCTCATGATATTCGATACACCCCAGTAGTACCAAGATGTAGCAGGACCTTCGACAGCACTTCTGGTGGCCGAATTTGAAATGAGATGTTGCTGAGTATGTTGCAAAGTGTCTGACTTGTCAGAAAGTGAAAGCAGAACATCAGAGACCGAGTGGTTTACTACAACCCCTGGAAATCCCAGAATGGAAATGGGAACACATTATAATGGATTTCGTGGTTGGCCTTCCTACGACTCAGAAAGGCTACGACGCAGTATGGGTTATCGTTGACCGACTGAAGAAATCCACACACTTCCTTCTGATCAAAATCAGATTCAACTTAGACCAGTTGGCAAGACTATATGTGAAAGAGATTATTTCGAGGCATGGAGTTCCGGTGTCAATAGTTTCTGACAGAGATCCGTGTTTCGCATCGAACTTTTGGAAACGACTACAGGAATGCATGGGGACACAGTTGAGAATGAGTACGGCTTATCACCCATAGACAGACGGGCAGAGCGAAAGAACGATCCAGACATTGGAAGATATGCTGAGAGTATGCATTATGGATTTTAAAGGCAACTAGGATGATCACCTACCGCTTGTGGAATTCGGTTACAACAACAGTTACCACGCTAGTATTGGCATGCCGCCTTACGAAGTGTTATACGAAAGAAAATGCAGAACCTCGCTATACTAGGATGAAGTTGGCGAGAGACAACTACTAGGTCCAGAACTGGTACAGCAGACAGTAGAGATAGTCAGGGTAATCAAAACAAGACTGGTAGCAGCTCAGGATAGGCAAAAGAAATACGCCAATCCACACCGTAAAAATGTTGAGTTTGAATCGGGTAGCTTTGTATTTTTGAAAGTCTCTCCCTGGAAGGCAAAGATCAGATTTGGTAAGAAGGGGAAATTGAGCCCGAGGTTCATTGGACCCTTTGAAGTACTGTGAAGGATTGGAGAAGTTGCGTATGAGGTAGCCTTACCTCCGGCGCTAGAGAATATCCACAACGTCTTCCATGTTTCAGTTTTACGCCCCTACAAACCCGATTACAAGCATGTGATTTAATATGAACCCCTACATTTTGAGAAAGACTTATCCTATGAAGAAATTCCTGTTCAGATCGTTGACAGGAAAGAACAAGTCCTCAGAAACAAAGTTATACCTTCTTTAAGGTAATTTGGAGGAACCACAATGCTGAAGAAGCTACGTGGGAACTCGAAGAGCATATGATGAAGAATTACCCACATTTATTTACTTAAATTATGTGTATGCGATTCTGCGGACAGAATCTTTGTAAGGGGGGATAAAATGTAACGGGACGAAATTTAATTGAATCGTGATTCTGGGGACAGAATCCTTTTAAGGGGGGAAAGATGTGACGAACGAGATTTTTTTAATTTAAATTGAATATTTATTGAATTAAATAAATATTTTTTGATGATTTACTTATTGAGTTAAATAATTAATTGATGAATTATATGTGTTACATTGATTAAATTAATGTGGAGAAATTTTTATATTCAATGATGCATTTAATTGAGCTTATTTGATTAACATATTAATTAATAAGCATAATGTTATTCTAATTAATTTAATAATTAATTAGAGATTTAATAATTTGACATAATCATTAAATAAGAATTTTAATTATGTGACTATGTGATTTAATGTGGATTTATGCCATTTTATTTAATTGATTTAAATCACATTATTTGATTAAATTGAGTGTGACATTAAAACTATATTATAAAGCTTTAATTAAATTAATGGGAAAGGAAGAATATAAGGGGCAAGCAAACAAAACCTTAGTGGGGGTTGGAGCCAGTTAACCCAATATGGGATTAACTGACGACCCATAACCCACGACTTCTAATTACGCGTATAATATATTAACTTACATATACATATCAGTTCATATATTTTGTAAGATACTAAGTTCCAGAGAGAAAAGGAGAGAATTGAGAGAGAGTTGAAAAGAATTGAAGAATTAAAGTGCATCATCTTTACATAGTTAGCAAGGGTAACCTCTTGATTCAACCTTTATATTTACGTAAATATATGTTTCTTCCATGAAAAGCCAACTTGAGTTCTCTGTGAATAAAATTGGTGTTAATTACTTGAGTTATGATCATATACATATTAACTGATGTTCATAACATACTTTCTATAACTTATGTATGTTTTAAAACAATAAAATTCATGATTATATGCCTTAATCAAAGTTCTGCAAAATTTTAGAGTTTCATTTACGTACTTTTAAAAATCCTCTGATAAGAACTTTTTTTGATAATTAACTTAAGATGTGATCGTATATGTGTTAGTATATGTTAATAACATGTTATATATCACGTATACATGATTTTCAATGGTCATACCATGGAATTTTGTTGATAATTGGGTTTTTAAAAAGTTACAGAGTGTAGAAATTGTACATATGGCCCATATGGCCCTTATGTACAAAATCTACATGCCTCATGCTTTTATTTAACTTAACTTGACACGTGATTATGATTGTGTACGTTTAAACGAACAAAATGGAAGTTGAACGAACGGATTCGGTGTTATAACGAATCCGTAACGTTGAATTTCTTGTTTTCCTTCAAAACTTTACAAAGTATGAAAAACAGTGAAATTATATGACTAATTCAAATAATTGTATGTTTTAACTCATTAAAATCATGCTAAAAAGGTTGGGCAATGATTATATATGTATTATAGTGTATGGGTATGCTTAAATTCATGTGCGAATAAATTAATTGGATGTTTTTGGCCAAGTTCTGTTTGTCTCGCAAACCTCAAAATCTAGAACTGCAATGTCGCGCCGCAGCTCCAGCTCCAGACCTTAAGGTCCGCGCCGCAGCGCCAGCCGCGCCGCAGCACCAAGGATGGCTTATATGGTGGCGCCGCATCGCCACTATGTAGTTTGTCCAGAAATGAGAATTTTAATTGTTTTAGTCCAAGGAATATAATAGTTGTGACGCCCCCAAATTCTAAGACCGCCACTTGGTCTCTCGAATTCGGTTCATCACGTGCTCATGGTAATACATCACAATAATAATAACTAAATATTGCACAATCACAGCGGAAATTCTATTCTAGAATAATTTACAATGATTTATTATAATTATTCCCCCAAGTCTCGCAACCTACAGTACTTAATAGATTACATAATAATATCAATAAACGACTTATTACATAATCTAACTTAAGCTTAAACATAATCAAATCCAGTCTTACTACATTATCTTAATACAACATTAAAATATTAAAACATAAAAGAGACAAGCTAGTTGGTAGCCTTGCCCTTGCCCTTATCAATGCCCGAAGGTTCGCCATGCTCTGCCTTAACTGAAATGTTTTAGGGAAAAGCAAGAATGAGCACAAATTGCTCAGCAAGTAATATACAACAAGGGTAAATGATATAATTCTCAATTCTCGAAAGGGTATAGGAAAGTTTGATAGTTCAAGGATAGCAAGAATATCAACAGTTCTCAATAACAGTCACTAAGGACAGAATAATATCAATATGATTCAATAATAAATCAATTCAAGATTTCAAGATAACTGAATACTGAGCAGTCACTAAGGACTATGAACTTCCACAGGATTTGACAGTAATAAACTGAAAATCCAACAAAAACAGATACAATAGGTGATCAGCCTAAAGTACCCTCGTTATGCATAACAATCAATCATACTCAAGTGCGCGCGTCGGTTCTCCGACAGTTATAGTTTGTTCTTCTCAGTCATATAT
The DNA here is from genome assembly GCA_020205555.1 of Panax stipuleanatus. NCBI lineage: Eukaryota > Viridiplantae > Streptophyta > Magnoliopsida > Apiales > Araliaceae > Panax > Panax stipuleanatus. Next base: position 72,246,625 of record CM035117.1, read on the forward strand.
AAGATCCCGCACCAATCAATTGGTTTTGGGTCGCTTTTCAATAATGTAAGTCTAGCCGAATCAAATGGCATAGACACTTTCACAATATTCAAGAACAACACTAAGTTCAACATGAATAATAGCTTTAATGAAATAAGAGTTCAAGTATGCTAATTCAATTCAAACGATTAAGTAGGAACTAGTTCGCAATATACAAAGATAGAATACTCGTATCCAAAGAGATAAGGTTTAGATACTCGCTTACGATATCCGTTAAATAAAGTAGTGCAAGGGTTTAGGATACTTGCCTTATGCGTAGTTTATTCACGTAAAGCTAGCCAACACTTTCGAATCCTATATATAATGTATTACATGCATAAGATTTTCATTAGTTAACACATCCGTTACACAACTTATTACTCAATATACATATATGTTACTATCTTAGTCACATGTCATACTTATACTCATATGGTATAAAATCAGATCACGAATCAAGTACATAGTTATAATATAAATGATATTATACCAACTCATCATGTTCAAGTAGCTATGATTCTTTGACCCATGGGCTTCCATTATATAAGTTAAACATTATCTTGTTACTTAATCATCACCTATGCACATATATCAGTAGGTTGTAAACCATTTCTAGCAATGTAGGCGTCATATAAGCTATCTGTCCAAAATCAGATTGTCAAACTGCATGGCTTTCAATTCCAGGCCGGCGCAGCTGCGCCATGACTAAGCCTAGGGACAGCGCAGCTGCGCAGCCCTCTGGCCAAGCCAAGGCTGAGCTGTGCCTTATGGTTTCTGTCCGGTCATGCAAGCCAACAACACCACATAGCATATAAACATATTAAAAGATACTTTTATGTTTGTACAACCTTTCCTCGTTTCAATTATATGTGATATAGATTCTAAGTCAATACTTTCAATGACTAAAAGTCATTCAAGGACACGAACTCATAAGGTCTAACATGCTCGCTTTTTAAACACTTAAAATGTTCACATAACTTGTAGTAAACATGTTCATGAGTTTTCATATCACATATATGCAACTATCATTATCATTAGTTTGAAAGCATACTTTATTTACGCAAATTTGGTTTCATTACAAGTAACATAGTAGGCAAACATGAATGATACCTTAGCAAGTCTACAAGTTCTATCAAACATGTTCATAAGTATCGAAGTTCAAATCTCAATGTAACATGCCGACGTTCACGTTCAACACTTATACTTTAATTAATAAAGTTTGCTAATACGTTCTAACACGTTCATGCTACATTATGAAATTTATATACGTAAGTTAATGTGTCCGACATGTATGTAAAGGCCATAGAAACATACCCGAAAATCAGAATATATATATGATCTTTATATGTCAAGGTTTGCCTTTAAAACTTATATTTTCGTTAGAAATGAGCACTAGTTAGGTTCACATGTCCATATTATATCATGGAACCAATATAGATAAGCTAACATGCACTTCATGTATTTCTATGTCATACTATTATGTCTCAAAAGTCAGAATGTATTTATGGTCTATATATGTTAAAGTTTGTTTAGGAAACTTGAGATTTATTTCAACGCTATTAGACATTCCATTAATCTTGTATGACATTATACCAACACACGTGCACTTCATGTTAATATACTCGTGTATAGGTAATACTCATGCTAACATGTTCATTTAAATCAATGCACAAAACTATCACGTTGCAGAAAGCAAGCAGAAAGCAGGGAACTGCTGCAGACTGCTGGCGCAGCTGCGCAGCTTCCCAGTGTAAAACTGGCGCAGCTGCGCCGGCTCCCAGCCAGCGGCAGACAGTTCCAGAACATGGCAGTTTAAAAACCCAAACACAAAAATTCCCAACGAATTCCATTTCTAATTAACCACATTGCTTCCTTATCACATTATAAGGCTATATAACAACTCACTAACATTATTAAACCACCAATTTTGTAAATTCTAACTCAACTCAAGAATTGAACATTTTTACAGAAAAATGAAAACGGAGTTCTTGACAGAAAAATGAGAATTGAAACCAACTACATTCCAATCTTAACATGTATACAAGTCCATACTACACTACACAGGCTTTCTATAATCCATTTATACTTTAATTCCTCATGATCAAGAATTTCAAGAAAAACTCAGAGAACTACAATGGAGTTTTTCTTTGACAGAAAATGAAAATGAAGACAGGGAATGGAATTATACCTTCGAAGCACGAATTAAACTTGCTAATGCTGCTATAGGATTCTCTACTAACACTGATATATAAGGCTCTCACTCAACACTCTAGCAATTTTCAGCAATTGATATGTGAAGAAGAAGAGTTCCTATTTGTAGAGAAATCCTTACACAGGCAATGAGATTATACCACAAATCAAACCAACGTAAATTTGAATTGTATAGAGGTTAATGGAGAGTTGGTGATTAGTTGGTGAAACTCATTATCAATACCACTCCCTTGTTCATTATGATAGCTAGAATGTGCTGAGTTTGAGGATATAGGAGTAGGATAGCTTCATGTGTATTCACGTGAAGAGCAAATGGGACACTTAAAATGAGACAATTGATTTAACTTCTCAGCATTTGCAAATACTACACTTGTATACACACACCATATACTTATGTTATATATTATATGTACTCTTAGGTTATAATTTAAATCACAATGTACTTCACATAATGTAATAAGTGTAATTTACACACATATAATCCATGTACGTTTATCTTACTGATATAATACAATCGGATACTACCACATTACATTATATCATATATTATTAAATTGTATTAATCAACAATTATTTATAATATATCCATGATACATTATTTTACTGTATACACACTCACCTTGTCACATAGGCATTATCATGTATTCCTAACATATAGTTTTAATATAACATAATCACTTATGCTTCATGTAATATATGGTTTCTATGTGTAATATATTCGCATTGCATTATATAACATAGTTTATGTATATACATGCATGGTCACACTTAAGTGTCTCTCTACACTATATAATATAGTTGTATTCCATATACTTTATATATTCAAGTATTGCACATTTGTACATATCAATTAATATAATCTTATTATATTAATCACTCACTTATTTGTTTTATTATTCATAATGTCACATAAATAGACTATTTATCTCGTTGATTAATTAACAATAATATTAATTAATTTATTCCTCATTGATTATTAATTACACCAAATTAATAATCATAGGATTAATTATCACATTAACAAATATAAATCTCAGCACAATTATAAACAAGTGGTTTATTATTATTATATTTCTTGCAATAATAATAATCACATATTATTAATCAACCACAGTTAATATCTCACAACAATCAATTAATATCCTCTAATAACAATTAACAATTAATATAGATTAATTGTTCACTTAAAAATTATTCGTCAATTAATATAATTATTAATATTTCCCATCACTGTGCCACACTAGGCTCTCAACGAGTTTATCACAAACTCTACATTTTTCTCAATTGTCATAAATATTCAATTTAATATAATTGAATTAATCATTCTCATAATTAAAAAAAAATTCAAATAAATTCTCATTTCCATTAATATATTTATTTAATAATATATGGAAATTCTCGGGTATTACATCCTCCCCCCCTTATAAAAATTCCGTCCCGGAATTGCTACAAGGTTACACAAATAAATGGGGATAATCCCTCATTATCCTACCTTCTAATTCCCACGTTGCCTCCTCGACATCGTGGTTACGTCAAAGTACCTTTACAGACGAAATAACTTTATTTCTCAAAGTTTGTTCTTTCCTATCTAATATCTGGACAGGAATTTCTTCATACGCCAAGTTCTTCTCCACTTGAATGGGCTCGTAAGAAATTATGTGCTTGTAGTCAGCCTTGTACGGTCGCAACACGGAAATGTGAAACACGTTGTGGATGTGCTCCAGTTCGGGTGGCAACGCAACTTTGTATGCCACTTCGCCCACTCGCTTCAGTATCTCGAACGGTCCTATGAATCTTGGACTCAATTTTCCTTTCTTGCCGAAACGGATTTTTCCCTTCCATGGAGATACTTTCAAGAATACAAAACTGCCGACTTTGAAGTCTCGGTCCTGCCGATGCAAATCTGCGTATTTCTTCTGGCGATCTTGAGCTGCTACTAATCTGGCTCTTATCACTGTCACCACGTCTGCGGTTTGTTGAACTAATTCTGGTCCGAGTATTCGTCGTTCTCCGACTTCGTCCCAACATAATGGCGTTCTGCATTTTCTCCCGTAAAGAGCTTCATACGGTGGCATGCCGATACTCGCATGGTAACTATTATTATACGCAAATTCGACTAAGGGTAGGTGGTCGTCCCAATTTCCCTTAAAATCCATCACGCAAGTCCTAAGCATGTCCTCCAGCGTTTGTATTGTTCGCTCACTTTGTCCGTCTGTTTGAGGATGATAAGCTGTACTCAACCTCAACTGCGTTCCCATTCTTTCTTGCAAGCTCTTCCAAAAATTGGACGTGAAGCGCGGATCTCGATCAGAGACAATTGACACCGGCACTCCATGTCGTGAAATAATTTCTTTTACATATAGGCTTGCTAATTGGTTCAAACTGTAGCGGATCTTGATTGGTAGAAAGTGTGCGGTCTTCGTTAGTCGATCCACGATAACCCAAATAGCATCATAACCTTTCTGTGTAACTGGAAGTCCTACCACGAAGTCCATGGTAATATGCTCCCATTTCCACTCTGGTATTTCTAACGGTTGTAGTAAACCACTTGGCCGCTGATGCTCTGCTTTAACGCGTTGGCAAGTCAAGCATCTACTGACGCACTCCGCGACTTCCCGTTTCAAATTGGGCCACCAAAAATGTTGCCTTAGATCTTGGTACATCTTTGTGCCTCCCGGATGAACGGAATATGTCGTATTATGTGCCTCAAGCAAAATCTCTTCCCTCAACTCGGTTACCGCTGGTACCCACACTCTCCCTTCAAATCTCAAAATACCGTCTTTATCCATTCAAAATTTTTCTTCCTCATTTTCTGTGATCCTCTTTCGGATTTTCTCACACTCTCCATCCTTTTCTTGAGCTTCCTTTACTCTATCCAACAACGTCGGACAAGCTTCCATTACAATTAACTTCTCACCAGACTTTTCTGGTCCTTTCACTTCTATCTCCAATTTCTCCATTTCTCTTATCAATTCCTCCTGAGTCGTCAAATTAAACAACTTCTCCCTTCCTTTCCTGCTCAGAGAGTCGGCAACCACATTTGCCTTTCCCGGGTGATAAAGAATATCGCAGTCATAGTCTTTGATTAATTCTAACCACCTTCTCTGCCGCATGTTTAACTCCTTCTGTGTGAAGATATATTTCAGACTCTTGTGGTCCGTGTATATCTCACATTTTTCTCCGTATAGATAATGTCTCCATATCTTTAACGCAAAAACTACTGCCGCTAACTCTAAGTCGTGAGTAGGGTATCATTTTTCGTAATCCTTTAATTGTCGTGATGCATATGCAATGACCTTGTCGTGCTGCATAAGCACACAGCCAAGTCCCTTGTGCGATGCATCACTATACACCACAAAATTTCCCGCATCATCTGGTAATGATAACACAGGTGCTTCGCTCAATCTCCTTTTCAGTTCTTGAAAACTTTCTTCGCATTTGTCGGTCCATACAAATTTCACCGTCTTTCTAGTCAAATTGGTCAACGGGGTTGCTATCTTAGAAAAATCTTGGATAAATCTCCGATAGTACCCAGCTAACCCTAAGAAGCTTCTCACCTCCGTCGGTGTTTTCGGTTGTTCCCAATTACTTACTGCTTCAACCTTCGCAGGGTCTACAGAGATTCAATTCTTATCCACCACGTGGCCTAAGAATTGAACCTTCTCCATCCAAAATTCGCACTTAGAAAATTTTGCATACATCTTCTCCTTCCTTAGTGCCTCCAAAATAATCTTTAGATGTTCGGCGTGTTCTTCCTCTGTCTTTGAGTAGATCAAAATGTCGTCGATAAAAACCACTACAAATTTATCCAAGTATGGCTTGAAAACTCGGTTCATCAAGTCCATAAATGCTGCCGGAGCATTAGTCAATCCGAATGACATTACCAAAAACTCGTAGTGTCCATAACGGGTTCGAAACGCAGTCTTTGGTATGTCCTCATCCCTCACTTTCAGTTGATGATATCCTGTTCGTAGGTCGATCTTTGAGAAACACTTTGCTCCCTTCAGTTGATCAAACAAGTCGTCTATCCTCGGTAGCGGATATCGGTTCTTGATCGTTACTCTGTTCAATTCTCGATAATCGATACAGAGTCTCATCGATCCGTCCTTCTTCTTAACGAATAGCACTGGTGCTCCCCAAGGAGAAACACTCGGTCGAATGTAACCCTTATCCAACAACTCTTGCAATTGTATCATCAATTCCTTCATTTCTACTGGCGCCATACGATATGGAGCTTTTGAAATCGGTGCCGTTCCCGGTGCTAAGTCTATTACGAATTCAATTTCTCTGTCTGGCGGAAGACCAGGCAGATCGTCCGGAAACACGTCTTGAAATTCATTAACTACGTATATATCCTTAATTTCTACTCCCTTTTTTCGAGTATCAACGATGTAAGCTAAATATCCTACACATCCTTTCCTTAACAATTTCTTGGCCTGCATCATCGTAACGCAACACGATTGTTTAAGCGATGAGCTACCATAAAACACTACCTTAGACTTACTCGGAGTCTGAAGGTTCACACATTTGTTCTGACAGTCAATTATCGCCGCATGGTTATACAACCAATCCATTCCTAGTATCACATCAAATTCTCCCAATCTAATAGGAATCAAGTCTACGCTCAGTTCATGTTTACTAATATTTGCGTGACAATTTCGATAAACGTATTCTACAGGGATCACTTCCTTATTAGCAACTTCTATGACCAAAGGATTTTCTAATCGTTCACGGGGTGTACTAAGTCTACTAGCAAATTCTTCAGATACAAAAGAACAGGTGGCACCCGAATCAAATAATACATAAGCATTTATATCATTGATTGGGATTATACCTGACACCACGTCCTTCGCAGCCACTGCGTCTTGGACGGTCATGTTAAAGGTTCTGGCGGTTGGGCGGTTGGATTGTGCCGGTCCACCGATCATCAGCTTGTTGCCTCCTTGCTGATTACTACCCCCACCACTTCCCTTCTTTGGGCAGTCCTTAATTCGGTGCTCCGTCGAGCCACACGCAAAGCATCCTTGTATCTTTTTCGGTTTCAAACAGTTGGGCGAGATGTGCCCTTCCTGTCCGCAGTTGTAGCAAGTGCCACGTCCCTTCCAGCACTCGCCCTGGTGATTCTTCCCACACTTCGGGCATCCTTCAGCCCTCTTCTTGAAACCTCCACGAAAATTCCCTGATTGATTATTATTGTTGTTTTTGTTGTTGTTGTTGTTCTCCCACTTTCTCTTTCCCAAGTTGCTTCCTCCGCTACTGCTTCCTCCCGTACGATTCTCTCCTCCAGTATTCTTTCCTTTCTTTTCTTTGTTATACAGACTTAAGGCCTCACTGCCGCCTTCCGCAATGATTGCCTTCTCCAGTAATGTTGCAAAGGAATCAATTTGAAGAACTGATACCTTATTGAACAGCCATGGCTTCAACCCTTGTTCAAAGCGTCTAGCCTTCCTCTCTTCATCACCAACTTGGTGCTCCGCAAATCGCGCTAGCTCGTTAAACCTAGCCGCGTACTGCGCCACCGTCATCTCACCTTGTTTTAACTCTAGGAATTTCACCTCCATCCTATTCTTCATACTCTTCGGAAAGTAATTCTCGAAGAACAGTGTCTTAAAATTATCCCAAGCTATTATCCCTTCTCCAGTTCTTTGTTGATTAGCCTCCCACCAGTAGTTCGCTTCTCCCCTCATCATGTACGTGGCAAACACCGTCTTCTGATCTTCGCCTACGCTAGCTATAATGAAAGCTTTTTCGATCTCTTTGATCCACGTTTGTGCGACGATTGGGTCGGTAGTTCCCTCGAACTCCGGGGGTCCTACACTCTTAAAGTCTTTAAAGGTTGTTACTGGCACAGTTTGAGGGTTCGGGCGAACGGGTTCATTGTTTCTTCCCCTTAAGGCTTCTCCTAACAAGTCTACCAGTTTCTGGATCGGGTCTACTTGTTCTCTCTCATTGTTAACGGATTCTTCGGGTGCAGTCAATCTTCGTCTGGGCGGCATTATCTGCATCACAATTTTTCACTTTATTATTATTCAAGTATATCACTTAAGTATTTCTTTTAATACTAAAAGAATAAATTTATAACACGTTTCTAAAATCAACTCCATTTATATTCATATGCCATTTCATTTCATTACATGATTTTCCTAGCATACTGCTATAAATGTTATCACCTATATCCCCTAATATCACAAAAGACGGGGAATATACCAACCTACTACCATACTACCCCTCTAACAAAAAGCTAACTCGGGGTTTACATCATCATCCCACATCTTACACAAAAGATCGGGATTACAACATAGTATATAAAATACATGAAGACACAACTAGTACCACCACTAGACTGACTAAGGAAATCTCATCCCATCATCCCGCGCTCCACTGCGCTCTTGTACTCCAACTGTGCTATATACGCAAACAGCTCTCGGCTCAAGGTATGTAGAGTCTGTCCCTATTCTGTCGGGTAGTGGTACACACCATCAATCACCCTCTCAAAAGCTGAACGGAACACATACCCCATCTTGTTCATCTTTCTCTTCTTGCACCTGACCTCGTGCTCAAGGTCGTCAGCTCTCTCATTGGACGCTTCCCACTTCTCCTCGAAGTGTAACCTATCCATCACTTCCAACTCTAGCTGAGTACGGAGTGCCTCTTTCTCAGTCTTCTCACTCAGTTCCCTCTGCTCAACCTCTTCTAGCTTCTCTGCCAAATCTGCATTCCTAGCCACTGACTTGTGAAACAGAGTTCCCATTTGGATCCCTACCTCCCTACGGTAGGCAATCTCCACCTCTAACTCTTGCATAGCCAGCTTCCTCTGGTGGTCCTCGTCCCTCAGCTTCTGGAACTCAGACTCTCTCTCGTGGGCCTCTGCCTCCAGCTCCTGGACTCTGCAGTCTAACTCTAGAACACGCTCCTCGTACTCGCCTAACATCTGTTCCTCTATAGTAGCCTCATCAGAGTCCTCTACTGGCTCATCCTCCATCGGCTCCTCCTCTGGATCAGTCTCTATCTCAATCTCGATCTCATCCTCATCATCAAACTCGGATGGTGCAACTGCCTGCACTGGCACAGCCTCTAGAGGTGCCTCGTATACTACATGTATATCTCTGGGCTCCTCCTCTGCTACTCTACTAGTTACACCTGTGTCTGTCATCCTACAATCACAAACACAAGGCAAACAAATAGCAACTCCATTAGAATGTTAAATAAAACATAAGTTCATTGTATAGAATGAAGTTACATTTCATAACAGACTAAGTCTCTCAAGGAAAACTCTACATGAGTTTTATCTCCTTCCTAACTTCTAAGTTCACCTAAGCTATAGTCCAAGGACACTCGTTCCTAAGGTTTATAACCTGGCTTTGATACCAACCTGTGACGCCCCCAAATTCTAAGACCGCCACTTGGTCTCTCGAATTCGGTTCATCACGTGCTCATGGTAATACATCACAATAATAATAACTAAATATTGCACAATCACAGCGGAAATTCTATTCTAGAATAATTTACAATGATTTATTATAATTATTCCCCCAAGTCTCGCAACCTACAGTACTTAATAGATTACATAATAATATCAATAAACGACTTATTACATAATCTAACTTAAGCTTAAACATAATCAAATCCAGTCTTACTACATTATCTTAATACAACATTAAAATATTAAAACATAAAAGAGACAAGCTAGTTGGTAGCCTTGCCCTTGCCCTTATCAATGCCCGAAGGTTCGCCATGCTCTGCCTTAACTGAAATGTTTTAGGGAAAAGCAAGAATGAGCACAAATTGCTCAGCAAGTAATATACAACAAGGGTAAATGATATAATTCTCAATTCTCGAAAGGGTATAGGAAAGTTTGATAGTTCAAGGATAGCAAGAATATCAACAATTCTCAATAACAGTCACTAAGGACAGAATAATATCAATATGATTCAATAATAAATCAATTCAAGATTTCAAGATAACTGAATACTGAGCAGTCACTAAGGACTATGAACTTCCACAGGATTTGACAGTAATAAACTGAAAATCCAACAAAAACAGATACAATAGGTGATCAGCCTAAAGTACCCTCATTATGCATAACAATCAATCATACTCAAGTGCGCGCGTCGGTTCTCCGACAGTTATAGTTTGTTCTTCTCAGTCATATATAAGATCCCGCACCAATCAATTGGTTTTGGGTCCCTTTTCAATAATGTAAGTCTAGCCGAATCAAATGGCATAGACACTTTCACAATATTCAAGAACAACACTAAGTTCAACATGAATAATAGCTTTAATGAAATAAGAGTTCAAGTATGCTAATTCAATTCAAACGATTAAGTAGGAACTAGTTCGCAATATACAAAGATAGAATACTCGTATCCAAAGAGATAAGGTTTAGATACTCGCTTACGATATCCGTTAAATAAAGTAGTGCAAGGGTTTAGGATACTTGCCTTATGCGTAGTTTATTCACGTAAAGCTAGCCAACACTTTCGAATCCTATATATAATGTATTACATGCATAAGATTTTCATTAGTTAACACATCCGTTACACAACTTATTACTCAATATACATATATGTTACTATCTTAGTCACATGTCATACTTATACTCATATGGTATAAAATCAGATCACGAATCAAGTACATAGTTATAATATAAATGATATTATACCAACTCATCATGTTCAAGTAGCTATGATTCTTTGACCCATGGGCTTCCATTATATAAGTTAAACATTATCTTGTTACTTAATCATCACCTATGCACATATATCAGTAGGGTGTAAACCATTTCTAGCAATGTAGGCGTCATATAAGCTATCTGTCCAAAATCAGATTGTCAAACTGCATGGCTTTCAATTCCAGGCCGGCGCAGCTGCGCCATGACTAAGCCTAGGGACAGCGCAGCCCTCTGGCCAAGCCAAGGCTGAGCTGTGCCTTATGGTTTCTGTCCGGTCATGCAAGCCAACAACACCACATATCATATAAACATATTAAAAGATACTTTTATGTTTGTACAACCTTTCCTCGTTTCAATTATATGTGATATAGATTCTAAGTCAATACTTTCAATGACTAAAAGTCATTCAAGGACACGAACTCATAAGGTCTAACATGCTCGCTTTTTAAACACTTAAAATGTTCACATAACTTGTAGTAAACATGTTCATGAGTTTTCATATCACATATATGCAACTATCATTATCATTAGTTTGAAAGCATACTTTATTTACGCAAATTTGGTTTCATTACAAGTAACATAGTAGGCAAACATGAATGATACCTTAGCAAGTCTACAAGTTCTATCAAACATGTTCATAAGTATCGAAGTTCAAATCTCAATGTAACATGCCGACGTTCACGTTCAACACTTATACTTTAATTAATAAAGTTTGCTAATACGTTCTAACACGTTCATGCTACATTATGAAATTTATATACGTAAGTTAATGTGTCCGACATGTATGTAAAGGCCATAGAAACATACCCGAAAATCAGAATATATATATGATCTTTATATGTCAAGGTTTGCCTTTAAAACTTATATTTTCGTTAGAAATGAGCACTAGTTAGGTTCACATGTCCATATTATATCATGGAACCAATATAGATAAGCTAACATGCACTTCATGTATTTCTATGTCATACTATTATGTCTCAAAAGTCAGAATGTATTTATGGTCTATATATGTTAAAGTTTGTTTAGGAAACTTGAGATTTATTTCAACGCTATTAGACATTCCATTAATCTTGTATGACATTATACCAACACACGTGCACTTCATGTTAATATACTCGTGTATAGGTAATACTCATGCTAACATGTTCATTTAAATCAATGCACAAAACTATCACGTTGCAGAAAGCAAGCAGAAAGCAGGGAACTGCTGCAGACTGCTGGCGCAGCTGCGCAGCTTCCCAGTGTAAAACTGGCGCAGCTGCGCCGGCTCCCAGCCAGCGGCAGACAGTTCCAGAACATGGCAGTTTAAAAACCCAAACACAAAAATTCCCAACGAATTCCATTTCTAATTAACCACATTGCTTCCTTATCACATTATAAGGCTATATAACAACTCACTAACATTATTAAACCACCAATTTGTAAATTCTAACTCAACTCAAGAATTGAACATTTTTACAGAAAAATGAAAACGGAGTTCTTGACAGAAAAATGAGAATTGAAACCAACTACATTCCAATCTTAACATGTATACAAGTCCATACTACACTACACAGGCTTTCTATAATCCATTTATACTTTAATTCCTCATGATCAAGAATTTCAAGAAAAACTCAGAGAACTACAATGGAGTTTTTCTTTGACAGAAAATGAAAATGAAGACAGGGAATGGAATTATACCTTCGAAGCACGAATTAAACTTGCTAATGCTGCTATAGGATTCTCTACTAACACTGATATATAAGGCTCTCACTCAACACTCTAGCAATTTTCAGCAATTGATATGTGAAGAAGAAGAGTTCCTATTTGTAGAGAAATCCTTACACAGGCAATGAGATTATACCACAAATCAAACCAACGTAAATTTGAATTGTATAGAGGTTAATGGAGAGTTGGTGATTAGTTGGTGAAACTCATTATCAATACCACTCCCTTGTTCATTATGATAGCTAGAATGTGCTGAGTTTGAGGATATAGGAGTAGGATAGCTTCATGTGTATTCACGTGAAGAGCAAATGGGACACTTAAAATGAGACAATTGATTTAACTTCTCAGCATTTGCAAATACTACACTTGTATACACACACCATATACTTATGTTATATATTATATGTACTCTTAGGTTATAATTTAAATCACAATGTACTTCACATAATGTAATAAGTGTAATTTACACACATATAATCCATGTACGTTTATCTTACTGATATAATACAATCGGATACTACCACATTACATTATATCATATATTATTAAATTGTATTAATCAACAATTATTTATAATATATCCATGATACATTATTTTACTGTATACACACTCACCTTGTCACATAGGCATTATCATGTATTCCTAACATATAGTTTTAATATAACATAATCACTTATGCTTCATGTAATATATGGTTTCTATGTGTAATATATTCGCATTGCATTATATAACATAGTTTATGTATATACATGCATGGTCACACTTAAGTGTCTCTCTACACTATATAATATAGTTGTATTCCATATACTTTATATATTCAAGTATTGCACATTTGTACATATCAATTAATATAATCTTATTATATTAATCACTCACTTATTTGTTTTATTATTCATAATGTCACATAAATAGACTATTTATCTCGTTGATTAATTAACAATAATATTAATTAATTTATTCCTCATTGATTATTAATTACACCAAATTAATAATCATAGAATTAATTATCACATTAACAAATATAAATCTCAGCACAATTATAAACAAGTGGTTTATTATTATTATATTTCTTGCAATAATAATAATCACATATTATTAATCAACCACAGTTAATATCTCACAACAATCAATTAATATCCTCTAATAACAATTAACAATTAATATAGATTAATTGTTCACTTAAAAATTATTCGTCAATTAATATAATTATTAATATTTCCCATCACTGTGCCACACTAGGCTCTCAACGAGTTTATCACAAACTCTACATTTTTCTCAATTGTCATAAATATTCAATTTAATATAATTGAATTAATCATTCTCATAATAAAAAAAAAATTCAAATAAATTCTCATTTCCATTAATATATTTATTTAATAATATATGGAAATTCTCGGGTATTACAATAGTAACCTAATCTAATGAACATAAAAATGTGTTAGACATATAATAAAATGTTAAAATAGATTCTTAACATGTCAATGAGGTACTTACATGTTTAATTGAATTGTTGAACGCATAGTTAGCTAGGCGTTCGTGAAATCTAATATTTTGTGAAGACAAATGTTGTGATTTAATTAGTATAATCATAATCAGAGTTTAGACAAAAGAGAATGAACTTGTGATGCTTGTTACGTTATTGATTAATGTGTATTGTGAATGTATTGGTATGTAGGACTTAATAAAGAACGTGAATTATAAATTGTAGCTTGTGCAAGAGGCAAGTTTCCTAAACTCAAACTTTACTTTTATATTGAGCAAGTATCCTATCTCTAACTTATTGTTATTAAGCAAGTTTCTTAACATTCTAAGTTATTCATTTATCAAGTCTTAGACTTGTGTTTTATATCGAGCGAGCTCTTGCTTTTAATTGTGCAAGTTCAAAGGTTTCATATTTGATGCTATAACTCTTTTAAGCATGATTCAGCTATACAATACTTATTCGATTGTATAATCTTGAGATTTACCATTCAAGTTGAATATCGATGTTATTGTTGAACTTATAGGAATAGTGAACCCTTATTTATTCGACTAGTCCATAGTTGATGTACGTTTTAAATTTTAGAATACTTATTGATCTTATCCAAACCAAGCTTCCTTTGGTGCGGACTCTGATGTCAAAACTGAGATGAACAACCCTGTAAAGGGGATTATTTACGCTTTGACGTTGAGATATTATGCACAGTATGGTACTAAGGGCTGATCCCCCTAAGTACGAGAAGTAGAGTCCATAGTCTTATGACTGTTAAAAGTTTAAAGTATAAAAACTTTACAACCTAGGACATAGTTTAAGGTCTTATGACCCTCAGACGTTCTCTTGATTCCTGTTATTCATTCTTGAGTCAAAAGTTGAGTTTTTTTATTCAGATGTCTTTGATTCACTCGCATGTTATTATATTGTTGTTGTATTATTATACTTGTGGGCAATCGTGCTCGTTCTTGCGTAATAATAACATTGCAGTTAAGAACGAAAGGTCCGATGAGCCTTCTACTAGCAAAGGCAAGGGCAAGGTCAACAAGTGATGAAGACTTGTTGTTTATTTTTATATGTTTTTGTTTCAGTTTTATGTTAAAGTTGTGTAAGACTTATTTAATTGTTTATGTTTCCGCATTTGAGATTTAAGGTTAAGTACGACTTGGGATTGATGTATTTATTTTTAGATGTTGTAACCCCATAAGGGGAGGATTATTTCTATTTATTTCATGGTTTGCATTTATTATGGATAGATAGATAGATGATATTTGTACAGTGAACACCAAGTCCCTTGGAAATTGAAGTACCCGAATTTGGGGGTGTCACAAATTGTCCGTAATCAATCCCATTTATTACCATACATATCATCATATGCATCAATAAATAACATTCATCTCATGAATAATAAAACCATTCCATATATATATATATATATATATATATATTGATACCGATTTAATGTGCAATTTTAGTTAGCATAAAATTTAATTTTAAATCAAAATAACCTCATTTATTTTAATCCAAATATAAATCAAAATAAACTCTTTTATTTTAATTAGTCATGAATTCTAATTCCAAGTCAAAATAAACTCCTTTATTTGAACTTTTAAAAATTATTTTTTGGAAAAATACAAAATATGTGGAATCCAAATCCTTATCAAAATAAACTCATTTATTTTGATTAATATAAAATCCTATTTCATATCTAAATAAACTCCTTTATTTAAGGAAACATGGAATTCCTTTTCCTAATCACAAATAAACTCATTTATTTTTAGAAAATATGGAATTCAAATTCAACTCTAATTAGTTATCATAGAATCCAATTCTAACTCTAAATAGTTAGCATGAAATTAAATTCTAATTGAAATAAACATATTTATTTTATTCCCAATTTCAAATAAAAAAACTCTTTTATTTTATTAATAAAAAATTGCAAAATAATTAAAAAAAAATCAGACTTTCTGCGCCACACCTACAAAAACAAGCGCGCACCGCGCTAGTCGGAATTTTGGGTTTTTCTTGTTTTATTGCAAATCACGATTTTTGATATTTTCTTCCAAAAAAATATGATTCTATACAACAAATTATTCCTAATAAATTGTTCCAAACACATACCTATACATATATGGAACCAAAAAATTAATAACTCGCATAAAGGTTTGGCTCTGTTGCCACTGTTAGTTTTGTAAGATTCATGAACACAATAAAATTGCTTTAAAATAGCGGAATCATGGTAAATCAAAGTTTTAAAATTTTATAAACCTTATACTTAGATCATCATTTATGCACAATTATTAATTAAAAAAAAGATTAAGAATAAGATTCATACCCTTCAAGATTCAAGCTTTCGGGTACGAATTCAACTCCAAATACATTTCGTGTTCGACTTGAATCCACCGGGTCAATTCCTTCCTTTGATCAATTTTAGCCACCCAAATGTTTGGCCACTAGAGGTAATCCACCAAGGAAGAACAAGAATTCAAGAAGAAGGGTGTTTGACAAAATTCTAGTTTCTATTTCTATAGAAAAAATGTACTCTCCCAACTCTTGGAATAAAGTGTGTTGTGTAACACTAAATTAAAGTAAGACTCCTCTTATTTATAGATGTAGACAACCATCCTAAACCATTTAGATTTTTAGGTTTTATATTAATTAATTAAACTATTTTAATTAATTAGGTTTCCTAATTTTATTAGAAATAATTAATTAAACTCCTTTAATTAATTTGCCTCATAATCTTATTAGAAATATATGAGAGACTACTCTTATTTATTAATTCCCAAATTAGCCCCTTTAAAAATTAAAATAATAATAATTGTAATAATAATAATAAGACTCCTCTTATTAATTTATATTTAATATTTTCATAATATTAAATAATAAATATTAAGCTATTTAATTTATTCTATCACCATAGATTAAATTAAATGCACTTAACTTATTATTACGATTATGACATTTGCTTCTTAAAAAAATATTCTTCCTTTTATGATGTGACTCTTTAGGTTCTCCATATTAAATCGAATGTGGATAAATCAATTAAAGCAATTCTAATCTTATTTAAATAAATAAATTAAATTATTTAATTTATTTAAATAAATAACATTTATTATATAATAAGGGTAAGCCCCCTTAGCGATCAACGACTTTCTAGATAATATAGATTCTAACATTAATCATAAAAGAACATTTGGGTTAATAGTTATCGTACAATTCAATCTTTTCACCATACAATGTCCCAATTAAATATAAGATATGGAATTTCTGTCAAGTCTTATTTTATTAACTATATGTATGTCGATTCCAAAAATGCACAACTCCAAATAATGCAAATTAGAAACTCATTTCAAATATGATTCCACATTAGCCAAGAATTCCTTGGTTGTCATTTATCGAATCACATAAGACATTTCACTTCTTTTACTAGAAGCGGTAGATTCTTTATTCATCATTTATTATATTCATATATAACTTATTACACCCAAGCATACCCTTCGATATACCCTAAGGGTCTTAAGGGACATGTCAAAGTATAACTTATCATACATAAGATACTATGATGATCTCAAGTCCAATAATCACTTGTACTGCAATCACTACATGAATTCCTATTGACATGCAAGTATAAATCCATTAGGTATTCCTTAGTGAGCCACGTTCAATGATCTTATTCTCCAATAAGCACCTACATACTTTCTTTATTATCTCCACACAAATATTCATGAGATCAATTATCCTCATCCAATGAGCAAACAATGTATGTACCAATCTATCCGGATTCACTAATTCCTTTTTTAGTAATCCAACGATTGAGAATTATTTTAGTTTTAAGCTATCTAAGAATTTAGATCTCATTAACATGATCGTCATCATGATTCTAAAAGTATTGTTTTAAATTGTGGGTTTATCATATATTATAAAAACAACACCATGTTGATAAATTAAATGCCTTTAAATAAATAATTCTTTTATTAATAAATGAATAAGATTGTTACGAAGTATATGCTTTATCATCAAACGTGATTGACTTGTGTGCATACTACTTTCACATGGTTCATTCTCGTTTTTGATAAAATCAAACTCTTTGATTGTCTCATCAAAATGGATGTTCTACCAACGAGAAGCTTGCTTCTATCCATAAATGGATTGTTGCAGTTTACATACTTGATTTGTTCCAACTGTTGAAACAATTCCATCTGGCATTGTTATATACACATCCTCCTCAAGATTCCCATTGAGAAAGGCCGTTTTCACGTCCATTTGCCAGATTTCGTAGTCATAATAACATGCGATTGCAAGAAAAATCTGAATGGACTTTAGCATAGCTACTGGTGAGAAGGTTTTATCATAGTCAACTCATTGTCTTTGTAGCGCCCTCAAATCCGGGTCCCAGAACCTCGGACCTGGTATGTTACGATACATTATTTCTATAACTAATGCGGAAGATATAAACATAAATTGTTTATACAATAAACTTATTACAACATAATCCCCAAGGTATGTAACCTTAACTTAATATCTGCCTTCAATATCCTATACGACATACCATGTCATTTGCATTCAATACTATTACAAGTTTAACCTGCATCCAAATCCAATTTTGGAGTTTCTCTTTATCTTTGCCTGTATCCGAAGTTTCATCTAAATTTGAAATATTTATCATGATATAGCAAGGGTGAGCAACAAGTTTGCCCAGCAAGTTTAAGTTCAAATGAAGATATATCATGATTGAAAAGAATAATAAGTTGACAAACTTTCAACAATATAAATAATTGCGAAAGTATATAAATCAATTGTCATAACTGAATGACCGAGTCAATAATGAAGAATGACCAACAATAAACATGAACAAATTTATCTGAACCAAATGGTAATGAAGGTGATCAGCCTTTCATACCTGACGAACATATGCAACATGCACTAAGTGCGAATCAATAATCAGTATAGATGTGAATAATTAACAATAATTATTCACGAACATGTTTTAAAATATAACTCAAAGTTGAGTTAGAGAAACATTTGCTTGTACCATCGATTATTGTTACGCAATATAATTTAATCGCTTTATTGTAAAGACCTATCAGTTATAAGATTGATCTTTCAATTAGTCTAACATATTTATTCCATCATACAATTACTTTAAAAGTAAACCATCTAACCTTAACCATATAGTCAACTATTAGATATCCTCAATACCATATATATTTACAAGTCTAAACCTAGCACACATCGAGTCTTTAATAGTATTGAATATAATATACTAATTGATTTTCCACAAACAACTAACAAATTAGTTTCTGTCTCGTCTGCACTATTTTCACAGTGAGTTAGATCGGTTACTAATTCGTAGATACTTTTCCCATATGAAGGAGTCGTTTAGCCCAGCTACTATACATCAACCATTAAACAGTACGATTGCACAACCTTAGACTTAACACTTACTCGTTCATTTATAAGTTTCTTATTATGACTTGGTAACTATTTATGATTTCAAAAGACTGCATACATCATTTCAGCAAGCTTAAACCAAACTGTCTTCATTTTCTAACAATTTTAGTGCCCTAAAATTATTCATTTCAGGAAGCAGAAATACACTATTCACGAAAATATAAAATCATCTTATTATTTTTCTATCCTTTGGTCAAACACATATCCATATATTTCATACACAAAAACAATTTTTTGGAATTTTTTAACTCCCTTAAGTAATTTTCAAAAATCTATTTCTAGTTAATTCCTTAACAAATTAGCTACCTCATGCTTAACTCCAAAAATTTTCAACTCTTGGCGGGATCTTACACATGCTAACATGGACTTACAGTTTAAATTTCGTGGCCATAGGAGTTATACAAGTCCGGTTATAGCGATTTTTGTCAGAAAAACTCAAATATTTAAATGGTCATAACTTGTTCAATTTAAGTCGGAATGAGGTCATTTTCGGACACAAGCTAGTTTATAACATATATTGTATTGTCCCAAAAGGCCTGATTTTATTTCATTACTTAAGTGGCCGAAACAGCCCCTTAAATTTCCAAACAGCCTACTCTTTAGCCTTTTTCAGATTTTGCTTCATTTACTCAAATCAGTCCACACAAAAATTTATAACTCCTTTTTAAAAGATTCCACTTGGAAAAGTTATAAGACTTATAGATCTATATCCAGAAATTGACCACACTCAAAAATTCAAAATATACTAGGAGATATGGTTGTTTGAATTTCATACTCCGTTTTTACAAAAATCTAATTTTTCATACTTGAGATTTCTAAGAAAACTTTCATATTCCTACCTAATAACCAACATAATCCATCATCAAACATCATGACACAAACTAATACCAAATATATTCATGGATCTATCATGATCCATGATCTATTTCAATAATCTATCACAAAACACAAGTAAAATTAAGAAATATTAGGTTTTCTACTTTTGAAAAACTTATTTTCTATTTCATGCTTTAGATCCAACTTTTGATCTTTAAAAGGGTTAGATCCAAACATGAAACACTAATAAACATATAGATCTAAATTTTTAAACCTTAAGATCATAGTTTTACAAAATCAAAACTTAAATCAATCAAAGAAGAAAATTGATTATATAAGTAGAAATTCTTTATTATACCTTTGCTTCTCCATTCCTATCTTCTTCCCAAGATTGATTAGAGATCTATAGAACTACACAAAACTCTTACACTTTCTCTCCTATAGTGGCCTAACCTTAGCACTCTATCTCTCTCTCTATTGCTTGCTTAAACAAAATGATACAAATTAGAAGAGAGAGAAGATAAAATGATTTTGTTGTTTTGTAGAAATGAAGAGATATACAATCTATCTCTTATTATTCTTATTATTATTCCCCACACTCTTGCACCTCTCTTTTTATCATCATGTTTAAGCTTGCTTGCACTCCAAAGGTTGCTTGAAAATTTGGTTAAAGTTAGTGGCTAAATAGAAATTGGACACCTAAGGTGTTAGTTCACCAACTAAAGCAACTATCATCATTACATACACTCCCTCTTGTTTCTTATCCAAATTTTCAGCCACAAGGCCTTTTTAGGCTCAATTTTATTTTCTTTTTAAGGCCCAAATAGACTACTTAGTATCCAATAGGTCCTCACTCAATTGGCCACCAATTGGGCTACTCCAAAAAATCTTTGGGCTTGCAATTTTCATTCTTTGGACTTACAAATCAACATAGTTTCATACTTTTTAATTTTTATCATCTCCTAATCATTTAGTTAGGGTTTTCGTACACATATTTATAAGTTAATTCCTTCCTTAAGTGGCTAAGCTTGGGCCAAGCTTGGGCTTTCACATAATTTATTTTGGGCTTGCACCTTTTTCTGAATTTACTTACTAGATAAAATGAACTTGGGCTTCCACCCAATATTAAATTATGCCATCATTATACTTACCCTATACGTAATATATTTGGCTATATTAACAACTTAATTGCTATTAAATCAAATTAGCTACTAGTCCAATCCTTAAATAAATAATTGGGCTACTTATACAATTCCTTGGGTCATACAATCATCTTAGTCTATTAAATCTTTATCACTAGAACTAATGCTCAACATTTTTGATATATACATATTCTTAATTATCTCTATATACAAAATAAATGTATACACATTATATAATATATATTTATTTAATCATACACACAATCCACATAATCAATCACATATTTTAATAGTTTATTAACTAAATAACCATATTTGGCTTAATAAGTTATAAACACTCACACTCACATAATCATACAAGATAACCCTTGAAGTCATTTGATTCAAATACCTAATTTATATATTAGGTTACCAAACTTTATAGGTATCGTAGTACCTTATCCTTAATATTCTTTCAAGTACATATAGATTCGTTTTTAGGGTTTGGAATTTTGTAACCCATATTTTCTCTATTCTCATTCAAATAGTAAACCATATAGGTTCTACTTTAAATTTTTTAAATTATTCCTCAAATTTCCACTCTAAGTTTTATCCTTTAACCTTTATTTTAATCATTTAAGATCTTATAAATTTTCGGGTTGTCACATTCACCTCTTCTTCTAAGAATTTTGTCCCCGATATTACAACCTACTAATCCCTACTCCTTCTATTCACCAAAACTTGGTTTTTAACTTAACCTTTATCTGATTTCAATCTCATTTAATGAGTACACACGGCTTCCTTCTATGACGAATTATTCTATTATCACATTCTACCCAGACTTCTCCCCAAGGAGTTAAAAACTTTTCATATAATGGTGAGTGCCAATGAACTTTCATTTTTCAATTTCGAAAAGGTTTAAACAAAAATTCATCTGCAAACCGCTCTGGAATTACGGACACATTGGGTGACCAGCCCGTATGCCCTGCATTGATCAGATGCTACATCACTGCCTTTCGGCACAATTTGAACGACATTTTCTTTCCACATCACTGCCATTCAGAACAAAAATATTTTCCAATTTAGGGATGTTCATACTCAGCCTGGAGTCCGAATCAAAACAATATGGTTCAGGATAAGTTCTCAAAAAGATACTTGAATTTTCATAAAGATTGTCCAGTTGAGTCAATTAGCTTAGACATATACCAATAATTCCAATATCAATCAAAACTTGTGTCTGGCCAACCTTAATTGACACTTGACTTTATTTAAAAATTCTAAAAATTATTTTATGACGTCATGATACCGCACTGTATTTACAGTCTGTTTTAGATTCCGTCATTTTTGTGACTTTGTCATACAACAATATACCATAATGGGCTGACGATCTTTAGATCACATCCAACACTAGGCAATACTGCATTAATGACTCCATCGTTTTTATTATCCTTGCATCAGATTCCATGATGCATTGATGATATATAAAATATATTTTGATATCTTAAATTATTTTTGTCTAACCGAAACAATTAGCATAGACTTTTTTGTTAAATGGTTCAAAAATCTTTGAAAATCATTTTTGGAATTATTATGCCGCAACAGGTAACGATGCGTCAGGGTCCCGAAGTCCACACATATACAATTGTAACCATATTTTGAAGATACCCAAGAATTCATTTTTTGTGTTATCATGCCACAATAGGTAACGATGTGTCAGTGGTACGAAGCCCACTTCTACACAATTGTAACCATGTGTTGCTGATTAAAAAAAATTCATTTATATTTTTAAAGGCACATTAGTGCGAATTTAGCTTAATGTCAAAAATTTTGAAGTCTAGCAAAGCTAGAAGATTTGGAATACCTATGCTTCCACCATCAACATCAATTTTTCTAATGATCAATTGCTTAATAATTCAATCTATTTCTAGTCTCCTCAATCCTTCATTCACAATTTTCCTATACCCCCGTATAGTTCATCAAACATACCGCACGTTATGAGTTCAGGAACTTATCACAATTTTATGAGTTTTGGAACTTATCCTAGTCAGACCAAAGTCGTCCATTCGCTGAGGGTTCCACCATACGATTATGAGTCACGAACTTATCATACGTATGAGTTTAAAGAACTCGGACCTAATCTTATATTCTCTACCTATCTGTTATACATAAAAGAAAAGAATCACCTTCTAAACATACATATAGCGAATAGCACGACACCAATATTTCAATGACTATCAATGTGATAAACTAAGTAGTTGTTAGACCAAGCACAAAACTCCCGCCCATACAAAGGTTTGTACAACTTAGCAATCACCTGAGTCCTCAATTGAAATCTCACATAATCTTAGCTCCCTCAATACTCGATACGAATTTCATTTAATCCGTATCTACAATTCACAACTCTTTCCTGAGTTTAACTCATACTATTTCATTGTACCATATTCGTATAGCAATTCTGCTATAAAGTTTTCAATCAAATGATTGATCATTTGTCCTCCTATGACCTCATCAGATCAAATTGTGATCTCATATTATAATCGTATTATATTGCGATTCTCTTTTATATTCTGATCGTTTTGTTTTACAATCTTCTTTCCCTTTATACTTTTAATCTTTTAGACTCTATTTATGTATTACTACTGTTCATATTTATTATCAGAGTTAGGTAACTCTTGATCTTTATTACTTGTCAAGATTTTTCTTTGAATCTTATTGACATATTAATACCTTGCCCAAATTCATCGCTTAGAACTTAAACTCTATTTGAGTTTATTCATATTCCTCCTCCCTGCGGTTATAGCCTAAGGTAACCCTACATAAGGTTTATAACCAACAGCTCTGATACCAACTATAGCGCCCCAAAATCCAGGTCCCCAGAACCTCGGACCTAGTATATTACGATACATTATTTCTATAACTAATCCGGAAGATATAAACATAAATTATTTATACAATAAACTTATTACAACATAATCCCCAAGGTCTGTAACCTTAACTTAATATCTGCCTTCAATATCCTATACGACATACCATGTCATTTGCATTCAATACTATTACAAGTTTAACCTGCATCCAAATCCAATTCTGGAATTTGTCTTTGTCTTTGCCTGTATCCGAAGTTTCGTCTAAATCTGAAATGTTTATCATGATATAGCAAGGGTGAGCAACAAGTTTGCCCAGCAAGTTTAAGTTCAAATGAAGATATATCATGATTGAAAAGAATAATAAGTTGACAAACTTTCAACAATATAAATAATTATGAAAGGATATAAATTAATTTTTATAATTGAATGACCGAGTCAATAATGAAGAATGACCAACAATAAACATGAACAAATTTATCTGAACCAAATGGTAATGAAGGTGATCAGCCTTTCATACCTGATGAATATATGCAACATGCACTAAGTGCAAATCAATAATCAGTATAGATGTGAATAATTAATAATAATTATTCACGAACATGCTTTGAAATATAACTCAAAGTTGAGTTAGAGAAACACTTGCTTGTACCGTCGATTGCTGTTACGCAATATAATTTAATCGCTTTATTGTAAAGACCTATCAGTTATAAGATTGATCTTTCAATTAGTATAACATATTTATTCCATTATACTATTACTTTAAAAGTAAACCATCTAACCCTTAACCATATAGTCAAATATTAGATATCCTCAATACCATATATATTTGCAAGTCTAAACCTAGCACACATCGAGTCTTTAATAGTATT
The DNA here is from genome assembly GCA_020205555.1 of Panax stipuleanatus. Lineage (NCBI taxonomy): Eukaryota > Viridiplantae > Streptophyta > Magnoliopsida > Apiales > Araliaceae > Panax > Panax stipuleanatus. The sequence goes on from CM035117.1 coordinate 72,271,828, forward strand.
CAATATAGTATACTGAGTGGTTTCCCACAAACAACTCACAAATTATTTTTCGTCTCGTCTGCACTGTTTTCACAGTGAGTTAAATCGGTTACTAATTCGTAGATACCTTCCCCATATGAAGGAGTCGTTTAGGCCAGCTACTATACATCAACCATTAAACTGTACGATTGTACTACCTTAGGCTTAACACTTACTCGTTCATTTATAAGTTTCTTATTATTACTTGGTAACTATTTATAATTTCAAAAGACTGCATACATAATTTCAGCAAACTGAAATCAAACTGTCTTCCTTTTCTAACAATTTCAGTTTTCCATTTCAGTGCCCTGAAATTGTTCATTTTAGGAAGCTGAAATATACTATTCACGAAAATATCAAATCATCTTATTATTTTTCTATCCTTTAGTTAAACACATATCCATATATTTCATACACAAAAATAATTTTTTGAAATTTTTTAACTCCCTTAAGTATTTTTCAAAAATTCATTTCTAGATAATTACTTAACAAATTAGCTACCTCATGCTTAACTCCAGAAATTCCCAACTCTTGGCGGGATCTTACACATGTTAACATGGACTTACAGTTTAAATTTCGTGGCCATCAAAGTTATATAACTCCGGTTATAGCGATTTTTGTCGGAAAAATACAAATATTGAAATGGTCATAACTTGTTCAATTTAAATCGGAATGAGCTCATTTTCGGATACAAGCTAGTTTATAACATATATTTTAATGTCCCAAAAGGCCTGATTTTATTTGATTACTTATGTGGCCAAAACAGCCCCTTAAATTTCCGGACAGCCTACTCTTTAGCCTTTTTTAGATTTTACTTCATTTACTCAAATCATTCTACAAAACATTTTATAGCTCCTTTTTACGAGATTCCACTTGAAAAAGTTAGAAGACTTATATATCTATCTTCAAAAATTGACCACACTCAAAATTTTGAAATATATTAGGAGATATGGTTGTTTGAATTTCATATTTCGTTTTTACAAAAATCTGAGTTTTCATACTCGAGATTTCTAAGAAAACTTTTATATTCCCACCTAATAACCAACATAATCCATCATCAAGCATCATTACACAAAATAATACCAAATATATTCATGGATCTATCATGATCCATGATCTATTTCAATAATCTATCACAAAATCCAAACAAAACACAAGTAAAATTAAGAAATATTAGGTTTTCTACTTTTGAAAAATTATTTCCTATTTCATGCTTTAGATCCAATTTTGACACTTAAAAGGGTTAGATCCAAACATGAAACACTAATAAATATATAGATCTAAATTTTAAAACCTTAAGATCATAGTTTTACAAAATCAAAACTTAAATCAATCAAAGAAGAAAATTGATTATATAAGTAGAAATTCTTTATTATACCTTATCTTCTCCATTCCTATCTTCTTCCCAAGATTGATTAGAGATCTATGGAACTATATAAAACTCTTCCGCTTTCTCTCCTATAGTGGCCTAACCTTGGCACTCTATCTCTCTCTCCATTGCTTGCGTAAACAAAATGATACAAATGAGAAGAGAGAGAAGATAAAATGATTTTGTTGTTTTGTAGAAATGAAGAGATATACAATATATCTCTTATTATTATTATTATTATTATTATTATTCCCCACACTCTTGCACCTCTCTCTTTCTCATCATGTTTAAGCTTGCTTGCACTCCAAAGGTTGCTTGAAAACTTGGTTAAAGTTGGGGGCTAAATAGAAATTGGACACCTAAGGTGTTAGTTCACCAACTAAAGCTACTATCATCATTACATACACTCCCCCTTGTTTCTTCTCCAAATTTTTGGCACAAGGCCTTTTTGGGCTCAATTTTATTTTCTTTTTAAGGCCCAAATAGACTACTTAGTATCCAAAAGGTCCTCACTCAATTTGCCACCAATTGGGCTACTCAAAAAAATCTTTGGGCTTGATATTTTCATTCTTTGGACTTGTAAATCAACATAGTTTCATACTCTTTAATTTTTATCATATCCTAATCATTTAGTTAGGGTTTTCTTACACATATTTGTAAGTTAATTCCTTCCTTAAGTGGCTAAGCTTGGGCCAAGCTTGGGCTCTCACATAATTTGTTTTGGGCCTGCACCTTTTTCTGAATTTACTTACTAGATAAAATGAACTTGGGCTTCCACCCAATATTAAATTATGCCATCATTATACTTACCCTATACATAATATATTTGGCTATATTAATAGCTTAATTGCTATTAAATCAAATTAGCTACAAGTCCAATCCTTAAATAAATAATTGGGCTACTTATACAATTCCTTGGGCCATACAATCATCTTAGTCCATTAAATCTATTATCACTAGAACCAATGCTCAACATTTTTGATATATACATATTCTTAATTATCTCTATATACAAAATAAATGTATACACACTATATAATATATATTTATTTAATCATACACACAATCCATATAATCAATCACATATTCTAATAGTTTATTAACTAAATAACCATATTTGTCTTAATAAGTTATAAACACTCACACTCACATAATCATACAAGATAACCCTTGAAGTCATTTGATTCAAATACCTAATTTATATATTAGGTCACCAAACTTTATAGGTATCGTAGTACCTTATCCTTAATATTCTTTCAAGTACATATAGATTCATTTTTAGGGTTTTAAATTTTGTAACCCATATTTTCTCTATTCTCATTCAAATAGTAAACCATATAGGTTCTACTTTAAATTTTTTAAATTATTCCTCAAATTTCCACTCTAAGTTTTATCCTTTAACCTTTATTTTAATCATTTAAGATCTTATAAATTTTCGGATTGTCACATTCACCCCTTTTTCTAAGAATTTTGTCCCCGAAATTACAGCCTACTAATCCCTACTCCTTCTATTCACCAAAACTTGGTTTTCAACTTAACCTTTATCTGATTTCAATCTCATTTAATGAGTACACACGGCTTCCTTCTATGAGGAATTATTCTATCATCACATTCTACCCAGACTTCTCCCCAAGGAGTTAAAAACTTTTCATATAATGCTGAGTGGCAATGAACTTTCATTTTTCAATTTCGAAAAGATTTAAGTAGAAATTCATCTGCAAACTGCTCTGGACTTACGGACACATTGGGTGACCAGCCCGTATGCCCTGCATTGATCAGATGCTACATCACTGCCATTCGACACAATTTGAACGACATTTTTGTTCCACATCACTGCCATTCAGCACAAAAATATATTCCAATTTAGGGATTTTCATACTCAGCTTGGAGTCCGAATCAAAATAATATGGTTCAGGATAAGTTCTCAAAAAGATACTTGAATTTTCATAAACATTGTCTAGTTGAAACAATTAGTTTAGACATATACCAATAATTCCAATATCAATAAAAACTTGTGTCTGGCCAAACTTAATTGACACTTGACTTTTTTTTAAAATTCTGAAAATTATTTTATGACTTCATGATACCGCACTGTATTTATAGTCTATTTTAGATTCCGTCATTTTTATGACTTTGTCATACAACAATATACCATAGTGGGCTGACAATCTTTAGATCACATCCAACACTAGGCAATATTGCATTAATGACTCCATCATTTTTATTATCCTTGCATCAGATTCAATGATGCATTGATGATATATAAAATATATTTTGATATCTTAAATCATTTTTGTCTAACCGAAACAATTAGCATAGACTTTTCTATTAAATGGTTCAAAAATCATTGAAAATAATTTTTGGAATTATCATGCCGCAACAGGTAACGATGCGTCAGGGTCCCGAAGTCCACACATATACAATTATAACCATATTTTGAAGATACCCAAGAATTCATTTTTGGTGTTATCATGCCACAATAGGTAATGATGTGTTAGTGGTACGAAGCCCACCTCTACACAATTGTAACCATGTGTTGCTGATAACAAAAAATTTATAAAAATTTTTAAAGGCACATTAGTGCGAATTTAGCTTCATGTCAAAAATTTTGAAGTCTAGCAAAGCTAGAAGATTTGGAATACCTATGCTTCCACCATCAACATCAATTTTTCTAATGATCAATTGCTTAATAATTCTATCTATTTCTATTATCCTCAATCCTTCATTCACAATTTTCCTATACCCCCGTATAGTTCATCAAACATACCACACGTTATGAGTTCAGGAACTTATCACAATTTTATGAGTTTTGGAACTTATCCTAGTCAGACCAAAGTCGTCCATTCACTGAGGGTTCCACTATACGATTATGAGTCACGAACTTACCATACGTATGAGTTTAAAGAACTCGGACCTAATCTTATATTCTCTACCTATCCGTTATACATAAGAGAAAAGAATCACCTTCTCAACATACATATAGAGAATAGCGCGACACCAACATTTCAATGATTATCAATGTGATAAACTAAGTAGTCGTTAGACCAAGCACAAAACCCCGGCCCATACAAAGGTTTGTATAACTTAGCAATCTCCTGAGTCCTCAATTGAAATCCCACATAATCTTAGCTCCCTCAATACTCGATACGAATTTCATTTAATCCGTATCTATAATTCATAACTCTTTCCTGAGTTTAACTCATACTATTTCATAGTACCATATTCGTATAGCAATTCTGCTATAAAGTTTTCAATCAAATGTTTGATCATCTGTCCTCCTATGACCTCACCAGATCACGTTGTGATCTCATATTATAATCGTATTATATTACGATTCTTTTCTATCTTATGATCGTTTTGTTTTACGACCTTCTTTCCCTTTATACTTTTAATCTTTTAGACTCTATCTATGTATTACTGTTGTTCATATTTATTATCAGAGTTAGGTAACTCTTGATCTTTATTACTTGTCAAGATTTTTCTTTGAATCTTATTGACGTATTAATACCTTGCCCAAATTCATCGCTTAGAACTTAAACTTTATTTGAGTTTATTCATATTCCTCCTCCCTGCGGTTATAGCCTAAGGTAACCTTACATAAGGTTTATAACCAACAGCTCTGATACCAACTGTAGCACCCCCAAATCCGGGTCCCCGGAACCTCGGACCTGGTATATTACGATACATTATTTCTATAACTAATGCGGAAGATATAAACATAAATTATTTATACAATAAACTTATTACAACATGATCCCCAAGGTCTGTAACCTTAACTTAATATCTGCCTTCAATATCCTATACGACATACCATGTCATTTGCATTCAATACTATTACAAGTTTAACCTGCATCCAAATCCAATTCTAGAATTTGTCTTTGTCTTTGCCTGTATCCGAAGTTTCGTCTAAATCTGAAATGTTTATCATGATATAGCAAGGGTGAGCAACAAGTTTTCCCAACAAGTTTAAGTTCAAATGTAGATATATCATGATTGAAAAGAATAATAAGTTGACAAACTTTCAATAATATAAATAATTATGAAAGGATATAAATCAATTTTCATAACTGAATGACCGAGTCAATAATGAAGAATGACGAACAATAAACATGAACAAATTTATCTGAACCAAATGGTAATGAAGGTGATCATCCTTTCATACCTGATGAACATATGCAACATGCACTAAGTGCGAATCAATAATCAGTATAGATGTGAATAATTAACAATAATTATTCACGAACATGCTTTGAAATATAACTCAAAGTTGAGTTAGAGAAACACTTGCCTGTACCGTCGATTACTGTTACGCAATATAATTTAATGGCTTTATTGTAAAGACCTATCAGTTATAAGATTGATCTTTCAATTAGTATAACATATTTATTCCATTATACTATTATTTTAAAAGTAAACCATCTAACCCTTAACCATATAGTCAAATATTAGATATCCTCAATACCATATATATTTACAAGTCTAAACCTAGCACACATCGAGTCTTTAATAGTATTCAATATAGTATACTGAGTGGTTTCCCACAAACAACTAACAAATTAGTTTCCGTCTCGTCTGCAATGTTTTCACAGTGAGTTAAATCGGTTACTAATTCGTAGATACCTTCACCATATGAAGGAGACGTTTAGCCCAGCTGCTATACATCAACCATTAAACGGTACGATTGTACTACCTTAGACTTAACACTTACTCGTTCATTTATAAGTTTCTTATTAAGACTTGGTAACTATTTATAATTTCAAAAGACTGCATACATCATTTCAGCAAGCTGAAATCAAACTGTCTTCCTTTTCTAACAATTTCAGTTTTCCATTTCAGTGCCCTGAAATTGTTCATTTCAGGAAGCTAAAATACACTATTCACGAAAATATCAAATCATCTTATTATTTTTCTATCCTTTGGTTAAACACATATCCATATATTTCATACACAAAATATTTTTTTGGAAATTTTTAACTCCCTTAAGTATTTTTCAAAAATTCATTTCTAGTTAATTTCTTAACAAATTAGCTACCTCATGCTTAAATCCAGAAATTCCCAACTCTTGGCGGGATCTTACACATGTTAACATGGATTTACAGTTTAAATTTCGTGGCCATCGGAGTTATATAACTCAAGTTATAGCGATTTTCGTCAGAAAAATACAAATATTGAAATGGTCATAACTTGTTCAATTTAAGTCAGAATGAGCTTATTTTCGGACACAAGCTAGTTTATAACATATATTTTTTTGTCCCAAAAGGCCTGATTTTATTTGATTACTTATGTGGCCGAAACAGCCCCTTAAATTTTCGGACAGCCTTCTCTTTAGCCTTTTTTCAGATTTTGCTTCATTTACTCAAATCATTCCATACAAAAATCTATAACTCCTTTTTACGAGATTCCACTTGAAAACGTTAGAAGACTTATATATTTATCTCCAAAAATTTACCACACTCAAAAATTCAAAATATACTAGGAGATATGGTTGTGTGAATTTCGTACTTCGTTTTTACAAAAATCTAATTTTTCATACTTGAGATTTCTAAGAAAACTTTCATATTCCCACCTGATAACCAACATAATCCATCATCAAACATCATAACATAAACTAATACCAAATATATTTATGGATCTATCATGATCCATGATCTATTTCAACAATCTATCACAAACTCGAAACAAAACAAAAGTAAAATTAAAAAATATTAGGTTTTCTACTTTTGAAAAACATATTTCCTATTTCATGCTTTAGATCCAACTTTTGATCCTTAAAAAGGTTAGATACAAACATGAAACACTAATAAACATATAGATCTAAATTTTTAAACCTTAAGATCATAGTTTTACAAAATCAAAACTAAAATCAATCAAAGAAGAAAATTGATTATATAAGTAGAAATTTTTTATTATACCTTAGCTTCTCCATTCCTATCTTCTTCCCAAGATTGATTAGAGATCTATGGAACTATATAAAACTTTTCCTCATTCTCTCCTATAGTGGCCTAACCTTGGCACTCTATCTCTCTCTCTATTGCTTGCTTAAACAAAATGATACAAATGAGAAGAGAGAGAAGATAAAATGATTTTGTTGTTTTGTAGAAATGTAAAGATATACAATATATCTCTTATTATTATTATTATTATTATTATTCCCCACACTTTTGTACCACTCTCATTCTCATCATGTTTAAGCTTGCTTGCACTCCAAAGGTTGCTTGAAAACTTGGTTAAAGTTAGTAGCTAAATAGAAATTGGACACCTAAGATGTTAGTTTACCAACTAAAGCTACTATCATCATTACATACACTCCCTCTTGTTTCTTCTCCAAATTTTCGGGCACAATGCCTTTTTGGGCTCAATTTTATTTTCTTTTTAAGGCCCAAATAGACTAGTTACTATCCAAAAGGTCCTCACTCAATTGGCCACCAATTGGGCTACTCAAAAAAATCTTTGGGATTGCAATTTTCATTCTTTGGACTTGTAAATCAACTTAGTTTCATACTCTTTAATTTTTATCATATCCTAATCATTTAGTTAGGGTTTTCGTACACATATTTGTAAGTTAATTCATTCCTTAAGTGGCTAAGCTTGGGCCAAGCTTGGGCTCTCACATAATTTGTTTTGGGCTTGCACCTTTTTCTGAATTTACTTACTAGATAAAACGAACTTGGGCTTCCACCCAATATTAAATTATGCCATCATTATACTTACCCTATACATATTATATTTGGCTATATTAACAACTTAATTGCTATTAAATCAAATTAGCTACAAGTCCAATACTTAAATAAATAATTAGGCTACTAATACAATTCCTTGGGCCATACAATCATCTTAGTCCATTAAATCTATTATCACTAGAACTAATGCTCAATATTTTTGATATATACATATTCTTAATTATCTCTATATACAAAATAAATGTATACACATTATATAATATATATTTATTTAATCATACAAATAATCCACATAATCAATCAAATATTACAATAGTTTATTAACTAAAAAACCATATTTGGCTTAATAAGTTATAAACACTCACACTCACATAATCATACAAGATAACCCTTGAAGTCATTTGATTCAAATACATAATTTATATATTAGGTCACCAAACTTTATAGGTATCGTAGTGCCTTATCCTTAATATTCTTTCAAGTACATATAGATTCGTTTTTAGGGTTTGGAATTTTGTAACCCATATTTTCTCTATTCTCATTCAAATAGCAAACCATATAGATTCTACTTTAAATTTTTTAAATTATTCCTCAAATTTCCACTCTAAGTTTTATCCTTTAACCTTTATTTTAATTATTTAAGATCTTATAAATTTTCGGGTTGTCACATTCACCCCTTCTTCTAAGAATTTCGTCCCCGAAATTATAGCCTACTAATCCCTACTCCTTCTATATACAAAACTTGGTTTTCAACTTAACCTTTATCTAATTTCAATCTCATTTAATAAATACACACGGCTTCCTTCTATGAGGAATTATTCTATCATCACATTCTACCCAGACTTCTCCCCAAGGAGTTAAAAACTTTTCAAATAATGCTGAGTGGCAATGAACTTTCATTTTTTAATTTCGAAAAGGTTTAAACAGAAATTCATCTGCAAACCGCTCTGGACTTACGGACACATTGGGTGATCAGCTCGTATGCCCTGCATTGATCAGATGCTACATCACTGCCATTCACAATTTGAAAGACATTTACGTTCCACATCTCTGCCATTCAGCACAAAAATATTTTCCAATTTAGGGATGTTCATACTCAGCCTGGAGTCCGAATCAAAATAATATGGTTCAGGATAAGTTCTCAAAAAGATACTTGAATTTTCATAAACATTGTCTAGCTGAATAATTAGCTTAGACATATACCAATAATTCCAATATCAATCAAAACTTGTGTCTGGCTAAATTTAATTAACACTTGACTTTTTTTTAAAATTCTGAAAATTATTTTATGACGTCATGATACTGCACTATATTTACAGTCTATTTTAGATTCTGTCATTTTTATGACTTTGTCATACAACAATATACCATAGTGGGCTGACGATCTTTAGATCACATCCAACACTAGGCAATACTGCATTAATGACTCCATCATTTTTATTATCATTGCATCAGATTCCATGATGCATTGATGATATATAAAATATATTTTGATATCTTAAATCATTTTTGTCTAACCGAAATAATTAGCATAGACTTTTCTGTTAAACGGTTCAAAAATCATTTTTGGAATTATCATGCCACAGCAGATAACGATGCGTCAGGGTCCCGAAGTCCACACATATACAATTGTAACCATATTTTGAAGATAATCAAAAATTCATTTTTGGTGTTATCATGCCATAATAGGTAACGATGTGTCTGTGACGCCCCCAAATTCCAGGACAGCCACTTGGTCTCTCGAATTCGGTTCATCACGTGCTCATGGTAATACATCGCAATAATGATAACTAAATATCACACAACCACAGCGGAAAATCTATTCTAGAATAATTTATAATAATTTATTATAATTATTCCCCCAAGTCTCGCAACCTACAGTACTTAATAGATTACATAGCAATATCAATTAACGACTTGTTATATAATCTAACTTAAGCTTAAACATAAACAAATCCAGTCTTACTACATCATCTTCACACAATATTAATATATTTGAAACATAACAGACATAAGCTAGTTGGTAGCCTTGCCCTTGCCCTTATCAATGCCCGAAGGTTCGCCATGCTCTGCCTTAACTGAAATATTTTAGGGAAAGCAAGAATGAGCACAAATTGCCCAGCAAGTAATATACAATAAGGGTGAATAATAAGATTCTCAATTCTCGAAAGGGTATAGCAAGATTTGATAGTTCAAGAATAACAAGAATATCAACAGTTCTCAATAACAGTCGCTAAGGACAGGATAATATCAATATGATTCAATAATAAGTCAATTCAAGATTTCAAATATTTGAATACTGAGTAGTCACTACGGACTATGAACTTCTACTAGAATTGACAGTAATAAACTGAAAATCCAACAAAAACAGGTACAACAGGTGATCAGCCTAAAGTACCCTTGTTATGCATAACAATCAATCATACTCAAGTGTGCACGTCGGTTCTCCGACAATTTATATATTCCCTTCAAAGAAGGTTGTTCTTCTCAGTCAAATACAAGATCCCGCACCAATCAATTAGTTTGGGTTGCTTTTCAATAACATAAGTCCCGCCGAATCAAATGGCATAGACACTTTCACAATATTCAAGAACAATACTAAGTTCAACATGAATAATAGCTTTAATGAAATAAGAGTTCAAGTATGCTAATTCAATTCAACCGATTAAATAGGAAACTAGTTCGCAATACACAAGATAGGATACTTGCATAGTAAAAGAGTATAAGTTAGGAAACTTTCACAATCATAGATTTCCTTGCATAAAGTAAATGCGTCGGTTAGGATACTTGCACTTTAAAAGAGTGTAAGTAAGAGAACTTGCCTTTAGCGTAGTTTATCCACGAAAAGCAATCAACACTTTCGAATTTCTATCGTAATACAGTTACGTATATATATGATATTCATTAGTCATATAATTTAACTTCACATTTTCTCTTTGAATATACGATCAACACATAAGGTAAGTTTTACCTAGCTACACAGTTATATAGAATATAATTTCTATCCTTAACGTTCCTTCTTTAGAGTTTAAACGCATTCTCATATTATATAAGATCTCAACAATTAGCAAACATGCTTGCATATTATTAATATCACATAAGACCACAATCAATACTAAATATATTTCATTTTAGCAAGTTACGGCATCTCCTTAAGTTAACCGTCAAAATCGGGTTCAAGTAACATCATATAATATCACGTAGCATGTATTCATATTTAAAGGATACTTTCATGCTTGTATAACTTTTCCAAATCCAATCGTACATGGTATAGGTTCTTAAGTTAATACTTAAAGCCATTCAAGGACACGAACTCATATGGTCTAACATGGTCGCTTTTAAACACATAAGATATTCATATAACTTGTATTAGTCATGCTCATGAGTACTCGTATTGCATATATGTAGCTAGCATTGTTATTATCTTGAAAACATGCTTTGTTTATGCTAAACTTTAATCACGGCAACTAATCATGGTATATATACATGTATGACACATGAATGAGTCTAAGAGTACTATCACATGTGTCCATAAATGTCAGATTCTAATTCTCGTCATAACTTACCAACGTTCACGTTCAAAGCTTTTACTTTGTTAGTATAGTTCATTAATAAGGTCTATCATGTTCATGCTTCCTTATGAAACCCATATACACAAGTTAACATGCTTTTCATGCATTTCAAGGCCCTATAAACATGCTCGAAAAGTCAGAATGCATACATGGTCTTTACATGTCAATATCAACCTTCAAAACTTGTATTTTTGTTAGATATATTCAATAGTGAGGTCTAACAGGCTCTTGTCATACTATGAACCATATATACATAACTTAATATGTCTTTCATACATCTCTACCTCATACCGACATGCCTTGAAAAATCAGAATATTAACATGCTTTATATATGTTAACGTTCGTTTATGAAACTTTAAGTTTGTTTTCAAACTATATGTCGTTTGGTTAACCATGCATGCTAATATACTAAAACATGCTTACATTGCCTCATTAGGTTTATATATATGTATTAATCATGCTCCCATGCTTGTTTAAACAAAAATCAAATAATTGGTATATAACAGTTTTGTTGCAGAATGCAGAAAACTGCACACAGAGGCCGGCGCTGCGGCGCGACAACAGCAGCCATATTCTAGCGTTGTGGCGCGGGTGGCGCTGCGGCGCGGGGACAGTTCCTGCAGTTCAGACTGCAGCGAAACCGACCCAAAACCTCCCATTTTATCGATCTCGACATACCCATATGCTATTAGACTAACCTTTTTAACTTACTAACACATATATATGCTTATATAACAGTCAATCGCCCAAACGATTCCCAATTTCATGAACTCCAACTAATTTCACGAATTCGATGCTTTACAGAAATTAAAGAGCAACAATGGAAATGAAAGTCAAGAAAGCTATATAGTGGCTCCATCACGTATGTATGTTCATATAACAACAATATAAGGGTTCTACAAACCAATCCTGAACCAATTTGGCATAATCGAAAATTTGAAGGAAACTTCGGAAACAGAAAACGAAAAATGAAGAACAAGGGAAGAGGGATTATACCTCTGCTAGGATTCAAATATAGTTTGCTGCTAATCCAACTTCTCCTACTGATATATGTATATTGCTTTCACTCACCACTTATGCAAACTCTCAGCAAATTGAAAACGAAGAAACATGGCTGCTATTTATAGAAGAATCCTTACACAGACAATGCAATTGTCCATTAAATTGAACCACTAGATTGAAGCTTTGTATATCAGCTAAGGAAGAGTTGGTAGAGTGGTTGAAGAACACTGTTGTGCCCACTCCCCGTATCATGATTTGCTAGAATGCTGAGTTTGAGAAGGTAGGAGTAGGCTAGCTTCATGAGTGTTTTACGTGTACAAGGTTTGTGTCTTATTAATATGGGACAAGGCATAAAAATCTCAGCATTTCCAATTTGTAAACAAACTAGTGTTAATACTTAGGTTATATACACACACATATTTAGACACTTAGGTCTTTAATTGAAATGTCACAATAATTCATATACTGTAGTACGTGTAAATTGACACGTATAATTCATGTACATTTTGTTAATACCGGATATAATCTAATCAGATGTTAACACATTACACTGTCTCCTTTATTAAAACTAATTGTTTACAATATGTTCATGATATATTATACAATGTATACCCACATATTTATTGTCACACAAGTTATTAATCAAGTAGCTCACATGGTTTAATAAGCCTTACCATATAATAGTGTCATATTACACTTCACATAATACATAGTCAGCTAATATATGCTACACATTTAATTCGCATGCTTGCACATATAATTTTTCATCTTATAAATTGAATATTAATTAATAATATACACATATCCTACATCAATCAATATAATTGTTAACCTCCATAACAATTTAATTAACCCTTATATGATTAATTATCACTTTGATATAAATCTTATTATATTTATAAACACGTTGCTCATTATTATTATGTTTCTTGCAATAATAATAATCACATATTATTAATCAATCCTCATTAGTATTTTATAACAGTTAATTAATATTCTTCGATTAACAATTAATATAGATTAATTGTTCGCTTAAATTAATATAATCATTCTTATATTACGTCACTGTGCCACACAAGGCAATCAACGAGTTTATCACAAACTCTACCAATTTCTTAATTATTATAATTATTCAATTATATATAATTGAATTAATTCATCTCATAACACAAAATCATTTATATTCAAATAAATTCTCATTTCCATTAATATATTTATTTAATAATATATAGAAATTCTCGGGTATTACATCCTCCCCCCCTTATAAAAATTCCGTCCCGGAATTGCTACAAGGTTACACAAATAGATGGGGATAGTCCCTCATCATCCTATCTTCTAACTCCCACGTTGCCTCCTCGACATCGTGGTTACGCCAAAGTACTTTTACAGATGAAATAACTTTATTTCTTAAAGTTTGTTCTTTCCTATCTAATATCTGGACAGGAATTTCTCCATACGCCAAGTTCTTCTCCACTTGAATGGGCTCGTAAGAAATCACGTGCTTGTAGTCGGCCTTGTACGGTCGCAATACGAAAATGTGAAACACGTTGTGGATGTGCTCCAGTTCGGGTGGCAATGCAACTTTGCATGCCACTTCGCCCACTCGCTTCAGTATCTCGAACGGTCCTATGAATCTTGGACTCAATTTTCCTTTCTTGCCGAAACGGATTTTTCCCTTCCATAGAGATACCTTCAAGAATACGAAACTGCCGACTTTGAAGTCTCGGTCCTGCAGATGCAAATCTGCGTATTTCTTCTGGCGATCTTGAGCTGCTACAAGTCTGGCTCTTATCACTGTCACCACGTCTGCGGTTTGTTGAACTAACTCTGGTCCGAGTATTCGTCGTTCTCTGACTTCGTCCCAATATAACGGCGTTCTGCACTTTCTCCCGTAAAGAGCTTCGTACGGTGGCATGCCGATACTCGCATGGTAGCTATTATTATATGTGAATTCTACTAAGGGTAGGTGGTCGTCCCAATTTCCCTTAAAATCCATCACGCAAGTCCTAAGCATGTCTTCTAGCGTTTGTATTGTTCGCTCACTTTGTCGTCTGTTTGAGGATGATAAGCTGTACTCAACCTCAACTGCGTTCCCATTCTTTTTTGCAAACTCTTCCAAAAATTGGACGGGAAGCGCGGATCTCGATCAGAGACAATTGACACCGGCACTCCATGTCGTGAAACAATTTCTTTTACATATAGGCTTGCTAATTGGTTCAAACTGTAGCGGATCTTGATTGGTAGAAAGTGTGCGGTCTTCGTTAGTCGATCCACGATAACCCAAATAGCATCATAACCTTTTTGTGTAACTGGAAGTCCTACCACGAAGTCCATGGTAATATGCTCCCATTTCCACTCTGGTATTTCTAACGGTTGTAGTAAACCACTCGGCCGCTGATGCTCTGCTTTAACGCGTTGGCAAGTCAAGCATCTACTGACGCACTCCGCGACTTCCCGTTTTAAATTGGGCCACCAAAAATGTTGCCTTAGATCTTGGTACATCTTTGTGCCTCCCGGATGAACGGAATATGTCGTATTGTGTGCCTCGTGCAAAATCTCTTCCCTCAACTCGGTTACCGCTGGTACCCACACTCTCCCTTCAAATCTCAAAATACCGTCTTTATCCATTCGAAATTTTTCTTCCTCATTTTCTGTGATCCTCTTTCGAATTTTCTCACACTCTTCATCCTTTTCCTGAGCTTCCTTTACTCTATCCAACAACGTCGGACAAGCTTCCATTACAATTAACTTCTCACCAGACTTTTCTGGTCCTTTCACTTCTATCTCCAATTTCTCCATCTCTCTTATCAACTCTTCCTGAGTCGTCAAATTAAACAACTTCTCCCTTCCTTTCCTGCTCAGAGCGTCGGCAACCACATTTGCCTTTCCCGGGTGATAAAGAATATCGCAGTCACAGTCTTTGATTAATTCTAACCACCTTCTCTGCCGCATGTTTAACTCCTTCTATGTGAAGATATATTTCAGACTTTTGTTGTCCGTATATATCTCACATTTTTCTCCGTATAGATAATGTCTCCATATCTTTAACGCAAAAACTACTGCCGCTAACTCTAAGTCGTGAGTGGGGTATCGTTTTTCATAATCCTTCAATTATCGTGACGCATATGCAATAACCTTGCCATGTTGCATGAGCACACAGCCAAGCCCCTTGTGCGATGCATCACTATACACCACAAAATTTCCCGCATCATCTGGTAATGATAACACAGGTGCTTCGCTCAATCTCCTTTTCAGTTCTTGAAAACTTTCTTCGCATTTGTCGGTCCATACAAATTTCACCTTCTTTCTAGTCAAATTGGTCAATGGGGTTGCTATCTTAGAAAAATCTTGGATGAATCTTCGATAGTACCCAGCTAACCCTAGAAAGCTTCTCACCTCCGTCGGTGTTCTCGGTTGTTCCCAATTACTTACTGCTTCGACCTTTGCAGGGTCTACTGAGATTCCATTCTTATCCACCACGTGGCCTAAGAATTGAACCTTCTCTATCCAAAATTCGCACTTAGAAAATTTTGCATACATCTTCTCCTTCCTTAGTGCCTCCAAAACAATCTTCAGATGTTCGGCGTGTTCTTCCTCTGTCTTTGAGTAGATCAAAATGTCGTCGATAAAAACCACTACAAATTTATCCAAGTATGGCTTGAAAACTCGGTTCATCAAGTCCATAAATGTTGCCGGAGCATTAGTCAATCCGAATGACATTACCAAAAACTCGTAGTGTCCATAACGGGTTCGAAACGCAGTCTTTGGTATGTCCTCATCCCTCACTTTCAGTTGATGATATCCTGTTCGTAGGTCGATCTTTGAGAAACACTTTGCTCCCTTCAGTTGATCAAATAAGTCGTCTATCCTCGGTAGCGGATACCGGTTCTTGATCGTTACTCTGTTCAATTCTCAATAATCGATACAGAGCCTCATCGATCCGTCCTTCTTCTTAACGAATAGTACTGGTGCTCCCCAAGGAGAAACACTCGGTCGAATGTAACCCTTATCCAATAATTCTTGTAATTGTATCATCAATTCCTTCATTTCTACTGGCGCCATACGATATGGAGCTTTCGAAATCGGTGTCGTTCCCGGTGCTAAGTCTATTACGAATTCGATTTCTCTGTCTGGCGGAAGACCAGGAAGATCGTCCGAAAACACATCTTGGAATTCATTAACTACGTATATATCCTTAATTTCTACTCCCTTTTTTCGAGTATCAACGATGTAAGATAAATATCCTACACATCCTTTCCTTAACAATTTCTTGGCCTGCATCATCGTAACGCAACACGATTGCTTAAGCGATGAGCTACCATAAAACACTACCTTAGACTTACTCGGAGTCTGAAGGTTCACACATTTGTTCTGACAGTCAATTATTGCAGCATGGTTATACAACCAATCCATTCCCAGTATTACGTCAAATTCTCCCAGTCTAATAGGAATCAAGTCTACGCTCAGTTCATGTTTACTAATACTTGCGCGACAATTTTGATAAACGTATTCTACAGGGATCACTTCCTTATTAGCAACTTCTATGATCAAAGGATTTTCTAAAAGTTCTCGGGGTGTACTAAGTCTACTAGCAAATTCTTCAGATACAAAAGAATAGGTGGCACCCGAATCAAATAATACATAAGCATTTATATCATTGATTGGGATTATACCTGACACCACATCCTTCGCAGCCACTGCGTCTTGGACGTTCATGTTAAAGGTTCTGGCGGTTGGGCGGTTGGATTGTGCCGGTCCACCGATCATCAGCTTGTTGCCTCCTTGCTGATTACTACCCCCGCCACTTCCCTTCTTTGGGCAGTCCTTAATTCGGTGCTCCGTCGAGCCACACGCAAAGCATCCTTGTATCTTTTTCAGTTTCAAACAGTTGGGCGAGATGTGCCCTTCCTTTCCGCAGTTGTAGCAAGTGCCACGTCCCTTCCAGTACTCGCCCTGGTGATTCTTCCCACACTTCGGGCATCCTTCAGCCCTCTTCTTGAAACCTCCACAAAAATTCCCTGATTGATTATTATTGTTGTTTTTGTTGTTGTTGTTGTTCTCCCACTTTCTCTTTCGCAAGTTGCTTCCTCCGCTACTGCTTCCTCCCGTACTATTCTCTCCTCCAGTATTCTTTCCTTTCTTTTCTTTGTTATACAGACTTAAGGCCTCACTGCCGCCTTCCGCAATGATTGCCTTCTCCAGTAATGTTGCAAAGGAATCAATTTGAAGAACTGATACCTTATTGAACAGCCATGGCTTCAACCCTTGTTCAAAGCGTCTAGCCTTCCTCTCTTCATCACCAACTTGGTGCTCCGCAAATCGCGCTAGTTCGTTAAACCTAGCCACGTATTGCGCCACCGTCATCTCACCTTGTTTTAACTCTAGGAATTTCACCTCCATCCTATTCTTCATACTCTTCGGAAAGTAATTCTCGAAGAACAGTGTCTTAAACTTATCCCAAGCTATTATCCCTTCTCCAGCTCTTTGTTGATTAGCCTCCCACCAGTAGTTCGCTTCTCCCCTCATCATGTACGTGGCAAACACCGTCTTCTGATCTTCGCCTACGCTAGCTATAGTGAAAGCTTTTTCGATCTCTTTGATCCACGTTTGTGCGACGATTGGGTCGGTAGTTCCCTCGAACTCCGGGGGTCCTACACTCTTAAAGTCTTTAAAGGTTGTTACTGGCACAGTTTTAGGGTTCGGGCGAACGGGTTCATTGTTCCTTCCCCTTAAGGCTTCTCCTAACAAGTCTACCAGTTTCTGGATCGGGTCTACTTGTTCTCTCTCATTGTTAACGGATTCTTCGGGTGCAGTCAATCTACGTCTGGGCGGCATTATCTACATCACAATTTTTCATTTTATTATTATTCAAGTATATCACTTAAGTATTTCTTTTAATACTAAAAGAATAAATTTATAACACGTTTCTAAAATCAACTCCATTTATATTCATATGCCATTTCATTACATGATTTACCTAGCATACTGCTATAAATGTTATCACATATATCCCCTAATATCACAAAAGACGGGGAATATACCAACCTACTACCATACTACCCCTCTAACAAAAGCTAACTCGGGGTTTACATCATCATCCCACATCTTACACAAAAGATCGGGATTACAACATAGTATATACAATACATAAAGACACAACTAGTACTACCACTAGAATGACTAAGGAAATCTCATCCCATCATCCCGCGCTCCACTGCGCTCTTGTACTCCAACTGTGCTATATACGCAACCAGCTCTCGGCTCAAGGTATGTAGAGTCTGTCCCTGTTCTGCCGGGTAGTGGTACACACCATCAATCACCCTTTCAAAAGCTGAACAGAACACATACCCCATCTTGTTCATCTTTCTCTTCTTGCACCTGACCTCGTCCTCAAGGTCGTCAGCTCTCTCATTGGACGCTTCCCACTTCTCCTCGAAGTGTAACCTATCCATCACCTCCAACTCTAGCTGAGTACGGAGTGCCTCTTTCTCAGTTTTCTCACTCAGCTCCCTCTGCTCAACCTCTTCTAGCTTCTCTGCCAAATCTACATTCCTAGCCACTGACCTGTGAAATAGTGTCCCCATCTGGATCCCTGCCTCCCTACGGTAGGCAATCTCCACCTCTAACTCTTGCATAGCCAGCTTCCTCTGGTGGTCCTCGTCCCTCAGCTTCTGGAACTTAGACTCTCTCTCGTGGGCCTCTGCCTCCAGCTCCTGGACTCTGCAGTCTAACTCTAGAATACGCTCCTCGTACTCGCCTAACATCTGTTCCTCTATAGTAGCCTCATCAGAGTCCTCTACTGGCTCATCCTCCATCGGCTCCTCCTTTGGATCAGACTCTATCTCAATCTCGTCCTCGTCGTCGGACTCGAACGGTGCAAAAGCCTGCACTGGTGTAGCCTCTAGAGGTGCTTCGTACACTACATGTATATCCCTGGGCTCCTCCTTGGCCACTCTACTAGGTACTCCTGTGTCTGTCATCCTACAATCACAAACACAAGACAAGAAATAGCATCTCCATTAGAATGTTAAACAAAATATAAGTCCATTGTATAAAATGAAGTTACATTTCATAACAGAATAAGCCTCTCAAGGAAAACTCTACATGAGTTTTATCTCCTTCCTAACTTCTAAGTTCGCCTAAGTTATAGTCTAAGGACACTCGTTCCTAAGGTTTATAACTACGGCTTTGATACCAACCTGTGACGCCCCCAAATTCCAGGACCGCCACTTGGTCTCTCGAATTCGGTTCATCACGTGCTCATGGTAATACATCGCAATAATGATAACTAAATATCACACAACCACAGCGGAAAATCTATTCTAGAATAATTTACAATGATTTATTATAATTATTCCCCCAAGTCTCGCAACCTACAGTACTTAATAGATTACATAGCAATATCAATTAAAGACTTGTTATATAATCTAACTTAAGCTTAAACATAAACAAATCCAGTCTTACTACATCATCTTCACACAATATTAATATATTTGAAACATAACAGACATAAGCTAGTTGGTAGCCTTGCCCTTGCCCTTATCAATGCCCGAAGGTTCGCCATGCTCTGCCTTAACTGCAATGTTTTAGGGAAAGCAAGAATGAGCACAAATTGCCCAGCAAGTAATATACAATAAGGGTGAATAATAAGATTCTCAATTCTCGAAAGGGTATAGCAAGATTTGATAGTTCAAGAATAACAAGAATATCAACAGTTCTCAATAACAGTCGCTAAGGACAGGATAATATCAATATGATTCAATAATAAGTCAATTCAAGATTTCAAATAATTGAATACTGAGTAGTCACTACGGACTATGAACTTCTACTAGAATTGACAGTAATAAACTGAAAATCCAACAAAAATAGGTACAACAGGTGATCAGCCTAAAGTACCCTTGTTATGCATAACAATCAATCATACTCAAGTGTGCACGTCGGTTCTCCGACAATTTATATATTCCCTTCAAAGAAGGTTGTTCTTCTCAGTCAAATACAAGATCCCGCACCAATCAATTAGTTTGGGTTGCTTTTCAATAACATAAGTCCCGCCGAATCAAATGGCATAGACACTTTCACAATATTCAAGAACAATACTAAGTTCAACATGAATAATAGCTTTAATGAAATAAGAGTTCAAGTATGCTAATTCAATTCAACCGATTAAATAGGAAACTAGTTCGCAATACACAAGATAGGATACTTGCATAGTAAAAGAGTATAAGTTAGGAAACTTTCACAATCATAGATTTCCTTGCATAAAGTAAATGCGTCGGTTAGGATACTTGCACTTTAAAAGAGTGTAAGTAAGAGAACTTGCCTTTAGCGTAGTTTATCCACGAAAAGCAATCAACACTTTCGAATTCCTATCGTAATACAGTTACGTATATATATGATATTCATTAGTCATATAATTTAACTTCACATTTTCTCTTTGAAAATACGATCAACACATAAGGTAAGTTTTACCTAGCTACACAGTTATATAGAATATAATTTCTATCCTTAACGTTCCTTCTTTAGAGTTTAAACGCATTCTCATATTATATAAGATCTCAACAATTACCAAACATGCTTGCATATTATTAATATCACATAAGACCACAATCAATACTAAATATATTTCATTTTAGCAAGTTACGGCATCTCTTTAAGTTAACCGTCAAAATCGGGTTCAAGTAACATCATATAATATCACGTAGCATGTATTCATATTTAAAGGATACTTTCATGCTTGTATAACTTTTCCAAATCCAATCGTACATGGTATAGGTTCTTAAGTTAATACTTAAAGCCATTCAAGGACACGAACTCATATGGTCTAACATGGTCGCTTTTAAACACATAAGATATTCATATAAATTGTATTAGTCATGCTCATGAGTACTCTTATTGCATATATGTAGCTAGCATTGTTATTATCTTGAAAACATGCTTTGTTTATGCTAAACTTTAATCACGGCAACTAATCATGGTATATATACATGCATGACACATGAATGAGTCTAAGAGTACTATTACATGTGTCCATAAATGTCAGATTCTAATTCTCGTCATAACATACCAACGTTCACGTTCAAAGCTTTTACTTTGTTAGTATAGTTCATTAATAAGGTCTATCATGTTCATGCTTCCTTATGAAACCCATATACACAAGTTAACATGCTTTTCATGCATTTCAAGGCCCTATAAACATGCTCGAAAAGTCAGAATGCATACATGGTCTTTACATGTCAATATCAACCTTCAAAACTTGTATTTTTGTTAGATATGTTCAATAGTGAGGTCTAACAGGCTCTTGTCATACTATGAACCATATATACATAACTTAATATGTCTTTCATACATCTCTACCTCATACCGACATGCCTTGAAAAATCAGAATATTAACATGCTTTATATATGTTAACGTTCGTTTATGAAACTTTAAGTTTGTTTTCAAACTATATGTCGTTTGGTTAACCATGCATGCTAATATACTAAAACATGCTTACATTGCCTCATTAGGTTTATATATATGTATTAATCATGCTCCCATGCTTGTTTAAACAAAAATCAAACAATTGGTATATAACAGTTTTGTTGCAGAATGCAGAAAACTGCACACAGAGGCCGGCGCTGCGGCGCGACAACAGCAGCCATATTCTAGCTCTGTGGCGCGGGTGGCGCTGCGGCGCGGGCTGCGGCGTGGGTGGGACTGCGGCGCGGGCTGCGGCGCGGGGACAGTTCCTGCAGTTCAGACTGCAGCGAAACTGACCCAAAACCTCCCATTTTATCGATCTCGACATACCCATATGCTATTAGACTAACCTTTTTAACTTACTAACACATATATATGCTTATATAACAGTCAATCGCCCAAACGATTCCCAATTTCATGAACTCCAACTAATTTCACGAATTCGATGCTTTACAGAAATTAAAGAGCAACAATGGAAATGAAAGTCAAGAAAGCTATATAGTGGTTCCATCACGTATGTATGTTCATATAACAACAATATAAGGGTTCTACAAACCAATCATGAACCAATTTGGCATAATCAAAAATTTGAAGGAAACTTCGGAAACAGAAAACGAAAATGAAGAACAAGGGAAGAGGGATTATACCTCTGCTAGGATTCAAATATAGTTTGCTGCTAATCCAACTTCTCCTACTGATATATGTATATTGCTTTCACTCACCACTTATGCAAACTCTCAGCAAATTGAAAACGAAGAAACATGGCTGCTATTTATAGAAGAATCCTTACACAGACAATGCAATTGTCCATTAAATTGAACCACTAGATTGAAGCTTTGTATATCAGCTAAGAAAGAGTTGGTAGAGTGGTTGAAGAACACTATTGTGCCCACTCCCCGTATCATGATTTGCTAGAATGCTGAGTTTGAGAAGGTAGGAGTAGGCTAGCTTCATGAGTGTTTTACGTGTACAAGGTTTGTGTCTTATTAATATGGGACAAGGCGTAAAAATCTCAGCATTTCCAATTTGTAAACAAACTAGTGTTAATACTTAGGTTATATACACACACATATTTAGACACTTAGGTCTTTAATTAAAATGTCACAATAATTCATATACTGTAGTAAGTGTAAATTGACACGTATAATCCATGTACATTTTGTTAATACCGGATATAATCTAATCAGATGTTAACACATTACACTGTCTCCTTTATTAAAACTAATTGTTTACAATATGTTCATGATATATTATACAATGTATACCCACATATTTATTGTCACACAAGTTATTAATCAAGTAGCTCACATGGTTTAATAAGCCTTACCATATAATAGTGTCATATTACACTTCACATAATACATAGTCAGCTAATATATGCTAAACATTTAATTCGCATGCTTGCACATATAATTTCTCATCTTATAAATTGAATATTAATTAATAATTTACACATATCCTACATTAATCAATATAATTGTTAACCTCCATAACAATTTAATTAACCCTTATATGATTAATTATCACTTTGATATAAATCTTATTATATTTATAAACACGTTGCTTATTATTATTATGTTTCTTGCAATAATAATAATCACATATTATTAATCAATCCTCATTAGTATTTTATAACAGTTAATTAATATTCTTCGATTAACAATTAATATAGATTAATTGTTCGCTTAAATTAATATAATCATTCTTATATTACGTCACTGTGCCACACAAGGCAATCAACGAGTTTATCACAAACTCCACCAATTTCTCAATTATTATAATTATTCAATTATATATAATTGAATTAATTCATCTCATAACACAAAATCATTTATATTCAAATAAATTCTCATTTCCATTAATATATTTATTTAATAATATATGAAAATTCTCGGGTATTACAGTGTCAGTGGTACGAAGCCCACTTCTACACAATTGTAACCATGTGTTGCTGATAACAAAAAAATCATTTATATTTTTAAAGGCACATTAGTGCGAATTTAGCTTGATGTCAAAAATTTTGAAGTCTAGCACAGCTATGTGTTCAGGAACTTATCACAATTATATGTGTTTTGGAACTTATCCTAGTCAGACCAAAGTTGTCCATTCGCTGAGGGTTCCACCATACGATTATGAGTCACGAACTTACCATACGTATGAGTTTAAAGAACTCGGACCTAATCTTATATTCTCTACCTATCCGTTATACATAAGAGAAAAGAATCACCTTCTCAACATACATATAGCGAATAGCGCGACACCAACATTTCAATGATTATCAATGTGATAAACTACGTAGTCGTTAGACCAAGCACAAAACCACCTCCCATACAAAGGTTTGTATAACTTAGCAATCACCTGAGTCCTCAATTGAAATCCCACATAATCTTAGCTCCCTCAATACTCGATACGAATTTCATTTAATCCGTATCTACAATTCACAACTCTTTCCTGAGTTTAACTCATACTATTTCATAGTACCATATTCGTATAGCAATTCTGCTATAAAGTTTTCAATCAAATGATTGATCATCTGTCCTCCTATGACCTCACCAGATCACGTTGTGATCTCATATTATAATCGTATTATATTACGATTCTTTTCTATCTTATGATCGTTTTGTTTTACGATCTTCTTTCCCTTTATACTTTTAATCTTTTAGACTCTATCTATGTATTACTACTGTTCATCTTTATTATCAGAGTTAGATAACTCTGGACCTTTATTAATTGTCAAGATTCTTCTTTGAATCTTATTGACATATTAATACCTTGCCCAAATTCATCGCTTAGAACTTAAACTCTATTTGAGTTTATTCATATTCCTCCTCCCTGCTGTTATAGCCTAAGGTAACCCTACCTAAGGTTTATAACCAACAGCTCTGATACCAACTGTAGCACACCCAAATTCGGGTCCGTAGAACCTCGGACCTGGTATATTACGATACAATATTTTTATAACTAATGCGGAAGATATAAACATAAATTATTTATACAATAAACTTATTACAACATAGTCCCCTTAGTCTGTAACCGTAACTTAATACACGCCTTCAATATCCTATACGACATACCATGTCATTTGCATTCAATACTATTATAAGTTTAACCTGCATCCAAATCTAATTCTGGAGTTTGTCTTTGTATTTGCCTGTATCCGAAGTTTCATCTAAATCTGAAATGTTTATCATGATATAGCAAGGGTGAGCAACAAGTTTGCCCAGCAAGTTTAAGTTCAAATGAAGATATATCATGATTGAAACGAATAATAAGTTGACAAACTTTCAACAATATAAATAATTGTGAAAGGATATAAAATCAATTTTCATAACTGAATGACCGAGTCAATAATGAAGAATGACCAACAATAAACATGAACAAATTTATCTGAACCAAATGGTAATGAATG
Organism: Panax stipuleanatus; assembly: GCA_020205555.1. Taxonomy (NCBI): domain Eukaryota; kingdom Viridiplantae; phylum Streptophyta; class Magnoliopsida; order Apiales; family Araliaceae; genus Panax; species Panax stipuleanatus. Next base: position 72,297,339 of record CM035117.1, read on the forward strand.
TGATTAGCATTTCATACCTGATGAACATATGCAACATGCACTAAGTGCGAATCAATAATCAGTATAGATATGAATAATTAACAATAATTATTCACGAACATGCTTTGAAATATAACTCAAAGTTGAGCCAGAGAAAAACTTGCATGTACCGTTGATTACTGTTACGCAATATAATTTAATCGCTTTATTATAAAGACCTATCATTTATAAGATTGATCTTTCAATTAGTATAACATATTTATTCCATCATACTATTACTTTAAAAGTAAACCATCTAACCCTTAACCACATAGTCAAATATTAGATATCCTCAATACCATATATATTTACAAGTCTAAACGTAGCACACATCAAGTCTTTAATAATATTCAATATAGTATATTGAGTGATTTTTCACAAACAACTAACAAATTAGTTTCCGTCTCGTCTGTACTGTTTTCACATTGAGTTAGATCAGTTACTAATTCGTAAATACCTTCCCCATATGAAGGAGTTGTTTAGCCCACCTAGTATACATCAACCATTAAATGGTACGATTGCACTACCTTAGACTTAACACTTACTCCTTCTTTTATAAGTTTCTTATTATGACTTGGTAACTATTTATGATTTCAAAAGACTGCATGCATCATTTCAGCAAGCTGAAACCAAACTATCTTCCTTTTCTAACAATTTCAGTTTTTCATTTCAGTACCCTAAAATTGTTCATTTCAGGAAGCTGAAATACGCTATTCACGAAAATATCAAATCATCTTATTATTTTTCTATCCTTTGGTCAAAGACATATCCATATATTTCATACACAAAAACAATTTTTTGGAATTTTTCAACTCCCTTAAGTATTTTTCAACACTCCATTTCTAGTTAATTCCTTAACAAATTAGCTACCTCATGCTTAACTCCAGAAATTTTCAACTATTGGCAGGATCTTACACATGTTAACGTGGACTTACAGTTAAATTTTGTGGCCGTCAGAGTTATACAACTCCGGTTATAGCGATTTTCGTCGAAAAAATAAAAATATTGAAATGGTCATAACTTGTTCAATTTAAGTCGGAATAAGCTCATTTTAAGACACAAGATAGTTTATAACATATATTTTAATGTCCCAAAAGGCCTGATTTTTTTTTCAGAACTTAAGTTGCTGAAACAGCCCCTTAAATTTCTGGACAGCCTACTCTTTAGCCTTTTTTAGATTTTGCTTCATTTACTCAAATCAGTCCACACGAAAATCTATAACTCCTTTTTAAGAGATTCCACTTGGAAAAGTTGAAACTTATATATCTATCTCCAAAAATTGACCACACTTAAAAATTTGAAATATACTAGGAGATATGGTTGTGTGAATTTCATACTTCGTTTTTACAAAAATCCGATTTTTCATACATGAGATTTCTAAGAAAACTTACATATTCCCACCTAATAACCAACATAATCCATCATCAAACATCATAACACAAACTAATACCAAATATATTTATGGATCTATCATGATCCATGATCTATTTCAACAATCTATCACACACTCGAAACAAAACAAAAGTAAAATTAAGAAATATTAGGTTTTCTACTTTTGAAAAACATATTTCCTATTTCATGCTTTAGATCCAACTTTTGATCCTTAAAAGGGTTAGATCCAAACATGAAACACTAATAAACATAAAGATCTAAAGTTTTAAACTTTAAGATCATAGTTTTACAAAATCAAAACTTAAATCAATCAAAGAAGAAAATTGATTATATAAGTAGAAATTCTTTATTATACCTTAGCTTCTCCATTCCTATCTTCTTCCCAAGATTGATTAGAGATCTATGAAAGTACATACAACTCTTCCTATTTCTCTCCTATAGTGGCCTAACCTTGGCACTCTATCTCTCTTTCAATTGCTTGCTTAAACAAAATGATACAAATGAGAAGAGAGAGAAGATAAAATGATTTTGTTGTTTTGTAGAAATGAAGATATATACAATATATCTCTTATTATTATTATTATTCCCCACACTCTCGCACTTCTCTCTTTCTCCTCATGTTTAAGCTTGCTTGCACTCCAAAGGTTGCTTGAAAACTTGGTTAAAGTTGGTGGCTAAATAGAAATTGGACACCTAAGGTGTTAGTTCACCAACTAAAGCTACTATCATCATTACATACACTCCCCCTTGGTTCTTCTCCAAATTTCCGGCCACAAGGCCTTTTTGGGCTCAATTTTATTTTCTTTTTAATGCCCAAATAGACTATTTAGTATCCAATAGGTCCTCACTCAATTGGCAACCAATTGGGCTACTTAAATAAATCTTTGGGCTTGTAATTTTCATTCTTTGAACTTGCAAATCAACATAGTTTCATACTCTTTAATTTTTATCATCCCCTACTCATTTAGTTAAGGTTTCCTTATACATATTTGTAAGTTAATTCCTTCCTTAAGTGGCTAAACTTGGGCCAAGCTTGGGCTCTCACATAATTTGTTTTGGGCTTGCACCTTTTTCTGAATTTACTTACTAGATAAAGTGAACTTGGACTTCCACCCAATATTAAATTATGTCATCATTATACTTACCCTATACATAATATATTTGGCTATATTAACAACTTAATTGCTATTAAATCAAATTAGCTACAAGTTCAATCCTTAAATAAACAATTGAGCTACTTATACAATTCCTTGGGCCATACAATCATCTTAGTCCATTAAATCTATTATCACTAGAACTAATGCTCAATATTTTTGATATATACATATTCTTAATTATCTCTATATACAAAATAAATGTATACTCATTATATAATATATATTTATTTAATCATACACATAATCCACATAATCAATCACATATTCTAATAGTTTATTAACTAAATAACCATATTTGGCTTAATGAGTTATAAACACTCGCACTCACATAATCATACAAGATAACCCCTGAAGTCATTTGATTCAAATACCTAATTTATATATTAGATCACCAAACTTTATAGGTATCATAGTACCTTATTCTTAATATTCCTTCAAGTACATATAGATTCATTTCTAGGGTTTGGAATTTTATAACCCATATTTTCTCTATTCTCATTCAAATAGTAAACCATATAGGTTCTACTTTAAAATTTTTAAATTATTCCTTAAATTTCCACTTTAGCTTTTATCCTTTAACCTTTATTTTAATCATTTAAGATCTTATAAATTTTCGGGCTGTCACAGTCTTTGTTTGAAATCTTTTGCAACTAGTCGGGCCTTATAGGTCTCTACATTACCGTCCGCTCTAGTCTTTCTTTGAAAGACAAATTTACACCCATTAGGCTTAATTGCCTCAGGTGATGAAACCAAGGTCATCTTGGGTAAAATCTAGTTACGCACAACACGTAAACAAGTTATATAATGATAAGTCAGATATCGTACCGACAGAGACAATAATTCCTATTTACTCTAACAATTACCAATTTTATATTATCTCATCTTTATTAAACTAACGATTAAAAGATGTTTTAATAACTAAATTACTACTTAACCAAATTCAACACTAACTCAAGCTTTTCACAAGTTTTAGAGAATTAAGCCTACAACTTCACTTATTATTTCACTTCAGACAATATCCTTTTCTCTAGTTTATTTTAATTACTCCAGGTTATTAATCAAGAATAATAAAGCAGATATAACCACCTCTCGATGCATTATTTCCATACTCACTCGCATCCACATATGATAGAATTAAGCAAGACACCCTAGATAACTAATTCACTATATCTCTATGTGAATTTCAATTAAATAAGGTTTAAAATCAAGTTCTTATTAGATTACATATGGCGTAAAGGTATATCTCTATCCTAAACACGAATCATGAATTACATCTCCGCAGAATTCACAAACATATGTCACTATGGAAAGTTATACTCCCATATGTCCTCTCTCAATTTCATATAGGATAACAGATAACTGTTGATCAGGCAATTATACGAGTTAAGCACAACACATAGCAAATAATCTGGGAATAACATCCATAAATTGAATTGAAGAATATTTAATCATCCATTACATAAAAGATCCGTCATAGACTTAAATAAGTAATTAGTTCATAATGAATGAATAAAAACACATAATTCACAGAGTATTAATCATAATGAATACAAAGTAAGATGAATAGAGAAAGAACGAAATATGAAACTCATGTCGTTACTCGTCTCCAAGTTGCTTTGCGTTCGTCAGAATATGCTCCGCTTCAATTCTCCTTGCAAGTTCAGATCCAAAAACTAAGGCTTAACGGTGGCTAGATATATTCCCTATATGCATGTAAGTCCTTTTATATTATAACAGCAATAGCCCTAATCATCTCTCCTATTGCACCACCGTCCAAAACAAAAAAGGAAATCAACATCACCAATCGCACCTCTCCGCCCCAGAGGGGAGTTCTTGCTCAAGTGCCCCACCCCAGCGGGTTAACATACTGCCCAGCCGATTCTCTTGCATGTTCCTCATTGCTATTTACTCCTATTTCAAGCTATTGCGTTCATGGGCCCATGTACATTCCTTTTCCAACTGCTTCATTAATGTGACCAATAAAATCTCTCCTCAAAGATGAAGGCCATTACGTAAGCTGCTATAATCCTTAGCCCACGTCAAACAATGAGCTGGCCATATATTTCTCACATGCTACCCACTTATCTTGATTGCTAGGAATTCATGAACTGCACCCTTAGCATGGAAAACCAACCGTGGCCCACTTGATAATGAATTAGACAAGTTTGAGTTGGACTGCTACTTTGATTACTTGTTAGCGTGAGCCCCTTTAGCCCATAATTGCAAAATTTGGTCAGCCCACTTGGACCCGAATCGAGTTTGTCCTGTTTCAATATTTTAGCTCCAAATTTTCCTTTTACTCTACTTTTGCACCCATTCTGTTACCTGCACACAAGAGTATAAACCTAGTAAAAGTGATAGGAAAATTACTTGAAAACAACAAGACTCAAGCTATAATAAGTACCAATTCGTAGGTAGATCAAATACCCCCAAACTTGAGCCTTTGCTTGTCCTCTAGCAAAAACCATGTATACGTAAGAATATACAATGCCTTTGAATGCAATTGTCAGTGTATACAAAGCTAACTCATCTTGCCTCAGAGACTTCACAACAGATATAGACATTAAATTCGACCACAGATGTATCCGCAATTAAAACCAATCTATGAATCTATACCTGCCAACACCGCTGCCGTGTGTTTGTACTGAACAGCAACATACTCAACTACAGATCAAATATATCACATAATACGCGTCTTAGAATACAATCACAGTTTAACTCGAGAAATCGCATAAACAAGGTATAATGAATTCCACTGAACGTCAACCAAGTTAGAAGTTAATATGGGAGATTTTCTATCTTTCTTTATTTACAGGGGGCATTTTGCTCGTTTTACCGTATCATAATTTTCCACATGATTGTGCAATGTCTAGTTCCCTTAGGCTCTTCAATGATACCCATGTAGCGAGCTTTCGACCAACGACTCCTAAATCGAATGGTTTTAGGGCCCTGGGTGTAAAGACATCCCCTAGGGCGTACTGACTCGAATATCAAAAGCCACAAAACTAGACTAGTCATGGTGTTTATTCAAAAGCTTCTTCTTTTTTCTCATCATTTAATTTTTTTTCATTTGTTCTTTCAGATAGCTCCCATATCTTCCCCCAAACTTAGGTTTTAGTCTCAACTGAATCACTACTACCAGTTTACTGAATTCCTCTCAATAAAGCCCAATTTCTATTCAAGACGACAATTATGTGACTATTCACTCCAAGTTGGCTATACTATTGTACTATCGTTCTAACCAGTTGCAAAGGTGTCAAACAGGTAAGGACTCATGTAATGTCTAAATGTACATCAATGTTCTAGTTCTCATTAGTGATTATGTTCTTATGTAAGTCCAGGGTCACCACTGGCTAAAGTTATTTCTTACCATTGACATGCTGACTCAGACAATCCTAATAAACAACTCTTTTCTGTCTTTTATGATTTTTCATTTTTTTTATAAGCATAAAAACTTAACTAAATCTACTAAAACAAAAACTATTCTACTATGCAAATTATAATTAACCTATACTATTCACGCAACAAGCTAACAAAATTATTATGATTAACAAACACACCTCCAAACATAACTAAGGAATGTCGTCATTGTTAAAAAAATAAAGAACTGAAGCATCGAGGACTTCCCTGAAAAGTTAAGCATCAGGTCCTTCACCCTCCTCCGTGTCAGAGTCGGACGGTGGGTACTCTGGGAGTGGTTGTGGAGCAGGGAACTGGAATGGATTAGTGGCTGTGGTGATTCGAGCGAAGGCCTCGACGATCATGACATTAAATTAGTTTTGCGTCTAAAACATATGCCCTTGCCTCGCTGCCAGTCTATCGTCTCATTTTTGTTGTTGATTCAGTTACCGTTAAATGGTTCTGAGCATGGCAGTCGTCAAACTTGACGGTTCATCCGCTTCCACTTCCTCCTCGGGGATCACGTAATCCTCGTCCTCTGCCTCATCTTCCCCCTCATCCGAGTCCGAAAAAATAAAACCAAGGCTACGAGGATGCAAAGGTGCCCTTTCAATGCTTCAAAGTGGTTCATAAGCTTTGAATCTAGAACCATTAGTGGTGGCTGAACCGGCTCTGTCTCTGCCTATATGACCCCAGCTTGCAGGCAAAATCCCGTGATGAGTGAAGGATGTAGTAATCCTCCTATCAATCCACCTCGCAAACACCGACGAATTGAAAAGTTAATGATCGTTCTAATATTTATGCTGAGAAATTTGACAATCGCATATAATAATGAGTTCTTTTCTTTAGTAATGTCGTTGGTGTGTGTTGACAACAATAGTTTAGCACAGAAGAAAGAATACCAAACTTTCCCATACTTGTTCAAAGTGGAGCTTGGGATGATTGTTCCTTTCTGACTGTCTTTCACACATACAGTGTCGGGTTTGCAAAATTCTGTGAGGATTTGGTCATAATCAATTTTGCCATCGCGCAACTCCAAGTACTGGCAAACCTCAAGTGGTGTGATATTTTAGAACTCGTTTATGGCTGCGGCACTGAAGTCTACCACTTTGCCCCTTACAAAAGCTTTGAACGACAGTGCGTCCTCTTCATTGGCATAGAATTCCTTGAATACAGCGACCATCGCCGCTTCAAGTTGTTGTGTAAAATAGTGCCAACGCCGTTCATGAATTCGCAAGTGCATTTGTCTATCCAAAGCATCCGATCTCAGTCCACATTCTTGGATGAGGGCTTTGTCCGCCAAATACTCGAATCGTTCGGCGGCGGCCGTACTTCAAAATTTCTTCTTGTCAAACTATGGAACGGGGGAGGAGGATGACCCTTCACCTTTTTGTCTCTTCTGTGGACGTGGCGGCATAATATTTTCTTGCTCAAAACTCAAGAATTTCAAAGGAATTGTTGTTCAGGACTTTCGTCAAACACTTGGTGGGCGTTGTTAACTTGGTTTGATGTTAAGTGCAATTGATTACTCTTGTTATCCCCAAAATTGCTCACATATCCAAGTAATCAATAGCACATTATCACAATTATGCACCAATGCACTAGCAATTTCCAGACAAACAAAACTAACCCAATTTTTTCGTCCAAAAAGTTCTACCCAATTGAGACAAGTACCTTGGTTTATGGTCGATGTTCCAACTACCTGGTGATGTTTCCAAGTGATGAAGTGCTCGAATTCATGGGGGGTGTATAGTGGTTTTGTGGGTATAAGATGGTTGTGAGTTAGGATTGTGGAACTTGTATTGTAACGGAAGTGGGAGATTTAGGGATGGTAGTGGAGAGGTAGGTTATTAATAGTGGGGCGTTAGTGGGTTACAGATTTGTGGGTAGAGGTTATTTGGGGGATTTCGTGAGGGAGTAGTGTTTATGTTTGTAGAATGGTGGAGGAGGAGGTTATAATGTGATAGGAGTATAAGGGAGAGAGTTGCCATTTTAGAACCAGATCTGGATGCTGAGTTTCCTCCTCCCCGCCCCAACGGGGGAGTTTGCCTTTATATACCCGCCCCAGCGGGAGAACTTACTGCCTGACAGTGTCTTTACCCTCCCCGACGGGATTTTTATGTGTTGTACACCCGCCCCAGCGGGGGAGTTATGCCATGTTCATGTTGGGGTTTGGATTAGAGTAATGCCTTTCATTTTCCTTCATAAGCAAAGATTAGGTGCACTCACATCTTTGATTTGCTGATTGTGTTGTGATGTTTGAGTGGGATGATCTTGTAAATGTCCGTTGACTCCCCTTATGTGGTTACGTGGCCTCACCTTGATATCATGTTTGATTGATAATGCACGTGTCCTGTATCAGTACACACCATAAGATTTTGTTAGCCATGTATTATGAAGACAAAGTACTACGTATTAGACATTATTACAACTAAATGATATTAATGTAATAAAAATAAAATAACCGATGGTTTGCCTCCCATCAAGCGCTTAATTTTACGTCATTAGCCTGAATCCTTCTTTGTTTCATTATGGTTCGGTCAGGTCGACGGCGGTTGCCTGGCGATCGATGTTTCCTCCCCAATAGTGCTTGAGCCGTTGACCGTAAACTTTGAATGATTCGGTCGACTCCCTATTGTATAATTCAACGGCGCCATGTGAAAACACTGTCTTTATTGTAAAAGGACCTGATCATCTGGATTTCATCTTTTCGGGAAATAATTCCAATCGAGAGTTGAATAGCAGTACTGATTGTCCCGGTACGAACTATATATCAAGTATCTTTTGGTCGTGCCACTTCTTAACCTTTTCTTTGTACAACTTCTAATTTTCATATGACTGCAGGCAGAACTCATCTAGTTTATTTATTTGCAACAACCACTTCTCACCAGCTACGGATAAATCGAAGTTTAACTTATTTATTTCCCAACATGCCTTATGCTCGAGTTCCATCGGAAGGTGACACGCCTTCCCATAAACTAGCTGATAGGGAGACATGTCTATCGGAGTCTTATAGGCAGTCTGATATGCCCACAAAGCGTCATCTAACATTAATGATCAATTCTTTTGATTCAGATTGACAACTTTTTCTAATATTCGCTTGACCTCCCAGTTCGACACCTCAACTTGTCCACTAGTTGAGGGTGATAGGCTATGGCGATTCAGTGGTTGACCCCGTATTTCGTTAAGAGAGCAGTGAAATATTTATTACAGAAGTGGCTCCCTTCATCACTGATTTTTTCTCTTGGGGTACCGAAATGGGTAAAAATATTATTTTGTAAGAACCGTAAAACCACCTTCACATCATTTGTTGGAAATACAACTGCCTCTACCCATTTGGATACGTAATCCACAGCTAACACGATGTACAAATTAATGAATGACGACAGAAATGGCCCCTTGAAGTCGATTCCCCATACATCAAAAATCTTGACTTCCAAGATCATATTTAGCGGCATCTTGTTTCGCTTCAAAATATTCCCCACTCTCTGACATCTGTCGCAGTTTTTCACGCACTGATGTGCGTCTTTGAACAAAGTTGGACAGAAGAAACCTTCCTGGATGACTTTTGGGGTTGTTCGCTCACTCCCATAGTGTCCCCCATATACTGACGCGTGACATGCTTGTAGGATGCTCTCCACTTCACTCTCCGGTATACATCGTCGGATCATTTTATCAGCACATTAGCGGAACAAATATGGTTCGTCCCACATAAACCACTTTACATCATGCAAAAATTTCCTCTTTTGGTGGCGAGTTAAGTCTGGTGGAAGGATGTTGTTGACCAGATAATTAGCGAAATCCGCATACCACGAAAACTTGTCGTGTATCAAAAATAGTTGTTCATTAGGAAAAGACTCATTGATTGCTACCTTGTCTGTTTCGTCCTTCTTTGGATTCTCTAATAGTGAAAGATGGTCGACCACCTGGTTTTCTGTCCCCTTTCTATCCTTAATTTATAAGTCAAATTCCTGGAGTAACAAAACCCAACAGATAAGCCTTGGCTTTGCGTCCTTTTTTTGAATTAAATACCGGATAGCCGAGTGGTCTTTGTAAACAACCACCTTTGTTCCCACCAAGTACGAGCGAAACTTGTCAAATGCATACACAACTACAAGTAGTTCCTTTTTCGTGGTTGTGTAGTACAACTGTGCATCTGTTAAAGTTTTGCTCGCATAATATATAGCGTGAAAGATCTTATTCTGTCGTTGTCCAAGCACTGCTCCAACTGCGTAATCACTAGCATCACACATGAGCTCGAATGGCTTGGTCCAATCAGGTGCTATGATTACTAGGGCAGTGGTTAGCTTCTTCTTTAATTGCTCAAATGCTACTCGACAGTCTTCATCAAGTTAGAATGGGACATCCTTTTTTAATAGACTGCAGAGTGGCTTTGTAATTTTCAAAAAGTCCATGATAAACCTTCTGTAGAATCCGGCGTGTCCGAGAAAACTCCGAATCCCCTTTACTAAAGTCGGTGGTGGAAGATTTTCAGTTGTTTCCAGTTTTTCTCGGTCGACTTCTAACCCTTTTCCATAAACTTTGTGGCCAAGAATTATCCCCTCTTGGACCATAAAGTGGCACTTCTCCCAGTTGAGCACTAGGTTCATTTCCACACACCTTTTTAATACCAATACTAGATTCTCAAGGAACCTATCAAATGATTCCCCAAATGCTGAGAAATCGTCCATAAAAACCTCAACACTACGTTCCACCATGTCTGAGAAGATCGTCATCATGCAACGCTGAAAAGTTGTCGGTGCGTTACACAGGCCGAATAACATCCTTTTGAAGGCATAGGTGCTATATGGGCATGTGAATGTCGTCTTCTCTTGATCCACAGGTGTTATGACGATTTGGTTATAATTGGAGTATCCATCCAATAAGCAGTAGTACTCGTGGCCTGCTAGTCTGTCCAACATCTGATCAATAAAGGTCAAGGGGAAATGATCCTTCCTAGTTGCCTTATTCAGTCTTCTATAATCCATGTAGATCCTTCATCCAGTCACTGTCCTTGTCAGTATCAGTTCATTATTCTCATTCATCACCACTGTCATACCACCATTTTTCGGTACACATTGGAGCGGGCTTACCTACGCACTATCTAAAATTGGGTAGATGATTCTCACATCCAACCATTTCAAGATCTCTTTCTTCGCAACCTCTTTTATTATAGGGTTGAGCCACCTCTGTTCTTCTACTGTCGGCTTGCTTTCTTCCTCCATCAGAATCTTATGCATACAGAATGATGGACTGATTCCTTTGATGTCGGCGATTGTCCAGCCTATAGCAGACTTGTATTCTCTTAGAACCCTCAACAGCTTACTTTCTTGCAATTCGTTAAGCGCAGATGCAATAATAATAGGTAAAGTATATGAGTTACCTAAATACGCATACCTGAGGTGATTTGGTAAAGGTTTTAGTTCTAATTTAGGTGGTTCCTCAAGAGATGGCTTCATCTATTCTGATGAAGTTCCTTCTTCTTCCAAAGGTTCAAATGGTATTTTGAACCTATTCACTCTCGGATGAGCCTCTAACAGTTGTAGAGACTCTATTAATTCTGAATCCCCTTCATCACAACCTTCCATCAATGCTAATTCTACTAGGTCGGTATTAAGTATCTGAAGTTGCTCATCGTCCACCACTGTGTCAATCATATCCACCCGGTAACACTCCTCATCCTCATTGGGGAAATGCATGGCCTTAAATACGTTGAAGGTGACTTTTTGATCTTGCACCCTCATAGTCAACTCTCCTTTCTGCACGTCAATGAGAGTCCTGCCAATAGCCAAGAATGATCACCCAAGGATTATTGGAATATCCTTATCTTCTTCATAGTCGAGGATGATGAAGTCTGCTGGGAAAATGAATTTATCCACTTTTATCAAAACGTCCTCGACAATCCACCCTGGATAAGTTACTGATCTGTCTGCCAACTGTAGAGAGATATTGGTAGGTTTAGGTGCTAGTAACCCTAACTGAGTATAGACCGATAATGGCATGAGGTTTATACTGGCACGTAAATCACATAGGCATTTGTTGAAAGCCAAACTCCCTATAGTGCATGGAATGGTGAAACTACCTGAATCCTTCAACTTCGGTGGAAGCTTCTTTTGCAAAATCGCACTACATTCCTCTATTAGTGCCACAATTTTGAAGTCCTCTAGTTTCTATTTCTTTGACAGAATATCTTTATAAACTTGGCATAACTGGGCATCTGCTCTAATGCCTCCACAAAAGGTATGTTTATATATAGCTTCTTAAATACTTCTAGAAACTTTTTGAATTATTACTGTAATTTTTGCTTATGGATCCTTTGTGGATATAGCGGTGGAGGGTAGACTATCGGTGTAATTACTTGTTCTTCTTCCGCATATTTTTCTCCTGCTTTCCTTTCCACTATCTGTTCCCTATTAGTCTTGACTTGCTCTTCGGTTGCCGGCTTATCTGAATCCTGCTCAGCTAACTGTTTCCCACTCCGGAGTTTAACAACTTGACATTGTTCATGTGCTCCCTTCGGATTTTTTTTGTATCACTTGGCAAAGCTCCTTGGGGCCAACTATTTGTGCATTCGCCATCTGTCCCATTTGAATTGCTAGATTCTTAATCGCCACCGCTAGAGATTTCATCTCTGCTTCTTGAGTTCTTCTCGCCACGTCATTTTCTGTTTTGATTCTGGCCAAAGCCTCTTCCCAATCTAGCTTTTGCTCCTGCTGTGGAACTGCCTGTTGCTGCTGATTTTGAAAACCAGGAGGGTATGCTTGTCGTGGAGCCTGCTTTTGGTTAAGATTCTAGTTGTTGCTCCATGAAAAGTTTGGATGGTTCCTATTCCCTTTATTGTATGTATTCTGGTATGTGTTGGCTGGCCTATTGTAGTTAGCCACATACTGAACTGAAGCTGGGTTAATTGCACACTGTTCTGTCGGATGTTCCACTGCATAAAGTTCACATATGACTGCTACCTGCTGCACGTTTCCCATCGACATGGTATCCAGTCTCTTTTGTATTGCTTCTAATTGCACTGATACAACTGTCATATTATCCACTTGTAGAACACCTGCTGCTGTGGGCTGAGTCATTCTTTCAGTCAGCCACTGATAGCCTTTTGAAGCTATTGTGTCTATCAACGCCCATGCCTCCTCAAATTTCTTCGTCATAAAAGCTCCACCTGAGGCTGCATCGATGCTAGTCCGTATCTGACTCGATACCCCATTGTAAAATATACTAAGCTGCATCCAGTGCGGGAGTCCGTGATGTGGGCACTTTCTCAGCAGTTCCTTGTACCGTTCCCATGCTTCATACAGTGGCCCACCTTGCGTCTGTGCAAATGAAGATATCTCCGTTCTCATTTTATGTGTCTTCGATGGAGGGAAGTACTTGGCCAAAAATTTCTACGCCAGATCATTCCATGTAGTCATTGTCCCCAGTGGTTGGGAATGGAGCCAACCCTTCGCCTTATCTCTGAGTGTGAACGGGAATAACCTCAGTCTGATCCCATCATCTGTCACTCCGTTGCGCTTAAAGGTGTCACAGATTTCTATAAAGCTGAAGATGTGTTTGTGTGGGTCGTCGATTGGAAGACCCTAAAACTGGTAATTATTATGCACCATCTGTATTGTTCCAGGCTTTATCTCAAAATTGTTCGCATTGATTACCGGCCTGGCTATATTCGAGTGAATTTCTGAGGTCTTTGGTATAGCATAATCCATAAGTGGTTTGTCTTCCTATTCAGCCATGTTTGTTCTGGGTGTTTCAATTTCTACTCGATTCTTTGCAATCCACTTAGTTAGCTTCTGAAATTGTTTGTCAATGTTGTCCTCAAACGGCAACAACTCTGGCTTCTTCGACCTAGTTTTCATGCACTAATCGAATATACCTGAAATAACCAAACACACAAAAAAATAAAAATAAGGATATAAATATATATGTTTAACTAAAACTGATCTAATTAAACTGATATTGTAAGTAATAAACGCAATTACTGTCCCCGACAACGACACCAAAAACGTGTTGGGTAAAATCTAGTTACGCACAACACGCAAGTATACGTGGTCAACAAGTTATATAATGATAAGTCAGATATCGTACCCACAGAGACAATAATTCCTATTTAGTCTAACAATTACCAATTTTATACTATCTCAGCTTTATGAAACTAACGATTAAAAGATGTTTTTATAACTAAATTACTACTTAACCAAATTCAACACTAACTCAAGATTTTCACAAGTTTTAGAGAATTAAGCCTACAACTTCACTTATTATTTCACTTCAGACAATATCCTTTTTCCAGTTTATTTCAATTACTCCAGATTATTAATCAAGAACACTAAAGAAGATATAACCACCTCTTGATGTATTATTTCCATACTCACTTGCATCCACAGATGATAGAATTAAGAAAGACACCATAGATAACTAATTCACTATATCTCCATGTGAATTTTAATTAAATAAGGTGAAGTTTTTATTAGATTACATATGGCGTAAAGATATATCTCTATCCTAAACACTAATCATGAATTCCATCTCTGCAGAATTCACAAACATATGTCACTATAGCAAGTTCTAATCCCATATGTCCTCTCTCGATTTTATATGGGATAACAGATAACTGTTAATCAGGCAATTATATGAGTTAAGCACAATACATAGCAAATAATCTGGGAATAACATCCATAAACTGAATTTAAGAATATTTAATCATCCATTACATAAAAGATCCGTCATAGGCTTAAATAAGTAATTAGTTTATAACGAATGAATAAAAACCTATAATCCACAGAGTATTAATCACAATAAATACAAAGTAAGATGAATAGAGAAAGAACGGAATATGAAACTCCTGTCGTTACTCGTCTCCAAGTTGCTTCGCGTTCGTCAGAATATGCTCCGCTTCAATTCTCCTTACAAGTTTAGATCCAAAAACTAAGGCTTAACGGTGGCTACATGTAAGTCCTTTTATATTATAACAGCAATTGCCCTAATCATCTCTCCTATTGCACCACCGTCCAAAACAAGAATGGAAATCAACATCACCAATCGCGCCTCCCTGCCCCAGCAGGGAGTTCTTGCTTAAGTTCCCCGCCCCAGCGGGTTAACATACTGCCCAGTCAATTCTCTTGCATGTTCCTCGTTGCTATTTACTCCTATTTCAAGCTGTTGCGTTCATGGGCCCATGTATATTCCTTTTCTAGCTGCTTCATTATCGTGACCAATAAAATCCCTACTCAAAGATGAAGGCCTTTACGTAAGCTGCTATAATCCTTGACCCACGTCAAACAATGAGCTGGCCATATATTTCTCTCACGCTACCCACTTATCTTGATTGCTAGGAATTCATGAACTGCACCCTTAGCATGGTAAACCAACCGTGGGCCACTTGATAATGAATTAGACAAGTTTGAATTGGACTGCTACTTTGATTACTTGTTAGCGTGAGCCCCTTTAGCCCATAATTGCCGAATTGGGTCAGCCCACTTGGTCCCGAATCGAGTTTGTCCTGTTTCAATATTTTAGGTCCAAATTTTTGTTTTACTCTACTTTTGCACCCATTCCATTACCTGCACATAAGAGTATAAACCTAGAAAAAGTGATAGGAAAATTACTTGAAAATAACAAGACTCAAGCTATAACAAGTACCGATTCATAGGTATAAAACCCACTCATCAGGTCCGTAGATGGTTCTCATACATGGAGTTCATCTCGAATTTCATGGCTTGTAGCCATTTCTCTAAGCCTTTACTACTTATATCATGTTCGTAATTCAATGGATCATCATCATTTATGATGCGTACCTCATCGCCATCTTCTATAACGAATCCATAACTCTCAGTTATCTTCAGTACTTTTCCAGATTTACGAATAAGGTGTTGTACAGAAGGTATCTCTACATGGATAGGTTCATCCAATCGATCTGTAGTGGTTTGTGGTTCTTGAACTTCTTCAAGATCTATTTTCCTTCCACTGGCCCCTTCAATGATAAACTTCTTTTCCAAGAAGGAACCGTGTTTCGCAACAAACACCTTTTGCTTAGTAGGATTGTAGAAATAGTATCCTAAACTTTCTTTAGGATATCCCACAAAAGTACACTTATCAAATCTTGTCCCAAGCTTTTTATTCTGAAACATTTTTCACATAAGCTGGACATCCCCAAATCTAAACATTATTAAGACTAGGTTTCCTCCCTGCCCAAATCTCATACGGAGTTTTAGTAACGAATTTTGAGTTGACCTTATTTAGTAGATATGCAGCTGCTTCTAGGGCATAACCCCAGAATTATAATGAAATATCGGTAAAACTTATCATGGGACGAAAACAATGTTCGATTTCTCCTTTCAAATACACTATTTAACTGTGGTGTCCCTGGTGGAGTCCATTGTGAGATTATACCATTTTCTTTGAGACAGTTGAGAAACTCACCGCTTAAGTATTCACCACCTCGATATGATCAAAGAATCTTAATACTTTTACTAGTTTGTTTCTCTACTTCACTTATGAATTCTTTGAAATTTTTAAACACTTCAGATTTGTATTTCATTAAATACACATATCCAAATTTTGAATGATCATCAGTGAAAGTAATAAAATAAGAATACCCTCCTCGTGCATTCGTTGTCATAGGTCCACAAACTTTTGTGTGTACCAATGCTAACAACTCTGTAACCTTTTCTCCTTTTCCATTAAAATGACATTTAGTCATCTTACCCATGAGACAAGATTCACATGTTGGATATGATTCATAATCAGATAGCTCTAAAAGCCCATCTTTATGCAACTTGGATAATCATGTTACATTAATATGACCGAGTCTACAGTGTCACATGAAGGTTTAATTAACATCATCTCTTTTCCGTTTCTTAGTTTGTTCAATTTGAAGTATATTTTCATGCAAGTCTAGTATGTAAAGTACATTTAGTAATCCACCAACACCATATAAAACATTTTTGTTATAAATGGAACAACTATTGTTCTTTATTATAATATCAAAACCATCCATATCTAATACATAAATTAAAATAGTGTTTCTAATGAGTGTTGGAACAAAATAACAATTATTTAAACTAATGGACTTGCTGTTGGATTTGTATGTTACGCATACATGTAATCAAATTACACAATAACGGCGGAATCGCAATAAATTAGGTTTTAAAATATTTTATACAAACCCTCACCGTGATCATTGTTTATGCTCAATTATCAATCAATAGAAAAAGAACGATAATTCAGAATCATACCCTTGTACAAACTAGCTTCCACAGGTACGAGCTCAACTCCTTCCTCTTCGTGATTTCCTTAAATCTCTAGGATTGATTCCTTCTTTTGATAACCGTTAGCCACCCAAGTGTTTGGCCTCTAGAGGTGATCCACCAAGGAAGATGAATTGTTGAAGAAGGAGGATGGTTGGCTAAGCCCTAGTTTTCTATTATCCGTAGAAAAGGAGTACTCTCCAACTATTGAAATTGCATCTACAGATATCTAATATAAGACTTCTCTTATATAGATATTGGTCAACCCTTCTAATCTAATTAGAAATTGTGTTTCATTTAATTAATTAAACTCCTTTAATTAATTAGGCTTCCCAACACATTAGGATAAAATTAATTAAATTCCTTTAATTAATTAGCCTCATAATCTTATCAGAAATATATGAGAGAGTACTCTTATTTATTAATTCCCTAATTAACTCCTTTAAAAATTAAAATAATAATAATTGTAATAATAATAATAAGACTCATCTTATTAATTTATATTAAATATTTCCATAATATTAAATAATAAATATTAGGCTATTTAATTTATTCTATCACCATAGATTAAATTATATACACTTAACTTATTATTACGATTATGCCATTTGCTTCTTAAATAAATATTCTTTCTTTTATGATGTGACTCTTTAGGTTCTCCATATTAAACTTGATTTGGATAAATCAATTAGAGTAATTCTAATCTTACTTAAATAAATAAATTAGACTATTTAATTTATTTAAATAAATAACATTTATTCTACAATAAGGGTAAGCCCCCTTAGCGATCAACGACTTTTCAGATAATATAGATTTTAACATTAATCATAAACGAACCTTTGGGTTAATAGTTACCGTACAATTCAATCCTTCCACCATACAATGTCCCAATTAAATATAAGACATAGAGTTTCTGTCAAGTCTTATTTTATTAACTATATGTATGTCGATTCCAAAAATGCACAACGCCAAATAATGCAAATTAGAAACTCATTTCAAATATGATTCCACCTTGGCCAAGAATTCCTGGGTTGTTATTTATCGAATCACATAGGACATTTCTCTTCTTTTACTATAAGCGGTAGATTCTTTATTCATCATCCATTATCTTCATATATAACTTATTGCACCCAAGCAAACCCTTTGATATACCCTAAGGGTCTTAAGGGACATGTCAAAGTATAACTTATCATACATAAGATACTATGATGATCTCAAGTCCAATAATCACTTTTACTACAATCACTACAGGAATTCCTATTGACATGCAAGTAAAACTCCATTAGGTATTCCTTAGTGAGCCACGTTCAATGAACTTATTCTCCAATAAGTACCTACATACTTGCTTTAGTGTCTCCACACAAATAATCATGAGATCAATTATCCTAATCCAATGAGCAAGCAATGTAAGTACCAATCTATCCGGATTCACTAATCCACTTTTTAGTAATCCAACGATTGAGAACTATTTTAGTTTTAAGCTATCTAAGAATTTAGATCTCATTAGCATGATCATCATCATAATTCTAAAAGCATTGTTTTAAACTATGGGTTTATCACATATTATACAAAACAACACTATGTTGGTAAATTAAATGCCTTTAAATAAATAATTCTTTTAATAATAAATAAGTAAGATTGTTACAAAGTATATGCTTTGTCATCAAACATGATTGACTTGTGTGCATACTACTTTCACATGGTTCATTCTCGTTTTTGATAAAATCAAACTCTTTGATTGTCTCATCAAAACGGATGTTCCTCTAATGAGAAGCTTGGTTTAATCCATAAATGGATTGTTGCAGTTTACAGAGTTGATTTGTTCTGACTGTTGAAACAAATCCATCTGGATGTGTCATATACACATCCTACTCAAGATTTTCATTGAGGAAGGCCATTTTCACGTCCATCTGCCAGATTTCGTAGTCATAATAACATGCGATTGCAAGAAAAATTCGAATGGACTTTAGCTTAGCTACTGGTGAGAAGGTTTTATCATAGTCAACTCATTGTCTTTGTTTGAAACCTTTTGCAACCAGTCGGGCCTTATAGGTCTCTACATTGCTGTCCGCTCTAGTCTTTCTTTGAAAGACCAATTTACACCCATTAGGCTTGATGCCCTCAGGTGATGAAACCAAGGTCCATACATGGTTCTCATACATGGAGTTCATCTCGGATTTCATAGCTTCTAGCCTTTTCTCTGAGTCTTTACTACTCATAGCCTGTTCGTAATTCAATGGATCATCATCATCTATGATGCGTACCTCATCGTCATCTTCTATGACGAATCCATAACTCTCTGGTATCTTCAGTAATCTTCCAGATTTACGAATAGGGTGTTGTAAAGAAGGTGTCTCTACTTAGACAGGTTCATCCAATCGATCTGTAGTGGTTTGTGGTTCTTGAACTTCTTCAAGATCTATTTTCCTCCCACTGGCCCCTTCAAGGATAAACTACTTTTCCAAGAAGGCAGCGTGTTTTGCAACAAACACCTTTTGCTTAGTAGGATTGTAGAAATAGTATCCTAAACTTTCTTTAGGATATCCCACAAAAGTACAGTTATCAAATCTTGTCCCAAGCATATCATTCTGAAACTTTTTTCACATAAGCTGGACATCCCCAAATCTTAACATTATTAAGACTAGGCTTCCTCACTGTCCACATCTCATATGGAGTTTTAGTAATGGATTTTGAGGGGACCATATTTAGTAGATATGCAGCCGCTTTTAAGGCATAACCCCAGAATGATACTGAAAAATCGGTAAAACTCATCATGGAATAAACCATGTCCAACGATGTTTGATTTCTTCTTTCAGATAAACTATTTAACCGTGGTGTCCGTGGTGGAGTCCATTGTGAGATTATACCATTTTCTTTGACACAATTGAGAAACTCACTGCTTAAGTATTCACCACCTCGATCTGATCGAAGAATCGTAATACTTTTACAAGTTTGTTTCTCTACTTCACTTATGAATTCTTTAAAATTTTCAAACGATTCAGATTTGTATTTCATTAAATAAACATATCCAAATCTTGAATGATCATCAGTAAAAGTAATAAAATAAGAATACCCACCTCGTGCATTCTTTGTCATAGGTCCACAAACGTCTGTGTGTACCAATGCTAACAACTCTATAACTCTTTCTCCTTTTCCACCAAAAGGACATTTAGTCATCTTACCCATGAGACAAGATTCACATGTTGGATATGATTCATAATAAGATAGCTCTAAGAGCCCATCTTTATGCAACTTGGATAATCTTGTTTCATTAATATGACCGAGTCTACAGTGCCACATGAAGGTATAATTATGATCATCTCTTTTTTGTTTCTTAGTTTGTTAAATTTGAAGTATATTTTCATACAAGTCAAGTATGTAAAGTCCATTTAGTAATCCACCAACACCATATAAAACATTTTTATTATAAATGGAACAACTATTGTTCTTTATTAAAATATCAAAATCATCCATATCTAATACCGAAATTGAAATAATATTTCTAATGAGTGTTGGAACAAAATAACAATTATTTAAACTAATGGACTTGCTATTGGATTTGTATGTTACACATACATGTAATCAAATTACACAATAACGGCGGAAGAGCGATAAATTAGGTTTTAAAATATTTTATACAAACCCTCACCATGATTATGCTTTGTGCTCAATTATCAATCAATAGAAAGAGAAGGACAATTCAAAATCATACCCTTGTAGAAACTAGCTTCCACAGGTACGAGTTCAACTCCTTCCTCTTCGTGATTTCCTTGAATCTCCTATATTGATTCCTTCCTTTTATAACTGTTAGCCACCCAAGTGTTTGGCCTCTAGAGGTAATCCACCAAGGAAGAGGAATTGTTCAAGAAGGAGGGTGGTTGGCTAAACCCTAGTTTTCTATTATCCGTAGAAAATGAGTACTCTCCAACTATTGAAATTGTATCTACAGATATCTAATATAAGACTCATCTTATATAAATATTGGTCAACCCTTCTAATCTAATTAGAAATTGGGTTTCATTTAATTAATTAAACTTCTTTAATTAATTAGGCTTCCTAACACATTGGAATTAATTAATTAAACTCCTTTAATTAATTTGCCTTCTAATCTCATTAGGAATAATTTAGAGTACCAATATTAAATTAATTTCTAAACTTCTTTAGAAATTAAAATAATAATAATTGTAATAATATTAATAAGAATCCTCTTATTAATTTATATTTAATATTTCTAAAATATTAAATAATAAATATTAAGTTATTTAATTTATTTTATCACCATAGATTAAATTAATTATACTTAATATATTATTACGATTATACCATTACCTTCTTAAATAATTATTCTTCCTTTTATGGTGTGCCATTTTAGGTTCTCTATATTAAACCGATTGTGAATAAATCAATTAGAACAATTCTAATCTTATTTAAATAAATAAATTAAACTAATAATCTATTTAAATAAATAATATTTATTCTACAATAGGGATAAACCTGCCTAGCGATTAACGACTTTCCAGAAAAAATATATATTTCAACATTAATCATAAAAGAACCTGTGAGTAAATAGTTACTGTACAATTCAATCCTTCCACCATACAATGTCCCAATTAAATATAAGACATGGAATTACTGTAAAGTTTTATTTTATTTAATTATATGTATTTCAATCAGAAAATGCATAACTCCAAATAATGAAAATTAGAAACTCCTTTCTAATTTTATTATGCCTTGGCCAAGGACTACTAAGTTGTCATTTAACGAATCACATAAGACATGTCTCTTCTTTTACTAGAAGCGGTAGATTCTTTATTGATCATTCATTATCTTCATATGTAATTTATTACACCTAAACATACTCTTTGATATACCTAAAAGGGTCTTAAGGAATAAGTCAAAATTTAGTTCATTACACACAAGATAATATGAAGATCTCAAGTTCAAGGATCACTTGTACTACTATCAGATTAGGAATTCCTATTGACAGGAACGTAAAACTCCATTAGGTATTCCTTAGCGAGTCACGATCAGTGTACTTATTCTCCAATAAGCATCTACATATTTGTTTTAGTGTCTCAGCACAAATGATCATGAGATCAATCATCCTCAATCAATGAGCAAGCAATATATGTACCAATCAATCCGAGTTTACTAATCCCATTTTTAGTAATCCATCGATTGGGAACTATTTTAGTTTTAAGCTTTCTAAGAATTTAGATCTCATTAGCATGATCAACATTATGATTCTAAAAGCATTGCTTAAAATTATGGGTTCTTTACATATTATAAAAACAGCATCATGTAGATAATTAAATGCCTTTAATAAATGAATACTTTTATTAATAAATAAATAAAATTATTTATAAAGTATATGCTTTATCATATTACATGATTGGCTTGCATGCATACTACTTTCAATCTCCCACTTGCACTAAAACTAATCGCCATGGTATCTCATACCCATCTTCTCTAAGTGACGATCAAACTACTGTTGTGTTAAAGCTTTAGTAAATGCATCTGCAATGTTGTCCTGAGAGTCTTGAGAAACTCACAGCTTAAGTATTCTCCTCCACGATCTGATCGAAGAATCTTAATACTTTTGCCAATTTGATTCTCTACCTCACTTTTGAACTCTTTTAACTTTTCAAATGATTTAGATTTTTATTTCATTAAATACACATATCCAAATCTTGAGTGATCATCAGTGAAAGTAATAAAATAAGAATACCCTCCCCGTGCATTCGTTGTCATAGGTCCACAAATATCTATGTGAACCAACACTAACAATTCTGTAACTCTTTCTCCTTTTCCACTAAAAGGATATTTAGTCATTTTACCCATGAGACAAGATTCACAAGTTGGATATGATTCATAATCAGATAGCTCTAAGAGCCCATCCTTATGCAACTTGGATAATCTTGTTTCATTGATATGACCGAGTCTACAGTGCCACATATAGGTATAATTAACATCATCTCTTTTCCTTTTCTTAGTCTGTTCTATTTTAAATATATTTTCATGCAAGTCTAATATGTAAAGTCCATTCAGTAATCCACCACACCATAAAAAATATATTTTCATAGAAGTCGAAGCTTCTCCAAGCTTCTTCTCTGTTAGAAACTTCTTACAGTTCCTCTTCCAGTGCCCCGGCTCGTTGAAATGGAAGCACATTCCTTTGCTAGCTGGATCAGGTTTCTTTTGATCCTTTCTGTTCACTTTGCCTTTAACCTTCTTAGATTTATTCTTTTAAGAATATACATTGGGCCTCTTCCTTTACTTGGAAGAATCATCCACCATTAAAACATGGTTCTTCTTGGATGGAAAGTGACCTTCTGTAGTTTTTAACATGTTAAGTAGTTCAGGCAAGCTGACATCTAACTTATTCGTGTGGAAATTTACAACGAACTGGGAGAATGTCTCAGGGAGTGACTGCAGGACAAAGTCTTAACTCAACTCCCCATCCATGACGAACTCAAGCTGTCAAAGGCGTTCAATAAGATTTATCACCCTTAGGACATGAGTCTCAACGGCAGTGCCCTCGGTCATCTGAGATCGGAAGAGCTCTTCAGATATCTCATATCTAGTAGCCCTACTTTGTTCACCATACAACTTTTTGAGGTGAAACAACATAGTAGGAGCATTCATGTTTTCATGCTGATGCTGAAGCTCGTTATTCATAGAAGGGAGCATGATGCATTGAGCCACAGACGCATCATCTTGCCACTTTAAAATAGTGGCAATCTCTTCCTCAGAGGCTGTTTCTGGAACAGTTCCAGGGACAGGTGAATTTAGGACATAAGAAATCTTTTCAGCAGTGAGAACTATTCTCAGATTTCTTAACCAGTTCGTGTAATTCGGTCCGGTCAGTTTGTTAGCATCAAGTATGCTACGTAGTGAAATTAGTGATTCCGACATTTTTAAATTTTTGCATGTGAAAAGACGACATTTTAGCAAACATCCATTTAATTAATTATTTACATACCAAAATAAATTAGGTCTTATTTTAAATTGGTATCTCCCACTATTTTCTTTAAACTATATTACCCTCACTTCTATAGTTTGGTAACATCTAATTAAATATTTGCTTGTGAGAATAAGGATTCTATTTTAAATGTATATAGCCTTGTGTGTGTACAACAAACTATATATAAGTAAATAGGTAGACAACTCTTGTCAATTACATCATCATGTAACTCCTTGTATTTTGCCTCTTAGATCATAATGGTCAAGTGTGTGCACATCTAAACTAAAATGATTTAAGTTAAGTCAAACCTATCACTCCATTTATTCAGAAAAAAAAAATATTGTCCTTGGGTGTGCACAACAAAATAATATTGTTCAATTTTCTTTATAAGCATCAAATGTGATTAAATTAACATCTTAAATACTTAATACTTACCTTGTGTGTGCACAACAAACTTATATTAAATATTTAATACTCTATTAGTTTTATCATGTTAAAAGGCGACGTTAAATATTCCAAATATCTTTGAACGCTTTAGACTTAATATAATTTCCTTGAGGGATCTGTTATTTTTAGTCTCATCTTGTTTAGCGAGCATGCACACACACACACACACACACACACACATATATATATATGTATATATATATAAACCGCTTCATTTTATAAAACATTCGAAGCATGTTTGCATAAAATATAATATATATAATACTTAGCATGCACATATAGAATGATATATTCTACCCGGATTGATTATATACTTTTATTCTAGTTTGGTTCACTAGAGCCACCAAGTGAACTAAAAGGTCAAACCTAAGAGTGCAATAATTAAATTTAAATGTAACTATTACATTTAAGCCTGGGCTCCATTACAAACGGGTCTTCACGCGCTCCTTGCTCATTGGTCTCTAATTTCTTCAAGATAATTCTAACTACTCTTATTACATAAACTATTTAATTTAAATAAAAACCTTGATCAGCAGTCAATGGGAAATACATAGGAGGGAGATAGAATATTACATCAAGAAAAATAAGAGAAGACGAGGTACGCAGACCCCATTTAATAAAACTCATTCATTCAAGCATTCAACTAAAATCAAATCAAATCACTTGGTCAATAGTCCATAATCAATCCCCATTTATTTTCACACATATCACCATATGCATCAATAAATAAAATATTTAATATATATACATTGATATCGATTTAATGGGCAATCTTTTTTAATTTTGAAAACCAAATTCAACTCTAATTAGTTATCATGGAATCCAATTCCAACTCTAATTAGTTAGCATGAAATCTAATTCTAATTAAAATAAAAATCTTTATTTTAACTCAATTCCAAATCTAACAAACTCCTTTATTAATCTGAAATTACAAAAAACATTTTATTTCTAATTTTTAAATAAAATAAACCTTTTATCTTAAAAAAATTAATTCTTTTGGTGAGGTGGCGCTGCAACGCTGCCAATGAACTAGCATCTGGCGCTGCTACGCCACGTCATCATCAACTGGGCTAAGGGGCCGGCGCTGCAGCGCTGCGAATGAACTAGCATCCGGCGCTGCAGCGCCATGTCGCCTTTCAGGAACATGGAGCTGGCGTTGCGATGCTGCTGCAAGGCATGTACTCGGCGCTGCAGCGCCGCTGGGCAGTGTGCTTTTTCCTGGTTCGAGAATTGTACAGTTTTCTCCATAAAACATAATTCCTAGCTAACTATTATGCCAAATTAAATTTTTCAAAACACATATCAGTATATATATATCAAATCTAGACAATTAATAACTCGCATAAAGGTTTGGCTCTGATACTGTTGGCTTGTTTAGGTGTTAGTCAAAACAATCACATACACGCAAGTGCACACAGAGCACAAGTAATATAAGGTAAGTAGAGTATCGATCCCACAGAGAATAATATGTGTCTCTAATCTAACATGCGACAGTTTTGTAATTATTTCGGTCTACTTAAACAGATGATCAAATTGTGATTTTTCTAACATTAATGATTCTCAAATGAAAACTAACTAACAAGCAAGTAAATCAGATAAGGGAGATATGGGATTCTAACTTCACATAATGCATTCTTCAAGTTGGTACACCTCCTGTTAAGTTCAACTAATTACTTCAGATTGCTAGTCGAGTACACGAAAGCAAAACATAACCATCTCTCAATAAACTATGTCCATATCACACACAATCCACAAATGATAGAATGAATGTGAACACCCAAATTACATAAA
The DNA here is from genome assembly GCA_020205555.1 of Panax stipuleanatus. Lineage (NCBI taxonomy): Eukaryota > Viridiplantae > Streptophyta > Magnoliopsida > Apiales > Araliaceae > Panax > Panax stipuleanatus. The sequence continues at coordinate 72,323,756 of CM035117.1, forward strand.
CCACTATATTTCTATGTGACTTAACAATAAAATGGGTTTAAGAACAAGTTCTCAACTGACTACAAGCGGTGCTTCGGTATATGTCTATCTGAAGCACAAATTATGGAGTCTAACACCATGTAAAATCATAAACACATGCTAATATGGTCAAATCTGAACTCATAATTCATTTCTCAATTTCATATAAGTTATTCCGATAATTGGTGATCAAGTAATTAGACAATCAAAGAAAACCATATTAGATAATCCATACATAATCAATTAGATCTCAACAAGGAAGCATACAAATCTGAAATTAAGCACTAAGATCCATTAAAATCCCATAATAGAGATTAGTTCATAATTAAATCAATATCCATCACCAAAACTTGTTCATACATTGAAAATCAAATATGAAAGTAAAGAGAAGCTAAGGAATAAGAGAATCAAATCTGAAATCTCCACTTCAAATCTGAACCTTTAATGTAGAGCCAAATCGTTCAATCAACCAAATCTAGCCCTAATCTATGCAAATATATCAAAATCTAAGAGAATTAAAGAGAGAAGCCAAAAGTATAGAAGAGGAGGCTACAATCTCTCTCTATCTCTCAAAAACCTTAAAAGTAGTAATAATAACGTTCAATCCTATGTTCTCAACGTCCAAATACACCCTTATAGAGAAAAATACGCAAAATAGGAATTTTAAGTGAAAGTAAACTTTGGTCAACACCAGCCAGGCGCGGTCGCGCTGCCCCTCAGTACAACTGGGGCGCGGGCGCGCTGCCTGCTAGCCAAGACTTCTCCTAGAGCGGGCGCGCCACGTTTACTTTATTCTAGAGCACGGCCGTGCTCCATAAAAATCCTGCAGATATCTGTTACTTCTCTTCTGGACTGCTTCTGCTCCATACTTCTTCTCCTTTTTGTCAATCACATGCCAACCTCCTTTGCACCTTGCCATATGCCATTTACTCGCCATCAAGCCAGTTTCCTGTCCATTCCACCCATGATGCCACCGAGATAGTTTCCAATATGCAATCTATAAAATAAAGATAAAAAGCATGGAAAATAACTAAAACACGTGTGAATAAGCTATAGTTATAGTAAGTTGATAGCCAATAAGTAGGTATAAAACCTACTTATCAAATACCCCCCAAGTTAAACTATTACTTGCCCTCAAGAAACTAACACAACTGCAATATACATGAAATGCAACCTACGCTACCATGACAATGAATTCCAAATTTCAATCAAGTATAAATTCTAATAAGAGGTGCCTCAGAGAAATCACCAGATATATGAATAAAGTATCCAACTAAGCCAATGCCATAGAAACATACAATCTGATGATCAAAACCTGTTGACAATGATGTAGTGTGTGTGCGCTAAAATCCACTAAGCTTGATATAGGTAAAAATTCCACATGTTATGCTTCTAAGAGGGAAAAATAAGGCTTTAAATTAAGAAAACTTTGAACATATGAAGCATCAACCAATCCTACACATCAATCCAAACTAGAGGTCAACAAAGGTTTTATTATGCTTTTATTCACTCATGAAGGCGATATTCGTGCATTCCTGTGGTTACACCCGACTGTGCAATGCCTAGCCAGCTTAGGCTTTTCAATGATACAGGTGTAGCGAGCTTTCGACCAACGACTCCCAAACCATAAGGCTTTAGGGCGCTGGGTGTAGAGATAACCCCTAGGGCATATTTTCTCGAATATCAAAGGCCACAGGACTCGACTAACCAACGTGTATATTCAACATTCTATTTTTCTTTTTCTTTTTCTCAATTTTTTTTATATATAGCATGTATACCCAATGTTTTCCCCCAAACTTGAATTTCTTGGTCATTATGGTCATTGCTCACTATCTACAAAATTCTTTCATTAAAAATAGACTTTTCCCCTCAGAAGATAAGCATGAGCTAATCTAAACCAACAAACAAATATAACAATACCGTGTGATCCGGTAACATCAAAATCAACATGTAAAGATCAACATCATGTAATGAACTATGACTAAGCTTAAGTTATCAACAATGTTCAATAATTAATACAATTCCAATATCAGCATCGGCCAAACTGGAATTCAATCTAACTGAAACATAGAACCATGCGATGCAAACTAAACAAATAAATGCAAGAAAACTAACTAAAACATACAAAACTAACTAACAAATAAGAAAATGCAAACTAATTTGCAACTACTACTAAAATGCAACTAAAACCCAATACCTCAAAACTTAACGTAAACATTGTCCCCAATGGAAGTAAAAGGGTTAGGAAACTCCCCTAGGCATCATCGTGGCCACTCGATTGTGGCTTGGGTGGTGAATCCGGTGGTGGATATGGCATGGCTGAGCCAAAGACAGGAAACTCAACTTGCACGCCCTGTTGAGAAAAGGCCTGAGCTAGTGCACCTGATAGTCCACCTGCGTAGGCCTTAAAGTTGACGTGCATCGCATCCAACCTCGTCTACAAATGTCGCATCTGGCGATCATGACTAATCATATAGGCTGGAGGATGATCAGTCGCCTCAGATGACTGAGGTGGAGCTTCTTCACGTTCTGGAGCACGAGGCTAAATGAACCCCAAGCCTCTAGGATGAGCCTTGCATCGGCCCATTCGGAATACTTCTTGATGGCGGCATGATCAATGTCTTTCATAGGAATTTAATAGGACTCATTCTCCCAAACGACCATTGACTGCACACATAGCTGAGTCACGACCGAAGCATGTGGAATTCTGCTGATGGTATTACCTCGCAAGTACCTAAGCATGGACTGATGTATCAAGTGTCCCACATCTATGTACTTACCGGTGATGATCCCATATAAGATGGTGGCCCTATCCACCGTGACGTTGCTCTGGTGGCGTGTGGGCATTAGACTGGCGCAGATGAAACTATTCCAAGCCTTAGCATATCTATTCAACGCAGCGTGTGGGAAATGTGTCTTCGTATTCGTGCCTGGCTTGAGAGCTCATTTGGTGCCTGGCACACAGAGATCCTTTAGAACCTTGTCCAAGTCAGTTTTAAATCGATCAGCCACCACCCAAATCACTGTCTCAGCCGAAGCAGGAAACAGATGGAACACCTCATTGATGGCATTAGGAAGATAGACCACTTATTTTCCTCGCACGTAAGAGATCCTATTCTGCGTCTCCCTAGCATTAGCATAAAACTCCCACACAATCACCATAGGCGCAGCCATGGGCATTGTTACACGCCAATCTAGGCTCTGTCTCGTATCATCACCAACAGCTTTCCATCCTCCTTACTTGGCTTAAAACCCCTCTCTAGCACAAAAGTATTGGACATCAAAACACTGTAATAATGTTGCTGGGCCGACAGATTGACGAATTTGGATGCATCTAGAACATCCCGACTGCTCCCTTCCCCATGACTATCGCTGGAAGATGAGGATGAAGATGAAGAACGTACTCTTTTCGGTGCCATAATGGAGAAAATTTCAACCCTACTTAACCAATTCAGAATCCCAAACCTTTCCCTCTACATGCATCTCTGCAAACCCTATCTTCTGATGAATCAAAGATGGTTTGATTGTGATAGTTGTTAGGGTTAGGGTTAGGGCTTGAGGAGGATGTGGAGAGAATGTACGTGGGAATGTATATGGATGATGATGGAAGTAGGTGTGATTGTGAATAGGTTAGGAATTATGAAGTAGTGAAGTAGGAGTAGGAGTCTAAGAGTATTCTTGTGTTCTGATATGAGGAGGCTCAACCTAACTAATATGAAATAAAAGGGTTGTGTTGACTACAAGAGGATTTTAAAAGAAGTATTTTTTGGGTATTGGCGAGGGCGCACCGTGACATAGGCCATTTGGAGCGCGGGTGCGCTAGACCTGGGAACATTCTGCATAAAATTTTTGTGGTGCGGGAGCGCTGAGTTTGGCTTGGCAGATGGCGCGGCCGCGCTGCCCTGGTGCTGGCCCTGATACTTTTGCAGTAGATTGAAACTCAGCATCTTTCTATCATGAATGAATCCTTTCCTGCACAAAAGTGTATTTAATATGAGACATAACCTTATTCCATAAACTCAAAATGAAACTATATAAACTTAATGTATCTACTCTCAAAAATGAAATATTTGAAATTTGCTATATTATATAAAAAATGTACTTAAACTCAAAGTAACCAAGAATTAAACATTGGGGGGGGGGGGGAATTGATAGACAAGTAACAAGAATTAAACGAGAGGGAGAATAGAGTGGATGGGGTGCCTCCCATCTAGCGCTTGTTTATAGTCAATTAGGTCGACTTTCTCATACACGATCAAGGCGTAATAAGGGTCATGGAGGCCTTTTGTCGGTCAACCTCACCTCCCCAATAATGCTTTAATCTCTACCCATTGACCTTGAATCGCTTGTTCGGGTCTTGACCTATAATCTCAATTGCACCGTGAGGGTACACGATTTTCACCGTGAATGGCCCTGACCATCTAGACTTAAGTTTTCCTGGGAAAAGATGAAGATGTGAATTGAATAATAACACGGCTTGCCAAGGCACAAACTTCCTCTCAATAATTTTTCGGTCATGCCATGTCTTCACCTTCTCCTTATACAGTTTAGAGTTCTCATATGCTTGTTGTATGAATTCATCGAGTTCATTTAATTAGAGAAGTCACTTCTCCCCTGCAGCTTTGAGGTCAAAATTTAGCTTTTTGATTGCCCAGAATGCCTTGTACTCTAGCTTCATAGGAAGATGATAGGCTTTCCCATATACCAACTGATAAGGTGACATCTCGAGCGTTGTCTTGTACGCTGTTCTGTAGGCCCATATTGCATCATCAAGCTTGAGTGACGAATCTTTCCTAGTGGGGTTGACAATTTTCTCCAGAATCCTCTTGACTTCTTGATTGGAGACTTCAGCTTGGTCGTTAGTTTGGGGATGATAGGTTGTGGCAACACGATGATTTACCCCATACTTAGCCAATAAAGCTGTGAACTGTCTGTTGCAAAAGTGACTGCCTCCGTCACTAATGATTGCCCTAGGTGTTCCGAATATAGTGAAGATGTTTTTTTGTAAAAATCTCAAGACCACCTTGGCATCATTTGTTGGAAACGCCGCCACTTTAACCCACTTAGAAACATAGTCAACTGCCAACAGGATGTACAGATTACCATATGACGAGATGAATGGTCCCATGAAGTTAATACCCCAAACATCATAGATCTCAACTTCTAAATTCATGTTCAAGGGCATTTCATTCCTCTTAGAGATGTTTCCTACCCGGTGGAATCTATCACATTTTTGTACAAAATTATAGGCATCCTTGAAAAGAGTAGGCCAATAAAATCCTACTTGAAGCACCTTAGCCGCTGTCTTCTCACCTCCATAATGTCCCCCGTACACTGATACATGGCAACCATGTAATATATTCTATGTCTCACTGTGAGGGATACACCGCCTGATCAATCTGTCTGCAAATTGCTTAAACAAATATGGCTCGTCCCACATGTACCATTTGACATCGTGCAAAAATTTCTTCTTTTGAGGCTTTTACAACTCAGTAGGGAAGATGTTGCTAACCAAATAGTTTGCAAAGTCAGCAAACCATAGTACTTCGCCTTGGACCATAAACAGCTATTCGTCAAGAAAAGACTCATTAATCAAAACTCCATCATCCGTGTCTTTTCCAGGATTCTCTAATCGTGACAAGTGGTCCACCACCTGGTTCTCGGTACCCTTCCTATCCTTGATCTACAAATCAAACTCCTGCAAGAGTAAAATCCATCGAATCAAATGGGGTTTGGCATCCTTTTTAGCAATCAAATACCGAATAGCAGTATGGTCTGTAAACAGCACTACTTTTGTGCCAATCAAGTATGAACGAAACTTGTCGAAGGCATACACCACTGCTAATAACTACTTCTCAGTGGTTATGTAGTTAAGTTGTGCATCCGTTAAGGTCTTGCTAGCATAATAAATGATATAAAACATCTTTTCCTTGCGCTGCCCCAAAAAAACTCCCACTACAAAGTCACTAGCATCACACATCAACTTAAAAGGTAATGACCTATCTGGAGCCGTGATGATAGGTGTTGTCGTCAACTTTCTCTTCAAATGCTCAAATGCTGCCAAACAATCCTTGTCGAATTTAAAAGGGACATCCTTCTCCAGTAAACTTCATAAAGGCTTTGTAATCTTATAAAAGTCCTTTATAAATCGACAGTAGGTGGCGGTAGGCTTTTTATTGTGTCTCCAACTTTGCCTTGTCGACCTCCAATCCCTTTACTGAAACCTTGTGCCCGAGAATAATCCCTTCTTGTACCATGAAATGGTACTTCTCCCAGTTGAGCACCAAGTTTGTCTCAACACACTGCTTCAACACCATGACCAAATTTTCCAAGCATATATCAAATGAGTACCCAAAAACCAAGAAATCATCCATGAAGACCTCCACATTCTGTTCTACCATGTCGAAGAAGATAGCCATCATACACCTTTGAAATGTAGCCGGTGCATTGCATAAACCAAAAGACATCCTTCTGAAAGCAAATGTTCAGTATGGATAAGTGAAGGTTGTCCTTTTTTTGATCTTTAGGAGCAATGACTATCTGATTATATCCCGAGTATCAATCTAGTAGGCAATAATACTCATGACATACCAACCTATCCAGCATCTTATCAATGCATGGGAGAGGGAAGTGGTCTTTTCTAGTCGCCTTTTTGAGCTTTCGATAATCTATGCACACTCTCCATCAAGTGACTGTTCTAGTGGGGATCAACTCGTTGTTCTCATTTGTTACCACAGTCATTCCTCCTTTCTTAGGTACATATTGCACTAGACTCACCCACGAGCTGTCTGAGATGGGGCATATGTTGCCGGCATCCAACCACTTCAGAATCTCTTTCTTAACCTCCTCTTTCATGATGGGGTTGAATCTTCTCTACTGTTCAACTGTCAGCTTGCTATCATCTTCAAGAAGAATCTTATTCATGAAAAAGGAAGGGTTTATCACCCTTGATATCAGTAATGATCCACCCAATTGCAGTTTTGAATTCCCTTAGCACCCTCAATATCTTACTTTCCTGAAATGATGTTAGTGCAGAAGCAATTATAACAGGTAAAGTAGAAGAATCACCCAAAAATGCGTACCTGAGGTGGTTAGGGAGAGGTTTTAGATCAAGTGTAGGAGGCATCTCAAGAGACTATTTTAAACGCTCAAATGACTCCCCGGTGTGCTCTAGAGGTTCAACCGGAATTTTGAACTTGCTCATCCGTGGCACTATATTCAGAATCTGAACATATTCCACTACCTCAAGGTCATCAATGCTAAAGTCCCCTATCAGTGCACTTTCCAAAGGATCACTATTCTTCCCATGTGTGAGCTCTTCATTCACCACCCTATCAACCACATCCATTCGGAAGCATTCCTCTTCATCAGTAGGAAATTTCATAGCCTTAAACACGTTGAAAGTGACTTCTTGATCTTGAACTCTCGTCGTAAGCTCTCCTATTTGCACATCAATAAGTGTTCTCCCAGTGGCTAAGAAAGGTCTTCCCATAATGATAGGAATGTCCTTGTCTTCTTCATAATGAAGGATAATGAAGTCGGCGGGAAATATGAACTTGTCCACCTTCACAAGGACGTCTTCCACAATACCCCTCGGATAAGTAATGGATTTATCGACAAGCTGAAAAGATATATTTTTTAGTTTTGGAGCCAGCAAACCCAATTATGTGTACACCGATAGTGGCATGAGATTGATGCTAGCTCCCAAATCACACAAACACTTGTTAAATGACAAGCCTCCAATAGAGCACGGGATAGTAGAACTGTCTGGATCCTTTAATTTGGGAGGTAGCTTCCTTTGTAATACCTCACTACAATCTTTACTTAAGGCCACTGTCTCACAATCTTCCTTTGTAATACCTGCAGTTTGGTTGCCACTTCTTAAAGGGATGGCTTGGCACTGCTCTTTTCCATCTCTTCTTGGGTTAGCTTCCGTGTTGCTAGGTAGAGCCCCTTGTGGTCTATTAGTAAAAATGTTGGCCATTTGGCCCATTTGGTTCTCCAAATTTGTAATAGCCACAGCTTGGCTCTTTATCATCACCTCGGTGTTAACCATATACTTCAACATCAACTCCTCCATTTTTGATTTCTTTTCTGGATGAGGAGTATGAGCTTGTGGATGTTGTTGGTTCTAAAATCTTGGAGGGTATGAAGGTATTGGAGAATGTTGTTGTTGTTGTTGTTGTTGTGGTTGGTGGTGTTGGTAATGAGTTTGGTTGTTGCTCCATGAAAAGTTGGGGTGGTTTCTGTTGTTGGGATTGTAAGTGTTCTTATATTGGTTTGGTGGCCTCTGATAGTTGCTCACAAATTGCACCAACTCGGGAGTGATAGAATATTGGTCTGCAGGATGTGCACAAAGCTCACAGACATAGGCTATTTGTTGCACTTTTGATTCGGCCATGGAATCGATCTTCTTTAATATAGCCGCTAGTTTAGCCAATAAAGCCGTGATGGCAACAACTTCCAATACTCCTATGACTTTTAGTTGACTCATCCTAGCAGAAGGTCATTGGTAACCATTTGCAGCCATAGTCTCTAACAACTTATATGCCTCTTCATAACTCTTGGCCATAAATGCTCCTCCCGAAGTGGCATCAATGCCAGGCCGAGTTTGACTTCCCAAGATTAAGTAAAATGTGTTTATCTCCATCCATTGAGGCATTCCATGATGAGGGCACTTCTTTATTATTTCCTTGTATCTCTCCCAATCTATATATAAGGACTCCCCTTGTTGTTGCTCAAATGAAGAAAGAGCACTTCACATCTTTGCTGTCTTTGCAGGTGGAAAGAATTTTGCCAAGAATTTATGTGGTAAGTCTTCCCAAGAAGTAATGGACCCCAGTGGTAACGAGTGAAGCCAACTCCTTGCCTTGTCTCTCAATGTGCAAGGAAAGAGTTTATGTCTTGCCGCATTATCCAACACCATTAAACTTGAAGGTGTCACATATCTCAATGAAGCTCAATAGATGCTCATTCGGGTCATCATTAGCCATCCCCCCAAACTGAACCATTTTTTGTGCCAATTGGATTGTCCCCAATTTAATTTTAAAGGAATTGGCGGCTATTGCTGGCCTTGTGATGCTTGACTGTAGCTCATTAATACGTGGCGTTGTATAATCATTTAATGCTTTATGTTCTTCGGCCGCCATATCTACCTGTGCTTCAGTCTCCTTTTGTATATTAGTAGTACTCGTACACAATCGCCAAGCTCTCCCGTTGATGTTGTCCTTTCTAGGCACCAAAGTAGACTTCTTAGACCGAGTTTGCATTCACTAATCAGGAGTACTTGAAAAAAAATGGAAATAGAAATGAGATAAGATATAATTTGTTTAACTAAGACCAATATAATTTAAACTGATGACGAAAGTAATAAAAATAATCACTATTCCCCCGCAATGGTGCCAAAAACATGTTGGCTTGGTTAGGTGTTAGTCAAAACAATCACACACACGCAAGTGCACACAGTCCACAAGTATTACAACGTAAGTAGAGTATCGATCCCACGGAGAATAAAAAGCATCTCTAATCTAACATGTAACAGTTTTGTAATTATTTTGGTCTACTTAAACAAATGATCAAATTGTGATTTTTCTAACAGTAATGATTATCAAATGAAAACTAACTAACAAGAAAGTAAATCAGATAAGGGAGATATGGGATTCTAACTTCACTTAATGCATTCTTTAAGTTGGTACACCTCCTGTTAAGTTCCATTGATTACTTCGAATTGCTAGTCGAGATCACGAAAGCAAAACATAGCCATCTCTCAATAAACTATGTTCACACACAATTCACAAATGATATAATGAATGTGAACACCCAAATTATATAAACCACTATATTTTTATGTGAGTTAACATTAAAATGGGTTTAAGAACAAGTTCTCAACTGCCTACAAGTGGTGCTTCGGTATATGTCTATCCGAAGCACAAATTATGGAGTCTAACACCATTTAGAATCATAAACACATGCTAATATAGTTAAATCTGAACTCATAATTCATTTTTCAATTTCATATAAGTTATTCCGATAATTGGTGATCAAGCAATTAGACAATCAAAGCAAACTATATTAGACAATCCATACATAATCAATTAGATCTCAACAAGGAAGCATACAAATCTGAATTTAAGCACTAAGATCCATTAAAATCCCACAATAGAGATTAGTTCAGAACTTGTTCATACATTGAGAATCAAGTATGAAAGTAAAGTGAAGCTAAGGAATAAGAGAAGCAAATCTGAAATCTCCACTTCAAATCTGAACCTTTAATGTAGAGATAAATCCTTCAATCAACCAAATCTAGCCCTAATCTATGCAAATATATCAAAATTTAAGAGAAATCAAGAGAGAAGCCAAAAGTATAGAAGAGGAGGCTACAAGCTCTCTCTATCTCTCAAAAACCCTAAATGTAGTAATAATAACGTTCAATCCTATGTTCTCAACCTCTAAATACACCCTTATAGAGAAAAATATGCAAAATAAGAATTTTAAGTGAAAGTCAACTTTGGTCAACACCAGCCAGGCGCTGCCTCCTTGCCCCTCAGTACAATTGGGGCGCGGGCACGCTGTCTGCTAGCCAAGACTCCTCCTGGCGCAGGCGCGACATATTTACATTATCCAGAGTGCGGCCGCGCTCCATGAAAATTATGCAGATTTCTCCTGCTTCTCTGATGGGCTGCTTCTGTTCCATACTTCTTCTCCTTTTTGTCAATCACATGTCAACCTCCTTTGCACCTTGCCATATGCCATTTACTCGCCATCAAGCCAGTTTCATGTCCAATCCATCAATGATGCCACTGAAATAGTTTCCAATATGCAATCTACAAAATAAAGATAAAAAGCATGAAAAGTAACTAAAACAAGTGAGAATAAGCTATAGTTATAGTAAGTTGATAGCCAATAAGTAGGTATAAACCCTACTTATCAGATACCACTGTTAGGTTTTGTGTGAAATCATGGCGCAATCAAATTGCAAAATAGTGGAAGCATGGTATATCCAAGTTTAAAAAAATTGCCACAAACCTTTACCCGGATCATCCTTTATGCAAATTTGTTAATTAAAATGAAATAAAAGGAGATTAGATTTATACTCTTGTAGAACAAAGCTTCCATATGTACAAGTTCAACTACTTGTTCTTCGTGATCTCCTTGAATATCCGGAAATGATTCCTTCCTTTGATCAACGTTAGCCACCCAAGCGTTTAGCCTCTAGAGGTGATCCACCAAAGAAGAGGATTTATTCAAGAATGAAGGTGGTTGGCTAAACCCTAGTTTTCTATTCTCTGTAGAAAAAGAGTACTCTCCAACAATTAAAATTACTTCAACTGATATCTAGCATAAGACTCTTCTTATATAGATATTTGTCAACTCTTCTAATCCTATTAGACATATGGTTTCATTTAATTAATTAAACCTCATTTAATTATTTAGGCTTCCCAACATATTTGGAATAATTAATTAAACTCTTTTAATTAATTTGCCTCCTAATCTCATTAGGAATAATTGAGAGTACTAATATTAAATTAATTCCTAAACTTATTTAGAAATTAAAATAATAATAATTGTAATAATAATAATAAGACTCCTCTTATTAATTTATATATAGTATTTTCAAAATATTAAATAATAAATATTAAGCTATTTAATTTATTTTATCACCATAGATTAAATTAATTACACTTAACACATTAATACGATTATGTCATTACCTTCTTAAATAATTATTCTTCTTTTTATGGTGTGACTATTTAAGTTCTCCATATTAAACCGGTTGTGAATAAATCAATTAGAACAATTCTAATCTTATTTAAATAAATAAATTAAACTAATAATTAATTTAAATAAATAACATTTATTCTACAATAGGGATAAGCCTCCCTAATGATCAATAACTTTCCAAATAATATAGATTTCAACATTAATCATAAAAAAACATGTGAGTTACTAGTTACTAGTTACCATACAATTCAATCCTTCCATTATACAATGTTCCAATTAAATATAAGACATCGAATTACGGTCAAGTCTTATTTTATTTAATTATATGTATTTCAATCATAAAATGCACAACTCCAAATAATGCAAATTAGAAACTCCTTTCTAATTTCATTTTGCTTTGGCTAAGGACTACTGAGTTGTCATTTAACAAATCACATAGGACATATCTCTTCTTTTACTAGAAGCAGTAGATTTTTTATTGATCATTCATTATCTCCATATGTAATTCATTACACCCAAGCATACCCTTTGATATACCCAAAGGGTCTTAAGGAATAAGTCAAAGTGTAATTCATTACACACAAGATACTATGATGATCTCAAGTCCAAAGATCACTTGTACTACTATCACATTAGGAATTCCTATTGACAAGTAAGTAAAAATCCATTAGGTACTCTTTAGCGAGTCGCGTTCAGTGTACTTATTCTCAAATAAGCCCCTACATACTTCCTTTAGTGTCTCCACACAAATGATCATGAGATCAATCATCCTCATCCAATGAGCAAGCAATATATGTACTAATATATCCAGATTTACTAATCCCTATTTTAGTAATCCATCGATTGGAAACTATTTTTGTTTTAAGCTTTCTAAGAATTTAGATCTCATTAGCATGATCAACATCATGATTCTAAAAGCATTGCGTAAAACTATGGGTTATTTATATATTATAAAAATAGCATTATGTAGATAATTAAATGTCTTTAATAAATGAACACTTTTATTAATAAATAAATAAGATCGTTTACAAAGTATATGCTTTATCATCATACATGATTGACTTGTATGCACACTACTTTCATAGTCTTGTGTGTGGACAACAAACTATATATAAATAAATACGTAGACAACTCTTATTCATTACATCATCATTTAACCCCTTGTATTTGGCCTCTTAGATCATAATAGTCAAGTGTGTGCACATCCGAACTAAAATGATCTAAGTTAAGTCAGACCCAGCATTTCCATCTACAGCCCTTGTGTGTGCACAACAAAGCGGTAATGTTCAATTCCTTTATAAAAATTTAATGTAATAAAATAACATCTTAAATATTTAATACTTACCTTGTGTGTGCACAACAAACTCATATTAAATATTTAATACTCTATTGTTTAACCATGCTAGAAGGCGACGTTCAATATTCTAAATATCTTTGAACTTTATAATTTAATATAATTTTTTTGAGGGGTTTGTTATTATTTGTCTCATCTTGTTTAGCGCTCATGCACACACACACACACACCCACACACCCACACACTTATATATATATATAACTATTACATTTAAATCTGGGTTCCATTATCAACGTGTCTTCAAGCGCTCCTTGCTCCTTGGTCTCCAATTTTTCAAGATAATTCTACTTAATCCTATTACATAAACTATTTTAATAAATAAAAACCTTGATCAGCAGTTAAGGGGAAGTACATAGGAGGGAAATAAAATTTTACATAAAGAAAAATTACAGAAGACGAGGTACGCAAATCCCATTTAATAAAACCCAATCATTCATACATCCAACTAAAATAAAATCTAATCACAATGGTCAATAATTCATAATCAATCTCATTTATTATCATACATATCACTATATGCATCAATAAATAATATTCATTTCATGAATTAATAAAAAAATCAATATATATATATTGATATCGATTTAATGGGCAAAAATAATTAGCATTAATCCCAATTATGATTTAAAATAAACTAATTTATTTAATCAAATTAGAATTATATTCTAAATTCAAAAATAAACAACTTTATTTTAATTTAGAATTACTTGAACAAACATGGAATTTAATTTTTAATTTAAAATAAACCTTTTATTTTAATTAGAAATCAAATTAATAAATAAAATAAAATTTTATTAAATTCTGGATATCGGCGCTTCGGTGCTCCGAATGACTAGATTCGGGCACTGCGACACCGGTTTACCCGTGCAGAAACCCGATCCAGTGCTACGGCGCCGGGTCCGTGTTCCTAGATCCGGGACCAGCGCTGCGGCGCCGTGATTACACTGTAAACAGGCGTTGTGCGCCAGACTCCATAATCAATTTTTTCAGTTCGCGAATTATACAGTGTTTCTCCAAAAACTTAATTCTTTGCCAATAATTATGCCAAAAAAATTTGTTCAAAACACATATCAAATATCAACAATTAATAACTCGCATAAAGGTTTGGCTCTAATGCAACTATTAGGTTTGTAAGATTCATGAACGAAATAAAATTGTATAAAATAAGTAGAAGCATGGTAAATTAAAGTTTTAAAATTTTAGAAACCATATACCCAGATCATGTTTTATGCACAGTTATTAATTAAACAAAAAGATTAAGAATAAGATTCATACCTTTGAAGATTCTAGCTTCCTCAAGTACGAGTTAAACTCCAAATTCTTTTGGCGTTCTACTTGAATCCACCAGGTTGATTCCTTCTTTTGATCAACGTTAGCCACCCAAGTGTTTGGCCTCTAGAGGTGATCCACTAAGGAAGAAGAAGAATTCGAGAATGTGGGTATTTGGCTAAACTCTAATTTCTATCTCTCTAGAAATTGTGTAATCTCCCAACTCTTGGAAAGATCATTAACACTAAATCAAAATAAAACTTCTCTTATTTATAGATGTAGGCAACTCTCCCAAACCATTTAGGATTTGGATTTTATATTAATTAATTAAACTCTTTTAATTAATAATGCTTCCTAATCTTATTACGAATAAATAATTAAACTTCTTTAATTAATTAGCCTCATAATCTTATTAGGAATATATGAGATAGTACTCTTATTAATTAATTCCCAAACTCATTTAGAAATTAAAATAATAATAATAATAATAATAGTAATAATAATAATAATAATTATAATAATAATAATAATAATAATAATTATAATTATAATAATAATAATAATAATAATAAGACTCCTCTTATTAATTTACATTAATATTTCTAAAATATTAAATAATAAATATTAAGCTATTTAATTTATTCTATCACCATAGATTAAATTAAATATACTTAACTTATTATTACGATTATGCCATTTGCTTCTTTAATAAAAATCCTTCCTTTTATGGTGTGGCCTGTCGACGTCGGGAAAAAAATCCACGGGTCGGGTCACAACCCGGATCTTTCTCTCTTCCTAAGTTATCTCTACCCTCACTCTTTTTATTTGTGAAAAAGATTTTGAAGGGTTTTTTAGGAAAAGGCCAACATGTATCATGTCGACGATTTAAACGTTTTACAGAGTCGCCAGTTAGTAGATTTTAAATGGTTGTACCAACTTAACCGAGTTTTGTTTGAAAGAGGCCCAATTGATGGACACTGTCGAAACTTGATGTTTGAAAATAAAGTTTGAGTTCGAGGGCTTGGTTAAGTGTGGGGAATGTGTTAGGCACCACACAACTCTCGTGTAAACACAGTACCGCATTTTTTTAATATTTCCCTTTATATCTATAGTGTGTGTGTGTGAATGTTATTTGAAAATTGGGCCTATGTTTGATTAAAAGTATGTCTTATGCATCGTTGAACCTATATACGAAGGGTTTGATTTGATTTGCAAAAAGTCTTTGATTTAATTTGCAAAAGTGCTTGATTTGATTTGCAAAAACTTCTTATTTCCGATAAGATTATTTAAGTGATGTTTTGAAAGAAGGTTATCAAACCCTTACGCTAGCAAAGGAATTAAAGCATATCGATACTTCAGTTTTATCTTTTCAGCATTAAGGCTCAATTTGAATGGTGATTATCGGGCTAAGAAGCATCCTCGACCCTAATATATACAAATGTCGGTCTCCTCATGGGCATGATAGTCATCGGAGGGACTCTGACACGACAAACCATATTTTCACTATGTTGAGACCTTTAATCCGGATAACCGTTTGAAGGTCTTTTGTTTGTACATTTTTATAGAAAAATTGGCAGGGTACATTTATAAAGTGGAGTTAGTCCATCGTGGGAATCATATTCTGATAGGTTTTATCATGAATCCCAGGATTCCTAAGATCACATAGGTAGGCCAATAAACCTGCACAGTTTAAATTTGGACAAAAATATATTCAAATATCGCCAGAACTAAGGATTCATTAGTAAATCCTGGCTCGCACATAGCCAAAGCATCTCGTTCCCACTAGATAGCGATCTAAGGGCCGCGAGGTTGCTTTTGCAACTGAAATTAGAAAAAATGCTATATTTAAATAAATCTCATCCATTCTAGCTTCCCGGTTCCGTTTGTACCAATTTTGAACCGTTTGAAAGCTAGAGTTGGCGAGATTTAAATAAATCTAATTCGCCCGCAGAAATGTCAGTGCCGATTCATATAAAATGAATATTTATAGCAACAATTTAATAAAAACGAGTAGAGCAATATATATATATAATTATATATAAAAGCTGTAAAGGGCGATGGGTTTTCACACCGGTGCCCGGACTAGAATTGACATATATATATATATAAGCTATATAAAAGCCACGGAATGATCCAGGCTGGACATAATTGAAATATATATAGAGAAGTAGTAAAAAGGACGATGGGTTTTCACGCCTGTGCCCTATACTGAAATTGAAATGTACAGAAATGTAGTCAACCAAGACTGTGAAGATAACCCAATGGTGGTGAAGAGTGCATGTATATAAAAATAGTAGAAAGGCCACAGAATGATATAGGCCGAACTGAAATGTAAATATATACAAAAAAGTAGTCAACCAAGACTAGAAAGATAACTCATTGATTGTTAATGGTACAAAAGCAGTATAAAGCCACAGAATAATCTAGGTTGGACTGAAATTTAAATATATATATATATATATATATGGACAAAAACGTAGTCAACCAAGACAGAGAAGATAACCCAGTGGTGGTGAAAGTTGCTTATATATGCATAAATATATATAAAAGCAATAAACTACCGCAGATTTGACATCCGGGCTTGACGGAATTGAAAAGTTAGTATATATATAGTTAAATATATTTACAAAAAAAGCCAAACCAGGACTTGGAAGATAACCCAGTCCGGAAAAGTTGCTTAAAACGAAGATGAAAGTATGCCGAAGCTGCTGGAAGTGACAGATCGTCGATCCGAGTAGTAGAAATGCCAAGAAATGCGTTTATGTACAAAAATGTAACAAAAGTTGATGAAAACGGCCACGAAACTGAGTTTCGGGCATATTTAGAAAACCAAACTTAACATGCAAGTGTATAAAAGTGCGAAAAAATAATAATAACTTTCTTATCGTAAAAATACTCATAATGGACTGCTACACGGGCTTTTTGCCAAATCGTAAGCTCTAAACATCCAAATATACAGGTTATTTTCTGATATGTTTTAGTATGTGGGTATATCTACGTGTTAGAGTAAAAAAATTTGGATTTGGAAGACAAAAAATTGGACAAAAAACCAAATGGGCAAAGGTTCGAAGCGTTTTTTCTTTTTTAATTGAGGGGGGTGCCCTCATATTTATAGGCCAGGGAGCCTCCACTCTACCTGCAGCTGCCGCAGGTAAAGATGCAGCTCCCTGTGGTGGGGCCCACGTGGTGCATTCCATCATCTCGAAGTACGTGCACTCCGAGCAACGCGAGATCTTAGTCGAAACTTTCTAACTTTTGATCTGAGCATCCGTTTGAAACGTACGATACCTTTCTGGAAAGCAATTGCCGAGAGTGCCACAATGACATGGGATAAAACATTTTCTGGGTCCTAAAAGATGGGATCATAACCAGTTTTTCGATTCCTTGCAGTTTGTCCGTTGAGCTGTCTTGCGCTGTTTGCACTCGGGATCATTGTTATGGTTCGTTCTGACCTTAGTGGCATCAGTTCAGCTTGAGTTTGACTGAATCAACTTAGATTTGGTAAAATAACCGTTTTGCCCCTCCCGGGGTCGCCTTTAGTGTCGGCATGGCCTTCGGTTGACTTCTTGAGGATGTTTCCAAGATTTGGATCCCATTCGAGTATGTTTGTCCTCAGTGTCATCTCTGAGGTTGACTTGGTCGCTCCAGGTTTTCCTCTGGAGATGTTGTGATGATTTAGGATTGGTTCTGCAGTTTACTTGACCTCCCGAGTTAAGACCGAGGCCAACCTATACCTCCCGGGTTAAGATCGGGGCTGACCTGTACCTCCCGGGTTGAGATTGGGACTGACCTATACCTCCAGGTTGAGACCAGGGCTGACCTGTACTTACCGGGTTGAGACCGGGGCTGATCTGTACCTTCTGGGTTGAGACCAGGGCGGACCTGTACCTCCCGGGTTCAGACCGAGGCTAACTTGTACCTCCCGGGTGGAGACCGGGGCTGACCTATACCTCCCGGGTTGAGATCGGGGCTGACCTGTACCTCTTGGGTTTAGATCGGGGCTGATCTGTACCTCCCGAGTTGAGACCGGGGCTGACCTGTACCTCCCTGGTTGAGACCGAGGCTGACCTGTACCTCCCGAATTGAGATCGGGGCTGACCTATACCTCCTAGGTTGAGACCGGGGCTAACTTGTACCTCCTGGGTTGAGACCGGGGCTGACCTGTACCTCCCGGGTTGAGACCGGCGTTGATCTGTACCTCTGGGGTTGAGACTAGGGCTGACTTGATGGCCCGATATTGAGACTGGGGCTGACCTGATGGCCCGGTATTGATACCAGGGTTGATTTGATGGCCCAGTATTGAGATCGGGATTGAACTGATGGCCTGATATTGAGATCGGGGTTGAACTGATGGCCCGGTATTGAGACAGGGGTTGAACTGATGACTGGGTATTGAGACTGGGGTTTATTTGATGGCCCGATATTGAGACCGGGGTTGATTTGATGGCCCGGTATTGAGATCGGGGTTGAGTTGATAGCCCGATATTTAGACCGGGGTTGATTCGATGGCCCAATTTTGAGACCGGGGGTTGAACTGATGTCCCGATATTGAGATCGGGGTTGAACTGATGGCCCGATATTAAGACCGGGGTTGAACTGATGGCCTGATATTGAGACTAGGGTTGATTTGATGACCCAGTATTGAGATTGAGATTGAATTGATGACCCAAAATTAAAACCGGGGTTGTTTTGATAGCTCGGTATTGAGACCGGGGTTAACTTGATGACCCGGTATTGAGACCGGGGTTGATTTGATGGCCCGATATTGAGACCGGAGTTGAACTAATGGCCCGGTATTGAGACCGGGGTTGATTTGATGGCCCGGTATTAAGACTGGTGTTGATTTGATTACCCGGTATTGAGATCGAGGTTGATAGTTTTGCCCTCCTACCGTGTTAGTAACCGGGAAAGAAATTTTCGAGTGTCTACAGATGCCCCTCTTTATCATGTTCATGCAATGAAGTGAAATGAACATGATAAAGATTAGTAGACACGGGAAATTCACATGCAAAGGCCAGGCAATGCATGGCGTGATATGCGATGAATGTTAGATACCTTCAAGGGAGTAAGGTGATCACTGATTTGATTAAGTTAGCTCCTGGTGGAGATAACGTCAACTGGGATAACCCTCGTAGCCACACTGTCCGATGATTACTTGTAGGATAACCACTGATAGGTTATCAGAGTTAGACTGCTATCTTATTCTGCTGGGGATGTCACTAATAGGTTACCATGAACTATTTTCGTCACTTGCTGCTGGGGATGACGTTATTCATGATGGCCTAGGGATGACATTGTTGCCGCCGAGTTTTGCCAATGCACTCCCGATGCCTATCTTGACGATAATTTACACTGGTAGTTGGCAACAAGGGGATTGAATCACCAATCCTTCTTGGTGCTCCTTTTGAGGATGTGTATAACAGATTCCATCATCAGGGATGGATTATTAGATTGCTTTTGTTACCAGATCCCTTCCGATGCTTCGTTGGGGTTAAGCCAACGGCTGAACTGTCATCGATCTATACCCGACGCTTCGCTGGGGTTGTGCCAACGGCTGAAGTGTCATCGGTCAGTACCCGACGCTTCGCTGGGGTTGTGCCAAAGGTTGAACTGTCAACGGTCTGTACCCGACGCTTCGCCGAGGTTATACCAATGGCTGAACTGTCTCGGTCTGTACCCGACGCTTCGAAAGTGAAAGTTTTTTGCAATTTTCTGCAGCTTTTCTGCAATTTGCATCATTAATCACTGGATATGGCTCCGGGATGAATATCAGGGGTTTTCAGGGTGTTCCCCTTTTTGTCAGGATTATGTTGCTTAAACGCATGATTTCAGGACAAACCGCTCAATCGTGTAGTGATTTTTCTTCATATTTGACTTGGTAGCTCATATAAACTCCGTTTCAACTAGAACTGAACCAAGCCCAGGGGAGTGGGAATCACCATGGGGAACTGTAGGTAGAGGTGCGGCTGCCGTAAGTGGGCCCGCTTCTATTTGTGGCTTTATATTTGCTACGGGAATTCATTTGAAATCAGTTTCATTTCGAGTTTCAAATAGAATCTGATCTTCTTTTTCAGATCTACGGAGTTCAGGCAATCTTTTCCAGATTCCATCAGTTCCCAGGCGTTCAGGGCATCGCAGGTAACATTTTACGTCCTTTTCTCGCAAGTTTTGACCGTTAAAAGCATGTAAACCACGTAGGGGTCTTTTAGACGCAATGTATGAAAAATGTATGCTTATATGACATCCTAAAATTTTTTTAACTTCATATGTATGCATATCTTACTGTAATGTACGTTTTAACGTAAGAAAATTCAAATTTTTAGACAGTCATAGTTTGCTATTTTTGATCAGTTTACTCATCCTTTTTGAGGCCTAGCGAGCCTGGATTTTCAACTAAAAATGTCCATGGTAATTTGGCTGCCATGTGAGGTTTGCTTTTGATTTTATTTCGTAAATATGAATTGTTCCTCTTTTTGGAAAGGTGTGCTACTAAATGGCCACCTAGACATGCCTGCGTGCATGTGGACAGTCCATTTTACAAAGGAGACTCTGGCGAAATTTTTTCAAAAGCAAGAGCATTTAAAAATATGCAGTTTTGACTCTACTAGGGATTTTTGACTGACCCATGCATATTTTCAGGATTTATCTTTTGAAAAACATGCAGTTTTGACTTTATTGGGTATTTTTGACTGACCCATGCATGTTTTTACAAATGCAAAGAGTACTGATATAAAATAATAAGGCACAGGTTTTAGGCTTACCACACCCTTTCTGAGGTGATTTGGATACTTTGTCCAAGTGATGGACCGAGATAGACCCGACAGTGCCAGCAAAGTCGTTTCAGGCGTTAGATGTAGGAGAGCTTCTAAGTGGCTACATCATGCCTACTGCCATTCGGACCCTGCTAGGAGTTCATGCGACGGCGATCAAGGGTCGGACGGTCCGATCTGGTCCCTTGAGTGTAGATGCCCAGAGTGGGGCTTTACTTGAGCCTTTTCCTGATGATCAGAGGGTTAGAGATCGCATCTTAGGGTGATTATTTCTGGTGATCATCAGGGGTTGTTTTGTGGCGGACAACTCCTCGACGGTGTCCTTCGCCTTGGTTAGTGCTACCCGACATATAGAGCGCCTCAGTGACTTTGATTGGGGTTCTTACACCTTTACCTATTTTCTCTGGGGTATGCGCATACTTTCAGAGGGTTTGACAGGGGCTTGGTTAAGGTTCTACCCATTTTTGCTGGTTAGTACATCGTTCTTGTTCCTTTTTGATTTCTGCATTTTTATTTGTCAGTCTTGGTCACTGAGGACTTTTGATATTTACATGGCCAGTTCTTGGCATATGAGAGGCTTCCTTGCCTACGGCCCGCCGCTACTTTAGGTCTGAAGACCTATCCTCGGGGACGGCGTTGGAATCACTCCACTCTGACTGAGGTCCCTGTTGCTGAGGGCTTTACTCACTCCCTCCTGCTATTGGTCGTTTTACCGATCAATATATTCATGCAAGTCTACACGGTCAACAAGTAATAAAGTGTAAGTACAGATCGTTCCCACGGAGAATTAATGGATAATAGGTCACCAAAGCACTAGCTCATAATCATCTCAGTCTTATTTAAAAGGGTGGTAAAGAAGATGAATTAAAACTAAGTTAAACTAGGCAAGCAATTAAACTTAAACTAATTAATTCTAGAGTTATAATCAAATAATGAAGACAAGAGATTCCAATTTCCCCTAATGATTCGTCTAAATCGATATACTTCCAATTCGGTCAAATTAATAGTCAAGATAGTTAGCCGAGAACACGAACGTGAGAGAAGGCCATCTTTCTATGCACCTACTCCATATCACGTGCAATCCACAGATGATAGAACGTACGTGAACACCCACATTACCTAAACCACTATATGTCTATGTGATTTACAAATAAATAGGGTTTAAGGTCAAGTCCTCTATTGACTACGGACGGCGCTTTGGTATATATCTATCCTAAGCACAAATTATACATTTAATGCCATGTGAATGCACAATCACCCGCTACTACGATTAGATCTAAACCTACGCTTTGTCTTTCAAGTCCACATAGGTTATCACAGTAATTGGTTGTGAATCAATTAAGCAATGCAAGCACGAATCGTAATAGACAGTCATATAACAATCAAAAGAGACAAGCATGAAAGCATATCAAAGTAAACTACTCAAAAGATTCCATTGGAACCTCAAAATAAGCTTAAGCCATAAACAACTCGAATATATTATCCACAAGTAGATTATACATTATCCAAATACAAATTGAATACAAGGAGAGTGAAGAGATAGAAATTGCAAATCTTTGTTCTTTCTCCAAGTGTTGATCTTCAATGTCAATCTCTTGCTTCAATCTTCTTCTCTAATATAACCCTAGAATCTAACTAACTAACTAAACTAGCACTAATCTACTCTCTAATCTACTCCTAATCTAGACTAAACAAGATGTAAATGAAGAAAAGAGAGGAACTAGGGCTTAGGACCAATATATGATGATCTTTCTTGCCCCAAACGAGCCCCCTTATATCCCAATCAAAAGTCAAGTCCCGTTCAATTAAAAAGTCAAGTCTGGCACAGCTGAAAATTGGCGCGGCCGCGCCCAAAAATGGCCTAAAATCCTCGCGCCCGCGCCGGCACTTTTCTGCTGCAGAGCCTTCTGGTAAAACGGCTATAACTTTTGATCCGGGAGGAGTTACGACGGGAGGAGTTACGACGGGAGGAGTTACGACGGGAGGAGTTACGACGGGAGGAGTTACGACGGGAGGAGTTACGACGGGAGGAGTTACGACGGGAGGAGTTACGACGGGAGGAGTTACGAGGCCTGCCTCCTGTCAAATCGAAGCTATCGAAGAGCTCTACAACTTTCATTCTTTGAGCATTGAGAAATAATCGATGGACGAAGGCTGAAATTGAGCTCCAAGTGACAGCTGTGCATGAACACCCAA
Organism: Panax stipuleanatus; assembly: GCA_020205555.1. Taxonomy (NCBI): domain Eukaryota; kingdom Viridiplantae; phylum Streptophyta; class Magnoliopsida; order Apiales; family Araliaceae; genus Panax; species Panax stipuleanatus. The sequence continues at coordinate 72,347,085 of CM035117.1, forward strand.
AACCATGAAGTTTGACGTTCGTTGGTATACAGGGCATAACTCTCGCCTCCGAACTCCGATTGGGATGATTCAAGATGTTCCGGAAAGCTTAGAAGACGCTCTACAATATAAACTAAGTTCCAATCCAAGAACATGAAATAAACATAAACCCCCCAAGCGATGTCCAGGTTGCAATTCCTTCCCATTTTCGCTTCAAAGGCCATTCTTGCTCCTTTTGGCCTCTAGACTCGTGGCATCACCTTCATTGCTTCCTCACCCATGCTATCTTCATGCTTTAAGCCCATTTTAGTTCTTCGCCCTATTTAAGCGTTCTTTTGCCCTTTTAAGCTCAATTTGCACCCGGAGAGTTTATAAACTTGAAAATCACAAAACAAAGCAAAAACACATAAAACGCACAACGATACTTGAGTTTAAGCAACAGAATGAGTTGGTTACTATCTGAATAAGTGGTCATAAAAGCCACTTATCAAATACCCCTAAACTTAAACGTTGCTTGCCCTCGAGCAACCAAAACAAAACTAAACAGAAGATGCAATGCAGTATCTACAATGTATGCAACCTACGCTATCATGAATGCGAATCCAAGTTCCCAGCCAGTACTGAACTTTCAAAGCAATGCCTCAAAAAACCACGAGATAGTCGAACAGATAAGCTACCCAAAACAAGACCATAAGGCATATTCTGCAAATCCAAAACTGTCAGCACTGATGTATTGTGCGTTGTGTGCCTAACAACCATTAGATATGCATTCAGATAAATAACTCACATACTATACTTAGGGAAAAAAAAGCTTTAACTTAAGAAAAACAGTAAATCATATAAGTTCTAACTAAAACCATGTATTACTAGAGTTAAGAGTCAACAGGGGGTTTTCATTAAGCTTTTATTATTCACGAGGGCGTATTCGCACTTTCCCGTGTACACTATCGATCGTGCAATGCTTAGTTCTCTTAGGCTCTTCAATGATATCCATGTAGCGAGCTTTCGACCAACGACTCCCAGACCAGACGACATTAGGGCGCTCGGTGTAGAGACACCCCTCGGGCTTACTTGCTCGAATATCAAAGGCCACAGAACTCGACGTAGCCGATGTGTTTATTCTATGTTTTTTTTTCTTTTTCTTAATCTTTTCTTTTGTTTTCTTTTTCTTTTTCTTTTTCTGCAAGGGAGTGCGTCTTACGCTCCATCTCCCTGCATAAATCATGCATGCCCCCTGTTTCCCCCAAACTTAAGCTTTTAACAGTCTAGTTATTATTATATGTGAACTGAAACTCTTTTATTAAAACATAGTTTTTCCACCAGAAGACAAGTATGTAAACATTTAAACTTAGCATATCATGGTGGTTACTCTATTGTGCTGACTGGCTACACAATATCTGACAGATAAGGATTTACGTATATGACAGTATTATCAAGCTTAAGTCTCAAATCAGTTCAACAATCAAGTGATTTTAGTTTCTTCATAGGCCACATACATAACTCACCAACTGAAACTGGATTCATGCAAAATGTCCTAACACAGAATGCAAAACAGAATGCAAAAATTTTAAAATTTTCATAAATTTTAATTATTTACAACCTACATGCACTAAATAGACAAACACAATATGCAATATGAATGCAACTACCCTATATGCAAAATAAAACCAATACCCCCAAACTTAAACTATTCAATGTCCTCATTGAAGGTAAAGGTAAAAAGAAACTCCCCTATTTGGCTTCTTAAGCTGCATGAAATGAAGTGGTGCCCTCTCAGAAGTTTCCCCGTCTCATCTATGCTCTTGGTAAAATAAACTCCGCTCAACACTATACTCAACGAACCAACCCAGCTCCATATCAATCTTGCCCTGCTAGAGATCCCACACTCACTATCCCAATTGATCAGGTTGAGAGGATGAGGCGGATGAGAATTGGTACTTTGGATTGAGGAGGTAGGAGGTTTTCAAAACTAAGGCTTGTAGTGGGGGGGATTGAATGAGATGGAAGAGATGGGGGATTGCATTAATTAACTTGATGGTTTGGGATGAGAGGGAATGAGGCTGGGTGATGCAGATAATTGACATGAAGCGGTGCCCCCAAAAGCTGCCAGAATTTTTGCCAAGTCAGGCTCAGTCTGCATGTGTGGCGCGGCCGTGCGGCATCTCAGGCTTATCCTGGTGCGGCCGCGCGGCATGCCAGATCCTGTTCTCTGCAGAATTTTTCTAGGCACAGAGGCTATGACATTTGAACTTTGCTCCCAAGCAGCTTTTAACCTGAAATATGCAGACAAGACTTATTAAGCCCTATTAAACCATCAAAAGTTAATACTTAATATTTACATCAAGAGAATTAAACATGAAAAGATATATGCATTTAAATTCTCAAAAATTCTCTAAGTGCGTATAAACAATGCAAGTGCATCAAAAATATGGCATAAGGTTTTTAATCCCAAAAAATTATACTCATTCATGCCTAAGTTCAAAAATGTAGGCAATGAACTCATAATTCCTACAGTATGCAAAAATTTAAACTAAATATTAACTAATAAGAATTAAACGAGGGGGAGGGAAATGTGATAGAAAGCATGTAAATGGAGAATTAAGAAAAGAGATAGAGAGAGGGATGATGGGAAGTAGGTAATGGAGAATTAAACAAAGAGAGAGAAATGATGGGGTACCTCCCATCTAGCGCTTGATTTATAGTCCTCTAGCTAGACTGTGTCTGACCATTGCTATCCGACTCCCCGACGATACTGGAGAACCCCTCCATCCATCAGAATAGCTGTGTGACTTTGGCGGCTTCCCAGTAGGAGCGGATGCAGATTTAAACTACCTAGCATTGAATATGTATGAGAATTCCCCGGACTGAAGGTCGGGGAGCTAGGCAATGGTTCCGTTGTGTATGTGAAATGATCGGGGCATGGAGGCATAGAACACATAACGGACTCTTCTTCTGTTCTCTTTTCTTCTGACCACCATGGTGTCAAGACTGCGAAATCTCTCGTGTCATCGATACCCGTCTCTGTGATGTGGCTACCAAGGGGGTAAGGGTGTGCAAACTTCGCTGGATTATCAAACTTCGGCGGAGAAGGCTCTTGGGGTATTATCACTGTTGGTTCATACTGTTCCACATCCCCAATTATCTCCTCTTGTTCCATTATCTTAAGCTCATCCAGTTGCAATTGTACTTCAGATTCCAAATCAGTTTCTGCACCCATGTCATAGCACCATGTAGTCTGGGGATCATAACTTACGGCTTCAGTCACTGGAGGCACACAATCTGGCATTGTTGTCTCTTGTTCACATACCTCCTCCTTCCTTAATGTCGTACTAATCTGCTCCACCCAAATCTAAAGATCCTCAATCGATTGCTCTTGCTCAATCAAGGTCTCCTGTGTTGATGCTAATGAGTTCCCCCACAAACTATCCAATCCTTCCTTTTCTGTTTCAGCCACGGGATCCATATACTGAGTCTCACTAGTAGAAGCATGGTTGATTGGGGCCATCTGATATTGAAAATTTTGGCTCGATTCTTTTGGGCTCCCAAACAACTCCTCTTGGTTTTCTGAGCTTACATGAATTCCATTGAAGACTGATCTCCTTGTAAACACGGGGGTTGGTATGTGGGTTTGGGTGCATAAATTGGACTTGGCTCATATTGTTCTTCATAGCTCGCAGTGTTGGTCAGAATCCCTTGTTCTTCTTCTATCATCAAGGCCTTGGTAATTTGCTCTGCCCAGTTCTAGATATTCTTGACTGACTTCTATTGCTCAATCAAGATGTCCTTCAGTGATATGTCACCTCCTTCCTCCAATCTTGCATTTTCTGTGTCACCCTCAAAATTATATTGAGGCTCGTAAACTGGAGTCTGGAAAGTGCATTTTGGGGCGTAAACGGGATTTGGATCCCAGTACTGGTCTTGATAATAGTCTGATGAAGGGTTTGCTGAAAGGTCTGGGTGATACCCCCAGTCTGGCTGATACGTGGGATAAGGTTCATTGTGGAAGTACTCACCCCCATACTGCTCATGTCCAAAACTGATAGGCTCCTGATGGCTTGTGCGGCTCCCAGCACCATAACCATAAGTAACTACCGACTCTCGACTCTGTTGAGCTGAAACAGTATCCAACTTCCTAGAGAGAACCTCTAGTTGTGCTGAAAGTGAAGCAATTGGGTCGCCGCCATCATTCCCTACTTCCCTTGGTTGTTCTTGCCTTGTGTAGTCCCATGGATAGAAATTTAGATCCATTGTTCCTGAAAAGAAAATATAAGAAGAGAATTAAATAAAATTATTAAAAAAAATCTTTAAATTAAGACTAATTTGATTTAAACTAATGTTGGCAAATAGTTATCCAATTAATTCCCCGGCAACGGCGCCAAAAACTTGTTGGTCGTTTTACCGATCAATATATTCGTGCAAGTATACACGGTCAACAAGTAATAAAGTGTAAGTACAGATCGTTCCCATGGAGAATTAATGGATAATAGGTCACCAAAGCACTAGCTCATAATCATCTCAGTCTTACTTAAACGGGTGGTAAAGAGAATGAATTAAAACTAAGTTAAACTAGGCAAGCAATTAAACTTAAACTAATTAATTCTAGAGTTAAAATCAGATAATGAAGACAAGAGATTCCAATTTCCCCTAATGATTCGTCTAAATCGACATACTTCCAATTCGGTCAAATTAATAGTCAAGATAGTTAGCCGAGAACACGAACGTGAGAGAAGGCCATCTTTTGATGCACCTACTCCATATCACGTGCAATCCACAGATGATAGAACGCACGTGAACACCCACATTACCTAAACCACTATATGTCTATGTGATTTACAAATAAATAGGGTTTAAGGTCAAGTCCTCTATTGACTACGGACGGTGCTTCGGTATATGTCTATCCTAAGCACAAATCATACATCTAATGCCATGTGAATGCACAATCACCCGCTACTACGATTAGATCTAAACCTACGCTTTGTCTTTCAAGTCCACATAGGTTATCACGGTAATTGGTCGCGAATCAATTAAGCAATGCAAGCACGAATCGTAATAGACAGTCATATAACAATCAAAGAGACAAGCATGGAAGCATATCAAAGTAAACTACTCAAAAGGTTCCATTGGAACCTCAAAATAAGCTTAAGCCATAAACAACTCGAATATATTATCCACAAGTAGATTATACATTATCCAAAGACAAATTGACTACAAGGAGAGTGAAGAGATAGAAATTGCAAATCTTTGTTCTTTCTCCAAGTGTTGATCTTCAATGTCAATCTCTTGCTTCAATCTTCTTCTCTAATATAACCCTAGAATCTAACTACTAACTAAACTAGCACTAATCTACTCTCTAATCTACTCCTAATCTAGACTAAACAAGATGTAAAGGAAGAAAAGAGAGGAACTAGGGCTTAGGGCCAATATATGATGATCTTTCTTGCCCCAAACGAACCCCCTTATATCTCAATCAAAAGCCAAGTCCCGTTCAATTAAAAAGTCAAGTCTGGCACAGCTGAAGATTGGCGCGGCCGCGCCCAAAAATGGCCTAAAATCCTCGCGCCCGCGCCGGCACTTTTCTGCTGCATAGTCCTCTAGTAAAACGGCTATAAATTTTGATCCTGGAGGAGTTACGAGGCCGGCCACCTGTCAAATCGAAGCTATGGAAGAGCTCTACAACTTTCATTCTTTGAGCATTGAGAAATAATTGATGGATGAAGGCTGAAATTGAGCTCCAAGTGACAGCTGTGCATGAACACCCAAAACCGTGAAGTTTGACGTTCGTTGGTATACAGGGCATAACTCTCGCCTCCGAACTCCGATTGGGATGATTCAAGATGTTCCGAAAAGCTTAGAAGACGCTCTACAATATGAATTAAGCTCCAATCCAAGAACATGAAATGAACATTAACCCCCCAAGTGATGTCCAGGTTGCAATTCCTTCCCATTTTCGCTTCAAAGGCCATTCTTACTCCTTTTGGCCTCTAGACTCATGGCATCACCTTCATTGCTTCCTCACCCATGCTATCTTCATGCTTTAAGCTCATTTTAGTGCTTTGCCCTATTTAAGCGTTTTTTTACCCTTTTAAGCTCAATTTGCACCCGGAGAGTTTATAAACCTGAAAATCACAAAACAAAGCAAAAACACATAAAACGCACAACGATACTTGAGTTTAACAACAGAATGAGTTGGTTTCTATCCGAATAAGTGGTCATAAAAGCCACTTATCACCTGCAGTTGGAGCTTTTGACAGCTGGATCGATCTTCTGAATGCCGAATACCTCCGAGTTTTTAACCGTTGGATTTGAGGGAGGCTTCCCCAATGGTCGGGAGTTTGCATTATCGTCCCGCAGAGTCCTGTTGTTGACAGAAAGAGTCTGGGAGCTCTATCTAGGAGAACGTTCTATAAGGAACATTACGGGGCAGATCCGCATTCCCATTATTCCTCCTGCTTGGCATCATTGGCCATTGATCCAGCCACTAACAGATATCCCTATGGAGGGCATAGACGTCTTTACCCTATCAGAGGTCCTTACAGCCAGGAGGCATTTAGCAGCTGGTGGAGCCCTCGCACGTTTGGAGCTCAGACTCAGGCTACCTAGTTTATGGCAGATATGGTGCCTAGGTCTGTTATGATGACAGAATGGATAGCTTGCCTCAGGGAACCGACTCATGTGGATCAAATCATTGGATTGACCCAGTAATTGGATAGAGCTCATTTATTTATCAGGCATCTTGGCCGAGATTCGTTAGAGGCATCTTCTTTTGACCCTTCCAGCTCAGAAGCGGGCCCCTTTTTAGGTCCATTTTCCAGCAGTTTTGCAGGGGAAAATTCTCCCTTGTACCGCCTAGATATGCCTGATGACAGCAGTTTTGTGTCCACAGAGGACATGGAGCACGTTAACCACCTGAGTGTAGATATTTTAGATCTTTTTGGCTAGCTATTGTAGCTATATTATTTGGTCAGCCACTATTTGGCTATTGGGCGGTTGTGCCCCATTTTGATAGACCACTGTTAGTAGTTGGGTGGTGGTGCCCCATTTCCCTATACTTTTTATTTTGCTTTGTATTATCAGACAAGTATGATGCTTGCAGTAGATAGTTTATTATAGATATGCATGATATTTCCTATCTATCGCATCATATTTTATATTTGTCATCATTTATATATTATGTCATGTGTATGCATTCAGACAGATAAGTTTAGATTTGACCCCTGGATGGTCTTATGATACGGTGATATAGATAACATCGTCCACCATCAGTCGTATTGAGCAGCTACCACCGTCTGAGGTGGCATCGTCATTAAGATTATGGTACGAGAGCATACCCTTCTCAGCCAGATGGACAGTTGATCAGATATTGGGGCATTCATTGGCCCTCGTAGATTTTTAGGTGTCATACGGATTCATAGATGGCATCTTATCCTATTGGATACCCGCTAGACAGGTCTTTCGCTTTGGGCATCATGAGTTGACTCCAACCCTTGAGGAGTACTAGAGATTTACTGGCTTAGCTTTAGAGTTGCCATGTGCTCGCATGGCGATTAGTGACATGAGGAGACCATTTATACAGATGTCAGGTCTACGTAAGAGCGTAGTGATAGAGGAGGTTATCTCTGGACGCGTGATCTCCATTGACTTTTTGATCGATCGCTTTGGTGAGCTCGACAGTTACGATCGACATGCCGGGGATTTTATTGTATCGGCAGAGGCATGGCATTCGGACAGGATAGACATTTTGATGATGTGCATTGTATCCTATGTATATATGCCGCTGCGCTTGGACCATCTAGATGTGGGGTTAATACTTATGGTTTGGGATCTTAGATATGGTAGCACCATCATACCGATGATATTGGTTGAGACACTGAGGTCAACCACCCATTGCATTACACACCTGGAGGGGTTTTTCAGAGGCAGTTCGGTTTTGTTGTACATATGGCTTATGTCCCATATTCAACTGATTGGATTTTTCAGACACCAGGGGTACTGTTTCACCCATGAGATCACCATGTCTTACTCCTTTCAGCCAGCGGAGTGTACCGATGCAGAGACATGGTTAGCATTTTTGCCTGATATAATACATCCATTCTCGATTATACCGTGCGCAGGGCTAGTTTCCCCATATAGTTTCATCACCCATGCACCTGGCATGGACTACTGGCCCCTAGCGGGATTGAGGGGAGTGACTACTCATCATCCGCTGGATGTTATAGGCCAGTTCGATAAGTTTCGAAGCCTGCATCTGTTTGAGGGGGCTGTTGATCAGAGGATGTCAGCTTCGTCTATGTCATCTGCTGATTTAATATGAGTGTATAAGTGTTGGACTCACAGAGAGAGGGCTGATTTCTCTAGTAGCCATCCGGACCGTTCTCCAAAGTACTCGGTGTGGTTGGAGGCAGATATAGCATCAGCTGCATTCATCCAGTCAGCTCCTATTGTAGATTTAGACGAGAAAGAGCCTATGGAGGATGACGAGTCTCCTACCGAGGATGAGCTTTTTATGGGTTTGACAGCAGCACTAGTTAGTGATCCGCCGATCATTCCTGTATGGACAAATCCGGCTTTAGCAGACTCACTAGCTAGGATGACCTTGGAGAGGGATCAGGCTAGAGCGCTAATGTTGACCGCCTTATCTGGCAAAGATATAGCTTTGACGGAGAGAGATACGGCTCGAGCCACTCAGGATGCAAGATTGATTGAGCGAGAGGAGATCTGATCTGCCAGAGACGCAGCTTTTGTGGAGATCGAGGAGACTTTGATTGCTAGGGATGTAGCTTTTGTGGAGCTGAATGAGGCCATAGCTTCTCAAGATTTGCACATTGACGACAGTACTGCTCTTCAGTCTTATACTCATGGTCTGATTACCGAGATTAGTGCATATATTAATGACCACAGTGCCACACTGCAGATGACTATGGATATTCAAAGATTAGGCTGAGGGTATTGTACTTGCAACTACTCCTTCATCTTCAGAGAGAGATGTCATGTTGGCATTGCTGGCCCGCTTATCCCTGGGTCCATAGACTAGCTTTGTTTTTCCTGCACATACTAGATTAGCCATTTTTTTACGTACAGGACACTATGTATATATCAAACAGTGTTATATATCAGAGAAATATATTTTTGATTTGCTTCCCTGTTTGGATATGTATTGTCATTGCTGAGTGATTACCACTTCTTTTATGACTCGCTGTTGTTAATGTATCTTGAGCTTCTCCTTGATGGACAGACAGTTGCGATGTCAGAGAGTATCTCAGATGGGCCTGTTGACTAGGGTAGCTTCATAGGACTTAGCTTTTATATGGTTTTGATGTCTTGGGTCTTTTTTTTTTTCTTGAAGGTCAATCCGCACTGCAAATGGCTGCCTACATACTCCCGGGTTGAAGGAGATCAGGTCATTCGTAGTTTAATTTTTTATGATAGGTTTGAGAAGTGTCTCTTTTGAGTTTGGTTTGATAAGTTGTTGAATTTTTATTTGGTTTAACCGCACCAGAAATGGCTGCCTACATACTCCCGGGTGTAGGGAGATCAAGTCATTCGTAGTTCCGACTTCTAATGAAAATCGAACCTGATTTGATTTGTAGGACCCAAATGCGAGCATGCATGTTCTTCAGACATAGTACCTTTTCACGGTGTCGAAATTGATGAGTTGGGAAATTCTCTCCCATCCATCTCTTGTAGTTTGATAGCTCCTCCTGTCAACACCTCCTTGACAATGAAAGGGCCTTCCCAATTAAAGGCAAACTTGCCTTTAGCTTCATATTGATTGGCCAAAACTTTCTTTAGCACCAAGTCATTTTCTTTAAATTGTCGTATTTAGACTTTCCTGTTGTAGTATCGGGCAATCCTTTGCTGATATAACTGCACGTGGAAAATGACTGTAGTCCTATTTTCATCTATCAGGGACAGTTAGTGGTAGCGGTCTTGCAACCACTGATCTTCTTCAATCTGAGCGTCGATTAACACTCGCAAAGACTCCATATGTACTTCTATGGGAAGGACAACTTCCATGCCATAGACCAATGAATAGGGGGTAGCCCCAGTAGAGATACACATTGATGTCTTGTATGCTAACAGGTTTAGAGGCAGCAGGTCAGGCCATTCTTTGTGATTGGCAGACATTTTCTGCATGATCTTCTTGATGTTCTTATAGGCCGCTTCGACAATAACATTCTTCTTGTGCTGACAGATGACGGAGTTGAGATGCTTGCTGTGGAACTTACTGCATAGTTTTTTCATCATTTAATTGTTCAGGTTCTTGGCGTTGTCTGATACGATCACCTCTGGTTGTCTATATCGACAAACGACATTGTTTCTGATGAAACCAATGATGACCTCTTTGGTGACTTTGGGAAAAGAGGCTGCTTCAACTTATTTGGTAAAGTAATTGATTATTGTATAAATGAATCGATGACCATTGTTGGCTTTGGGATCCACAGGATCGATCACATCCATTACCCACATGGAGAAAGGCCATGGTGAACTGATGTTGTGTAGCTCATTTGGAGGAGCGTGGATGGCATTTCCATGTACTTGGCATTGAAAGCATCTCTTAACGTGATCATCACAGTTGACTTTGAGCGAGATCCAGTAATGCCCTATTTTTAATATCTTCTTGGCTAGCAAATGACCGCTCATGTGTGGACGACAGACTCCACCGTGGACTTCATCCATCAATCTTTGGGCTTGCTCTTTATCAAGGCATCTTAACAGGCCTATTCTAGCATCTCTTTTATAGAGTGCATCTCCGCTCAGATAGAACTTCATAGCCATCTTGTGAATTCGTTTTTGCTCGGATTGGCTTGCCCCAGTGAGTGTAGATCCATCTCAAAGATATTCCTTGATGTCTTGATACCAAGGCTGTTTGAAAAGAGGTATTTCATCTGATACTTCTCCAACGTAATTCCCATATGTCGGGGCCTTCTGATTTGTGAATTTTATGCAGGGAATCCCACACTTATTGGATATGCGGATCAATGAAACCGACATCGCCAATGCATTAGCAAAGTCATTCCTACCTCGAGGAATATGGCTAAAGGTTATGTCTTTAAACTCAAGGGATATTTTGACGACCTGCCGATGATAGTGCAGCAAATGCAGTTCTTTGGTGTGATATGTCCCAGTGGTTTGTCTGATGACCAACTCAGAGTCTCCAAAGACCAGTAAATGTTTGGCACCCATGGATTGGGCTAGTTTCAACCCCATTATGCAGCCTTCATACTCGGGTGTGTTCTTGGTGTTGCCAAATTAAAGTTTGGTAGCCACATGATATTGTTCTCTTGTACTAGAGATAAGGACTGCCCCAGCTCCGGCCCCTTCCATGTTTACCGTTCCGTCGAAATACATTTTCCATGGTTGGACTATATTCTCTTATTGGAGTTGTTGAATTGTCATGATCCCATCATCCGAGAAATAGGTCTCTAGAGGCTCGAACACTATTAGCTAATTGATCTGCAATGCCTTGACCCTTGATTGACTTCTGAGTTACATAGACAATGTTGAATTGTTGTAAGATCAACTGCCATTTGGATAGTCGATAATTCAACATTGGCATGTTGAATACGTACTTGAGGGGATTCATGCGGGATATGAGGTAGGTCGTGTGCCCATGCAAATAGTGTTGTAACCTCATGGCGGCCCATGCTAACGCACATCATGTCTTCTCAATCAAGGTGTATTTTTGTTCACCACTACTGAATCTTTTACTGATGTAGTAGATGGCTCTCTCCTTACTACTATCATCCTTCTGTCCTAGCATGCAGCCCATTGCATTGGCATTGACGGACAGGTACATGAATAAGGGAACTCCATCCCTCGGAGGTACCAAAATAGGTGCTTCGACCAGCTGTTTCTTGATGGCAAGGAAAGCTTTCTGACAATCCTCATTCCATTTGGTGGAGAAATTCTTCCTTAGTAGCTTGAAGATGGGTTCACAGGTTGCTGTGAGCTGCGAAATAAATCGGCTTATGAATTTAATTCTCTCCATAAATCAACTTATCTCCTTCTCTGTTCGAGGTACTAGCATCTCAGTGATGGCTTTGATCTTGACAGGGTCTTGCTCGATGGCTCGATTACTCACCAGGAATCCTAACAGCTTGCCTTCTTTGACGCCAAAAGCACATTTGGCAGGATTCAGCTTGAGGTTGTACTTATGCAACCTGTTGAACAGCTTCTTAAGATGGTCTAGATGATCATCCTCCCTCCGGGATTTGATGATGATGTCATCTACATATACCTCTATCTCCTTGTGCATCATGTCATGAAATAGGGCCATCATGGCTCGCTGATATATGGCTCCGGCTTTGATGAGGCCGAAGGACAGTCGCCTATAGCAGAAGGTTCCCCTAGGAGTGATGAAAGTTGTTTTCTCCCGGTCTTCTTCAGCAACCATGATCTGAGGGTAACCGGTAAACTAATCTACGAAGGAATAGATGTTGTATTGCGCCGTATTGTTGATCAAGATGTGGATAAAAGGAACGGGGAAATTTTCCTTAAGGCAGGCTTTATTCAAGTCCCGGTAATTCACGCATACAAGACTATATTTGACAACCACCCCGGGTTGGTGGATACCATGATGATTTCGTCTTTGAATTGTTTAACGACTTCTTCTTTAACTTTCAGACTCCATTTAGGCTTTAATTGCCTGAGCTTTTGTTTGGCTGGCTTGAACCCGTCTTTGATGGCATTCGATGGATAATAGTGTCAGTAGATAGGCCAATCATGTCGTCATGTGACCATACAAACACATCCTGAAACTGTATTAGAAGTTCGATCAGGTCGACTTTTTGGTCTTGGGTTAGGTCTATGCCTATCTGGATTTCTTTGATGTTTTCGGAGGTTCCTATGTTGATAGTGGTGGTTTGGTCGAGGTTTGGTTTGGGTTTCTCTTCGACCCATTCTTTGATCTCCTCAAGAACCTCATAGTCATCTTCCTCCTCTTGATCAATATCCATCAAGTCGAAGTTCAGTTCTACATCAAAGTTGTAGTCACTTTGACAGGTTGGCATCTCATCAGCAGAGACAAACACATCCAATGCTTGAGTCCTAAAAACAAAAATGCTTTCATTTTAGTATATACATCTACTTAAATATACAGAGCATTTGGCAAAGAATGACAAAAGTTACTGCTATAGCTGTGAAATTAAAAGCAGTAAATAAAAGCATGTTTCAAGGGCAGATGGACTCTCTTCCCCTTTACCCTTTTTGACTGAGGCAATGGACACTGTTCCAGTTATCCAAGGTTAGATCCTCATAAGCAGGGAGGATCAAGGATTTTTGATCATCCGCCTCATCTCGGATGATGACTAAGACATCCTTTGAAATAGGGCCAGGGTTCTTCTTTTAACTGTCCCCTTTTTCCTTCTTGATGCGAGGAATTTGAATTTGATCCTCGTCATCGCTATCTGGGATATCATCATTCATACCCTTATAGTTTTATGATAACTCGCATGTTAGCAAATGGGTCTCGTCCTCTGTACAGGATCTTTTCTTTTCCTTTTTCGATATCCATCTCGGATCAGGGAGTTGTTCCCTCATTTGCTGGTATAATGGGAGGAAATAACATGGTTGATACCACAGCTGGGATTTTCCTTATGGGTTTTATCCATCCAACACCCGTAAGGTTTGGCAGCAAAATGGTGAAAGCATAAGCCTTAGGATGCTTGTGTGGGTTCTTGTGATTTGACCTAGATGAATATCCCAATCCAGCTTTCCCAATCTGACTCCGAATTTGTATTGGACTCTTGATACCTTGTTGATTCTTCCGTAACCCTTTTCCAGGTTAGAAACCCAAATATATCATTTCCTGGCCCACTATCATCACTTCAAAGGAGACTTTAGGCTTCAATGCTGGTGCTCCGATAGGTAGATACTGAGTATCACTTACCTCCAGGGCTTGAAAACTTGCAGGTTCAACCCCTGTATCTAGGCTAATCACTAACATGTCTCCGAGTATAGAGACAGGGTATTCTGGTTTGGTATTGACCATAATGAGGTTGTCGTTGATAATTTAATTTAGTTACTGATGGAGGGTGGATGGCACTGCCCCTGCCTTGTGGATCCAAGGCCTACCCAGTAACAGGTTGTATCCAGTGGCGATGTTGAGCACCTGAAAGGACACATAGAAAGTGTGTGGGCCAATCTTTAATGGAAGCTCTTTTTCTCCCATAGCTTGTCGGCGAGATCCATCAAAAGCCTGAATTACCACATGACTATTTTTATCCGGTTTAGGTTGATCTTCATTCTTTCCAAGGTGTCGTAGGGACAGATGTTGAGGGACGATCCTCCATCTATGAGCACACCTCCGATCACATACCCGAAAGATATCACAGCTATATGCAGGGACTTATGATGGCGCGTTCCTTCTGCAGGAATGTCATCGTCAATGAAAGATATCACATTGCTGTTGAAAATGTGTTCTACCACATGACGGAATTTCTCGGCATCCACGGTATATGGCAGATGGGCATCTTCCAGTACTTTCACCAGGATGTTGTGATTATCCACCGATGATAAGACCAAATCTATGATGGACATTTCCTTGGGTGCAACTTTCAAGCTTTGCACTATTTTAATTTCATTGTGTCCCATTTTGTTGAGGAACTCTTCGATTTTCTCATCAACCACCTTTTCTTTGGCTTTGAGGACTGGTTTGATCACCCGCTGAGGCAGGTATAATGGATTATCCTTTGATACTATGGCAAAGTTTTTCGAGGTGGAACCTTAGTCATTCCCATAGTTCCACGGGACTCTTTTCAGACTAACAATCGGATACTGTGGTCTGAAGGGCAAGATTAGAGGCTCTGGTGAGGCCACCTTCATAGGATTTTATATTTCTTGGACCCCTTTCCCTGGCAGTACTAAATGTGTGAGGGATGTCTCCTTGTCATAGGAAATAATAGCCACAGTATCTTTATTCCATGCAGTGCGGATAAAGAGAGTGTCTTCATCTGGGAGGTCATAATCCCGATTTCCTCTTATCAATTCACCGCTTTCAATCATGTTCTGAATCAAGTTACGAAGTGCCTAGGAATCTTCAGTATCATGGGCGGGTGCATTGGAGTGATACTGATAGATTTGGTCAGGTTTGAATTTTCTGGATCGAGGGTTCAATAGAGGTAATAAATATGCAACCATTCCCTCTTTGATTAACATCTGGAGGATTTCCTTCATCGGTTGGTTCAGGTTGGTGAAATTCCTTTGAAATGCAAATTTCCTACCATCATGAAAATTCTCCTCTTTGGCCATCTTGTCGGTCCAGGATTCATGCTCATGAGACCGGTAGTGATCCCTCATGGGAGTGGGACTGATCTCCGGTGTGGGAGGATTTTTTCAGAATGGTTGGTCTGGTTTATCATCTGTCTGGTGATTTGATGTTAGTATATAACCAGCTCTGCTAACTGTTTGATCTGCTCCTTGATAGACTTTATTTCTTGTTCTATCAGGAAACGCTTTTCTGAGACTTCCCAACTGTCTGGGCTATTGCTGCTAGGTGGAGTTGACTCTCCCATATAACGGAGGTATTTGGATCCTTCTCCATTTTTGATACTGATCATGTTAACACTCTCCTCTTTCTGCTGAGGGAGGGGATTGTCTTGGATGTGTGGTTATTCTGGTTTGGTAACCACAATATCTCCATTGTCAATCAAGTCTTGGATTTTGTGCTTGAGAGACCAACAGTCTTATGTGTCATGGCCCAGATATCCAGAATGGTAAGCACACTTCTTGCTTGGGTTGAAATTCTGTCCACCAGTGTTGGTTAGTGGAAGGAGTTGAACAATCTTCTTTTGTGTCGTTAACAGCTTTAGCACATTCTCGAGTGAATCCCCTAGAGGGGTGAAAGTTCTTCGATGCCTGACCTCCATATTTTTCTTAAATGGAGCGTTTGAAGGCTGAGCTGAAGCTTGAAAAGGGGTATAGTTCCTCCTTTGAATGAGCATACTGTTTGACTTGCCTCTTTAATTCTGTCCTTGTAGCACTAAGGACACTTCTTCCTCTTTCTTTTTGTGTACCCTCTGAGGATTACTCCCTTAATTTTTGGACTGGATATGCTCGGCAACGACTTCCAAGGTAGTCAGGTCATTTATCTTCCCAGACTTCAGAAAATTTGGGTCATTTCACCGTGCTTGATCATCTCAGAGAATGGTTTTCCTATGCCTACTAGGACCCTCTCATAATATGGAGCTTCTTGGATGTCGATGAAGGTCATGACTGTCTCAGTCTCATTCATAGGTGGAATGACTTGTGCTGCAATTCGTCTCCAACGTTGAGCATATTCCCTGAATGATTCAGTATTTTATTTCTTAATTTTTTGTTATTTGATATCTGTCTGGAGCCATCTAAGACTAGAAGATGTATTGACTGAGGAAGGCATGAGCCAATTCATCCCAACTATGAATGTTGGAGTTATCTAGACGGGTGTACCAGGCTCTAGCCTCTCCAGTCAGACTCTTCTGAAATAATTGCATTCGAAGCTTCTCGTCCTCTGCATAGGATCCGAGTTCTCCAACGAATACCTTCAGATGGGTGCAGGGATCTCCTATTCAATCGTATTTCTCAAAATCATGAGTTTTAAAGTTTTTGGGATAACGAGCCCAAGGGAAGATACAGAGGTCAGAATAATAAACACTGCCAAAGGCCCCAATCCCTTTGAAAGACCAGATGGTTTCTTCCATCTATTGTACTTTCTTCAAAATGTCACCAGCTTCCTGTTCTTTGTTGAGGATGGTGATTTCAGGGGTTTTATTGGTTGTGTCCTGGTTTTGTGGTCCAGAAATCTGAGTCTCTGCCTTTTTGGTCTCTTGACTGCCACCACTACCACCAGGTGTTCCTGGTTCTGTGTGAGCTTGGGTTTGCTTCCCTTTAAGAGCTTTTCTCTGTTCTCTCAGGAAACTGGCCAATTTAGTTATCTAATTATTTAGTCCTTCAAACTCTTCCCTAGAGACAGGGGTGGATTCTGGCTGAGCACTAGAAGTCATGTCCGTGGGTGGACTTAGTCCTTTTTTAGACTAAGATCTAGTGACAGGACCAAATTTTCACCTACAACAAAACATATGTGTGTCAAATTCCTGATGTAGGTAGGGATAGGATGCATGCCATGATGTGTTTTTGTAGTTTTTTGAACTTATCCTGCAAAACAGAGGTCAGTTGTTTTGAGGACATGATAACATGACAAGATGTATATGACAAGGAATGTAAATTTTTATTATGATATTTACATTATGCTCCTTTACATTGGAATTAAAAACTTGACATTGATCTGAAAGAGGAAGGCATGAAGAAGCTTCCCATCGAATTTGATTAATCAATGGCTGACCTATCTTAGGCTACTCTCACTGCTTTTTGGCATGAAGGTCCCCAGATCATCACAAACTACTAGAAGGGAAATTAATCCGATCTTTCAACTAGAGCGAATCTGGGTGGTGCTTTTTCATGAGCCGCCAGAGACTTATCCATCCCCAGAGTCATTACTTATCACTGACGGGTTTTCCCTCCCAAATGAGGAATCAAAACATACATTCACATACATCGTGCCTCACCGTATGCATATGATGACAGTGGTGCGAAGCACTAATATGGGTGCGAAGCACTAAAAAATAGGAAAGCATTCATTCATATTCATTCAATGTAAATACGCAGTATTCAAGCATTCATTCAATGTAAAGACGCAGCATTCATACATACGCAGATATGAATGAGAAACATTTGAAAAGATTTGAACACTGCCAAAGCCCTCTACTGTCCCGAGCAGAGTCGCCACCTGTAAACGTCGGGAAAAAATCCGCTGGTCGGATCACAACCCGGATCTTTCTCTCTTCCTAAGTTATCTCTACCCTCACTCTTTTTATTTGTGAAAAAGGTTTTGAAAGGTTTTTTAGGAAAAGGCCAACATGTATCATGTCGACGATTTGAACGTTTTACAGAGTCGCCAGTTGGTAGATTTGAAATGTTTGTACCAACTCAACCGTGTTTTGTTTGAAAGATGCCCAATTGCTGGACACTTTTGAAACTTGATATTTGAAAACAAAGTTTGAGTTTGGGGGCTTGGTTAAATGTGGGGAAGGTGTTAGGCACCCCACAACTCCAGTGTAAACACAGTACCGCATCTTTTCAATATTTCCATTTATATCTGTAGTGTGTGTGTGTGAATGCTGTTTGAAAATTGGGCCTAGATTTGATGGAAAGTATATCTTATGCATCGTTGAACCTATATATGAAGGGTTTGATTTGATTTGCAAAAAGTCTTTGATTTGATTTGCAAAAGTGTTTGATTTGATTTGCAAAAGCTTATTTTTTTCGAGAAGATTATTTAAGTGATGTTTTAAAAGAAGGTTATCAAACCCTTACGCTAACATAGGAATTGAAGCATATCGATACTTCAGTTTTCAGCCTTAAGTCTCAATTTGAATGGTGATTATCGGGCTGCGAAGCATCCTCGACCACAGTATATACAAATGTCGGTCTCCTCATGGGCATGATAGCCATCGGAGGGACTCTTACACGACAAACCATATTTTCACTATGTTGAGACCTTAAATCCGGATAACCGTTTTAAGGTCTTTTGTGTGTATATTTTTACAGAAAAACTGGCAGGGTACATTTGTAAAGTGGAGTTTGTCCATCGTGGGAATCAGAATCTGATCGGTATGATCATGAATCCCACGATTCCTAGGCTCACATAGGGAGGCCAATAAACTTGCACAGTTCAAATTTGTATAGAAATATATCCAAATATCACCAAAACCAAGGATTCATCAGTAAATCCTGGCTCGCACATGACCAAAGCATCTCGTTCCCACTAGATATCGATCTAAGGGCGGCGAGGTTGCTTTTGCAACTGATACTAGAAAAAATGCTAGATTTAAATAAATCTTAGCCATTCTAGCTTACTGGTTCTGTATGTACCTATTTTGATCCATTTTAAAGCTAGAGTTGGCGAGATTTAAATAAATCTAGTTCGCCCGCAGAAATGTCAATGCCGATTCATATAAAATGAATATTTAAAGCAACACTTTAATAAAAGCGAGTAAAGTAATATATATATATATATATATATATATATATATATATAATTATCTATAAAAGCTGTAAAGGGCGGTAGGTTTTCACACCGGTGCCCGGATTGGAATTGAAATATATATATTTATAAAAGTTGTATAAAAGCGACGGAATGATCCAGGTTGGACAGAATTGAAATATATATAGAAAATCAGTAAAGAGGGTGATGGGTTTTCATGCATGTGCCCGTACTGAAATTGAAATGTACAGAAATGTAGTCAACCAAGACTGGGAAGATAACCCAGTGGTGGTGAAGATTGCATGTATATAAAAATAGTAAAAAGGCAACAGAATGATCCAGGCCGAACTGAAGTGTAAATATATACAGAAAAGTAGTCAACCAAGACTGGGAAGATAACCCAGTGATGGTGAATGGTGCAAAAGCAGTATAAAGACCAAAAAATGATCCAAGCCGGACTGAAATGTAAATATATATATATATATATATATATATATATATATTGTCATAAATGTAGTCAACCAAGACTGGGAAGATAACCCATTGGTGGTGAAAATTGCTTCTAAATGCATAAATATATATATATAAGCAATAAACTACCGCAGATTTTACATCAGGGCTTGACAGAATTGAAAAGTTAGTATATATATAGTTAAATATATACAAAAAAAGTCAAACCAGGACTGGAAAGATAACCCAGTCCAGCGAAGTTGCTTAAAACGAAGATGCAAGTATGCCGAAGCTGCTGGAAGTGAGGAATCATCGATCTGAGTTGTAGAAATGCCAGAAAATGCGTTTATGTACAAAAATGTACCAAAAGTTGACAAAAACGGTCACGAAACTGAGTTCCGGGAATATTTAGAAAACGAAACTTAACGTGCAAGTGTATAAATGTGCAAAAAAGTAATAATTAATTTCTGATCGTAAAAATACTCACAATGGACTACTACACGGGCTTTTTGCCAAATCATAGGCTCTAAATGTCCAAATCTATCGGTTATGTTCTTATATGTGGTAGTATGTGGGTATATCTACGTGTTAGAGTGAAAAAATTTGGGTTTGGAAGACAAGAAATTAGACAAAAAACCAAACAAACAGAGGCTCGAAGCATTTTTTTTCTTTTTTAAATGAGGGGGGTACCCTCATATTTATAAGCCAGGGAGCCTCCACTCTACCTACTTTTGCCTCAGGTAGAGGTGCGGTTCCTTGTGTTGGGGCCCACGTGGTGCGTTCTGTCCTCTCGAAGTACGTGCACTCCGAGCAACGCTAGGTCAAAGTCAAAACTTTCTAACTTTTGATCAGAGCGTCCGTGTGAGGCGTGCAATACCTTTTCGGAAAGCAATCGACGAGAGTGTCACAATGGCATGGGATAAAATATTTTTCGGGTCCAAAAAGATGGGTTCATAACAAGGTCTTCGATTCCCCGTAGTTTGTTCGTTGAGCTGTCTTGCGCTGTTTGCACTCGAGATCATCGTTATGGTTCGTTCTAAACATAGTGGCATCACTTCTGTTTGAGTTTGACAGAATTGGCTTAGATTTGGTAAAATGACCATTTTGCCTCTCCCGGGGTTGCCTTTAGTGTCGGTATGGCCTTCGGTTGACTTCGTGGGGCTGTTTCCAAGATTTGAATCCCATTCAAGTCTGTTTGTCCTCAGTGTTGTCTCTGAGGTTGACTTAGTCACTCCAGGTTTTCCTTTGGAGATGTTGTGATGATTCAGGATTGGTTCTGCAGGTGACCTGACCTCCCAAGTTAATACTGGGGCTGACTTATACCTCCCGAGTTGAGACGGGGGCTGACCTGTACCTCCCAGGTTCAGACCGGGGCTGAACTGTACCTCTCGGGTTTAGACCGAGGCTAACCTGTAATTCTCGGGTTGAGACTGAGGCTGATCTGTACCTCTCGGGTTAAGACCGGGGCTGACCTGTACCTCCCGGGTTGAGACCGGGGCTAATCTGTACCTCCTTGGTTAAAATCGGGGCTAACCTAAACCTCCCGGGTTAAGACCGGGGCTGAGCTGTACCTCCCGAGTTGAGACCGGGGCTGACCTATACCTCCCAAGTTGAGACCGGGGCTGACCTATACCTCACGGGTTGAGACCGGTGCTAACCTATACCTCCCGGGTTGAGACCGGGGCTGACCTGATGGCCTGGTATTGAGACCGGGGTTGAACTGATTCCTTGGTATTGAGACCGGGGTTGAACTGATGACCCGATATTAAGACTGGGGGTTGATTTGATGGCTCGGTATTGAGACCAGGGTTGATTTAATGGCCCGGTATTGAGACTGGGGTTGAGTTGATAGCCCGATATTGAGATCGGGGTTGATTTGATGGCCCGATATTGAGACCGGGGTTGAACTGATGGCCCGGTATTGAGACCGGGGTTGAACTGATGTCCCGGTATTGATACCGGGGGTTGAACTGATGGCCCGATATTAAGACTAGGGTTGATTTGATGACCTAGTATTGAGATCGGGGTTGAATTGATGACCCGGTATTGAGACCGGGGTTGATTTGATAGCCCGATATTGAGACCTGGGTTGATTTGATAGCCCGATATTAAGATCGGGGTTGAATTGATGACCTGGTATTGAGGCAGGGGTTGATTTGATGGCCCAGTATTGAGAACGGGGTTGAACTGATGGCCCGGTATTGAGACTGGGGTTGATTTGATTGCCCGGTATTGAGACCGGGGTTGATTTTATGGCCCGGTATTGAGATCGGGGTTGACAGTTTTGCCTTCCTACAATGTTAGTAACAGGGAAAGAAAATTTCAAGTGTCTACATGGCCCTTTAGGTTCTCTATATTAAACCGGTTATGAATAAATCAATTAGAATAATTCTAATCTTATTTAAATAAATAAATTAAGTATTAATTAATTTAAATAAATAACATTTATTATACAATAAGGGTAAGCCCTCTAAGCGATCAACGATGTAAGACCTCAACTTTTTATGAATAAAAATTTAATTTTTTCTAAATATTATTCTAAATAGTAAGGTGTTATTTGAATAAATGCTATAGTTATGGGTTATATGTGCAAATTTTACAAAGTAAATAAGTTGTCATAAAATATTCATTGTGTCGAGAAATATTCGTTTGGTCGGGGAATATTCTTTTGTCGGAGAATATTCGTACGACGACGCAATCATTGTTAGACCCCCAAAATGAAATAATTGTCGGATATAGAAAGCGACAAAAATAACCTTTTAATAAAAATAACGTCAAGACTTTTGCCGTTAAACTGTTAAAATAACCTGTGATAAAAGTACAATAATACGCGGTATTGCACAGTAGCACACGGTATTGCACAGTATCTCTGATTATTGATGCTTGCGTAAGAGTCACTTAGTTATATTTAATAATTGCCCCAGTAGTTGCACCATAGTATCTCATATTATTGATTCAAATATTGTCACAGTATCATCTGCACAATATTTTATATTATTAAATTAATAATTGACACGACACATTTATTCATATTATTATTTACATTATTCACAATGTCTAGAAAGTTCTGTCGAGGAAAGGGGTTAGGTTATTTAATTACCCGTAAATAAAGAGAAATCCTTATTGGAAAACCTCCTCTTTCCTGGGAACGATCTGGTGTCAATATTGTGAAATATAATATTAATGATGAATAATTATTGAAAGAGTAAAAATGTGTCGATTAAAGATAAGTGAATTGTGGTAAATATTTATTTTATTTTTGATATAAATAGAGATGTTTGTCATGAGGCGTTTGTTGTAAGTTTGGCTTATTATTCTATGGGGAGACGTGCTAATTATATGGACCGTCGGTTGAAGTTTTAATAGTAAATCAATATGGACCGCCGGATTAAAGTTTTAATAGTAAATCAATCTAGATCGACCATGAATCAGTTACTATTTAGTCCATTCTCCTATAAAAAAAGCTCATTTCTTCCTTCTTTCTCACCAATTTACTAAAACTATAGAGAGAGAAACTATAGTGAGAGAATAAGAGAGAAAGAAGAAAAGTATTATGCTACTACACTATTGCAGTATCCAATCTCTTACTAAGGTAAATGATGTTATTTTCTTTCAATACTCATAAGGGTTGTCATTATATTCCTTATTAAGTTGTGGGAATAACCTGTCTACACGGATTACCGCATGCATGGTGAATAACCCTTCGTATTCCTTCTTTATTAAGGTGTGGGAATAATATGTCTACGCGGACTACCGCATGCTTGGTGAATAACCCTTCGTATTCATTCTTTATTAAAGTTGTGGAAATAATCTTTCTACGCGGATTACCGCATGACGGGTGAAAATTCATTTGTAGTTTCGTGTATTATTTCATTTCATATTCCTAAATCTAAACTTACTCTGGTAACTATTGTTTCTATAATTCCTAAAATGATTAGAAATTGCTTAAGGTTTCGCTTCATCTAATATTATTTCACTAGAATATTAGTCTGAACTTTGTTATTAAATTTTAATCTTTTCATGTCGAGGTACTATTCATATATTACTATTCATACGGTACTATTCATGAGTACTATTCACAATAAAATTAAATTTTCTTTTCTTTGTCCAAGTTATCTTTTAAGAATCGTATTCTTGAAATCGGATCCATGTTTTGATCTTCATGTTGACAATTTGGACATTCTTGAACTCTGGATAAATTGAATTATAAATCTCTAATATTTATCCTTGATAGCACTGGATTTATTTTTTATATCATTGTCATAATCCTCAGACTTAAATTGTGGTGAAAGTTATCTTTGGCCTTTAAAATAAAGATGAAATGTTAATTGATATATTTGGCCTGTAGTGCAAATGTGACAAACGAGAATTTTGTAATTTAATTTAAATATTTATTTTATTAAATAAATATTTTTGATAATTTATTTATTGAGTTAAATAATTATTTGATGCAATTGTGGTAGAATAATTTAATTTAATGTGTTGCATTGATTAAATTAATCTGGAAAATTTTTATAATTCAAAGTGTGAATTTAATTGAGTTTATTTAATTAAATGAATCATTTAAAAAGAATAATATTATTCTAATTAATTTAATAATTAATTAGAGATTTAATGATTTGACATAATTAATAAATGAGAATTTAAATTTTGTGATGATGGGATTTAATATGTAATATTATCTTTTATTTAATTGAATTTAAATAAGATTAATTGATTAATTAAAGTGTGACAAATAAACTATATAATAATACTTTAAATAAATTAAATGGAAAGGACTTATATAGGAGAACAACCAAACATGCCCTTAAGTTAATGGGAGCAGTTAATCAGATATGAGAATTAACTGACGGCCACTAACTATCAGTTATATACATTATATATATTATATACGTATATTATATATCTAAACTTATATATTATCAGTATTATGTTTCAATCATATTATACCAGAGAGAAAACTTCAGAGAACTTAGAGAGAGTAGAGAGATTTTTAAAGAGTTGGAAGAATTAAGAAAGAAGCTTACATCATCTTCACAAACTAGCAAGGGTAATTCCCTAATCTTAAGTTTTTATAGTTCATGTTCTTAGTTTTCCATTAACGTATATTTTTAAGTTCTCTGTAAAAGCTTATTTTGTGATTAATACATGAATTGATGATATATGTGCTAATAAATAATTATAACATGTTTTCTATCATTTATTCATGTTTTAAAACAATCGAATTCATGTGATTATACTTTAATTAGAGATTTAAAAGTTACATAGTATAAAAAGTATGAATATGGCCCATATGTACAAAATATCATGCTTTAATTATTTTTTTTTAACTTGAAATTGATGATAGATTATGATTATGCATGTTAAAACGAACAAAAAGAACTTTAAACGGACAGATTCAGAGTTATAACGAATCCGTAATGTCGAATTTCATGATTTCTCTCGAAACTTTACAAAATACCAAAAACAGTGAATTTAAAATTTCTAATTTGAATGATTATGTGATCTAAAGTGTTAAAAACATGCTAGAAACATTGTAAAATGCTTCTGTGAAGTTTATAGTTTATGGGAACGTTAAAATTGTTGTGTTAGTTTAATTTGGGATTTATTTGGATTGATGAATAGTGAAGTTGCGAACTTCAGTTTGCCATACAGGGGACCCCCACCCCCGGTGGGCTTCCTAGAATAAGAACCCCCACCCCGGCAGGCTACCTACAGTCCAAACCCCCGCCCCGACGAGGTAAAGAGATGGAATGGTTTGGTTTTGTGTGTTTTAATCCATAACATGATGAGTTAACTTAACCTAATGAACCTGATAATTATTGAGCATGTAACACAGTACTATAACATATTATTGACATGTATAAGACGATTTTAAGTTGTATATTAACAAGTTATATGTGAACTTGGATTTGTTATTGTAAGGTTTGATTATGATTGTTTAAGAGATTATACTTGTGTGATATGCATGTTGTGGGTTCAGCTTCATATGATGTGGTTAGTCAACAAGTTAAGATTATAAACCAAGTTGTTAAGTTGAACTTAAATAAGAAGTTCAACAGTTAAACATAGTGATAATGGAACTAATCGATATTATAAACGTAATGAAATGTGCAGGACGATTGAGGAAGTGAATTATAATTGTAACTATAGCTTGTGCACGAGGCAAGTGTTCTATCCCTAATTTACTATTGTTGAGCAAGTTTCCTAAACTTTACTTTTAATTAAACAAGTTCTTATCCTTGATTCATTATCATGATGCAAGTTCCTTAAACTCTATGTTATTTATTGAGCAAGTCCTAGACTTATATTTCTATATTAAGCAAGTTCTTATTCTTGTTAATTCAAATTGAAATTCCATATGAGATATTATAATTCCTTTAAAGTATTACTTCAGTTATACAATACTTATTCAATTGTATACTCTTGAGATTTATTATTCAATTTGAATATCAATTATTCTTGAACCTTGTAAGACTACCGAACCCTTATTGATTCGACTAGTCCATAGTTGATGAACGTTCTAAATTCTAGAAATGCTATTGAGCTTATCCAAACCAAACTTATTTTGGTGCGGACTTTGATGTCAAACTGAGATGAACAACCCTGTTATAGGGGATTATTTACGCGTTAGCGTTGATATGATGTGCACAATATGGTACTAAGGGCAGGTCCCCCTAAGTACGAGTAGTAGAGTCCATATAGTCTTATGACTGTTAAAAGTCTAAAGTAGAAATAATTGACAACCTGAGACATAGTTCATGGTCTTATAACCATCAGATGTACTTTTGTTCTTGTTATTCATTCTTGATTCAAAAGCCGAGCTTTATTTATTCAGAAGTCTTTGATTTACTCGCATGTTATTATTACAGTCATATTGTAATACTTGTGGGAAATCATGCTCGCTCTTGCATAATAACATTGAATTTAAGAACGAAAGGTCTGACGAGCCTTCCACTAGCAAAGGCAAGGGCAAGGTTAACAAGTGTTGAAGACTTGTTATTTAAATTGAGAATGTTATGTTTATGACTTGATGTTGTTTAAGACTTATGTATTTGTTTATGTTTCCGCATTTGAGATTTAAGGTTAGTTCAACCTGGGATTTATTTATTATTCAGATGTTGTAACCCCATAAAGGGAGATGTTTTTATCTATTTCATGAGATGCATTTATTATGGGTAGATAGATATGTGATATTTTTTCAGTGAACACCAAATCTCGTGGAAATTGAAGTACCCGAATTTGGGGGTGTCACAAGTTGGTATCAAAGTTGTAGGTTATGAACCTTAGGTGGGGGGAAAACCTTAGGGTAATAGCCTTTTAAGAGATCGATAACATAGTGGTGATAAACTCCTATCGAGTTCTAAGAAAGATAATAAATTACCTTATGTGCTATGTGTTTATATTTATATACTTGCGTGTGTATCGATTAGCATCACGTAATAACTAAAGACATAAAATTTTGATTGTCAGGATATCAGATGTTGGAGAATCCAGTCAGCCTAGGGAGGTTGTACCCCGAGTGGCTATTGAGGAGGAGCCCCGAGACATTCATACAGTCTGGGAGCAGTTGGTTCATAGAGAGCCATCTCCATTGGTTAATGTTGTTGGTCAGGAGAATGAGCCAGTGTTTGACTCAGAGGAGGACTCAAAGGAGATTGAGGTTGAGGCTGAGGCAGCTGAGAAGGAGGATGAAGACCCTGATGAGTTCCCACCGAAGTCTATCAGTGATGAGATGTACGACGAACTGTATGACCGCAATATAGAGTTACAAGACAATGTTCGGGAGCTGAAGGAGGAGACAGTTACTCAGCAGACTACCATCGAGCAGAAGGATGGTGAGATCGAGACTCTGGATACACGTCTTAGAGACGTAGAGTAAGAGTTAGTTCATGAGAAGGGCCAAAGTGAGCAGAAGTCAGAGGAGATAGAAAAGCTGAAGAATGATTTGCGTGAGGAATCAGCGAAGCGTGCCATAGTAGAGGATGCTTGGATGAGGGCTTCACGATGTGCAGATCTTGTCGAGAATAACGATCGGGAAAAGAAGGCTAAGATCGAGGAGGCAAACTATTCATTCCAGACTACGATTGATAAGGCCCAAGATAGGGTTATGTACTATCCAGGTCAATTCAAAGGTCTACCTTGGTATATGCTGGATCGCAGGACGATGTTCCGCATTATGGAGGAAGAGCGCAGCAAAGCTGTTTGACACCTTAGTATGCCGTGATAGGAACAACATGATTATGTGAATATTTCTCTATTAGTTAATAATGTAAATTCCGATGTGATTATAAATAAAGGAATATTTTGATTATTTAAATCCTGAAGATTCTTTATCTCGGGATAGTTGATGTAAATAGCAGTGATGCTATCTTTCGTATGTTTAAAACTTTTGATTGAATAAAATATCAGAGTTTATTTGAAATGATATGTGTTAAGTGTTATCATATAGTATTTAAGTTAAGTCTTAAATATTTAAAGGATTGAATAAAGATCTAATAAGCGTATATCTTAACAGAAATATTCCGCCGAGAAGATACCCTAACCGTCAACCAGACCAAGAATGGTCGACGAATAATAACGACGCCAATGCCAACGCCAACCCAGTTCAGCAGTTGGTGAATCTTTTGACGGGAGCTCTGAACAACTAGTCGCAAGCTCCACTAAACACTTCGTTCAAGGACTTCAATGCTGTGCGACCGCCAAAATTTAAGGGATCCATGAACCTGATCGAAGCACAGACTTAGGTTATGGAGATGAAAAAGGTTTTTGACGTCGCTAGGGTGAGTAAGGACAAGAAGACTGCTTATGAGACATTCATGCTGAAGGCGAAGGCCAGTTATTGGTGGCAGGCAAACAAGGTCAGGGGAGGACAAGGTGTGATCACCTGGGAGAGGTTCAAAGAAATGTTTTTTGAAATGTACTTCCCGACAAGCTCACAGAACCAAATGGAGGTTCAGTTTCTGGAGCTAAAGCAGGGCAACATGTCTTTGCCAGACTATGCGATAAGATTTAATGAGCTGGCTAGGTTTGCCACATACCAAGTGCACATTGATGAGAGGAAGGCCAGAAGATTCTAACAGGGATTGAGGCTCTGGTTGTATAGCAAGGTTTCGATGTTCCAGTTGAACACCTTTGCCAGAGTATTGGAGAAATCAATCATTGCTGAAGGTGTGAGCGATGATATGACCAAGTACAACCAAGAGCAGAAGAAGAAGTAGAGCAAAGTATAAGGTAACAAGGCGAGTGGTAGCAACACTGGTGGAGGCAGTAATCAAAAGAAAAGATGGAATAACAGCCCATGGACTAAAAATAAGTAGGGAAACCAGAAGAAGAGGGTAGAAGCATGTCCGACCTGCGGGAAGAACCACCTGGGGGTCTGTATAAAAGGTAAAAGAGTCTGCCACAAATGTGGTCTGGAAGGCAATATATCACCTAACTGCCTTAACCATAAGAAAGGCACCTGTTTGACGTGTGGATCTAAGGACCACTTGGCAAGGGATTGTCCCAAGAAAGTATCTGGAGGGGAAGGAGCAGGTGGAAACAGGGGAAGCAGCAATGGCAACGCTCTAAAAATTATAGGACCGAAATCAACCAACCGACCTACTACGAGGACTTTCAATATAACAATGCATGATGCTATACAGTCTTGCGATGTGGTGCTAGGTATCATTCCGATCAATAAAGTTAATGCATATGTGTTATTTGATTCAGGTGCTACTTGCTCATTTATATCCGACGACTTTGCTAAGAACTTCAAATTGCCTAAGGACGAGTTAGAATACCCTATGAACATAGAGATTGCGAATAGGGAATTGATTCCTGTTAAGTATGTACACAAGAACTGTAGGGTGGATATTAAGGGTAATGTGATGAACGTTTTTCTTATCCCAATTAGACTTAGAGAATTTGACGTTATCTTGGGAATGGATTGGTTATTCAATTATGGGGCGATAATTGATTGCCAAAGGAAGTGTATTAACCTTATGACTCCGTCAAAGGTTTTGTTTTGTGGCAGCAAGTTGCCTAGACAAGCGAGTTTTCTGACGATGATGTAGGTCAGAAAGTTATTGAGACAAGGCTGTGTAGGATATTTAGCCTACATAGTCGATAGTCGTAAAGATAACCCAAAGTTGGAAGAAATATCAGTCGTGAGAGGTTTCGTGGACGTATTTCTGGACGATTTGCTAGGACTTCCTCTAGATACGGAAGTAGATTTTTTGATCAATTTGGCTCCAAGAACCGCTCCAATATCGAAGACACCGTACCGTATGGCTCCGATAGAGATGAAAGAATTGATGGTGCAGCTGCAATAGCTACTCAACAAGAAATATATTCAACAGAGCGTATAGCCGTGGGGAGCGTCGGTGCTATTCGTTAAGAAGAAAGATGGGAATATGCAGCTCAGCATCGATTATAGAGAGTTGAACAAGGTCACAATCAAGAATAAATATCCATTGCCTATGATTGATGACCTGTTTGATCAGTTGAAGGGAATGAGATACTTTTCAAAGATAGACCTGAGAAATGGTTACCATCTGTTGAAGGTGGGGACAAAAGATGTTCCGAAGACAGCATTCAGGACTCGATATGGTCACTATGAATTTCTGGTGATGTCATTTCGTCTAAAGAATGCTCCTGCAGCATTTATGGACCTAATGAATAGAGTGTTTAAACTATTTTTGGATAAATTCATGGTGGTGTTTATCAACGACATTCTGGTGTATTCGAAGACCAAAGAGGAACATGTAGAGCATCTGAAGGTGACATTGGAGGCATTACGAAGAGGGAAGTTGTATGCCAAGTTTTTGAAATGCAAATTCTTGATTGAGAGGGTGCAATTTCTTGGACATGTGATCGATAAGAACAGAATTTCGGTAGATCCCTCCAAGGTCAAAGCTGTGATGAACTGGGATCAGTCAAAGACACCGTTGAAAGTGAGAAGTTTTCTTAGATTAGCCGGATATTACAGAAGATTCATTCAGGACTTTTCCAAAATAGCAACTCTGCTAACGAATTTGACCAGGAAATCGGTTAAATTCCCTTGGACGGAGAAATGTGAGGAAAATTTCCAGGAGCTGAAGAAGAGACTAAGTACGGCATTTGTGTTATCTCTTCCAGATATCACATGAAATTTTGTGGTATGTAGTGATGTGTCGTATAAAGGACTAGGCTGTGTACTCATATAAAATAGCAAGGTTATTGCATATGCATCACGACAATTGAAGGATTATGAGAAGGGGTATCCAACCCATGACTTGGAATTGGCTGCGGTAGTGTTTGCTTTAAAGATCTAGATACACTATCTTTATGGGGAGAAGTGTGAAATATATACAGACCACAAAAGTCTGAAATATATTTTTACACATAAGGATTTGAATATGCGCCAAAGGAGATGGTTGGAATTGATAAAGGACTATGATTGCGAGATCTTACACCGTCTGGGTAAAGAGAATGTGGTCGCCGACCCGTTAAGCAGAAAGGGTCGATAGAAATTGATGATGTTAACTACCCAGGAAGAGCTAATTTCAGCAATGGAGAAGTTGGAATTGGAAGTGAGATATCCTAGCTGGGATTTGGTACAACTTTGCTGGATAAGGTTAAGGAAGCACAACTTCATGGCGAAGAATGTGAAAAGATAAAGAAGAAGATATCTGAAGGGAATGAACTAAAATTTAAGGTGGACAATAAAGGACTGCTAAGATTCGAGAGCAGAATTTTAGTATTGCCCGTGCTAGAGAGTAAAGCAAAAATTTTGAGTGAGGCTCATCGTTCTCGGTATTTGATTCACCCCAAGAGTACCAAGATGTACCAGCATCTCCGACAGCATTTCTGGTGGCCGAATATGAAACGAGATGTTGTCGATTGTGTTGCCAAGTGCCTGACATATCAGAAAGTAAAAGCAGAACATCAGAGACCAAGTGGGTTGCTACAACCACTAGAGATCCCAGAATGGAAATGGGAACACATTACGATGGATTTCGTAGTGGGTCTTCCGATGACTCAGAAAGACTACGACGCAGTATTGGTTATCGTTAATCGACTGACGAAATCAACACACTTCCTTCCAATCAAGATCAGATTCAACTTAGATCAATTTACAAAGCTATATGTGAAGGAGATTGTTTCAAGGCACGGAGTTCTAGTATCGATTGTTTTTGATAGGGATCCGCGCTTCACATCGAACTTCTGGAAGTGACTACAAGAATGCATGGGAACGCAGTTGAGAATGAGTACGACATATCACCTTCAGACAGACGGGCAGAGTGAAAGAACAATCCAGACATTGGAGGATATGTTGAGAGCATGCATCATGGATTTCAAAGAAAATTGGGATGACCACCTACCGCTCATGGAATTCAGTTACAACAATAGTTACCACGCAAGTATTGGCATGTCGCTTTAAGAAGCGTTGTACGGCAGAAAGTGCAGAACTCCACTATACTGGGATGAAGTTGGCAAAAGACAATTGCTAGGACCATAATTGGTACAACAAACAGCCGAGATAGTCAAGGTGATCCGGACAAGATTGGTAGCGACTCAGGGTAGGCAGAAGAAATACGCCGATCCACATCGCAAGAACATAGAATTTGAATCGGGTAGTTTTGTATTCTTGAAAGTCTCTCCTTGGAAGGAAAAGATCAGATTTGGCATAAAGGGGAAATTAAGCCCGAGGTTCATTGGACCCTTTGAGGTGCTGCGAAGAATCGAAGAAGTTGTGTATGAGGTAGCCTTACCTCCGGCGCTAAAGCATATCCACAACGTTTTCCATGTTTCAGTCTTACGACCGTACAAACCCAATTTCAAACATATCATAGAATATGAACCCCTGAAATTTGAGAAAGTTTTATCCTATGAAGAAGTTCCTATTCAAATTGTCGACAAGAAAGAACAAGTTCTAAGAAATAAATTAATACCTTCTGTTAAGGTAATTTGGAGGAACCACAACGCTGAAGAAGCCACGTGAGAACTCGAAGAATATATGATGAAGACTTACCTACACTTATTTGCCTAATCTATGTGTAAGCGATTCTGGGGACAGAATCTTTGTAAGGGGGAGAATGTAACGGGATGAACTTTTAATTGAACCGTGATTCTAGGGACAGAATCCTATTAAGGGGGGAAAGATGTGACAAACGAGAATTTTGTAATTTAATTTAAATATTTATTGAACTAAATAAATATTTTTGAAGATTTATTTATTGAATTAAATAATTATTTGATGGAATTGTGGTAGAATAATTTAATTATATGTGTTACATTGATTAAATTCATGTGGAGAATTTTTATAACTCAAAATGTTAATTTAATTGAGTTTATTTAATTAAATGAATCATTTAAAAAGCATAATGTTATTCTAATTAATTTAATAATTAATTAGAGATTTAATGATTTGACATAATTAATAAACGAGAATTTGAATTATGTGATGATGTGATTTAATATGTAATATTATCTTTTATTTAATTGAATTTGAATAAGATTAATTGATTAATCATAGTGTGACAAATAAACTATATAATAACACTTTAATTAAATTAAATGGAAAAGAGTTATATAGGAGAACAACCAAATATGTCCTGAACTTAATGGGAGCAGTTAATCAGATATGGGAATTAACTGACGACCACTAATTATCAGTTATATACATTATATATATTATATACGTATATTATATATCTAAACTTATATATTATCAGTATTATGTTTCAATCATATTATATTAGAGAGAAAACTTCAGAGAACTTAGAGAGAGTAGAGAGATTTTTAAAGAGTTGGAAGAATTAAGAAAGACGCTTACATCATCATCTTCACAAACTAGCAAGGGTAATTCCCTAATCTTAAGTTTTTATAGTTCATGTTATTAGTTTTCCATTAACGTATTTTTTTTATGTTCTCTGTAAAACCTTATTTTGTGATTACTACATGAATTGATGATATAAGTGCTAATAAATGATTATAACATGTTTTCTATCATTTATTCATGTTTTAAAACAATCAAATTCATGTGATTATACTTTAATTAGAGATTTAAAAGTTATAGAGTATGAAAAGTATGAATATGACCCATATGTACAAAATATCATGCTTTAATTATTTTTTAACTTGAAATTGATGATTGATTATGATTATGAATGTTAAAATGCACAAAACAAACTTTAAACGGACATATTCGGAGTTATAATGAATACGTAATGTCGAATTTTATGATTTTTCTCAAAACTTTACAAAATACCAAAAACAGTGAATTTAAGCGTTCTAATTTGAATGATTATGTGATCTAAAGTGTTAAAAACATGCTAGAAATATTGTATAATGCTTTTGTGAAGTTTATAGTTCATGGGTAACGTTAAAATTGTTGTGTTAGTTTAATTTGGGATTTATTTGGCTTGATGAATAGTGCAATTGCGAACTACAGTTCGCCATACAGGGGACCCCCGCCCTGGTGGGCTTCCTAGTATAAGAACCCCTGCCCCGGCGGGTTACCTACAGGCCAAACCCCCGCCCCGGCGGGGTAAAAAGATGGAATGCTTTGGTTTTGTATGTTTTTAATCCATAACATGATGAGTTAACTTAGCCTAATGAACCTGATAATGTATTGAGCATGTAACACAGAACTATAACATATTGTTGACATGTATAAGACGATTTTAAGTTGTATATTAACAAGTTATATGTGAACGTGAATTTATTGTTATAAGGTTTGATTATGATTGTTTAACAGATTATACTTGTGTGATATGCATGTTGTGGGTTTAATTTAATGTGATGTGGTTAGTCACCAAGTCAAGATTATGAACCAAGTTGTTAAGTTGAACTTAAATGAGAAGTTCAACAGTTAAACGTAGTGGTAATGGAACTAATTGATATTGTAAACGTAATGAAATGTGTAGGACGATTGAGGAAGTGAATTGTAATTATAAATGTAGCTTGTGCACGAGGCAAGTGTTCTATCCCTAATTTACTAATATTGAGCATGTTTCCTAAACTTTACTTTTAATTAAACAAGTTCTTATCCTTGTTTCATTATCATGTTGCAAGTTCCTTAAAGTCTAAGTTATTCATTGAGCAAGTCCTAGACTTATATTTCTATATTGAGCAAGTTCTTATTCTTGTTTATTCAAGTTGAGATTCCATATGAGATATTATAATTCCTTTAAAGTATTACTTCAGTTATACAATACTTATTCGATTGCATACTCTTGAGATTTATTATTCGATTTGAATATCAATTATTCTTTAACCTTATAAGACTAGCGAATCCTTATTGATTCGACTAGTTCATTGTTGATAAACGTTCTAAATTCTAGAAATGCTATTGAGTTTATCCAAACTAAACTTTCTTTGGTGCGAACTTTGATATCAAACTGAGATGAACAACCATGTTATAAGGGATTATTTACGCGTTAGCGTTGAGATGATGTGCACATTATGGTACTAAGGACTGATCCCCCTAAGTACGAGTAGTAGAGTCCATATAGTCTTATGACTGTTAAAGGTCTAAAGTAGAAATAATTGACAACCTGGGACATAGTTCATGGTCTGATGACCCTCAGATGTACTTTTGATTCTTGTTATTCATTCATGATTCAAAAGCCGAGCTTTCTTTATTCAGAAGTGTTTGATTTACTCGCATGTTATTATTATTGTCATATTGTTATACTTGTGGGCAATTATGCTCACTCTTGCATAATAACATTGCAGTTAAGAACGAAAGGACTGACGAGCCTTCCACTAGCAAAGGCAAGGGAAAGGTTAACAAGTGTTGAAGACTTGTTATTTAAATTGAGAATCTTATGTTTAAGACTTGATGTTTTTTAAGACTTATGTATTTGTTTATGTTTCTGCATTTGAGATTTAAGGTTAGTTCAACCTAGGATTTATTTATTATTCAGATGTTGTAACCCCATAAGGGGAGATGTTTTTATCTATTTCATCAGATGCATTTATTATGGGTAGATAGATATGTGATATTTGTAAAGTGAACACCAATACCCGTGGAAATTGAAGTACCCGGATTTGGGTGTGTCACAGCAAAGATGAACTGTTAATTGATATCTTTGGCTCGTAGTGCAAAGTTGGACAGGTGTACAGCATGATTATGACCACTGGTGATACAAATTAATATCTTTGGCCCGTAGTGCAAATATAAATTATTGATTTGAAATATTTATTGATTGGTGTTACATGGATAAAATATTGATGATGGACTTTTAAATCATATAAGATAGTAGATATCATGCTTTACTTGACTCTTCTAATGGATTATTATTTCTGCTGCAGTTGTTGATCTAAAACTTGTTGTCTATCTTATTCTGTTAGATTTTTCACTGTTGAGGACTAAGAATAATTTATTATTCATTATCTTAGTCATAATATTCTTTACTGGGCTAGTTGAGCTCACCTTTTTCCTTTTGGTTCCATTGTTCTTCTCAGAAAATGAAAATATAGTTGGGATTAGTCGGGGAGTGGAGTAATGATCCGAGATAATAGTCTTCACTATTTTGTAAAATAGTGTGTCAATAATTATAATGAGGACTAAATTTGAGCGTGGATATTTTCGTGTCATATACAACACAATATTTGTATTGAAACTCACAGTTTATATGTGGTCGTATTTTGCACGACAGAGTAATAGGTGGAATATGAAGATTTGTATTTGAATTTTGTACCATGTATTTTGGCAACTCAAAATGGGTTCTGTAGACCTATTTTGGGGGCGTCACAAACGACTTTCCAGATAATATAGATTTCAACATTAATTACAAAAGAACTTTTGAGTTAATAGTTACCGTATTATTAATTCCTTCCACCATACAATGTCCCAATTAAATATACGTCATGAAATTTCTATCTGCGACGCCCCTAAATTCATATGCATGTACCTCAAATTTGGTGCTCACGTTCTAAGTTATACAATATACTAATAACACATTAAGCGGAATAATAGAATAATTTACGTTGATATAATATAAATATTCTAGTCCCAAATCTCGCAACCATGACTACTACAAATACGTAATTTAACCGTAACATAACTTAATACATAACACTAATTAAGGCTTAATACAATATAAGGATAACATCCTAACATAGAAGAACAGAGCTAATCCATAGTCTTATCTTTGCCCTCGTACCTTCCTGAGGGTTCGAACTGCTCTACCTTAACTAAAATGTTTAAGGAAAACAAGAATGAGCCACAATTTTGCTCAGCAAGTAATATAAAAATAAAGGTAAATTGGCATAATATAAAGTCTATAATATCAAGGTTATAATAACGATTGATAGCTCAAGAATCTAATTAAACATGTTGTGAACAAAATAGATACCAATGGATTCCAAATCTATTCTGTGAAGTCAATAAATAATTACTATGGGTCGAGAAGTTATTAAAGGATTCAAATGTTTCAACAATTTCAAGTGAATGAATAGATATCACTGAGTGTCACTATAGACCAAAAGTTAATAAAAGAATCCAACGATTTCACATTTTCAAGTTAATAAATATTGAATACTGAGTAGTCTCTATAGACCATGAACTCCTGCTATAATTTATAGTATTACACTGATTAGAAGCCCAAACATTCGCATACTATATATATGGTTAATATAACAACGATTAGAAACTTGCTTAATAAAAGAATATAATTCAAATATTTGCAAACTCATAGATTTTTTGCATAAAGTAAATGCATAGATTAAGATGCTTGATCCATAACGAGTAAGGTTTGAATATTTGCACAATGGAAAGGTAGAGTCAAGAAACTTGCACAATAGAAGAGAAAAGTTCAGATACTTGCCTTTTGCATAGATTACCAATTTATACCTTAACGTCACTTCAAGATCCTATGTTATCATTGTTATGTATATATAAACGTATTCATTAGTTATACGAGTTCTATACGTAAGCCAATAATCCTACACACAAATATTACACATGCTCAAGTACGTATGATAAGTACGAACTCCATCTTTGTTATACAATTAAGTCACATATTAACACACTATCAAACCTGTGACGCCCCCAAAACCACGTTTCTTCGAAACCTCGGATTCGGTGCAGTCACGATACTACTAACGCCAAACTATTATATCTTTTATTCATTACTAAAAGAATACATCTTTACTTATTACAATTTAGAATATAAATTCTATTTATATCTAAGATCTCATCTTTACATCATATTCGATGTTACTAAAATGCGGAATAATTTAAACTTTTTCAATCCTCCTTGAATAAAATCTTTTATTGAGTTCATAACTTGAATCAATTACAACCCTTGAATCAATTATAAAATATGATTCATTATATTTGAGTTATCGTATAACGTTTACAACTCGACCTGATATCCTCTATGTATTAACTAATACATCTTTACAACACAACATGTATCAAACAGTGTAAACAATTATCAAGTAATACTTCTAGAATCTAAACAGGGTTCAAGCAATAATCTAAATAGTACTTCTTCAATTCGATACTATCTATCTTTATCAATCAAAAAGCACGAAGTCTTTATCGTAAGTCCTTAACCTGCAAAAGTGGTTATTTGCAAGAGTGAGCTCGACAGCTCAGCAATTCTAACAGTTTTCATGCATCACATAGCATACAACATTATACTCAGTTCATGCATTTATAAACAATTTATATTTACTACGCATGTTACTTTTCACATAACAAGTATATCATCAAAGATCAACTTTCAATCTCATTTATATCTCATATACAATTCATATATAAGTTCACATTATCACAGCATAATATAATTCAACTAACAGTTATTGAATTCATATATCAAATAGGAACTGAAAGACTTGCCTGATTCGTAGTTTAACAACTACGACTTAACTGCTTAAAGCTATCTGCACTTCGTGTATTCCTACACAGTTATATAATCATGGATTTACATCCATCAGTCATACATTTCATATGTTCTTAATAGAATAACAATTCGTATATCGTTTTCTAATCTTGGTTTTGTTTCACTCTATCTTAGGATAACCACGATGTTACAACATCATACCTTCATATTTATTCTATAGAAACCATTCTATTTTGGTCCTTAGGGTCCTTAAGGAAAATAACTTAGGACCAGACAGTTAACAAACTGTTCTTGGCAGCTCTGCAACACGGCGCGGCCGCGCGGCAATTAAGCTTGGGAGTGGCGCGGCCGCGCGACTCCCTGCCAGAACCAGAACTTAGATTTCATAAACTTAGTTTGGTCCTAACATATCATGCATTCTGATATATATTATACACACACATTAAGTAGGCATGCTCGTGCTTATACTACACATGTATACTTAATCACATAGTCTATGCTTTTGAAATTCATTTTCTCGAATATGCGTGCATAGGTGAAATCCATGTTTCATCACATGATGCTTATGTCAACATGTCTATAGGCATAATGAATCCTAATATACATGCTCGTGTGATCATAATGTAACTCACTCTGTGTTTGATGCTATCATCTTACACATTCTAAACATTTCATAAAAATCGCTTTAAGTCAACAAAGGTAACTAAGTATATGCAAAGTACCTTGTAGTCATGATTCTCATGTATTAGAACACATATATAAGTCATCTATACATGCTCAATGATCAGAACGTGGACATCCTATATATATGTCCAAAAACTCTAAGTTTGTCTTTTGAAATCATTTTAAATTTAAACAATGTGTTCTAGTGTATGCTCAATACCTTCGACTCACATATCATGCATATCTAAACCATATAAAAATGCTTAAAAAGTCAGAATATAAACATGACTTATATACGCCAAAATTCATTTATAAAACCTTAAGTTTTCATTAAAAACTCCACTACAACAAGGTATAATTGTTTACTATTAGCCAAGGTAATTAATCAACAACTACCTTCATACCCATTGATACACATAACCAAGACACTTACACATGTCTCAAAAGTCCGACTCAAAGAACACAAAATTCGTCAAGTCTCATTTTCAAAACTTTACGTTTTCTTTTAGGAAATTATGTTAAACCAACTAATACAACTCACTATGTGCATGACAACCTTAGTACACATGTCAGACCCCTTTATGAAATTATTAGAGTCTAACTAGTATGCTTAACCAACCAGAAAACACAAAATCACCAACAGTTTCTGCAGAGGGCGCGGCCGCGCCCCATTTGTACTAGGGAGACGCGCGGCCGCGCGTCCCCGTTTCCAGACCAGAAACTTTACTGCTAAAACAGAGCTTCAGCTAATCCTTTTCTTACTTCATGTAACAAGCTTGCAAGCCATCATATTGTATCTATAACATATATTTAGACTCTACTCAACATATTAACATCATCTTACATAACAATTCTCCACTAATTCATGAAATCTCTTATGAATTTATAAACTCAAAACTAAGAATTTAAAGTAAGAGTTATACCTCTTGGAGCTTTGAATTACTATGCTAGCTTCTTTCTCAGATTTCTATAGCATCACAAACTCTTCTATATAAACTCATCAAGAACTTAGCAACCTAGAATTGTAAAGGGGAGGCTTCTATTTATAGGAAAGCCATTACACAAACTTGGTTTTTGCCCCACAATTTAAACCAAAGGAAAGAAGAGAAGTTCATTGGGCAAGCAAGAGTTGTTGGAAGTGGTTGAGTTTCACTATTTGGGCCACTCCCTCCTTCATCATTGAAATCATATGTATAGCCATCATCACCATCCTAGAGTTTGGGCAATTGAAGACATAGCCTAGACCATTGGCCTATTCATGTGTTATAAGAAATGGACAATGATTTTGGGACAAGCTACAAACTCA
Source organism: Panax stipuleanatus (assembly GCA_020205555.1). NCBI lineage: Eukaryota > Viridiplantae > Streptophyta > Magnoliopsida > Apiales > Araliaceae > Panax > Panax stipuleanatus. The sequence goes on from CM035117.1 coordinate 72,387,325, forward strand.
GCATTAGTATATTTGCATGCTAGCATACTTATGTTATATCTCATTTTTGGCTCACTAAATCAATTTCAATGACTTAATGTTACTATATTACATTAAGCTATAGGTATACATATATATATATATATATATATACATATGTACACCCACATATTACAAGCATACCAATATATATAATAATGTACCTCATGTACATTGGTTTAACCCATTAATATCTTAATTGGACTAGATATAAAATAGTTGAGTATTCTCATACCATAATTTTCCATAAAATTATTATCATAAACATACTCAAATATTATAATGATAATTAATATCAACCATTCATTCTCTTCTAATACTTCCAATTAAATCCCCTTGATTTAACTTCATTATTTATTCCACACAAGGCATAATTATGTGAACTTTGTACTTAATAGTCCACAAGTTTATAATAATATAATCTCCTAAAATAATATTATACTCAATGTTACATCTTATAATATGTTCATAAAGTAATACCATTACATTACTAATTTACATGTTCTCTATTATAAACAATCCATTACCCTCCTATGGGTAATACCCAATGGTCAAAGAGTAGTTAGTGGCTAACTCCACCAACTACTACTATTCATGGTCCTTCCTCATCATTACACCTTATAACATGCTCATGATGTAATTACATTTCTTATTATATGCTTTCTTAGCAACAATGTAGTAATTGAATTAACAAACTCTACACACCAATGTATGTCATCTATTCATTATCAAGCTATTATTCTCATATGGTTATTACCCAAAGGGCAAAAGGGAAGTTGGTGGCTAACTCCCACCAACTATCACTATTCATGTACCCTAACCACTTAATTGACCATTATTGTTCTCACATGGTCTAATTTGCAAGCTTATATCTAATAACTTAATGTTATTACCATATGATATGATAGGGTCACACATACAGCCCATCATATAATCCATGTACATTTGACAATACCGAATATATTTTAATTGAGTAGTGTCACACCCCATTATTGTAACTTTATTATTACACTTAATCATATAGTTTCCTATATTATAAAGTTTTCTTGAAGTGTCACACTTCATTCCATATTATATAGATGTAGCTACTATATAACTTATAATTACACATCATTGCACATAGGAATTTATTCACATAATAATAGTAATTAATTCCATTAATTATTCATTCATTAATTTATTTAATGAATGTTTATTCCACCACTTTGCCACACTAGGCATATCTCACAAGCTTACCGTAAGCTTATTATCACTCCCATCACACTTTAATATTCTTTTAATATAAGGTTTGTGTGACACATGCACTTTAATGCTAAATTATTTAGCTACCTTGAACAATTATCTGTATAACCTTTACACTAGAATAATTAATATTTACTCTATTAATTATTATAAAATCAACGATAAAATGATAACTTAAGTTATTTAATATATTGAAATAACTTAGTTTTCTTTCATTAATAAACTTTCTTGAAAATACATTAGGAATTATGTATTTTGCCATAACATAAAATATTATGTTTTCTCCAAATAAAGATATTCATTGTTAGAAAATAATTTACTTATTGTCTCAAGATATTATTCTTAATATAATATCTACTAAAATAATTACATGTATGGCACATGTACATACATTATATATAGAAAATAGGTAATAAGTTTATTTTCTATTATAATAATTTATTTCCATCAATTTATTTATATATAGCAAATATGTTTTAATGTATTTACCATATTAATTAATTACACTTATTACATCATACCAAAAACATATAGGGTAATATTATTATTTAAAAATAATATTTCCTCCTTTATTAAAATAAGTCAATATTAGAATTTATTTTAATATCCTTTATAATAATTATTTCTCTTTCTTTTTTATAAATTGTTCCCAAAATAATTTCTTCAAATATTTATTTAAAGATATAATGATTTCCATCTCCCTTTAATAACGTATATATATTTATTAACGTTATTTATACATTAGACTTTCACACATATTACCATTCTAAGTAATATATATAAAAGTATCAACTATAGTTACATATTCAACACACTTATTAATTCACTCATTTACTTAAGTAAATTAAACACTGCACCATATTATTAAGGTTCAATATTAACATTATATTATTCCATAATATAACTCTCAACTTAAATTAACCAATATTTATTCTTATTAGTTAATTCCTTAACTAACTCATGCTTCACTATCCAAACCTATTCACGGATAGCTTAAGTGCTATTAATAACCTATATTATAAACATACTAGTTATTAATACACATACTCAAGAATATGGTGATTATACATTAAGGATATTTAATGTCACCAACTTACTATGATAAAATAATTCTATAAATTATTTAATATCGATAGGAATTTATCCACTTCCTTTACCTCAATTGAATCGTCTCTAAAATAAATAAAAAATATATATTAATAATATATTCATTAATCACAAAAACACATATTACATAGTCCATATTACATTATGTAATATAATACCACATACCTCATATCACATATATATCTTTTTATTCGAACCCATCTCACGGTTTAAGAATTTTATTTATTAAATACTTATTTAATAATTTCTGAAAATCCGGGTTCTTACATCCTCTCCCCCTTATAAGGATTCCGTCCTCGGAATCACCGAAACTTCCTCTACTCGGTGCTATTCCGAATATTACTTATTCTTTAGAATAATTTTATCCATTCTTTTTTTTTTCAGAAGTTTTATTATTATAACTTTCTCAATTGCATTCTATCACTTTCTCCTTTCTAAGGAGCATCTACTTACTATATTCATCCTTAAGAAGAATAAGAATCTTCCACGATTTTTTTTTCAATAATCGAGAAGTAGTATGAATAACTCAGATTCCAAATTTATGCTGAAGAGTCACAAGACCGTGAACTTTTCCACAGGTTTACTAATGCTTCAACACAATTCTTCACATTGCAAACCAGAGTGTTTATCAATCACAAAGACTGAAAACACCCTCCACGCGTACATTAGGTGGCCAACCTATTGTACCACTACATTGGGCCGCAACGTAGTATTTTGTAACGACTATATGCGTTACACTCGGAACCATTGTCCCCGAAAATATGTTCCCTTATAGGGTTGTTCACCTCAGCTTTTCAACATCAAAATCCGCACCAGAGCAATCTGGTTTGGCATAAATACACAAGAACGCTTGAATTCTATAATCTCTTTTCAACAGTCGCCTAGCCGAATCAAATAGCTTAGACTCTTATCAACAATTCGGACATCAATCTAAATAATTTAGTCACTTTTCATAATTCGAAAGAAAAACCAAAAACCGTTTTATGACGTCATGATGCCGCACCAACTTAATAATACGTTGAGGATTCCGTCATTTTATGACTTTGTCATATTACATCATACTATAGTGGGCTGACGATCTTTCGATCACAACCTACACTAGGTTCGATTGCATTGATGACTCCATCGTTTACCATTCTACATCATATCAAATGATGCATATGGTCAAAATACATTTTGAAAGATTTTCAAATTATTTTTGTCTTAGCCGAAATAAATAGCTTAGACATACGAATAACGGTGTTGTTTTTAAAACTCATTGGTTCAGTCACCCGACCCAATGTTTTTCTCAAGAAAACCGAAGTGCAAACACTAGCACGAAGTCAATAAATTTTGAAAATCTAGCGTAGCTAGAAGATTTAGAAAAATCCAAATTTCTCCATCACTTCAATCTCTTACTACCATCAATGCTCACTATTCCAAAACTCTTATATAATATATCTATTCTCAGTACAGTTCACCAACTTACCACACCATGGAAGTTCAAGAACTTACCACAATCATATGGGTTGAGGAACTTATCCTAGTCAGACCAAAATCGTCCATTCGCTGAGGGGTCCCATCATACGATTATGAGTCACGAACTCGTCATAGGCATAAGTCTTAAGAACTCGCACCTATTCTTAGTATTATCTAATTATATCTTAGAAATCTCTATCTATCAAAATAAATATGAGAAAAGAATCGCCTTTCCGCCATATGTATAATGATACCGCGACACTAACATTCCAACGATTATCAATGTGACGTACTCAGTGCAAACACAAAACTTCTGCCCATACAAAAGTTTGTACAACTAAGCCGTTACATGAGTTCTCAATGGAAGTCCAACACTTAAATCTATCTTACTTTATCACTTGCTCGTTACGAGCTTTCTATGTTTCATCACATACAACTCCTCATGAGTTCATCTCGTACTATATCATAGTACATTCTCTTATAGCATCAAGCTATACATACTTAGTCATTACAGACTATCTATCATTTCACAGTTCAATCTGATCATGTCGTGATCATCACTATACCTTAGGGTTCTTTCCCTATTATCAACCAAACTCCATCTGAGTTTATTCTTACTATCCTTGTCATATTCATATTATAGACATCGTCTTAACATTTTCATTACCGGAGTTAGGAAACTCCTGATTCTCATTCTCTAGATATTTCGAGATTCTTCTTTGAATCTTCATTTAGATATATTTTAATCTTATTTTTCACTCTCTCAAGTTATATTCTAAGGTACACTTACCTAAGGTTTATAACCTACAGCTTTGATACCAACCTGTGACGCCCCCAAATCCATGTTCCTTCGAAACCTCGGATTCGGTGCAGTCACGATACTACTAACGCCAAACTATTATATCTTTTATTCATTACTAAAAGAATACATCTTTACTTATTACAATTTAGAATATAAATTCTATTTATATCTAAGATCTCATCTTTACATCATATTCGATGTTACTAAAATGCGGAATAATTTAAACTTTTTCAATCCTCCTTGAATAAAATCTTTTATTGAGTTCATAACTTGAATCAATTACAACCCTTGAATCAATTATAAAATATGATTCATTATATTTGAGTTATCGTATAACGTTTACAACTCGACCTGATATCCTCTATGTATTAACTAATACATCTTTACAACACAACATGTATCAAACAGTGTAAACAATTATCAAGTAATACTTCTAGAATCTAAACAGGGTTCAAGCAATAATCTAAATAGTACTTCTTCAATTCGATACTATCTATCTTTATCAATCAAAAAGCACGAAGTCTTTATCGTAAGTCCTTAACCTGCAAAAGTGGTTATTTGCAAGAGTGAGCTCGACAGCTCAGCAATTCTAACAGTTTTCATGCATCACATAGCATACAACATTATACTCAGTTCATGCATTTATAAACAATTTATATTTACTACGCATGTTACTTTTCACATAACAAGTATATCATCAAAGATCAACTTTCAATCTCATTTATATCTCATATACAATTCATATATAAGTTCACATTATCACAGCATAATATAATTCAACTAACAGTTATTGAATTCATATATCAAATAGGAACTGAAAGACTTGCCTGATTCGTAGTTTAACAACTACGACTTAACTGCTTAAAGCTATCTGCACTTCGTGTATTCCTACACAGTTATATAATCATGGATTTACATCCATCAGTCATACATTTCATATGTTCTTAATAGAATAACAATTCGTATATCGTTTTCTAATCTTGGTTTCGTTTCACTCTATCTTAGGATAACCACGATGTTACAACATCATACCTTCATATTTATTCTATAGAAACCATTCTATTTTGGTCCTTAGGGTCCTTAAGGAAAATAACTTAGGACCAGACAGTTAACAAACTGTTCTTGGCAGCTCTGCAACACGGCGCGGCCGCGCGGCAATTAAGCTTGGGAGTGGCGCGGCCGCGCGACTCCCTGCCAGAACCAGAACTTAGATTTCATAAACTTAGTTTGGTCCTAACATATCATGCATTCTGATATATATTATACACACACATTAAGTAGGCATGCTCGTGCTTATACTACACATGTATACTTAATCACATAGTCTATGCTTTTGAAATTCATTTTCTCGAATATGCGTGCATAGGTGAAATCCATGTTTCATCACATGATGCTTATGTCAACATGTCTATAGGCATAATGAATCCTAATATACATGCTCGTGTGATCATAATGTAACTCACTCTGTGTTTGATGCTATCATCTTACACATTCTAAACATTTCATAAAAATCGCTTTAAGTCAACAAAGGTAACTAAGTATATGCAAAGTACCTTGTAGTCATGATTCTCATGTATTAGAACACATATATAAGTCATCTATACATGCTCAATGATCAGAACGTGGACATCCTATATATATGTCCAAAAACTCTAAGTTTGTCTTTTGAAATCATTTTAAATTTAAACAATGTGTTCTAGTGTATGCTCAATACCTTCGACTCACATATCATGCATATCTAAACCATATAAAAATGCTTAAAAAGTCAGAATATAAACATGACTTATATACGCCAAAATTCATTTATAAAACCTTAAGTTTTCATTAAAAACTCCACTACAACAAGGTATAATTGTTTACTATTAGCCAAGGTAATTAATCAACAACTACCTTCATACCCATTGATACACATAACCAAGACACTTACACATGTCTCAAAAGTCCGACTCAAAGAACACAAAATTCGTCAAGTCTCATTTTCAAAACTTTACGTTTTCTTTTAGGAAATTATGTTAAACCAACTAATACAACTCACTATGTGCATGACAACCTTAGTACACATGTCAGACCCCTTTATGAAATTATTAGAGTCTAACTAGTATGCTTAACCAACCAGAAAACACAAAATCACCAACAGTTTCTGCAGAGGGCGCGGCCGCGCCCCATTTGTACTAGGGAGACGCGCGGCCGCGCGTCCCCGTTTCCAGACCAGAAACTTTACTGCTAAAACAGAGCTTCAGCTAATCCTTTTCTTACTTCATGTAACAAGCTTGCAAGCCATCATATTGTATCTATAACATATATTTAGACTCTACTCAACATATTAACATCATCTTACATAACAATTCTCCACTAATTCATGAAATCTCTTATGAATTTATAAACTCAAAACTAAGAATTTAAAGTAAGAGTTATACCTCTTGGAGCTTTGAATTACTATGCTAGCTTCTTTCTCAGATTTCTATAGCATCACAAACTCTTCTATATAAACTCATCAAGAACTTAGCAACCTAGAATTGTAAAGGGGAGGCTTCTATTTATAGGAAAGCCATTACACAAACTTGGTTTTTGCCCCACAATTTAAACCAAAGGAAAGAAGAGAAGTTCATTGGGCAAGCAAGAGTTGTTGGAAGTGGTTGAGTTTCACTATTTGGGTCACTCCCTCCTTCATCATTGAAATCATATGTATAGCCATCATCACCATCCTAGAGTTTGGGCAATTGAAGACATAGCCTAGACCATTGGCCTATTCATGTGTTATAAGAAATGGACAATGATTTTGGGACAAGCTACAAACTCAGCATTAGTATATTTGCATGCTAGCATACTTATGTTATATCTCATTTTTGGCTCACTAAATCAATTTCAATGACTTAATGTTACTATATTACATTAAGCTATAGGTATACATATATATATATATATATATATATATACATATGTACACCCACATATTACAAGCATACCAATATATATAATAATGTACCTCATGTACATTGGTTTAACCCATTAATATCTTAATTGGACTAGATATAAAATAGTTGAGTATTCTCATACCATAATTTTCCATAAAATTATTATCATAAACATACTCAAATATTATAATGATAATTAATATCAACCATTCATTCTCTTCTAATACTTCCAATTAAATCCCCTTGATTTAACTTCATTATTTATGCCACACAAGGCATAATTATGTGAACTTAGTACTTAATAGTCCACAAGTTTATAATAATATAATCTCCTAAAATAATATTATACTCAATGTTACAACTTATAATATGTTCATAAAGTAATACCAATACATTACTAATTTACATGTTTTCTATTATAAACAATCCATTACCCTCCTATGGGTAATACCCAATGGTCAAAGAGTAGTTGGTGGCTAACTCCACCAACTACTACTATTCATGGTCCTTCCTCATCATTACACCTTATAACATGCTCATGATGTAATTACATTTCTTATTATATGCTTTCTTAGCAACAATGTAGTAATTGAATTAACAAACTCTACACACCAATGTATGTCATCTATTCATTATCAAGCTATTATTCTCCTATGGTTATTACCCAAAGGGCAAAAGGGTAGTTGGTGGCTAACTCCCACCAACTATCACTATTCATGTACCCTAACCACTTAATTGACCATTATTGTTCTCACATGGACTAATTTGCAAGCTTATATCTAATAACTTAATGTTATTACCATATGATATGATAGGGTCACACATACAGCCCATCATATAATCCATGTACATTTGACAATACCGAATATATTTTAATTGAGTAGTGTCACACCCCATTATTGTAACTTTATTATTACACTTAATCATATAGTTTCCTATATTATAAAGTTTTCTTGAAGTGTCACACTTCATTCCATATTATATAGATGTAGCTACTATATAACTTGTAATTACACATCATTGCACATAGGAATTTATTCACATAATAATAATAATTAATTCCATTAATTATTCATTCATTAATTTATTTAATGAATGTTTATTCCACCACTTTGCCACACTAGGCATATCTCACAAGCTTACCGTAAGCTTATTATCACTCCCATCACACTTTAATATTCTTATAATATAAGGTTTGTGTGACACATGCACTTTAATGCTAAATTATTTAGCTACCTTGAACAATTATATGTATAACCTTTACACTAGAATAATTAATATTTACTCTATTAATTATTATAAAATCTACGATAAAATGATAACTTAAGTTATTTAATATATTGAAATAACTTAGTTTTCTTTCATTAATAAACTTTCTTGAAAATACATTAGGAATTATGTATTTTGCCATAACATAAAATATTATGTTTTCTCCAAATAAAGATATTCATTGTTAGAAAATAATTTACTTTTGTCTCAAGATATTATTCTTAATATAATATCTACTAAAATAATTACATGTATGGCACATGTACATACATTATATATAGAAAATAGGTAATAAGTTTATTTTCTATTATAATAATTTATTTCCATCAATTTATTTATATATAGCAAATATGTTTTAATGTATTTACCATATTAATTAATCACACTTATTACATCATACCAAAAACATATAGGGTAATATTATTATTCAAAAATAATATTTCCTCCTTTATTAAAATAATTCAATATTAGAATTTATTTTAATATCCTTTATAATAATTATTTATCTTTCTTTTTTATAAATTGTTCCCAAAATAATTTCTTCAAATATTTATTTAAAGATATAATGATTTCCATCTCCCTTTAATAACGTATATATATTTATTAACGTTATTTATACATTAGACTTTCACACATATTACCATTCTAAGTAATATATATAAAAGTATCAACTATAGTTACATATTCAACACACTTATTAATTCACTCATTTACTTAAGTAAATTAAACACTGCACCATATTATTAAGGTTCAATATTAACATTATATTATTCCATAATATAACTCTCAACTTAAATTAACCAATATTTATTCTTATTAGTTAATTCCTTAACTAACTCATGCTTCACTATCCAAACCTATTCACGGATAGCTTAAGTGCTATTAATAACCTATATTATAAACATACTAGTTATTAATACACATACTCAAGAATATGGTGATTATACATTAAGGATATTTAATGTCACCAACTTACTATGATAAAATAATTCTATAAATTATTTAATATCGATAGGAATTTATCCACTTCCTTTACCTCAATTGAATCGTCTCTAAAATAAATAACAAATATATATTAATAATATATTCATTAATCACAAAAACACATATTACATAGTCCATATTACATTATGTAATATAATACCACATACCTCATATCACATATATATCTTTTTATTCGAACCCATCTCACGGTTTAAGAATTTTATTTATTAAATCCTTATTTAATAATTTCTGAAAATCCGGGTTCTTACATCCTCTCCCCCTTATAAGGATTCCGTCCTCGGAATCACCGAAACTTCCTCTACTCGGTGCTATTCCGAATATTACATATTCTTTAGAATAATTTTATCCATTCTTTTTTTTTCAGAAGTTTTATTATTATAACTTTCTCAATTGCATTCTATCACTTTCTCCTTTCTAAGGAGCATCTACTTACTATATTCATCCTTAAGAAGAATAAGAATCTTCCACGATTTTTTTTTCAATAATCGAGAAGTAGTATGAATAACTCAGATTCCAAATTTATGCTGAGGGGTCACAAGACCGTGAACTTTTCCACAGGTTTACTAATGCTTCAACACAATTCTTCACATTGCAAACCAAAGTGTTTATCAATCACAAAGACTGAAAACACCCTCCACGCGTACATTAGGTGGCCAACCTATTGTACCACTACATTGGGCCGCAACGTAGTATTTTGTAACGACTATATGCGTTACGCTCGGAACCATTGTCCCCGAAAATATGTTCCCTTATAGGGTTGTTCACCTCAGCTTTTCAACATCAAAATCCGCACCAGAGCAATCTGGTTTGGCATAAATACACAAGAACGCTTGAATTCTATAATCTCTTTTCAACAGTCGCCTAGCCGAATCAAATAGCTTAGACTCTTATCAACAATTCGAACATCAATCGAAATAATTTAGTCACTTTTCATAATTCGAAAGAAAAACCAAAAACCATTTTATGACGTCATGATGCCGCACCAACTTAATAATACGTTGAGGATTCCGCCATTTTATGACTTTGTCATATTACATCATACTATAGTGGGCTGACGATCTTTCGATCACAACCTACACTAGGTTCGATTGCATTGATGACTCCATCGTTTACCATTCTACATCATATCAAATGATGCATATGGTCAAAATACATTTTGAAAGATTTTCAAATTATTTTTGTCGTAGCCGAAATAAATAGCTTAGACATACGAATAACGGTGTTGTTTTTAAAACTCATTGGTTCAGTCACCCGACCCAATGTTTTTCTCAAGAAAACCGAAGTGCAAACACTAGCACGAAGTCAATAAATTTTGAAAATCTAGCGTAGCTAGAAGATTTAGAAAAATCCAAATTTCTCCATCACTTCAATCTCTTACTACCATCAATGCTCACTATTCCAAAACTCTTATATAATATATCTATTCTCAGTACAGTTCACCAACTTACCACACCATGGAAGTTCAGGAACTTACCACAATCATATGGGTTGAGGAACTTATCCTAGTCAGACCAAAATCGTCCATTCGCTGAGGGGTCCCATCATACGATTATGAGTCACGAACTCGTCATAGGCATAAGTCTTAAGAAGTCGCACCTATTCTTAGTATTATCTAATTATATCTTAGAAATCTCTATCTATCAAAATAAATATGAGAAAAGAATCACCTTTCCGCCATATGTATAATGATACCGCGACACTAACATTCCAACGATTATCAATGTGACGTACTCAGTGCAAGCACAAAACTTCTGCCCATACAAAAGTTTGTACAACTAAGCCGTTACATGAGTTCTCAATGGAAGTCCAACACTTAAATCTATCTTACTTTATCACTTGCTCGTTACGAGCTTTTTATGTTTCATCACATACAACTCCTCATGAGTTCATCTCGTACTATATCATAGTACATTCTCTTATAGCATCAAGCTATACATACTTAGTCATTACAGACTATCTATCATTTCACAGTTCAATCTGATCATGTCGTGATCATCACTATACCTTAGGGTTCTTTCCCTATTATCAACCAAACTCCATCTGAGTTTATTCTTACTATCCTTGTCATATTCATATTATAGACATCGTCTTAACATTTTCATTACCGGAGTTAGGAAACTCCTGATTCTCATTCTCTAGATATTTCGAGATTCTTCTTTGAATCTTCATTTAGATATATTTTAATCTTATCTTTCACTCTCTCAGGTTATAGTCTAAGGTACACTTACCTAAGGTTTATAACCTACAGCTTTGATACCAACCTGTGACGCCCCCAAATCCACGTTCCTTCGAAACCTCGGATTCGGTGCAGTCACGATACTACTAACGCCAAACTATTATATCTTTTATTCATTACTAAAAGAATACATCTTTACTTATTACAATTTAGAATATAAATTCTATTTATATCTAAGATCTCATCTTTACATCATATTCGATGTTACTAAAATGTGGAATAATTTAAACTTTTTCAATCCTCCTTGAATAAAATCTTTTATTGAGTTCATAACTTGAATCAATTACAACCCTTGAATCAATTATAAAATATGATTCATTATATTTGAGTTATCGTATAACGTTTACAACTCGACCTGATATCCTCTATGTATTAACTAGTACATCTTTACAACACAACATGTATCAAACAGTGTAAACAATTATCAAGTAATACTTCTAGAATCTAAACAGGGTTCAAGCAATAATCTAAATAGTACTTCTTCAATTCGATACTATCTATCTTTATCAATCAAAAAGCACGAAGTCTTTATCGTAAGTCCTTAACCTGCAAAAGTGGTTATTTGCAAGAGTGAGCTCGACAGCTCAGCAATTCTAACAGTTTTCATGCATCACATAGCATACAACATTATACTCAGTTCATGCATTTATAAACAATTCATATTTACTACGCATGTTACTTTTCACATAACAAGTATATCATCAAAGATCAACTTTCAATCTCATTTATATCTCATATATAATTCATATATAAGTTCACATTATCACAGCATAATATAATTCAACTAACAGTTATTGAATTCATATATCAAATAGGAACTGAAAGACTTGCCTGATTCGTAGTTTAACAACTACGACTTAACTGCTTAAAGCTATCTGCACTTCGTGTATTCCTACACAGTTATATAATCATGGATTTACATCCATCAGTCATACATTTCATATATTCTTAATAGAATAACAATTCGTATATCGTTTTCTAATCTTGGTTTCGTTTCACTCTATCTTAGGATAACCACGATGTTACAACATCATACCTTCATATTTATTCTATAGAAACCATTCTATTTTGGTCCTTAGGGTCCTTAAGGAAAATAACTTAGGACCAGACAGTTAACAAACTGTTCTTGGCAGCTCTGCAACACGGCGCGGCCGCGCGGCAATTAAGCTTGGGAGTGGCGCGGCCGCGCGACTCCCTGCCAGAACCAGAACTTAGATTTCATAAACTTAGTTTGGTCCTAACATATCATGCATTCTGATATATATTATACACACACATTAAGTAGGCATGCTCGTGCTTATACTACACATGTATACTTAATCACATAGTCTATGCTTTTGAAATTCATTTTCTCGAATATGCGTGCATAGGTGAAATCCATGTTTCATCACATGATGCTTATGTCAACATGTCTATAGGCATAATGAATCCTAATATACATGCTCGTGTGATCATAATGTAACTCACTCTGTGTTTGATGCTATCATCTTACACATTCTAAACATTTCATAAAAATCGCTTTAAGTCAACAAAGGTAACTAAGTATATGCAAAGTACCTTGTAGTCATGATTCTCATGTATTAGAACACATATATAAGTCATCTATACATGCTCAATGATCAGAACGTGGACATCCTATATATATGTCCAAAAACTCTAAGTTTGTCTTTTGAAATCATTTTAAATTTAAACAATGTGTTCTAGTGTATGCTCAATACCTTCGACTCACATATCATGCATATCTAAACCATATAAAAATGCTTAAAAAGTCAGAATATAAACATGACTTATATACGCCAAAATTCATTTATAAAACCTTAAGTTTTCATTAAAAACTCCACTACAACAAGGTATAATTGTTTACTATTAGCCAAGGTAATTAATCAACAACTACCTTCATACCCATTGATACACATAACCAAGACACTTACACATGTCTCAAAAGTCCGACTCAAAGAACACAAAATTCGTCAAGTCTCATTTTCAAAACTTTACGTTTTCTTTTAGGAAATTATGTTAAACCAACTAATACAACTCACTATGTGCATGACAACCTTAGTACACATGTCAGACCCCTTTATGAAATTATTAGAGTCTAACTAGTATGCTTAACCAACCAGAAAACACAAAATCACCAACAGTTTCTGCAGAGGGCGCGGCCGCGCCCCATTTGTACTAGGGAGACGCGCGGCCGCGCGTCCCCGTTTCCAGACCAGAAACTTTACTGCTAAAACAGAGCTTCAGCTAATCCTTTTCTTACTTCATGTAACAAGCTTGCAAGCCATCATATTGTATCTATAACATATATTTAGACTCTACTCAACATATTAACATCATCTTACATAACAATTCTCCACTAATTCATGAAATCTCTTATGAATTTATAAACTCAAAACTAAGAATTTAAAGTAAGAGTTATACCTCTTGGAGCTTTGAATTACTATGCTAGCTTCTTTCTCAGATTTCTATAGCATCACAAACTCTTCTATATAAACTCATCAAGAACTTAGCAACCTAGAATTGTAAAGGGGAGGCTTCTATTTATAGGAAAGCCATTACACAAACTTGGTTTTTGCCCCACAATTTAAACCAAAGGAAAGAAGAGAAGTTCATTGGGCAAGCAAGAGTTGTTGGAAGTGGTTGAGTTTCACTATTTGGGTCACTCCCTCCTTCATCATTGAAATCATATGTATAGCCATCATCACCATCCTAGAGTTTGGGCAATTGAAGACATAGCCTAGACCATTGGCCTATTCATGTGTTATAAGAAATGGACAATGATTTTGGGACAAGCTACAAACTCAGCATTAGTATATTTGCATGCTAGCATACTTATGTTATATCTCATTTTTGGCTCACTAAATCAATTTCAATGACTTAATGTTACTATATTACATTAAGCTATAGGTATACATATATATATATATATATATATATACATATGTACACCCACATATTACAAGCATACCAATATATATAATAATGTACCTCATGTACATTGGTTTAACCCATTAATATCTTAATTGGACTAGATATAAAATAGTTGAGTATTCTCATACCATAATTTTCCATAAAATTATTATCATAAACATACTCAAATATTATAATGATAATTAATATCAACCATTCATTCTCTTCTAATACTTCCAATTAAATCCCCTTGATTTAACTTCATTATTTATGCCACACAAGGCATAATTATGTGAACTTAGTACTTAATAGTCCACAAGTTTATAATAATATAATCTCCTAAAATAATATTATACTCAATGTTACATCTTATAATATGTTCATAAAGTAATACCATTACATTACTAATTTACATGTTCTCTATTATAAACAATCCATTACCCTCCTATGGGTAATACCCAATGGTCAAAGAGTAGTTGGTGGCTAACTCCACCAACTACTACTATTCATGGTCCTTCCTCATCATTACACCTTATACCATGCTCATGATGTAATTACATTTCTTATTATATGCTTTCTTAGCAACAATGTAGTAATTGAATTAACAAACTCTACACACCAATGTATGTCATCTATTCATTATCAAGCTATTATTCTCCTATGGTTATTACCCAAAGGGCAAAAGGGAAGTTGGTGGCTAACTCCCACCAACTACCACTATTCATGTACCCTAACCACTTAATTGACCATTATTGTTCTCACATGGACTAATTTGCAAGCTTATATCTAATAACTTAATGTTATTACCATATGATATGATAGGGTCACACATACAGCCCATCATATAATCCATGTACATTTGACAATACCGAATATATTTTAATTGAGTAGTGTCACACCCCATTATTGTAACTTTATTATTACACTTAATCATATAGTTTCCTATATTATAAAGTTTTCTTGAAGTGTCACACTTCATTCCATATTATATAGATGTAGCTACTATATAACTTATAATTACACATCATTGCACATAGGAATTTATTCACATAATAATAATAATTAATTCCATTAATTATTCATTCATTAATTTATTTAATGAATGTTTATTCCACCACTTTGCCACACTAGGCATATCTCACAAGCTTACCGTAAGCTTATTATCACTCCCATCACACTTTAATATTCTTTTAATATAAGGTTTGTGTGACACATGCACTTTAATGCTAAATTATTTAGCTACCTTGAACAATTATATGTATAACCTTTACACTAGAATAATTAATATTTACTCTATTAATTATTATAAAATCTACGATAAAATGATAACTTAAGTTATTTAATATATTGAAATAACTTAGTTTTCTTTCATTAATAAACTTTCTTGAAAATACATTAGGAATTATGTATTTTGCCATAACATAAAATATTATGTTTTCTCCAAATAAAGATATTCATTGTTAGAAAATAATTTACTTATTGTCTCAAGATATTATTCTTAATATAATATCTACTAAAATAATTACATGTATGGCACATGTACATACATTATATATAGAAAATAGGTAATAAGTTTATTTTCTATTATAATAATTTATTTCCATCAATTTATTTATATATAGCAAATATGTTTTAATGTATTTACCATATTAATTAATCACACTTATTACATCATACCAAAAACATATAGGGTAATATTATTATTCAAAAATAATATTTCCTCCTTTATTAAAATAATTCAATATTAGAATTTATTTTAATATCCTTTATAATAATTATTTATCTTTCTTTTTTATAAATTGTTCCCAAAATAATTTCTTCAAATATTTATTTAAAGATATAATGATTTCCATCTCCCTTTAATAACGTATATATATTTATTAACGTTATTTATACATTAGACTTTCACACATATTACCATTCTAAGTAATATATATAAAAGTATCAACTATAGTTACATATTCAACACACTTATTAATTCACTCATTTACTTAAGTAAATTAAACACTGCACCATATTATTAAGGTTCAATATTAACATTATATTATTCCATAATATAACTCTCAACTTAAATTAACCAATATTTATTCTTATTAGTTAATTCCTTAACTAACTCATGCTTCACTATCCAAACCTATTCACGGATAGCTTAAGTGCTATTAATAACCTATATTATAAACATACTAGTTATTAATACACATACTCAAGAATATGGTGATTATACATTAAGGATATTTAATGTCACCAACTTACTATGATAAAATAATTCTATAAATTATTTAATATCGATAGGAATTTATCCACTTCCTTTACCTCAATTGAATCGTCTCTAAAATAAATAACAAATATATATTAATAATATATTCATTAATCACAAAAACACATATTACATAGTCCATATTACATTATGTAATATAATACCACATATCTCATATCACATATATATCTTTTTATTCGAACCCATCTCACGGTTTAAGAATTTTATTTATTAAATCCTTATTTAATAATTTCTGAAAATCCGGGTTCTTACAAAACCACGTAGTTTTGAAATCCACATTGTCTTTACTTTTTGAAAACATATTTAGAAATCTTTTGTAAACTTTTGAAATCTTGGTTTCTTATAAACACTACACCAATGAACACTTAAAACATTGCTCACACCCTGTTTTAGAACTTAAAATAATAAGGTAAACATGCTGTCAGGTTCAGATCTCAGCTAAAACAGTCATGCCACTCTACCCTGTGGCGCTGCTGCGTTGAAGTTTGGCCTGGGATGGGCACAGCTGCACAGCTCCCTGGCCAGGTTAGAGTTGAGTTTTGATTTCTTGATTCCATTTTAGTTTCTAGCATTCATGGATACTAGCACATATCATACACACATGTTAAGAGGTCTTGGGCTCTCCTAAAATCACTTCAAGTTCACTTTTACATTATGGTTTTATATGGAAATTCTATTTTGGCTGCACAAGTTTGTGAAATTAAGAGGCTAACTACATTAACCTTTTATCTATGTAAGGTTGTTATACAATCTGTAATACGCATGCTCACATGTATTAAATTTATTTACGCATAGTTAGTGACGTCCCTTTCTTGAAAACTTGTTTATCATCATGCTTGAATAACTTACCTTATGTCTAGCTTTCTATAACATATTTTAGTATATGTTTTGAAAGAAAACTTTAAGCTTTGAAAACTAATAGGTACGAGCCTTTTGTCTAGTTATATTATGAACTTATAGGATTGCATGCTACGTGGTTTGATAAGTTCATAATATAACTATACAAAAGGCTCGTACCTATTAGTTTTCAAAGCTTAAAGTTTTCTTTCAAAACATATACTAAAATATGTTATAGAAAGCTATTATAAGTAAAGCAACCTTAAACCACCTATCATATCTATTTTCATGCATAATTAAGCCACATACACATGCTCACAATATAAGAACTCAAAGAGTACAAGTTTAGTCAAGGTTCGTTTTTAAAACTCAAAGTTTTCTTTAGAAAACGTACACTAAAGTAACTAAATCAACTCATGTTATGCAAAGGAACTTGAGACCACGTGGCATACCTATTTTTATATATAACTAAGTGAAACTAACATGGTAGAGGTATCATACTACAGCAAAAAGTTAGTGTCCATTTATGGCAGTCGGCGCAGCTGCGCTGTTTTATACTGTGGGAGTGGCGCAGCTGCGCAGCTCCTGGACAGTTTCAGAAAAAACAATCGGCGCAGCTGCGCTGGTTTAAACTGCAGAGGCGGTGCTGCTGCGCCACTCTTGGACTGTTCCAGGAACGGCTCTGCTTTTGCAGAACCCAGAAACAATTTATGAAAGCCTTCAATTCAATATGCTTAAACCAACCACATTAACTCCATACATACATACAAGTAATTTCTAAGAATTCTTCAAATTAGAAATTAATAACACATATATGGATATTACCTCCTTTGAAGCTTAAATTGATATTCCTTGCTCCCAACTAAGATTGCTCACTCAAATTGCAACTCATTCTCTACTTGGAACTTATCAGATAATTTATTAACATGAAGAATGAAGAGGGGAGTTTCAATTTATAGCCAAACTATTACCCAATTTTGGGTTTTGCCCTAGGAATGAAACCAAATGGAAGAACAAGAAGAAGCCATTGGATTGAAAAGATTTGGTGAAAAGAAGCTACCAACTCCTCCCCCTCCATTCTCCTAACCATTATTAGCAATCAAGCTAGCCTTTTGTGATTCCTAGCAATGTAGAGATAGGTCATCGGCCTATATACGACAATTAAATGAAAAGGCACTATGAATAGGGGACAAGCAATAATACTTCCTATTTTAGCAACAAAATGAACCTCAAATACTAAGGTTAATTACTTTTGGCTCACAAATGCAATTTTAATGAGTTAACATTATTACCTTGTGATATGTTAGGGGTACATATACACATCATCATATAATCCATATACATTGGTTTAGTCCAAATAATATTTGAGTTGGGCTAGAATATAATTTAGTTGGGTACTAACAACCCATTATTTTTCATAAAACTTATTATTTCAATGATACCCAAATATCGCAATGATCATTAATATCAAACATTTATTTTTTAAAACTTTATTTGTACATCCAACTAGTTAATAACCATTGGAAAACGGGTTAGTTGGTAAAAAGGACTTACCAACTCCCACCAACTTAGTCCTTATTCATCATTAGCCCACATGGACTTTACTTGATAGCAAAAGAAGAGTAAAAATCAGCATTTTGTCTCCAATGAAGTGGAATTTTCGATCATGGGGGTAGTATATATGTATGCTACAATTTTATTCCATTTCTTGCACTAGGCTAGCTTATGTATACATGTATCTACATATATGTACAATTAGAAACATAAATCCCCCCCCCCCACACAAATATATATATATATATATATATATATATATATATATATATGCATACTCATCCTATAATATATACATATACACACTACAAAAAAATAGCGATTTTGCAACAAACGGTTATCGTTCTAAATGTGTGAAATGTCGTTGCTAAAGGTCATTTGCAACGATTTTTTGGTCGTTGGACAATTCGTTGCGCAATGAGCATTGCTAATTGTCTAGTAACGAATTATATTTTTTTCGTTGTTGAAAGTGAGATATTTAGCAACGAAATTTATTTTCGTGTAAAATCATATATCATTTAGCAACGAAATGTTTTGTAGCAAAATTATTAAGAAATTGTTACTGAAAAATAACTTTCGTTGCAAAATCCGCCTAATTGGCAACGAAAAGAATCTTTTTTTGTGCCAACGAAAATGAAATTCATTGCGTTTGATACACATTTGCCAACGATATTTGTCGTTGTTGAACAGTATGAAAATTGTTACCTTAACTGACTTTCGTTGCTGATTGTATACTTTTTGGTAACGATGTTCATTGCTAAATGTCCATAATAAACCGGTCATATATTAATTTGCAACGAAATTATTCGTTGCCGTTGGTTTTGTTCTGAATAATTATGATCAATTAGCAACAATATTGTTCGATGCTGATTGTTTTTCGAAGCAACGAAAGTTATTGTCGATTAGCAACGACATTGTATCGTTGTTAAATCTATTATTGACTATGTTTTGTAACGAATGTCAAAATTATTTTACAAATAAAATAAATCATGGCTCAATGATCGCATAACAAATTATGACATAAATACAAAAAACTTAAATATTATTAATTAAATCATCTAGTACGTATCATTCATCATCCTTACAATCAACTATCTATTATAAAAGAACAGTCTGCACCCATTACACGTAGACCATTTATATATATATATAGTACCAGAGAAGCCAATATAGAATTGACTTTTAACGAACCCATCTGAAGAAAAAAATACAGAAAATCATGTATTAACAATACTTTTTGTGACCTAATAATCAAACTTCATGAGCATTAACTACATTGAAAGAGTGCTTCTTCACAGGAAAACCAGCAATGTCCAAGCCTCTCCTTCCTAAAATGAAGAGATAAAAAATAAGAACCAACAAATTTATGATTGAGAGACAATATATAGTCAGGCCATATGATATTGTGTACTACACCATAGAGAGAAAATAATTACTACAGAATATGATATATATATTCTCTTATGTACAAACTCTCAATATTAGTTCCAATAGCTTTTATAGCAAGTTCCATTGCACTATCATACGTGTCTTCTTGCAAATCTCCTATAGCTCAGACACCCGCCACTGCGCCAAAATTCTACTGCATGTCCTGCTTCATATAAAGAGTGACTTGTCCAAAAAGAAAAATATACTATAATTATAGAGATGATAATCCCATCAGGCTACCACAATCCTAACCTTAGATAAAATATAGAGATGATGATAAACCAAAAAGTTTATACTAGTGGCTAACTGCTCATGCTTATCAATACCCTTACTTTGAAGATACAACAGTTAATCCTGGAGAGGCATAAAGTTTAAATCCTCACTGGCTAGTATATTTACACAAATTGAATGCAATGCTAAATCCGATCAACATTTTACAAATTTGTATGACTCATAAGTGTCATTAATTTTTGTAGCTTTTTTTAGAAGTAATGAGAATGTCTTAACAATTACTTGAGAAGATTTCATTCTCAAAGTCGATAAGTACCACCTTGACATAAGAAGAGAATGATAATGATTCAGGTGTATAACTTGAAAACACAACTCTGTCAAGAATAAAAGTCACCTAAAAAGGGACTCCTCCAATGCATATTTATTAAATAAAGAAATATCTTGGCAAGAATAACCTCAACAAGCAATTACCGATCAACAAAGAAAGATCATGTGTTGAAACTCATTCTTTCTCTAGCAGTCAGCTTCTCTGTCAAGGCAAGTAACTCCTTCTCCTTCAACTCTAGGTTGTTCCTAACAAACTCGGCTTTCTGTAAACGAATTAAACAAAATGTGTGTTACAAAAACTAACCATGTTTCAAAAACATGTTATAACAGCAAAAAAAATAAACTCACTTGCTCCTGTATACAGTTAAGTTTGCTACTGTTTATATCATCCTTTGCCTTCTTCAAAACCAAATTGGTTAGCTCAATCTTCTTTTGTGATTATTCGACTTCCTTCTCTTTCAGCTTAAAAGCCATCTCAATTTCATTTGCCTTTTCCTCTCTCTGGTTATTCATTCTCCGACCCTCACACAGCCTTTCTTCCCCTTCCTGTAGCTTCCTCTCTCTTCTTTATGTTTAGAAAAAGTTGCTTCATGTTCTTCCTGCCTGCAATATTTAATTAGCCCTCTAAAATTATTTCCAACTTCAAATAAATGCAAACTATTACAATCATTAACCCCAAAAAGTTTCGATATAGATAATACTCCGCATTAAAGGATATACGCTCCCTCCAAAGCAGACACTCACAAGTCTCAACCTCATGTAATTTCCTCTCCAACTCCAAGCTCTTTCTACTTGCCTCAACAAGCTTGGCATCTGCAGCATGAAACTTCCTTTCTACATCCAAAATATTTATCCTCAATTCCAAAAATTAAAGTATTTGCATTGACCAATTTAGTATCAGATGACAGCTTCATTTGGGCATGCTCTACACGAATTTCAATTAAATCATTCTCAAGCAGCAGTGAGGAAGTTTTGACTATTATTAACGCATATATGAATGAAACAATATAGCATAGCCTCAGAAATACTTGGTAACAATGCTTTTAGTATCTTTTAAGAAATTAGAAACAATTTCACCTGCAACACTGCATCATTTGGTACTCTGAAAAACAAAGGAACAAGGGGCTAAAGATGCAAAGTGTAAAGTTTCATAGCAACAATTGAAATACACAGATGAAATGAAACATGAAACTTTACAAGAGGGAAACAAATCATTCAAGTAAAAACCAAAATTAAAAAATAATTATCAGCTAACTGCAAAGATACTTTTTTCTGAAAAAGAAAATAACCAAAAAGATAAATCTAGTGGAAAGTAATAGCCCCCATCCATAGTTGGCATATATGTAAAGGCCTTAACTTGATGCCAATTATTCAATTTAAAGTAATAGACAATTTATCCTTTTTGCACAAGTATCGCAAAATACTAGATGGCAAAGACTTCATCCATACAAACTGATCAGTGTCAAAAACAAATAATTATATCCAGCAGAAGAGGACAGGTGAACACAAACCAAGATGAGTATAATTATTTTCAAGTAATAATGGAGAACAACACAAGCACCCTAAATCGAACTTAGAAACATAGAATCAATCAACCAAGAAAGGTAGAATTATTTTCAAGTAATAATGGAGAACAACATAAGCACTTAAATCAATCTTACAAACATAGAATCAATCAATCAACCAAGATGAGCATCAGACGGCATCAACACAAAACTAGATATAATAAGAGAATCTATACTTCAAAAAAGATAAAGATTAAAAAAGATAAAGAAACAGAGACAGAGGTGCATTCAAGTAATTACAAACATCTAAAAATTTGTTTTTGCAAAAAAATAAAATAAAAATCTTGCTTACAATTGTATTTAGTATCATGACCAACAACGCGATCATTCTCATCCACCAAAATACACCTACAAAAGTTTAAGGTTAAAGAACCATCATACACCAGGTAAGCCAAACAAAGCTTCAAATCAAATGAAAAAAAGGAAAGGGAAGAAGAAAAAAATCATAAAAGTGATAGTAATTTTAGGTTGCAAAAAGATATCAGTCATAAAAGTTTTATGATAGTAGTTCGGGAATAGATTACAAAATAAAGTGAATCGTACATCACAAGCAAGAGCCAAATATACTTGAAGTAGTCAACACGTAGTACCAGGATATTATCCTAAATCATGGACATCGTGTGATTAGCATTTCTTAGAACACTTATTACAAAAAGGTCCTTCAATAGTGTGCGCCCGGGTTAAACATATCTAAGTGGGTACTCTCCAAGAAAATATTTACACACAAAGCATGAAATAGTCCAATGTACAGTGACGTGCAATCAATGTACACATGACCTTCAACGTGTGATTTCAAGTGATCGCAAACCAAAATCAAGCCCTTTCTCCACTATTCCACCAACAAATTCAAACCCTCTTAGTATCTCTACTAAAATCCTTTTTTAAATCAGACCCTGTTTAAATTGAATAATTGGCATCAATTAGAAAAATTTGCTGAACATTAAAAAAAATGCATGAAGAGTGATAACAGTCAAAAACTATGAAAATAAAATAACCTTTAATAACAAAAGGAGGTTTTTAGTAAATAAAATATAATTGATTTTAGCAGAACTCCAAAAAATGGCAATACATAATTATACGGGTCTGCATCATTTAATCCAGATAAGGAGATAACATAATTAAGAAACCATATAGACGATAACCATAAGATTCCTACTTTAAAAAGTAAAAACCAAGTAGTAATGTAACTATTGAGTTCCAAGCATGAACCACAAGTGCAACCATATTTCTGTAAATCACAAAGAAGTGATGTGTGATTTTTACCAAAGCATAACACATCAAGTATTATGCCCATAAAGTTGTGTTTATTGCTTTTTGATTTATATTTGAATGAGTGTAAAAGAACTAAATTTCTCATAAAATATCAACTACAATAAGAAAACTTAATTTAAAAGGAAAACAATTCTAAAGATCATATTAAAATTGTTTATTACATACACTGAAACACCCAAATAATATGTGTATTGAATTTTAGCAGATAAATTACAAAATGTGGAGCTCTATATGTAATAAATTGACAAAGGGATTAGTAAAACCAAAACACAAGTAGTTGAACACTTGAAAATTAAGTGCTCTAAATGTAACCTACAAATTTTCTGATGGATTCAAGTCATCCTTAACTAGAAACCACCAAAATCAACTAATTTAGAGAGGAACAGTGTGACTAACTTTAAAATGAAGTAAACATGGTTCAAACATGACCTCCACTTCACAAGCATTACCAACCATTTGAAATGACTCAAAACCAATTCAAAAGGAGTAGCTTCATTTACAATATCTACTTTTTATTCACTCTTAGAAATTCCCCAAAGGAGGAAAAAAAGTAAAATTAACATGAAATCCATAAAACAAAACAGAGTTTCCATTTACGAAACCATTTTCTTACAAAAACTAGTAAAACATTGAAATGAATTACCTGGAAGAGCAGACTGTGTGGCCAACCCAAGTGGTGTTTCTTTCTGCATGAAAAGAAAACAATCAAAAATTAAAAAGACTAATATGATCGAGTTACTGAAAATTACTAAAAATTAAGCACAACCCAGTATACAACACACAAATCTTGTTTCAAACAGAGTTACTGAAAATTTCTAAAAATTAAGTTGCTCACATGTTCCTAATTAAGCACAACCTAGTATACAACAATTCATTCAATCAATCAATCAAACATTTGAACCACATAAATTAACAACAAATGAAATTTATTCATACTCAAGATGCTTCGATTTCTTGAAATAAAAACCTAAAATTATCTGAATAACAGAACAAAATTACAGAAAAGTAAATTTACCAGAGCCACCGATGAGGATGAGTTTAATGACGTAAACGAAATACAGCCCAACCCCAATTACACGAAGCAACCATGTGTATTATTTCTCAAAGTACAAAACCCTAGAAATCCTTCAGTACGCAGAAATACTAGCTCCATTTGATTGCTATGGTCGGGCGATACAATGAATTATTTGGTAGACGGTAGACGGTGCTCTCCATAATACCTTTCTATGTTTCAAAAAATAAATACTATGTAATACCTTTGTGTATTTTAGAATGGGTATTTGGGTTTATATTTTTTAAAATGGGTATTTGGGTTTATGTTTTATGTTTCCATTATTTATGTTTTTTAAAATGGGTATTTGGTTTTGGTTTTGGTTTTTTTAAAAAGTTTTAAACTTTGTGGTATAGTTATGTATTTTGTATTGTTTAATTTGAAATTATTAAAATTATTTATTATTATTTTTTGTTTGGTAAATATAAGTTAATATTAAGGTTATAAACTGAATAACCTTCCCATATACTAAGTTCGAATTTTTGTCCGGATATTTAAATTGAAAATTGATATTAAGTTATAACCGAATACTTATCTCTAATAAGAAGTATATGTCGGCGTGATATTCCTTTTAAAGTATGTAAACATAGCAATGCATGATGGGATTATTAGTTAGGGACAAATTCGGAATATACCGTTACCTAAGTTACTATAGCAATGTTTGTTATGTTAACATTTGGTCCACATGCGAAAATAACAAAAAAGGTTGCGGAATGAAAAGTTCTCTAATTCTAAGATGATTAAAGTGTTGTTCGATAAAACTGAATAAAAAGTTATGAAAGCATCAATATATATTCAGATCATGATTATACATCTTATGCCTCTTATTTGAGCCTTTTAAATGAGGGGTATTTTTTAGAAATAAAGTTCTTTAGCCTTTTGCAAAAAAATAAAATAAAAAGATATGAATGTATAAGAGAATCTGAATGAGCTTAATAAAGTAGAAGCTCTGAATATATAATGAAACGATGTGTTTGATAACTATCTGTCTAAAATATTTGCATACATGTATTTTCCTATTTTAACCATCTAGAGTATTATGAACAAATTGATTATGTAATTATAAATAAACAATATTATCTAAGAAAAATTAAATTTAAACTTGTGAACCATCTTTAATGGAGTATAGTATTAGTAATATACTTTTAGAAATAAATACTACTTTTTTAATAACATTTTATCAATCCATAAAATCAAAACAAAAGACTACAATAACATCATATAATTTGTTTAAAATAGTAAAAAAAAGATAGATATTGAATGTAATTTTTAATTGTACGTAAAAATATCATTCAACATTACTTCAAATTGATTCAGTCACAATTTTTTAGATGAATCGTTTAGACACGTTCAGACTTATTCAGATGTAAAACAAACAACCCCTAAGTCAATTTCTAAATTATAAAAATTATAAGTGTATATTTATTTATAATTACCAACTTTTACTTGATATATTCTGGCCGATTATTTCGTACAACTGAATTAGAACAAATAAATACATATATTTGATTAATAAATTAAATAAATAATGATAGAAATATAAGACAACATTAATAAAATTGCTAAATGTAAAAATTCAAAATATCAACTCTTTCTTGACATGTGTTAAATAATTATTTCGTATATCTAAATTAGAACAAAAAAATACATCAGTGCTAAATAAGTTAGTATTTCATGATTTTTTTAATTATCTAAATAATACTAATTATCTAAAAATAATAATTATTATCTAATACATTAAAAATGTTGTTCAATGTTTTTTGTAAATCAATATTGTGTATTAAACAAGTCAAAAGAAAAAAAATAATTTTTATTTCTAATAGAAGTGTAAACTGTTAAATAATTTCCATTTCTAATAGAAGTGTAAATTGTTAAATTTTAACTTCAATTATATTTCCTTCCCTATTTTTTCCTTGCCAGTTTTTCAGTTTTCCGCCGCTTGAATATCTGAAAACCATCCCCACAGGTGTTGACAGTTATAATAACATGCCACCGCCGCACTGCAGGCTACACCTCAATTATATGTTTCAAACCCAAGCCCTAAAACTTAAATCCCCAATTTCTGTCTCTAATTCAAGCCCTAAACTCAAATCCCCAAATATTTTTACTACTTGGTTGTGTACTTCTGTTATATTTGTCAAGAAAATCAATTTCCAGATATCATGTTTTGTCATTTTTGTAGGCTTGTTTGACATTTTGATATTCTCGTTAAGACTTGTTTTGTTAGTTTCATTTGTTAGTGTGGTTCTGGTGTCTGTAATGTGCTTTTACAAGTCTTGGAGTTGCATAAGAAACATAAGATGATTATTTATCAACTTGTCTCCTGTTGTTTGTATCATTCATGGCAATGCATGATTGATGCTAGGCGTTCTTACTGAACTTGTGCATGGTTGTATGTATGGCTGTTTTCAACAAATTTCTTGATTATGAAAGGTGAAATTGATCTAATAGGTAGCAACTTCTTTGGATGAGCCTGACCTGGAAGGAGGAAATTCATGAACTCTATGTTTAAGATTCTGTTTTAAAAGGTTATAGTAGTATGGTATAAATTTGGTTATATTCAAACAATATGAATGTAGAATTTCTAAAATTTTATTTCCAACCTTTGGGAATTATATTCATGCCCAAGTGACGGTCGGAAAAGAAATTATAAGTTTGTTCAAGAAATGACACAACAGAGTTACAGAATTTTTTTTATTGAAATAACATTATCTGATGAATGTAGTCTGTCATACATGTGGTGTCCACGTTGATTTAAAAAATCCGCTGGTAGGGTCACAATCCGGATCTTTTAATCTCTTTTTCTAAATTCTCTCTACCCTCACTCTTTTTATTTAGGAAAAAGGTTTTGAAGAATTTTTTAGGAGAAATGCCAACATGTACCATGTCGACGATTTGAACGTTTTACAGAGTCGCCAGTTGATAGATTTAAAATGGTTGTACCAACTCAACCGAGTTTTGTTTGAAAGAGGTCCACTTACTGGATACTGTCGAAACTTGATCTTTCAAAACAAATTTTTGAACTCGGGGGCTTGATTAAGTGTGGGGAAAGTGTTAGGCACTCCACGACTCCCGTGTAAACACGATACCGCATCTTTTCAATATTATCCTTTAAAACTAAAATGCGTGAGTGAATGCTGTTTGAAAATTTGGCATATTGATTTGATGGATTGAAAGTAGTGCTTTGCTTTGTTGAACCTATATACAAAGAGTTTGATTTGATTTGAAAATTAGTCTTTGATTTGATTTGCAAAAGAATTTAATTTTGATTTTTCTTTGAAAAACTTTTCTTTTGATTGATTTGAAAATGATGTTTTGAAAGTTGGATTATCAAACCCTTACGCTGCCATAGGAATTGAAGCTTGTTGATACTTTCAATTTTATCTTTATAGCCTTAAGGCTGAATGTGAATGGTTATTTGTCGGGCTGCGAAGCATCCTCGACCACAGAAAATACAAGTGTCGGTCTCCTCATGGGTATGAAAACCATCGGAAGGACCTTGACACGACAATTAATATTTTTTCATTATCTTGAGACCTTAAATCCGGATAACCGTTTTAAGGTCTGTTTACATGTACATTTCTACAGAAAAATTGACAGGGTACATTTGTAAATCGGAGTTTGTCCATCGTGGGAATTAGATTTCGATCGTTTTGATTGTGAATCCCACGATTCCTAGGCTCACATACGAGTAGCCAAAACTTGCACAGTTCAAATTTGTACAGAAATAGATAAATATCCCAAAATTGCCAGAATCGAGGATTCATTCAGTAAATCCCGGTTCGCACGGCCAAATCGTCTCGTTCCCACTAGAAAGCGATCTAAGGGACGCGAGGTTGCTTTTGAAGCTGAAACTAGAAAGAAAGCTAGATTTAAGAAAATCTCCGCCATTCTAGCTTTCCGGTTCAGTATGGAGGTTTTGAACCGTTTGAAAACTAGAATTGGCGAGATTTGAATAAATCTAACCCGCCTGCAAAGATATCAGTGTCAATTCATATAAGATGAATATTTACAGCAGCAGTTGAATAGAAAGCGAGTAAAGCAATATATATATATATATATATATATAAATATATATAAAAGCTGTAAAGGGCGATGGGTTTTCACACCGGTGCCCAGACTAGAATTGAAATATATATATATATATATATATATATATATATATATATATATTGACAGAAACGTAGTCAACCAAGATTGGAAAGAGGACCAGTGATGGTGAAAGCTACTTATATATGCATAAATATATATAAAAGCAGTAAAAATGCCACAGAATGATCCAGACCGAACTGGAATGTAAATGTATAGAAAAGTAGTCAACTAGTGACTGGGGAGATCACCTAGTATGGCGAAGTGTACAAAAAATAGTATAAAGGCTACGAAATAGTCTAGACCAGACTGGAATGTAAATTGCAGAAAAGTAGTCAACTAGTGACTGGGGAGATCACCTAGTATGGCGAAGAGTGCAAAAGCAGTAAAAAGGGCGATGGATTTTCACGTCGGTGCCCGAACTGAATTGAAATATATATATATATATATATATATATATATATATATATATATATATATATATATATTGACAGAAATATAGTCAATCAAGACTGATACGAGGACCAGTGATGGTGAAAATCGCTCATATATGCGTATATATATATAAAAGCGGTAAACTACCTCAGATTTGACATTCGGGCTTGATAGAATTGAAATATTAGTATATATAGAGTTAAATATATACAAAAAAGGGCCAAACCCGGACTGGAAAGAGTCCAGAGAAGTTGCCAGAACGTGTGTGCTAGTGCATTGAAGCTGCTGGAGATGACGGATCATCAATCCGAGTTGTAGAAATGCCAGAAAATCAGTTTATGCACAAAAATGTACCAAATTTTGACGAAAATGGCCACGGAACTAAGTTCCGGGCATTTTTAGAAAACGAAACTTAACGTGCAAGTGTATAAAAGTACGAATAAGAATATTCATTTTCTGATCGTGAAAATACTTACAATAGAGTGCTACACGGGGTTTTTGCCAAATCGTAGGCTCTATACGTCCAAATCTACCAGTTATTTTCTGATATGTGGTAGTATATGGGTATATCTACGTGTTAGAGTAAAAATATTTTGGTTTGGAAGAGGTGTACAAGTAGGAAAATTGAATTGCCAGAGCTTCGCTGTGTTTTTCGATTCTTTAAAATGAGGGGGGTGGCCTCATATTAATAGACCAGGGAGCCTCCACTCTACCTGCTTCTGCCGCAGGTAGAGGTGAAGCTCCCTTGGTGGGGCCCGTGGTGCCGCGTTCTATCATCTCAAAGTACGTGCACTCCGGACAACGCGCAGTCGAAGTCGAAACTTTCTAACTTTTGGTCGGAGAGTCAGTTTGAGGCATGCGATACATTTTTGAAAAGCCCTCGCCGAGAGTGTTGCAATGACATAGATAAAACATTTTTTGGTCCTAGAAGACGGGATCATAACCAGGTCTTTTATTCCTCGCAGTTTGTCCGTTGAGCTGTCTTGCGTCGTTTGCACTCGGGATCATTGTTATAGTTCATTCTGACTTCGATGGCATCAATTCGGCTTGTGTTTGACTGAATCAACTGAAAGTTGATAAAATGACCAGTTTGCCTTTCCCAGGGTGGTCCTTGGTGGATCTGGCTTCCCAGGGTTATCTCTGGGGCTGAACTGCACTTTTTGGATTAATACTGGGGCTGATCTGTACTTCCCGAGCTGAGATCGGGGATGATTTGACATATTCTAGGTCCATGTCAAGGTTGACCTGTACCTTCCGGGTTGATGTCGGGGATAACTTAATGGCCCTATATTGAGATCGGGATTGATCGGTATCTCCCAGGTTGCTGCCAGGGCTGATTTGTACCTCTCGGGTTACTGTCGAGGCTGATTTATACCTCTCGGGTTATTGCCGAGGCTGATTTGAAGACCCGATATTGAGATCGGGGTTTGAACTGATGGTCCAATTGGAGATCTAGGTTAATCTGACTATCTGATTGGAGATCAGAACTGGATAGACGGTCTGATTGGAGATCAGAGCTAGATCGACTATTCGATTGGATATTGGAGCTGGATTGACGGTCCAATAGGAGATCGGAGCTGGATTGATGGTCTGATTGTTGATTGGAGCTGGATTGACTGTCCGATTGGAGATCGAAGCTGGATTGACCATCCGATTGGAGATCGGAGCTGGATAGAAGGTCTTATTGGAGATCGGAGCTGGATAGACGGTCCAATTGGAGATCGGAGCTGGATTGATGATCCGATTGGAGATCGGAGCTGGATTGATGGTTCGATTAGAGATCAGAGCTGGATTGACCGTTCGATTGGAGATCGGAGCTGGATTGATGGTCTGATTGGAGATCAGAGCTGGATTGACTGTCCGATTGGAGAGCGGAGCTGGATTGACCGTTCGATTGGAGATCGGAGCTTGATTGAAGGTTCGATTGGAGATCGGAACTGGATAGACGGTCTGATTGGAGATCGGAGCTGGAT
Source organism: Panax stipuleanatus (assembly GCA_020205555.1). Lineage (NCBI taxonomy): Eukaryota > Viridiplantae > Streptophyta > Magnoliopsida > Apiales > Araliaceae > Panax > Panax stipuleanatus. The sequence goes on from CM035117.1 coordinate 72,419,327, forward strand.
TGACGGTTCGATTGGAGATCGAAACTGGATAGACGGATCGATTGGAGATCAGAGCTAGATAGACGGTCCGATTGAAGATCGGAGCTGGATTAACGGTTCGATTGGAGATCAGAGCTGGATTTACAGTCTAATTGGAGATCGAAGCTGGATTGACCGTCCGATTGGATATTGGATTTGACTAGAGTACCGACATTGGTTATCGAATTTTACTGGAGTACCGATATTGGTGATCAAATTTAACTGGAGTACCAATATTGGTGATCAAATTTGACTAGAGTACCGACATTGGTGATCGAATTTGAGTTTACCGACATTGGTGGCCGAATTTCAACTGAATGACCGGCATTGGTGGCTGAATTTGGATTGGAAACCTGGTATTGGTACCGGGATTGGCTTGATTGACGGTTTTGTCCTCCCACAGTGTTCGTACTGGGGTAAGGAAAATTTCGAGTGTCTACAGATGCCCCTCTTTATCATGTCCATGCAATGTAGTGGAATGGACATGATAAATATTAGTAGACACTAGAAATAAGATAAATGCTAGAGTCGCTATGAAGGCTGGGTGTCTTTGAATGGAACAGGGCGACTCTTGGCTGCTTACGTCATCTATCTGCTGGGGATGACGTTGTCATGGACAGCCCTTAATGTTATTAATAGGTTACCGTGAACTATTCTTGTCATTTTCTGCTGGGGATGACGTTATTCTTGGTAGCCTGTTTAACTTTGATGGGGATGAGGTTGTCGAAGATGAGCCATCACAGATTATTCTCGTCTTGATCTGCTAGGGATAACATTCTCTGCGATAGTTTCGTAGATTCTGATGAGGGTGATATGATTGATACTACCTCAGCGATCTGTTTGAGGATGTGTATAACAAATTCCATCATTGGTGATGGATTATTATAATTACTCCTGTCACTGGATCCATTTCGATGCTTGACTGGGGTTGAGCCGAAGATTGAAGCGTCATTGGGGTTAAGCCAATGGCTGTACTGGATTTCGGTCTATACCCAAACTTCACGGGAATGAAACCAACGGTTGAATTATCATTGCTCAGTGCCCGACGCTTCGCTGGGGTTGTGCTAATGGCTGAATTGTCATCGGTCAGTGCCCGACACTTCGCTGGGGTTGTGCCACCGACTGAATTTATTTCGGTTAGAATCCGAACTTCGTTGGAATCAACGGCTAAAATGTCATCGGTCAATACTCGACGCTTCGCTGGGGTAGTGCCAATGGCTAAATCGTAATTGGTCAGTTCCCGATGCTTCACTGGGGTTGTGCCAGTGGCTGAATTGTCATCGGTCAGTGCCCGATGCTTCGAAAGTGGCAGTTTTTGGCAGTTTTACGCAGTTTTTGAGCAGTTTTTTTGCAGTTTACTTTGTTGATCCCCGAACATGGCTCCGGGATGAATACCAAGGGTCTCTGTGGGGTTTCCCTTTCTATCGGATTCCCGCTTCTTAAACACAGATTTTCAAGACAAACCGCTCAATCGCGTAGTGATTTTTCTTCAGATTTGACTTGGCAGCACATAAGAACTCCGTTTTGACCCCAATTGAACTGATCCTGGGGGAGTGGGACCCACCCTGGGTTGCCACAGGTGGAGGTGCGGAAGCCGCAGGTGGGCCCGCTTCCACCTGGGCTATTTAATGGGCTGCGGGATTTTTATTTTTCAAGTTTCAGTTTTGAGTTCCATACGAATTTTGATCTTCTTTTTCAGATCTACGGAGCTTGGACAGTTTTTTTTGAATTCGTCAGTTCCTACGCGATCAGCGCAGCGCAGGTAACGTTTTTTTATCCTTTTTCGCAAGTTTTGATCGTTAAAAGCATGCGAACCACTCAAGGGCCTTTCAGACGGAATATATAAAAAAATGTATGCCTATATGACCTGCTAAAAATTTTCTGACTACATATGTATGCTGTTGGGTTTGTACGAAATCGTGACGCAATTAAATTACAAAAATTAGCGGAAGCATGGTATATCAGAGTTTAAATGTTTCTACAAAACCATCACCCGGATCATCCTTTATGCAAATTATTAATTTAAAATGATAAATAAGAAGTTACGGAATCATACCCTTGTAGAACGAAGCTTCCACAGGTACGAGTTCAACTCCTTGTTCTTCGTGATCTCCTTGAATTTTCGAGTTAGATTCCTTCCTTTGATCAACGTTAGCCACCCAAGTTTTTGGCCTCTAGAGGTGATCCACCAAGGAAGATGAATTATCAAGAAAGAGGGTGGTTGGCTTAGTTTTATATCCTCTATAGAAAAGCAGTAGTCTCCAACAATTGAAATTTTCCATCAATTGATATCTATTATAAGACTCCTCTTATATAGATATTGGTCAACCCTTCTAATCCTATTAGACATGAAATTTCATTTAATTAATTAAACTCCTTTAATTAATTTAGGCTTCCCACCACATTGAAATAGTTAATTAAATTCATTTACTTAATTTGTCTCCTAATCTTATTAGGAATAAATGAGAGTACTAATATTAAATTAATTACTAAACCCCTTTAGAAATTAAAATAATAATAATTGTTATAATATTAATAAGACTCCTCTTATTAACTTATATTTAATATTTCCAAAATATTAAATAATAAACATTAAGCTATTTAATTTATTCTATCACCATAGATTAAATTAATTACACTTAATGCATTATTACGATTATTCCATTACCTTCTTAAATAATTATTCTTCCTTTTAAGGTTTGACCTTTTAGGTTTTCCATATTAAACCGGTTGTGAATAAATCAATTAGAACAATTCTAATCTTATTTAAATAAATAAATTAAACTAATAATCTATTTAAATAAATAATATTTATTCTACAATAGGGATAAGCCTCCCTAGCGATCAACGACTTTTCAGATAATATAGATTTCAACATTAATCATAAAAGAACCTGTGAGTAAATAGTTACCGTACAATTCAATCCTTCCACCATACAATGTCCCAATTAAATATAAGACATGGATTTACTATCAAGTCTTATTTTATTTAATTATATGTATTTCAATTAGAAAATGCACAACTCCAAATAATGCAAATTAGAAACTCCTTTCAAATTTCATTCCACCTTGGCCAAGGATTCCTGGGTTGTCATTTAACGAATCACATATGACATATCTCCTCTTTTACTAGAGGTGGTAGATTATTAATTGATCATTCATTATCTCCATATATAACTCATTATACCCAAGCATACCCTTTTATATATCCTAAAGGGCTTTAAGGAATAAGTCAAAGTATAATTCATTACATACAAGATACTATGATGATCTCAAGTCCAAGGATCACTTGTACTACTATCACATTAGGAATTTCTATTGACAGGCGAGTAAAACTCCATTAGGTATTCCATAGCGAGTCACGTTCAGTGAACTTATTCTCCAATAAACACCTACATACTTTCTTTAGTGTCTCCTCACAAATGATCATGAGATCAATCATCCTCATCCAATGAGCAAGCAACATATGTACTAATCTATCCGAATTTACTAATCCCCGTTTTAGTAATCCCACAATTGGGAACTATTTTAGTTTTAATGCTTTCTAAGAATTTAGATCTCATTAGCATGATCATCATCATGATTCTAAAAGCATTGCTTAAAACTATGGGTTATTTACATATTATAAAAATAGCACCATGTAAATAATTAAATGCCTTTAATAAATGAATATTTTTATTAATAAATAAATAAGATTGTCTCCAAAGTATATGTTTTATCATCATACATGATTGGCTTGTAAGCATACTACTTTCAATCTCCCACTTGCACTAAAGCCAATCGTCATGGTATCTCATACCCTTCTTCTCTAAGTGACGATCAAACTGCTGTTAAGTTAAAACTTTAGTAAATGGATCTGCAATGTTATCTTAAGAGTCTATATGCTCTTCTTTCAATGATTTTTTTAATCAAAGCCGCAACACATATTTAGATTCAAGATGAGACTTAGGAACTATTTCTAGTTCTGTAATGAACTTTTCATCCGAAACATCAACTTGCAGCTTCACTTACAATTATATACTTTATTTTTGTCACTAAACCAGCAACCTTTTTGTTGTTTGGAACCTTTCCAATTCACTGCACCATCTTTCAAGGTAAAGTGGATTTGCTATCGTCTTGGTCAGTTTGAAAACTTGAGTCTATTTAGCACTCTAGTTTAATTCAGACTCATCATGTGATATGATGACATTCTTAGTGTCAGTTAAGTACTTTAAGATGTTTATCACTGTCTTATAGTGATTTTCTCCAGAATATGACTGATCAACATCAAGTCTCGTATATTTTATTGCATACATGATAGTAGCTCATGCGATCTCTCTTTTATTGAGGATAATTTTAGAAAGATTCACTCCATTGCTCATCATTATGAGGAACCTTTTGGAGTTTGCCATGCTAAACGCCTTTAGCATCTAATGAATATGCGTTCCCTTGGGTTAAGCCGAACATCCTTTTAAATCTTTCAATAAAGATTTATATCCCCAATGTGGGATGTTCTACCCAAATCATTCATGGAGGAATGTTTAGACAACATTGTTTTGATCGATTTTAGCATTGGAATTTTATCCCTATTAGTAATATATCATCAACATATAATACAAGGAATGAAATAGCGCTCCCACTAACCTTCTTGTACACACATGGTTCATCCTCATTTTTGATAAAATCAAACTCTTTGATTGTCTCATCAAAACGAATGTTCCATCTACGAGAAGCTTGCTTCAATCCATAAATAGATTTGTTATAGCTCATATACATAATTTGCTTCAACTATTGAAACAAATTCATTTGGCTGTATTATACATACATTCTCCTCTAATATTGTATATTTGAGGAAGGGCGTCTCCACGTCCATTTTGCCAGATTTAGTAATAATAAGCTGCAACCGCAAGTAAAATCCAAATGAACTTGAGCATTGCTTTTAAGATCCATTTTGATTTTATGGTCATCTACCATTTCCCTGAGTCTTTATTACTCATACCTTGTTTATAATTCAATGGATCATCATCATTCATGACATGTACCTCATCGTCATCCTCTATAACGAATCCATACCTCTCAGGTATCTTCAGTACCTTTCCATATTTACGAATAGGGTGTTGTACAGTAGGTGTCTCTACTTGGGAAGGTTCATCCACTTGATCTGTAGTGGTTTGTGGTTCTTGAATTTCTTCAAGATCTAATTTTCTCCCACTAGCCCCTTCAAGGATAAACTCATTTTTCCAAGAAGGCAGCGTGTTTCACAACAAACACCTTTTTTTTAGTAGGATTGTAGAAATAGTATCCCAAACTTTGTTTAGGATATTCCACAAAACGTGCATTTATCTGATATTGTCCCAAGCTTATCATATTAAAACTTTTTCACATAAGCTGGACATCCCCAAATCTTAACATGCTTAAGACCAGGTTCTTTCTTGTCCACATCTCATATGGAGTCTTGGGGATGGATTTCGAGGGGACCTTATTTAGTAGATATGAAGCCGCTTCTAGGCCATAACCCCAGAATAATATTGGAAGATTGGTAAAACTCATCGTGGATCAAACCATGTCCAACAATGTTTTATTTCTCCTTTCAGATACTCCATTTAACTGTGGTGTACCTAGTAGAGTCCATTATGAGATTATACCATTTTTTTTAAGACAATCGAGAAACTCACCGCTTAAGTATTCACCACCTCGATCTGATCGAAGAATCTTAATACTTTTTCTAGTTTGTTTCTCTACTTCACTTTTGAACTCTTTGAACTTTTCAAACGATTCAGATTTGTATTTCGTTAAATACACTTATCTATATCTTAGAGCTATCATTAGTTAATAAAATAAGAATACCCTCCCCGTGCACTTGTTGTCATAGGTCCTTAAACGTCTGTGTGAACCAACACTAACAACTCTGTAACTCTTTCTCCTTTTTCCACTAAAAGTAGATTTAGTCATTTTACCCATGAGACAAGATTCACAAGTTGGATATGATTCATAATCAGATAGCTCTAAGAGCCCATCCTTATGCAACTTGGATAATCTCATTTCATTGATATGACCGAGTCTATAGTGCCACATATAGGTATAATTAATATCATCTCTTTTCCTTTTCTTAGTTTGTTCTATTTGAAGTATATTTTCATGCAAGTCAAGTATATAAAGTCCATTTTGTAGATTTTCAATACCATATAAAACATTGTTTTTTATAAATTGAACAATTGTTATTTTTTTATTATAATTTCAAATCCATCCATATCTAATACAGAATTTAAAATAATATTTCTAATGATATTCGGAACAAAATAACAATTATTTAAATAAAAAGACTTGTCCGTAGGCAGTGCTAAACAATAAGTGCCTACAGTTAATGCAGCAACCTTTGCTCTATTTTCCACTCGTAGGACAACCTAATCCTTGTTCAGCTTTCTACTTCTGACCAGTCCCTTCACATTATTAGATATGTGAGAACCACAACCGGTATCCAATACCCAAGTAGAATTTTGACTTTCTGAAAAATTAATTTCAATCATGAACAAACCTTGATTGGAAGTCGAAGCTTCTCCAAGCATCTTCTCAGCCAAAAACTTCTTGCAGTTCCTATTCTAATGACCCGGCTCATTACAATGGAAGTACATTCCTTTGCTAGCTGGATCAAGTTTCTTTTGTTCTTTTATGTTCACCTTGCCTTTGGTTATCCGAGATCGGAAGAGCTCCTTAGATATCTCATATCTACTAGTCCTACTCTGTTCACCGTACAACTTCTTGAGGTGAAGCAACATAGTAGGAGCATCCATGTTTTCGTGCTGACGCTGAAGCTCGTTATTCATGGATGTGAGCATGATGCATTGAGCCACAGATGCATCATCTTGCCACTTTACAATGGTGACAATCTCTTCCTCAGAGGCTGTTTCTGGAACAATTCCAGGGACAGGTGAATTTAAGACTTAAGAAATCTTTTTAGTAGTGAGAACTATTCTCAAATTTCTTAGCCAGTCCTCATAATTCGGGTCGGTAAGATTATTTGCATTAAGTATGCTTCGTAGTGAGATTAATGATTTTGACATTTTTAAATTTTTGCATGTGAAAAGATAATATTTTAGCAAACATTCATTTTTATTAATTTTTGCATACCAAAATAAATTTAGGTTTTTATTTTAAATTGGTATCTCCCACTATTTTCATCAAACTATATTACCCTCACTTATATAGTTCGGCAACATCTAATTAAAGATTTGATAGTGAGAATAAGGATCCCATTTCAAATGTATATAACCTTGTGGATAGCACAACAAGCGATATATAAATAAATAGGTAGACAACTCTTGTCAATTACATCACCATGTAAATCCTTTTATTTTTGCCTCTTAAATCATAATAGTCAAGTGTGTGCTCATTCGAACTAAAATGAATTAAGTTAAGTCCAGCCTAGCACTTCTATAAATTCAAAAAAGAAAATGGTCGTCCTTGTGGATAGCACAACAAGACTAGATCGTTCAATTTTCTTGATAAGCATCAAATGTGATTAAATAACATTTTAAATACTCAATACTCGCCTTGTGGATAACACAACAAGCTCATATTAAATATTTAATACTCGTTTAATTAATCATGCTAGAAGGCGACGTTCGATATTCCTAATATCTTTTAACGTTTCGAACTTAATATTATTTCTTTAAGGGGTTTGTTACTATTTGTCTCATCTTGTTTAGCGCGCATGCACATATATATATATATAAAATACGTGTCATTTTATTAAACATGCGAAGCATGTTTGCATAAAATATAATATATATAATATTTAGCATGCAAATATAGAATACTATATTCTACCTGGATTGATTATGGACTTTTATTCTAGTTTGGTTCACTAGAGCCACCAAGTGAACTAAAAGGTCAAACCTAAGTGTGCAAGAAATAAAATTTAAATGTAACTATTACATTTAAACCCGGGCTCCATACAAACGGGTCTTCACGCGCTCCTTGCTCCTTGGTTTCCAATTTGTTCAAGATAATTCTCACTATTTCTATTACATTAAACTATTTAATTTAAATAGAAACCTTGATCAGCAGTCAAGGGGAAGTACATAAGAGGGAGATAGAATTTACATCGAGAAAAAAAAAATCAGAGAAGACAAAATACGCAGACCCCATTTAATAAAATTCATTTATTCAAGCATTCAACTAAAATAAAATTCAATCACATTGGTCAATAGTCTATAATCAACCCCATTTATTTTCATACTTGTCACCATATGTATCAATAAATAAATATTCATCTCATGAATTAAAACATTCCATATATATATGAGTATCATTTAATGGGCAATTTTAAATTGCATGAAATCCAATTTCAAGATTAAAATAAACTCTTTATTTTAATTATAAATTTATTAAGAATATAATATATAAATTTATGTATATATATATATATATATATATATATATATATATATGTTATAAGTGACTAATTTGAAATCCTGATTACCTTTTGAAAAAACTAATCCCGCAGGTTACCTTTTTTTTTTCTTTCTTAAAAACCGTGGGTCTCAACAAGCTTCCTTATAATCATAACAGCCACTACCTACCTTTTTCTACCGAGTACGCCCATGCCATTAATTACCGAATACTTTTAAAACATTGGATCCCCTTTTTTTTTTAAATAAAACCTATCCGTAACTTTTGAATAAACAGATCCTTTTTTTTAGTATTCTTTTAATAACACGAATTCATAGCGGAAAAAATAATAATAATGTTATACAATTAATTATGTCCAATAAATTATTCTAAATATATACCCATATAATATGGAATCAAAACAATTAATAATTGCATAAATGTTTCGCTCTAATGCCACTGTTGGATTTGTACGAAATCGTGACGCAATCAAATTGCAAAAATTAGCGGAAACATGGTATATCAGAGTTTAAATGTTTCTACAAAATCATCACCCGGATCATCCTTTATGTAAATTATTAATTTAAAACGATAAATAAGAAGTTATGGAATCATACCCTTGTAGAACGAAGCTTCCACAGGTACGAGTTCAACTCCTTGTTCTTCGTGATCTCCTTGAATTTTTGAGTTAGATTCCTTCCTTTGATCAACGTTAGCCACCCAAGTGTTTGGCCTCTAGAGGTGATCCGCCAAGGAAGATGAATTATCAAGAAGGAGGGTGATTGGCTTAGTTTGCTATCCTCTATAGAAAAGGAGTACTCTCCAACAATTAGAATTTTCCATCAATCGATATCTATTATAAGACTCATCTTATATAGATATTGGTCAACCCTTCTAATCCTATTAGACATGGGATTTCATTTAATTAATTAAACTCCTTTAATTAATTTAGGCTTCCCACCACATTGGGAATAATTAATTAAATTCATTTAATTAATTTGTCTCCTAATCTTATTAGAAATAAATGAGAGAACTACTATTAAATTAATTACTAAACCCCTTTAGAAATTAAAATAATAATAATTGTAATAATATTAATAAGACTCTTCTTATTAATTTATATTTAATATTTCCAAAATATTAAATAATAAACATTAAGCTATTTAAATTATTCTATCAACATAGATTAAATTAATTATACTTAATGTAATATTACGATTATGCCATTACCTTCTTAAATAATTATTCTTCCTTTTATGGTGTGACCCTTTAGGTTCTCCATATTAAACCGATTGTGAATAAATCAATTAGAACAATTCTAATCTTATTTAAATAAATAAATTAAACTAATAATCCATTTAAATAAATAATATTTATTCTACAATAGGGATAAGCCTCCCTAGCGATCAACGACTTTTCAGATAATATAGATTTCAACATTAATCATAAAAGCACCTGTGAGTAAATAGTTACCGTACAATTCAATCCTTCCACCATACAATGTCCCAATTAAATATAAGACATGAATTTACTGTCAAGTCTTATTTCATTTAATTATATGTATTTCGATTAGAAAATGCACAACTCCAAATAATGCAAATTAGAAACTCCTTTCTAATTTCATTCCACCTTGGCCAAGGATTCCTAGGTTGTCATTTAACGAATCACATATGACATATCTCCTCTTTTACTAGAGGTGGTAGATTATTTATTGATCATTCATTATCTCCATATGTAACTCATTATACCCAAGCATACCCTTTGATATATCCTAAAGGGCTTTAAAGAATAAGTAAAAGTATAATTCATTACATACAAGATACTATGATGATCTCAAGTCCAAGGATCACTTATACTACTATCACATTAGAAATTCCTATTGACAGGCGATTAAAACTCCATTAGGTATTCCATAGCGAGTCATGTTCAGTGAACTTATTCTCCAATAAACACCTACATACTTGCTTTAGTGTCTCCACACAAATGATCATGAGATCAATCATCATCATCCAATGAGCAAGCAACATATGTACCAATATATCCGGATTTACTAATCCCTTTTTTAGTAGTCCCACGATTGGGAACTATTTTAGTTTTAAAGCTTTCTAAGAATTTAGATCTCATTAGCATGATCATCATCATGATTCTAAAAGCATTGCTTAAAACTATAGGTTATTTACATATTATAAAAACAGCACCATGTAGATAATTATATGCTTTTAATAAATGAATATTTTTATTAATAAATAAATAAGATTGTCTCCAAAGTATATGTTTTATCATCATACATGATTTGCTTGTAAGCATACTACTTTCATATGCATATCTTACGGTAATGCACGTTTGGATGTAAGAAAATTCAGGTTCTGAGACAGTGATATTTTTCACTTTTTGACCAGTTTAGTCATCCTTTTTGAGGCCTAGTGAGCCTGGATTTTAAATTAAAAATGTTCATGGTAATTTGGCTACCATGTGAGGTTGACTTTTGATTTTTCTTCATAAATATGAACTGTTTCTATTTTTGGACAGGTATGCTACTGAATGGACACCTAAACATGCCTGTGTGCCTGTGGACAGTCTATTTTATAAAGGAGACTCTAGCGAAATTTTTCCAAAACCTTAGGCATTGAAAAATATGCATTTTTGACTCTACTGGGAATTTTTTTTGTTATTGTGGAGTTTCCAACCCGCGGGTCGACTAATCTCCACAACCCGATACCAGAGCGGTTTGCTACCCGACTTACGTCAGGGGTATCGTGGCCATACAGAATTATTTCTAATTCCTCACATTATTGCTAGTGGGGTTCGATCCCAGTATGTCCGGGTTTTCGGCTCATCCTAGGGCGATCCTTACCGCTGCGCCAACGCTTGTGGTTTTTACTAAGGATTTTTGACTGACCCATGCAGGTTTTTAGCTTCTAGGTTTTGAAAACATGCAGTTTTGACTTTACTGGGTATTTTTGACCGACCCATGCATGTCTTAGGACCTAGAGAGATATATGTTGTACTGATTAAAAATGATAAGCCACAGGTTTTAGGCTTACCTCACCCTTTCTGAGGTGATTTGGAGTATTGGTGTATGCGATGGATCGCGAGAGACTCGACATTTCTAGCAGGGTATCCTCAGGTATCATACGGAGGAGGGTTTCTGATGTTCCCCAGCCTCGTCCAGCTCGGACTCCTCGTAGATTGGTGGATGCGGTGATTCGTCCAGCACAGGACGAGCAGCCACTTGATATTGACGATGAGAAGGCTCCTTTTGTTGCTCCTGTTCCAACTCAGGCTCCACGTGCAGAGGTCCTTGGCATTGTTGTGCAGACGCAGGAGCTGCTGGGCGACTTGAGTCGCCATCCATCTTGATGTCTTCATGCCAATGAGGTGACTTGAAGTTTTTTTTTCTTCTTGGATTCTTTTCTTCCTTTTTACTATTCTCGGGGCATAGATTTTTGACATGGGTTAATTTTTTATGCAGGTTCCCGGCTTTACGCAGCCTCAAGGGAACTGGTTCAGTGTGCACTCCCTGTATCATACTTTCCACTAGAATTACAAGGAGATCGTAGATGGCTGGGGCTTTCAGGCCTTTTTCTCGATCATTCCCCGTCGTTGCCCCTTGGGGTATATGAGGGCTTTGTTTGAGCGCTGGTTCCAATAGACTCAGTCCGTTCATCTGCTAGATTGCGAGGTGATGATGACTCCTATGGATTGGAGATTTATCACCGGCATTGAGTTTGAGGGTGAGCCAGTACCTATTATGACTGACATTACGCCCATTGTCGTTCGGTCCCTGCTGGGGGTCCCTACGATGGCATTCAAGGGTCGGGTCCGATTTGGTCCCTTGAGTATAGATGCCCAGGATGGGACTTTATAGGAGCCCCTGTCGATGATTAGAGGGCTAGAGATCGCATTCTGAGGTGATTATTTTTGTCGATCATCAGGGGTTATTTTGTGGCGGATAACTCATCAACTGTGTCCTTCGCCTTGATTAGCGCCACTCGACATGTAGAGCGCCTCAGTAACTATGATTGAGGCTCCTATACCTTTTCCTATTTTCTCCGTGGCATGCGCATGCTTTCGGAGGGTATGACGGAGGCTTGGGTAAGATTTTACCCATTTCTACTGGTGAGTACATCTTTCTGTACCTTTTTAATTTCAGTAGTCATTTTTGTTAGTTTTGGTCACTGCAGACTTTTGATATTTGCATGATCAGCTTTGGGCATTTGAGAGGCTTCCTTGCCTACAGCCCGCTTCTGCCCTAGATCTGGAGACCTATCCTTGAGGACGGAGATGGTATCACTCCACTTTGATGGAGGTCCCTGTTGCTGAGGGATTCACTCACTCCCATTTGCAGTTGGAGCTTTTGACGGCGGGTTCGATCACCTGGACGCCGTATACCTCCGAGTTTTTGACCGTTGGATTTGAGGGAGGTGTCCCTATAGGTCGGGAGTTTGTTTTATCTACCCGTAGAGTCCCTTTGTTGACGATTGGAGGCTGGGAGCTCTATCTTGGAGAGCGTGCCATTAGGAGCATTATGAGGGAGATTCGCATTCCCACTACTTCTCCTGCTTGGCATCATTGGCCATTGACCGTGCTATTGATAGATATCCCTATGGAGGGCATAGATGGCTTCGCCTTATCAGAGGGATCGTACAGCCAGGAGGCCTTTAGCAGTTGGTGGAGTCCTCGCACTATTGGAGCTCAAACTCGTGCCACCCAGTTCATGGCAGACATGGTGCTAAGGTCTGTGATGATGACGGACTTGATAGCTTGCCTTAGGGAGCCTACTCATGCAGACCAAATAGCTGATCTGACTAAAGAGTTGGAGCAGGCTCGTTTATTTATCTGGCACCTTGGCCGAGATCCATCAAAGGCATATTTTTTTGACCCGTCCAGCTCTGTAGTGAGTCCCTCTTTAGGTCCATTTAGCTATAGCTATGCAGGGGCAGATCCTCCCTTATACCGCCTAGACATGCCTGATAGCAGCTATTTTGTATCCACTAAGGAGATGGAGCATGTCGATCTCTTTGACACTGATGTCTTCGACTTCCTCTGATAGCTATTGGAGCTATATTTTTGGTCAGCCACTATTTTGGCTATTTGGCAGTTGTGCCATCATTTTTATAGACCACTATATTAGTTGGGTGGTGGTGCCCCATTTCTATGTATTTTCCTTTCTGCTTTGTATTATCAGACAAGGATGATGTCTTGCAGTAGATAATTTGTTGTAGATATTCATGATCTTCTCTATCTATTGCATCATGTTTATATTTGTCATCATGCATATATTATGTCATGTGTATACATTCAGACAGCTGTAACTTGATTTGACCTCGGGATGGTCTTGTGGTACGGTGCTACAGATGACGTCGTCTGCGGTCAGCCGTATTGAGCATTCACCACAGTCTTAGGTGGCTGCATCATTGAGGTCGTGGTATGAGAGCCTGCCCTACGCAGTCAGAGGGACAGTGGACCACATGTTGGGGCATTCGTTGGCCCTTATAGGTTTTCGGGTGCCATCTGGATTTGTTGATGGCATTTTACCCTTCTGGATACCTGAAAGACAGGTGTTCCGCTTCGGGCGCCATGAGTTAACGCCGTCTCTCGAGGAGTACGAGCGATTTACTGGGTTGGCTCTGGATTTTCCATGTACTCGTACGACTATCAGTGATATGAGGGGACCCGTTTACCCGTATGTTCTGTCTTCGTCAGAGTTTGATAAGGGACGAGATTGTATCTGGACACGTGATATCGATTGATTTCCTGATCGATCAATTTGGCGAGCTCGACAGCTACGATCGCTATGTCGGAGATTTTATTATTTCAGTAGAGGCATGACATCTAGCCAGAGTAGACATTCTGCTGATGTGTATTATGGCATATGTCTATATGTCGCTTCACTTGGATCATCTAGATGTGGGATTGGTAGTTGTAGTTCGGGCCTTTAGACAGGGTAGCGCCATCATCCCGATGATTTTGGTTGAGATATTTAGATCCGCCACACATTGTAGTACCCATCCAGAGGGGTTTTTTAGGGGCAGCTCGGTCTTGCTGTATATATGGCTGATGTCCCATATACGACTGATTGTATTCTTCAGGCCTCAGGGTTTTTGCTTTACTCATGAGACATCCACAGTTTACTCCTTTCAGCCTGCGGAGTGCATTGATGTAGAGTTATGGTTGGCATTTTTATCGAATATTGAGCATCCGTTCTTGATCTTGCCATGCTCAGGGCTAGCGTTCCCATATAGCTTTATCACCCATGCTTCTGGCCTGGATTATTTGCCCCTAGAGGGTTTGAGGGAAGTGACTACCTATCATCCCTTGGCAGTTATGTGTCAGTTTGATTAGCTGCAGAGTTTGCACCATTTCGAGGGGTCTGCTGATCATAGGACGTCGGCTTCTTCTATGTCGTCCACCGACTTGGTTAAAGTATATGAGTGTTAGACTGATCGAGAGAGGGCTGATTTCTCTGGTAGCCATTCGGGTCTTTCTCCGGAGTATTCTGTATTGTTGGAGGCAGAGACAGCAATTGCAGCAGTAGAGCCTCATTTATCTCTGATTGTGGACTCTGACGAGGAAGAGCCTATAGAGGATCCAGATTCTCCTTCAGCAGATGAGCTGTTTACAGGTTTAACAGTGGCCCTAGTGAGTGATCCGCTGATTATTCCTGCAGAGACAGACCCGACTTTGGCAGATTCACTATTCAGGATGACCTCTGAGTAAGATTCAGCTAGAGCACAGATGTTAGCTGCCTTATCTGGCAGAGATTGAGCTTTTTCTGAAAGAGATGGGCTCAGGGCCGCTCTAGATGCTGGATTGGTTGAGCGGGAGGATCTTCGATCTGCCAAAGATGCAGTGGTTGTGGAGCGAGATGAGATTCGCTCGGCTAGAGACGCAATATATGTTGAGATCGAGGAGACTTTAATTGCTCAAGACGCAGCTTTTGCGGAGAGGGATGAGGCTATAGCTTCGCGTGATTTCCACATTGCTGATAGTACTGATCTTCGATCTTACACTCATGGTTTGGTCACCGAGATGAGTGCATACATTGATGGCCATAGTGCCACCTTACAGATGACTGTGGAGATATTGAGCCGTATAGAGGTTGAGTGGATGGCACTTACAGCTGCTTCCCCATCTTCAAAGAGAGATGTCATGCTGACATTGATGACCCGCTTGTCCTTGGGTCCATAGACTAGCTTTATTTTTCCTGCACAGACTAGATTAGCCATTTTTGTCATGTACATGGCACTATGTATATATTAAACAGTGTTATATATCAGAGAAATATAGTTTGATTCACTTCCCTGATTGGATATGCACTGTCATTGCTGAGTGATTACCACTTCTTTCATGACTCGCAGTTGTTGATGTATCTTGAGCTTCTCCTTGATGGACTGACAGTTGAGTTGTCAGGGAGTATCTCAGATGGGCCTGTTGACCAGGGTAGCTTGATAGAATTTTGCTTCTATTTGTCTTTGGTGTTTTGGAACTGGTCTTTTATTTGTTTTTTATTTTTTCTTAGAGGTTAAACCTCGCCGTAGATGGCTGCCTACGTACTCCCGGGTTGAGGGAGATAAGCTCATTCGTAGTTTAGGTTGTTTGGTTGGAGAGAGGTTTGAAAAGTATTTATCTTGGGTTTTCGAGTTTGGTTTGATGAGTTTTTTGAGTTTTTTTCTTATTTGGTTTTACCGCACCAGAAATGGCTGCCTACGTACTCCCGGGTGTAGGGAGATCAGGTCATTCGTAGTTCCGGCTTTCTAGTGAAAAATCGAATCTAATTTTATTCGTAGGACCCGGATGCGGGTATACATGTGTCTCAGACGTAGTACCTTTTTAAGGTGTCTGAATGGATGAGTTAGGGAAATTCATTCTCGTTCATTTCTTATAGTCTGACAACTCCCCCTGTTAACACCTTCTTGACAATGAAAGGGCTTTGCTGGTATAACTGTCCTTGAAAAATGGTCGTAGCCCTTTTTTCATCTATTAGAGACAGTTGATGATACCGGTCTTGCAACCATTGATCCTCGTCTATCTGAGCATCGATCAATACTCGCAAGGATTCCATCTCTACCTCTATGGGAAGGACTGCCTCCATGCCATAGACTAACGAATAGGGGGTAGCCCCAGTAGAGGTGCGCATTGACATCCTGTATGCTAACAGGGTGAAAGGCAGCAGGTCAGGCCATTCTTTGTGATTGGCAGACATTTTTTGCAAGATTTTATTGATATTTTTATTGGCCGCTTCGACAGCATCGTTCATCTTGGCCTGATAGATGACGAAATTGAGATGCTTGATGTGGAACTTATTGCACAATTCTTTCATCATTTGATTGTTCAGGTTCTTGGTGTTATTTGATACAATCACCTCCGATTGTCCATATCGACAAACGACATTGTTTCTGATGAAACTAATGATGACCTCTTATGTGACTTTGGGAAAGGAGGCTGCTTTAACCCATTTGGTGAAGTAATCGATCATAGTGAAAATGAATCGATGACCATTGCTGGCTTTTGGTTCGACTAAACCTATCACATCCATTCCCCACATAGAGAAAGGTCATGGTGAACTCATATTGTTCAGCGCATTTGGAGGAGCGTGGATGGCCTTTCCATGTATTTGGCATTGAAAACATCTCTTAACGTGATCGTCGTAGTCAGCCTTAAGAGAGATCTAATAATGACATTTTCTTGAATATCTTCTTGGGCAGCAGATGACCGCTCATGTGTGGACCACAGACTCCACCGTGGATTTCATCCATAATTCTTTGGGCTTGCTCTTTGTCGAGGCATCTCAACAGGCCTATTCCAGCATCCCTTTTGTAAAGTGCATCTCCACTCAAATAGAACTTTATGGCCATTTTGTTAGTTCGTTTTCACTCTGATGGATTTGCCCCAATGGGTGTGGATCCATCACGGAGATATTCCTTGATGTCTTGATACCAAGGCTGCTTGACATTAGGTATTCCATCTGATACTTCTCCAATGTAATTCCCATATGTTGGGGCTTTCTAAATTGTGAACTTGATGTTGGGCAATCCACTCTTATCAGATATGCAGATTAATGAAGCCAACGTTGCCAATGCATCAGCGAAGTCATTCCGACCCCGAAGAATATGAACGAAGGTTATGTCTTCAAATTCCCTGGATATTTTGAGGATCTGCCGATGATAGGGCAGCAAATGCAGTTCTTTAGTGAGATACGCCCCGGTGGTTTGTCTAATGACCAG
This sequence comes from Panax stipuleanatus, assembly GCA_020205555.1. Taxonomy (NCBI): domain Eukaryota; kingdom Viridiplantae; phylum Streptophyta; class Magnoliopsida; order Apiales; family Araliaceae; genus Panax; species Panax stipuleanatus. The sequence continues at coordinate 72,436,941 of CM035117.1, forward strand.
CTCAGAATCTCTGAAGACGAGTAGATGTTTGATAGGTATGAATTGGCCTAATTTCAACCCCATTATACAGCCTTTATACTAGGCCGTGTTGTTGGTCTTGCCAAATTGAAGTTCGGTAGCCACAGGATACTGCTTTCCTGTAACAAAGATGAGGACTGCCCCAGTTCCGGCACCTTCCATGTTTACCGCTCCGTCGAAATACATTTTCCATGGTTGGTCTGTATTCTCTGACTGGAGTAGTTGAATTGTCATGATCCCATCATCTGGGAAATATATCTCCAGGGGCTCGAACCCTCCTGAAGGTGCTTCAGCTAATTGATCTGCAATGCCTTGACCCTTGATTGACTTTTGAGTCACGTAGACAATGTCAAACTGCTGTAGGATCAACTGCCATTTGGACAGTCGGCAATTCAGCATTGGTTTGTTGAATACGTATTTGAGTGGATCCATGCGGGATATGAGGTAGGTCGTATGCCCATGTAAATAGTGTTGCAACCTCATGACGGCCCATGCTAACGCACAACATGTCTTTTCGATCAGGGTGTAATTTTGTTCACCACTGCTGAATCTTTTGCTGATGTAGTAGATATCTCTTTCTTTACTACAATCATCCTTCTGTCCTAACATGCAGCCCATTACGTTGTTATTTACGGAAAGGTATATGAATAAGGGAACTCCATCCCTTGGGGGTACCAAAATAGGTGCTTCAGTCAGCTGCTTCTTGATGGCAAGGAAGGCTTGTTGACAGTCCTCATTCCATTTGGCGAAGGAATTCTTCCTTAACAACTTGAAGATAGGTTCACAGGTTGTTGTGAGCTATGAAATGAATCAGCTTATGATGTTGATCCTTCCTAGGAATCCCCGTATCTCTTTCTCTGTACGAGGTACGGGCATTTCAGTAATGGCTTTGATCTTAGCAGGGTCGAGTTTGATGCCCCGATTGCTCACCAAGAATCCTAGCAGCTTGCCTACTTTGACGCCAAAAGCACATTTGGTGGGATTGAGCTTGAGGTTTTCTTACTAACCTGTTGAAAAGCTTCCTGAGATGGTCGATGTGATCATCCTCCCTCCGGGATTTGATGATGATGTCATCCACATAAACTTCGATCTCTTTGTGCATTATGTCATGAAAGAGGGCCATCATGGCTCGCTGATACGTGGCTCCAGCATTGATAAAGCCGAAGGATAGTCATCTATAGCAGAAGGTTACCCAGGGAGTAATAAAAGTTGTTTTCTCCCGGTTCTCTTCAGCAACCATGATTTGATGATAACCAGCAAAGCAATCTACAAAGGAATACATGTCATACTGCTCAGTATTATCAATCAGGATATGGATGAAAGGTACTGGGAAATTGTCCTTGAGGCAGGCTTTGTTCAAATCCCTATAATCCACGCAGACTCGTACCTTCCCTCCGGGTTTAGGCACGTGAACTATGTTTGAAAGCTATTCTGGGTATGTTAATACCATGATGATTCTGGCTTTGAATTGTTTAACAATTTCTTCTTTGACTTTCAGACTTCATTCAGGTTTCAATCGCATGAGCTTTTGCTTGACTGGTTTGAATCTATCTTTGATGGACATTCGATGGATGACAATATCAGTGGATAAGCCAATCATGTCTTCATGTGACCATGCAAATACATCCTGGTACTGTCTTAGGAGTTTGGTCAGGTCGGCTTTTTGATTGCGTGTGAGGTCTGAACCTATTTAGATTTCGTTGATGTTTTTGGAGGTTCCTATGTTGATGGTGGTGGTTTGTTCGAGGTTTGGTTTGGGTTTGTCTTCTACCCATTCTTTGATCTCCTCGGGCAACTCATAGTCATCTTCCTCCTCTTGATCAATATCCATTAAGTCGAAGATCAATTCTACATCAAAGTCATAGTCATTTTCACAGGTTGGCATCTTATCAGCAGAGACACACACATCCAATGCTTGGGTCCTGAAAACAAAAATGCTTTCATTAATATATACAAATGCTTAAACATACAGAGCATTTGTAAAGCATGACAAAAGTTACTGCTATAGCTGTGCAAGCAAAAGTAAGCAGTAAATGAAAGCATGATTAAGGGCAGATTGACTTTCTGCCCCTTTACCCTTTTCGACCGAGGCAAGGGACACTACTCCAGTTATCTAAGGTTAGATCCTCATGAACCGGGAGGATCAGGGATTTATGATTATCTGTCTTATCTTGGATGATGATTAAGACATCCATTATAATAGGGCCAGGGATCTTTTTTGAACTGCTCCCTTTTCTCTTCTTGATGAGAGGAATTTGATCTTGATCCTCGTCGTCGCTGTCTGGGAGTTTGTCATTCATGCCCTCGTAGTTGATAATGACCCTCATGCTAGCGAATGGGTCTCGTCCTTCGTACATAATCTTTTCTTTTCCCTTTTCGCTGTCTGCCTCAAGCTTGAGGGCTTTTCTTTCATGGACAGGTATGATTGGAGGGAATAGCATGGCTGATACCACATCCGGGATTTTCCTCGTAGGTTTCACCCATTCGGCATTTGTGAGGTTGGGCAGCAGAATAGTGGAGGCATGAGCCTTGGGATGTTTATGTGGGTTTCGACGGCTTGACCCAGATGAATATCCCAATCCTGCTCTCCCAGTCTGACTTGGGATTTGGACTGGCATCTTGATACCTTGCTTATCCTTTCCCATCTCTTCTCTAGGTTGGAAACCCGAAGATATCATTTCTTACTCCACTGCCATTACTTCGGTGGAGACTTTAGGTTTTAGGGTTGGTGCCTCAATAGGTAGATACTGAGTATCGCTCACCTCTAGAGCTTGTAAATTGGCAGGTTCAATCCCCACATCCAGGCTAATCACTAGCATATCCCCATGTATGTAGGTAGGGAATTCTGGTTTGGCATTCACGGTGATGAGGCTGCCATTGATAACGTACTTAAGTTATTGATGGAGGGTGGATGGCACTGCCCCTGCCATGTGGATCCAGGGTCTGCCCAGTAATAAGTTGTATCTGGTGGCGATGTTGAGCACCTGGAAAGATACGTAGAAAGTGTGTGGGCCAATCTCTAGAGGAGGATCTATTTCCCCCATAGATTGTAGGCGAGATCCATCGAAGGCCCGGATGACTATATGATTGGTTTTGATCCGGTTCGAATTGATCTTCATCCTTTCTAAAGTGTCGTATGGATAGGTGTTGAGGGATGATCCTCCATCGATGAGCACACCTCCGATCACATGTCCGGAGGACATTACAGCTATATGCAGGGACTTGTGATGGCTCGTTCCCTTTGCCGGGATATCATCGTCAGTGAAAGATATCACATTACTGTTGAAGATGTGCTCTATCATGTGACGGAATTTCTCGGTGTCCACTGTATATGGCAAATGTGTTTCTTCTAGTACTATTACTAGAATGTTGCGATGATCCGCTGAGGATAGGACCAAGTCGAGGATGGACATTTGTTTAGGTGCGTCCTTCAAGCTTTGCACTATTTTAATTTCATGGTGTCCCATCTGTTTGAGGAACTCTTTGATTTTCTCTTCAGCCACCTTCTCTTTTGCTTTGATAATCGGCTTGATTACCCACTGCGGTAGGTATAAGGGATTTTTCTTCGGCACAACGGTAACGTTGTTTGAAGTGGAGCCTTCATTATCCCCGTAGTTCCATGGGACGCACTTCAGACTGATGATTGGATACTGAGGTCTGTAAGGCAAGTTTAGAAGCTGAGGTGCAACAACCTTTACAGGATCTGGTAGTTCTTGAACCCATTTCCCAGGCAGTACTAAGGGTTTGAGAGTCGACTCCTCATCGCAGAATATAATAGCCACTGTGTTCTGGTTCTATATAGTGGGGATCCAGAGAATGTCATTGTCTGGGAGATCAAGGATTTGATTTCCCCTTATCAGGTCCCCATTTTCAATCATATCTTGAATCAAGTTATGAAGTGCCCAACAATCTTCAATATCATGGCCGGGTGAATTTGAATGGTATTGACATATTTGGTCAAGTTTGAATTTTCTAGCTCGAGGATTCAATGGAGGTAACAAGTCTGCAGCCATTCCTTCGTTGATTAGCATTTGAAGGATTTCTTCCATTGATTGATTTAGGTTGGTGAAGTTCCTTTGGGATAGGAATTTCCCATCTACTCAGAGATTCTCTTCTTCGGCCACCCTGTTGGCCCAAATATCATTCTCATTAGATGGGTATTAACTTCTCGGGGAAGTGATCTCTGGTGTGGGAGGATGATTGACAATGGACTGGTTGATTTGTTTCACCATATTCCTGGTGATCTGATGGTGGTAAACAACCAGTTCTGCTAACTTCTCGATCTGCTCCTTGATAGACTTGATCTCCTGCTCTATCAGGAACCGCTTTTCAAAAACTTCCCAACTATATGGGCTGGTGCTGTTGGATTAAATTGATTCTCCCACATAACGGAGGTAATTGGATCCTTCTCCATTTGTGGCGTTGATCATGTTGACATTCTCCTCTTTATAATGTGGCAAAAAATTATCCTGCACATGGGGTTGCTTAGGCTTTGTGACCACAATCTCTCCGTTGTGAATCAAGTCTTGTATTTTGTGCTTGAGAGACCAACAGTCTTAGGTGTCATGGCCTGGAGATCTAGAGTGATAAGCACACTTCTTTCTTGAGTCGAAATTCCAACCATTAGTGTTGGTTGGTGGAAGGAATTGGACAATCTTCTTCTGGGCTATTAGAAGTTTGAATACGTTCTCGAGTGAATCCCCTAGAGGGGTGAAAGTTGTTCGACGCCTAACCTCCATATTTTTCTGGAGTGGAGGGTTTAAAGGCTGTGCTGGATTTTGAAAAGGGGTATAACTCCTCCTTTGAATGGGCATATTGTTTGAATCGCCCTTTGGATTTTGTCCTTATAACATTAAAAAGACTTCTTCATCTTTCTTTTTGTAGACCCTACGGGGATTACTCCTGTAATTTTTGGACTAGATACGCTCAGCGACAGCTTCGAGGGCGTTTAGATCTTTTATCTTCCCAGATTTGAGCCCCAATTCGGCCATTTTGTCGTTTTTGATCATTTTAGAGAATGGTTTTCCTATGCCTGCTAGGACCCTCTCATAATAAGGTGCTTCTTTGATGTCGATGAAGGTCATTACTATTTCAGATTCATTCATGGCTGAGGTGACTTGTGCTACGACCCGTCTACATCGCTGGGCATATTCCCTAAATGATTCAATGTTCTTCTTCCTGATCTTGGTAATTTGGTATCTTTCTGGAGCCAGCTGAGATTGGAAGCTGTATTGACCAAGGAAAGCGTGGGCCAGTTCTTCCCAACTTTGGATTTTGGAGTTGTCCAGACTGGCGTACCATGCTCTCGCCTCTCCGGTCAGACTCTTCTAAAATAGCTGCATTTGAAGCTTCTTGTCCTATGCATAGGATCCGAGTTCTCCAATGAATATTGTCAAGTGTGTATAAGGATCTCCCGTTCCATCATACTTCTCGAAGTCAGGAATCTTAAATTTTTCGGGATAACAAGCCCCGGGGAATATGCAGAGGTCAGAGTAATTGACACAACCGAATGCCCCAATCCATTTGATTGATCGGAGAGCTTCCTCCATTTGTTGTACTTTCTTCATAATGTCACTAGCTTCCTGTTCTTTGACGAGGGGGTGATTTTAGGGGTTTTGTTGGTCGTGTCCTGGTTTTGTGGTCCAGGAATCTAAGTTTCGAGCTTTTCAGTCTCTTGACCTCCAGCACTACTACCAGATGCTCCTGGTTCTGTGAGAGCTTGAGATTGCTTCCCTCTAAGGGCCTTACTTTGTTCTAGTAAAAAATTGGCTAACTCGGCTATCTGATTTTTTGGTCATTCGAACTCTTCCTGGGATACCGGGGTGGATTCTGTTTGAGCACTGGAAGCCATGTCCGTGGATGGACTGGGTGCTTTGGATGTAAACCTAGTAACAGGACCAATTTTTACCTACAACAAAACGTAGACGTGTCAATTTCCTGATGTAGGTAAGGACAGGATGCAAGATGTATTTTTTAGATTTGATCCTGCAAAACCGAGGTTAGTTGTTTTGATGGCAGGATGACATGGTATTTTGACAAGGAAAGTAAATCTTTCATTATGATAATTACATTGTACTCCTTGATAATTAGAGACTTAACATGGAATTGAAAGAGGAAGGCATGAAGAAGCTTCCCTTCGAATTTGGTTAATCAGAGACTGACCTATCCTAGGTTACTCTCGCGGCTTTTATTTCGATATGGAGGTTCCCATATCATCGCAATCTACTAGAGGGGAAATTAATCCGATCTTTCAACTGGAGCGAATCTTGGTGGTGCATTTTCATAAGCCCCAGAGACTTAGCCGTCCCCAGAGACATTACTTATCATCAACCGGGTTTTCCTCCTTGTGAGAGGGACACACAACATACATTCACATACATCGTGCCTCACCGTTATGCAGATGATGACATGGGTGTGAAGCACTAAATATGGGTGCGAAGCACTAAATATGGGTGCAAAGCACTAAATATGGGTGCAAAGCACTAAAAAGCAAGAAAGCATTTATTCACATTCATTGAATGTAAAGATTCAGCATTCACTCATTCATTGACTGTGGAGACGCAGAATTTCACGCATTCAATAGTTTTGAAAGGGAAATGTTTGAAATGATTTGAAAGCGGCCTAAGCCCTTTACTGTCCCCAACGGAGTCGTCGCCTGTCGACGTTGGTTTAAAAAATCCGTGGGTCGGGTCACAACCCAGATCTTTTAATCTCTTTTCCTAAGTTCTCTCTACCCTCACTTTTTTTATTTAGGAAAAAGGTTTTGAAGGGTTTTTTAGGAGAAAGGCCAACATGTACCAAGTCGACGATTTGAACGTTTTACAGAGTCGCCAGTTGGTAGATTTGAAATGGTTGTACCAACTCAACCGAGTTTTGTTTGAAAGAGGCCCACTTATTGGACACTGTCGAAACTTGATCTTTGAAAACAAAGTTTTGAGCTCGGGGGCTTGATTAAGTGTGGGGAAGGTGTTGGGAACCCCATGACTCCCGTGTAAACACAGTACAACATTTTTTCAATAGTTCCCTTTAAAACTAAAATGCGTGAGTGAATGCTGTTTGAAAATTGGGCCTATTGATTTGATGGATTGAAAGTAGTGATTTGCTTCGTTGAACCTATATACGAAGGGTTTGATTTGATTTGAAAATCAGTCTTTGATTTGATTTGTAAAAGCATTTAATTTTGATTTTTCTTTGAAAAGCTTTTCTTTTGATTGATTTGAAAATGATGTTTTGAAAGCTGGTTTATCAAACCCTTACGCTATCATAGGAATTTAAGCCTGTTGATACTTCCAATTTTATCTTTATAGCCTTAAGGCTGAATGTGAATTGTGATTTGTTAGGCTGCGAAGCATCCTCGACCACAAAAAATACAAGTGTCGGTCTCCTCATGGGTATGAAAACCATCAGAGGGATGCTGACACGACAATCAATATTTTTTCATTATCTTGAGAACTTAAATCCGGATAACCGTTTTAAGGTCTGTTTACATGTATATTTCTATAGAAAAACTGGCAGGGTACATTTGTAAATCAGATTTTTCCATCGTGGGAATCAGATTACAATTGTTTTGATCGTGAATCCCACGATTCCTAGGCTCACATATGAGTAGCCAAAACCTACACAGTTCAAATTTGTACAGAAATAGATAAATATCCCAAAATTACCAGAACCGAGGATTCATTCAGTAAATCCCGGTCCGCACGGCCAAAGCGTCTTGTTCCCACTAGATAGCGATCTAAGGGACGCGAGGTTGCTTTTGAAGCTGAAACTAGAAAGAAAGCTAGATTTAAGAAAATCTCCGCCATTCTAGCTTTTCGGTTCAGTCTGGAGGTTTTGAACCGTTTGAAAACTAGAATTGGCGAGATTTGAATAAATCTAGTCCAACTGCAGAGATATCAGTGTCAATTCAGATGAATATTTACAGCAGTAGTTGAATAGAAAGCAAGTAAAGCGATATATATATATATATATATATATATATATATATATATATATATATATATATATGCTGTAAAGGGTGATGGGTTTTCACTCCAGTGCCCGAACTTGAATTGAAATATATATATATATATATATATATATGTAGATATATATTGACAGCAACGCAGTCAACCAAGACTGGAAAGAGGACCAGTGATGGTGAAGGCTGCTTATATATGCATAAATATATATAAAAGCAGTAAAAAAGCCACAAAATGATCCAGGCCAAACTAGAATGTAAATGTACATAAAAGTAGTCAACCAGTGACTGGGAGATCACCTAGTATGGCGAAGTGTGCAAAAAATAGTATAAAGGCCACGAAATGGTCCAGGCCAGACTGGAATGTAAATTGCAGAAAAGTAGTCAACTAGTGACTGAGGAGATCACCTAGTATGGCAAAGAGTGCAAAAGCAGTAAAAAGGGAGATGGGTTTTCATGTCGGTGCCCGGACTGAATTGATATATATATATATATATATATATATATTGACAAAAATGTAGTCAACCAAGACTGATACGAGGACCAGTGATGATGAAAATAGCTTATATATGCTTAAATATATATAAAAGCGGTAAACTACCTTGGATTTAACATCCGGGCTTGACAGAATTAAAATGTTAGTATATATACACTTAAATATATACAAAAAAGAGCCAAACCCGGACAGGGAAGATAACCCAGTCTGGCGAAGTTGCCAGAACGTGTGTGCTAGTGCTTTGAAGATGCTAGAGCTCGTTAATCTGAGTTGTAGAAATGCCAAAAAATCAGTTTATGTACAAAAATGTACCAAATTTTGACGAAAATGGCCACGAAACTAAGTTCCAGGTATTTTTAAAAAACGAAACTTAACGTGCAAGTGTATAAAAGTACGAAGAAGTAATATTCACTTTCTGATCGTGAAAATACTTACAATAGATTGCTACACGGGGTTTTTGCCAAATTGTAGGCTCTATACGTCCAAATATACCAGTTATTTTTTGATATATGGTAGTATATGGGTATATCTACGTGTTAGAGTGAAAATATTTGGGTTTGGAAGAGGTGTAAAAGTTAAAAAATTGAACTGTTAGAGCTTCGCTGCGTTTTTTGATTCTTTAAAATGAGTGGGGGTGGCCTCATATTTATAGACCAGGGAGCCTCCACTCTACCTGCTGCTACCACACGTAGAGGTGTGGCTCCCCTATTGGGGCCCGTGGTGCTGGGTTCCATTGTCTCAAAGTACGTGCACTCAAAATAATGCGCAGTCGAAGTCAAAACTTTCTAACTTTTGATCGGAGTGTCCGTTTGAGGCGTGCGATACCTTTTCGGAAAGCCCTCACCAAGAGTGTTGCAATGAAATGGGATAAAATGTTTTTCGAATCCTAGAAGATAGGTTCATAACCAGGTCTTTAATTCCCCACAGTTTATCCATTAAGCTGTCTTGCGTCGTTTGCACTTGGGATCGTTGTTATGGTTCAGTCTGACTTCGATGGCATCAATTCAGCTTGAGTTTGACCGAATTGACTAAAAGTTGATAAAATGATCATTTTGCCCCTCCCGGGGTGGTCCTTAGTGGATCTGGCTTCCCAAGGTTATCCTTGGGGCTGAACTGCACTTCCCGAATTGATACTGGGGCTGATCTGTACTTCCCGGGCTAAGATCGGGGATGATTTGACACGTTCTAGGTCGATGTAAAGATTGGCCTGTCCCTCCCTGGTTGATGTCGGGGATGACTTAACGTCCCTATATTAAGATCAGGATTGATCGGTATCTCCTGGATTGCTATCGTGGTTGATTTATACCTCTCAGGTTACTGCCGAGGCTGATTTGTACCTCTCGGGTTGCTTCCAACACTGATTTGAAGGCTCGATATTGAGATTAGGGTTTGAACTGATGGTCTGATCAGAGATCGGGGTTGATCTGACGATCCGATTGGAGATCAGAACTGAATAGACAGTCCAATTGGAGATCGGAGCTGGATTGACCGTCCAATAGGAAATCGAAGCTGGATTGACCGTTCGATTGGAGATCGGAGCTGGATTGACGGTTTGATTGGAGATCAGAGCTAGATTGACGGTCTAATTAGAGATTGGAGCTAGATTGACAGTCCGATTGGAGATCGGAGCTGGATAGACTGTCCGATTGGAGATAGGAGCTGGATAGACAGTCCGATTGGAGATCGAAGCTAGATTGAGGGTCCGATTGGAGATCGGAGCTAGATTAACGGTTCGATTGGAGATCGAAGCTAGATAGATGGTCCGATTGGAGATCGGGGATGGATTGACGGTCCGATTGGAGATTAGAGCTGGATTGACTGTCTGATTGGAGATTGGAGCTGGATTGACCGTTCTATTGGAGATCAGAGCTGGATTGAAGGTTCGGTTGGAGATCAGAACTGGATTGACGATCCGATTGGAGATCGAAGCTGGATTGACGATTCGATTGGAGATCGAAACTGGATAGATGGTCTGATTGGAGATCAGAGCTGGATTAACAGTCCTATTAGAGATCAGAGCTGGATTTATGGTCCGATTAGAGATCGAAGCTGGATTGACTATCCGATTGGAGATCGAAACTGGATTGACCGTCCGATTGGAGATCGAATTTAACTAGAGTACCGACATTGGTGATCGAATTTGACTGGAATACCGATATTGGTGATCGAATTTGACTGGAGTACCGATATTGGTGATCGAATTTGACTGGAGTACCGACATAGGTGATCGGATTTGAGTTTACCAGCATTGGTGGCCGAATTTAGGTTTATTGGCATTAGTGCCCGAATTTCAACTGAATGACCGGTATTGGTGGCCGGATTTGGAGTGGAAGCCTGGTATTGGTACTGGGATTGGCTTGATTGATGGCTTTGTCCTCCCACATTGTTCATATTGGGGTAAGGAAAATTTCGTGTGTCTACGTGTGGCCATTTTCATGATGCTTTGTGTTATTTTGATTCATGAGTTATATTACTTTTTAACTTTTGGCATTAGACTTGTCTGGACACTTGGATTTAGTTTAAACTCTATCATGCCGAAAAGCCAGATCAGGACCCAAACATGAGTAACAAATAATGTCTTTTTACCTTCTACACTAATGCTCCATATTCATAATAATATGTTATAGGGTATATACTTTAAGCGAGCAGTTATTTTGCATTTTCTATTACCAGGATTGTGCTTTGTTTTTCAGACCTGAAGTTCTAAATATCTTGAAGTATTACACTCACCTCCTTATCTCCATCCCTCTTGTTATGGGTATTGGTGAGCCGGTAAATAAATTTGAGATTTTATATTTCTAGAACTATTTCCCGAGAATAATCTTGTGTTGACAACTTTTGCCTGCTAATTTGGCCCCCTTTCTGTTCTGCAGATGCTTCAATTATATGGGATAAGGGGCATTTTATGTTTGCTTGTTGACTAATGAAAATCTAATTTTTTTTTGCTTATTTCTTTAGTTCCATTAAATTCTTTGTTGAGGTTCTGAATTATGGTTTGGTTTGATATATATTAAATGAGTGAATGAATACATCTTCCATCTCGCTTCCTTCCCCACGGCTACAACCTGAAAAAATATGTGTTGACATATAATTTTTCACATACATAAAATAATTATTTCATATGTAACAGAATAAAGGATATCAACATCAGAAAAATTTAAATAATACTATATTTCCCTTCATATGTAACAGAATAAAGAATAGCATACTATATTGAATAAAATTAATGATATATCTATATATATATATATATATATATATATTGATATCCAGTTTTTCCCTTCATATGTAATAGAATACTATATTGAATAAATTTTAATAATACTATATTTCCCTTCATAGCAACATCGTCCCTTCATATGTAACAGAATAAAGGATATCAACATCAGAAAAACTTTGGTCTAATATTCTTAAAGACAAGAAGTGTAAACTTTGTTCTAATATTCTTATCCAGATGTTGAATAGCAATAAACATTTATTTACATCACAACTTGTCTATTATGATCTCAATTTGGAAGGGACAAATTACAATTGTTGATGTCCCATGATAGTAAAGGCTTAAACTTTTCAGATTTTAATGTAGATCTTCTAATATGTCAGTCCTTATTAGGATTGTTAGGTTGGATGCTATGATCTGTCACCATAGGTGCATATATCACTCTATCCCAAACTATTGCTTTAGTTGGCATAAACATGTATAACTTCTGAATTGTTTACCAGCATATCCATTGTAACATTGAACAACTGTTGCTAAATTCTTCTTACATTCTGCAACCTATTGCATGCTATTGAATCTAAGCCACTTTGAATGCTAGGAAATGGTTGGACTACTAAATTAAAATGTTTTCATTATCTTTTAATTATCTCTTGGGAAAATTGTTGAAACAAGTGCAAAATGAGGAGAGAAACATTGGCAGAGACAAATCTTACATAAATGATCAACATGACTTTGAAGATATGCACTACTTGAAAGCAGTGATTAAAGAGACTCTTCGATTATATCCTCCAAATCCATTATTGGTCCTATGAGTTGCAAGACAAGAAGTTAAAATTATGGAATACGATATCGCAGCCAGAACCATGGTTATCATCAATGCTTGGGCAATCGGAAGAAACCGTTCTTTATGAAATGAACCAGAGGAATTTAGGCTAGAGAGGTTCTTGAACTCGAGAATAGATTTCAAAGGCCAAGATTTCCAGTTGATTCCATTTGAAGATGGAAGGAGGAGTTGCCCTGGGAATTTCAGTTGATTCCAGTTGATTCTTTGATAATGTGCTAAATATTTAATAGCCACACATCATTATATAATGCACAAGTTACTAAGGAGTGTTACTATCTATCTATCTACACATGTATACATGTATAAGTGAGAAAGACTAAAGTGATATATATAATTTGATTATTCTTTTTATTGCCTTCTTCAAGTATATACTGCATTATCTTCCAACACTATGGTGAATGATCTCCAGTTCAGTGTTGTAGAGCTAAAAGGAAAAATTAAAGACACCTACATATTTCCGGCAGATTCTTCGCCTGGAGTAGCTATAGATTATAGCAACATACATGTCACGGGAATCAAGATTGTAAGGTGAAAACTTATAATATTATGATATTGCAATAACATCTAGGAGAACATGCAAAACTAAAGAGTGCAGCCAGTGTAAGAGTGTTTCAGTACTCTTGTCAAAGTGATAAAATGGTGACCCCCACTGTTGTCCGATTTATATGATGACAATTAACGCGCAAGTATACGCGGTCAACAAATAATAAAGAATGAGTAAAGATATCGTTCACACAGAGAATTAATAGATAAACAGTCGCCAAATTAATAGCACATAATCATTTCAGTCTTATTTAAATGAGCGGTAAAGAGTTTTAATTAAAAACTAAATTAAACTAGATAAGGAATTAAACTTAAACTAATTAAACCTAGAGTAAAATCAGATAATGAAGATAATAGATTCCAATTTCCCCTAATGATTCATCTAAATCGATAAACTTCCAATTAGGTCAAATTAATCATCCCAACATATTAGTCGAGAACACGAAAGTGAGAGAAGGCCATCTTTCAATGCACCTAATCCATATCACATGCAATCCATAGATGATAGATGCCCGTGAACACCCACATGACCTAAACCACTATATGTCTATGTGATTTAGCAATAATTAGGGTTTAAGGTCAAGTTCTCTATTGACTACGAGCGGCGCTTCGGTATATGTCTATCCTAAGCACAAATCATACGTCCAACGTCATGTGAACATACAAACGCCCGCTACCGCAAATAGATCTAAACCTACACTTCATCTTTCAGGTCCACATAGGTTATCACAGTAATTGGTCATGACTCAATTAAGCAATGAAAGCATACATCACGATAGACAATCACATAGCAATCAAAGAAGAACCACATGGAAGATAAATCAACATTAACTACTCATTAGGTTCCATTGAAACTTCAAAAATTGATTTAACTCATAGACAACTCAAATATATTATCCACAAGTAGATTATACATTATCCGAATACAAATTAAATACAAGGAGAGTTAAGAGATAGAAAATGCAAATCTTTGTTATTTCTCCAAGTGTGGATCTTCAATGCTAATCCCGTGCTTCAATATTCAAAAACTAACTAAATCCTAGAATCTACTAATTAACTAACCCTAACTCTAATCTAATCTACTCCTAATCTAGACTAAACAAGAAATAAAAAGAGAAAAGATGAACTAGGGCAAAGGCTTAAGGCCAAAATCTGTATATCCCATGCCAAAAATGAGCCCCCTATATATCTTTTTCTCCAGCCAAGCCCCGTTTAATTGGAAAGCCAAAGCTTCTAGACTGGCGCGGTCGTGCGCCATTTGGCCTAGTTCCTGGCGCAGCCGTGCGGCTGCTAAATCTGCACTTCTGCTACTGCTTTGCTTCTGGCCTGTTGCACTCGGCTGCCCACTTCAAATGCCAGCTATCTTAAGCCTTAATTGCTGCCTCTATCATCATGCCATCATTCCATAGCTTGGCTTCTTGCCTTCTAGACTCGTAGCATCACCTTCATTGCTTCCTCACCCATGCTATCTTCATGCTTTAAGCCCATTTCAGTGCTTTGCCCCATTTAAGCGTTCTTTTACCCTTTTAAGCTCAATTTACACCCGGAGAGTTCCTAAACTTGAAAACTGCAAAATAAAGGAAAAACATATGAAAAGCACAATGATACTCGAGTTTAAGCCACGAAATGAGTTGGTTACTATCCGAATAAGTGGTCATGAAAATCACTTATCAAATACCCCCAAACTTAAACGTTGCTTGCCCTCAAGCAACCAAAACAAAACTAAACAAAATATGTAATACAATATCTACAATGTATGCAACCTACACTATCATGAATGCGAATCCAAGTCCCAGTCAGTAATGAACTTCATAAGCAGTGCCTCAGAAAAACCACAAGATAATCAAACAGATAAGCTACCCAAGACAAGATTATAAGGCATATTCTTGCAAATCCAAAACTATCAGCACTGATGTATTGTGCGTTGTGTGCCTAGCAACCATTATACATGCTTTCGGACAAATATATCACATACTATGCTTCTTAGGGAAAAAATAAGTTTCAATTCAATAAAAATAGTAAATTATATAAGTTTTAACTAAGACCATGTATTACTTAAGCTAAGAGTCAACAGGGGGTTTATTATTCCTTTATTTACTCACGAGGGCGTATTTGCACTTTCCCATGTACACACTCGACTGTGCAATGCCGAGTCCTCTTAGGCTTTTCAATAATACCCGTGTAGCGAGCTTTCAACCAACGACTCCCAGACTAGACGGCCTTAGGGAGCTGGGTGTAAAGACACCCCGAGGGCTTACTTGCTCAAATATCAAAGGTCACAGAACTCGACATAGCCGAAGAGTTTATTCTATTTTTTTTCTTTTTCTGAATCTTTTCTTTTATTTTTCTTTTCTTTTTCAAAGGGGAGTACGTCATACGCTCTATCTCCCCACTTATTATGCATACCCCCTATTTTCCCCCAAACTTAAGCTTTTTACAGTCTAGTTATTATCATATGAGAACTGAAACTCTTTCATTAAAACACAGATTTCCCACCAGAAGATAAGTATGTAAGAATTTAAACTAAGCATGTCATGATGGTTACTCTATTGTGCTAACTGATTACACAGTATCTGACAGATATAGATTTACATATATGACCTTCAAATCAAGCTTAAGTCTCAAATCAGTTCAAAAATTAAGTGATTTCAGTTTCCTCACAGGCCAACTGAATAACAAACCAACTTTAACCTGGATTTATACAGTATGCTCTAACACAAAATGCAAAAACAACACAAAAATTTTAAAATTTTGACAAATTTTAACAAAATATGACCTAAGATGCAACTATATGAACTGACATAACATGAAATGAACTAACTACATGCAAAATGAAACCAATACCCCCAAACTTAAAATGTTCAATGTCCTCATTAAAGGTAAAGGTAAAAAGAAACCCCCCTATTCGGCTTCGTCGTTGCCCTCGTCCTCATCGTCCTCCTCCGGCGATGTGTCTCGAGGTGGATAAGCAGCTGCGGATCTATAGGTCAGAAACTGCACTTGCACTCCCATCTGGTCGAAGGCGTGGGACAGTGCCCCGTAGAAATCTGTAGTGAAGGCCTGGACGTTTATGCTCATGGCGTCCATCCTGCACTGCAGACGCCTCTCCATCCTGTCAATATGCTCGTGAACTGTATAGGAGGACTCGGACTACTCTGGTGGCATCCTCTCTGAAGTTTCCCCAGCCTCTCTCTGATCTGGTAAAATAAATCCCGCTCCCAAAGAATGAGATCTGCCCCCTTTCCAAACCTTGTACGATTCAATGGTAGGGTGGTCAATGGTGCTCATGGGCATCTGCATCGGCTCTGCATTTGACCACATAACTCCATTCGCAATGCATAGATTGGTGATCACTGATGCGTGTGGGATACTAGCTGAATTATCGCCTCTCAAAAATTTGCAGATTGAACTGTTGATCACGTATCCCAAATCAGTCTTTTTGCTCTTAACGATCCCATAAAGCAACACAGCTCGGTCCTTAGTGACCTCATTCTGATACTGTGTAGGCATCAGATTTGCGCATATAAAGCTGTACCATGCCTTCTCATATCTACTCAAGGAGGACTGGGGGAAATGTAGCTTCAGATCCGTCCCCTGCTTTAGCTTCCAAGTAGTGCTTGGCTTGAACATATATTCACAAATCGAATCTAACTCTGACCCCCACTCCCTAGCATAAAGAGAGTCAGGCGCATCCAATGCAATATTCGATAAATCAAATAACTCATTGATGTGCTCCTTTGCAAAAGACACCTCACATCCCCGCACGAAAATCTTATTGGATGCAGTGAATTTGGCATTGGCATAGAACTCTTGTACCACAGAGATTGGTGCTGCCAAAGGCTCCTCACAGAATAAATTCCAGCCCTTCCCTCTGATAATAGATGCCATACACCGCCCGTCAAAGTTCTCGTCTGGTGCTAACCCTCGCTCCGGCACAAAAGTCCTGCCTACCAGAGCGTCATGGAAGAATTTTTGCGCCTTTAAACTTATGAACTTGTGGTCATCATAGTCGATGCCACCTCCCCCTTGCTCAGAATCACTGCCCCTAGATGTGGACTCCCTCTTACTCCTCGTGGATGCCATATAATGAGAACAAACGATGCACTCCAATACTATACTCAACGAACCCAACCAATTCAGAAATCTTGTTATGCCTTCGAACCCCAACTCACTATCTCAATTGATCAGGTTGAGAGGATGGGAGTGATGGGTGGATTGGAGAATTCAACTGAGGAGGTAGGATTTTTAAAACTAGGGCTTGAATATGGAGGGGATTTGTGAAGGAGATTGAGGAATATAGATTGATGGGTTATGGTTTAGAGATAGAGGTGGAAGTAGAGTGATTGCAATTGAAACTAGTGGAATTTGAGCTTGAATGCATGAGATGACTGGAGAAGGTGAGGGATAAAGGACTTTCAAATTTGCGAGAAAAGGCTTTAAAGTTTGACTGAAAGGAAATGAAATGGGAGGCTTGAGCTACTGCCGAGAAATACTTAAGTCATGCTCGTTTTGTCTGAGGCGCGGCCGCGTACCCCCTAAGGCTTAATCAAGCGCGGCCACGCGACCCTGGAAATTTTGTTTTCTGCAGCCTTTGTTCTATGCACTTGATTGCCCCTTGAGCTTTGCTTCATGCTGCATGGATTGAACCTGAGAAGAGTATATAAACTTTATTAAGCCCTCTTAAAACTATCAAAAAATAATACTTACTATTAGCTATTTACAACTAGGAGCAATAAATATAGGATGATATATATATGGATGAATTCCCAAAAACTCCTATAGGTGCATAAATACAATATGCTCGTGATAAACGTATGTTCAATAAGATTTACAGTCCCAAAAATGCATGCACCAATGCCTAAACCCAAAAATGTAGGCAATGAACTTTTAAAACCAAAAAATTTTGAAAAATTTACACTAAGAATTATATTACTAAGAATTAAACAAGGGGGAAAGGCAATGATGAGAAGTAAATAGAATTAAACATAAGGAAGAGAGAAATGATGGCGTGCCTCCCATCGAGCGCTGAGTTTATAGTCCTCTAGCTAGACTGTGTCTGGACACCGCTATCCGATCCCCCGACGATATTTGAGAAACCTCCATCCATCAGAATTGTCGTGTGAGCTTGGAGGCTTCCCATTTTGAGAGGACTCGGATTAAACTACCTATCACATAATTTGTATAGGATTCCCCGTACTGATGGTCAGGGAGCTAGGAAATAGTTCTGTTATGCTTGTCAAATGAATGGGGCATTGAGTTTCTACCAACACAACGGTATCTTCTTCTGACCACCATGGCTTCAGAAATGCGGACTCTCTCATATCCTCGAGATCCGTATCTGTGATGTGGCTACCAAGGGGGCAAGGGTGTGCGAATTTCACTGGCTTTTTCAACTGCGGCGGAGGAGGCTCTTGGGTTATTGTCATGGTTGGTTAATACTTTTTCACATCCCCAATTGTCTCCTCTATATCCATTGCCTTATGGTCATCCAGTTGCAAGTGCACTTCCGGTTCTCCATCAGTTTCTGCATCCATGTCATAGCACCACATATCCTGGGGATCATTACTTACGGCTTCATTCATTAGAGGTAGAAATTCTTGCATTGTCGTCTCGTTCTCAAACACTTCCTCTTTCCTTAAAGCCATACTAATTTGCTCTACCCAAGTCTGAAGATCCTCAATTGACTTCTATTGTTCGACCAAGCTCTCCTTTGTTGATGCTAAGGAATTTCCCCACAAACTTTCCAGTCTTGCCTTTTCTGTTTCAGCCTCGGAATCCATGTACTGAAGCTCATTGGTAGGAGCATTGTTGATTAGGGCCATTTAGTTTTAAAAATTTTGGTTTGATAGTTCTTGGCTCCTAAGCATCTCCTCTTGATTCGCTAAACTACTATACAGGACTTCCTCTAGAGACTGTTTTTCTTGTAAACACAGGGATTGATATGTGTGGACTGGTGCATACATTGGACTTGGTTCGCAGTATTGGTCTTGATAGCTCACTGAAGAGTTTGGGTGATACCCCCATTCTTGTTGATAATTGGGATAAGCCTCATTGTAGGAGTAATCACCCCCATACTGCTCTTGTCCATAACTGATGGGATCCTGAAGGCTTATGTAGTTTTTAGCACCATAATCATAAGTAATTACTGGCTCTCGACTCTGTTGGGCTGTAACACTGTCCAACTACCTTGATGCTCTAGCTGTGCTGATAATGTAGAAATTGGGTCGAGGCCATCATTCCCTGTTTCTCTTGGTTGCCTTTTCCTTGTGTAACACTATGGATAAAAATTTAGGTCCATTGTACCTGAAAAGAGAATATATGAAGAGAATTAAAACAAAAATAAAATATTTAAATTAAGACTAATTTGATTGAAACTAATATTGGCAAACAGTTATCAAATTAATTCCCCGACAACGGCGCCAAAAACTTGTTGTCCGATTTATATGATGACAATTAACGCGCAAGTATACGCGGTTAATAAGTAATAAAGAGTGAGTAAAGATATCGTTCCCACGGAGAATTAACAGATAAACAGTCGCCAAATCAATAGCAGATAATCATTTCATTCTTATTTAAACAAGCGGTAAAGAGTTTTAATTAAAAACTAAATTAAACTAGATAAGGAATTAAACTTAAACTACTTAAACCTAGAGTAAAATCAGATAATGAAGATAAGATATTCCAATTTCCCCTAATGATTCATCTAAATCGATAAACTTCCAATTAGGTCAAATTAATCATCACAATATGTTAGCCGAGAACACGAAAGTAAGAGAAGGCCATCTTTCGATGCACCTAATCCATATCACATGCAATCCACAGATGATAGACGCACGTGAACACCCACATTACCTAAAGCACTATATGTCTATGTGATTTAGCAATAATTAGGGTTTAAGGTCAAGTTCTCTATTGACTACGAGCGGCGCTTCGGTATATGTTTATCCTAAGCACAAATCATACGTCCAACGTCATGTGAATATACGAACGTCCGCTATCGCAATTAGATCTAAACCTACACTTCATCTTTCAAGTCCACATAGGTTATCACAGTAATTGGTCATGACTCAATTAAGCAATGAAAGCATATATCACGATAGACAATCACATAACAATCAAATAAGAACCATAAGGAAGATAAATCAACATTAACTACTCATTAGGTTCCATTGAAACCTCAAAATATGATCTAAGTCATAGACAACTCAAATATATTATCCATAAATAGATTATACATTATCCGAATACAAATTGAATATAAGGAGAGTTAAGAGATAGAAAATGCAAATCTTTGTTCTTTCTCCAAGTGTGGATCTTCAATGCTAATCCCTTGCTTCAATCTTCAAAAACTAACTAAACCCTAGAATCTACTAATTAACTAACCCTAACTCTAATGTAATCTACTCCTAATCTAGACTAAACAAGAAATAAAAAGAGAAGAGATGAACTAGGGCAAAGGCTTAAGGCCAAAACCTGTATATCTCATGCCAAAAACGAGCCCCCTATATATCCTTTTCTCCAGCCAAGCCCCGTTCAATTGGAAAGTCGAAGCTGGCAAAGTTCTAGACTGGCGCGGTAGCGCGCCATTTGGCCTAGTTCCTGGCACGGCCGCGTTGTTGCTAAATCTGCACTTCTATTGCTGCTGCTTTGCTTCTGGTCTGTTGCACTTGGCTGCCCACTTTAAATGCCAGCTATCTTAAGCCTTAATTGATGCCTTTAGCATCATGCCATCATTCCATAGCTTAGCTTCTTGCCTTCTAGACTCGTAGCATTACCTTCATTGCTTCCTCATCCATGCTATCTTCATGCTTTAAGCCCATTTCAGTGCTTTGCCCCTTTAAGCGTTCTTTTGACCTTTTAAGCTTAATTTGCACCCGGAGAGTTCCTAAACCTGAAAACTGCAAAACAAAGGAAAAACATATGAAAAAGCACAATGATACTCAAGTTTAAGCCACGAAATGAGTTGGTTACTATCCAAATAAGTGGTCATGAAAACCACTTATCACCCACCAAAACCAAAAAAATGAAGAAGGAAACATCCAAGGGAGATGTCACAAATATCAAAGGGTAGTTAGCTATCTTGATCTCTGTCATAATCTAGAGTGGCAAACTATTATTACCTGGCAAAAGGAGACACTCAGGAGTGAGATAAGATGACAACACCCTTCAACAATTTTCCCAAGAGATAATTAATGTAAAGTACAATGAATGATATTTGGATTTTGATTTTCTTATTTTGGTTAAATATGATGGAAAGTTAAAATTTAGTTAATCTATTGTTGTAGTTGGTATTTTGATATTGTTACAGTCCTTAACAGTTTTCAGGCCAAATATTAGTTGGGCAAGTAACTCTTTTAATATAATGTTTGAGAAAAAATCAGGTATGTTGAATACATTGAAAAAGCTCTTTCAGCTTTATTTCAATTAGTAATATAGTTTTCTTAGTTCAAAAAGTTTTCATGTGATATAAAACAAGAGCTATTGAAACACTAACTCTTATCTTAATAACTAATTATTCCGTTCCGATATTTTTAATATATTGTATTATTAAAAATTCTTCCTTGGAAACAGAATAAATGGTCCTTAAGAAGACTATAATAGTATATTCGTGAGCAAGATTTTATTTTTACAACAATACAAGATTTAATTACGAGTCATTTGCTAGGAACGTATCACTATGTTAACTGATCCCCTTTAAGTTTTGATGATTTTTATTATTTTTTTTACATTTATTGTTCACTTGGAATAAAGTACAATTCAACTCTATTTATATGATTGATCCATGAGATAGATGTAGCTAAGGTGCCATTTTAATAGTAAAAATTGTTGACAATGAATGTCGTCAATATTAAGCTATGAAATATGGCAACCAAAAATCTTTCGTTGCCCACAAGAGTTAATCATTTTAAACTACATCTAATTTACTACAATCTCTAATTTTTGTAAATTAGAGAATATATCTATATATGCTCAATTTTAATTTCAAAAATTATAACTTATAAAAAAAATTAAAACTGGGTATTTATTTTGAGATGAAGGGAGTGAAACATTTGCCGGTATAAAATTGTGTCTAAATAAATAAAAAATTTAAAATGTAAAATGATGCATTTTGGGGAAAAAAGAGAGGCCGAAACGTGCTTATTGGGTTTATCTTAATTTTAAGCAACAATTTACTAGTCGTTGCAAAAAAATGTATAAATTTCGCAACAAAAAAATATTGTTGACAATGAATGTGGCCTATATTAGGCAACGAAATATAGCAACAAAAAAGTTTTCGTTGCTGACGATGAGGAGAAATCTCATTGGCAACAAAAAAAGTAAATAGGCGAGGTTTTTCTTTTCCGCCAACAATTTAGCAACAAAATTTTGCAATGATTTATGAATTTTGTTACGAAAAATGAAAGCCTTTCACAAGCTGCAACGGATGACAAATTTCAATTCTAAATATGTTTTTTTGGCAACGATTTTATAAGTCATTGCCCGAAAAATCGTTGCAAAATGTCAATTTTTTTTTGTAGTGTACATATTATCATATTATCCTTAACATCCCATATTATATTTTATGCATAAAGCAATTTTATTGTATTAAATACTTACATGGCCACACCATACATGTTACTGCACATAACAAATAATTAACTAAAATAATAATCGTAATTAGTTCATCACAATATTTAATCATTTCTTCATTAATTTAATTAAGCAATTATTTATTTCATCCTCATGCCACACTAGGAATATCACATAATCATTAATCTAAGCTTTTCAATATTTCCACCATATTCTTCACTTACCATATACTTAATTTAATTAAAATTGAATCACCATATTTCAAGACACAAAAAAATATATAAATATTTGAACATCCTTATTTTCATTTATAATATTAATAAATAATAATAAAAAATCACAGGTATTACATCTTCCCCCCTTATAAAAATTTTATCCTTGAAATTTATACAAGGTTACACAAACGGATGGGGATAGTCCCTTCTCATCTTATCTTCTAACTCCCACGTAGCCCCCTCGACGTTGTGGTTTCACTAAACTGCCTTTACATAAGGTATAACTTAATTTCTTAATATTTTCTCTTTTCTATTTATTATTAGGACATAAATTTCTCCATATAACTCATATTCCTTTCTACTAGAATAGGCTCATAGGATATCATGTGCTCATAGTCTGGCAGATATGGTCGTATCACAGAAATATAGAACATATTGTGGATGTACTCCAGTTCAGGAGGTAACATTTCCTTGAACGCCACTTTGCCTACACACTTTAACACTTCAAACGGTCCTATGAACCTCAGACTCAATTTTTCCTTTCGTACCGAATCTTATCTTCCCTTTCCAGGGAGACACTTTTAAAACACAAAAGTACCAACTTTAAAATCTGCGATGAAATGGTGCAAATCTGCATCTTTCTTCTAGCAATTTTGAGTTACTATTAATCTGGCTCTTATCGTCTTCACTGCATCTACCGTTTGTTGAACTAATTCCGGCCCAAAAGTTGTCGTTCTCCGACCTCGTCCAAATCATAACTGTGTTTACACTTTCTTTCGTAGAGAGCTTCGTACGGTGATATATCAATACTCGTATGATAACTATTATTCTACTAGGGGTAAGCCATTATCCAAATTTTCTTCGAAGTCCATTACGGAAGTTCTAAGTATGTCTTCTAGCATTTGTATTAATCATTCACTTTGTTCATCGATTTTAAGGATGATAGATAGTACTCTACCTAAATTATTTTCCCGTTCCTTCTTGCAAGCTCTTCAAAAATTTTGAGGTGAAATGCGAGCTTCGATCGAAAATAATTAACACCACACTCCATATCGCGAAACGATTTCTCTTATGTACAACTTTGCTAATTGATTTAAATTGAATCGGATCTTCATTTGTAGAGAGTGAATCGTCGTATTCCACAACTTCTCGTTTTATATTGGGCCACCAAAAGTGCCATCGAATATCCCGGTATGTTTTCGTGCTTCCTGAATTTACCGTATCGTTGCTTCGTGTAAAAATTCCTCTCTCAATCTGGTTACTGTAGGTACTCACTCTCGATCTTCTAATCATCTTGAATCTTTCTTCTTC
The DNA here is from genome assembly GCA_020205555.1 of Panax stipuleanatus. Lineage (NCBI taxonomy): Eukaryota > Viridiplantae > Streptophyta > Magnoliopsida > Apiales > Araliaceae > Panax > Panax stipuleanatus. The sequence continues at coordinate 72,461,115 of CM035117.1, forward strand.
ATTTTTTCGCTATCCTTTACCTTTTTTCCTCGCATTCTTTATATTTCTACTGTGATTCCATCCAATGACGTTGGACAGGCTCCACTTACAAATAACATCCCTTCGGGCTTTCTCTGGGTCCCTTTACTTCTATTTTCCAATCTCTCCTTTTCCCTTACTAACTCTTCTTGAGCCGTCAATTCGAACAAATTCTCCCTTCCTTTCCTACTCAAAGCGTCGGTTATTACGTTTTCCTTCTCCTGTTAATAAAAATTCCATAATTGTGATATTTAATCGATTTCAACCACATCCTTTATCGCATGTTCAACTCCTTAAAACTCCCTTCATAATTCTTCGCCCAAACAAACTTCACCGTCTTTCTTATTAGATTGGTTAATGAGATCGCCATCTTAGAAATCTTATATAAATCTTTAATAGTACCTGGCTAACCCTAAGAAACTCCTCACCTCAGTTGGCGTCTTCTGTTGTTCCCAATTACTTACTACCTCCACCTTTGCAGGATCTACTGGAATTCTACCTTTGTCTATTATGTGTCCTAAAATTAACCTTCTTCATCCAAAATTCGCACTTTGAAAACTTTGCGCACAACTTCTCCCTTCTTAGCACTTCTAATACCATCTTCAGATGTTTAGCGTGCTCTTCCTTGAATCGGGTTCAGAATGCCATCGTTGGTATGTCTTGTTTTCACACCTTTAACTGATGATAACCAGTTTACAGATCATTCTTTGAAAATACCATGCTTCCTTCAATTGTTTGAAAACTTCATCTATCCTCAAAAACATATATCTATTCTAAACTGTTATTCTGTTTGACTCTCGATAGTTGATACAGAGACTTATCGATCCATCCTTCTTCTTAACAAATAACACTGGTGCTCCCCCGGGAGACACACTCGGCTGAATATATCCCTTATCTAGGAATTCTTGCAGTTGTATCATCAATTCCTTCATTTCTACCGGCATCATACGATATAGGGTTTTCGAAATCGATGTAGTTCCCAGTTCTAATTCTATCACGAATTCGATTTTTCTATCTAGCGAAAGGCCGGACAGATTGTCCAGGAATACGTCTCGAAATTCTCTCACTATTGGTATATTCTTTTTTTCTACTCCCTTTTCTGAGTATCTACTATTAGGTTTTGTATGAAATCATGGCGCAATCAAAATGCAAAATAGCGGAAGCATGGTATATCAAAGTTTAAAAAAATTCCACAAACTAACTACCCGTATCATCCTTTATGCACAGTTATTAATTAAAACGAAATAGAAGGAGATTAGATTCATACCCTTGTAGAACTGAGCTTCCACAGGTAAGAGTTCAACTCCTTGTTCTTTGTGATCTCCTTGAATATCCGGGATTGATTCCTTCCTTTGATCAACAATAGCAACCCGAATGTTTGGCCTTTAGAGGTGATCCATTAAGGAAGAGGAATTATTCAAGGAGGGAGGTTGGCTAAACCCTAGTTTTCTATCCTCTATTGAAAAAAAGTACTCTCCAACAATTGGAATTGTATCAACTGATATCTAACATAAGACTCCTCTTATATAGATATTGGTCAACCCTTCTAATCCTATTAGACTTGGGATTTCATTTAAATAATTAAAAATATTTAATTAATTAGGCTTCCCAACATATTGGGAATAATTAATTAAACTCCTTTAATTAATCTGTCTCCTAATCTCATTAGGAATAAATGAGAGTGCTAATATTAAATTAATTCTTAAACTCCTTTAAAAATTAAAATAATAATAATTGTAATAATATTAAAAAAACTCCTCTTACTAATTTATATTTAATATTTCCAAAATATTTAATAATAAATATTAAGCTATTTAATTTATTCTATCACCATAGATAAAATTAATTACACTTAACATATTATAACGATTATGTCATTACCTTCTTAAATAATTATTCTTGCTTTTATGGTGTGTCCCTTTAGGTTCTCTATATTAAACCGGTTGTGAATAAATCAATTAGAACAATTATAATCTTATTTAAATAAATAAATTAAACTAATAATATATTTAAATAAATAATATTTATTTTATAATAGGGATAAGCCTCCCTAGCGATCAACGACTTTCTAGATAATATAGATTTCAATATTAATCATAAAAAAACCTGTAAGTAAATAGTTACCGTACAATTCAATCCTTCCACCATACAATGTCCCAATTAAATATAAGACATGGAATTACTGTCAAGACTTATTTTATTTAATTATATGTATTTCGATTAGAAAAAGCACAATTCCAAATAATACAAATTAGAAACTCCTTTCTAATTTCATTCTGCCTTGGCCAAGGATTCCTGGGTTGTCATTTAACGAATCACATAGGACATATCTCTTCTTTTACTAGAAGCGGTAGATTCATTATTGATCATTCATTATCTACATATATAACTTATTACACCCAAATATACCCTTTGATATACCTTAAGGGTCTTAAGGAATAAGTCAAAGTATAATTCATTACACACAAGATACTATGATGATCTCAAGTTCGAGGATCACTTGTACAACTATCACATTAGGAATTCCTATTGACAGTCGAGTAAAACTTCATAAGGTAGTCCTTAGCGAGTCACGTTCAGTGTACTTATTCTCCAATAAGCACCTACATACTTGCTTTATTGTCTCCACACAAATGATCATGAGATCAGTCATCCTCATCCAATGAGCAAACAACATATATACCAATCTATCCGGATTCAGTAATCCCCTTTTTAGTAATCCAACGATTGGGAACTATTCTAGTTTTAAGCTTTCTAAGAATTTAGATCTCATTAGCATGATCAACATCATGATTCTAAAAGCATTGCTTAAAACTATGGGTTATGTACATATTATAAAAATAGCATCATGTAGATAATTAAATGCCTTTAATAAATGAATACTTTTATTAATAAATAAATAAGATCGTTTCCAAAGTATATACTTTATCATCATACATGATTGGCTTGTATGCATACTACTTTTAATCTCCCACTTGCACTAAAACCAATCGTCATGGTATCTTATGCCCATCTTCTCTAAGTGACGATCAAACTACTGTTGTGTTAAATCTTTAGTAAATGGATCTGCAATATTGTCTTGAGAGTCTACACGATCCAAGGTGACGTCTCCTCTTTCAATGATCTCCTTGATCAAGTGAAATCGCCGCCACACGTGTTTGGATTTCTAATGAGACCTGGGATTCTTAGCCTATGCAACAGCTTCGGAGTTGTCACAGTACAAGGAGACTGCTCCTCCAATGCTAGGAACCAAACCAAATTCTGCTATGAACTTTTTCATCCAAACAGCTTCCTTTGCAGCTTTACTTGCAGCTTTGTACTCTGCCTCTGTCACTGAATCAGCAACTGTTTGCTGGTTGGAACTCTTCCAACTCACTTCACCTCCAATTAAGGTAAACACATACCCCGAAAAGAATTTATTGTCATCTTGGTTCGTTTGAAAACTTGAGTCTGTAAAGCCCTCGAGTTTTAATTCAGACCCACCGTAGACAAGAAATACATCCTTAGTCCTTCATAAGTACTGTAGGATATTTTTCACTGCCTTCCAGTTCTCTTCTCCTAGATTCGACTAATATCTGCTTGTTACACTAAGTGCATGAGCGACATCCGGTATAGTACATATCATACCATACATGATAGATCCTATTACTGAAGCATAAGGAATCATACTCATATGGTCTCTCTCCTCAGGTGTCTTTGGGGCCTGTTTCTTGGAGAGATGTATTTCATGGCTCATTGGTATGAGACCTCTTTTGGAATCTTCCATATCAAACCTCTTTGGCATCGAATCAATGTACGTTCCTTGGGATAAGCCGAACATCCTTTTAGATCTATCTCTATAGATCTTTATCCTCAAAATATAGGATGTTTCTCCCAAGTCCTTCATGGAGAAGTGTTTAGATAACTAGATTTTAATCAATTGTAGCATAGGAATGTCATTCTCTATCAGTAATATATCATCAACATATAATACAAGGAATGAAACAACGCTCCCACTAACCTTCTTGTACACACATGGTTCATCCTCATTTTTGATAAAATCAAACTCTTTGATTGTCTCATCAAAATGGATGTTCCACCTACGAGAAGCTTTCTTCAATCCATAAATGGATCGTTGTAGCTTACAGACTTGATTTGTTCCAACCTTTGAAATAAATCGCTCTGGTTGTGTCATTTACACATCCTCCTCAAGTTTCCCATTGAGGAAGGTCGTTTTCACATCCATCTGCCAGATCTCATAGTCGTAATAAGCTGCAATCTCAAGCAAAATCCGAATAGACTTGAGCATAGCTATTGGTGAGAAGGTTTAATCATAGTCAACTCCTTGTATTTGTTTTGAAATGTTTTGCAACTAGTCGGGCCTTATAGGTTTCTACCTTGCCGTCCGCTCCAGTCTTTCTTTTAAAGACCCATTTACACCCAATAGGCTAAATGCCTTTAGGTGGTGAAACTAAAGTCCATACTTGGTTCTCATCCATGGAGTCCATCTCAGATTTCATAGCTTCAAGCCATGTCCTTGAGTCTTTATTACTCATAGCCTTTTCGTAATTTAATGGATCATCATCATTCATGATAGTACCTCATCGTCATCCTTTATAACGAATCAATACTTATCAGGTATCTTCGGTACTCTTCTAGATTTACGAATAGGGTGTTGTACAAAAGGTGTCTCTACTTGGACAGGTTCATCCAATTGATCTGTAGTGGTTTGTGGTTCTTGAATTTCTTTAAGATCTATTTTCCTCCCACTAGCCCCATCAAGGATTAACTTCTTTTCCAAGAAGACAGCGTGTTTCGTGACAAACACCTTGTAGACACTAGAAATTTTATTTTCCCGTTACTAACACTGTAGGAAGGCAAGACTGTCTTTTTAAATTAACCCCGATCTCAATGCTGGGCCATCAATTCAACCCCGGTCTCAATACCGGGTCGCCAAATTAACCCCGATCTCAATACTGGGTCGTCAACTCAACCCCGGTCTCAATATCGCGCCATCAATTCACCGGTCTCAATATCGGGTCGCCTAATCAACCTCGGTCTCAATACTAGGTCGCCAAATCAACCTCAGTCTCAATACTGGGTCGTCAAATAAACTTCAGTCTCAATACCAAGTCGTCAAATTAACCCCGATCTCAATACCAGGTCATCAACTCAACCCCAGTCTCAATACCAGGCCATCAACTCAACCCTGGTATCAATACTGAGTCGTCAAGTCAGTCCTGGTCTCAACCTGGGAGGAATAGGTCAGCCCCGGTCTTAATCCGAGAGGTACAAGTCAGCCCCGGTCTCAACCCGGGAGGAACAAGTCAGCCCCGATCTAAACTCGGGAGGAACAGGTCAGCCCCGGTCTCAACTCGAGAGGTACAGGCTAGCCCCGGTCTCAACCCGGGAGGTACAGATCAGCCCCGGTCTCAACCTTGGAGGTACAGGTCAGTCCCGGTCTCAACCCGGGAGGTACAAGTCAGCCACGGTCTCAACCTGGGAAGTACAGGACAGCCCCAGTCTTAATCAAGGAGGTCATGTCAACTTCAAAAACAATCCTGAAGCATCACAACATCTCAAGAGGAAAACGTGAAAGGACCAAGTCAGCCTCAGAGTTAACACTGAGGACAAACAGACTAGAATGAGATCCAAACCTTGGAAACAACCCCAGGAAGTCAGTCGAATGTCATGCCAACATTGTAGGCAACCCTGGGAGGGGCAAAATGGTTATTTTACCAACTTGAAGCCGATTCGGTCAAACTCAAGCCTAATTGATGCCACTAAGGTCAAAACGAATCATAACAATGATCCCGAGTGGAAACAGCGTAAGGCAGCTCAACGAACAAACTGCGAGGAATCAAAGACCCAGTTATAAAACAGTCTTTTTGGAATCAGAAAAGGTTTCTCATATGTCATTACGACGTGCTCGGCGAGAGCTTTTCGAAAAGGTACAGCACGCCTCAAATGGATGCTTCGATCAAAAGTTAGAAAGTTTTAAATCGGACCTCACATTGCTCGGAGTGCACATACTTCGAGACGACGGGACCCCTGCCACGTGGAGCCACAAGGGGAACCCACGATAGTCACTGGTTGGCCCACTTCTCTTGGTTCTATATACATGAGGTGACCCCCAGCTCATTTCATAATTCAAAAACACTCTGAACCCATGCCCATTTGGTTTTCTAGTAATTTATTTGTCTTCCAAACCCAAATGTTTTTACTCTAACACGTAGATATACCCACATACTACCACATATCAAAAACTGAGCGGTAAAATCGGACGTTTAAAGCCTATGATTTGGCAAAAAGCTCGTGTAGCAGTCCATTGTGAGTATTTTTATGATAAGCATGTTTATATTACTTAATCACGCTGTTATACACTTGTATATCAAATTTCGTTATCTAAATATGCCCGGAACTCAGTTCCGTGGTCGTTTTTGCTAACTTTTGGTACATTTTAGTACCTAAACGCATTTTTTGGCATTTTTACAACTCGGATTGACGATCCGTCACTTCTAACAGTTTTTATATACTAATATCTTAATTTTGAGCAACTTCGCCAGACTAGGTAAACTTCCCAGTCCGGGTTTGGCTTTTTTTGTATATATTTAACTATATATATACTAACATTTCAATTCTGTCATACCCGAATTTTAAATCCGCGGTAGTTAAATGCTTTTTTATATATATATATATATGCACCCTTCACTTGACTAGGTTATCTTCCCAGTCCTGGTTTGACTATTTTTTTGTCTATATTTAAATTCTAGTTAGGCCTGGATTATTTCGTGGCCTTTTATTGCTTTTATATATATGTGGGCCTAGGATAGAATGTCCATTGCTCTTTTATAGCTTATATATATATATATATATATTTCAATTCTGTCGAGCCTGGTTAATTTTGTGGCTCTTTTACAGCTTTTGTATATATATGGGCCTAGGATAGAATGTCCATTGCCCTTTTACAGCTTTTATATATATATATATATATATATATATATATATTTCAATTCTGTCGATCCTGTGGCTCTTTTACAGTTTTTATATATATATGGGTCTAGGATAGAATGTACATTGCCCTTTTACAACTTATATATATATATATATATATATTTCAATTATGTCGAGCCTGGTTAATTTTGTGGTTCTTTTAAATCATTTATATATATATATATATATATATATATATATATATATATATTGACATTTCAATCCCGGCATCGAAGTGAAAACCCATCTCCCTTTATCGTTTTAATATATATATTTCAATTCTATTCAGCTTGGTTTACTCCGTGGCTTTTTATAGCTTTTATAAATATATATATTTTCATTCCAGTCCGGGCACCGGAGTGAAAATTCATCGCCCTTTACAGCTTTCGTATATATATTGCTTTAATCATTTTTATTAAATTGTTGCTTTAAATATTCATTTGATATGAATCGGCACTAACATTTCTATGGGCGGACTAGATTTCTTTAAATCCCGCCAACTCTAGCTTCAAATGGTTCAAAATAGGTCCAGACAGAACCGAGAAGCTAGAATGGCTGAGATTTATTTAAATCTAGCATTTTTCTATTTTCAGTTATAAATGCTACCTCACGGTCCTTAGATCGCTATCTAGTGGGAACGAGATGCTTCGGCCATGTGCGAGCCAGGATTTACTGATGAATCCTTGGTTTTGGAGATGTTGGATATATTGATGTACATATGTGGTTGTGTAGGTTTTATTGGCCTCCCTATGTGAACCTAGGAATAGTGGGATTATTGATCAAACAGATCAAAACCTGATTCCCACGATGGACAAACTCCACTTTACAAATGTATCCTGCCAATTTTTCTGTAAAAAATGTACCTACAAAAGACCTTAAAACAGTTATCCGGATTTAAGGTCTCAACATAGTGAAAATATGGTTTGTCGTGTCAGAGTCACTCTGATGGCTGTCATGCCCATGAGAAGACCGACACTTCTATATATTTTGTGGTCGAGGATGCTTCGCAGCCCGACAATCACCATTCAAATTGAGCCTTAAAGCTGAAAAGATAAAACTGAAGTATCGATATGCTTCAATTCCTATGTTAGCGTAAGGGTTTGAAAACCTGCTTTCAAAACATCATTTCAATAATCTTATCGAAAAAAGAAGCTTTTGAAAATCAAATCAAACACTTTTACAAATCAAATCAAACCCTTCGTATATAGGTTTAACAATGCATAAACATACTTCCAATCAGAGCATAGGCCCAATTATTTCCAGCATTCACACACACATTGCAGATTTAAAAGGGAAATATTGAAAAGTTGCGGTACCGTGTTTACACGGGAGTTGTGGGGTTCCTAACACCTTCCCCACACTTAACCAAGCTCCCGAACTCAAAACTTCAGTTTTAAAGATCACGTTTCGAGTGTGTCCAGCAATTGGGCCTCTTTTCAAACAAAACTCGGTTGAGTTGGTACAACCATTTCAAATCTACCAACTGGCGACTCTGTAAAACGTTCAAATCGTCGACATGATACATGTTGGCCTTTTCCTAAAAAACCCTTCAAAATCTTTTTTTCACAAATAAAAAGAGTAATGGTAGACAAAACTTAGGAAGAGAAAAAGATTTGGGTTGTGACCCGACCCGCGAATTTTTTTCGACGTCGACAGGTGGCAACTCTGCTAGGGACTTTAGAGAGCTTAAGTCATGTTCAAAATCTTTTCAAAAATTTCACACTCATATCTACATATGTGTGAATGCTGCGTCTTTACATTGAATTATTGTGTGAATTCTGCGTCTTTACATTGAATGAATGTGAATGAATGCTTTCCTATTTTTTAGTGCTTCACACCCATATTAGTGCTTCGCACCCATGTCATCATATGCATAACGGTGAGGAACGATGTATGTGAATGTATGTTGTGTGATTCCTCCACCAGGAGGGAAACTCGTCGGTGATAAGTAATGTCTTCGAGGGCTCATGAAAAAGCACCACTCAGATTCGCTCTAGTTGAAAGATCGGATTAATTTCTCCTGTAGTAGATTGCGATGATCTGAGGACCTTCATGCCGAATAAGCCTCGAGAGTAGCATAAGATAGGTCAGCCTCTGATTAACCAAATCTGATGGAAAACTTCTTCGTGCCATCCTCTTTCAATTCAATGTCAAGTTTTTAATTCTAATTTAAAGGAGCACAATGTAAATAGCATAATAAAATTTTACATTCCTTATTATATACATCTTGTCATGTCATCCCATCATCAAAATAACTGACCTCTGTTTTGCAGGATAAGATTAAAAAATCACCAAAACACATCATGGCATGCATCCTATCCCTACCTATTTCAAGAAATTGATATGCCTACATTTTGCTATAGGTGAAAAATTGGTCTTGTTACTAGATCTAAGTTGAAGAAAGCACTAAGTCCATCCACGGACATGACTTCCAGTGCTCAGCCAGAATCCACCCCTATATCTAGCGAAGAGTTTGAAGGGCTGAAGAACCAGATAGCCAAATTAGCCAATTTCCAGATAAAACAAAGTAAAGCTCTTAAAGGGAAGCAAGCACAGGGTCATACAGAACAAGGAACACCTAGTGGCAATCTAGGGATTGAAAAGACAGATACTCAGATTCTTGGACCACAAAACCATGACACAACCAACAAAACCCCTGAAATCACCACCCTCAATAAAGAACAGGAAGCTGGTGACATTCTGAAGAAAGTACAACAGATGGAAGAAACCATCTGGTCTATCAAAGGGACTGGGCATTTGGCAATGTCAATTATTCTGACTTATGCATTTTTCTTGGGGCTCGTTATCCTGAAAAATTTAGAACTCTTGATTTTGAGAAATATGATGGATTGGGAGACCCCTACACTCACTTAAAAGTATTCATTGGAGAACTCGAATCCTATGCAGAGGACAAGAAACTCCGAATGCAGTTATTCTAGAAGAGTCTGACCGAAGAGGCTAGAGCATGGTACGCCCGTCTAGACAACTCCAAAATTCATAGTTGGGAAGAGTTGGCCCATGCTTTCCTCAGTCAATATATTTTCCAGTCTTAGCTGGCTCCAGACAGATACCAGATCACGAAAACCAAGAAACAAAGTACTGAGTCATTCAGAGAATATGCTCAACGATGGAGAAGGGTTGCAGCACAAGTCACCCATCCATGACTGAGTCTGAGATAGTCATGACCTTCATCGATACTCAAGACACTCCATATTATGAGAGGGTCCTAGCAGGCATAGGAAAACCATTCTCTGAGATGATCAAGCACGGAGAGATGGACGAAATGGGGCTGAAGTCTGGGAAGATCAAGGACCTGACCGCCTTAGAAGCTGTGGCCAAACATATCTATGGGAGTAATCCTCGGAGAGCACATAAGAAGAAAGATGAAGAAGTGTCCTTAGTGCTACAAGGACCGAATCAAAGGGCCAATTCTAGCAATATGCCCATTCAAAGGAGGAATTATACCTCTTTTCAAGCTCCTGCACAACCTTCAAACCCTCCATTTCAAAAAACTATGGAGGCCGGACGTCGGAGAACATTCACCCCATTAAGGGATTCACTCGAGAATGTGCTAAAATTGTTTACCGCATAGAAAAAGATTGTGCAACTCCTCCAACTAACCAATACAGGTGGACGGAATTTTGACCCAGGTAAGAAGTGTGCTTCCCATTTCGGAGCCCCGGGCCATGATACACAAGACTGTTGGTCTCTCAAGCATAAAATTCAAGACTTGATTGACAACGGAGAAATTGTGGTAACAAAGCCCGAGCAACGGCAAGTAGAAAATAATCCTCTCCCACAGCATAAAGAGGAGAATGTTAACATGATCAATACAGGAACTGGAGAAGGATCCAAGTACCTCCTGTTGGGTTTGTACGTAACGCATACATGTAATTGAATTACATAATTAAAGGGCGGAAGCGCGAAACATAGGTTTTAATTTTTTTTATACAAACTAATACCAACATCATGCTTTGTGCTCAATTATCAATAACAAAAAAGTAAGGATGAATCAGAATCATACCCTTGTAGAATCTAGCTTCCACAGTTACAAGTTCTACTCCTTGCTCTCCTTGATCTCCTCGAATATCCTGTAGTGGCTCCTTTCTTTGATCAACGTTAGCTACCCAAGCGTTTGGCCTCTAGAGCTGATCCACCAAGGAAGATGAATTACTTAGGAAGATGAGTGGTTGGCTAAACCCTTTTTCTATTCTCTGTAGAAATTATATGGTACTCCCAACTCTTAGAATTCACGTACCTTGTATTTGATATAAGACTCTGTTATAGATATTAGGTTAACCCTACTAATCTAATTAGAATTGGGTTTTATTTATTAATTAATTAAACCATTTTAATTAATTAAGCTTCCCAATAAATTAGGATTAATTAAACTCCTTTAATTAATTTGCCTCCTAATCTCATTAGGAATAATTGAGAGTACTAACATTAAATTAATTCTTAAACTCCTTTAGAATTAAAATAATAATAATATTACTAATATTAATAAGACTCCTCTTATTAATATATATTTAATATTTCCAAAATATTAAATAATAAACATTAAACTATTTAATTAATTCTATCACCATAGATTAAATTAATTACACTTAATGCATTATTACTATTATGCCAATATCTTATTAAATAATTCTTCTATCTTTTATGGTGTGACCCTTTAGGTTCTACATATTAAATCGATTGTGAATAAATCAATTAGAACAATTCTAATCTTATTTAAATAAATAAATTAAACTAATAATCTATTTAAATAAAAAATATTTATTCTACAATAGGGATAAGCCTCCCTAGCTATCAACGACTTTTCAAATAATATAGATTTTAACATTAATCATAAAAGAATCTGTGAGTTAATAGTTACCGTACAATTCAATCCTTCCACCATACAATGTCCTAATTAAATATAAGACATGGATTTACTGTCAATTATTATTTTATTTAATTATATGTATTTCGATAAAAAAAAATGCACAACTCCATATAATGCAAATTAGAAACTCCTTTCTAATTTTATTCCACCTTGGCCAAAGATTCCTGGGTTGTCATTTAACGAATCACATAGGACATATCTCCTCTTTTACTAGAGGTGGTAGATTCTTTATTGATCATTCATTATCTCCATATGTAACTCATTATACCCAAGCATATCCTTTTATATATCCTAAAGAGCCTTAAGGAATAAGTCAAAGTATAATTCATTACATACAAGATACTATGATGATCTCAAGTCCAAGGATCAGTTGTACTACTATCACATTAGGAATTCCAATTGACAGGCGAGTAAAACTTCATTAGGTATTCTATAGCGAGTCACGTTCAGTGAACTTATTCTCTAATAAGCACCTACATACTTGCTTTAGTGTCTCCACACAAATAATCATGAGATCAATCATCCTCATCCAATGAGCAAGCAACATATGTACTGATCTATCCGAATTTACTAATCCCCTTTTTAGTAATCCCACGATTGGGAACTATTTTAGTTTTAAGCTTTCTAAGAATTTAAATCTCATTAGCATGATCAACATCATGATTCTAAAAGCATTGCTTAAAATTATAGGTTATTTATATATTATAAAAAATACGTCATGTAGATAATTAAATGCCTTTAATAAATACTTTTATTAATAAATAAATAAGATTGTTTACAAAGTATGTGATTTATCATCATACATGATTGGCTTGTATGCACACTACTATCAATCTCCCACTTGCACTAAAGCCAATCGCCATGGTATCTCATACCCATCTTCTCTAAGTGACGATCAAACTGCTGTTATGTTAAAGCATTAGTAAATGGATCTGCAATGTTGTCTTGAGAGTCCACATGCTCCAATGTGACGTCTCCTCTTTCAATGATCTCCTTGATCAAGTGAAATCGCCGCAATACGTGTTTAGATTTTCGATGAGATCTGGGTTCCTTAGCCTATGCAACTGCTCCAGTGTTGTCACAGTATACAGGGACTGCTTCTCCAATGCTAAGAACCACACCAAGTTCTATTATGAACTTTTTCATCCAAATAGGTTTTTTTGCAGCTTCACTTGCAACTATATACTTTGCCTCTGTCACTCAATCAACAACTATTTGCTGTTTGGAACTCTTCCAACTCACTGTGTCTCCGTTCAAGGTAAAAATATATCCCAAAATAGATTTACTATCATCTTCATCCGTTTGAAAACTTGAGTCCGTGAATCCCTCGAGTTTTAATTCAGACCCACTATAGACAAGAAATATATCCTTAGTCCTTCGTAAGTACTTTCGGATATTTTTCACTGTCTTCTAGTGTTCTTCTCCTGGATTCGACTGATATCTGCTCGTTACACTAAGTGCATGAGCGACATCCAGTCTAGTACATATCATTTCGTACATGATAGATCCTATTGCAGAAGCATAAGGGATCTTACTCATACGGTTTCTCTCCTCAGGTGTCTTTGGGGCTTGTTTCTTGGAGAGATGTATTCCATGGCTTATCGACATGAGACCTCTTTTGGAATCTTCCATGCTAAACCTCTTTAGCATCTTATCAATGTACGTTCCTTGGGATAAGCCAAGCATCCTTGTAGATCTATCTTTATAGATCTTTATCCCCAAACTATAGGATGATTCTCCCAAGTCCTTCATGGAGAAGTGTATAGATAACAAGATTTTAATCGATTGAAGCATAGGAATGTCATTCCCTATTAGTAATATATCATCAACATATATTACAAGGAATGAAACTGCGCTCCCACTAACCTTCTTGTATACACATGGTTCATCCTCATTTTTGATAAAATCAAACTTTTTGATTGTCTCATCAAAATGAATGTTCCATCTATGAGAAGCTTGCTTCAATCCATAAATGGATCGTTGCAGCTTACAGACTTGATTTGTTCCAACCTTTGAAATAAAACCCTCAAGCTGTGTCATATACACATCCTCCTTAAGTTTTCCATTGAGGAAGGCCGTTTTCACGTCCATCTGCCAGATCTCATAGTCGTTAAAAGCTTCAATCGCAAGCAAAATCTTAATGGACTTGAGCATAGCTACTGGTGAGAAGGTTTCATCATAGTCAACTCCTTGTCTTTGTTTGAAACCTTTTGCAACCAGTCGGACCTTATATGTCTCTACCATGCCGTCTGCTCCAGTCTTTCTTTTAAAGACCCAATTACACCCAATAGGCTTAATGCCTTCAAGTGGTGAAACCAAAGTCCGTACTTGGTTTTCTTCCCTGGAGTCCATTTCGGATTTCATGGCTTCAAGCCATTTCCCTGAGTCTTTATTACTCATATCCTGTTCGTAATTCAATGGATCATCATTATTCATGATGTGTACCTCATCGTCATCCTCTGTGACGAATCCATACCTCTCAAGTATCTTCGGTACTCTTCTAGATTTACGAATAGGGTGTGATACAGTAGGTTCTTCCACTTGGTCAGATACTTGACTTTGATCTGTAGTAATTTGTAGTTCTTGAACTTCTTCAAGATATATCTTACTCCCACTGACCCTTTCATGGATAAACTTCTTTTCCAAGAAGGCAACATGTTTTGCAACAAACACCTTTTGATCAGTTGGATGATAGAAATAATACCTTACGGTTTCTTTAGGGTATCCCACAAATCTATATTTGTTGGATTTAGTCTGTAGCTTATCATTTTCAAACTTTTTGACATAAACTGGACAACCCCAAGTCTTAATATGCCTAAAATTTCGTTTCCTTCCCTTCCACATCTCATATGGAGTATTTGGGGAAAATTTGGTAGGTACCTTGTTAAGCAGGTATGCAACCGTTTCTAGGGCATAACCCCAGAATGAAATTGGAAGATCGGTAAAACTCATCATAGACTGAACCATGTCCAACAATGTTTGATTTCTCCTTTCAGATACTCCATTCACCTGTGGTTTACCTAGTGGAGTCCGTTGTGAGATTATTCTATTTTCTTTGAGACAATTGAGAAACTCACCATTTAAGTATTCTCCATGTCGATCTGACCAAAGAATCTTAATACTCTTGCCCGTTTGTTTCTCTACTTCACTTCTGAACTCTTTGAACTTTTCAAATGATTTAGATTTGTATTTCATCAAATACACATTTCCAAATCTTTAGTGATCATCAGTTAAAGTAATAAAATAAGAATACCCACCCCGTGCATTCGTTGTCATAGGTCCACAAATGTCTGTGTGAACCAACGCTAACAACTCTGTAACTCTTTCTCCTTTTCCACTAAAGAGAGATTTAGTTATTTTACCTATGAGACAAGATTCACAACTTGGATTTGATTCAAAATCAGATAGCTCTAAGAGCTCATCCTTATGTAACTTGGATAATCTTGTTTCATTGATATGACCGAGTTTACAGTGCCACATATAAGTATAATTAACATCATCTCTTTTCCTTTTCTTAGTTTGTTCTATTTGAAGTATATTTTCATGCAAGTCAAGTATATAAAGTCCATTTCGCAGATTACCAATACCATATAAAATATTATTTTTATAAATAGAACAACTGTTGTTCTTTATAATAACGTCAAATCCTTCCATATCCAATACAGAAATAGAAATAATGTTTCTAATGATATTCGGAATAAAATAACAATTATTTAAATAAATGGACTTGCCCAAAGGCATTGCTAAACAATAAGTCCCTACAGCTAATGCAGCAACCTTTGCTCTATTTCTCACTCATAGGATGACCTCATCATTGCTCAGCTTTTTACTTCAGACCAGTCCCTGCACAGTATTACATATGTGAGAACCACAGCTGGTATCCAATACCCAAGTAAAATTATGACTTTTAGAAAAATTAATTTTAATCATGAACAAACCTTGATTGGAAGTCGAAGCTTCTCCAAGCTTCTTCTCTGCTAGAAACTTCTTGCAGTTCCTTTTCCAATGTCCCTGCTCGTTGCAATGGAAGCACATTCCTTTGCCAGCTGGATCAGGTTTCTTTTGTCCCTTTTCTTTCCCCTTTCCCTTAGCCTTCTTAGATTTCTTTTTTTCAGAAGACACCTTGGGCCTCTTCCATTTATTGGAAGAATCCACCATCAAGACATGGTTCTTCTTTGATGGGAAGTGACCTTCTGCAGTTTTCAACATGTTAAGTAATTCAGGCAAACTGACATCCAACTTATTTATGTGGAAATTAACCACGAACTGCGAGAAGGTCTCAGGGAGTGACTGTAAGACCAAATCTTGACTCAACTCCCCATCCCTGACGAACCCAAGTTGTCCAAGGCGTTCAATCAGATTGATCACCCTAAGGATATGAGTCTCAACGGCTGTGTCCTCAGTCATCCGAGATCGAAAGAGCTCCTTAGATATCTTATATCTAGCAGTCCTACTTTATTTATCATACAACTCCTTGAGGTGAAGCAACATAGTAGGAGCATCTATGTTTTCGTGCTAACAATGAAGCTCCTTATTCATGGATGCGAGCATGATGCATTGAGCCACAGATGCATCATCTTGCCACTTAACAATGGTGGCAATGTTTTCCTTAGAGGCTGATTCTGGAACAGCTCCGGGGACAGGCGAATTTAGGACATCAGAAATCTTTTCAGCAGTGAGAACTATTTTCAGATTTCTTAGTCAGTCCGTATAATTCGGCTCGGTAAGTTTATTAGTATCAAGTATGCTTCGTAGTGAAATTAGTGATTTTGACATTTTTAAAATTTTACATGTAAAAAAACAACAATTTAGCAAACATTCATTTAATTAATTTTGCATACCAAAATAAATTTAGGTCTTTATTTTAAATTGGTATCTCCCACTATTTTCATCAAACTATATTACCCTCACTTATATAGTTTGACAACATCTACTTAAAGATTTGCTAGTGAGATTAAGGATCCCATTTCAAATGTATATTGCCTTGTTGATAGCACAACAAACGATATATAAATAAATATATAGACAACTCTTGTCAATTACATCAACATGTAACTCATTTTATTTTGCCACTTAAATCATGATGGTCAAGTTTGTGCACATCCGAACTAAAATAATTTAAGTTAAGTCCAGCCTAGCACTTCCATAAATTCAAAAAAAAAATCGTCCTTGTGGATAGGACAACAAGACTATATTGTTCAATTTTCTTGATAAGCACCAAATGTGATTAAATTCATATCTTAAGTACGCAATACTCGCCTTATGGACAGCACAACAAGCTCATATTAAATATTTAATACTCTATTAATTTATCATGCTAAAAGGCAACGTTCGATATTCTAAATATCATTGAACGCTTCGAACTTAATATAATTTCTTTGAGGGTTTGTTATTATTTGTCTCATCTTGTTTAGCGCGCATGCACACATATATATATAAAATACGCGTCATTTTATTAAACATGCGAAGCATGTTTGCATAAAATATAATATATATATATATATATATATAATATTTAACATGTACATATAGAATACTATATTTTACCCGGATTGATTATAGACTTTAATTCTAGTTTGGTTCACTAAAGCCACCAAGTGAACCAAAAGCTCAAACCTAGGAGTGCAAGAATTTAAATTTAAACGTAACTATTACATTTAAATCCGGGCTCCATACAAACGAGTCTTCACGTGCTCCTTAGTTTCCAATTTCTTC
Organism: Panax stipuleanatus; assembly: GCA_020205555.1. NCBI lineage: Eukaryota > Viridiplantae > Streptophyta > Magnoliopsida > Apiales > Araliaceae > Panax > Panax stipuleanatus. Next base: position 72,478,708 of record CM035117.1, read on the forward strand.
AAGATAATTCTAACTATCTCTATTACATAAATTATTTAAAATTAAATAGAAACCTCGATCAATAGTCAAGGGAAAGTACATAGGAGGGGGATAGAATTTACATCGAGAAAAACCAGAGAAGACGAGGTACGCAGACCCCATTTAATAAAACCCATTCATTCAAGTTTTAAACTAAAATAAAATCCAATCACATTGGTCAATAGTCCATAATCAACCCCATTTATTATCATACACATCAACATATGCATCAATAAATAACCATTCATCTCATGAATAATAAAGTCATTCCATATATAGATCGATGTCATTTAATGGACAAAAGTTTTGCTAAATTTTATTTTTGAAACAAAATAAACTCTTTTATTTTAAACAAAAACAAAACCAAATTAAACTCCATTAATTTTAGCAATCTGAAATCATATTTCAGATAAAATAAACATCTTTATTTTAAAATTTTATAAATTAAATAAACCATTTACTTAATTAAGAAAAATAAGAATTTCAGTTTCTGTCAAGGGACTGGCGCAGCTGCGCCCAGAATGAACTGGGCAGCGGCGCAGCTGTGCTGCCTTGCTGAACGGCACAGCTGCGCTGTTAGTCGCAGAATCTGCAGAATTCAATTTTTATCCATAAAATTCGATCCAATCCCACATCAATTCATACATGGAATCATAAAATTGATAATTAGCACAAAGTTAGGCTTTGATACCACTGTTGGGTTTGTACGTGACGTATACATGTAATCGAATTACATAATTAAAGGGCGAAAGCGCGAAACATAGGTTTTTTAATTTTTTATACAAACCCATACCAAGATCATGCTTTATGCTCAATTATCAATAACAGAAAAGTAAAGATGAATCAAAATCATTCCCTTGTAGAATCTAGCTTTCACAGGTACAAGTTCTACTCCTTGCTATCCTTGATCTCCTTGAATATCCTGTAGTGGCTCCTTCCTTTGATCAACGTTAGCCACCCAAGTGTGTCGCCTCTAGAGGTGATCCACAAAGGAAGATGAATTACTCAGGAAGATGGGTGGTTGGCTAAACCCTTTTTCTATTCTCTATAGAAATTATATTGTACTCCCAACTTTTAGAATTCACGTACCTTGTATCTAATATAAGACTCTATTATATATATATATATATATATATATATATATATATATATATATTAGGTTAACCCTACTAATCTAATTAGAATTGGGTTTTATTTATTAATTAATTAAACCCTCTTAATTAATTAGGCTTCCCAATAAATTGGGATTAATTAAACTCCTTTAATTAATTTGCCTCCTAATCTCATTAGGAATAATTGAGAGTACTAACATTAAATTAATTCTTAAACTCCTTTAAAATTAAAATAATAATAATTGTAATAATATTAATAAGATTCCTCTAATTAATTTATATTTATTATTTTTAAAATATTAAATAATAAACATTAAGCTATTTAATTTATTCTATCACCATAGATTAAATTAATTAAACTTAATGCATTATTACTATTATGCCATTATCTTCTTACATAGTTTTTCTTCCTTTTATGGTTTGACCCTTTAGGTTCTCCATATTAAACCGGTTGTGAATAGATCAATTAGAACAATTCTAATCTTATTTAAATAAATAAATTAAACTAACAATCTATTTAAATAAATAACATTTATTCTACAATAGGGATAAGCCTCCCTAGCGATCAACGACTTTCCAGATAATATAGATTTCAACATTAATCATAAAAGAACATGTGAATTAATAGTTACCGTACAATTCAATCCTTCCACCATACAATGTTCCAATTAAATATAAGACATGGATTTACTGTCAAGTCTTATTTTATTTAATTATATGTATTTCGATTAGAAAATGCACAACTCCATATAATGCAAATTAGAAACTCCTTTCTAATTTTATTCCACCTTGGCCAAGGATTCCTGGGTTGTCATTTAACGAATCACATAGGACATATCTCCTCTTTTACTAGAGGTGGTAGATTCTTTATTGATCATTCATTATCTCCATATGTAACTCATTATACCCAAGCATATCCTTTTATATATCCTAAAGAGCCTTAAGGAATAAGTCAAAGTATAATTCATTACATACAAGATACTATGATGATCTCAAGTCCAAGGATCACTTGTACTACTATCACATTAGGAATTCCTATTGACAGGCGAGTAAAACTTCATTAGGTATTCTATAGCGAGTCACGTTTAGTGAGCTTATTCTCTAATAAGCACCTACATACTTGCTTTAGTGTCTCCACACAAATAATCATGAGATCAATCATCCTCATCCAATGAGCAAGCAACATAAGTACCGATCTATCCGAATTTACTAATCCCCTTTTTAGTAATCCCACGATTGGGAACTATTTTAGTTTTAAGCTTTCTAAGAATTTAAATCTCATTAGCATGATCAACATCATGATTCTAAAAGCATTGCTTAAAACTAGGGGTTATTTACATATTATAAAAATAACATCATGTAAATAATTAAATGCCTTTAATAAATACTTTTATTAATAAATAAATAAGATTATTTACAAAGTATGTGCTTTATCATCATACATGATTGGCTTGTATGCACACTATTGTCACCTCCGATACGTAGGAGAGTCGACTCTATATAGCAACAACAGCCCAGACATTTGGGAAGTCTCGGAAAGGCGATTCCTGATAGAACAAGAGATCAAGTCTATCAAAGAATAGATTGGACAGCTAGCAGAATTGGTCGTATACCAACATCAGGTCACCAGACAGCTGATCAACCAATCCAACCAACATAAGGCTAGTCCTCCCACACCAGAAATCAGTCCATTCCCATGAGGGATCATTATAGTTTTCATCAACAAGAACCCTGGGCTGACAAAATGGTCAAGGAAGAAATGTTTCAAGTAGGTCGGGAATTTACCTTTCAAAGGAATTTCACCAATCTAAACCAGCCTATGAAAGAAATTCTCCAGATGTTAATCAACGAGGGAATGGTTGTAGACTTGCTACCCTCGGAAAACCCTCGATCCAGAAAATTCAAGCCTGATAGAATCTGCCAGTACCACTCCAATGCACACAGCCATGATACTAAGGATTGCTGGGCACTTCTTCATTTAATTCAGAACATTATTGAGAGTGATGAACTAATAAGAGGAAATCAAGTTCTCGACCTCCCAGATGAAGACACTCTCTTTATTCCCACTTCATGGAATCAAGATACTGTGGCTGTTATTTCCTGTGATAAGGAGTCATCTCTCACACCCTTAGTACTGCCAGAGAAAAGGGTCCAAGAAACACAAAATCCTGTGAAGGTGGCCGCACCTGAGCCTTTAATCTTGCCCATCAGACCTCAGTATCCCGTTATTAGTCTGAAAAGGGTCCCACGAAACTACGAGAATGACGAAGGTTCCACCTCAAACAACATTACCATTATACCAAATGAGAATCCATTGTACCTGCCTCAACGGGTGATCAAATCAGTCATCAAGGCCAAAGAAAAGGTGGCTGAAGAGAAAATCGAAGAGTTCCTCAACAAAATGGGACACAATGAAATCAAGGTGGTGCAAAGCTTAAAAGACGCACCCAATCAAATGTCCATCCTAGATTGGTCTTATCATCGGTGGATCATCGCAACATTTTGATGAAAGTACTGGAAGAAGCTCATTTGCCACATACCATGGATGCCGAGAAATTCCAACACGTGGCAAAACACATTTTCAACAGTAATGTGATATCTTTCACTGACGATGATATACATGCAGAGGGGACAGGTCATCGCAAGTCATTACACATAGCATTGATGGCATCCGGGTATGTGATCGGAGGTGTGCTCATAGATGGAGGATCATCCCTCAACATCTGTCTTTACGACACCTTGGAGAGAATGAAGATTAACCCAAATCGGATCAAAACTAGTCATGTGGTCATCTGAGCTATCGATGGATCTCGCCGACAAGCTATGGGAGAAATAAAGCTTCCACTAGAGATTGGTCCGCACACTTTTTGTGTCTTTTTAGGTGCTCAACATCGCCACTGGATACAACTTGTTGCTGAGAAGGTCATGGATTTACATGACAGGGGCAGTGACATCCACCCTCCATCAATAACTCAAATACATTACCAACGACAACCTAATCACGATGAATGCTGAAATACCCTGTCTGCATATAGGGAGATATGTCGGTGATCAGCCTGGATGCAGGGATTGAGCCTGCTAGTTTTCAGGCCTTGGAGGTGAGTGATACTCAATACCTACCAGTTGGGGCACCAGCCTTAAAGCCTAAAGTCTCCCTTGAAGTAATGACAGTATGCCAGGAGATTGTATCTTTGGGTTTCCAACCTGGGAAAGGATTAGGAAAGAATTAACAAGGTATTACAAGTCCAGTCCAAATCTTGAGCCAGTCAGGGAGAGCCGAATTGGGTTATTCATCCGGGTCAAGCCGCTAGAATCCAGAGAAGCACTCTAAGGCTCATGCTTCCACTATACTGATGACAAACCTCACTAATGCTGGCTTCGTAAAGCCAATGAGGAAGATCCCCGCTGTGATATCAGCTATGTTGTTTCCTCCAATCATACTGGTCGGGGAAAGAAAATCCCCGAAGCCTGAGGGTAATAGCAAAAAGGGAAAAGAAAAGATCATGCACAAAGGACGAGACCCATTTGCTAACATACGGGTTATCATAAACTACGAGGGAATGAATGATTAGATCCAAGACAGTGACGACGAGGATTAGATTCAAATTCCTCGCATCAAAAAGGGAAAAGGGGGCAGTTGAAAGAAAAATCCTGGCCCTATTGTAAATGATGTCTCAGTCATTATCCGAGACAAGGCAGAAGAGCACAATTCCTTGATCCTCCCTATTTATAAGAATCTAACCCTGGATAACTGGAACAGCATCCCTTGCCTCTATCAAAAAGGGTAAAGGGGCAGAGAATCCGTCTGCCCTGTAACATGCTTTCATTTACTTCTTACTTTTGATCGCACAGCTATAGTAGTAACTTTTGTCATGCTTTGCCAAATGCTTTGTATATTTAAGCAGTTGCATATATTAAAGTGAAAGCATTGTTGTTTTCAGGACTCCAGAGTTGGATTTGTTTATCACTGCTGATGAGATGCCAACCTGTCACAGTGACTACAACTTTGATGTAGAACTGAACTTCGACTTGATGGATATTGAACAAAAGGATGAAGATGACTATGAGGTGCCCGAGGAAATCAAAGAATGGATCGAAGACAAAACCAAACCAAACCTCAACCAAACAACCACTATTAATATCGGAACCTCAGAAAACCTCAAAGATATCCAGATAGGCCTAGATCTTACACAAGATCAAAAAGTTGATTTGATCGAACTCCTAACACAGTTCCAGGATGTGTTTGCGTGGTCACATGAAGACATGATTGGCCTATCTACTGATATTGTCATCCATCGAATGCCCATCAAAGATGGGTTCAAGCCAGTCAAACAGAAGCTCAGGCAATTGAAACCTGAATGGAGACTAAAAGTCAAAGAAGAAGTTGTTAAAAAATTCAAAGTTGGCATCATCATGGTATCAACATACCCAGAGTGGCTGCCAAATATAATTCCCGTACCTAAACCCGGAGGGAAAGTACGGGTATGCGTGGATTACCGGGATTTGAACAAAGCCTGCCTCAAGGACAATTTCCCAGTACCTTTTATCCACATCCTGATAGATAATACGGCGTAATATGGCATGTATTCCTTTGTGGATTGCTTTGCTGGTTACCACCAAATCATGGTTGCTGAAGAGGACAGGGAGAAAACCGCTTTCATCACTCTCTAGGGAACCTTCTGCTATAGGCGTCTGTCCTTTGGCCTCATTAATGCAAGCGCCACGTATCAGCGAGCCATGATGGCCATGTTTCATAACATGATACATAAGGAGATAGAGGTTTATGTGGACGACATCATCATCAAATCCCGGAGGAAGGATGATCAACTTGACCATCTCAGGAAGCTGTTCAACAGGTTGCGTAAGTACAACCTCAAGCTAAATCCTGCTAAGTGTGTTTTTGGTGTCAAATCAGGCAAGTTGTTAGGATTCCTAGTGAGCAATAGAGGCATTGAGCTGGATCCTGCCAAAATTAAAGCCATCAATGGGACGTCAGTACCTCGAACAGAGAAGGAGATACGTAGGTTCCTGGGAATGATCAATTTCATAAGCAGGTTCATTTTCCAGCTCACACCAACCTGTGAAACCATATTCAAGCTACTAAAGAAGAATTCCTCTACCAAATGGAACGAGGATTGTCAGAAAGCCTTCCTTACCATCAAGAAGCAGCTGACCGAAGCACCAGTATTGGTACCCCCAAGGGACGGAGTTCCCCTATTTATGTATTTTTTCTTCAATGCCAATGCAATGGGCTGTATGCTGGGACAGAAAGATGATAGTAGCAAGGAGAGAGCCATCTACTACATCAGCAAAAAGTTCAGTAGTGGTGAACAGAAGTACACCCTGATCGAAAAGACGTGTTGTGCGTTAACATGGGCCACAATCAAGTTACAACATTACCTTCATAGGCACACGACCTGCCTCATATCCCACATGGATCCACTTAAGTACGTATTCAACAAGCCAATGTTGAATTGTCGACTGTCCAAATGGCAGTTGATCCTACAACTGTTCGACCTTGTCTATGTAACTCAGAAGTCCATCAAAGGTCAAGGCATTGTAGATCAACTAGCTGAAGCACCATCAGGAGGGTTCGAGACCCTTGAGACTTATTTCCAGGATGATAAGATCATGACAATTCAATAACTCTAACAAGAGAATATAGTCCAACCATGGAAAATGTATTTCGATGGAGCGATAAATATGGAGGGTGCCTAAGCTGGGGCAGTCCTTATCTCTAGTACAGGAGAACAATATCTTGTGGATACCAAACTATAATTTGGCAACACCAACAACACAGCTGAGTATGAAGGCTTCATAATGGGTTGAAGTTAGCCCAATCCATGGTTATCAAACATCTATTGGTCTTTGGAGACTCTGAATTGGTTATCAGACAAACCATCGGGTCATATCATACCAAAGAACTGCATTTGCTGCCATATCATCGGTAGGTCGTCACAATATCCATGGAGTTTGAAGACATAACCTTCATCCGTATACCTCGAGGTAGGAATAACTTCGTTGATGCATTGGTGACGTTAGCTTCCTTGATCCACATATTCGATAGGAGTGGGATTCCCTGCATCAAATTCACAAGTTAGAAGGCCCCAACATACGGGAATTACATTGGAGACATATCAGATGAAATACCTCCTATCAAATAGCCTTGATATCAAGACATCAAGGAATATCTCCGAGATGGATCTACACCCGCTGGGGCAAACCAATTCGAGTGGAAGAGGATTCACAAAATGGCTATGAAGTTCTATCTGAGCGGAGATGCACTGTACAAAAGGGATACTGGAATAGGCCTGTTAAGATGCCTTGATAAAGAGAAAGCCCAAAGATTGATGGATGAAGTCCACGGTGGAGTCTGTGGTCCACACATGAGTGGTCACCTGATGGCCAAGAAAATATTAAGAACAGGACATTATTGGATCTCTCTCAAAGCTGACTGTGACGATCATGTCAGGAGATGCTTTCAATGCCAAGTACATAGTAATGCCATACACGCTCCTCCAAATGAGCTACATAACATGAGTTCACCATAGCTTTTCTCCATATGGGGAATGGATGTGATCGGTCCAGTAAAACCAAAAGCTAGCAATGGTCATCGATTCATCTTCACCATGATCGATTACTTTACCAAGTGGATTGAAGCTGCCTCCTTTCCTAAAGTCACCGAAGAGGTCGTCATTGGTTTCATCAGAAATAATGTCGTCTGCCGATATAGACAACCGGAGGTGATCGTATCAGACAACGCCAAGAACCTAAACAATCAAATAATGTAAGAGCTATGTAGCAAGTTCCACAATAAGCATCTCAATTCCGTCATCTGTCGGCCCAAGATGAATGGTGCTGTCGAAGCGGCCAACAAGAACATCAAAAAGATCATGTAGAAAATGTCCGCCAATCACAAAGAATGGCCTGACCTGCTGCCTCCAACCCTGTTAGCATACAGGACATTAATGCGTACCTCTACTGGGGCTACCACCTATTCATTGGTCTATGGCATGAAAGCAGTCCTTCCCAAAAAAGTAGAGATGGAGTCCTTGCGAGTGTTAATCGTCGCTCCGATGGATGAAGATCAGTGGTTGAAAGATCGGTACCACCAACTGTCCCTGATAGATGAAAAGAGAGCTACAGCCATTTTCCACGGGAGTTATATCAGCAAAGGATCGCTCGATCCTACAATAAGAAAGTCCGAATATGATAATTCAAAGAAAATGACTTGGTGCTAAAGAAAGTTTTGGCCAATCAAGACGAAGCCAAAGGAAAGTTCGCCCCTAATTGGGAAGGCCCTTTCATTGTCAAGGAGGTGTTGACGGGAGGAGCTATCATATTGCAAGAAATGGATGAAACCAAATTTCCCCAACTCATCAACTAAGACACCATAAAAAGGTACTATGTCTGAAACACATGCATACCCGCATCCTGGTCCTGCAAATCAAATCAGGTTCGGTTTTCACTAGAAACCGAAACTATGAATGACCTGATCTTCTTCAACCCGGGAGTACGTAGGCAGCCATTCCAGGTGCGGTCAAACCAAATAAAAAATACAAAAAAGCTCATCAAACCAAACTCAAAAGAGACACTTCTCAAACCTCTCACACACAAAAATTTAACTACGAATGACCTGATATCCCTAAACCCGGGAGTACGTAGGCAGCCATTCATGGTGCGGTGCGACCTTCAAAGAAAAACAAAAACTAATAAAAATCAGGCCCAAGACATTAAAACCATATGAAACCCAAATATTATCCAGCCTCCTTGGTCAGCAGGCCTATCTAAGATACTCTCTGATGTCTCACTGTCAGTCCATCAAGGAGAAGCTCAAGATACATCAAAAACAACAAGTCATGAAAGAAGTGGTAATCACTCAGCAATGACAATACATATCCAAACAGGGAAGTGAATCAAAATATATTTCTATGATATATAATACTATTTGATATATACATAGTATCATGTACATGACAAAAAATGGCTGATCTAGTATGTGCAGGAAAAATAAAGCTAGTCTATGGACTCATGGATAAGCAGAACAACAATGCCAACATGGCATCTCTCTCCGAAGATGGAGGAGCCGCTGCCAGTGCAATACCCTCAGCCTCCATATGAGTCAAAACATCCACAGCCATCTGCATAGTCTCGCTGTGATCATCAATATAGACACTCATCTCGGCAACCAGACCATGAGTATAAGAATGGAGAGCAGTATTGTCGACAATATGGAAATCTCAGAAAGCTATGGCCTCATCCCCTTCCACAAAAGCAGCATCCTTGGCAATCAAAACCTCCTCAACCTCCGCGTAAGCTGCATCTCTGGCAGATCGAATCTCATCCCTCTCGGAAAAAGCTACATCCCTGGCAATCAAAGTCTCCTCAATATCGACAAAAGTAGTGTATCGAGAAGATCGAGCCTCATCTCTCTCAACTAATGTTATATCTCAAGCCTTATCTCTCTCAGCAAAAGATATATCTCTGCTAGACAAGGCAGTCAATATCAGCACTTTAGCCTGGTCTCTCTTAAAGGTCATCCTAGCTAGTGAGTCTGCCAAAGCTGGATTTGTCCCGGCAGGAATGATCGGTGGGTCACTAACTAATGCTACTGTAAGACCCATGAATAACTCATTCTCAGTGGGAGAATCAGGATCCTCTATAGGCTCCTCCTCATCTGAATCCACTATCGAAGCTGACTGGATGAATGCTGATGATGCTATACCTGCCTGCAACTACGTTGAATACTCTAGAGAATGATCTGGATGGCTACTGGAGAAATCAACCCTCTCCCTATGAGTCCAACACTCGTACACTATAATCAAATTGGCAGATGACATAGACAAAGCTAACATCATCTGATCAATAGCCCCCTCAAACTGATGCAGGCTCTGAAACTGATCAAACTGGCCCATAACAGCCAAAAGATGGTAAGTAGTAACTCCCCTTAATCTCGCTAGGGGGAAATAGTCCATGCCAGATGCGTGGGTGATGAAGCTATAGGGGGAGACTAGCCCTGAGCATGGCAGAATTGAGAATGGATGCACAATATCAGACAGAAATGCTAACCATGTCTCTATGTCGGTACACTACGCTAGGTGAAAGGAGTAAGACATGGCTATCTCACGGATGAAATAATACCTTTGGTGTCTGAAAAAGCCAATCGGTCGTAAATGGGACATGAGCCATACATATAGCAAGACCAAACTGCCTCTAAAAAACCCCTCTGGGTGGGTTTTGCAGTGGGTGGCTGCTATCAGCGTCTCGGCCAATATCATCAAAAGAATGGTGCTACCTTGTCTAAGGGCCCAAACCACGACTATCAATTCGACATCCATGTGGTCCAAATGAAGTGGCATATAGACGTAGGCTACTATGCACATCAGCAAAACATCTATCTTGGCCAAATGTTATGCCTATGTCGAAATAATAAAATCTCCAGCATGACGATCTTAGCTGTCCAACTAGCCAAAATGATAGATCTAGAAGTTTATAGGGATCACATATCCATAAACGATCTCATCCAAAACTACACTCTAACGTAGACCAGACATCTGAAGAAACGGTCTCCTCATGTTGCTGATTGCAGTACGAGCGCAGGGCAAATCTAAAGCCAAACCGGTAAACCATTCATACTCCTCTAAAGTCGGAGTCATCTCGTGCCGCCGAAAGTAGAAAACCTGTCTCTTAGGTATCCATCATGATAAGACTCCATCCACGAACCCATATGGGACCTGAAAGTCTATAAGGGCCACTGAATGCCCTAACATCTGATCCACTGTCCCTCTGGCAGGGAAGGGCAGACTCTCATACCACGATCTCAAGGATAATGCCACCACAGATGGTGGTAGGTGCTCAATACGACTGACGATGGAAGATGACATCTATATCACCGTTTCACAAGACCATCCAGGGGTCAAATCTGAACCCATCTATCAAAATGCATACACATGACATAATACATGCATAATGACAATGATAAATATGATGCAATAGATAGGAAATATCATTCATATCTACAATAAACTATCTACTACAAACACCATCCATGTCTGATAATACAAAGCAAAATAAAAAGTACAAGAATATGGGGCACCACCAACCAACTGCTAGCAGTGGTCTATCAAAATGGGGCACAACCGCCCAATAGCCAAAATAGTTGCTGACCAAAAGATATAACTACAATAGCTATCCAAAGAGATCCAAAATATCTACACTCAGCTGGTTAACCTACTCCATCTCCTCCGTGGACACAAAGTCGCGGTCATCAGGCATGTCTGGGCGGTATAAGGGAGGATCAGCCCCTGTAAACTACTAGAAAATGGACCTGATGAGGGGCTCGCTCCTAAGCTAGAAGGGTCAAAAGAAGATGCATATAACGAATCTCGACAAAGATGCCTAATAAATAAGTGAGCTCTCTCCAACTCCTGGTCAGTCCTGTAATCTTGTCCAAGTGAGTAGGCTCCCTAAGGCAAGCTATCCAGTCTGTTATCATCATAGACCCAGGCACCATATCTTCCATGAATTGGGTGGCACGAGTCTGAGCTCCAATCGTCCGAGGGCTCCACCAGTTGCTGAATGTTGGGTATGTTCTATACACGCTACACGCAAGTGTACGTGATCAACAAGTAATATAATGATAAGTTCAGATATTATACCCAAAGAGATAATAATTCCTATTTAATCAAATAAGTACCAATTTTGTATTATTTCAACTTTATCAAACTAATCATTAAAAGATGATTTTCTAACTAAATTACTACTTAAACCAATTTTAACACTAACTCAATATTTTACCAAGTCTTAGAGAATTAAGCCTACAATTTCACTTATTAATTCACTTCAGATAATATCCTTCTCTCCAGTTTATGTCAATTACTCCATATTATTAATCAAGAACACTAAGCAGATAAAACCATCTCTCGATGCATTATACTCATACTCACTTAAATCCACAGATGATAGAATTAAGCAAGACACCTTAAATAACTAACTCACTATATCTCTATGTGAATTACAACTAAATGAGGTTTAAAATCATGTTCTTATCAGATTACATATGATGCATAGATATCTCTATCCTATACATGAATTATGATTCCCAACTATGCAGAAAGCACAAACATATGTCACTATGGCTAGTTCCAATCCCATATATCATCTCTTGAATTTATATGGGATAACAGATAATTGGTGATCAAGAAATTATATAAATTAAGCACAACACATAGCAAATAATCCGGAATAATATTCATAAACTGAATTAAAGACTATTTAATCATCCATTACACAATAAGATCAGTCATAGGCTTAAATAAGAAATTAGTTCATCATAGATGAAGTAACATCTAATATCCACATCAGATAAAACATTCTGATTACAAGATATAAAGAAAGAGAGAAGATAAACTATAAAATTGTATCACCGCTCTCCGCTCCGATCTTACGTTCTTCGTGTTCAATCGTTGCTTCAATTCTCCCTGCTAGATTAATCCTTGAATTAGGGCTTGTAAATCTGTCTAAGTGTCTTTTATAATAGCTTCTCTGTTATTCTAATATACTCCCTCCAGCCGCAATCCTTAACCTCTCTCTTTTTGCTCCAAATCCTAGTCAAAGAAGGACACTTGCAATATTTCTTGCCGTAAGCCCGCCCCGGCAGAAATTTAACTCATGGTACACCCGCCCCAACGGCAAGCCACTTTGCATGTTGACATTTTCGTATGCCCGCCCTAGTAGGTGTTTTGTCTTAGAGAGCCTCGCCCCGACGGGGGTCCACTTTCTCTAGGAAATTTTCAATTTTGCCCTTTTTATGCTAGTTTCTCATTAATCCATATCCTGCAATTAATAACACAAAACCAGGTAAAATGACACTAAAATAACTTGAAGTAAGCACGAATCAAGCTATAATGGATATCAATTTGTAGGTATAAAACCAGCTCATCAAATCCCCAAGAAAAACAATGCATATGCAAATACCTACAATGCCTACTAATGCAACTGTCAGGTAATATAAAGATAACCAATACTGCCTCAAAGAATTCACAATAGATATAAACAATAAATTCACCCATAAACATATCTGTAATTCAAACCCATCTATGAACCAAAACATGTTAACACTACTGCTGTGTGTGTGTGTTCAACAACAATATACTCATCTACAGTTCAAATACATCACATAATATGCGTTTTAGAACAAAATCAAAGTTTTACTCAAGAAATATCGTAAACAAGGTAAAGTGAATTCAATTCAACGTCAACCAAGTCGGAAGTCAATATGAAAGATTTTCTATCTTTATTTATTCACGGGGGCATTTTGCTCATTTCCCCGTATCTCTATTTTACTCATGATTGTGCAATATCTAGTCCCCTTAGGCTTTTTAGTGATACCATATAGCGAGCTTTCGACCAACGACTTCCAAACCGAATGGTTTTAGGGCGCTGGGTGTAAAGACATCCCCTAGGGCGTACTTACTTGAGTATCAAAGGCCACGAAACTAAACTAGTCACGATGTTTATTCACGAGTTCCTTTTTCTCTTTTTCACATTTTACAAATTTTATTTTTCATTTCATTTTTTCCTTTCAGATAGCTCCCATATCTTCCCTAAAACTTAGGTTTCAGTCTAATCTTAGTCATTCCTACCAGTTCACTGAATTTCTATCATTAAAGCCTAATTTCTATTCAAGACGGCAATTATGTGACTATTTGACCCAAGCTGACTATACTATTGTCCTATCGTGCTAAAAGGTGCAAAAGTGTCAAACAGGCTATGACTCATGTAAAGGTCTGAATGTATATAAATGTTCTAGTTATCATTACTGTTCAGGTTCTTATGTAAGTCCAGTCTCATCACTGGCTAAGGTCACTTCATAACAGTGACATACTGACTCGTAAAATCCTAATTAATAACTCTTTTTTTATATTTTATGATTTTTCAATTTTTTATAAACATAAAAACTTTAACTGTACTAACTATACTATACTAAAACAATTAACTAAACGCAAGTTCTAACAATATTATGAAATATAATGTACACCCCCAAACTTAAACAGAACAATGTCCTCATTGATAAAACATAAAGCAAGTAAAGCATAGAGGACTTCCCTGAGGCATCAAGTGTCCTCCTCTAGATCCGAATAGGGTGGTGGTGGATAAGCGGGCAGTGGCTGTCGAGTCAGAAACTGGAATAGATCGCCCAAAGTATTCAGCCTCGCAAACGCCTTAGCAAGCGCGACATTGAATTGGTTCTACGTGTCGAACATATGGCTCTGCCGCGCTGCTAACCCCTCATCCAATCGGCGATGCTCATCCAGTTGCTGTTGTAGAGCTCGAAATTGAGAGTTTGACATTGTTGTCTCTCCCTCTGTAGCCTCCTCAGTCAGATCTTCCCTAGCCATTGCTGCTGCTCTCTATGCATCCACGACGGATGGAAAAATGAAGCCTAGTTCGCGGGGATGTGGTGGTGCTATAGGCCATTTGTCAAACCGGGCAATCATCATCGTATCAAGCAGCTAGAGAGGCTACTGAGTCAGCTCCTTGTCCGTCCACCTGACACCCGCACGGCGGCACAGTCCTGTGATCAAAGACAGATGTGGCATTTTGCTCGATATCAATCCTCTCAGACACCGGCGGATTGAGAAACTGATGATTAGCCTGATGTCAATATCATAGTTCTTGAGGATAGTATACAAGAGAGAGATTTTCTCTTTGGTGATCTTGCTTGTATGCATCGAGGGAAGGAGTTTGGCACACAGGAATGAATACCAAACTTTTTCGTATAGGCTTAAGCTGGAGGCCATGCCCAATATTCCCCTTTTCTTGCCTCTGAACCAAGCAGTGCCTGGCTTGCAAATCTCTGCAAGAATCGCATTATAATCAGGCCCCCGATTGATTAGCTGTTGGTATTGACACATGTTCGGGCGTGGTATATTGTAGTACTCATTGATCGTTGTGGGACTAAAGTCCACCAATTTGCCCAGAACGAATGCCTTGAACGGAGATATGCCCTCGGCGTTCGCATAAAATTCTTTCACGACCGCCACCACCGCCGCGTCGGGCTGGTCAGTGAAAGTTTCCCATCCCTACTCTTCAATTTGGAGTGCCATCTCCCTGTCCGTCACATCGGGCCTGAAGCCACGCTCGGGGGTGAGCTTCTTCGTTGCCAAGTAGTCGAAATGGTCGGTGGTGGTCTCACTTCAAAATTTTATCCAATCGAAGGGTTTAGCCTGTGTGGAAGACCTCTCACCCTTTTATCGCTTTGGAGCTCGTGGAGGCATGTTGCTTGAGTGCTCAAAATCATTTTTTTTAAAGTTTGGTTGGTCGAAACTTTCTATCAAACAGGTGCTGGGCAACCACAATGTGCTTGGTGTTGGTGAAGTCGGTATGTGGTGCTTTCCCCCAATTTATCTCTCAAACAACAAATTCAGACAAGCATATATATCTAAGAATCACCACTCTTTAATAAAAGTTCTAAATTGATACTCCAATTGAAATCCCCAAACTTCTACCCAAAAGAAGAAAATTAGACTGATATACCTTGATTTGTGGTTGTGTGATGATGAATGATTGTTTCAATCCCCCTTATCTATAATCATGCACTCGAACTCGTAAATTGGTATGATGTTTGGAGGTTATCGTCTTTGGAGGGTAAGAATCGGCGGGTTAGGGCTTGGTTGGTTTGTCCAATGGCTTAAGTCAAGTGCCGAAAAGAGGTTTTAAAAAACAAATCTGTCGATAGCCCACCGGGGTGGGTATGAATAAGCTTGTAAAGCGAGCAGAGGCGCGCCCTATGCAAAAAGTTGGACTAGGAAGCCCGTTGGGGCGGCATGCATTAGCCTTGAATGCCCACCGGGGCTGGACCTATGTAGGGAGTTGCCTTAAAGTTATCGCGGGGGCGGGTGTCTTCCATCTTGGCAGTCCGCCGGGGCGGGTCCTATGCAGTGACTTTAAAGGTGAAGCCCGTCGGGGTGGGTCCTTTAGCCTTTAAAGGCCCGCGGGGGTGGGAACTATGCAAAAAGTTAGAATGTAAAAAAAATTTCCTTTTTTATGCTGAACTGCTTGAGTAGCCTGCCCTTTTGTCCTTGATGATTTTTATATGAATGATCGGCATAGATGTGTCTTGCACTTGGCCTATCCCAGCACAAATAACTTGAGAATTATTAGAAAATGCATTATTAAGACTCAATTTATGCTAAATTACGACTAACTATAACTAATATATATAATACAAATACACGTAAAGGATGGGTTACCTCCCATCGAGCGCATAATTTTCAGTCTTTCAGCCTGACTACTCCCTGTTTCAGTTTGGTTCGGCCAGGTTGACCGCGGTTACCTGACAATTTATGTCTCTGCCTAAATAGTTCTTTAAACGTTGACCGTTTACTTTGAATGGTTCTGTCAGATCCCGGCTATAGAGCTCAACGGCGCCGTGTGGAAATACAGTCTTTCTGGTAAATGGCCCCGACCACCTAGATTTAAGTTCTTTGGGAAAAAGTTTCAACCGAGATTTTAATAGCAATACTGATTGTCCCGGTTCGAACTTTCGATCCAGTATCTTCTGATCGTGACACTTCTTGACCTTCTCCTTATACAACTTCGAATTCTCGTATGCCTGCAGGCGAAATTCATCTAATTTATTAATTTGCAACAACCTTTTCTCCTCTGCGGCTGATACATCGAAGTTCAGCTTCTTAATAGCCTAATATGCTTTATGCTCGAGTTCTATCGGAAGGTGACACGCCTTCCCGTAAACTAACTAATATGGAGACATGCCTATCGGGGTCTTATACGTTGTCCGGTATGCCCATAGAGCGTCGTCTAGTTTCAACAACCAATCCTTCTGATTTGGGTTGACTACCTTCTTCAGGATTCTCTTCACCTCTCGATTCGATACTTCAGCTTGACCACTCGTCCGAGGGTGAAGTATTTATTGTAGAAATGACTCCCTTCATCACTTATTATTACCCTTGGGGTGCCAAACCGGGTAAAGATATTCTTTTGCATGAATTTTAAAACCACATTCACATCATTAGTCGGTAATGCAACTGCCTCCACCCATTTTGATACATAATCCACTGCAAAGAAGATGTACAGATTACTGAATGAAGACGAAAATGGTCCTTTGAATTCAATTCTGTACATATCAAAAATCTCGACTTCCAAGATCATGTTCAGTGGCATCTCGTTCCGCTTCAAAATATTTTCCAGTCTGTGACATCCATCATAGTTTTTCACGCACTGATGCGCGTCTTTGAACAAAGTGGGCCAGAAGAAACCTACTTGGAGGACTTTTGCGGCTGTTCTCTCACTCCCATAGTGTCCCTCGTATAATGACGAGTGACATGCATGTAGGATGCTCTCCACTTCACTTTTCAATACACATTGCCGAATCATTCTGTCAGCACATTGGAGGAATAAATACGATTCATCCCTTATATACCACTTCACGTCGTGTAAAAACTTCCTCTTTTGCTGGCGAGTTAAGTTTGGAGGGAGGATGTTGCTGACCAAATAATTAGCAAAATCCGCGTACCACGGAAACTCGCCGTGTATCAAAAATAGCTGCTCATCAGGAAAAGAGTCATTGATTGCTACCTTGTCTGTCTCGTCCTACTTTGGATTCTCTAGCCGTGAAAGATGGTCAGCCACCTAGTTTTCTGTCCCCTTTCTATCCTTAATCTCTAAATTAAATTCTTGAAGGAGAAGAACCCAGCGAATAAGCCTAGGCTTTGCATCCTTCTTTTCCACTAGATACCGGATGGCTGAGTGATCTATGTAAACCACCACCTTTGTCCCTACCAAGTACAAGCAAAACTTGTCAAATGCGTACACAACTGCGAGTAATTCCTTTTCAGTGATTGTGTAATTCAATTGTGCATCTGTCAGTGTCTTGCTTGCATAATAGATGGCATAAAAGATCTTTTCCCGACGTTGTCCAAGCGCTACTCCTACTACATAGTCATTGGCGTCACACATGAGCTCGAACGGCTTTGTCCAATCTGGTGCTATGATCACTGGCGCAGTGGTTAATTTCTTCTTTAATTGCTCAAACGCCACTAGACAGTCTTCATCAAACTTGAATGGGACATCCTTTTCTAATAGACTGCAGAGTGGCTTTGTGATTTTTGAGAAGTCCTTGATAAACCTTCAGTAGAATCCAGAGTGCCCGAGAAAACTTCGAATACCCTTTACTGATGTCGGCGGTGGTAGATTTTTAATTATTTTCAGTTTAGCTCGGTCGACTTCTAACCCTTTTCCAGAAACTTTATGTCCTAGTATAATCCCTTCTTAGACCATAAAGTGGCATTTCTCCCAGTTGAGCACCAAATTTATCTCAACACATCTCTTCAGTACCAATACTAAATTTTTGAGGCACCTATCAAATGATTCCCCAAATACTAAAAAATCATCCATAAATACCTCCACACTACGCATCATTATGCTTGAGAAGATTGCCATCATACATCGCTGAAAAGTCGCTGGTGCGTTACACAGTTCAAATGACATCCTTCTGAAGGCAAAGGTGCCATAGGGTCGTCTTCTCTTGATCCTCCGGTGCAATGACGATCTGGTTGTACCCAAAATACCCATCCAGGAGGCAGTAGTACTCGTGTCCAACTAGTCTATCAAACATCTGATCAATGAAAGGCAAGGGGAAATGATCCTCTCTAGTTGCCTTATTCAGCCTTCTGTAGTCCATGCAGACCCTCCAGCCGGTCACTGTCCTTGTCGGTATCAGTTCGTTGTTCTCGTTCTTCACTATTATCATCCCACCTTTCTTCGGGACATATTGGACCGGTCTTACCCATGCACTGTCTGAAATCGGGTAGATAATTCCAGCGTCCAACCATTTCAAGATCTCCTTCTTTACTACATCTTTAATTATTAGGTTGAGCCTCCTCTGTTGTTCCACCGTTGGCTTGCTATCCTCCTCCATCAGAATCTTATGTATACAGAATGATGGGCTGATTCCATTGATGTTGGCGATTGTCCATCCAATAGCAGACTTGTATTCCCTCATAACTCTTAACAGCTTACTTTCCTGCAGTTCGTTAAGTGCAGATGTAATAATAACAGGTAAAGTAGATAAATTACCCAAATAAACATACCTGAGGTAATTGGGTAAGGGTTTGAGTTCTAGTTTAGGTGGTTCCTCAAGAGATGGCTTCATCTTTGTTGATGAAGTTCCTGCTGCTTCCAATGGCTCAAATGCTAGTTTGAACCTGTTTACTATCGGATGAGCCTCTAATAGTTGCAGGTACTCCTTTCTCTCTGAATCCTCTTCCTCATATTCTCCCATCAGCGATGATTCTAACAGGTCGGTACTAAGTATCCGATGTTGCTCATCACCCACCACTATGTCAATAATATCCACTCAGAAACACTCCTCATCTTCCTTAGGGAAATTTATGGCCTTAAACACGTTGAAGGTGACCTCTTGATCTTGCACCCTAATGGTCAACTCTCCTTTCTGAACATCAATGAGAGTCCTGCTAGTAGCCAAAAATGGTCTCCCAAGGATTATTGGAATATCCTTATCTTCTTCGTAGTCGAGTATAATGAAGTCTACTAGGAAGATGAATCTATCCACTTTTACTAAAACGTCCTCAACAATTCCTTGTGGATAAGTTACTGATATATCTGCTAGGTGTAGAGAGATGTTAGTCGGTTTAGGTGCTGGTAACCCTAACTGAGTATAAACTAACAATGGCATGAGGTTTTTACTGGCACCTAAATCACATAGGCATTTGTTGAAGGTCAAACTCCCTATCGTGCATGGAATGGTGAAACTACACGGATCTTTTAACTTTGGTGGAAGCTTCTTTTATAGAATCACACTACATTCCTCTGTTAGTGCCACAGTTTTGAAGTCCTCTTATTTCTTTTTCTTCGACAAAATATCTTTCCTAAACTTGGCATAACTGGGCATCTGTTCTAATGCCTCCGCGAAAGGAATGTTTATTTGTAGCTTCTTGAACACTTCCAGAAACTTAGTGAACTGTTGCTCTAATTTTTACTTTCGGATCCGTTGTTGAAATGGCGGTGGAGGGTAAACTACCGGTGTAACCACTTGTTCTTTTTCTGCAGATTTTTCTCATGCTTTCCCTTCCACTATTTCTTCTACACTGGTCTCAACCTACTTATCCATATTAGGCTTCTCTGCCTCCTGCTCAGCTAACTGTTTTCCACTCCGAAGTGTAACAGCTTGACATTGCTCATGCCCTCCCCACGAATTCTTTTATGTGTCACTTGGCAAGGCTCCTTGGGGTCTATTCTTTAGTGCACTCGCCATCTGTCCAATTTGAGTTTCTAGATTTTTAATTGCAGCCAAGTGAGTTTTCATTGTCGCTTCATTTCCTGTTATATATTTTGCCAATATTTCCTCCAAATCTAGCTTTTTCTCCTGCTGTGGAGCTGCCTATTGACCTTGATTCTGAAAACCAGGGGGTATGCTTGTCGTGAAGCCTGTTGCTGGTTCTGATCCTGGTTGTTGCTCCAAGAAAAATTTTAATGATTTCTTGCCTCCTATTTGTATGCATTCTGATATGTATTGAGTGGCCTGTTGTAGTTACCCACATATTGAATCGAAGCTGGGTTGATTGCACACTGTTCTATCGGATGCTCACCTGCACACAGTTCACATATATATGCTACCTGCTGCGCATTTCCCATAGACATGGCATCCATCTTCTTCGATAACACTGCTAGTTGTGCAGATATGGCTATCATAAAATCCACTTCCAGAATACCTGCTGCCGTGGGTTGAGTCAATCTCTTAGTCGGCCACTAATAACCATTTGAAGCCATTGTGTCTATCAATGCCCATGCCTCCTCAAATTTCTTTGCTAGAAAAGCTCCACCTGAGGCTGCATCGATGCTAATCCGTATGTGACTCCCTACCCCATTGTAAAAGTTACTCAGCTGCATCCTTTGCGGGAATTCGTGATGTGGGTACTTTCTTAACAGCTTTTTGTACCTTTCCCACTCTTCATAAAGGGGCTCCCCTTGTAGTTGTGCAAAGGAAGATATCTCCGTTCTCAATTTATGTGTCTTTGCCGGCGGGAAGAACTTGGGTAGGAATTTCTGCACCAGATCATTCCATGTAGTGATTGACCCCGGTGGTAGAATGGAGCCAACACTTTGCCTTATCTTTGAGTGTGAACGAAAATAACCTCAATCTAATTGCATCGTCTGACACCCCATTGAACTTGAAAGTGTCGCAGATTTTAATGAAACTGAAGATGAGTTCGTTCGGGTCGTCATTCGAAAGGCCCCCAAACTGGAAATTATTCTGCACCATCTGTATTGTCCCATGATTAATCTCAAAATTATTTGCATTGATCGCCGGCCTGGAGATACTCGATTGAATTTCTTAAATCTTTGGTGTTGTGACAACCCAAAAATTTATATGATCTTAAATGATTTAAATAAAGGTTAAATGATAAAAATTAAAGTGGAAATAGAGGAATAATTTAAATTTTTTAAGAAGAACCTATAAGGTTTACTATTTGAATAAGAATAAAAAAATATAACCTAATATATATATTAGGTAGAGTAATTAAATACTCTAAGAGATTTATTTTGTACATATTAAATAATTAATTATATAACCTAAGTAAAGCAAGTCTAATTGGGTTATGAAATTAAAATGTATTAGTAAGGAATTTATTTATAAAGGTGTGTAATGGAACCCTAACTAAATGATTAGAGTAAGATAAAAATTAAAAGTATGGAACTAAGTTGATTTTATGGCCCAAGGAATTAAATAAGTAGCCCAATTATTTATTTAAGCATTGGACTTGTAGCTAATTTGATTTAATAGCAATTATGTTATTAAACTAGCCCAATATTTCATGTATGGGACAAATATTATGATGGCCCAAATTAATTTGTAGAGGAAGGCCCAAGTTCATTTTGTTAGTAAACAAAACAAGCAAAAAGGTAAGCCCAAAGAATTAAATGAAAGCCCAAGACTTAAGCCCAAATCAAGGAGGGGTAGTATAGTCATTAGATAAGCTTTAATAAAAACCAATTTGAATGAATACAAGGCACATGGCCGGTTTTGTAAGGAGGAGATAAGGGAGATGTATATCATCATTAGATTTGCTTTAGTTGGTAGATTTATTTTTGAGGTGTCATTATTTCAACAGGCCAACCCTTTATTCTTTCTTGCAAGCAACCTTTTCATGATGAGGAGATAGAGAAGGAGCAAAGATGTTAGTGGATTAGATATAACAAATATATCTACTGGCACACAAATTACCAAATTAATAAAACTTAGTTTATTTCTCTCTCATCTTTTCTTCTAGTTGCTAGAAAGAGATAGGGAGAGAAAAATAGGGTCATGTTCGGCCAAGCAAAAAGAGAGGAGAGAAGGAAATTTTTGGTGTTCATAGCTTCATAATCAAGGTTTAGAAAGAAGAAGAGGAAGGAAAAATCAAGTGAATGTATAAAGGATTCTACTTATATAGTCTAATTTCTTCTTGATTTGATTTGAGTTTGATTTTGTAAAGTTATAATTTTGATACTCAAAAACCTTGGATCTAGGTGTTTAATAGTATTTCAAGTTTAGATCTAACCCTTTTATGGATCAAAAGTTGGATCTAAACTAAGAAATAGGAAATAAGTTTTCAAAAGTAAGAAAACCCTAATTTTTCTAGCTTTACTTGTGTTTAATCTTTTATGATTGATAATTTTTGGTTAATTAGATCATGGATCATGATAGATCCATAAATATATGATGTATTGGTATGTATTACGGTGATTGATGATGGGTTATGTTGGTGAATAAGTGAGAATATGAAAGATTTCTTAAAAATCAACAAAGATGGAAAAATCAGATTTTTAAAAAATGTAACATGAAATTCAAATGACCATATCTCCTAGTGTATTTTGAATTTTTGAGTGTGGTCAAAATTTGGAGCTAGATATACAAGTCTTCTAACTTTTCCAAGTGGAATCACTGAAAAAGGAGTTATAGATTTCTGGGTGGACTGAAATTAGCAAAGGACGTCAAATCTGAAAAATAACTTTGAGCAATCTATCTGGAACTTGTATGGGCAATTTTGGTAACTTATTTTATGAAATAAATTCCAATCCTTTGGAACATTAAAATATATGTTATAAAGTAGTTTGTGTCCAAAAATGAGCTCATTTTGATTTAAATTGAGCAAGCTATAACCATTTCAATATTTTTGTTTTTTCGACAAAAATCACTATAACCGGAGTTGTATAACTCCGATAGCCACAAAATTTAAACTGTAAGCTCACGTTAACATTTGTAAGATCCCGCCAAGAGTTGGGAATTTCTGGAGTAAAGTACGATGTAGCAAATTTCTTAAGGAATTACCTAGAAATGGATTCTTGAAAAATACTTAAGGGGGTTAAAAAATTCAAGAAAAATATTCTTTGTGTATGGAATATATGTATATATGATTGGCCAAAGGATAGATAAATAATACACTATTTTGATATTTTCGTGAAAAAGAAATTTCAGCTTCCTAAAATGAACAATTCAGGATGCTGAAATAGAAACTGAAATGTCAGGAATAGGAAACAGTTTGATTTCAGCTTACTGAAATGAGATATTAAGTCTCTTGAATAGTAAACAGTTTACTGAGTTATAATAATAACTTATAAATGAACGAGTAAGTGTTAAGTCTAAGGTAGTGCAATCGTACCCTTTAACGGTTGATGTATAATAGTTGGGCTAACCGACTCCTTCATATGGGAAGGTATCTACAAATTAGTAACTGATCTCACACACTGTGAAAATAGTGTAGACGAGACGGAAACTAATTTGTTAGTTATTTGTGGGAAACAACTCAATATACTATATTGAATAATATAAAAGACTCGATGTGTGCTAGGTTTAGACTTATAAATAGGTATGGTACTAAGGTTATCTAATATTTGACTATGTGATTAAGTGTTAGATAGTTTAATTTTAAAGTAATAGAATGATGAGATAAAGTATGTTATACTAATTGAAAGATCAATCTTATAACTGATAGGTCTTTTCAATAAAGTGATTAAATAAAATTGTGTAGCAGTAATCGACGATACAGGCAAGTTCCTATAGTCTTTTATTGAGCAAGTTTTTCTTAACTCAGATTCAAGTTATATTTTAAAGCATGTTAGTGAATGATTATTGATGATTATTCACGTCTATACTGTTTATTGATTCGCACTTAGTGCATGTTGCAGATGTTCATCAGGTATGAAAGGCTGATCACCTTCATTACCATAAGGTTTAGATAAAATTATTCATGGTCCTTGTTGACATTAAACCTTATATTCAATTATTGATATGTTGATTTATGCTCTTTCACAATTCTTATATTGTTGAAAGTTTGTCAACTTATTATTCTTTTCAATCATGATATTTCTTCATTTGAACTTAAACTTGCTGGGCAAACTTATTGCTCACCCTTGCTATATCATGATAACCATTTCAGATTAAGAAGAAACTTCGGACACAGGTAAAGGCAAAGACAAGTTCCAGGATTGGATTATAGTATGGTTAAATTTGTAATATTCTTGAACGCAAATGGCATTGTATGTCGTATAGGATATTAAATGCAGGTAATCAGTTAAGGTTAACAGACCTTGGGAATTATGTGTAAAAGTTTATTGTATAAATAATTTATGTTTATATCTTCCGCAATAGTTATAGAAATGATGTATCGTAACGTACCATGTCCGAGGTTCTGGGGACTCGGATTTGGGGCCGCTACATTTGGTATCAGAGTTGTAGGTTATAAACCTTAGGCTATAACCGCAGGGATGAGGATAAAGAATAAACTCAAATAGAGTTTAAGTTCTAAGCGATGAATTTGGGCAAGATATTAATAAGTCAATAAGATTCAAAGAAGAATACTAATAAGTAATAAAGATCCAGAGTTACCTAACTCTAATGATAAAGATGAACAGTTGTAATGAATAGATAGAGTCTAAAAGACTAAAATTATAAAGGGAAAGAAGATCGTAAAATAAAACGATCATAACATTAAAAAGAATCGTAATATAATACGATTATAATATGAGATCACAACGTGATCTGATAATGTCATAGGAGGACAAATGATCAATCGTTTGATTGAAAACTTTATAGCAAAATTGCTATACGAATATGGTACTATGAAATAGTACGAGTTAAACTCAAAAGAGTTGTAGAATTGTAGATACGGATTAAATGAAATTTATATTGAGTAAAGAGGGAGCTAGGATTATATGGGATTTCAATTGAGGACTCATGTGATAGCTGAGTTGTACAAACCTTTGTATGGGCGGGGGTCTTGTGCTTGGTCTAACGACAACTTAGTTTATCACATTGATAATCATTGAAATGTTGGTGTCGCACTATTCGCTATATGTATGTTGAGAATGTGATTCTTTTCTCATGTGTACGACGGATAGGTAGAGAATATAAGATTAGGTGCAAGTTCTTTAAACTCATACGTATTGTAAGTTCGTGACTCATAATTGTATGGTGGAACCCCTCAGCGAATGGACGACTTTGGTCTGACTAGGATAAGTTCTTAAACCCATATGATTGTGGTAAGTTCCTGAACTCATAACGTGTGGTATGTTTGATGAACTATACTGGGTATAGGAAAGTGGTGGAAGAAGAATTGAGGATTTTTAGTGTAGTAGGCTTTAAGTATGATAGAATTGATAGAATTAATAAGCAATTGATCATTAGAAGAATTGAAGTTGGTGGTAGAGGCATAGGTATTCCAAATCTTCTAGCTATGCTAGACTTCAAAATTTTTGATATCAAGCTAAATTCGCACTGATGTGCCTTTTTCGAAATAAAATGAATTTTTGGTTTTCTTCAAAACATGGTGATAAAGGTGTCGAGATGGAGTTCGAGCCATTATCACATCGTTACCTGTTGCGACATGATAATTCCAAAAATGATTTTCAATAGTTTTGAACGATTTAAAGAAGAGTCTACGCTAATTGTTTCGGCTAGACAAAGATTATTTGAAATATCAAAATATATCTTATATATCATTAATGCATCATTGAACCTGGTGCAAAGATGATAAAAATAATTGAGTCATCAATACAGTCTTACCTAGTGTTGGATGTGATCTAAAGATCGTCAGCCCACTATGGTATATTGTATTATGACAAAGTCACAAAATGACGAAATCTTCAACGGACTGTAAATACAGTGCGGTATAATGACGTCATAAAATAATTTTTAGAATTTTAAAGAAAAGTCAAGTGCCAATTAAATTTAGCCAGGCACATGTTTTTATTAATGTTTGAATTATTGGTATATGTCTAAAGCTATTTGATTCAGCTAGACAAATATTTATGAAAATTCAAGTATCTCCTTGAGAATTTATCCCGAACCATATTGTTTTGATTCGGACTTCCATGCTGAGTATGAACAACCCCGAAAAAGGGGGATATATTAGTTGGATAACGTACATTCCAATCATTGAACGCATACAGTCGTTCAGATAATTAAGGCCAGCGGTAGTTTACCTTCTTCGTGATTGTAAACATGCCTATTATTTGGTTACGGTGAATACCGTTAAACCCGAGAGTTCATGGTCTATATGGCCACTCAGCATGATTTGAAAAGTTTTTTTAACTCCTTAGAGAGAAGTCCGGGTAGAATGCGATGATTGAATAGTTCCTCATAGAAGTAAGATGCATGTACTCATTAAATGAGAATGAAATCAGATAAAGGTTCAGTTGAAAATCCAGTTTTGACGAATAAAGGAGTAAGGATTAATAGGCTGTAATTTCGAGAACAAAATTCATAGAAGAATGGGTGAATGTGACAACCCAAAAATTTATAAGATCTTAAATGATTTAAATAAAGGTTAAAGGATAAAACCTAGAGCAGAAATAGAGGAATAATTTAAATTTTTTAAGAAGAACCTATAAGGTTTACTATTTGAATAAGAAAAAAGAAATATAACCTAATATATATATTAGGTAGAGTAATTTAATACTCTAGGAGATTTATTTTGTACATATTAAATAATTGATTTTATAACCTAAGTAAAGCAAGTCTAATTGGGTTATGAAATTAAAATGTATAAGTAAGGAATTTATTTATAAAGGTATGTAATAGAACCCTAACTAAATGATTAGAGTAAGATAAAAATTAAAAGTATGAAACTAAGTTGATTTTATGGCCCAAGGAATTAAATAAGTAGCCCAATTATTTATTTAAGCATTTGACTTGTAACTAATTTGATTTAATAGCAATTAATTTATTAAACTAGCCCAATATTTCATGTATGGGACAAGTATTATGATGGCCCAAATTAATTTGTAGAGGAAGGCCCAAGTTCATTTTGTTAGTAAGCAAAACAAGCAAAAAGGTAAGCCCAAAGAATTAAATAAAAGCTCAAGACTTAAGCCCAAATTAAGGAGGGGTAGTATAGTTATTAGATAAGCTTTAATAAAAACCAACTTGGATGAATACAAGGCACATGGCCGGTTTTGTAAGGAGGAGATAAGGGAGATGTATATCATCATTAGATTTTCTTTAGTTGGTAGATTTACTTTTGAGATGTCATTATTTCAACAGGCCAACCCTTTATTATTTCTTGCTAGCAACCTTTTCTTGATGAGGAGAGAGAGAAGGAGCCAAGATGTTAGTGGATTTGATATAACAAATATATCTACTAGCACACAAATTACCAAATTAATAAAACTTAGTTTATTTCTTTCTCATCTTTTATTTCTTCTAGTTGCTAGCAAGAGAGAGGGAAAGAAAGATAGGGTCATATTTGGCCAAGCAAAGAGAGAGGAGAGAAGGAAATTTTTGGTGTTCATAGCTTCATAATCAAGGTTTAGAAAGAAGAAGAGGAAGGAAAAATTAAGTGAAGGTATAAAGGATTCTAATTATATAGTCTAATTTCTTCTTGATTTGATTTGAGTTTGATTTTGTAAAGTTATGATTTTGAGGCTCAAAAACCTTGGATCTAGGTGTTTAGTAGTATTTTAAGTTTAGATCTAACTCTTTTATGGATCAAAAGTTGGATCTAAACTAAGAAATGGGAAATAAGCTTTCAAAAATAAGAAGACCCTAATTTTTCTAACTTTACTTATGTTTAATCTTATGATTGGTGATTTTTGGTGAACTAGATCATGGATCATGATAGATCCATGAATATATGATGTATTTGTATGTATTATGGTGATTGATGATGGGTTATGTTGGTGAATTGGTGAGGATATGAAAGATTTCTTAAAAATCAACAAAGATAGAAAAATCAGATTTTTAGAAAACGTAACATGAAATTCAAATGACCATATCTCCTAGTGTATTTTGAATTTTTGAGTGTGGTAAATATTTGGAGCTAGATATACAAGTCTTATAACTTTATCAAGTGGAATCACTGAAAAACGAGTTATAGATTTCTGGGTGGACTGAAATTAGCAAAGGACGTCAAATCTGAAAAATAACTTTGAACAATCTGTCCAGAAATTGTAAGGGCAATTTTGGTAACTTATTTTATGAAATAAATTCAAATATTTTTGGACATTAAAATATATGTTATAAAGTAGCTTGTGTCCAAAAATGAGCTCATTCTGATTTAAGCTGAGCAAGTTATGACCATTTCAATATTTGCGTTTTTTAGACGAAAATCGCTATAACCGGAGTTTTATAACTCCGATAGCCACGAAATTTAAATTGTAAGCTCACATTAACATGTATACATATATCTCGCCAAGAGTTGGGAATTTCTAGAGTTAAGCATGATGTATCAAATTTCTTCAGAAATTGCCTAGAAATTAATTTTTGAAAAATACTTAAGGGGGTTAAAAAATTCCAGAAAAATACTTTTTGTGTATGGAATATATGTATATATGATTGGCCAAAGGACAGATAAATAATACATTGTTTTGATATTTTTGTAAAAAAAGAATTTCAGCTTCCTGAAATAAACAATTCAGGATGCTGAAATGGAAACTGAAATGTTAGGAAGAGGAAACAGTTTGGTTTCAGCTTACTAAAATGAGATATTAAGTCTCTTGAATAGTAAATAGTTTCTCGAGTTATAATAATAACTTATAAATGAACGAGTAAGTGTTAAGTCTAAGGTAGTGCAATCGTACCCTTTAATGGTTGATGTATAGTAGCTGGGCTAAACAACGCTTTTATATGGAGAAGGTATCTACGAATTAGTAACCGATCTAACTATCTGTGAAAACAATGTAGACGAGACGGAAACTAATTTGTTAGTTATTTGTGGAAAACCACTCAGTATACTATATTGAATACTATTAAAGACTCGATGTGTGCTAAGTTTAGACATGTAAATAGGTATGGTATTAAGGTTATCTAATATTTGACTATGTTGTTAAGTGTTAGATAGTTTAATTTTAAAGTAATAGAATGATGAGATAAAGTATGTTATACTAATTGAAAGATCAATCTTATAACTGATAGGTCTTTTCAATAAAGCGATTAAATAAAATTGTGAAGCAGTAATCGACGATACATGCAAGTTCCTATACTCTTTTATTAAGCAAGTTTTCCTTAAATCAAACTCGAGTTATATTTTAAAGCATGTTAGTGAATGATTATTGATGATTATTCACGTCTATACTGATTATTGATTCGCACTTAGTGCATGTTGTATATGTTCATCATGTATGAAAGGCTGATCACCTTCATTACCATAAGGTTCAGATAAAATTATTCATGGTCCTTGTTGACATTAAACCTTATTGATTCAATCATTCAATTATTGACATGTTGATTTATGCTCTTTCACAATTCTTATATTGTTGAATGTTTGTCAACCTATTATTCTTTTCAATCATGATATTTCTTCATTTGAACTTAAACTTGCTGGGCAAACTTGTTGCTCACCCTTGCAATATCATGATAACCATTTCAGATTAAGAAGAAACTTCAGACACAGGTAAAGGCAAAGACAAGTTCCAGGATTGGATTATAGTATGGTTAAAATTGTAATATTCTTGAATGCAAATGGCATTGTATGTCGTATAGGATATTGAATGTAGGTAATCAGTTAAGGTTAACAGACCTTGGGAATTATGTGTAAAAGTTTATTGTATAAACAATTTATGTTTATATCTTCCACAGTAGTTATAAAAATGATGTATCGTAACGTACCATGTCTGAGATTCTGGGGACCCGGATTTGGGGGCACTACAGGTGAAGCATAATCCCTCAGTGGTTTATCTTCCTGTTCAGCCATGTTTGCTTTGGGTGTTTCAAGTTCCTCTCGAGTCTTTGCAATCCACTTAGTTAGCTTCGGAAACCGTTTGTCGATGTCGTCCTCGAAAGGCAACAAATCTGGCTTCTTCGATTAAAAGATGATTTTCTAACTAAATTACTACTTAAACCAATTTTAACACTAACTCAAGATTTTACCAAGTTTTAGAGAATTAAGCCTACAACTTCACTTACTATTTCACTTCAGATAATATCCTGCTCTCCAGTTTATGTTAATTACTCCAGATTATTAATCAAGAACACTAAGCAGATAAAACTATCTCTCGATGCATTATACTCTTACTCACTCAAATCCACAGATGATAGAATTAAGCAAGATACCTTAAATAACTAACTCACTATATCTCTATGTGAATTACAACTAAATGAGGTTTAATATCAAGTTCTTATCAAATTACATATGATGCATAGATATCTCTATCTTATACATAAATTATGAATCCCAACTATGCGGAAATCATAAACATATGTCACTATGGCTAGTTCCAATCCCATATATCATCTCTCGAATTTATATGGGATAACAGATAATTGCTGATCAAGAAATTATATAAATTAAGCACAACACATAGCAAATAATCCGGAATAATATTCATAAACTAAATTAAAGACTATTTAATCATCCATTACACAATAAGATCCGTCATAGGCTTAAATAAGAAATTAGTTCATCATAGATGAAGTAACATTCAATATCCACATCATAGAAACCATTCTGATTACAAGATATAAAGAAAGAGAGAATATAAACTCTAGAATTGTATCACCGCTCTCCTCTCCAATCTTGTGTTCTTCGTGTTCAATCGTTGCTTCAATTCTCCCTGCTAGATTAATCCTTAAATTAGGGTTTGCAAATCTATCTCTGTGTCTTTTATAATAGCTTCTTTGTTATGCTAATAAACTGTAAGAACCCGAATTTTTAGATATTATTAAATAAGGATTTAATAAATAAAATTCTTAAACCGTGAGATGGGTTCGAATAAAAATATATATATGTGATATGAGGTATGTGGTATTATATTACATAGGGTAATATGGACTATGTAATATGTGTTTTTGTGATTTATAAATATATTATTAATATATATTTGTTACTTAGCGTAGAGACGATTCAGTTGAGATAAAGGAAGTGGATAAATTCCTATAGATATTAAATAATTTATAGAATTATTTTATCATAGTAAGTTGGTGACATTAAATATCCTTAATGTATAATCACCATATTCTTGTGTATGTGTATTAATAACTAGTATGCTTATAATATAGGTTATTGATAAATCTTAAGCTATCCGTGAATAGGTTTGGATAGTGAAGCATGAGTTAGTTAAGGAATTAACTAATAAGAATAAATATTAGTTAATTTAAGTTGGGAGTTATATTATGAAATAATATAATGAGAGTATTGAACCTTAATTAACTATGATGATATAGTACAGTGTTTAATTTACTTAAGTAAATGAGTGAATTAATATGTGTGTTGAATATGTAATTATAGTTGGTACTTTTATATATATTACTTAGAATAGTAATATGTGACGCACCCAAATCCACGTTCCTTCGAAACCTCGGATTCGGTGCAGTCACGATACTACTAACGCCAAACTATTATGTCTTTTATTCATTACTAAAAGAATACATCTTTACTTATTACAATTTAGAATATAAATTCTATTTATATCCAAGATCTCATCTTTACATCATGTTCGATGTTACTCAAATGCGGAATAATTTAAACTTTTTCAATCCTCCTTGAATAAAATCTTTTATTGATTTCATAACTTGAATCAATTACAACCCTTGAATCAATTATAAAATATGATTCATTATATTTGAGTTATCGTATAACGTTTACAACTCGACTTGATATCCTCTATGTATTAACTAATACATCTTTACAACATAACATGTATTAAACAGTGTAAACAACTATCAAGTTATACTTCTAGAATCTAAACAGGGTTCAAGCAATAATCTAAATAGTACTTCTTCAATTCGATACTATCTATCTTTATCAATCAAGAAGCACGAAGTCTTTATTGTAAGTCCTTAACCTGCAAAAGTGGTTATTTGCAAGAGTGAGCTCGACAGCTCAGCAATTCTAACAGTTTTCATGCATCACATAGCATACAACATTATACTCAGTTCATGCATTTATAAACAATTTATATTTACTACGCATGTTACTTTTCACATAACAAGTATATCATCAAAGATCAACTTTCAATCTCATTTATATCTCATATACAATTCATATATAAGTTCACATTATCACAGCATAATATAATTCAACTAACAGTTATTGAATTCATATATCAAATAGAAACTGAAAGACTTGCCTGATTCGTAGTTTAACAACTACGACTTAACTGCTTAAAGCTATCTGCACTTCGTGTATTCCTACACAGTTTTATAATCATGGATTTACATCCATCAGTCATACATTTCATATGCTCTTAATAGAATAACAATTCGTATATCGTTTTCTAATCTTGGTTTCGTTTCACTCTATCTTAGGATAACCACGATGTTACAACATAATACCTTCATACTTATTCTATAGAAACCATTCTATTTCGGTCCTTAGGGTCCTTAAGGAAAATAACTTAGGACCAGACAGTTAACAAACTGTTCTTGGCAGCTCTGCAACACGGCGCGGCCGCGCGGCAATTAAGCTTGGGAGTGGCCCGGCCGCGCGACTCCCTGCCAGAACCAGAACTTAGATTTCATAAACTTAGTTTGGTCCTAACATATCATGCATTCTGATATATATTATACACACACATTAAGTAGGCATGCTCGTGCTTATACTACACATGTATACTTAATCACATAGTCTATGCTTTTAAAATTCATTTTCTCGAATATGCGTGCATAGGTGAAATCCATGTTTCATCACATGATGCTTATGTCAACATGTCTATAGGCATAATGAATCCTAATTTACATGCTGTGTGATCATAATGTAACTCACTCCGTGTTTGATGCTATCATCTTACACATTCTAAACATTTCATAAAAATCGCTTTAAGTCAACAAAGGTAACTAAGTATATGCAAAGTACCTTGTAGTCATGATTCTCATGTATTAGAACACATATATAAGTCATCTATACATGCTCAATGATCAGAATGTGGACATCCTATATATATGTCCAAAAACTCTAAGTTTGTCTTTTGAAATCATTTTAAATTTAAACAATGTGTTCTAGTGTATGCTCAATACCTTCGACTCACATATCATGCATATCTAAACCATATAATCATGCTTAAAAAGTCAGAATATAAACATGACTTATATACGCCAAAATTCATTTATAAAACCTTAAGTTTTCATTAAAAACTCCACTACAACAAAGTATAATTGTTTACTATTAGCCAAGGTAATTAATCAACAACTACCTTCATACCCATTGATACACATAACCAAGACACTTACACATGTCTCAAAAGTCCGACTCAAAGAACACAAAATTCGTTAAGTCTCATTTTCAAAACTTTACGTTTTCTTTTAGGAAATTATGTTAAACCAACTAATACAACTCACTATGTGCATGACAACCTTAGTACACATGTCAGACCCCTTTATGAAATTATTAGAGTCTAACTAGTATGCTTAACCAACCAAAAAACACAAAATCACCAAGAGTTTCTGCAGAGGGCGTGGCCGCGCCCCATTTGTACTAGGGAGACGCGCGGCCGCGCGTCCCCGTTTCCAGACCAGAAACTTTACTGCTAAAACAGAGCTTCAGCTAATCCTTTTCTTACTTCATGTAACAAGCTTGAAAGCCATCATATTGTATCTATAACATATATTTAGACTCTACTTAACATGTTAACATCATCTTACATATCAATTGTTCACTAATTCATGAAACCTCTACTAATTTATCAAATTCAAGACTAAAAATTCAAAGTTAGAGTTATACCTCTTGGAGCCTTGAATTACTAAGCTTGCTTCCCAAATCAGTTTTCTCACATAACTCTCATCACCATATTCTCTATATCAACTTAGCAATAAATTCAAGTAACTAGAATTGTGAAGGGAAGGGTCTCTATTTATAGAAAAACTCTTACCCAATTCATAGCTTTGCCCAACAATTTAAACCAAAGGAAAGAAGGAGAAGATGATGGGCAAAAAGGAGTTGGTGAAGCATACTATTTGAGCCACTCCCCCCACCATTATTGAAATCATTGCCTAGCTATCATCAACCTATTGCTAGCCCTTTTTAATTTTCAGCAATGTGAACTATGATAGGCCAAAGGCTATTCACGTGTATGAAGAAAGAATGACACTCAATTTGGGACACTCTCTCTTAAAACTCAGCATTTAGTAAGATGGGTGTAAGCATACTAAGTTTTATTTCTTTTTGGACTATACAAGTCACACTTTAATACTTAATGTTGCTACATCAATATTAGTTATGGTCACATATACACCACTCTTCATAAATGTACACCCATATATAAACAAGTATACTTATAATTTAAATATACATCAATACGTATTATAATGTAACTCATGTACATTGTTTTAACTCAATTAATATCTTAATTGGACTAGATATAAAATAGTTGAGTATTCTCATACCATAATTTTCCATAAAATTATTATCATAAACATACTCAAATATTATAATGATAATTAATATCAACCATTCATTCTCTTCTAATACTTCCAATTAAATCCCCTTGATTTAACTTCATTATTTATGCCACACAAGGCATAATTATGTGAACTTAGTACTTAATAGTCCACAAGCTTATAATAATATAATCTCCTAAAATAATATTATACTCAATGTTACATCTTATAATATGTTCATAATGTAATATCATTGCATTACATGTTCTCTATTATAAACAATCTATTACCCTCCTATGGGTAATACCCAATGGTCAAAGAGGAGTTGGTGGCTAACTCCACCAACTACTACTATTCATGGTCCTTCCTCATCATTACACCTTATAACATGCTCATGGTGTAATTACATTTCTTATTATATGCTTTCTTAGCAACAATGTAGTAATTGAATTAACAAACTCTACACACCAATGTATTGCATCTATTCATTATCAAGCTATTATTCTCCTATGGTTATTACCCAAAGGGCAAAAGGGAAGTTGGTGGCTAACTCCCACCAACTACCACTATTCATGTACCCTAACCACTTAATTGACCATTATTGCTCTCACATGGACTAACTTGCAAGCTTATATCTAATAACTTAATGTTATTACCATATGGTATGATAGGGTCACACATACACCCAATCATATAATCCATGTACATTTGATAATACCGAATATATTTTAATTGAGTAGTGTCACACCCCATTATTGTAACTTTATTATTACACTTAATCATATAGTTTCCTATATTATATAGTTTTCTTGAAGTGTCACACTTCATTCCATATTATATAGATGTATCTACTATATAACTTATAATTACACATCATTGCACATAGGAATTTATTCACATAATAATAATAATTAATTCCATTAATTATTCATTCATTAAGTTATTTAATGAATGTTTATTCCACCACTTTGCCACACTAGGCATATCTCACAAGCTTACCTTAAGCTTATTATCACTCCCATCACACTTTAATATTCTTTTAATATAAGGTTTGTGTGACACATGCACTTTAATGCTAAATTATTTAGCTACCTTGAACAATTATATGTATAGCCTTTACACTAGAATAATTAATATTTACTCTATTAATTATTATAAAATCTACGATAAAATAATAACTTAAGTTATTTAATATATTGAAATAACTTAGTTTTCTTTCATTAATAAACTTTCTTGAAAATACATTAGGAATTATGTATTTTGCCATAACATAAAATATTATGTTTTCTCCAAATAAAGATATTCATTGTTAGAAAATAATTTACTTATTGTCTCAAGATATTATTCTTAATATAATATCTACTAAAATAATTACATGTATGGCACATGTACATACATTATATATAGAAAATAGGTAATAAGTTTATTTTCTATTATAATAATTTATTTCCATCAATTTATTTATATATAGCAAATATGTTTTAATGTATTTACCATATTAATTAATCACACTTATTACATCATACCAAAAACATATAGGGTAATATTATTATTCAAAAATAATATTTCCTCCTTTATTAAAATAATTCAATATTAGAATTTATTTTAATATCCTTTATAATAATTATTTCTCTTTCTTTTCTATAAATTGTTCCCAAAACAATTTCTTCAAATATTTATTTAAAGATATAATGATTTCCATTTCTCTTTAATAACGTATATATATCTATTAACGTTATTTGTACATTAGACTTTCACACATATTACCATTCTAAGTAATATATAGAAGGTACTAATTATAATCATATATTCAACATATATATTAATTCACTCCTTTACTTAAGTAAATTAAACCGTGTACCATATTACCTTAGTTAATTAAGGTTCAATATTCACATTATATTATTCCATAATATAACTCTCAAATTAAATTAACCAATATTTATTCTTATTAGTTAATTCCTTAACTAACTCATGCTTCACTATCCAAACCTATTCACGGATAGCTTAAGTGTTATTAATAACCTATATTATAAACATACGAGTTATTAGTACACATACACAAGAATATGGTGATTATACATTAAGGATATTTAATGTCACCAACTTACTATGATAAAATAATTCTATAAATTATTTAATATCGATAGAAATTTATCCACTTCCTTTACCTCAATTGAATCGTCTCTAAAATAAATAACAAATATATATTAATAATATATTCATTAATCACAAAAACACATATTACATAGTCCATATTACCTTATGTAATATAATACCACATACCTCATATCACATATATATCTTTTTATTCGAACTCATCTCACGGTTTAAGAATTTTATTTATTAAATCCTTATTTAATAATTTCTGAAAATCCGGGTTCTTACAAATATGTGAGAAAGTCTAATGTACGAATAACGTTATATATATATATATATATATATATATATATACGTTATTAAAGGGAGATAGAAATCATTATATCTTTAAATGAATATTTGAAGAAATTGTTTTGGGAACAATTTATAGAAAAGAAAGAGAAATAGTTATTATATATTTCTAATAAAGGATATTAAAATAATTTCTAATATTGAATTATTTTAATAAAAGGAGGAAATGTTATTTTTGAATAATAATATTACCTTATATGTTTTTGTATGAGGTGTGATTGGTTAATATAGTAAATATATTAAAACGTATTTGCTATATGTAATTAAATTGATGGAAACGATTTATTATCTATTTTCTATATATAATATATGTACATGTGTCATACATATAGTTATTTGATATTATATTAAGAATAATATCATGAGACAATAAGTAAATTATTTTCTAATAATGAATGTGCTTATTTGGAGAAAACATAATATTTTATGATATGGCTAAATACATAATTTTAAATGTATTTTCAAGGGAGTTTAATTAATGAAAGGAAACTAAGTTATTTTTAATATATTAAATAACTTAAGTTATTATTTGATCGTGAATATTATTATTGGAATAATTAATAGAGTATATATTAATTATTATAAGCGTAAAAGTTATACTTATTATAAGTATAATTAATTGAAGTAGTTTAGCATTTTAATAGCTAGAGTTATTATATTACCGTAAAGGTTATATAGAATATTTGAATATTTTCATTCACGATATATTTATATATGTGAACCTTGTGATTTAATAGTTCTAATTATATTGAACATGTTATAAGTAGTAAGTGATGAGAATAAGAATAAGCTTAATGTAAGCTTGTGAAATATGCCTTGTGTGGCACGATAATAGATTCGGTAATGAATGATGGAAGAATTATTTAAACAATTAATCTATATTAATTGTTATTATAATAATATGTTGAATTATTATTATTGCGAGTGATAGCATGATAATAAGTATATTTGTTATAAATATAATAAGATTTATATTTATTGTGAAAATTAACTATATAAATGTTAATTAATTGTTATGGAAATGTTAATTCCATTGATTAATGAGAAATGGATTAATAAATATTATTATTAATTAATTGATGAGATAAGTAAATTACTTACTTCTATGTGCAAGCATGCGAATAAAATGTCTAGCGTATAGTAACTAACTATATATTGTACGAAGTATAAAGTGCAATATGACTATGTTATTTATGAATATAAACTATATAGTAAAGTTTATTGAGTTGTAAGAGGTACATGAAATGTGGGTGTGACACTGTGATGGTACCCGATAGAATTATATTCGGCATTAATAAGATGTACATGGATTATATGTATGTACACTACTTGATACATTATATTATTATTTGCTCATTATGAGTGATATTGTGTACCCTCTAATTCATTATAACCTAAGTGTTTATGAAATGAATTATGATATAGTCTTAGTAAGCATGATAGGCTATATATATAACCTTAGTGTATTGTATAGCCAGTTGCTGAGTTATTTATTGTCCCACATTATGTGCCCATCACATTTCTCCTTCACGTGATATGCTCCAAGCTAGTCTACTTCCTACTCCTCAAACTCAGCATTCCATAGCAAATGATGAGCAAGGGTGAGGAATTCATGATGAGTTCCACTCATTCTCACCAACTCTCCCTTATCCATTGAACAAGCTTGCATTCCTTTGGTTTAATTTGAGGCGGAATTGTAATGTCTGTGTAAACATTTGCCTATAAAATGAAGCTCTTCTCCTTCATCTTTTCATTTTGCTGAGCTTTTGCTTAAGTGTTAAGTGGAGAGCATTGCATACCTTAGTAATAGCATTCTAGAATTGAGAGAGAATTTAGTAGCAGCAAGCCCAAGTTGTTAGCAGAGGTACAATATACCTTTCATGTTCTTCAATTCATGTTTTCTAAAATTCTGTAAATTTCTAATTCTTGAATTGAGTATGGAATCCATGATTATGTGATCAAGCAATGTTTGTTAATTGCTCCTTAGTTGCTATGCTAGCTTATAATCATGATAGAACTATAATGTAGTAGCTTAGAATGATAATCGTTGCGAAATTCAGAGTTTGGCTTGAGGTACTGCCGAAGCAGAAGCTGCTCTGTCTCTGGCCGGCCAGTGGCGCAGCTGCGCCAGTTTTATACTGGCCAGCGGCGCAGCTGCGCCGGTACCAGACTTGGGTTGGGCAAGGCCCTGCGCAGCTGCGCCAGTTTTGAACTGGGGAGCTACGCAACTGCGCCGGTTCCTGATCCCAGTTTCTGCAGATTTTGTTCATGCTTGATGTCTGCTAAGTGATAGATATTGAAAGAAATTAGGACAAGCATGCTGGTATGATTAATACATATATATGGACTTGTTAAACTAGTATGTGCATATTATATTCGGATCGCTTACGTGAACGATGAAGTTATAGTTTTGAAAATAAACTTAAGGTTTTATAAACGAATTTTGGCGTATATAAGTCATGTTTATATTCTGATTTTGTGAACCCGATAGTATGGTTTATATTGACATGAAATACATGTTTAAGGTGTTAATCACACTACCATACATTATTGATAGAAAAGACTTGTAGTTTGAAAATAGACTTAAAGTTTTATAAACGAACCTTGACATATACATATGATGTGTATGTTCTGATTTTTAAGGATGATTGTATGACCTAGTTATGCATGGAAATAGGTATGTCATGTGGTTTCAAACCCCTTTGAATACCATGAACCTCTTGGTCACTTTAGTGTGCGGTTCTAGAGAAAACTTGAAGCCTTGAAATTAAACTTAAAGGAACTTGTGTACTTAAAGTTCTAAATATGATAACATACGTACATGGCATAAGTAGATATAAAATGATTCAAAGTAGCCTTGCATGATTAGTTAAGCATGACATTGATTTTTGGAGAATAAAACTTATGAAGTTTTGAAAGTAGAATGGTTGAACATAGAGTTACTGGCATTCTAACTTTATGAACATGCATGATAGGACTTATATGCCTCTAGTCGTGATTGGTATGTGCACCCCGCTAGTTAACCGTGATATGCACTGTGCGAGCATGTTTTGAAGATGTACTACACTAACTATAGGTAAATAGATTAGTTGTAGGCGGACATGTGTATATGAAAGATGATATTAATTGAGTATAGTTAAGGTATACCTATGCGTACCTAGCTATACTAAACGTATGATAAGAAAGTGAAACAAGGTTCTAAGAAACAAGTTAGACAACAATGTAACCTTTGTTATTACATTGAGAATGTGTGGATGCATATAACTGATGAGTGTGATCTCTATGGTTAATATAACTGTGTAGGATTACACAAAGTGCAGAGATTCTTAAGCAGTTAAGTCGTAGTTGTTAAACTACGAATCAGGCAAGTCTTTCAGTTCCTATTTGATATATGAATTCAATAATTGTTAGTTGAATTATATTATGCTGTGATAACGTGAACTTATATATGAACTGTATATGAGATATAAATGAGATTGAAAGTTGATCTTTGATGATATACTTGTTATGTGAAAAGTAACATGCGTAGTAAATATAAACTATTTATAAATGCATGAACTGAGTATGATGTTATATGCTATGTGATGCATGAGGACTGTTAGAATTGCTGAGCTGTCGAGCTCACTCTTGCAAATAACCACTTTTGCAGGTTAAGGATTCACGGTAAAGATTTCGTGCTTCTTGATTGATAAAGATAGATAGTATCGCATTGAAGAATATTACTTAGATTATTGTCTGGACCATGTTTAGATTCTAGATGATGTACTCGATAGTTGCTTACACTGTTTAATACTTGTTGTATTGTAAGAATGTATTAATTAATACATAGAGGATATCGAGTTGAGTTGTAAACGTTATACGATAACTCAAATATAATGAATCATATTTTATAATTGATTCAAGGGTTGTAATTGATTCAAGTTATGAAATCAATAAAAGATTTTATTCAAGGAGGATTGAAAAAGTTTAAATTATTTCGCATTTTAGTAACATCGAATATGATGTAAAGATGAGATCTTGGATATAAATAGAATTTATATTCTAAATTGTAATAAGTAAAGATGTATTCTTTTAGTAATGAATAAAAGATATAATAGTTTGGCGTTAGTAGTATCGTGACTGCACCGAATCCGAGGTTTCGAAGGAACGTGGATTTGGGGGCGTCACATATACTCCCTCCAGCCGCAATCCATAACCTCTCTTTTTGCTCCAAATCCTAGTCAAAGAAGGACACTTGCAATATTTCCTGCCGTAAGCCCTCCCCGAAAGAAATTTAACTCATGGTACACCAGCCCCGGCGACAAGCCTCTTTGCATGCTGGCGTTTTTGTACACCAGCCCCAACGGGTGTTTTGGCTTAGAGAGGCCTGCCCCGGCGGGGGTCCACTTTCTCTAGGAAATCTGCAATTTTGCCCTTTTTGTTCTAGTTTCTCATCAATCCATATCCTGCAATTAATAACACAAAACTAGGTAAAATGACACTAAAATAACTTGAAGTAAGCATGAATCAAGAAATAACGGATATCAATTCGTAGGTATAAAACCAACTCATCATTGAATGCCTCCTGGCTGTAAAGGCCCTCTGATAGGGTAAAGTCGTTTATGCCCTCCATAGGGATATCTGTCAGTGGATGGACCAATGGCTAATGATGCCAAGACGGAGGAACAAAGGGAATGCGGATCTGCCCAGTGATGCTACTGATAGCACGCTCTCCTAAATAGAGCTCCCAGCCTCCCTCTGTCAAAAACGGGACTCTGCGGGTCGACAATGCAAACTCTCAACCAGTGGGGAAGCCTCCCTCAAATCCAACAGTCAAAAACGTGGAGGTTTATGGGATCCACGAGATCGCTCCGGCTGTCAAAAGCTCTAACTGTAGGCGGGAATGAGTAAAGCCCTTATCAACAGGGACCTCTTTCAGTGTGGAGTGATGCCAACGCCGTCCTCGGGGATAGGTCTCCAGACCTAAAGCAGTAGTGGGACGAAGGCAAGAAAGCCTCTTACATGCCCGGAACTGGCCATGTAAATATCAAAAGTCCTCAGTGAATGTAGTAATCAAAAAGGTATAAGGAAGATGTACTCACCAGCAAAAATGGGTAGAACCTTAACCAAGCCTTTGTCAAACCCTCCGAGAGCATACGCATACCTCAGAGAAAATAGGCAAATGTGTAGGAACCCCAATCAAAGTCACTGAGGCGCTCCACATGTCGGGTAGCACTTACCAGGGCAAAGGACACAGTCGATGAGTTGTCCGCCAGAAAATAACCCCTGATGATCACCAGAAACAATCACCTCAGGATACGATCCCTAACCCTCTGATCATCAGGTAGAGGCTCAAGTAAAGCCCCACTCTGGGCATCTATGCTCAAGAGACCAGATCGGATCGTCTGACCCTTGAGCATCGAAAAAGGAACTCCTATCAGGGATCTAACGGCAGTGGGCATAATATCGGTCACAACAGACACGAGCTCACCCTCAAACTCTATGCCAGTGATGAACCTCCAATCCATAGGAGTAATCATCACCTAGCAGTCCAATAAGTGAAGAGACTGAGTCTGGTGGAACCAGCGCTCAGACAAAGCCCTCATATAACCCCAGGGGCAACGACGGGGAAGAATAGAGAAGAAGGCCCGAAACCCCCAGCCATCAACGATATCCCTGTACTCCTGGTGCAAAGTATAGTAGAGAAAGTGCACGTTAAACCAGTTCCCTCTAGGCTACGTAAAGCTGGGAACCTGCATCAAAAACCAACCCATGTCAAAAACCTGTGCCCCGAGAATGGCAAAAGAAAGAAAGAGAATATAGAGAGAAGAAAACTTTAAGTCACCTCATTGGCATGAAGAAATCGTGATGGATGACGACTCAAGTGTCCTAACAACTCCTAGGTTGGCACAAGAATGCCTAGAAGCTCCGCACGTGGGGCCTGACCTGGGACATGAGCAGCAAAAAGAGCCTCCTCATCATCTATATCAATCGGCGGCTCGTCTAGGGCTGGACGAATCACCGACTTTGCTAATCTGCGAGGCGGCCGAGCTGGACGTGGCCGAGGAACATTAGAAGCTCGCCTCCGTCTAACTCCTGCAACTACCTTGCTAGCACTGTCGGGTCTGTTCGGTCCATCACCTGGACAAAGTCTCCAAATCACCTCAGAAGGGGTGTGGTAAGCCTAAAATATGTGGCTTATTAGTTTAAATCAGTATTTTATGCATTTTTAAGTCCTAAAATATGCATGGGTCAGTCAAAAATCCCCATTAAAGTCAAAACTGCATGTTTTTAAAATTTATAAGTCCTAAAACATGCATGGGTCAGTCAAAAATCCCAATAAAGTCAAAATTGCACGTTTATTAAATGCTCGGGCTTTTAAAAAATTTTTGCCAGAGTCTCCTTTATAAAATGAACTGTCCGCATGCACATAGGCATGTCTAGGTGGCCATTTAGTAGCACACCTTCCCAAAAATAGAAACAACTCATATTTATGAAATAAAATCAAAAGTAAACTTCACATGGTAGCCAATTTTCCATTGACATTTTTAGTTGAAAAACCAGGCTCACTAGGCCCCAAAAAGGATGATTAAACTGATCAAAAAGAAAAAAAATATGACTGTCTCAAAATTTGAATTTTCTTACATCAAAACGTGCATTGCAGTAAAATATGCATACTTATGAAGTCAGAAAATTTTTAGCAGGTCATATAGGCATAGATTTTTCATACATTGCGTCTAAAAGCACCCTAAGTGGTTTACATGTTTTTAACGGTCAAAACTTG
The DNA here is from genome assembly GCA_020205555.1 of Panax stipuleanatus. NCBI lineage: Eukaryota > Viridiplantae > Streptophyta > Magnoliopsida > Apiales > Araliaceae > Panax > Panax stipuleanatus. Next base: position 72,522,884 of record CM035117.1, read on the forward strand.
CAAAAAAAAAGGATGTAAAACGTTACCTGAGATGTGCAGAACGCGCAGCCGCTTACGGAATCTGAAAAAAGCTGCCCGAACTTCGTAGATCTGAAAAAGAAAATCGGATTCCGTTTGAAACTCGATATGAAAATGAGTTTATGATCCCGCTGCTGCCCATTTTAAAAACGCAGGTAGAAGCGAGCCCACCTGCTGCTGCGGCACCTCTACCTGTATCTCCCCAGGGTGGGCCCCACCCTCTCCGACTAGGTCCAGTTCGAGTTGAAAAGGAGTTCATATGAATTGAAAAGTCAAATCTGAGAAAAAACTGAAACGCGATTGAGCGGATTGTCCTAAAATCGTGAGTACATGCTGCAAATTCCTGACAAAAGGAAAATCTTTGTGAAAACCATTGGTTATCATTCCGAAGCAAAATCAGGGGATCAATGATGAAAACTGCTGAAAAACTGCCGAAAAATGGCACAAAACTGCCAAAAACCAACACTGTCGAAGCGTTGGGTACAGACCAAGGATAGTTCAACCGTTGGCTCAACCCCAGCAAAGCGTCAGTTACAGACCGAAGACAGTTCAGCCATTGGCTCAACCCTAGCAAAGCGTCGGGTACAGAATGAGGACAGTTCAGCCGTTGGCTCAACCCCAGCGAAGCGTCGGGTACAGACCAAGGACAGTTCAACTGTTGGCTTAACCCTAGTGAAGCGTCGGGTACAGACCGGTGACAGTTCAACTGTTGGCTTAACCCCAGCGAAGCATCGAGTACAGACTGAGGAAAATTCAGTCATTGGCTAAACCCCAGCCAAGCGTCGGGTACAGACCGAGGACAGTTCAACCGTTGGCTCAACCCCAGTGAAGCGTTAGATACAGACCGGTGACAGTTTAACCAGTGGCTCAACCCCAGCGAAGCGTCGGGTACAGACCAATGACAGTTCAGCCGTTGGCTCAACCCCAGCGAAGTGTTGGGTACAGACCGAAGACAGTTCAGCCGTTGGCTCAACCCCAGCGAAGCTTCGGGTCCAAATCTATGACACATCAACCGTGGGCACAACCGCTGCTAGGCATCAGGAATGATCTGGCGGCGGAAGCAATATAATAATCCATCCCCACAAAGGAAAGATGATGGAATCTGTTATACAAATCCTTAGACGGAGCACCGAGATAGATTGATGATTAAATCTCCTGTGGCAAACTACCAGTGTAGATTATTGTCAAGATAGACATCGTGAATAATCGTGGAGGTAACTTGACAACAAAGATGTATCCCCACCAGAGGAGCCTACCGAAAGGCATACCAATATCAACTGAAAGGAAATATGCTCCACGGAGAGTATCGACGGATGAGGGAGAACCCTTAGTCTCAAACCAATAATTAACCTAGCTATCATGACTGACGTCATCCCCAGCAAAAAGTGACGAAAACATTTTGTGATAGCCTATAAGTGATATCCCCAGGAGATAATAGTGTAAACGATCAGGGATAGCCCCATTCCATTCAAAGGTATCCAACTTTCAGGACATATCCTGCAGTTTTCATTTTTCTAGTGTCTACCAATCTTTATCATGTGCATTTCATTGCATTGCATGAACATGATAAAGAGTGGCATTTGTGGACACTCAAAATTTTGTTTCCCTGTTACAAACACTGTACGAGGGCAAGACTGTCTTTTAAAATTAACCCCAGGCTCAATACCGGGCCATTAATTCAACCCCGGTCTCAATATCGGGTCGCCAAATCAACCCCGATCTCAATACCGGGTCGCCAAATCAACCCCGGTCTCAATACCGGGTCGTCAAATCAACCCCGGTCTCAATACCGGGTCGTCAAATTAACCCCGATCTGAATACCGGGTCATCAACTCAACTCCGGTCTCAATACCAGGTCATCTACTCAACCTCGAGCTCAATACCGGGCCATCAATTCAAACCCAGTCTCAATACCGGGTTACCAAATTAACCCCAGTCTCAATACCAAGTCGCCAAATCAACCCCGATCTCAAGACCGGGTCGTCAAGTCAACCTCGGTCTCAATACCAGGTCGTCAAATTAACCCCGGTCTCAATACCGGGTCATCAACTCAACCCCGGTCTCAATACCAGGCCATCAACTCAACCCCGGTCTCAATATCGGGTCGTCAAGTCAGCCCCAGTCTCAGCCCCAGTCTCAACCCGGGAGGTACAGGTCAGCCCCAGTCTCAACCCGGGAGGTACAGGTCAGCCCCGATCTCAACCCGGGAGGTACAGGTCAGCCCCGATCTCAACCCGGGATGTACATGTCAGCCCCAGTCTCAACCCGAGAGGTACAGGTCAGCCCCGATCATAATCCAGGAGGTACAAGTCAGCCCCAATCTCAACCTGGGAGATATAAGTCAGCCCCGGTCTCAACCCGGGAGGTACAGGTCAGCCCCAGTCTCAACCCGGGAGGTACAGGTCAGCCCCAGTCTTAACTTGGGAGGTTAGGTCAACTTCGAAAACAATCCTAAAGCATCACAACATCTCTAGAGAAAAACCTGGATGGACCAAGTCAGCCTCAAAGTCAACACTGAGGACAAACAGACTCGAATGGGATCCAAACCTTGAAAACAACCCCAGGAAGTCAGCCAAAGGCCATGCCAACATTAAAGGCAACTCCAAGAGGGGTAAATTGGTCATTTTACCAACTTAAAGCCGATTCGGTCAAACTCAAACCAAATTGATGCCTCTAAGGTCAGAACGAACCATAACAATGATCCCGAGTGAAAACAACACAAGACAGCTCAACGGACAAACTACGAGGAATCAAAGATCAGGTTATGAACCCGTCTTTTTGGACTTGAAAAAGATTTTCTCCCATGTCATTGTGACGTGCTCGGCGAGGGCTTTCCAAAAAGGTACAGTACGCCTCAAACGGATGCTCCGATCAAAAGTTAGAAAATTTTGAATCGGACTTCACATTGATCGGAATGCACGTACTTCGAGACGCCGGGACCCACCACGAGCCCCCTGCCATGTGCAGTCGCAGGTGGACTCGTGATTTGACCCGCTTCTCCCAGGTCTATATATATGAGGTGACCCTCAGCTCATTTCATAATTTAAAAACGCTTTGAACCCATGCCCGTTTGGTTTTCCAGCCATTTTCTTGTCTTTCAAACCCAAATTTTTTTACTCTAACACACTTTTACAAATCAAATCAAAGACTTTTTGCAAATCAAAACCTTCGTATATAGGTTCAACAATTCATAAACATACTTTCAATCAGAGCATAGGCCAAATTTTTTCAAACATTCACACACACATTGCAGATTAAAGGGAAATATTGAAAACATACGGTACCGTGTTTACACGGGAGTTGTGGGGTGACTAACACCTTCCCCACACTTAACCAAGCCCCCAAACTCAAAACTTCAGTTTTAAAGATCAAGTTTTGACAGTGTCTAGCAATTGGGCCTCTTTTTAAACAAAACTCGGTTGAGTTGGTACAACCATTTCAAATCTACCAACTGATGACTCTGTAAAACGTTCAAATCGTCGACATAATACATGTTGGCCTTTTCCTAAAAACCCTTCAAAACCTTTTTTTCACAAATAAAAAGAGTAATGGTAGACAAACATAGGAAGACAGAAAGATCCGAGTTGTGACCCGACCCGCGAATGTTTTCCCACGTCAACACACCTTTTGCCCAGTAGGATTGTAGAAATAGTATCCCAAACTTTCTTTAGGATATCCCATAAACGTGCACTTATCAGATCTTGTCCCAAGCTTATCATTTTAAAACTTTTTCACATAAGCTGGACATCCCTAAATCTTAACATGATTAAGACCAAGTTTCCTCCCTGTTCACATCTCATATGGAGTCCTGGGGACGGATTTTGAAGGGACCTTATTTAGTAGATATGCAGCCGCTTTTAGGGCATAACCCCAGAATGATACTAGAAGATTGGTAAAACTCATCATAGAACGAACCATGTCCAACAATGTTCAATTTCTCCATTCAGATACTCCATTTAACTTTGGTGTACATGCTGGAGTCCATTGTGAGATTATATCACTATCTTTGAGACAATTGAGAAACTCACTGCTTAAGTATTCACCACCTCAATCCGATCGAAGAATCTTAATACTTTTGTCAGTTTGTTTCTCTACTTCACTTCTGAACTCTATGAACTTTTCAAATGATTCAGATTTATATTTCATAAAATACACATATCCAAATCTTGAGTGATCATCAGTGAAAAAAATAAAATAAGAATACCCTCCCAGTGCATTCGTTGTCATAGGTCCACAAACGTCTGTGTGAACCAACGCTAACAACTCTATAACTCTTTCTCCTTTTCCACTAAAAGGAGATTTAGTCATTTTACCCATGAGATAAGGTTCACAAGTTAGATATGATTTATAATCAGATAGCTCTAAGAGCCCATCCTTATGCAACTTGGATAATCTTGTTTCATTGATATGACCGAGTCTATAGTGCCACATATAGGTATAATTAACATCAACCTTTTTCCTTTTCTTAGTTTATTCTATTTGAAATATATTTTCATGCAAGTCAAGTATATAAAGTCCATTTCGCAAATTACAAACACCATATAAAACATTGTTATTATAAATAAAATAAATATTGTTTTTTATTATAATGTCAAATCTAATACGGAAACAGAAATAATGTTTCTAATGATATTCAAAACAAAATAACAGTTATTTAAATAAATGGATTTGCCCTTAGGCAGTGCTAAATAATAAGTGCATACAGCTAATGCAGCAACCTTTGCTATATTTTCCACTCGTCGGACGACCTCATCCTTGTTCAGCTTTCTAATTCTGACCAGTCCCTGCACAGTATTACATATGTGAGAACCACAGTCGGTATCCAATACCCAAGTAGAATTTAACTTTCAAAAAAATTAATTTCAATCATGAACAAACCTTGATTGGAAGTCAAAACTTCTCCAAGCTTCTTCTCTGCCAGAAACTTCTTGCAGTTCCTCTTTTAATGACCCAGCTCGTTGCAATGGAAGCAAATTCCTTTGCTAGCTGGATCAGGTTTCTTTTGATCCTTCCTATTCACATTGCCCTTATCCTTCTTAGATTTCTTCTTTTTAGAAGATACCTTGGGACTTTTTCTTTTCTTGGAAGAATCATCCACCATTAAGACATGGTTCTTCTTGAATGGGAAGTGACCTTTTGCAGTTTTCAACATGTTAAGTAATTCAGGCAAGCAGACATCCAACTTATTCATGTGAAAATTTACAACAAATTGCGAGAAGGTCTAAGGGAGTGACTGAAAGACTAAATCTTGACTCAACTCCCCATCCATGATGAACACAAGTTGTCTATGGAGTTCAATCAGATTGATCACACTTATGACATGAGTCTCAACGGCAGTGCCCTCGGTCATCCGAGATCGGAAGAGCTCTTTAGATATCTCATATCTAGCAGTCCTACGTTGTTCACCATACAACTCCTTGAGGTGAAGCAATATAGTAGAAACATCCATATTTTTATGCTAACACTGAAGCTCGTTATTCATGGATGCGAGCATGATGCATTGAGCCACTAATGCATCATCTTGCCACTTAACAATAGTGGCAATCTCTTCCTCAGAGGCTATTTCTGGAATAGTTCCAAGGACAGGTGAATTTAGGACATACAATTGTATGAAATCATGGCGCAATCAAATTACAAAATAGCGGAAGCATGGTATATCAAATTTTAAAAAAACTTCCATAAACCAATTACCCGAATCATCCTTTATGCACAGTTATTAATTAAAAAAAATAGAAGGAGATTAGATTCATACCCTTGTAGAACTGAGCTTCCACATGTACGAGTTTAACTCCTTGTTCTTCGTGATCTCCTTGAATATCCGTGATTAATTCATTCCTTTTCTCAACTTTAGCCACCCAAGTGTTTGGCCTCTAGAGGTGATCCACCAAGGAAGAGGAATTATTCAAGAAGGAGGGTGATTGGCTAAACCCTAGTTTTCTATCCTCTATAAAAAACGAGTACTCTCCACTAATTGAAATTATATCAACTGATATCTATCATAAGACTCCTTTTATATAGATATTGGTCAACCCTTCTAATCCTATTAGACATGGAGTTTCATTTAATTAATTAAAAACCTTTAATTAATTAGGCTTCCCAACATATTGGGAATAATTAATTAATCTCCTTTAATTAATTTGCCTCCTAATCTCATTAGGAATAAATGAGAGTACTAAGATTAAATTAATTTCTAAACTCCTTTAGAAATTAAAATAATAATAATACTAATAAGACTCCTCTTATTAATTTATATTTAATATTTTCAAAATATTAAATAATAAATATTAAGCTATTTAATTTATTTTATCACCATAGATTAAATTAATTACACTTAACATATTATTACGATTATGCCATTACCTTCCTAAATAATTATTCTTCCTTTTATGGGGTGACCCTTTAGGTTCTCTATAATAAACTGGTTGTGAATAAATCAATTAAAATAATTATAATCTTATTTAAATAAATAAATTAAACTAATAATCTATTTAAATAAATAATATTTATTCTAAAATAGGGATAAGTCTCCTTAGCGATCAACGACTTTTCAGATAATATAGATTTCAACATTAATCATAAAATGACTTGTGAGTAAATAGTTACCGTACAATTCAATCCTTCTACCATACAATGTCCCAATTAAATATAAGACATGAAATTACTGTCAAGTCTTATTTTATTTAATTGTATGTATTTTGATTAGAAAATGCACAACTCCAAATAATGCAAATTAGAAACTCTTTTCTAATTTCATTCTACCTTGGCCAAAGACTACTGGGTTGTCATTTAATGAATCACATAGGACATATCTCTTCTTTTACTAGAAGCGGTAAATTCTTTATTGATCATTCATTATCTCCATATGTAACTTATTACACCCAAGCAAACCCTTTGATATACCCTAAGCGTCTTAAGGAATAAGTCAAAGTACAATTCATTACACACAAGATACTATGATGATCTCAAGTTCGAGGATCACTTGTACTACTATCATATTAGGAATTCTTATTGACAGACAAGCAAAACTCCATTAGGTATTCCTTAGCAAGTCAGGTTCAGTGTACTTATTCTCCAATAAGCACCTACATACTTTCTTTAGTGTCTCCACAAAAAGATCATGAGATCAATCATCCTCATCCAATGAGCAAGCAACATATGTACCAATCTATCCGGATTCGCTAATCCCCTTTTTAGTAATCCAACGATTGGGAACTATTTTAGTTTTAAGCTTTCTAAGAATTTAGATCTCATTAGCAAGATAAACATCATGATTCTAAAAGCATTCCTTAAAACTATGGGTTATTTACATATTATAAAAACAGCATCATGTAGATAATTAAATACCTTTAATAAATGAATATTTTTATTAATAAATAAATAAGATCCTTTCCAAAGTATATGATTTATCATCATACATGATTGGCTTGTTTGGATACTACTTTCATCTACGATATAGGCGAAATAACCTACACATTCCCTTCTTAGCAATTTATTGGCATGCATCATCGTAAGAAAACACGATTGTCCAAGCGACGAGCTACCATTAAACAATACACTAGACCGGTTTGGAGTCTGAAGATTCACACTTTTCTTTTAGCAAGTAATTATAGCATTGTGATTATATAACAAATCTATTACTAATATTACATCAAACTCTCTCAATCTTATCGGAATCAAGTCTACGCTTAGTTTATATCGCCATCTTAGAAAATCTTACATAAATCTTTGATAGTACCTGGCTAATCCTAAGAAACTCCTCACCTCAGTTGGCGTCTTCGGTTGTTCCCAATTCCTTACTACCTCCACCTTTGCACGATCTACTGGAACTCTACCATTGTCTATTACGTGTCCTAAAATTAAGCTTCTTCTTCCAAAATTTGCATTTCAAAAACTTTGCGCACACTTTCTCCCTTCTTAGCGCTTTTAATACTATCTTTAAATGTTCAGTGTGCTCTTCCTTGAATCAGGTTCGGACTGCCGTCTTTGGTAAGTCTTCTTTTCGCACCTTCAGCTGATGATAACCTGTTTACAGATCGTTCTTTGAAAATACCTTGCTTCTTTTAATTATTTGAAAAGGTCGTCTATCCTCGACAACAGATATCTATTTTAAATCGGTATTCTATTTGACTCTCGATTGTCAATACAGAGACTTATCGATCCATCCTTCTTCTTGACAAACAGCATTGGTGCTCCGTAGGGACACTAGGCTGAATATATCCATTATCTAGCAATTCTTGCAGTTGAATCATCAATTCCTTCATTTCTCTCGGCGTCATACAATATGGACCTTTTAAAATCGATGTAGTTCTCGGTACTAAGGTTGTGTTTGATAAATCTGGCGATTAAGATCTGAATAATTATGATGTCTTAATAAATTAGATCATCTGAATGGTTATGAGGTCTGAGTCTAAAAAACTGTTTGATAACTAAAAAGTAAGTTATCTCTTAATGACACTATTTTACTATTTTAAAGGGTAAATTTTTATTTAATAATTTTAAATATTCAATTTAATAAAAATGAGTGAATAATATTGTTGAATATATTTATATAAAAAAAAATTATCAAAAAAATTTCATCAAGAGGTACCTCTTAATTATTAAGATTTCATTTTCTGTCTTACCGATTAAGAGGCATTCAGAGGTAACAAAAAAAACAAACTGCATCATGCCTTTTAGCGAATAAGAGGCAGTCCATTAAGAGGCAATCAGATGTAAACAAACAGCACCTAATTCTATCACGAATTTGATTTCTCTGTCTGGCGAAAAGCCGGACAGATCGTCTGGGAATACGTCTTGAAATTCTCTCACAATTGGTATATTCTTTATTTCTACTCCCTTTTCTGAGTATCTATGATATAGGTGAAATAACCTACACATTCCTTTCTTAGCAATTTATTGGCATTCATCATCGTAAGAAAACACGATTGTCCACTCGACGAGCTACCATTAAACAATACCCTGGACTGGTTTGGAGTATGAAGTTTCACACTTTTCTTTTAGCAAGTAATTACCGCATTGTGATTATATAACCAATCTATTACTAATATTACATCAAACTCTCTCAATCTTATCAGAATCAAGTCTACGCTTAGTTTATATCGCCATCTTAGAAAATCTTACATAAATCTTTGATAGTACTTGGCTAACCCTAAGAAACTCCTTACCTCATTTGGCGTCTTCGGTTGTTCCCAATTACTTACTACCTCCACCTTTGCATTATCTACTAGAATTCTACCTTTGTCTATTATGTGTCCTAAAATTAACTTTCTTCATCCAAAATTCACACTTCAAAAACTTTACGCACACCTTCTCCCTTCTTAGCACTTCTAATACCATCTTCAGATGTTTAGTGTGCTCTTCCTTGAATCGGGTTCGGAGTACCGTCTTTGGTATGTCTTCTTTTCGCACCTTCAGCTGATGATAACCCGTTTGCATATCTTTCTTTGAAAATACCTTGCGTCCTTCAATTGTTTGAAAAGGTCATCTATCCTCGGCAACAGATATCTATTCTTAACAGTTATTCTGTTTTACTCTCAATAGTCGATACAGAGACTTATCGATCCATCCTTCTTCTTGACAAACAACACTGGTGCTCCCCCGATAGACACACTAGGATGAATATATCCCTTATTTAGTAATTTGTATGGTTGTATCATCAATTCCTTCATTTTACCGGCGTCATACGATATAGCTATTTCGAAATTGATGTAGTTCCCGGTACTAATTCTATCACGAATTCAATTTTTTTGTCTGGCGAAAGGCCGGACAGATTGTCTAGGAATACGTCTTAAAATTCTCTCATTATTGGTATATTCTTTATTTCTACTCCCTTTTCTGAGTATCTACGATATAGGCGAAATAACCTACACATTCATTTCTTAGCAATTTCTTGGCCTGCATCATTGTAAGACAACACGATTGTCCAAGCGATGAGCTACCATTAAACAATACCCTAGACCGATTTGGAGTCTGAAGATTCACACTTTTCTTTTAGCAAGTAATTACCACAAAGTGATTATATAACAAATCTATTCCTAATAATACATCAAACTCTCTAATTCTTATCGGAATCAAGTCTACGCTTAGTTTATATCGCTATCTTAGAAAATTTTACATAAATCTTTGATAGTACATGGCTAACCATAAGAAACTCCTCACCTCAGTTGGCGTCTTCGATTATTCCCAATTACTTACTACCTCCACCTTTGCAGGATCTACTAGAATTCTACCTTTGTCTAATACGTGTCCTAAAATTAACCTTCTTCATCCAAAATTCGCACTTCGAAAACTTTGTACACACCTTCTCCCTTCTTAGTGCTTCTAATACCATCTTCAGATGTTCAGCGTGCTCTTCCTTGAATCGGGTTCGAACTGTCGTCTTTAGTATGTCTTTTTTTTGCACATTCAGCTGATGATAACCCATTTACAAATCGTTCTTTGAAAATACCTTACTTCCTTCAATTGTTTGAAAAGGTCGTCTATCCTTGACAACAGATTTAAGGACCAAGACCTTTATATGATTATATGTGAAATTTTTATGAATAATTTTTTTTATAAAGTATTTGAATCATATAAGTGAATATGTGAATTAAGTAAGATAGTTAATTTATTTATTTTAAGTTAACTAAGATGAATACTTAATCATTTTGATTAAGGAAGAGTAAGATAAGTTATGTTAAAAATTAACATAGCTTGAATGTTAACCTTGAATGAAAAATTAAAAAGATTTACAATCTTTAAGTAATTAATTATTGATATGAATTATATATAGTGATTATGTGAGTGGTCATAACTTTTAAGCCAATTAGGGCTATTAAGTTAATACACTAGTGGAATATGTTATGACTTATGTGGAATAAGTACATGATTAAATAAATATATATTATAAAATGTGTCTATATTTATTTAGCATAAAAAGATAATTAAGAATAAACTTATGTAACCTAATATATATATATATATATATATATATATATATTATGTATGGTAATTAAATAGCCTAAGAGTTATAATATGAGAGAATGTTAGTATTTAAAAATATATACTAACCCTAAGAAATTTATTTTATACATCTCAATTAATTAATTTTATAACCTAAGTAAAGCAAGTCTAATTGGGTTATGAAATTAAATGTATATGAGTAAGGAATTTATTTATAAATAGGTGTAATGGAAACCCTAATTAAATGATTAAGATAAGATAAAAACTAAAAGTATTGAACTTTGTTGATTTCATAGCCCAAGGAATTATTTTTGGGAGCCCAAAAGATTAAATGAGTGGCCCAACTTTTAGCCCAAATGAAGAGGAACTCATTGGACATTTAGTGAGCTAAATAAGGCATTAAAAACAAACCAAATGAGGGGATAAAGGCCCATAATTTTCAGCCAATGAGAAGAGAGAAAGGGAAAGTGAATGTAATGATGACATTTTACTAACTCTCACCAACCACACTTATGTGTCAAACTTTGGAGTTCACCAACACATTTTACTAAACTTGCAAGAAATATATTACTAAGTCTACAAGCAACTTAAACATGATAGAGAGAGAGAGAGAGATATTGGGAGATGATTATAGATATACTAAATATATCTACATAAATTTACTAACACCAAATTCCTTTCTCTTACATCTTTTATTTCATTTCATTTTTACTTGACTAACAAAGAAACCAAGGGATAGAGAGAGTGAAGCTTATTTTGGCAGCCTTAAGAGGTATAGAGTGTGAGTTTTTGGTGAGTTTTAAAGCCTTACTTCAAACCTAAAAAGAAGAAGATCATAAATCAAAGGTATAAACACATTATCATTAAGCTTTTGATTTATTATTTTGGGTTGTTTTGCAAAATAAAGGAGTTATGTTTCTTAAACTCAAAAACTTTAGATCTACAAGTTGTCTAGTGTGTTATGTGTAGATCTAACTCTTTTAAGGATCAAAAGTTGGATCTAAAGCAAGAAATGGAAACTAGGTTTTTCAAAAAGATAGAAAACCCTAATTTTTCTTAGCATAGATTATGTTTTGCTTTGGTTTGGTGAATGTTTTATTAAATAGATCATGGGTCATGGTAGATCCATGAGTATAAGAGATATTAGTATGAATTATGATGGTTTATGTTGGTTAATGTGTTAGATCATGGAAGTTTTCTTACAAAACACAAAGGTTAGAAAATTAGATTTTTGAGAAAACAAAATATGAAATTCAAACAACCATATCTCTCCTTTTTTTCAACGTTTTGAGTGTGGTCAAGTCCTTGAGTTAGATCTATGAGTCTTCTATTATCTCCAAGTGGAATCACTGAAAAAGGTGTTGTAGATTTTTGTGTGGACTATTTTTAGCCAAGTAAGCAAAATCTGATAAAGTGCTGAAAGCAATCTGCCTAAAATTTCCAGGGGCAGTTTCAGCATTGTAATTAATGAAATAAATTCAAACCTTTTGGAACATCAAAATATATGATATAAAGTATCTCCTGTCTAAAGATGAGCCTATTCCGACTTAAATCGACCAAGTTATAGTCATTTCAATATTTAGGGTTTTTCTGACAAAAACCGCTATAACTGGAGTTCTATAACTCCGATAGCCACGAAATTTAAACTGGAAGTTTACGTTAATGCGTGTAAGATTTTGCAAAGAGTTGGAAATTGTTGGAGTTGTGCATGATATAGCTAATTTTCTTAAGTTAAGAACTAAAAACAGACTTTTGAAAAATACTAAAGGAAATTGAAAAATTCCAGAAAATTTATTTTTGTGTATGGAATATATCTATATATGTGTAGCCAAAAGATAAAAAATAATAATAAGATGATTTGGTATTTTTCATGGAAATAATATAGTTATGAATAAATAAATTAAATATGTTATGTAATGTTAAAAATATGGAAAATAGGATGTTATGACTTGAAAACCCTAAATATGGTTTATGCATATTTTTGATGGGGGTTTTGGTCATTTGTGATAAGATATTAGGTGTATGGCCTTTTAAAATGATTAAATGAGTTAATTAGTAAGTATAAATAATTAAAATAAATTATTTATTAATTTAATAAATGTTTAAAATGAATTATATAAAGAAATAAAGTTACTTTAAATTTAATTTGTTGAATTAGACATTTCATTGACTATATGATGTATATAGTATGATTGGACATGTAATAAACTGAAAAGGGGTAATCAAGGTTGCTGGATTGGTCAATCAAGTTTGCTGGATTGGAAATTGAATATGTTAGGAAGGGAATACAGTTTGGATTCGGCTTGCTGAATTGATGTATTCGGTTTGCTGAATTCGTAAACAGTTTACCAAGTTATAATAAGAACTTATAAAATGAAAGAGTAAGTGTTAAATCTAAAGTAGTGCAGTCGTATTCGTTAATGGTTGGTGTATAGTATTTGGGCTAAACGATTCCTTCAGAGAGCAGAGGTATATACGAATTAGCAACCGATCTAACTCGCTGTGAAAAATAGTGTAGACGAGACGGAAACTAATTTGTTGGTTGTTTGTGGGAAACCACTCAGTATACTATATTGAATACTATTAAAAACTCGATGTGTGCTTGGTTTAGACTTGTGAATACGTATGGTGTTATCTAATTTTTGATTATGTGATTACATATTAAATAAATTACTATAGGTAAGATATGTGATGCTAATTGAGAGATTGATCTTATTAATGAAAGGTCTTACAAAAGAAGTTAACTTAAATTGCGTAGCAGTAGTTAACAGATCAGACAAGTTCACTCACTCAAACTCGACTTATTATCTTTCAAGCATGGTAGTGGATAATTATTGTTGATTATTCCACATCGAAGATTATTATTTAATATTCGCATTTATTGCAAGTTTCCTAACTCAATTTGAGTTATTAATTTTAAAGCGTGATTAGTGAATAATTATTGATAGTTATTCACATCTGTAATGATTATTGTTACTCGTACATAGTGTAATTAATTCTTGTTTTATTATTAGAACTGTTTATGAGTCATGTCTCAGCTAGTTGTTTTGGCGAGACTAATATTTGCTAAGGCATGAAACATTCTATTTATTATGAACTCTATGCTATTGAATTTGGCTAGATCAATATTGATATTATATGTTAAAATCATAGTATTTCTTTGAAAGCAATCCAAATCATATTGTTGTTGTACGGACTCATGATGTAAGACTGAGATGAACAAACTTTATTATTATAAATCGACCCATGCGCTATTTTTGAGTATTATGCATAATATAGAGTACAATGAAGCTGATCACTTTATGTACTTACAGAGAAGTATGATTTAATCTTTACGGTTAACTTATATTCTTTAGGTAGTCTATCAGTAAATGAACTGGTAATGCCTCTATTAGTTCATGATCCATTTGTGATCACTCAGCATGAAATCTGGGAACATCCCACTTTATTAAATATTATTTCAGTATTGTTAATTCTTCTTATTCACTTCAATATGATTGAATCTTTGAAAGAATTTTACTCTTTCATCCTTAATATGTTATTCAGCATGAAATTTAAGAAAGTCTTGTTATTGAAAATGAATTATTATTCAGCTACTTCGAAATCCTTTGATTATTGTTGAAGTTCTATAGAAGCTAGACTCTTCTATTCATGATATATATCCTTTATTGTATACTTTAACTTGATGAGTAAACTCGTTGCTCACCCTTGCTTAAATAAAATATTTCAACCAAGTTGAGCTAGCCGAAGAATCTAACAAGGATAAGGGCAAGGCGAAGGTGACCGAGTAGTAGCAGTTATGTAATGATGAATATTATATTATATGTTACGTTTAAGCCTTTTGTATTATAAGCATATAATATTAAGGTTAGTTAACTTGTGATGACGATATAATTAGGTTTTAAAGTATGTTTTTATTAAGAAAATGGAATGAATGTTGTATTTCATTAATGAATGGGTAGTTAGATGTGATATGTATGATGGATCGTGAGCACCAAATCCGAGGTTAGGGAACCCGGAATTGGGGGCGTCACAAGTTGGTATCAAAGCTGTAGGTTATAAAACTTAGGTGGGGGAAAAAGCCTTAGGAATATAATCATAAGAAGGATAGAGAAAACTCATTTAAAGTTCCAAGTGATGGATTAAGAAAATTCGTCAATAGTAAGATATGTGGACACTTAGTGTTTAGGGATTGTGTTTAATGGTGATGTACTAATTAAGTTATTTAAAACTAATTGTAGGATGTCAGGAGATGATGAGATGGTTATGGAGGTGTTAGCAACTGCACCAATGCCATTAGCCGAGGTGCCAGCTCAGAGTGATTTGGTAGGTGAATCAAAGAATGATTTTGAAGAAGAAGAGACAGCTGAGAAGGTCCTAAAAGGGGAACCTATGGTGAATCTAGGAAGCGATCATGACGAATACCGCGAGATGAAGCTAAATGAAGAGGAATAAGTAGATTCCAAAAAAAAATTAAGTTGGAGCCAGAAATAAAGGACGAAGATGGAGAAAAAGACATAGTAGTAATCAAAGAAGGTCAAGCATCTGCGGAAGTTCAAGAATTAAGGACTAAGGTCTTTATCCAAGAAGAATTATGGAATACGGAAAGGGCATTGTGCGAGATGACAAAAGAACGAAATAATCTGAAGGCACAAGTCAATAAAAGGAGGGTTGAATGTAGTGTATTGTATGAAGATGTAAGTAAGAAAAAGAAGGTTAATAAAAGGAAAAGGAACAACGAAAGTGACAACAACTCAGGGAATTCACATTTAAAGAAGAAACAAACATGTGGCAAGTGTGGAAAGAACTATTTGGGGAAATGTATGAAAGGAAAGAATGTGTGTTACAATTGTGGTCAAAAAGGACATATATCACCAAATTGTCCTTAGCCAAGGAAAGGAGGATGTTTTTCAAGTGGTGGAATGGGTCATAGGTTTAAAAATTGTCCTAAGAAGAAGATATGTGAAGGAAGTGGATGAAAGAAAGATTAAGTATGTGAGGAGTAGAATCTTTTGCAGTAAGATAATATGTTAGGAATATAGTATCGTAGACGATGAGTAGGTATATGTAAAAATATATATCTATATAAATATAATTCTCGCTTTTATATGAATATCAAGATAACTTTTGTATGTCTCAACTCTTTGTATAAAGTTGTAGTAATGAATCCCGACTTATGTCAAAAAGGGTTAGTAAATGTTTGTATCAATATGCACAGTATAATGAAAAGTACTATGTACTATTTGAATGAATATGAATATAGTGATATGATTATATATTTTCTTAAGTAGATAAATTTTGAGAATAAATATAGTAAGCTGTCTAATTGATAATTTGTTAATTCAGCAAGTTGAATGTGTTAACTCAGCAAACTGAATTTTAATAATTCAGCAAGTGGAATTAGTTAATTCAATGTTGTGATTGCCAAAGTTTACATTACATGTTATATTTTAAAACACTAAGAAGATATAACATATAATGAAACTCGAAGTAATAATAGATTTTGTTTAACTAGATAACGCCGCCTTGGAAGAGAAGTATGAAGAAAAATATGGAAGTACAATTTTTAAATTTGAAGTAGGAGAACAAGTCAGTGTCGGAGTACTTCGTCAAATTCAATGAGCTATCCAGGTTCGCTCCACATCAAGTGGACACCGAGGAACTCAAGGCGCGATGTTTTAAGAATGGACTGAAACAATTGATATTCAACAAGATAGATGTTGTGACACCGCCAAATTCGGGTCCTTCATTTTCACAAGATTTGGTGTTCACTGTACAAATATCACATATCTATCTACCCATAATAAATGCAAACTCATGAATTAAATAGAAATCCTCCCCTTAAGGGGTTACATCATTTGAATAAATAAAATAAATCCCAAGTTGAACTAACCTCAAACATCAGTGCGAAAACATAAACAAATAAATAAGTCTTAACAACATCATAGTCTTAAACATAATATTCTTAATTAAAATAACAAGTCTTCATCACTTGTTAACTTTGCCCTTGCCCTTGCCCTTGCTAGTTGAGGGCTCGTCAGTCCTTTCGATCATAGCTCCAATGTTATTATGCAAGAGTGAGCACGATTGCCCACAAGTATAATAATATAATAGTAATAATAACATGCGAGAAATCAAAGGGTTCTGAATAATAAAAAGCTCGGCTTTTGAATCACGAATGAATAACAAGAATCAAAAGTACATTTGAGGGTCATAAGACCAAGAACTATGTCCCAATTGTCAAGTATTTCTACTTTAAACCTTTAACAGTCGTAAGACTATATGGACTCTACTACTCGTACTTAGGGGGATCAGCCCTTAGTACAATGACTGTGCACATCATGACAACGCTAATGCTTACAAAATCCCCTATAAAGGGTTGTTCATCTCAGTTTGACATCAGAGTCCGCACTAAAGAAAGTTTGGTTTGGATATGCTTAATAATAGTTCTAGAATTTAGAACACTCATCAACTATGGACTAGTTGAATCAATAAAGGTTCGCTAGTCTTACAAGGCTCAGCAATAATTGATAATCAAATTGAATAATGAATCTCGAGAGTATACAATTGAATAAGTATTGTATATTGAAGTAATGTTTTACAAATATTATAATATCTCATACGAAATCTTAACTTGAATAAACAAGAATAAGAACTTGATTGATATATAGACATAAGTTTAGAACTTGCTTAATGAATAACTTTGAATTTAGAAACTTGCTCAAGTTAAAGAGTATAGTTAGAAAACTTGCTCAACAATAGTAAATTAGGGATATAACACTTTCCTCGTGCACATGCTACAATTATAACTCATTTTCCTCAATTAATCTTACATATCATTACATTCACAGTACAATTAATTCTAAGTCCGAAAATACACATCGAATCATAAACATCAGTGTTTGAACACGTTAAACAACTTTCTGAATAACAGGTTTACATAACGTATTTAACTTACCAATTAATTACGTAAAACAAGTTAATAATTTATTTTAACATTTCAATATATGCTTAACATGTCATCATGTTCATTACACTTTGTTTTAAAACAACTTTCTGAACTTTGAACACTTCAAAAAAAATTACTGTTTCATTTTGCTGGCTGGCGCTGCAGCGCCCAGTTTGTTTTGGGGACCGGCGCTGCAGCGCTGCAGCGCTGAGCCCACATCAGCCAAGCCTCTGGCCTGGCACTACAGCGCTGGGTTCCTTTCACAGAACCGACGCTGCCGCGCCACGACTACGTCAGCATGCCACAAGACTGGCGCTGTAGCCCCCGGTTCCTTCACAGAACCGGCACTGCGGCACCGCGTCGCAGTAAGGTCTGACAGTGTTTGCGAAGAACACAGAAAAAGACAAATAAATGCCAAATTAAACTAACACAACAAATTTACTGTTATCCATGATTTATAATCTTAACAGAAACATCATACAACGCTTCTAGCGTGTTTTTAACACTTTAGATTACATAATCACTCAAATTAGAACATATAAATTTATTATTTTCGGTATTTTGCAAAGTTTTGACAAAATCATAAAATTCATCATTACTAATTTGTTATAACACTGAATCTGTCCGTTTGAATTTTGTTTTCTTCATTTTAAAGTACATAATCATAATCAACTATCAATTTAAAGTTTAATAAGCAATTAAAGCATGTAAATTTGTAAATATATGCCATGTTCATGCTTTTCATACTCTGTAACTTTCAAATCTCTAAGTAAAGCATAATTACATGATTTTGATTTCTTTAAAGCATAAATAAATGATAGAAAACATGTTATGAACATATATTAACACATATATACTCATATAATCAACCATCATCAACAAACTTTAGTTACAGAGAACTTAAAATAGTTTTCTTAGAAAAAATATTATAACGTAAAATATAAAATTGGGATGAAGAGATTACCCTTGCAATCTCTATTAAGATGATGACATAATCTTCTTTTTTAAATCTTCAAGCTTTCTCAATTTCTCTCTAACTCTCTCTAAGTTTTTCTCTATGAAGTTCCTAACTGATGAATGTGATATAATGAACTAGTATAATATAATATACGTATATCAAAATAACTGATAGCAATAGTGGGTGTCAGTTAATTTCCACCATGTATTTAATTGCTCCCACTCCCTAAGGCCTTGTTTGTTTTGTTCCCTTTTATTCCTTTTCTCATTGATTTAATTAAAGTGTTTATTACATAGTTTATTTGTCACACTTTAATTAATCAAATAATTATTATTTAAATCAATTAAATAAAAGATGATATTACACATTAAATCACATCATCACATAATTAAAATTCTTATTTATTAATTATGTCAAATCACTAAATCTTTAATTAATTATTAAATAAATTAGAATAACATTATGCTTATTAAAGAATTCATTTAATTAAATAAACTCAATTAAATTCATACTTTGAACTATAAAAATTCTCCACATTAATTTAATCAATGCAACACATATAATTAAATTAATCTACCATAATTCCATCAAATGATTATTTAATTCAATAAATAAATCATCAAAATTTTTATTTAGTTTAATAAATATTTAAATTAAATTACAAAATTCTCATTTTTCACATCTTTCCCCCTTTAAAAGGATTCTGTCCCCAAAATCATGATTCAATTAAATTTATCATGTCACATTCTCCCCCTCCCCCTTACAAAGATTCTGTACCCAGAATCACTTACACATAGATTAAGCAAATAAATGTGGATAAGTTTTCATTATATGCTCTTTGAGTTCCCACGTAGCTTTTTCAGCGTTGTGGTTCCTCCAGATTACCTTAACAGAAGGTATCACTTTGTTTCTCAGAACTTGTTCTTTCCTGTCAACAATCTGAACATGAACTTCTTTATAGGATAAATCTTTCTCAAATTGTAGGGGTTCATATTCAATAACATGCTTGTAATCAGGTTTATATGGTCGTAACACTGAAACATGAAAAACGTTGTGGATGTGCTCTAACGCTGGAGGTAAGGCTACCTCATACGCGACTTGTCCGATTCTTCGCAGCACCTCAAAGGGTCCAATGACCCTAGGGCTCAATTTCCCCTTCTTGCTGAATCTGATTTTTCCCTTCCAGGGAGAGGCTTTCAAGAAAATAAAGCTACCCGATTCAAATTCTACATTCTACATTCTTGCGGTGTGGATCGGTGTATTTCTTCTGCCTATCTTGAGCAGCTATTAATCTTGTCCAGATCACCTTGACAATCTCAACTGTTTATCGTACCAATTCTGGTCCTAGCAATTTTCTTTCGCCAACTTCTTCCCAGTATAACGAAGTTCTTCACTTTCTGTCGTACAATGCTTCATAAGGCGACATGCCAATACTTGCGTGATAACTGTTGTTGTAACCGAATTCCACGAGCGGTAGATGATCATCCCAATTTCCTTTAAATCCATGATGCACGCTCTCAACATATCTTCCAGTGTCTGGATTGTTCTTTTGCTCTGCCCATCTGTCTAAGGGTGATATGTCGTACTCATTCTTAATTGTGTCCCCATGCATTCCTGTAGTCGCTTCCAGAAATTTGATGTGAAGCGCGGATCTAGATCGAAAACAATAGACACTGGAACTCTGTGTCTTGAAACAATCTCCTTCACATACAGCCTTCCCAACTGATCTAAGTTGAATCTAATCTTGATCCGTAAAAAGTGCGCTGATTTCGTCAGACGATCCACGATAACGCAAACCGCATCAAAACCCTTCTGAGTCGTCGGAAGACCTATGACAAAATCCATCGTGATGTGCTCCCATTTCCATTCTGGGATCTCTAGTGGTTTTAACAAACCACTTGACCTCTGATGTTCTGCTTTTACTTTCTGACAAGTCAGGCACTTAGCCACACAATCGGCAACATCTCGTTTCATGTTCGGCCACCAGAAGTGTTGTCGGAGATCCTGGTACATCTTCGTACTCCCTGGGTGAATTGAATACCGTGAACTATGAGCTTTGATCAAGATTTCCTCTTTAATCTCTGGCACAGGCAGTACCCAAACTCTACTCTTAAATCTTAACAGTCCTTCATCGTCCACCTTGAATTTTAGTTCATTCCCTTCGGATATCTTCTTCTTTATCTTCTCACAGTCTTCATCTTGAAGTTATGCTTCCTTAACCTTATCCAATAAAGTTGTAATAGCTCCTAGCTGGAACAGCTTCTCATCAGACTCTATAGGATATCTCACCTCTAATTCCAGTTTCTCCATTGCTGAAATTAGCTCCTCCTAGGTAGTCAACATCATCAATTTCTACTAACCCTTTATGCTTCAAATGTGGGCGACCACATTCACTTTACCCGGATGGTATAAGATCTCACAGTCATAGTCCTTTATTAATTCCAACCATATTTTCTGGCGCATATTCAGATCCTTTTGTGTAAAAATATATTTCTGACTCTTGTGGTCTGTATATATTTCACACTTCTCCCCATAGAGATAGTGTCTCTAGTTCTTCAAAGCAAATACTACCGCAGCCAATTCCAAATCATGGGTCGGATACCCCTTCTGATAATCCTTCAACTATCGTGATGCATACGCAATGACATTGTTGTTTTGCATAAGCACATAGCCTAGTCCTTTATGCGATGCATCACTATACACCACAAAATTTCCTATGCTATCTGGAAGAGATAACATAGGTGTCGTACTTAACCTCTTCTTAACCTCCTGGAAACTTTCCTCACACTTCTCCGTCCAAAGGAATTTCACCAATTTTTAGTTAAATTCGTCAGCGGAGTTGCGATTTTGGAAAAGTCTTGAATGAATCTTCTATAATAACCAGATATTCCAAGAAAACTCCTCACTTTCAACTGTGTCTTCGGCTGACCCAAGTTCATCACAACTTTAATGTAACGCCCCCAAAATAGGTCTAATCCACCCAACCCATTCTGGGTCACCACGAAATACACTCAACAAAAATTCTAAATATAAATCTTCAAATTCCAACTTTTAAACTGTCGTACAAAATACGACCACAATTAAACTGTGAGTTTCAATACAAATACAGTGCCCATACTCCAAATCAATAATACGTTACAGAAAGGTACAGTCAATAACTGTTTTAGGAATTAAAATCTTTGGAAAATACTCAAGGAAACCTTCGTACATGGGCGGCCATGCATCTAAGTTATAATAGATATCGTAGGACTCGAGAATTATCCTTGGTTGACCCAATAGACCCCAAAGAAAAATGAGAAGATTACTATCTTGTTCATTCCAATGGTGGGTCTTCTCTTGCCATATAATTATCTCCATTGTCTCCAATTGAGAATTATATTCTAACCGTACTCCAAGATTATATAGGTAGTGTTCATGGATATAATCAGCAAGTGGATGTGCACAACCATGTCTTATGATAACCCGAAGTCGTAGGTGATTAGATATTTTGTATGATAGTGCCAAAACACCCTTCCAAAGTTGGGTTCACCTCAGCCTATTTGGTTCACCAAAATCAACTGTTAAAATGATGTATAAAATACGACACACACATTTTAAATTCTCAATATAATTCTTCTCATACTGTTTTATGGAAAACCACAACAGCTAAAGACCATCGTTCTATTCCCCTATTATCCCTGCTCGACCCCGTTATACTCTTATTACCTGAAAGGAATTGTGAAGCAAAAGGGTGAGCACAAATAGCCCCAGTAAAGAATATCATGACTAAAGATAATTAAATTATCAATAGTCTTCATCAGTAATAAATTAGAGATTTAAACATATGGTAAAACTTTTCAACCATAGCTGCAGCGGAACGAGCAATCCATTAGAAGAGTCAAATAGACTATAATGTCTATTATCTTCTCCATGTTAAAAGTTCACCAATAATATTTTATCCCTGTAACATCAATCAACAATTCCTGTCCACAATCATGTAAGTTCATGATCATAATTATCTTGATGAATTCTTCTTCGCACTCAGGACGAAGATAAATCTCATCACCTGTCTTTACCTGAAATACCAAAGATCATGGTTATACCAAATCACAGTTCCTGTTCATAATCATGCTAATCAATTCATCTTTGCATTGCAAGCCAAAGATATTCAACAATTAATCATTCATCTTTGCACTACAGGCCAAAGATATTCACAAATCAACCGCTCATCTTTGCACTACAGGCCAAAGATATTCATCAATAGTTCATCTTTGCACTACGGGCCAAAGATATTCATCAATAGTTCATCTTTGCACTACGGGCCAAAGATATTTGTATCTCAAAAAAATATCTAATCATTCCAGAATTTATAAACAATAATTATAACCATGTTGATCAGTTCATCTTTGCCTTTAAGCTAAAGATATTCAATTATAAATTCAATGGTCATGAACATACCAGTCAACAATCCATCTTTGCACTACTGGCCAAAGAGAATCTATAGTCATGATCATACCAATAATCTACCCATCTTTACACTCAAGTCAAAGAGAAATTTCATCACCAGGATTATAAAAATGTTATATATGAGAATAAGAACAATACGATCCAATTGTCAACATGATAACCAATTGTAGAGTAAAATTCAAGAATAAAGCTTAAAACTTAGATCCAATCAAAGATAGGAACTTTAACAAGCAACTTGGACATATAGAAGAAAATTTAATTTTTTTTCGTGAATAGTGCCGTATACGTGAATAGTAACCCCGACGGAAAAAGTAAGAATTTCATAATAAAATCCATGCCAATATTTTTGTATAATGATATTGAAGAGAATAATATCATTTATGAAAGAAAATAACATCCCTTACCTCAAAAGAATAGTACCTTTGACTGGAATATCGGATATAATACCGAAGAAAACTTGCACTGAATAGTAACACTGAAAGTATTGAAATACTCACAAAAATACGCTCGATATTATAGAGAGAGAAAACTTCTGATTCTGGTGTGATTTTCAATTCTAACCTAAGCACCCTATTTATAGGAAAAGCTTAGGATGCCAAAGGAGACTAAAATAATAAAATATTATTATTTTCAAAACTTTTTCGCCGCCTGGCTGCTAAAAAAATTTCAACAAAAGTGGGGCCCACCCATTAAAAAAATATTTATTTTCCGAAACTTCAATAATTCATAACAAATAGCCCCTTTGTCAGAAAAATACAAATTCTATGTCCTTTCATAGGAAATTTAATTCTCTACAACTTTGTAGAAGGAAGTTTTTCCAAATTCCAAACATAAATTATCCGAAATCCATAAACAGATGATTTCTCACACCAAAATACTGATAAAAATACATCAGCACTAATTCCTTCTTTAATATCCACAAAATAAATATTTCCTTATCATATAAATCAATAATTAATTATTCACAAATAATATTATAGAACTACAATATTGACAACCAGGTCGTTCCCAAGAAAGAGGGGGCCTTCCGATAAGGACTTCTCCTTACTGGCGCGCAATTAAATAACCCCTCCTAGACAGAACTTTCTTTGACATTGTCAATAATGCTATCTAATAATATTATTCAAATAATATAAATTATTGAGTTGATAATATGAAATAATGTGCGGTGACAATTATCGAATTAATAATACAAAATATCAACTGTAGCCATTATTGAATCAATCATATAAAATTGCAACGTAGCAATTATTGAGTCAATAAAATATTATGCAATTATTGAATCAATAATATAAGATATTGAACAGTAATTACTGTAACAATAATTGAGTAAGTGCCTTCTCACGTAAGAATCAATAATTTAAAATACTGTGCAATACCGTGTGCTACTGTGCAACACCGCGTATCACTGTATTTTAACCACCGGGTATTTCAACAGTACTAACGGTAACAACTACGCCGTTATTTATAAAAACGTTATTTCTGTCGCTTTCTATATCAGACAGTTATTCTGTTGTGGGGTCCACAAATAGCTGCGCCGTCGTACAAATATTCTCCGATAACAAGAATATTCCACGACCAAACGAATATTCCCCGACAACAAGAATATTTTATAACCACTTGCTCATTTTAAAATATTTGCACATTTCACCCTTAACTTTAAACTTTTATCAATTTAACCATTTACTAAATAGAAAAATTGAATACTTTTATTTCATAAAATCTGGGGTCTTACATTTAACCTTTGAGGGAACTACCAAAATTCTATCCTTATCGATCACATGTCCAAGAAATTACACTCGCTCAATCTAAAATTCGCATTTCAAAAATTTGGCGTACAACTTCTTTCTTCTCAATGCCTCCAACGTCACCTTTAGATGCTCTACATATTCCTCCTTGATTTTAGAATACACCAGAATGTCGTCGATAAATATCACCACGAATTTGTCCAAAATTGGCTTAAACACGTTATTCAATAGGTCCATAAATGCTGCAAGAGCATTCGTTAGCCCAAATGACATCACCAGATATTCGTAGTGACCATATCGAGTCCTGAATGCTGTCTTCGGAACATACTTCATCCTCACCTTCAACTGATGGTAACCACTTCTTGGGTCTATCTACGAGAAATATCTCTCACCCTTTAACTCGTCAAACAAGTCGTCAATCCTAGGCAATGGATACTTATTCTTAATTGTGACCTTGTTCAACTCTCTATAGTCGATGCAAAGCCGCATCGTCCCATCCTTCTTCTTAACGAACAACACCGGTGCTCCCCACGGTGATACGCTTGGCTGTATATACTTCTTATCCAAAAGCTCTTGTAGCTGCACCATCAATTCTTTCATCTCTACCGAAGCCATATGGTATGGTGCCTTCGATATTGGAGCGTTTCCTGGCACCAAATCGATCAAGAACTCTACTTCCCTATATGGCGGAAGTCCTGGAAAATATTCCAAAAATACGTCCACAAAGTCTCTTACGACAGGAATTTCCTCTAATTTCAGACTCTTTTTACCACTATTGACTATGTAGGCTAAATATCCTACACAACCTTGTTTTAACAACTTCTTAGCCTGCATCATCGTAAGACAACTCGCTTTTCTAGGCGACTTGCTGCTATAAAACACAACCTTTGACGGGGTCATAAGGTTAACACTTCCTGTGGTAAACAATTATCGCCCCATAATTGAATAACCAATCCATTCCGAAAATAACGTCGAATTCCCCAAGTCTAATTAGAATAAGATCTACGTTCATCACGTTACCCTTAATATCCACCCTACAGTTCTTGTGTACAAACCTAACAGGAAGCACTTCCTTATTCACAATCTCTATGTTCCTAGGGTATTCTAACTCGTCCATAGGCAATTCTAAATTCTTAGTAAAGTCATCGGATATAAATGAGCAAGTAGCACCCGAATCAAATAATACATAGGCATTCACATTATTGATCGGAATGATACCTGACACCACATCGTGTGACAGCACAACATCCTACACGGTCATGTTGAAAGTCCTGGCAGTAGGTCTATTGGTTGGTGTCGGTCCTGAAAGTTAGAGTGTTGCCACTGCTGCTTCCTCTGTTCCCACCTACTCCTGCCCCTCCTGATACCTTCTTGGGGCAATCCATGACCAGATAGTCCTTTGACCCACATGTGAAGCAATCGCATTTCTTAGGGTTAGGGCAGTTTGGTGCTATGTGGCCTTCCTGACCACAATTGTAGCAGACCCGCTTTCCTTTCATACAGACCCCCCAGGTGACTCTTCCCGTAGGTCGGACACGCTTCTACTCTCTTCTTCTGGCTTCCCTGCTAATTTTTGGTCGATGTCCTATCATTCCACCTTCTCTTTTGATTGTTTACTCCTCCAGTGTTACTGCCACTAGTTTTGTTACCTTCTCCTTCACTCTTCTTCTTCTTCAGCTCTTGTTTGTACTTTCTCAAAGCATTGCCTCCACCTTTAGCGATGATTGCCTTCTCTAATACTCACGTAAAAGTGTTCAATTAGAACATTGACATTTTGCTATACAACCAGGGCTTCAGTCTATATTCAAACCTCCTTGTCTTCCTCTCATCAGTACACACTTGATATGTGGCAAACCTAGCCAACTCATTAAATCTTACAGCATAATCTGGTACTGACATGTTACCTTGCATTAGCTCCAAAAATTGAACCTCCATTTGGTTCTGTGAGCTTGTCAAGAAGTATATTTCGAAGAACATCTCCTTGAACCTCTCCCAAGTTATCACGCCTTGTCCTCCCCAGACCTTGTTTTCCTGCCACCAATAGCTAGACTCCGTCTTCAGTATGAATGTTACATAAGCGATCTTCTGATCCTCGCTGAACCTAGCGATGTCAAAAACCTTCTCCATCTCCATAACCCATGTCTGAGCTTCGATGGGGTTCATGGATCCCTTGAATTTTGGAGATCCCACCGCCTTGAAGTCTTTGAACGAAGGGTTCAGTGTAGCTTGCGGCTAGTTGTTAAGTGCTCCAGTCAATAAGTTTACCAACTGTTGAATGGGGTTGGCATTGGCATTGGCGTCGTTGTTATTAGTCGACCCTTCTTGGGCTAGTTGACGAGTTAGGCTTCTTCTTGGCGGCATATTTCTGTTAAGATATACACTTATTAGATATTTAATCAATTATTAAATATTTAATACTTAACTTAAACATTTTAAGACATTCACTTAACACATATCATCTCAAATAAACTCTGATATATTTTGATAAATCAAAAGTTTTAAATAAATAAGATAGCATCACTGCTATTTACATCAACTATCCTAAGATAAAGAACCTTCAGGATTTTAATCATCATCATATTCTGTTGTTTATAATCACATTGGAATTTAAATATTAACTACAGAAGAAATATTCACATAATCAAACTGTTCCTATCACGGCCAACTTAGGTGTCGAACAGCTTTTCTGCGCTCTTCTTCCATAATGTGGAACATCGTCCTACGATCCAGGTTATACCAAGGTAAGTCCTCAAACTGAACCAGATAATAGACAACTCGATCCTGGGCCCTATCAATCGCTATTTGGAATGTATAGTTCGTCTCCTCAATCTTTGCCTTCTTCTCCCGATGGTCGTCCTCGATAAGATCTGCACGTCGTGAAGTCCTCATCCAAGCATCCTTTGCTCTAGTACGCTTCGCTAATTCCTTTTGCAAATCATTCTTCAACTTCTCTATATCAGCTGACTTTTCTTCATTTTGGCCCTTCTCATGAACCAACTCCCACTCCATATTTCCAAGACGTCTATCCAGAGTCTTGATCTCGCCATCTTTCTGCTCGATGGTAGTCCGCTGAGCAACTGTCTGCTCCTTCAGCTCCCGAACAGTATCATGTAACTCTATATTACGATCATACAGCTCGTCGTACATCTCGACATTGATAGAGTTTGGTGGAATCTCATCAAGGTCCTCATCCTCCTCCTCAGCTGCCTCAACCTCAATCTGCTCAGAGTCCTCCTCTGAATCGAATACTAGCTCATGCTCATGACCAACAACAGTGATCAAAGGAGATGGCTCTCTACGAACCAACTGCTCCCAGACTGTATGAATGTCTCGGGACTCCTCCTCTGTAACGACCAGGAATTTTAAGCTCCTTATTAATTTTATATGTGATTTAAAAATTTTAGGAGTTAATTTTTCAAACTTATTTAAACCTTATGTGGTTATGTGCTTATGTGATTTAACCTATGCGAATAAATGCTAGGATTTTTATTAAAGGGAATCACTAATGGTTATTTAACTTAGTAGATTAACTCTAAGACTTTTATATTAGAGAATTGATAAAAAGTGTTAGTAAATTATATATTCAAATTTCTTGAATATAGTGTAGAGATTTAATCGGGATTAATTATTTATATATGAGTAATTAATTGGGAGTGTATTGATTAATTATTATTATGAATAAATAATAATTAATGAGTAAGAGATTAATAAATATAATAATATTATATTTACTTGATTAATTGTTTTATACAAACATGTGCTATATAAATGGTAGTTAACTATAAGGTGACCTTTGATAAGGCTATTATATATAGACTATATAGTAATTTTAATTGTATTATGTGAGATTGATAAGTGTAATGTGTACTTAGAGCATATGACATGATGAGGGTAGAAAAACTATTATGAATACCCTATCACCTTACATTAATATCAATAGCATTATTAATTGATAATGTTTTCCCATAAGTTATTATTATAATAACAGTTATTAAACACAATTATATTATATTTGGTGTTCATAGAAAATGTACATGGATTATATGTATGTACACTACTTGATACCTTGTAATTAGGAAATACATTGTATGCCCTTAAAATTATTATAACCTATGTTATATGAAATAAATTGTGTATGCATATTATATAACCAAAGTCTATATGATATGCCCAAAGTGTAGTATTTGCTAGTTGCTGAGAATTGTCCCAATATAAAAGCCCAACTTTTTCTCCTTCACGTGAAACACCCACATGCTATGCTACTCTACTTCTCCTCAATTTCTTCACAAAGCTAGCTAATGATTTCAAGAGGTGTGGGATTCATGATGAAATCACTAACTACTCACCAACCATTCCTTGCCCATTGTATAATCTGGATTTCCATTGTTTTGCAAAGTCATGGACTAGTTATCCATTTGTCTATATAAGAGCTCTCCTCCTTCATAATTAACATTGCTGAGATTTTCTCTAAAGTATAGAATTGATCTAGTAGACTGAGTTTTCAATTGAGTTGAGAGAGTTATCAGTGAGGGAGAATTGGTATTGCAGTCCATTCCTTTGACAAAGGTATAAATTCTAATTCATGCTCTCCCTATCTTATTCTCTGTAATATTTCTAAGTCTTGATTATTGAATTGATCATGGGTTGATTAATTAATGGAGTGGAATATGTTGGTTAAGTGTTATACAAGATGTTAAATATGTTAGAATTGCAATGTGTTATGTTAGAATCAATTTTCTAGGAAAATTTCTGAGTTGGGCTAAGTTCTGCCGTTGTTGGGCAGCTACTGTCTCTGGCCAACAGCCTGCGCAGCTGCGCCAGTTATGTACTGGCCAGCGGCACAGCTGCGCCGGGCCCTGTACAGAGTTTTTTGTTTCCTGCTATAAACTGTTATGTGCTATCATAAAGTACCTTGTTAAAGAAAGTATGTGAACATGATTAAACTATAAATATTAGTACAATGACATGGTATAAGTATGTATTCGTTGATGGTCCACATATATGTCATGGCCATGTTTTACGAAAGAAAAACATATGTTTTAAAAGGAAACTTGTTTTAAAAGTGAACCTTGTCACGAACATAACATGTGTGTTTTCTGATTTTGTAAACACAATAGTATGGTTTATATTGACCTAAAATGCATGTTTAAAGTGTTAGTCATACACTAGCATACTTGGTTTAATGATTCATGAGGTTTTCGAAATGAGAAACTTAAGACTTTTGAAAACAAACTTGACCAAGTCTTGAGTCTTTTAGATTCTGACCATTTGAGAATGTATATGTGGTTTATATATGAGTTCTAAGACATACGAGTTACGAGCACAAGGCACTTAACATGTATTATGATACCTTGTTGACTTAGTGTGACTTTCAATGAGAAAACATAGAATGTGAAAGCTAACGACATTGATTACCACGTGAGTTTTGTATGGTCACGCAAGCATATATATTAAGATTTCATTATGCCTATAGACGTATTGACATGAACCTCATTTGTTTATATACAAATTTCACATATGCATGCTCAATCATAAGAAATGAACTTCAAGTATGGACTATATGATTAAAGTATACACGTGTAGTATACGCACAAGCATGACTACTTAAACATTGTTTAACCTTGTTATTTGATAACATGACTTTCGTAACCAATCTTGAAGTATGAACTTGTTTAACTTAAGGTTTACCGGCATGAAAACATATGACTTCGAAATTGGATTAGGACGAGCATGCTAGTTTTGAATGGGAGATTATAACTTGATAAGCATGTGTATTGGTTTAATGGAAATAGTTGCATGCTAGAGTTACGCCGAGACACTTTTAGACCCGAACAATTTGCTTAAGTCGAATTTTAACAATTAACATATTATGATGCTATAAATGGTATGTTTGATATTGAACGTGATCTTATGTGATAGATTTATATAACGACTAGATTCTAGTATGTGTGAACTTATATTAGTTTATGCTAATTGGAGAGATCGACTTGTTATTATTAGGTCGTTCCAACGCCGTTTAATTAAACCTAGAATTATTTGTAGCTGAGCAAACAGGCAAGTTTCCTAGACCCTTGCATTACTTTATTCAACGAATATTGTAAGCAAGTTTCCCGCACTTCACTCTTTGATTGTGCAAGTTCTTTTGAACCCATTCTTGTATTAGTTGCAAGTCTCCCTAACTTTACTCAAATTTATATTGAGCAGGGTATTATCATATTGCAAGTTTTCCTGAACTACTCTTTTATTTGAGCAAGTTTTCTTGACTTGTACTTATTTATTGTACAAGTATCCGGACCCTATTGTGCAAGTATTCTAAATTCTTGTACTACCTTATTCAATAAACCATGTAAGCGAGTTTCTAAACTTCACTTGTTTTTGGTGAAAGTTTCCTATCCTTCTCATATTGTATTGAGCAGGTTATTATTGTATTGTGAAAGTTCCCCGAACTTCACACTTTGGTTATTGTGAAAGTTTCCCGAACTTCACATTTTGAGTATTGTGAAAGTTCCCCGAACTTCACACTTTGGTTATTGTGAAAGTTCCCCGAACTTCACATTTTGAGTATTGTGAAAGTTTCCTGAACTTCACATTTTGAGTATTGTGAAAGTTCCCCGAACTTCACACTTTGGTTATTTTGCAAATTTTCGAACTTCATTTCTTTATTATGCAAGTTCTCTAAACTTATACAAAGTCGTATATTGTGCAAGTATCTTATCTTTGTGTTTACTTTACTCAAAGAACGTTGTAAGCAAATGTCCTAACCTATGCATTTACTTTATGCAAGGGATCTATTATGGTGAAATTCCCCGAATTTCACTCTTTGATGTTGTAAGTGTCTAAGTCTATGCATTTACTTTATGCAAGGAATCTATTATCGTGCAAGTTCGCCGAACTTCACACGTTGAGTATTGTGCAAGTTTCCCGAACTTACACAAATTCATACATTGTGCAAATTCTAAACTTCACTTTGTGCAAGTTCTCTATCCTTCTCATATTGTATTGAGTAGGTTATTGTTGAATCGAAAGTTGTTTACTTAATTGCTTGAACTTTATTTCCAAGCATGTTATTTAGTGGTTTAATTACTTATCAATTATTCCACATTGATATTATTGATGTCCGCACCTAGTGCATTTGAGCTCGTACAGTCTTGGACTTGTACATTATTCAAGGTTCTAAATTTCTTGAACTATGTCAGTAAGATTCTGAACCTTTGCTCGGTCAGACTAGTGTATGAAGTTTTCTTTGTAGCTATCCAAACCAATTGATGGTAAGGATTCTTAGACGAAACAGAACACCCCTCATATGTAGGAGTGTGCACAGGTATCTAATATATATGATACGAGTAAGCAGATATAAGTGTTATGCATATTCACGTTGTGCCCGAGGCTGATCTCCTTGAGGTACTTAGTTTCTGTAGCCAGAAGCCAGTAATCCCAAAAAGGTCAATTGGCTATTGAACCCATTGAAAAGTTATAATTCAAAGTCTATTCGACTATCAGTCATTCTAAAGGCAATTATTATCTTTGCTTTTAATAGTCATATTATTGAATCTTTCAGATATTCACAGTGTTGAATCATGCAGGTTGTTGAACCTTACAGATATTCATATCGCTAAATTATACAGATATTCATAGTATTGAATCATACAGATTGTTGAATCATTCTAACATTCATATTGTTGAATCTTTAAGATATTCATTTTGTTGAAATCATTGTCAGATATTTTTCCATTCATCATGATATATCCTCTATTGTTGTATTTAAACTTGCTGAGCAAACTTGTTGCTCATTCTTGCTATATCATGACTTATATTGCAGTTGAGCCCGAGCCCTCAGGGAAGGACAAGGGTAAAGGAAAGATATAGGATGGTTTGCAAGGAGCAGACTTTGTCTTTATGATTTGTTTAATTACTGTTAATATAATATGAACCCTAATATTTATTCTAGGGTATATTTGTATTGATGTATTAAGGTTATCGAATCTTGGGACTAGTAACACCTTTTGAATGAACGACATACGTTTATTATATTTCGCATTTTAGTTATCGTATGTTACTTAAAGGTAGATGTTAGTATTATTTTGTGGCAACCGGACCGGGGTCAGAGGACCCGGATTCGGGGGTGTCACATCCTCAATAGCCACTTGGGGTACAACCTCTCTAGGCTAACTAGATCCTCCAACATCCGACATCCTGACAATCAAAATTTTAAGTCTTAGTTACTACGTGATGCTAATCGATACTCGCGAACACATAAGTAACCACATAAGAACAAAAAGTCTTTTATTATCTTTCTTAGAACTCGATAAGAGTTTATCACCACTATGTTATCGATCTATTAAAAGGCTACTATCCTAAGGTTTTTCCCCCACCTAAGGTTCATAACCTACAGCTCTGATACCAATTTGTGATACAACCAAATCCGAGTACTTCATTTCCACAGGATTTGGTGTTCACCGTACAAATTGCAAATATCTATCTACCCATAATAAATGCAAACTCATGAATTAAATAGAAATCCTCCCCTTAAGGGGTTACATCATCTGAATAAATAAAATAAATCCCAGGTTGAACTAAACTTAAACATCAGTGCGGAAACATAAATAAATAAATAAGTCTTAACAACATCATAGTCTTAAACATAATATTCTTAATTAAAATAATAAGTCTTCATCACTTGTTAGCTTTTCCCTTACCCTTGCTAGTTGAGGGCTCGTCAGTCCTTTCAATCTTAGCTGCAATGTTATTATGCAAGAGTGAGAACGATTGCCTACAAGTATAATAATATAACAGTAATAATAACATGCGAGAAATCAAAGGGTTCTGAATAATAGAAGGCTCGACTTTTGAATCAAGAATGAATAACAAGAATCAAAAGTACATTTGAGGGTCATAAGACCAAGAACTATGTCCCAGGTTGTCATGTATTTCTACTTTATACCTTTAACAGTCTTAAGATTATATGGACTCTACTACTCGTACTTAGGGGGATCAGTCCTTAGTACCATAACTGTGCACATCATCTCAACGCTAATACGTACAAAATCCCCTATAAAGGGTTGTTCATCTCAGTTTGACATCAGAGTCCGCACTAAAGGAAGTTTGGTTTGGATATTCTTAATGATAGTTCTAGAATTTAGAACGCTCATCAACTATGGACTAGTCAAATCAATAAGGGTTCTCTAGTCTTACAAGGTTCAACAATAATTGATAATCAAATTGAATAATGAATCTCGATAGTATACAATTGAATAAGTATTGTATGCTGAAGTAATGCTTTACAAATATTATAATATCTCATACGAAATCTTGACTTGAATAAACAAGAATAAAAACTTGATTGATATAGAAACATACGTTTAGAACTTGCTCAATGAATAACTTTGAATTTAGAAACTTGCTCACGTTAAATAGTATAGTTAGAAAACTTGCTCAACAACAGTAAATTAGGGATAGAACACTTGCCTCGTGCACAAGCTACAATTATAACTCACTTTCCTTAATTAGTCCTACATATCATTACATTCATAGTACAATTAATTCTAAGTCCAAAAATACACATCGAATCACAAACATCAGTGTTTGAACACGTTACACGACTTTTCGAATAACGGGTTTACATAACGTAATTAACTTACCAATTAATCACGTAAAACAAGTTAATAATTTGTTTTAACATTTCAATATATACTTAACATGTCATCATGTTCATTACATTTAGTTTTAAAACACCTTTCTGAACTTTGAACACTTAATTAAAAATTATTATTTCATTCTGCTGGTACTGGGGACCGGCGCTGCAGCGCTGTGAAAATAGTATGCATACAATCCAATCATGTATGATGATAAAACATCTACTTTGGAGACGATCTTATTTATTTATTAATAAAAATATTAATCTATTAAAGGCATTTTATTATCTACATGATGCTGTTTTTATAATATGTAAATAACCCATAGTTTTAAGCAATACTTTTATAATCATGATGTTGATCATGCTAATGAGATCTAAATTCTTAGAAAGCTTAAAACTAAAATAGTTCTCAATCGTGGAATTACTAAAAAGGTGATTAGTAAATCTGGATAGATTGGTACATATGTTGCTTGCTCATTGGATGAGGATAGTCGATCTCATGATTATTTGTGTGGAGACACTAAAGCAAGTATATAGGTGCTTATTGGAGAATAAGTTCACTGAACGTAACTCGCTATGGAATACTTAATGGAGTTTTACTTGCTTGTCAATAAGAATTCCTAATGTGATAGTAGTACAAGTGATCCTTGGACTTGAGATCATCATAGTATCTTGTGTGTAATGAATTATACTTTGACTTATTCCTTAAGACTTTTAGGGTATATCAAAGGGTATGCTTGAGTATAATGAGTTACATATAGAGATAATGAATGATCAATAAAGAATTTACCACTTCTAGTAAAAGAAGAGATATGTCCTATGTGATTCGTTAAATGACAACCCAGTAGTCCTTGGCCAAGGCAGAATGAAATTAGAAAGGAGTTTCTAATTTGTATTATTTGGAATTGTGCATTTTTTAATCGAAATACATATAATTAAATAAAATAAGTCTTGACAGTAATTCCATGTCTTATATTTAATTGAAAAATTGTATGGTGGAAGGATTGAATTGTACGGTAACTATTTACTCACAGGTTCTTTTATGATTAATGTTGAAATCTATATTATCTAGAAAGTTGTTGATCGCTAGGGAGGCTTATCCCTATTGTAGAATAAATATTATTTATTTAAATAGATTATTAGTTTAATTTATTTATTTAAATAAGATTAGAATTGTTCTAATTAATTTATTCACAACCGGTTTAATATGGAGAACCTAAAGGGTCACACCATATAAGAAAAAATAATTATTTAAGAAAGTAATGACATAATCGTAATAATGCATTAAGTGTAATTAATTTAATCTATGGAGATAGAATAAACTAAATAGCTTAATGTTTATTATTTAATATTTTAAAAATATTAAATATAAATTAATAAGAAGAGTCTTATTAATATTATTACAATTATTATTATTTAATTTTTAAAGGAGTTTAGGAATTAATTTAATATTTGTACTCTCATTTATTCCTAATAAAATTAGGAGGCAAATCAATTAAATGAATTTAATTAATTATTCCCAATGTGGTGGGAAGCCTAAATTAATTAAAGGAGTTTAATTAATTAAATGAAACCTCATGTCTAATAGGATTAGAAGGGTTGACCAATATCTATATAAGAGGAGTCTTATAATAGATATCAGTTGATGCAATAACAATTATTGGAGAGTACTCCTTTTCTATAGAGAATAGAAAACTAGGGTTTAGCCAACCACCCTCCTTGTTGATAAGTCCTCTTCTATGGTGGATTACCTCTAGAGGTCAAACACTTGGGTGGCTAACGTTGATCAAAGGAAGGAATCTAACCCAGATAATTCAAAGAAATCGCGAAAAATAAGGAGTTGAACTTGTACATGTGAAATCTTCATTCTACAAGAGTATGAATTCCATAACTTCTTATTTATCGTTTTAAATTAATAATATGCATAAAGTATGATCCGGATAATGGTTTTGTAGAAATTTTTAAACTCTGATATACCATGTTTTCGCTAAATTTTGTAATTTGATTGCGCCTTGATTTCGTATAAATTCAACAGTGGCATCGGAGTTAAATCTTTATGTAATTATTAATTTTTTTTATTCCATATATGTATTGGTATGCATTTAGAATAATTTATTATGCATAATTTTATTGTATAAAATTATTTTTTATGAAAGAAAATTTTTTTTGAAAAGCAATCTTTTTTTCTTTCACTTTAAATACGTGTTGATCCGTGTTATTAAAAATAAAAGGACTATGTTCCTTCTGGTCACCTTTTAAAACAAAAAATTCAGCAGGCTCCTTTAAAAAAAAAATTTAATAATTGGCCAGGTTCCTGAAGAGTTACAAGAATCTTTTGGTGGGAAATTACTTTTGGTGGGGAATGTCCTTTAATATCCAAGTGACTACAAGGGATTACAATATATTTATAAGGCGGCGTGATTCCTGTATGGATTACAATAGGCAGGAGGTTATCATATATTTAATATATATAATATAACGAAAGTGGTACCTGAAAGGATTTCTAAAAGTGGTAAAGGTGATTACCATATACATGTTATAATATATATATATATATATATATATATTATATTTTTAATAATTTTATAATTAAAATAAAGAGTTTATTTTAATCTTAAAATTAGAATTCATGAAATTTAAAATTGTCCATTAAATAATACTCATATATACATAGAATATTTTAATTCATGAGATAATTATTTATTTATTGATGCATATAGTGATATGTATGAAAATAAATAGGGTTGATTATAGACTATTGACCAATGTGATTGGATTTATTTTAGATGAATGTTTGAATGAATGAGTTTTATTAAATAGGGTCTGCGTACCTCGTCTTTTTTGATTTTTCTCATGTAAAATTCTATTTCCCTCCTATATACTACCCCTTGACTGCTGATCAAGGTTTCTATTTAAATTAAATAGTTAATGTAATATAAATAGTTAGAATTATCTTGAATAAATTGGAGACCAAGAAGCGCGTGAAGACCCGTTTGTAATAGAGTCCGGGTTTAAATGTAATAGTTACGTTTAAATTTATATTCTTGCACCCTTAGGTTTGACCTTTTGGTTAACTTCGTGGCTCGAGTGAATCAAACTAGAATAAAAGTCCATAATCAATTCAGATAGAATATAGTATTCTATATGTGCATGCTAAGTATTATATATATTATATTTTATGCAAACATGATTCGCATGTTTTAAAAAAATGACGCATATTATATATATATATATATATATATATATATATATGTGTGTGTGTGTGTGTGTGTGTGTGTGTGTGTGCATGCGCGCTAAACAAGATGAGACAAATAATAACAAAATTCTCAAAAAATTATATTAAGTCTAAAACATTCATGTAAGACCCCGAATTTTATAAATAAAGATTTAATTTTTTTTATATATTATTTTGAAATAGTAAGATGTTGATTTGATAAATATGATAAGTTATAGGTGAAATGTGCAAATATTTCTAAATAAGCAAATGGTTATAAAATATTCATTGTTGTCGGAGAATATTCTTTTGGTCGTGGAATATTCTTGTTGTCGGAGAATATTCGTACGACGGCGCAGTCATTTGTGGGCCCCACAACGGAATAATTGTCGGATATAGAAAGCGACAAAAATAACCTTTTTATAAAGGCTGATTGGCACTTCTGTCCCTCTAAGTTGTCACCTACTTTTAAAGTGGTCCCTAAAGTACTATTTTCGTCAGTTAGAGCCTTAAAATGATATTTTGTTGGCGTTTCTGTTCCTCCAACCAATTTTGACCTCAACCCGACCCATTTTAACTCAACCCGACCCAATTTGATCCAACTCAAATTTTTAATATTTTAAAATATAATATTATTTTTAAAATAAGTTTAAAATAAAAATTATACTTAAAATTTTTAAAAATAATATTTAATATTTTAAAATAAATTATTATTTTTAAAATAATAATTATTTTTAATATTTAAAAAAAATATTTTTATTTTAAAAAAAATTAAATAATAATTGTATTTAATATTTTAAAATAAAAAACATTTTATAAATAATTATTATTTTTAAAAAATTTAAAAGAAAATATTTTTTTTAAAATAATAATTATATTTAATATTTTAAAATAATATATATATTTCTATTTAAAATAAAATATTATTTTTAAAAATTTATAAAGATAATTATTATTCTAAGGAAAAATATTAGAAATTTTTATTTTTTTTTCAAAAATGAGTAAAGTTTCATAAAATATAGATTCAAAAAAATACATAGAATATAAAAATTTATTTTTTAAAAAATAATGTATATTTTTCATTTTTATGTAAAAATTTATTTTCAGAAAAAAAGTTAATATCTCTTTTTTTATTATATGTATTCTTAATATTATAATTTTTAAAAATAAAAAATAAAAAAAGAAATTAAAATACAAAAAAAAGTAAAAGATTAAAAAAATGATTCAATATTTTTTAAAATAAATAAATATTTTAAAAGTAAATAATTAAAATTTCCAAGAAATTTTTTTTGAAAAAATTAAAAACTTTAGGGATTCAATTTTAATTATTTCTAAAAAATTCATTAAAATAATTATAATTTTTTTTAAATTTTTTTTATTTATTTATAAAAAAAATTGAATCAACTTTTTTTATTTATCTTTTACTGTTTTAAGAATACATATAATAAAAAAATAGATATTAACTTTTTTTCTGAAAATAATTTTTTACATAAAAAATAAAAAAATATACTTTATTTTTTTAATTTTTTATGTATTTTTTTGAATCTATATTTTATGAAACTTTACTCATTTTTGAAAAAAAATAAAAGTTTCTAATATTT
Source organism: Panax stipuleanatus (assembly GCA_020205555.1). Classification (NCBI taxonomy): domain Eukaryota; kingdom Viridiplantae; phylum Streptophyta; class Magnoliopsida; order Apiales; family Araliaceae; genus Panax; species Panax stipuleanatus. The sequence continues at coordinate 72,562,393 of CM035117.1, forward strand.
TTTCATTAGAATAATAATTATCTTTATAAATGTTTAAAAAAAATTTATTTTAAATAAAAATATATATATTATTTTAAAAAATTAAATATAATTATTATTTTAAAAATAATATTTTCTTTTAAAATTTTAAAAATAATAATTATTTACAAAATATTTTTATTTTAAAATATTAAATACAATTATTATTTAAATTTTTTTAAAAAAATAATTTTTTTAAAATATTAAAAATTAAATTTTTTTAAAATACTTATTATTTTAAAAATAATAATTTATTTTAAAATATTAAATATTATTTTTAAAAATGTTAAATATACTTATTATTTTAAACTTATTTTAAAAATAATATTATATTTTAAAATATTAAAATTTTGAGTTGGGTCAAACTGGGTCGGGTTGGGTTAAAATGGGTCAGGTTGAGGTCAAAATGAGTTGGAGGAACGAAAACGTCAACAAAATATCACTTTAAGGACCTAACTGACGAAAATAGTACTTTAAGGACCACTTTGAAAGTGGGTGACAACTTGGAGGGACAGAAGTGTCAATCAGCCTTTTTATAAATAACAGTAAAACTATTACCGTTAAACTGTTGAAATACCCGGTGATAAAAATACAGTAATACACGTTGTTGCACAGTAGCACACGGTATTGCACAGTATTTCGAATTATTGATTCTTACGTAAGAAGGCACTTACTCAATTATTGTTACAGTAATTACTGTTCAATATTTTATATTATTGATTCAATAATTGCTACGTTGATATTTTATATTATTGATTCAATAATTGTTACGTTGATATTTTATATGATTGATTCAATAATTGCTACCGTTGATATTTTATATTATTGATTTAATAATTGTCATTGCACAGTATTTCAAATTATCAAATCAATAATTCATATTATTTAATATTATTAGATAACATTATTGACAATGTCTAAGGAAGTTCTGTCTAGGAAGGGTTATTTAATTGCGCGCTAGTAAGTAGAAATTCTTATTGGAAGGCCCCCTCTTTCCTGGGAACGACCTGGTTGTCAATATTGTAGTTCTGTAATATTATGGGTGAATAACTAATTATTGATTTATATGATAAAGAAATATTTATTTGTGGATATAAAAGAAGGAATTAGTGCTGAGATTTTTTATTAGTATTTTTGGTGTGAAAAATCATCCGTTTGTGGATTTTGGTCATTTTCGGTTGAAAATTTGAAAAAAAATTTCTTCTACAAAGTTGTAGAGAATTAAATTTCCCATAAAAAAAATATAGAATTTGTATTTTTCTGATAAAATGGCTATTATTATGAATTATTGAAGTTTTAAAAATAAATATTTTAATATATATATATATATATATTTATTATATAAAGCATGTGAGATTTTTGGTGGAAAAGTCTTTGATCAATCTTGGTATGCTGCCAACTTGCCAAACTTTGAAGAAATGTTTCGTTGGTTTCAAAAGTCTATTTTGGTGTCCTAGTATTTTCCTATAAATAGGATGCTTAGTTAGAAATGAAAATCACACCAGAATCAGAAAATTTTTTCTCTATAATATCAAGCGTATTTCTTGTGAGTATTTAGATACTTCGAGCTTTGATAACAGTGTAAGTTTTCATCCACATAATATCCGATATTTCGGTCAAAACTATTCTCCTGTTAAGGTAAGAGATGTTATTTTCTTTTGTAAATGATGTTATTCTCAATATCATTATACTAAAATATTGTCATGGATTTTATTATGAAATTCTTACTTTTTTCGACGGGGTTACAATTGTAATAACCGTGAATTTTAAGTCACTATATATGTATGTACATTATTGATATTTAAAACTTTGTGTTATACAGTGATTTAATATGTGACAAAATATGTGAAGTGGTGCATGGGTCAATTAACATGTATGCTCTAGTTCTGGATATATACATTTACAGATTTCATTAAAAATAAAAATTTCGTAACCTAATTATACATTAGGTGAGACAATTAAATAACCTAAGGGTTATGGTGATAATGAGAGGTTAGTATTTAATATGTATACTAACTTAAGTGGATAATCTTATTATTTCAAGTGACTAATAATTTTAAACCTAATTCTTGTGAACCTAATTAGGTTATGAGCTAAAGTCACATGTATAGGTAACTAAATTTCATAAGATTAGGAATGGAAACCCTAAATAATTAAATTGGGTAACACATATTAAAATTGCTAGACTATGTTTATTATATAGCCCAAAATAATTAAGGAGGAAGCCCAAATGAAATAAAATGCAAACCAATACTTAGCCCACTTGGTTAAGGGTATTGTAGACATTTGATTAATCAAAATTGGGCATTAAAAATAAAGCAAATTGGGAGTTAAAATGGGACATAATGACAAGCCATATTAGGCCTTTTAAGGCAACTAATTAAGCTAAGCAATGTCCATTAGTAGTAACTCTTACACAAAAGAACATGGTTGTCAAGCTCCCATTGGTTGCCACTTTATTAAGCATCCTTAATACTGATTAGACTAATTAAAGTGATAAGGCAAAGCTTCTATCCATGGGTTAAAGAAAGTATGGGGGATAATAGCTAGATACACTAAGTGTATCTATTTTTTTTTTTTGCAAGTATCCTTTTATTTCATTTTTTTCATTTCATTTCTTCTCTCATTCTTTCTCTTATAATTTTCTCCCAAGCTAGCCACTTCTAGAGAGAGAAAAGAGAGAGTTTTGGCCATATATATATAGAGAGAGAAGTGCTAGTTTGTTCATGCATCCAAAGTTCATCACTTACTTTGGTAAATCAAGGAAGGTTGCCATTAAATCAAGGTATAACCTAACCTTCATCTTCTTCTTCTACTTTGTTTTATAGCTTGAGTTTTGTTGGAGTTATGAACAAATACTCAAGATACCCTAGTCCTACATATCATCATGTATGGAACTAAGTATCTTGAGTGTTAGGTCAAAGGCTTAGAGGAAGAATATGAGCATATGTTCTCCAAGGGTGAAAACTCTTGTTTTCTTCCACTAAATCTTGTATAACTCAAGTTTTTCAACTTAGATTTGTGATCCGTCGAAGGGGGGTGCTAGATACATGAGTTATCTAGTAAATTCAAGTGATAGCACACAAATCTAGCAAGTTTTGAAACCTTTGGAACTGATTTCCCCAAAACAGCCCACTTGGAATGTTAAGGGTTCAAAAAAAAATAATAATTTCTGTCCCGTTTTTCTTGGGTTTGTTTCGGATGGTTTCATGTCTTTTAAAAATATGGGAAAATTCACAGATGTACCTTGAGAAGTTATCTACATGTAGGAAAAAGAACAGGCACGTTTCGAGTTATAGATTGTACGTAATGACTATTTCTGTAAATGACTCCTAAAACTTTACCTTCAAATATCTCACTGTGTATTCACTGGAAAATTCCGAAATTTTTACAGTAGGTTCACATATATTAGGAGAGCATACCCTGAAACGTTCAGAGTTTTCTGAGTAAAGATAAACTTATTAAAAATGAAGCAAGATCCGAGTGTTTTGGGAACTTTAAAAATAGTAGATCATTTTCTAAAATTCCAGAAAAATTTGGGGATCCTTGTGGGTTCATATTCTGTCAAAATACAGAAGCTGTGAATTTTTTGAATCAGTTTGCTATTTTTCCTAAAAATGATTAAGTTATGAATAAAAAGAAATAAATAGTTAAATGATGTCTTTAATAAGAAAAATGTGATTTTTATGCTTGAATACTCATAATATATCATATCATGACTATCTTAGAACACTTTGGTAATTTATGATAAGAAATATTATTTATGACCTTTTGTGGATATTAAATAAGAGGTTTAATAAAGGGTGAACAATTAGAATAAATTGTTTATTAATCCAATAAATTATTAAAATATTATTATGATATTAATAATATTAGAATATGATATTGATAAGTAAATAAAAATATTAAAATTAAAATTTCTTTAAAATATTATTAAATGGTTAATAATATTTGATTGAAGCATTGATAAATGATTAAAGTATTATTAAATAATTCATAATATTAGTAATGGAATCAGATATTATTAAATAATTAATAATATTAGTGAATAAATAAAATATTATTAAATGATTTATAATATTAATAAATAAATAAAATATTATTAAATGATTAATGATACTAAAGCATACGTAAGATATTATTAAAGTAATAATATTAATGAATAATTAAAATATTATTAAGAGGATTAATAATATTAGTAAGGTATTAAAATATTATTAAGATGTTAATAATATTAGTAAGCAAATGAAAGTATTATTAGGGAACTAATAATACTAAGAGGTGAATTAGATATTATCAAGATTAATAATATGTTGTTATTTAGTAGTAACATTATCAAGACAGGATAATGTTTATAATAACTAAATGTAATGTATAATATTTATGTGATTACATAATCTAATGTTATATTATGACTAATTGAAAGATTAAATATAGGTCTCTCAAAGGAAGATAATTTAACTGCATAGTGGATATAAATTAATTGCGTAGCCGTAATCTACAGACGAGGCAAGTTTCCTAACTCAAACTCGAGTTATTATTTTCAAAGCATATTAGTGAATAATTATTGATGATTATTTATATCTATAATGATTATTGAAATTCGCACTTTGTGCAATTGAATTCCTGTTCTACTATTATTGAACTGTGAATTAAATTAAAGTTCTTCATTCATGAACTGTTTATAAGATAGATCTATGCTAATTGTATCAGCTAGATCAAGCATGTTTAAATTTGTTAAATCAAATGTGTTTTAAAAAGCTGTTCTTATTAAATTGATATGATAAGAACTCTTGACTGAGAAAAGGACGAATTTGATTAAGGCATGATATCAATGCCGGATTATTAAGTGTTTATGCATAAATCACGAGGTATGAAAGACTGATCCCCTTGAATACCAAAATTTATTAAGAGGTCCAATTTAAATGACTGAGAACCTTGACAAATGTTCATGGTTATTTCAAAACCACTCAGTTCATGATATTCAATTATTCGAATATTCAATTGTTAATTATTAATTCATGTTCCTTCACAACCTTATATTATTGTTGAACATTGAAAGCAAAACTTCTTTCCAGTCATGATATATCTTCCTTGTATATAAACTTGCTAAGCAAATTAGTTGCTTACCCTTGCTATATCATGACATTTATTTCAGCTAAGCCTGAAGGATCCAATACGAAGGACAAGGGCAAGGGCAAGATCCATGAATAGTTTAGAATGAATATTATTATTATCTAATGGGATTTCTTATGTAAACTTTTTGTAATATGAATGGTGTGTTTAAGTTAAGGTTAGGAAGACCTTGGGGCCATGTTATGAAACTTTATTATAATGAACAATGTATGTTTATTATTCCATAATAGTTATAGAATGCTTATGATGATGATAGATCATGAGCACCGAATCTGAGATTAGAGAACCTGGATTTGGGGGCGTCACAGGTTGGTATCAAAGCCGCAGGTTATAAAAATTAGGAATGCGAAACCTAGGTTATAACCTTAGTAGAAAATTCTTATAGAGTATGTTAGGAGATGGATTGTGGAAATTCATCGAGTTTGTGTTGTTCTTAATAAAATATTATTTCATTTTTTCAATGAATATATTTTATTGTGGTACTGATGTTGGTTTTATTTATGGTGTTTGTAGGATGTCTGACGAGCGCCAGAGCAGTCACTCAGTGGAGCAAGAGCTCATTAAGCGTGAGGTCACGGAAGAAACCCCTCAGGGTCCTCTGATAGGGGATTTGTTGAGGAGAATCAATCAATTGGAAGGCAGGGTGGGAGAACTGGAGGTTGAAAACCATACACTCCAGTTCACAGAAGGTCAATACAAGGAGGCAGCTTATCAAGCCTATATGGAGGTAGTCGAGCAGAAGGGAAAGTTGGATGAGTCCCAGTTGCAAGTTGAGATGCTGAGGGTACAGCTAGAGCATGAAAAGGCGAAGTTCGGAGAGCTGAGCATAGAGCATCTGGCAATGCGGGGCGAGTTTGACGTGGAGATTGCAGACAAGATTCGCGTGGAGGAGGCATTTTATGGGTCAGCCCAGCGAGTGGACCAATTGGAGATAGCACTGCAGGCCATGAAGGTCAGGGCCGAGACTTTAGGACTGGCGCTAGACGCAGCGTATGAGGGCCAGCGCAGTGGGACTAGGAGAGCACAGTTTGAGATAGGAGAGTCGAGCCGATCCGTTCGACGTAGAGTTATGGAGGGGTGGTTTCCCCAGGAGCCTGTTCAGGTGACCCAGCAGGGCCACCAGTGATGATTATGCTATGGACTAGTGGTAGATAGATGCATTAGTACCCCTTTTGTGTAATAGGGTTTTATGATGATGTAAACCTCAGCAGGTGTGAGGTAGTAGGTAGTTAGGTAGTATCCCTATTTGGGTTTGTGGGGAAGTATCATTTTGAGTTAATCCCATCTTTTGTGTTTAAAATGGGATAGTAGTATTTATAAGAATATACCTGAATTAATCATGTGAGACACTGAAGATTGGTATATGAATATAAATGCATTATTATGATATGTGTTGGAAAATTTAAATAGTGAATTGTCTATTTAATGTTATGTGAATTCAGTAGACTGAATTGGAATTTTTTTTTAAAGCAAACTTAACCCACTAATCAGGAAAAATAAAAATAAAAAAAAAATAATCCAAATCTTGGTAATTTAAAACTCTCACATAATGATCATCTGATTGTTTGAATACAGTAGCGCATTGCATGCTAAGTACTTATATGATAATAAAACCCGAGTAACGTGTTAGAATTTTGTTTAATTAGATAATGCCGCCCAGACGTGTACTAAGGAACCAAGAGATCGAAGAGTCAGTTAATAATGCAGCGGGAGCCCAACCAAACCCAATGCAAGACTTTGTCAACATGATGGCTGAAGCCATGAGGAATCAAGCTCAACCCAGGGGAAATCAGGCAGGAAATCAATTAGCCAACTTTAAGGACTTCAAGGCAGTAGGACCGCCGGAGTTTAGAGGAACAACAGACCCGATAGAGGCCCAGACGTGGATGAAGGAGATGGAGAAGGCCTTCATTATTGCTAGAGTAGCAGAAGAACAATAAATAATTTTTGCTACCTACTTAATGAAGGGTGAGGCTAACTATTGGTGGGAGGCCAACCAGAACAAAGCCGGGACTGGAATCATGACTTGGGAAGCGTTCAAGAAGTTGTTCTTTGAGAACTACTTCCCTGAGAGTACACAAGCGAGAATGGAGATCCAGTTTTTGGAATTGAAACAGGAGAATATGTCAGTGTCAGAGTATGCCGCAAAGTTTAATGAATTGACCAGATTCGCTCCACATCAGGTAGACACGGAGGTGAGGAAAGCAAGAAGATTCGAAAATGGACTAAAGCCGTGAATTTACAGTAAGGTAGCGGTTCTACAAATCACGTCATTCTCAACTCTGTTGGAGAAAGCTCTCATAGCGGAAGATGGAAGTGAAGCGGTCTCAAAGTACAATCAGGAGAAGAACAAGAAGAAAGTAGAAGGTGGGAATCAGAATGTTAGCAGCGGCAGTAGCAACAACAAGAAGCGAAAATGGAGCAGTGGGGGTAGTAATTTAGAGATTCAGCAAGGAAGTGTGCAACAAAAGAAGTCAGTATGTGGAAACTGTGGAAAGGGTCACTCGGGAGAGTGCTTGAAAGGAAAAACGGTATGTTATACCTGTGGACAAGAAGGGCATACCTCACCCAATTGTTCTAAGGTAAGGAAGGGAGGTTGTTTTAACTGTGGAGAATTGGGACATCGGATCAAGGATTGCCCAAAGAAGAAAAGCACGGATGGCGGAAACGGCAACAGGGGCAATAACACTAGGACAACCAGTGGAAGACCAGCCCAGCCAAACAAGCTGACAGCGAGGACATTCAATATGACAGTGCAAGATGCCGTGGCATCCAGGGAAGTGGTGTCAGGTAAAATTCCGATCAACGATATAAATGCCTATGTGTTATTCGATTCGGGAGCTTCATGTTCTTTTGTATCTGATGATTTTGCTCAACGATTAAGTTTACCTCGTGAACTATTAGAACACCCAATGAGTGTATAAGTAGCAAACAAAGAAATTATCCCTGTAAACTACATACATAGGAACTGTTGTGCTGATGTAAGAGGGTTTAAGCTTAACGTGGATTTGATACCGATTCGTCTTGGAGAGTTTGATGTAATCCTCGGGATGGATTGGTTATCAAGTCACGGGGCGGTCATTGACTGTAAGAAAAAGTGCGTACACCTAAAGACTCCGAATAAGTCAAAGGTGGTATTTCATGACAGTAAATTACCGAGACAATCTTGTTGTCTGATGATGATGCAAGCAAAGAAGTTGCTTAGGAAAGGTTGTATAGGTTATTTGGCTCACGTTGTGGATACCCGTAGAGTCGAGGGTGAACTGGGTCAGATACCTATTGTAAGGGAATTCGTTGACATCTTCCCAGATGAGATTCTGGGATTGCCACAAGATAGAGAGATAGAGTTTGTTATCGATTTGGCACCAGGGACATCACCGGTATACAAAGCACCGTATCGTATGGCTCCGGTAGAAATGAAGGAACTGATGATTCAACTACAAGAATTGTTAGATAAGGGATACATTCGACCCAGCGTATCACCATGGGGAGCACCAGTCTTATTCGTAAAGAAGAAGGATGGGTCATTAAGGCTTTGTATCGACTACCGAGAGTTGAACAAGGTCACCATTAAGAACAAGTACCCGTTGCCCAGGATCGACGATTTGTTTGATCAGTTGAAGGGGGCGAAATATTTTTCAAAAATTGACTTGAGGACCGGTTATCACCAACTGAAGGTGAGGCAGGAGGATGTTCCAAAGACGGCATTCAGAACTCGGTATGGACACTTTGAGTTTCTGGTAATGTCTTTTGGGTTGACGAATGTGCCAGCAGCATTCATGGACTTGATGAACAGAGTGTTTAAACAGTATTTGGATAAGTTTGTTGTCGTGTTCATCGATGACATTCTGGTATATTTAGAGACAGAGGAAGAGCACGCTGAACATCTAAGGATAGTGTTGGAGACGTTAAGGAGGGAGAAGTTGTATGCAAAGTTCTCCAAGTGTGAGTTTTGGTTGAGAAGAGTGCAGTTTTTGGGTCACGTTATCGACAAGGATGGTGTTTCGGTGGATCCAGCAAAGGTAGAAGCGGTTATCAACTGGGAACAGCCAAAGACGCCGACAGAAATTAGGAGTTTCTTGGGATTAGCAGGATACTATCGGAGATTCATCCAAGATTTTTCAAAGATAGCATCACCGTTGACCAACCTTACCAAAAAGGCAGTGAAGTTCGTTTGGAATGAGAAATGTGAAGAGAGTTTCATGGAATTAAAGAAGAGGCTCAGTCAGGCACCCGTGTTGACTTTACCAGACAACACGGGAGGATTTGTAGTGTATAGTGATGCGTCACACAAGGGTCTTGGCTGTGTACTGATGCAGCATGGCAAGGTCATTACGTACGCTTCACGTTAGCTGAAGGACTATGAGAAGGGTTATCCGACTCATGACCTGGAATTAGCAGCAGTAGTTTTTGCCTTGAAGATTTGGAGGCACTATTTGTATGGCGAGAAGTGTGAGATATATACGGATCACAAGAGTCTGAAGTATATCTTCACGCAGAAAGAGCTAAATATGAGACAGCGCCGATGGCTAGAATTGATCAAGGATTATGATTGTGAGATTCTGTACCATCCAGGAAAAGCAAATGTAGTGGCAGATGCCCTGAGTAGAAAAGGCAGAGAGAAGTTACTGAAGTTGACCATTCAAGAGGAATTGGTGAAAGATTTCGAACGACTTGATTTAGAGGTTAAGTATCCGATGGAGACCAACGAGAAATTATTTACAGTGACAGCGAGCCCGACTCTATTAGATAAAGTTAAAGAGGCTCAAGAGAAGGACGAAGATTGCGACAGCATCAAGAAATGGTTAGCTGAAGGGGATGAATTTAAATACAAGATTGATGGCACCGGACTGTTGAGATTCGAAGGGCGAATTTGGGAACCGCTAGTACCTGAACTAAGAGAAGAGATTTTGCAAGAAGTTCACAGTACGAGGTACTCGATACACCCAGGAAGCACAAAAATGTATCAAGATTTGCGTCAACACTTTTGGTGGCCAAATATGAAGAGAGAGGTTGCAGAATGCGTCAGCAGATGTCTAACTTGTCAGAGAGTCAAGGCAGAGCATCAATGACTGAGTGGATTACTACAGCCTTTAGAGATTCCAGAGTGGAAGTGGGAACACATCACGATGGATTTTGTGGTGGGACTTCCAGCAACGCAAAAGGGACACGACGCCATATGGGTGATTGTAGATCGTCTTACGAAGTCGGCTCAATTCTTGCCGATCAAGATCAGGTATAGTTTGGACCAGCTAGCCAAATTGTATATCAAAAAAATTATCTCGAGGCATGGCGTACCGGTATCTATTGTGTCGGATAGAGATCCGCGATTCACGTCAAACTTCTGGAAGAGTCTTCAGGAAAGAATGGGGACGCAACTACGGATGATCACCGCGTATCATCCGCAGACCGATGGGCAAAGCGAGAGAACGATTCAAACACTTAAAGACATGCTCAGAGCTTGTGTGATGGACTTCAAGGGTAGCTGGGAGGATCATCTTCCATTAGTAGAGTTCGCATACAACAATAGCTATCACGCCAGCATCGGAATGCCGCCGTACGAAGCACTGTATGGAAGGAAATGTAGAACGCCCTTATGCTGGGATGAAGTGGGTGAACGTCGACTGTTGGGACCAGAACTGGTACAGCAGACTATAGAGATCATCAAGGTGATAAGAGCCCGACTGGTAGCAGCTCAAGATCGCCAAAAGAAGTATGCAGACTTACATCGCCAGAAGAGAGATTTTGAGGTGGGAAGCCATGCATTTTTAAAAGTATCTCCCTGGAAAGGGAAGATAAGGTTTGGAAAGAAAGGTAAACTGAGTCCGAGATTTATTGGACCTTTCGAGATCTTGAGGAAGATAGGCGAAGTGGCGTACGAGGTAGCTCTACCTCCTGAACTGGAACATATTCATAATGTGTTTCATGTGTCAGTGCTACGACCATACAAGCCTGATTACAAGCACGTGATATCGTACGAGCCAATTCAGGTAAAAAAGGATTTGTCGTATGAGGAAATTCCAGTTGAAATTTTAGATAGAAAAGAACAGAAATTGTGAAATAAGTTTATACATTCTGTAAAGGTTCTTTGGAGGAACCACAATGCTGAAGAAGCTACGTGGGAACTCGAAGAAAGGATGAGGGAAAATTATCCACATCTTTTTGAGTAACCCTGTAGGCAATTCCGGGGACAGAATTCTTATAAGGGGGGGAGGATGTAATAACCGTGAATTTTAAGTCACTATATATGTATGTACATTATTGATATTTAAAACTTTGTGTTATACAGTGATTTAATATGTGACAAAATATGTGAAGTGGTGCATGGGTCAATTAACATGTATGCTATAGTTATGGATATATACATTTACAGATTTCATTAAAAATGAAAGCTTCGTAACCTAATTATACATTAGGTGAGACAATTAAATAACCTAAGGGTTATGGTGATAATGAGAGGTTAGTATTTAATATGTATACTAACTTAAGTGGATAATCTTATTATTTCAAGTGACTAATAATTTTAAACCTAATTCTTGTGAACCTAATTAGGTTATGAGCTAAAGTCACATGTATAGGTAATTAAATTTCATAAGATTAGGAATGGAAACCCTAAATAATCAAATTGGGTAACACATATTAAAATTACTAGACTATGTTTATTACATAGCCCAAAACAATTAAGGAGGAAGCCCAAATGAAATAAAATGCAAACCAATACTTAGGCCACTTGGTTAAGGGTATTGTAGACATTTGATTAATCAAAATTGGGCATTAAAAATAAAAGCAAATTGGGAGTTAAAATGGGACATAATGACAAGCCATATTAGGCCTTTTAAGGAAACTAATTAAGCTAAGCAATGTCCATTAGTAGTAACTCTTACACAAAAGAACATGGTTGTCAAGCTCCCATTGGTTGCCACTTTATTAAGCATCCTTAATCATGATTAGACTAATTAAAGTGATAAGGCAAAGCTTCTATCCATGGGTTAAAGAAAGTATGGGGGATAATAGCTAGATACACTAAGTGTATCTATTTTTTTTTTTGCAAGTATCCTTTTATTTCATTTTTTTCATTTCATTTCTTCTCTCATTCTTTCTCTTATAATTTTCTCCCAAGCTAGTCACTTCTAGAGAGAGAAAAGAGAGAGTTTTGGCCATATATATATAGAGAGAGAAGTGCTAGTTTGTTCATGCATCCAAAGTTCATCACTTACTTTGGTAAATCAAGGAAGGTTGCCATTAAATCAAGGTATAACCTAACCTTCATCTTCTTCTTCTACTTTGTTTTATAGCTTGAGTTTTGTTGGAGTTATGAACAAATACTCAAGATACCCTAGTCCTACATATCATCATGTATGGAACTAAGTATCTTGAGTGTTAGGTCAAAGGCTTAGAGGAAGAATATGAGCATATGTTCTCCAAGGGTGAAAACTCTTGTTTTCTTCCACTAAATCTTGTATAACTCAAGTTTTCCAACTTAGATTTGTGATCCGTCGAAGGGGGGTGCTAGATACATGAGTTATCTAGTAAACCCAAGTGATAGCACACAAATCTAGCAAGTTTTGAAACCTTTGGAACTGATTTCCCCAAAACAGCCCACTTGGAATGTTAAGGGTTCAAAAAAAGAAAAATAGTTTTTGTCCCATTTTTCTTGGGTCTGTTTCAGATGGTTTAATATCTTTTAAAAATCTGGGAAATTTCACAGATGTACCTTGAGAAGTTATCTACATGTAGGAAAAAGAACGGGCACGTTTTGAGTTATAGATTGTACGTAATGACTATTTCTGTAAAGGACTCCTAAAACCTTACCTTCAAATATCTCACTGTGTATACACTGGAAAATTCCGAAATTTTTACAGTAGGTTCACATATATTAGGAGAGCATACCCTGAACATTTCAGATTTTTCTGAGTAAAGATAAACTTATTAAAAATGAAGCAAGATCCGAGTGTTTTGGGAACTTTAAAAATAGTAGATCATTTTCTAAAATTCCAGAAAAATTTGGGGATCCTTGTGGGTTCATATTCTGTCAAAATACAGAAGCTGCGAAGTTTTTGAATCAGTTTGCTATTTTTCCTAAAAATGATTAAGTTATGAATAAAAAGAAATAAATAGTTAAATGATGTCTTTAATAAGAAAAATGTGATTTTTATCCTTGAATACTCATAATATATCATATCATGACTATCTTAGAACACTTTGGTAATTTATGATAAGAAATATTATTTATGACCTTTTGTGGATATTAAATAAGAGGTTTAATAAAGGGTGAACAATTAGAATAAATTGTTTATTAATCCAATAAATTATTAAAATATTATTATGATATTAATAATATTAGAATATGATATTGATAAGTAAATAAAAATATTAAGATTAAAATTTCTTTAAAATATTATTAAATGGTTAATAATATTTGATTTAAGCATTGATAAATGATTAAAGTATTATTAAATAATTAATAATATTAGTAATGAAATCAGATATTATTAAATGATTAATAATATTAGTGAATAAATAAAATATTATTAAATGATTAATAATACTAAAGCATACATAAGATATTATTAAAGTAATAATATTAATGAATAATTAAAATATTATTAAGAGGATTAATAATATTAGTAAGGTATTAAAATATTATTAAGATGTTAATAATATTAGTAAGCAAATGAAAGTATTATTAGGGAATTAATAATACTAAGAGGTGAATTAGATATTATCAAGATTAATAATATGTTGTTATTTAGTAGTAACATTATCAAGACAGGATAATGTTTATAATAACTAAATGTAATGTATAATATTTATGTGATTACATAATCTAATGTTATACTATGACTAATTGAAAGATTAAATATAGGTCTCTCAAAGGAAGATAATTTAACTGCATAGTGGATATAAATTAATTGCGTAGCCGTAATCTACAGACGAGGCAAGTTTCCTAACTCAAACTCGAGTTATTATTTTCAAAGCATATTAGTGAATAATTATTGATGATTATTAACATCTATAATGATTATTGAAATTCGCACTTTGTGCAATTGAATTCCTGTTCTACTATTATTGAACTGTGAATTAAATTAAAGTTCTTCATTCATGAACTATTTATGAGATAGATCTATGCTAATTGTATCAGCTAGATCAAGCATGTTTAAATTTGTTAAATCAAATGTGTTTTAAAAAGCTGTTCTTATTAAATTGATATGATAAGAACTCTTGACTGAGAAAAGGACGAATTTAATTAAGGCATGATATCAATGTCGGATTATTAAGTGTTTATGCATAAATCACGAGGTATGAAAGGCTGATCCCCTTGAATACCAAAATTTATTAAGAGGTCCAGTTTAAATGACTGAGAACCTTGGCAAATGTTCATGGTTATTTCAAAACCACTCAGTTCATGATATTCAATTATTCGAATATTCAATTGTTAATTATTAATTCATGTTCCTTCACAACCTTATATTATTGTTGAACATTAAAAGCAAAACTTCTTTCCAGTCATGATATATCTTCCTTGTATATAAACTTGCTAAGCAAATTAGTTGCTTACCCTTGCTATATCATGACATTTATTTCAGCTAAGCCTGAAGGATCCAATACGAAGGACAAGGGCAAGGGCAAGATCCAGGAATAGTTTAGAATGAATATTATTATTATCTAATGGGATTTCTTATGTAAACGTTTTGTAATATGAATGGTGTGTTTAAGTTAAGGTTAGGAAGACCTTGGGGCCATGTTATGAAACTTTATTATAATGAACAATGTATGTTTATTATTCCATAATAGTTATAGAATGCTTATGATGATGATAGATCGTGAGCACCGAATCTGAGGTTAGAGAACCTAGATTTGGGGGCGTCACAACTATTCACGTATACGGCACTATTCACGTATACATCACTATTCACGGAAAAATTAAATTTTCTTCTATATGTCCAAGTTGCTTGTTAAGGTTCCTATCTTTGATTGGATCCAAGTTTTGAACTCTATTCTTTAATTTTGATCCACAAAGTGTTATTATGGAGTATTTTTGAACTTGTATAAACTAAAATGCGAATCCTTAATCTTTGTCCTTTATCTCACTGATTCGTTATTTATATTATTTTTCATCATCCTCAGTCCTAAATGGTGATATAACTGAATATCTTTGGCTTGTAGAGCAAAGATGAATGATTACCTGATGAATATCTTTGGCCCATAGTGCAAAGATGACAGGTGTTGAGATGAACATAACCAACTGGTGATACAAATGAATATCTTTGGCCCGTAGTGCAAAGATGAATATTTGATTCGAGATGTATATTAATTGATGTTACAGGGATAAAATATTGATGATGGACTTTTAAATCATTGAAGATAGTAGACTTCATTCTCTACTTAACTTTTCTAATGATATGTTATTTTCGCTGCGAATATTGATCTAAAACTTGTTGTCAATAACATTTTATTTGAATTGTTGAAGACTAACGATAAATTATTCTTTATTATCTTAGTTATAATATTCTTTACTAGGCTAGTTGAGCTCACCCTTTTCATCTATTGTCCTCTTTAGGAAATGAGAATGTCGTAGGAACTAGTCGGGGACAGAGTGATCGTCCGAGTTAGAGCAATAGTAGTCCTCACTATTTTTAATAAATAGTGTGATAATAATTGTAATGAGGACTTAGTTTGAATGTTAATATTTTCTACATATTTGTTTTGACACTCACAGTTGTGTGGTCGTATTTTGCACGATCGTGTGATATAAAAGATTGTATTTGAATTCTGTACCATGTATTTGGCGACTCAGAATGGGTTGGTATTGAACCTATTTTGGAGGCGTCATAATTCAATGATATTTGGAATATCGAACGTCGCCTTCTAGCATGATAAATTAATAGAGTATTAAATATTTAATATGAGTTTGTTGTGATATCCACAAGGCAAGTATTGCGTATTTAATGTCGACGCCGGGCGAAAAATCAAGTCCTCGGTCTCCCTTTTGTTGAAGCAGGAGGTCTTTTTTTTTTCTTTTTTTTTTCTCTTTTGGAGTTGTTTGTCCTCGTCTCTTGTCCGTGGGACGAGAGAGGAGTGCCCCGATTTCCTTATTTTATTCTTTTCCCTTTCGCTTTCGCTTTGTCTTTGGGGTTCCGTTTTAAAGGGTGAATTTCGTAGGAAACCGGTACCGACATATGTTTCGACGATTTAGAAAGATTGATTTTATTGATTGGACCGATTGAGACAGAGTCGCCAGTTGGTATTTTGGAAATGGATGTACCAACTCATCTGGGTTTTAATAGTTTTTCGCAAGATGGTCCAATGCGTGACTCTTTGATTTGGTCTTGAAACCCGAGATTCGTGGAATCCGGGGGCTAGGTTAAGCGGGAGGAAGGTGTTAGGCACCCCCGACTCCCGTGCAAGCACGGTACCGCATCTTATTGATTTTCTTATGCAAAAAGTGTGTGTGTGTGTGTGTGTTCGAGTGTGTGATTTTAAAAGCTTTATTAGTTGGTTTTTAAGTCTTTTTGGTGACTTAAAAGTAGTGCTGTACCTCTTTTGCGCCTAGGTATGAAGGATTTGATTTAAACAAAAGTTCATTTTTAGCAAGATATCTGAATTGAAATGAGGTTTTAGAAAGTAAGGTTTTCAAATCCTTTGCCCGACTAGGAATGTGACGCCCCCAAATTCGGGACCGCCACTTGGTCACTCGAATTCGGTTCATCACGTGTTCATGGTAATACAATAATAACTAAAATCACACATTCACAGCGGAAGATCTAATTTAAAATAATATATAATGATTTATTATAATTATTCTCCCAAGTCTCGCAACCTACAGTACTTAATACATTACATAATGATATCGAATAAAGACTTATTACATAATACTACTTAAGCTTAAACATAGTCTGAAGACAGTCTTAATACAACATAATAATTTGAAACATAAAAGAACAAGCTAGTCGGTAGCCTTGCCCTTGCCCTTGTCTTTTTCCAGAGACACTTCCATGTTCTGCCTTAACTGAAAGGTTTTAAAATAAGCAAGAATGAGCACAAATTTCCCAGCAAGTAATATACAACAAGGGTGATGAGTATTATATCACGAGTTTGAAATATCGAAGTATAATCTCTAAGATAGTTTCAGAGTTTTAGAATAATATCAGGAACAACAAATATCAACAATTCTCGAATCATCTCTTTGGAATATGAAATGATAATTCAATATAGATCAACAGATATATATGAATTCAAAGGCTATCAACGTATCCAACTGGATAAAATAATTTATACTGAGCAGTTACTAAGGACTATTGAACATCTACTAGAATTACCAATATTAAACTGATAACCCAAAAGAAACAAGTATAATAGATGATCAGTCTACAATACTCTATGTTATGCATAACACCAGAGTAATATTCACGCGTGTGTTGGGGCTCCCAATAATATACACTCCCCTTACCATAAGGGTTGTTCAACTCAGTTTTCAAGATTTCCGCACTAGTCAATTGGTTTGGACAGTTTTATAAACATGTATATAGTCTAGCCGAATCAAATGGCATAGACACTTTCACAATATTCAAGAACAATACCAAGTTTAACATGAATAATAGCTTTCACAAGAGTTTAAATATGCTAGCTTAAATGAACGAGTAAGACAACTTGCATTCAAAGAGATAAACTTTAGATTCTCGCTTACAATATTCGTTGAATAAAGTAATACAAGGGTTAGGATACTTGCCTATAAATGAGTGTAAGTCAGGAAACTTGCACAATAAAAGTAGGGTTCAGATACTTGCACTATAAATGAGTGTAAGTCAGAAAACTTGCATAATCATAGATTTTCTTGCATAAAGTAAATGCGTCGGTTAGGATACTTGCACTATAAATGAGTGTAAGTCAGGAAACTTGCACAATCATAGATTTCCTTGCATAAAGTAAATGCATCGGTTAGGATACTTGCACTATAAATGAGTGTAAGTCAGGAAACTTGCACAATCATAGATTTCCTTGCATAAAGTAAATGCGTCGGTTATGATACTTTCCTTAAGCGTAGTTTATCCACGTAAAGTCTAATATTGCTTCAAAGAATTATGCTATCCTATTAACGTATATATATATATACACACATTAGTTATACACATCGGATTCACATACTTGACATGTAAATTGAGCACATACATCAACTTCTATCTTAGCTACACAATCAAATCGTATAACTCTATATTAACAAACCACATAGTTTAATAATCAACTATAGTCCTTACTTGTAATTGTCTTAGAAAATCATACTTGAATAGTTTACGTCGTGTCCAACTATGTGAGTGTTCATAGAGATCATGCGTCGCGACATAAAGAATACTAGCAAGCAACCCTATAAGTTCAGAATACAACCGTGCAACGTGTATGAAACTTAGTTTGCAAACATATCCGAGTTAGTCTTTAACAGTCATTTTAAACCCATACAAAGCAATCTAGTTCATATAGGCAATTTCAAATCATATCTCACACCTAGTTAAGTTACGAGCATATGCCAGCAAGTTTGGACTTAAATAACACATGCTTTGCCAAGGGTTGTTTTCAAAATCATAAGTTCTCTTTTTATGTTAAATAAATTATGGAAACATGTATTGCACAAGTGGGACTCCATAAATCATGTTACATTTACTTAGTATGAATTATAATTTAACTGCTCTCGGACTGGACAAACAGATAGTCATTTATGGGCCTGTCTACACAGCGGCGCTGCGGCGCGGCAACAACAGCAGCAAGCTGGCGCTGCGGCGCTGGAGGCGCTGTGGTGTGGACACAATACCTGGAATCGACGTTGCGGAGTGGAGACGCTGGGACTTATATGGAATCAGCGCTGCAGCGTGGGCACTGTGGTGCTGCAGCGCACAGATAACGCTGCGCATCGGCGCTACGGCGCCGCGATGTAGACTCAGTTCCTGCAGTTCACGCTGTAGCCAAAACCGACCCAAAACTTCCCATTTCATCGATTTCAACATACTTATATGCTATTAGACCTCTTTAACTTACTAACACACACACACACACACACACATATATATATATATATATATGCTTATCTAACAGTCAATCGCCATTTATCAATTCCCAAATTCATGAACTCCAACTAAATTCAAGAATTTGATGTTTTTACAGAAATTGCAGAGGAAAATGGAAATGAAAGACAAGAAAACTATATAGTGGTTCCATCATGTATGTATGTTCATATAACAACAATATAAGGGTTCTACAACCTAAACACGATCTAATTTGGTATAATCAAGAAATGAGATTTTTACAGAAAACGAAAATGAAGAACAAGAAGAGGGATTATACCTCTGTAATATGAATTAAGAACTTGCTGCTAAGGAATTCTCTACTTTTCAGACTACTAACACTGATATATAATTGCTCTCAATTTATCTTAACCAAAATCTTAGCAAGTGAGTTTGTGAGGGAGAGAGTTCAATTTATAGAGTAATTCATACCCAGACAATACAATTGTCCATCAAATTGAACCAACGGGATTTGTGAATTGCATGGGGGTTAAGGAGTAGTAGATAGATTAGTTGGTGAAATAGTGAAGCTGTAGCAATCAGCCATTCTCCTTCATGGTGATAGCTAGCAAGCTGAGTTTGTGAGTTTGAGGAAATAGGCTTTAGCTTCATGATGCTATGCACGTGAAAAGGGAAATGAGACTAATAATAAGGGACAACCAAAAATAAACTCAGCATTCATGCATATATACAACACTAAGGCTCAACATGTATATATCCACTTAGGTTGTATAATGTATGGTTAGGCTATAATGAAATGCCACAATGTATTCCCAATGAATAAGTAATATGTTAATATAGTAAGGAAAAATTGTACACATACAACCCATGTACATTATTTTAATGTATATTCATATACACATTGTCACATAAGCATTTCATGATGCATTCATATGGCTTCAATAAATATGAATCTTATTATATGGTTTCTATATATAATATAGTCACATAGATGTTGTATTACACTATATAATATAGTTGGTTATTATACATTACACTTTTAATATTGCATGCTTGCACATATGAATTAATAAATTCATTATCTTATAAAGTAACAATAATATTACTTAATCCCTTCCTCGTAATTATTAATAACACTTAATTAATAATCATAGGATTAATTATCACATGAATATAGATCTTATTATATTTATGAACACGTTGCTTATTATTATTATATTATTTGCAATAATAATCATCCCTACATCATCAATTAATTATCATTAATATTCTATAACAATTAATTAATATTCTACGATAACAATTAACAACAATTTGTAATTAATTAATTGTTCACTTAATAAATCCTTCGTCAATTAATATATCTCATCACTGTGCCACACAAGGCTTTCAACGAGTTTATCGCAACTCTATATATTCTCAATTATTATAATCATTTAATTTAATATAATTGAGTTAAGTCACAATTCATTTATATTTAAATAAATATTCATTCCCCTTAATATATTCATTTAATAATATTAGGAAAATCTCGGGTATTACATCCTCCCCCCCCCCTTATAAAAATTTCGTCCCGAAATTGTTACAAGTTTACACAAATAGATGGGGATAGTCCCTCATCATCCTATCTTCTAACTCCCACGTTGCCTCCTCGACATCGTGGTTACGCCAAAGTACTTTTACAGAAGATATAATTTTATTTCTCAATGTCTGCTCTTTCCTATCTAATATCTGGACAGGAATCTCTTCATATGCCAAGTTCTTCTCCACTTGAATGGGCTCGTAAGAAATCACGTGCTTGTAGTCAGCCTTGTATGGTCGCAACATGGAAATGTGGAACACGTTGTGGATGTACTCCAACTCGGGTGGTAACGCAACTTTGTATGCCACTTCGCCCACTCGCTTTAGTATCTCGAACGGTCCTATGAATCTTGGACTCAATTTTTCTTTCTTGCCGAAACGGATCTTCTCCTTCCATTGAGATACCTTCAAGAACACGAAACTGCCAACTTTGAAGTCTTGGTCCTGTCGATGCAAATCTGCGTACTTTTTCTGACGATCTTGAGCTGCTACTAGTCTGGCTCTTATCATTGTCACCACGTCGGCGGTTTGTTGAAATAACTCTGGCTCGAGTATTTGTCGCTCTCCGACTTCATCCCAACATATGGCGTTCTGCACTTTCTTCCGTAAAGAGCTTCATACGGTGGTATGCCGATACTCGCATGGTAACTATTATTATACGCAAATTCAACTAAGGGTAGGTGGTCGTCCCAATTTCCATTGAAATCCATCACGCAAGTTCTAAGCATGTCCTCTAGCGTTTGTATAGTTCGCTTACTTTGTCCCTCTGTCTGAGGATGATAAGTGGTACTCAACCTCAACTGTGTTCCCATTCTGTCTTGCAAACTCTTCCAAAAATTTGACGTGAAGCGCGGATCTCGATTAGAGACAATTGACACCGACACTCCATGCCGTGAAATAATCTCCTTTATGTATAGGCCTGCTAACTGATTAAAACTGTAGCGGATCTTGATTGGTAGAAAATGTGTGGTCTTCGTAAGTCGATCCACAATAACCCAAATGGCATCATAACCTTTTTGCGTAACTGGAAGTCCTACCACGAAGTCCATCGTAATACGCTCCCATTTCCACTCTGGTATTTCTAATGGTTGTAGTAAACCACTTGGCCGTTGATGCTCTGCTTTAATGCGTTGGCAAGTCAAACATCTACTGATGCACTCTGCAACCTCCCGTTTTAAATTGGGCCACCAAAAATGTTGCCTCAAATCTCGGTACATCTTCATGCCTCCCGGGTGAACGGAATACGTCGTATTGTGTGCCTCATGCAAAATCTTTTCCCTTAGCTCGGTTACCGCTGGTACCCATACTCTTTCTTCAAATCTCAAAATACCGTCTTTATCTATTCGAAATTTCTCTTCCTCATTTTCTGTGATCCTTTTTTTGATCTTCTCACATTCTTCATCTTTCTCCTGTGCTTCCTTTACCCTATCAAACAATGTCGGATGAGCTTCCATTACAAACAACTTCTCTTCAGACTTTCCTGGTCCTTTCACTTCTATCTCCAATTTCTCCATCTCTCTTATCAACTCTTCTTGAGTCGTCAAATAAAATAATTTTTCCCTTCCTTTCCTGCTTAGAGCGTCGGCAACCACGTTTGCCTTCCTCGGGTGATAAAGAATATCATAGTCATAGTCCTTGATTAATTCTAACCACCTTCTCTGTCGCATGTTCAACTCTTTCTGTGTGAAGATATATTTCAGACTCTTGTGGTCCATGTATATCTCACATTTCTCCCCATACAAATAATGCCTCCAAATCTTTAACGCAAAAACTACTGCTGCTAACTCTAAGTCGTGAGTAGTGTATCGTTTTTCGTAATCCTTCAATTGTCGTGATGCATACGCAATGACTTTGCCGTGCTGCATATGCACACAGCCAAATCCCTTGTGCGATGCATCACTATACACCACAAAATTTCCCGCATCATCTGGTAATGATAACACAGGTGCTTCGCTCAATCTCTTCTTCAGTTCTTGAAAACTCTCTTCGCATTTGTCGGTCCATACAAACTTCACCATCTTCCTTGTCAGATTAGTCAACGGGGTTTCTATCTTGGAAAAATCTTGGATGAATCTTCGATAGTACCCAGCTAACGCTAAAAAGCTTCTCACCTCCGTTGGTGTTCTCAGCTATTCCCAATTACTTACTGCTTCGACCTTTGCGAGGTCTACTGAGATTCCATCCTTATCCACCACGTGGCCTAAGAATTGAACCTTCTCCATCCAAAATTCCCACTTAGAAAATTTTGCATACATCTTCTCTTTCCTTAGCACTTCCAAAACTATCTTCAGATGTTCGGCGTGTTCTTCTTCTGTCTTCGAGTAGATCAAAATGTCATCGATAAAAACCACTACAAATTTATCCAAGTATGGCTTGAAACTCGGTTCATCAAGTTTATAAATGTTGCTGGAGCATTAGTCAAACCAAATGACATTACCAAAAGCTCGTAATGTCCATAACGGGTTCGAAACGCAGTCTTTGGTATGTCCTTATCCCGTACCTTCAGTTGGTGATATCCTGTCCGTAGGTCGATCTTCGAGAAACATTTTGCTCCCTTCAGTTGATCAAATAAGTCGTCTATCCTAGGTAGCGGATATCGGTTCTTGATCGTTACTTTGTTTAATTCTCGATAATCGATACAGAGCCTCATCAATCCGTCCTTTTTCTTAACGAATAACACTGGTGCTCCCCAAGGAGACACACTCGGTCGAATGTAACCCTTATCCAATAACTCTTGCAGTTGTATCATCAATTCCTTCATTTTTACTAGCGCTATACGATATGGAGCTTTCAAAATTGGTGCCGTTCCTGGTGCTAAATCTATTACGAATTCAATTTCTCTGTCTAGCGAAAGACCAGGCAAATCGTCCAGAAACATGTCTTGAAATTCATTCACTATGGATATATCCTTAATTTTTACTCCCTTTTTTCGAGTATCAACGATGTAAGCTAAATAACCTACACATCATTTTCTTAACAATTTCTTGGACTGCATCATCGTAACGCAACACGATTGCTTAAGCGATGAGCTACCATAAAACACTACCTTAAACTTACTCGGAGTCTGAAGGTTCACACATTTATTCTGACAGTCAATTATCGTAGCATGGTTATACAACCAATCCATTCCCAGTATTACGTCAAACTCGCCCAATCTAATAGGAATCAAGTCTACTTTTAGTTCATGTTCTCTAATGTTTGCGCGATAATTTTGATAAACGTATTCTACAGGGATCACTTCCTTATTCGCAACTTCTATGTTCAAGGGATTTTCTAATCTTTCATGGGGTGAATTAAGTTTACTAGCAAATTCATCAGATAAAAAAGAACAGGTGGCACCCGAATCAAATAATACGTAAGCATTTATATTATTGATTGGGATTATACCTGACACTACATCCTTTGCAGCTACGACATCTTGGACGGTCATGTTAAATGTTCGGGCGGTCGATCGGTTGGGTTGTGCGGGTCCTCCAATCATCAACTTGCTACCTCCACCCTGACCTCCGCTAGTTCCACCACTTCTTTTCTTTGGGTAGTCCTTTATCTGGTGCTTCGTTGATCCACAAGCAAAACATCCCCTAATATTCTTTGGTTTTGGGAAGTTTGGCGATATGTGCCCCTCTTGGCTGCAATTATAACACATGCTTTTTCCTTTCCAGCACTCCCCTTGGTGACTTTTCCCGCACTTATTACAAGCTCCACTCCTTTTTTTAAAATTTCCCTGGTGACTCCCACCTTGATTATTGTTTTTGCTGTTGTTGTTGTTGTTGTTGTCCCACTTTCTCTTCCCGGAGTTACTCCCTCCGCCACTGCTTCCTCCACGATTTTCACTACTAGTCTTCTTTCCTTTCCTCTCTTTGTTATACAAGCTCAAAGCTTCACTTCCTCCCTCGGCGATAATAGCCTTCTCCAGTAGTGTTGCAAAAGAATCGATATGAAGAACTGACACCTTATTGAATAGCCAAGGCTTCAGTCCTTGTTCGAATCGTCTAGCCTTCCTTTCCTCATCACCAACTTGTTGCTCCGTAAATCGCTCTAGTTCGTTAAACATAGCCGCGTATTGCGCCACCGTCATTTCACCTTGTTTTAACTCTAGGCATTTTACCTCCATTCTATTTTTCATGCTCTTCGGGAAGTAGTTCTCGAAGAACAGCATCTTGAACCTTTCCCATGCTATTGTCCCTCTCCGGCTCTCTGCTGATTTGCTTCTCACCAATAATTCACTTCTCCCCTCATCATGTATGTGGAAAACACCGTCTTCTGATCTTCGCCTACGCGAGCTATAGTGAAAGCTTTTTCGATCTCCTTGATCCACGTTTGTGCGACAATTTTGTTTGTAGTTCCCTCGAACTCCGGGGGTCTTACACTCTTAAAATCTTTAAAGGTTGTTACTGTCACAGCCTGAGGGTCGGGCAAACAGGTTCATTGTTCCTCCCCCTAAGAGCCTCTCCTAACAGATCAACTAGCCTCTGGATGGGATCTACTTGCTCCATCTCGTTATTAACTGATTCTTTGGGTGCAGTCAGTCTACGTCTTGGTGCCATGATCTGCATCACAAATTTTTATTTTATTATTATTCAGTTATATTACTTAAGTATTTCTTTTAAAAAAAAGAATAAATTTATAACACATTTCTGAATAAACTTTATTTATATTCATATGCCATTTCATTTCATTACATGATTATCCTAGCATACTGCTATAAATGTCATCACATATATCCCTTAATATCACAAAAGACAGGAATATACCAACCTACTACCACACTACCCCTCTAACAAAAGCTAACTTGGGGTTTACATCACTATTCCACATCTTACACAAAAGATTGGGATTACAACATAGTATATATAATACACAAAGAGAATACTACTAGACTACTACTAATCCGTCTAAGGAAATCTTGTCACATCATCCCGCGCTCCACAGCGTTCTTGTACTCTAATTGTGCTATATAAGCTACCAACTCTCGACTCATAGTGTGTAGAGTCTGTCCCTGTTCTGCCGGGTAGTGGTACACACCATCAAGCACCCTCTCAAATGCCAAACGGAACACGTACCCCATATTGTTCATTTTCCTCTTCTTACATTGGACCTCATCCTCCAGGTCGTCAGCTCTCTCATGGGCAGCCTCCCACTTCTCCTCGAAGTGTATCCTATCCATCACTTCTAATTCCAACTGAGTGCGGAGTGCTTCGTTCTCAGTCTTCTCGCTTAGTTCCCTCTGTTCAACCTTTTCTAGCTTCCCTGCTATATCCACGTTCCTAGCCACTGCCTTGTGAAATAGGGTTCCCATCTGAATTCCCGCCTCTTTGCGATAAGCAATTTCTACTTCCAACTCATGTATAGCCAGCTTCCTCTGGTGGTCTTCGTCCTGCAGTTTCTGAAACTCTGACTCCCTCTCTTTTGCCTCTTCCTCTAACTCCTGGACTCTACAGTTCTACTCTAGGATCCGCTCCTCATACTCGCCTAGTATATGCTCCTCTAGGTTAGGCTCATAGGAGTCCTCCATGGGCTCCTCCTCTGAAGGTTCGTCCTCAACCGGCTCGTCCTCCATCGACTCCTCCTCTGGATCGGACTCTATCTCAATCTCAATCTCATCCTCATCATCTGACTCGGATAGTGCCACAACCTGTACTGGCACAGCCTCTAAGGGTGCCTCGTACACTACATGAATATCCCTGGGCTCATCCTCAGCCACTCTAGCAGGTACTCCCATATCTGCCATCTACAATCACAAACACAGACAAGAAACAGTAACTCCATTAGAATGTTAAATAAAACATAAGTTCATTGTATAAAATGAAGTTACATTTCATAACAAACTAAGTCTCTCAAGGAAAAATCTACATGAGTTTTATCTCCTTTCTAACTTCTAAGTTCTCCTAAGTTATAGTCTAAGGACACTCGTTCCTAAGGTTTATAACTACAACTTTGATACCAACCTGTGACGCCCCATTCGGGACCGCCACTTGGTCACTCGAATTCGGTTCGTCACGTGCTCATGGTAATACAATAATAACTAAAATCACACATTCACAGCGGAAGATCTAATTTAGAATAATATACAATGCTTTATTATAATTATTCCCCCAAGTCTCGTAACCTACAGTACTTAATAGATTACATAATGATATCGAATAAAGACTTATTACATAATCCTACTTAAGCTTAAACATAGTCTAAAGACAGTCTTAATACAACATAACAATTTGAAACATAAAGGAACAAGGTAGTCGGTAGCCTTGCCCTTGCCCTTGTCTTTCCCAGAGACACTTCCATGTTCCGCCTTAACTGAAAGGTTTTAAAATAAGTAAGAATGAGCACAAATTGCCCAGCAAGTAATATACAACAAGGGTGATGAGTATTATATCATGAGTTTGAAATATCGAAGTATAATCTCTAAAGATAGTTCAGAGTTTCAGAATAATATCAGGAACAACAAATATCAACAATTCTCGAATCACATCTTTGGAATATGAAATGATAATTCAATATAGATCAACAGATATATATGAATTCAAAGGCTATCAACGTATCCAACTGGATAAAACAATTTATACTGAGCAGTCACTAAGGACTATTGAACATCTACTAGAATTACCAATATTAAACTGATAACCCAAAAGAAACAAGTATAATAGATGATCAGTCTACAATACTCTATGTTATGCATAACACCAGAGTAATATTCACGCGTGTGTTGGGGCTTCCAACAATAAACACTCCCCTTACCATAAGGGTTGTTCAACTTAGTTTTTAAGATTCCCGCACCGATAAAAAGGTTTGGATAATTTTATAAACTTTCATATAGTCTAGCCGAATCAAGTGGCATAGACACTTTCACAATATTCAAGAACAATACCAAGTTTAACATGAATAGTAGCTTTCACAAGAGTTTAAACATACTAGCTCAAATGAACGAGTAAGACAACTTGCATTCAAAAAGATAAAGTTTAGATTCTCGCTTGCAATATTCGTTGAATAAAGTACTACAAGGGTTAGGATACTTGCACTATAAATGAGTGTAAGTCAGGAAACATGCACAATAAAAGTAGGGTTCAGATACTTGCACTATAAATGAGTGTAAGTCAGGAAACTTGCACAATCATAGATTTTGTTGCATAAAGTAAATGCGTTGGTTAGGATACTTGCACTATAAATGAGTGTAAGTCAGGAAACTTGCACAATCATAGATTTCCTTGTATAAAGTAAATGTGTCGGTTAGGATACTTGCACTATAAATGAGTGTAAGTCAGGAAACTTGCACAATTATAGATTTCCTTGCATAAAGTAAATGCGTCGGTTAGGATACTTGCCTTAAGCGTAGTTTATCCACGTAAAACCTAATATTGCTTCAAAGAATTATGCTATCCTATTAACGTATATATATATACACACACATTAGTTATACACATCGGAGTCACATACTTGACATGTAAATTGAGCACATACTTCAAGTTCTATCTTAGCTACACAATCAAATCGTATAACTATATATTAACAAACCACATAGTTTAATAATCAACTATAGTCCTTAATTGTAATTGTCTTAGAAAATCATACTTGAATAATTTACGTCGTGTCCAACTATGTGAGTGCTCATATAGATCATGCGTAGCGATATAAAGAATACTAGCATGCAACCCTATAAGTTCAGAATACAACCATGCAACGTGTATGAAACTTAGTTTGCAAACATATCCGAGTTAGTCTTTAACAATCATTTTAAACCCAGCCAAAGCAATCTAGTTCATATAGGCAATTTCAAATCATATCTCACACCTAGTTAAGTTACGAGCATATGCTAGCAAGTTTGGACTTAAATAACACATGCTTCGTCAAGGGTTATTTTCAAACTCATGAGTTCTCTTTTTATGTTAAGTAAATTATGGAAACATGTATTGCATAAGAGGGACTCCATAAATCATGTTACATTTACTTAGTATGAATTATAATTTCACTGCTCTCGGACTGGACAAATAGATAGTCATTTCTGGGCCTGTCTGCACAGCAGCGCTGCGGCGCGTCAACAATAGCAGCAAGCTGGCACTGCTGCGCTGGAGGCGCTGTGGCGCGGACACAATACCTGGAATCGGTGCTGCGGCGTGGGAACGCTGGGACTGAGGCACTGTGGCGCTGCAGCGCGCTGATAACACTGCGCATCGGCACTGCACCGCCGCGATGCAAACTTAATTCCTGCAGTTCACGCTGCAGCCAAAACCGACCCAAAACATCCCATTTCATCGATTTCAACAAACCTATATGCTATTAGACCTCTTTAACTTACTAACACATATATATATATGTATATATAATAGTCAATCGACATTTATCAATTCCCAAATTCATGAACTCCAACTAAATTCAATAATTTGATGTTTTTACAGAAATTGCAGAGGAAAATGGAAATGAAAGACAAGAAAGCTATATAGTGGTTCCATCATGTATGTATGTCCTTCTCTCTCTATATCTATCTCTTCCTTTTTTTAAAATGAACTAAGTGGGGGGTTATAACCTGTTCCGGGCAGTCGCACACATGTATGCGGCTAGCCGCATATATAGTGGAGGCTACCCAGGTGGGACCCCCCGGCTTGGTTATGGCTCCTTCGATCTCGATTCAGCAGAAGTTGATGTCTGTCGTTTGATCTTTCAGACCGTATTTGACGAATGTAGCGAGCTATGACCGAGTCTGACTGAGTTAGGGTTCGAGAAGTTGATACTTGTAGCCGAGATACCTTCCAAGTCCATATATCAGTTTGCAAGCTTATCTCTTGATGGTACGTCGTTCGAGGTTTGTTGAGGTGGTTTTTGATGATCACTATCTCAGCTCGTCGATCTTCGATCAGGTTGTTGTATTTTCAAACTTCATTGGTCCTCTTCAAAATTCTCGGGGTTATCTCCGAGATGATTGGGATCTTTTGCCCTACTTCGGGGTTGTCTTCGAAGTAAAATGACCCTTTTACCCTCCTGCAGGGTTAGTATAACAAAAGTAAAATTTCGAGTGTCTACAGATGCCCCTCTTTGTCATGTTCATGAAATGTAATGGAATGAACACGACAAAGATTTAATAGACACGGAGAATGCATAACAAGGTATATCTGATGATGCAATATTATGTATGATAGATGCAATGATATATAAGATGTATAAAAGGGTTACTTCCCTGGCTGGGGAAGTTACGGATTACGTTGTTGGGGTTGAGTCGACCTGCGTTGAATTATAGTAAACGGATTGCACCATCGGGGTCATGCCGATGCCTTCACTAGTTTGTTGCCAATGGATAACACCATCAGGGTTGAGCTGACGCCTTCACTGGGTGGTAGCCAACGGATTACATCATCGGGGATTTGCCGACCTGCGTAGGGTTATAGCCAACGGATTACATCATCGAGGATTTGCTGACCTGCGTAGGGTTGTAGCCAACGGATTACACCATCAGGGATTTGTCGACCTTCACTGGTTTGTAATCATCGGGGGTTTGCCGACCTGCGTAGGGTTATAGACAACAGATTACATCATCGGGGATTTGCAGACCTGCGTTGGGTTGCAGCCAATGGATTACACCATCGGGGATTTTCCGACCTTCACTGATTTGTAGCTAACGGATTACATTCATTGGGGATTTGTCGACCTGCGTAGGGTTATAGCTAACGGATTACATCATCGAGGATTTGTCGACCTTCACTGGTTTGTAGCCAACAGATTACATTCATCGTGGATTTGGCGATCTGCGTAGGGTTGTAGCCAATGGATTACATTCATTGGGGATTTACCGATCTGTGTAGGGTTGTAGCCAACGAATTACATCATTGGGATTTGCCGATGCCTTCACTGATTCATTGTCGGTGGATTACATCGTCGGGGTCAAGCCGACGCCTTCACTGATTCATTGTCGGTGGATTACATCGTCGGGGTCAAGCCGACGCCTTTACTGATTCATTGTCGGTGGATTACATCATCGGGGGCAAGTCGACGCCTTCACTGATTTGTTGTCAGTGAATTACATCGTCGGGGTCAAGTCGACGCCTTCACTAATTCGTTGTCGGTGGATTACATCGTCGGGGTCAAGCCAACGCCTTCAGTGATTCGTTATCGGTGGATTACATCGTCGGGGTCAAGCCGACGCCTTCACTGATTCGTTGTCGGTGGATTACATGTTGTAAGGTTGATTTTGATTGATTTCCTGGTCTTCCGGCGTTCAACGTTGGGTTGTCTGATCTTCGCCGAACTTCTGCTATTTTTGAGGATTTTTAGGGTTTTCGGGGTTTCAAACTATCCCGGAACGACATCATTTTTCATAATGTGACCATTCTGAACCCAAAAGAACACGTTTTGGATGTCGTGTTGCCAAACGGAATGCTGCGGGACCCACTTAAGGTAGCCGCATACATGGTTGCGGCTAGAGCAACCATGTTTAAGGCTACCTGCGTTCGAGTTTATACCTTTGGGAGGCCTCATTTTCACTCATTCCATTCGGATTTCATCTTGTTTCCCTATACAAAATCAAGCGTTTCTTCATCTATACTCGATTCCGGCTTGATTTGGAGAGATCAGCCACCGTATACTCCTTCGGACTACGGGTAACGTCTAAACTCCGTTCTTTCATGTTTTCGTTGGCGGAAACACGTATTTCCTTTCTTAAAGGCAATATATCTAACATGTATGCATGTATAGATGGATAAATGTGTTTATGATGCAATGCATGGATATAAATCATCCTATGGATCGTATGAATGCGAGATATTGCCATTTATCAGTTAATCTAGACATACATTGTACATATGTGTTAGAATAATAGTTGAAATTGATGTTTGCATGCTTGGTTATGATGATATACCCTCATAGGGTGATTTAATACATGCTTCGGGCATGTGGATAGTCCATTTTATAAAGGAGACTCTGGCAAAAAAATTTCATAAACCAAATATCCGGATCATAGATACATTATAGATGTACTAAGATGCAAATGGCATACACATTTAATGACATATGTAAGACATACATGATGTGATGATCATATTTTATGGGTTTAATTTAAAATTTACAAATGGTAAGAATATACCTGACTTGGCTTTAATTCCTACGAACTCATTGTTCAGACATGGATCCTGAGGAGCTTAGTCATGCCACTGGACGGCCGATTTCATCTGGAGTTCGCCGACGTAGGACCCCCTCTGAGGTTTCGGTTCCACGTATTAGCCGATGGGTGCAGCGTTTGACTAAGCCCGCTCGCTTGTCGGCTGGGGAGGATTAGCCACTCCTGGACGAGGACATTCCCGAGCCTGAGGTTCTGCCTCCACTCCCTACTGCGCCTAGATTTCTTCCGGGCATTGAGGTAGAGGTCCCAGATTTGTTGGGCACAGATTTGAGCCACCATCCGCCCATTCACTTGCAGGCGAATGAGGTATGGGCTTAATTAGTTTTTTTTTTGTTTTTCTTTCTGCCACAGACGAGTTTTCTTAACCTTGACATCATATAGGTGCCAGAGTTTACCCAGCTGAGGGGTAACTGGTTCAGTATCTATGCTCTGTATCAGTCGCTATATCCTGAGTACAGAGAGATCGTAGATTCTTGGGGATTTGGGGCCTTCCTCACTATTGTTCCCCGTCATTGCCCTGGGGGCTATTTGCAGGCTTTGGGTGAGAGATGGTTTCACCAGAGTCAGTCGCTGCATCTATTGGATTGTGAGGTGATGATGACTCCCATGGATTGGAGGTACATCACTGGCTTGGAGTTTACAGAGGATAAGGTGCCCTTGGAGCCGTCTATCATCGGGGCTGCTATGCATGCCCTCCTAGGGTTTTCTCCTTAGGAGCGAGCCTTCAAGGCTCGTAGTATTCGATCAGGATGCCTGGGCGTTGATTCAGCTCAAGTCACCTTGCAGCAGGAGTTGCCTGTTGATTTGGCATAGAGGGATCGCATCTTGCGACGTTTGTTCCTGACCATCATGAGGGGTTGTTTCATAGCGAACAACTCCTCCACTGTGCCCTTCATCATGGTAGGGGTTGTTCGATATGCAGACCGTATTGGGGACTATAGTTGGGGGTCATTCACATTCATTCTTTTCCTGTATGGGATGCTACTGCGATCCGAGGGAGTTACCGACTCCTGGGTCGGATTTTTCCCATTTCTTCTGGTAAGTCTTTTTGACCGAATTTCATTTATTTTCCTCTTGATTAATTTCTCTTTTCCCACAACTGATGGAGGGTTTGTTTGAATTGTCAGTTCTGGGCTTATGAGAGGCTTCCCTGTCTTCGCCGTACCTCTGTCTTGGGCTTGGATACTTATCCCCGGGGATGTAGATGGCATCAGTCTACTCTGTCTGAGGTCCCGGTCGCGGAGGACTTTGCCCATGCCCGTCTTCAATTGGAGACGTTGCTTGCTCGAGACATATTGTGGACCCCATATTTTGGAGAGCAATTGGCCGAGGGATTTGAGGATGGCGTGCCGACAGGGCCAGAGTTCTATTTATTGACTCGTCGGATTCCACTCCTTTTTGATGGAGGTTGGGAGCTCTACCTTGGAGAGCGTGCTATTCGATACATTACTGGGGAGATTTGCCTGCCGTATCATCCTCCAGCCCAGCGCTTTTGGCCTCTAACTTTGTCAGTTGTATCGATTCCCACCTTGGGGTTTGATGGTTTCCTTTTGTCTGAGGGTCTGATCTCTTCGGCGGACTTTATCTCTTGGTGGGTTTGGCGCACGATAGGAGCTCAGACCCGGGCTACCTTGTTCTTGGGCGATCTGGTTCTAGGATCCCTTATGATAAGGGACTGGATAACGTGCTTTCAGGAGCCGTCTCATCAGGATCAGATTGTTGCCTTGAGACTTCAGTTGGAGGAGTTGTCGGCCTATTGTAGTTACAATGGCTTAGACCCGTCCTTGGCTCACACTTTTGCTTCTCGGGGTCATGAGGCTAGACCGTCAGGTGGAGGTGGCTCCCATGGTGCTGGACCCTCAAGTTTTGGTGGCTTCCAGGATAGAGATGTTCCCTTCACCGTTCCCCCGGATACGCAGGAGACACCTTATCGGCCGGATCAACAGGATGTACCCACTCCAGGTCGACGACCTCAGGTTGATCAGTTTGATGAGACCCTCACCTTCTTGGATGATTTTGATGAGGGGGCGAGTCCATAGGTCCTCTGTTAGTCATTGGGCATTTGTACCCCAATATCTTGTACTTTTTATTTTTAGTTTTCACATGTATCATAGGTATGACAGTGATGTTTATGAAACTAATGTACTTGGCAGATATTTATATATGATGCTTATTATTTATTCATCACATATGCTATTTTATAATTAGTATGATGCATGATTCAAATATATTTAAATGATTGGATAGAGATTGACCCCTGTATGGTCTTATTGACACATATTTTATAGATGTCGTCCTCTGTAGTGGTACGTTTGGACCACCTTTCTGCTAGCCATATAGCTACCAGCTTGAGGGTTTGGTATGACCAGCTGCCATCCATCGACCGTATCGATGTTTGCCGTATATTGGGCCACTCCATGTCTTTACTGTCCTTCCAGATTCTGGAGGGATTTGTTGCCGGGATACTCAGGTATTGGACTCCTGAGCGTCATGTCTTCCGATTCGGCTCAACCGAGTTGACTCCTACATTGGAGGAGTATAGTCGCATTTCAGGACTGTAGATAGATGGGCCATGTGCTCGAGTGGCTTTGGCCCATATGTGTTGCTAGTTCATAACGATGATTGGATTGAGGAGAGCAGTTGTGATGGCTGAGGTGGGTGGTAGCCACATCATCTCCATGGACTTTATGTTTAGGCATTTTACTTTTGCGGATAGCTTCGTTGTTTATCACGGAGACTACGCCATTTTGGAGGAGTGCTGGTACGTTGCCCACGTGGATGCCTTGGTTATGTGCCTCGTAGCTTATCTATACATGCCATTTTATATCGATCATCTGGCTATGGCGATGTCGGTGGCTGTTAGGGCTCTTCGAGAGGACTTTCCTATATTACCCCTTATCCTGGCAGAGACATTGATTTCAGCCTCTATCTGCCATGACGCTGGTGATCAGGAGTTCAGAGCTAGTCTAGTGCTTTTATACATCTGGTTGATGACGCACCTCCGATCGATAGGGCGGCTTCGCCTTCATGGTTTTTATTTTGGACATGGCCTATCTCAGGTTTATTCATATTGCCCAACTTCTTGCGTCGATGAGGCATCCTGGACTTCATTTCTGGGGCCATAGAGGAGCCTTTTGCTATAGTCATGTATTCTGGGTACTGCTCCTTTATGAGTTTCACCACCCATGTCGCTGACCTGGATTTCCTCCCCTTGGCGGGTTTGAGGCGTGTGACGACCTATCATCCTCTGGTGGTGATGGGTCAGTTTGATCAGTACTAGGAGGTCCATGCATTTGAGGGGATTGAGGATTATCGATTCCCCATCTGCTCAGTTACCGAGGCTAATTTAGCTCGGGTTTATGGGTTTTGGTCTCATCGACAGACAACAGAGTTGAGAGATTGCCATCCGGGCCGCTCTGCAGAGTATTCAGCTTGGCTTGAGTCGGATTTGGCACCAGAGATCATAGATCAGGTTGGTACAGGATCTTTATCTGATGACGATGGTTGGTCCACGGATGTGGCGAAATCGATGGAGGATCCTATATCTCTGACTGAGGATGCGTTATTTGCAGAGTTGACAGCTTCTTTAGTGAGCGCTGTCCCGCGTTTGGCCTCAGTTTCCATGGAGGCGATGGATAGACAGCTTCAGCTGGTGACATTTGAGAGAGACCAAGCTCGGCTCTATTGTTGACCACCGTAGCTGGTAGGGATACTGCTATCACCGAGAGAGATGCAGCCCGTGCTTCCAGAGATCAGGCCATCATTGATAGAGATGCAACTGAGATTTTCGCAGATGGACTCATCGATCACGTACAAGGTTTAGTGTAGAGTCAAGAGGAGATTTTCTGTATGACAGCGGAGATGCTGAGGAGGGTTGACATGTTGGAGCACGAGCTCAGAGCTACTCCCTCGACTACAGAGACTGCTGGATATTTGGCGATGTTGGCTCGTCTTACCACTGATTTATAGCTCTGTTTTATTTTCCTGTAGAGACTTTGTTATTATCACTTGTCATAGGTTAGAATCAACTTTTATATTCTAAATAGTTGTATATATTAAAAAGAAGCAAGTTTAGTTCACTTCCCTTGTTTGCGCATGTCTAACCATGTCCACTGTTGTCATTTTTGCTTCATTATTTATTATGTCAACATGGAACTAGTCTCGTCATGTGGCATCAGATTCGGCAGGAATGATTATGAGATGTTGCTAGGTCATCTCCGCATGAGCCGTCGATTGGTTTGGGCTTGATTGATAGGTTTTGGATTTTTGTATAGGTTAGAAAAGAGTTTGACTTTTTCAAAGGTTAGACTGCACCATAAATGGATGCCTACGTACTCCCACAGATAGGAGATCAGGTCTTTCGTAGTTTAGGCTCAGACCTGAAAAGTTTCATAGGGGTTTATTTGGGGTTTGAGTTTGATTTGATATAATTTTGATGTTTTTTGGTTTGATTTGATGAGGTTTTGGATGTTTTTCAAGGGTAAGATTTGATAAGATTTTGATGCTTTTCCAGGGTTAGATTTGATAGGATTTTGATGTTTTTCCAGGGTTAGACCGCACCATAAATGGCTGCCTACGTACTCCCATAGATAGGAGATCAGGTCTTTTGTAGTTTAGGCTCAGACCTGAAAAACTAGACTTGATATATTTTTTCTTTTCTTTTTTTTTATCAAGATATAGTAGTCCAGTCAGAAGGTGAAAAGGGGTCTCAGACATAATACCGTTTCACCGAGTCAGAATTGATCAGTTGCGGGAATTCCTCACTGTCCATCTCTTCCAATTTCAAAGCTCCACCTGATAGGATTGCTTTGACAAGAAAGGGTCCTTCCCAGTTTGGGGCAAATTTTCCCTTAATTGCATCCTGGCCCGAAATGATCTTCTTCAGTACCAAATCATGCTCTTTGAATTCTCGAGATCGCACCTTCTTGTTATAAGATCGAGACATTAGCTGTTAATAGAGTTGACCGTGAAATATAGCAGCAGCTCTTCTTTCATTTAGCAGGGATAACTGATCGTATCGATCTTGTATCCATTGGTTCTCCTCTATCTGGGCATCAAGGATCACTCTTAGTGATTCCATCTCCACTTCGACAGGAAGTACAACCTCCATACCATATACTAATGAGTAGGGTGTTGCTCAAGTCGAGGTTCGAGTCGACGTCCGATATTCAAGTAGGGTTAACGGTAATAGCTCAGGCCATCCCCGGTAATTTGCTGACATCTTCATAATTATCTTCTTGATGTTTTTGTTAGCCGCTTCCACCGCGCCGTTCATCTTTAGACGATTAATAACCAAATTGAGGTGTTTGATATTGAACTTACTGCGCAGTTCCCTCATCATCTCGTTATTCAAATTCTTCGCGTTATCTGATATAATTGATAGTAGTGTGCATACAAGCCAATCATGTATGATGATAAAGCACATACTTTGTAAACAATCTTATTTATTTATTAATAAAATATTAATTTAAGGCATTTAAATATCTACATGGTGCTGTTTTTATAATATGTAAATAACCCATAGTTTTAAGCAATGCTTTTAGAATCATGATGAGATCATGCTAATGAGATCTAAATTCTTAGAAAGCTTAAAAACTAAAATAGTTCTCAATCGTGGGATTTCTAAAATGGGGATTAGTAAATCCGGATAGATTGGTACATATGTTGCTTGCTCATTGGATGATGATGACTAGTCTCATGGATATTTGTGTGGAGACACTAAAGCAAGTATGTAGGTGCTTATTGGAGAATAAGTTCACTGAACGTGACTCGCTATGGAATACCTAATGGAGTTTTACTCGCCTGTCAATAGGAATTCCTAATGTGATAGTAGTACAAGTGATCCTTGGACTTGAGATCATCATAGTATCTTGTATGTAACAAATTATACTTTGACTTATTCCTTAAGGCCTTTTAAGGCATATATAGGGTATGCTTGGGTATTATGAGTTACATATGGAGATAATGAATGATCAATAAAAAATCTACCACATCTAGTAAAAGAGGAGATATGTCCTATGTGATTCGTTAAATGACAACCCAGGAATCCTTGGCCAAGGTAGAATGAAATTAGAAAGAGGTTTCTAATTTGCATTATTTGGAGTTGTGCATTTTCTAATCAAAATACATATAATTGAATAAAATAAGACTTGACAGTAAATCCATGTCTTATATTTAATTGGGACATTGTATGGTGGAAGGATTGAATTGTACGGTAACTATTAACTCACAGGTTCTTTTATGATTAATGTTGAAATCTATATTATCTGGAAAGTCGTTGATCACTAGGGAGGCTTATTCCTATTGTAGAATAAATGTTATTTATTTAAATAGATTATTAGTTTAATTTATTTATTTAAATAAGATTAGAATTGTTCTAATTGATTTATTCGCAACCGGTTTAATATGGAGAACCTAAAGGGTCACACCATAAAAGAAAGAAGAATTATTTAAGAAGAAAATGGCATGATAGTAATAATGCATTAGGTGTAATTAATTTAATCTATGGTGATAGAATAAATTAAATAGCTTAATGTTTATTATTTAATATTTTAAAAATATTAAATATAAATTAATAAGAGGAGTCTTATTAATATTAATATTATTATTAATATTATTATTATTATTTTAATTCTAAAGGAGTTTAGTAATTAATATAATATAAGTACTCTCTCTCAATCCTAATAAGATTAGGATATAAATTAATTAAAAGTGTTTAATTAATTAATTAAATTAAACCCTATTCTAATTGGATTAGGAGGGTTAACCTAATATCTATATAAGAGAGTCTTATATCAGAAATAAGGTACATGTTTTTTTTCCAAAGGTTGGGAGTACACATATTATATAGAGATAGAAACAAGGGTTAAGCCAATAACCCATCTTCTTGAGTTCTTCATCTTCCTTGGTGGATCACCGTTAGAGGCCAAATATTTGGGTGGCTGACATTGATCAAGGGAAGGAGCCACTACAGAGGAATCAAAGGAATCAAAGGAGTAGAACTTGTACCTGAGAAAGCTTGGATTTTCAAAGGTATAATTCCATCATCTCCTTCTATGTATTGACTGATAATTGATGCACACGAAAGATCATGGTTAAGGGTTTGTAAGAAAATTTTAAAATCTATTTTTTCATCCCTTCCGATGCGTTTATGTAATTTGATTGCATGCTTATGTTTCTAGCAAACCCAACAGTGGTATTAGAGCCAATTTTGTGCTAATTATCAGTCTATGTGATTCCATACATGTATGATATGCGATTGGATCGAGTTCTTGGGCAACAAAATTTTTTTGATTCTGCAAAGCTGCGTAGCTGCACCGGTGCAAGCCTTTCTTGTTGCGCAGCTGCGCCGGTGTCTATACCTGGTTTTCACCCTGCGCAGCTGCGCCGGTTCCCTATACATTACTGGCGCAGCTGCGCCACTAGCAGAATCTGATTTTTTTTTTGTTTTATTTAATTAAATGAACGTTTTATTTAATTAATAAAGGTTTAAAATAAAGATGTTTATTTTATATGAAATGAGATTTCAGAATTGCTAAAATTAAAGAGTTTAATTTGGAATTGTTTTTGAATGAAATAAAGGAGTTTATTTTTCCAAAAATAAAGTTTAGCAAACTTTTGCCCATTAACTAATATTAATACATATATGTAATGAATTTACTTTCATGAGATGAATAAGTTTTATTGATACGTATGATGATATGTATGTTAATAAAAGGGATTGATTATGGACTATGACCAATGTGATTGGATTTTATTTTGGATGAATACTTGAATGTATGGATTTTATAAAATGGGGTCTGCGTACCTCGTCTTCTCTGGTTTTATTCTCGGTGTAAATTCTATCTCCCTCCTATGCACTTCCCCTTGACTGCTGATCAAGGTTTCTATTTATTTATAAATAGTTTATGTAATAGAGATAG
Source organism: Panax stipuleanatus (assembly GCA_020205555.1). Classification (NCBI taxonomy): domain Eukaryota; kingdom Viridiplantae; phylum Streptophyta; class Magnoliopsida; order Apiales; family Araliaceae; genus Panax; species Panax stipuleanatus. The sequence continues at coordinate 72,602,169 of CM035117.1, forward strand.
TTAGAATTATCTTGGAGAAACTGGAGACCAAGGAACAAGGAGCGCGTGAAGACCCGTTTGTATGGAGCCCGGGTTTAAATGTAATAGTTACATCTAAAATTTAAATTCTTGCACTCCTAGGTTTGACCTTTTGGTTCACTTGGTGGCTCTAGTGAACCAAACTAGAATAAAAGTCCATAATCAATCCGGGTAGAATATAGTATTCTATATTGCATGCTAAATATTATATATATTATATTTTATGCAAACATGCTTCGCATGTTTAATAAAATAACGCGTATTTTATATATATATATATATATATATATATATATATATATATATATATATATATATATATATATATGTGCATGCGCGCTAAACAAGATCAGACAAATAATAATAAACCCCTCAAAGAAATAATATTAAGTTTGAAGCGTTCAAATGATATTTGGAATATCGAACGTTGCCTTCTAGCATGATTAATTAATAGAGTATTAAATATTTAATATGAGTTTGTTATGCTATCCACAAGGCGAGTACTGAGTATTTAAGATGTTAATTAATCACATTTGATGCTTATCAAGAAAATTGAACGATCTAGTCTTGTTGTGCAATCCACAAGGACGAACATTTTTCTTTTTTGAATTTATAGAAGTGCTAGGCTGGACTTAACTTAAATTATTTTAGTTCGGATGTACACACACATGACCATTATGATTTAAGAGGCAAAAAGGAGTTACATGGTGATGTAATTGACAAGAGTTGTTTACCTATTTATTTGTATATCGCTTGTTGTGCTAGCCACAAGGTTATATACATTTGAAATGGGATCCTTAATCTCACTAGCAAATCTTTAATTAGATGTTGCCGAACTATATAAGTGAGGGTAATATAGTTTGATGAAAATAGTGGGAGATACCAATTTAAAATAAAGACCTAAATTTATTTTGGTATGCAAAGTTAATAAAATAAATATTTGCTAAAAATGTTATCTTTTCACATGTAGAATTTTAAAAATATCAAAATCACTAATCTCACTACGAAGCATACTTGATGCAAATAAGCTTACCGACCCGAATTATGAGGACTGGCTAAGAAATCTGAGAATTGTTCTCACTGCTGAAAAGATTTCTTATGTCCTAAATTCAACTATCCATGAATCTGTTTGGGAAACAGCCTCTGAGGAAGAGATTGCCACTTTCAATAAGTGGCAAGATGATGCATCTGTGACTCAATGCATCATGCTCGCATCCATGAATAATGAGCTTCAGCGTCAGCACGTAAATATGGATGCTCCTGCTATGCTGCTTCACCTCAAGGAGTTGTATGGTGAACAGAGTAGGACTACTAGATATGAGATATCTAAGGAGCTCTTCCGATCTCGGATGACCGAGGGCATTGCCGTCGAGACTTATGTTCTGAAGGTAATCAATTTGATTGAACGCCTTGGACAGCTTGGGTTCGTCATGGATGGGGAGTTGAGTCAAGACTTGGTCTTGTAGTCACTCCATGAGACCTTCTCGTAGTTTGTGGTTAATTTTCACATGAATAAGCTAGATGTCAGCTTGCCTGAGCTGCTTAATATGCTGAAAACTGTAGAAGGTCACTTCTCATCCAAGAAGAACCATGTCTTGATGGTGGATTCTTCCAATAAAAGGAAGAGGCGCAAGGTGTCTTCTGAAAAGAAGAAATCCAAGAAGGCTAAGGGAAAGGGGAAAGAAAAGGAACAAAAGAAACTTGAACCAGCTAAAGGAATGTGCTTTCATTGCAATGAGCCGGGACATTGGAAAAGGAAATGCAAGAAGTATCTAGCAGAGAAGAAGCTTGGAGAAGCTTCGACTTCCAATCAAGGTTTGTTTATAATTGAAATTAATTTTTCTGAAAGTCATAATTCTACTTGGGTATTGGATACCGGCTGTGGGTCTCACATATGTAACACTGTGCAGGGACTGGTATAAAGTAGAAAGCTGAACAATGAAGAGGTGATCCTACGAGTGGGGAATGGAGCAAAGGTTGATGCATTAGCTGTAGGAACTTATTGTTTAGCAATGCCTTCGGGCAAGTCCATTTATCTTAATAACTGTTATTATGTTCTGAATATTATTAAAAATATTATTTCAATTTCTGTATTGGATATGGAAGGTTTTGACGTTATTATAAAGAACAATGGTTGTTCTATTTATAAAGACGATGTTTTATATGGTATTAGAAATTTACGAAATGGACTTTATATACTTGACTTGCAAGAAAATATATTTCAAATTGAACAAACTAAGAAAAGAAAAAGAGATGATATTAATTATACCTACATGTGGCACTGTAGACTCGGTCATATCAATGAAACAAGATTATCCAAGTTGCATAAGGATGGGTTCCTAGAGCTATCCGATTATGAATCATATCCAACTTGTGAATCTTGTCTCATGGGCAAAATGACTAAATCTCATTTTAGTGGAAAAGGAGAAAAAGTTACAGAGTTGTTGGCATTGATTCGCACAGACGTTTGTGGACCTATGACAACAAATGCACGGGGTGGGTATTCTTATTTTATTATTTTCACTGATGATCACTCAAGATTTGGATATGTGTATTTAATGAAATACAAATCAGAATCATTTGAAAAGTTCAAAGAGTTCATAAGTGAAGTAGAGAAACAAACGGGCAAGAGTATTAAGATACTTCAATCAGATCGAGGTGGAGAATACTTAAGCGGTGAGTTTCTCAATTGTCTCAAAGAAAATGGTATAATCTCACAATGGACTCCTCCAGGTACACCACAGTTAAATGGAGTATCTGAAAAGAGAAATCAAACACTGTTGGACATGGTTCGATCCATGATGAGTTTTACCGACCTTCCAATTTCCTTTTGGGGTTATGCACTAAAAACGGCTGCATACCTACTTAACAAGGTACCTACCAAATCCGCCCCAAAGACTCCATATGATATGTGGAAAGGGAGGAAACCAAATCTTAAGCATGTTAAGACTTGGGGTTGTCCAGCTTATGTCAAAAAGTTTGAAAATGATAAACTACAGACTAAATTCGATAAGTGTAGATTTGTGAGATATCCTAAAAAAATCGTACGGTATTATTTCTATCATCCTACTGATCAAAAGGTGTTTGTTGCGAAACATGCTACCTTCTTGGAGAAAGAGTTTATCCACGAAGGGGTCAGTGGGAGTAAGATATATCTTGAAGAAGTTCAAGAACCACAAATTACCACGGATCAAAGTCAGGTACCTAACCAAGTAGAAGAACCTACTGTACCACACCTTGTTCATAAATCTGGAAGAGTACCAAAGATAGCTGAGAGGTATGGATTCGTTATAGAGGATGACGATGAGGTACACATCATGAATGATGATGATCCATTGAATTACGAACAGGCTATGAGTAATAAAGACTCAGGGAAATGGCTAGAAGCCATGAAATCCAAAATGGACTCCATGTATGCAAACAAAGTATGGACTTTGGTTTCACCACCTGAAGGTATTAAGCCTATTGGGTGTAATTGGGTTTTTAAGAGAAAGACTGGAGTAGACGGGAAGGTAGAGACCTATAAGGCCCGACTGGTTGCAAAAGATTTCAAACAAAGACAAGGAGTTGACTATGATGAAATCTTCTCACCAGTAGCCATGCTCAAGTCCATTCAAATTTTGCTTGTGATTGCAGCTTACAACGACTATGAGATCTGGCAGATGGACGTGAAAACGGCCTTTCTCAATGGGAAACTTAAGGAGGATGTGTATATGACACAGCCAGAGGGATTTATTTCAAAAGTTGGAACAAATCAAGTTTGTAAGCTACAACGATCCATTTATGGGTTGAAGCAAGCTTCTCGTAGATGAAACATTTGTTTTGATGAGACAATCAAAGAGTTTAATTTTATCAAAAATGAGGATGAACCATATGTATACAAGAAGGTTAGTGGAGCGCAGTATCATTCCTTGTATTATATGTTGATGATATATTACTTATAGGGAATGACATTCCTATGTTACAATCAATTAAAATCTGGTTATCTAAAAACTTCTCCATGAAGGACTTGGGTGAAGCATCCTATATTTTGGGAATAAAGATCTATAGAGATAGATCTAAAAGGATGCTCGGCTTATCCCAAGGAACGTACATTGATACGATGCTAAAGAGGTTTAGCATGGAAGATTCCAAAAGAGGTCTCATGCCGATAAGCCATGGAATACATCTCTCCAAGAAACAGGCCCCAAAGACACCTGAGGAGAGAGACCGTATGAGTAAGATCCCTTATGCTTCTGCAATAGGATCTATCATGTACGGTATGATATGTACTAGATCGGATGTTTCTCACGCACTTAGTGTAACGAGCAGATACCAGTCGAATCCAGGAGAAGAGCATTGGAAGGCAGTGAAGAATATCCTAAAGTACTTGAGAAGGACTAAAGATATTTTTCTTGTCTACGGTGGGTCTGAATTAAAACTCGAGGGAGTCACGGACTCAAGTTTTTAAACATACCAAGATGGAAGTAAGTCTATTTCAGGGTATGTGTTTACCTTGAACGGAGGCGCAGTGAGTTGGAAGAGTTCCAAGCAGCAAACAGTTGCTGATTCAGTGACAGAGGCAGAGTATATAGCTGCAAGTGAAGCTGCAAAGAAAGCTGTTTGGATGAAGAAGTTCATAACTGAACTTGGTGTGGTTCCTAGCATTGGAGAAGCAGTTCCCGTATACTGTGACAACACCGGAGTGGTTGCACAAGTTAAGGAACCCAGGTCTCATCAGAAATCCAAACACGTGTTGCGGCAATTTCACTTGATCAGGGAGATCATTGAAAGAGGAGACGTCACCTTGGAGCGTGTGGACTCTTAAGACAACATTGCAGATCCATTTACTAAAGCTCTAACGCAATAGCAGTTTGATCGTCACTTAGAGAAGATGGGTATGAGATACCATGACAATTGGCTTTAGTGCAAGTGGGAGATTGATAGTAGTGTGCATACAAGCCAATCATGTATGATAATAAAGCACATACTTTGTAAACAATCTTATTTATTTATTAATAAAATATTAATTTAAGGCATTTAAATATCTATATGGTGCTACTTTTATAATATGTAAATAACCCATAGTTTTAAGCAATGCTTTTAGAATCATGATGAGATCATTCTAATGAGATCTAAATTCTTAGAAAGCTTAAAAACTAAAATAGTTCTCAATCGTGGGATTTCTAAAATGGGGATTAGTAAATCCGGATAGATTGGTACATATGCTGCTTGCTCATTTGATGAGGATGACTGGTCTCATGGTTATTTGTGCGGAGACACTAAAGCAAGTATGTAGGTGCTTATTGGAGAATAAGTTCACTGAACGTGACTCGCTATGGAATACTTAATGGAGTTTTACTCACCTGTCAATAGGAATTCCTAATGTGATAGTAGTACAAGTGATCCTTGGACTTGAGATCATCATATTATCTTGTATGTAACAAATTATACTTTGACTTATTCCTTAAGGCCTTTTAAGGCATATATAGGGTATGCTTGGGTATAATGAGTTACATATGGAGATAATGAATGATCAATAAAAAATCTACCACCTCTAGTAAAAGAGGAGATATGTCCTATGTGATTCGTTAAATGACAACCCAGGAATCCTTGGCCAAGGTAGAATGAAATTAGAAAGAGGTTTCTAATTTGCATTATTTGGAGTTGTGCATTTTCTAATCGAAATACATATAATTGAATAAAATAAGACTTGACAGTAAATCCATGTCTTATATTTAATTGGTACATTGTATGGTGGAAGGATTGAATTGTACGGTAACTATTAACTCACAGGTTCTTTTATGATTAATGTTGAAATCTATATTATCTGGAAAGTCGTTGATCGCTAGGGAGGCTTATTCCTATTGTAGAATAAATGTTATTTATTTAAATAGATTATTAGTTTAATTTATTTATTTTAATAAGATTAGAATTGTTCTAATTGATTTATTCGCAACCGGTTTAATATGGAGAACCTAAAGGGTCACACCATAAAAGGAAGAAGAATTATTTAAGAAGAAAATGGCATGATAGTAATAATGCATTAGGTGTAATTAATTTAATCTATGGTGATAGAATAAATTAAATAGCTTAATATTTATTATTTAATATTTTAGAAATATTAAATATAAATTAATAAGAGGAGTCTTATTAATATTATTATTATTATTATTTTAATTTTAAAGGAGTTTAGGAATTAATATAATATCAGTACTCTCTCTCAATCCTAATAAGATTAGGATATAAATTAATTAAAAGTGTTTAATTAATTAATTAAATTAAACCCTATTCTAATTGGATTAGGAGGGTTAACCTAATATCTATATAAGAGAGTCTTATATCAGAAATAAGGTACATGTTTTTTTTCCAAAGGTTGGGAGTACACATATTATATAGAGATAGAAACAAGGGTTAAGCCAATAACCCATCCTCTTGAGTTCTTCATCTTCCTTGGTGGATCACCGTTAGAGGCCAAATATTTGGGTGGCTGACATTGATCAAGGGAAGGAGCCACTACAGAGGAATCAAAGGAATCAAAGGAGTAGAACTTATACCTGAGAAAGCTTGGATCTTCAAAGGTATAATTCCATCATCTCCTTCTATGTATTGACTGATAATTGATGCACACGAAAGATCATGGTTAAGGGTTTGTAAAAAAAATTTAAAATCTGATTTTTCATCCCTTCCGCTGCGTTTATGTAATTTGATTGCATGCTTATGTTTCTAGCAAACCCAACAATAATAACCTCGGGTTGTCCATACCGGCAGATGACGTTGTTTCTAATGAAACCAATGATGACCTCTTTGGTGACCCTGGGGAAAGAAGCAGCTTCCACCCACTTGGTTAAGTAGTCAATCATAGTGAAGATGAATCGATGACCGTTACTGGCTTTAGGCTCAACTGGTCCTATCACGTCCATTCCCCACATGGAAAAAGGCCATGGTGATGTCATGCAATGTAGTTGATTCGGAGGCGCATGAATAATGTTAGCGTGGATCTGGCATTGATAGCAACGCTTGACATGATCATCGCAATCCGCTTTGAGGGATATCCAGTAGTGTCCTGTCCTCAGAATCTTTTTGGCAAGCAGAGGTCCACTCATATGTGCTCCGTATAATCCACCATGTACTTCATTCATAAGTCGCTGTGCTTGCTCCCGGTATAGACATCTTAGGAGGCCTACACCTGGATCTCTCTTATAGAGAACATCTCCACTTAGGTAGAAATTTATAGCCATTTTTTGTATTTGCTTCTTCGCGGCTTGACTCATCCCATCCGGGGTTGACTGATCTTGTAGATATTCTTTTATATGGTGGTACCAAGGTGGCCCCGCAAGTAGTATCTCATCTGATATCTCCCCTACATTGTTCCCATATGACGGTGTCTTCTGCACAGTGAAAGCGATGATAGGCACTCCCCTTCTTGCTGACAGGTTCACGAGTGAAGCTAATGTGGCCAATGCATAGGCGAAATCATTTCGGTTCCGGGGGATATGCATGAAGGCAATGTCTTCAAATTCCCCTGCAATCTGAGAACATGTCGATGATACGGCAGTAGATGCAGTTCTTTAGTGGTGTATGCCCCGGTAGATTGTCTGATGACTAGCTCCGAATCTCCAAACACTGCTAAACGTTTCACTCCCATGGGCTGAGCCAGCTTCAACCCCACAATGCACCCTTCATATTCTGCAGTATTGTTGGAGTTGTTGAAATGCAACTTGGTTGCCACGAGGTATTGATCTCCCGTGATAGATACCAGGACTGCCCCGGCTCCGGCGCACTCAGCGTTTAATGCACCGTAAAAGTACATTTTCCAGAATTGACCTTGAGCCTCCTTATCAATCAGGTGAACAGTCAACACTTCTTCCTTAGGGAAATACGTTTCTAGAGGCTCAAAACCCCCTATTGGTGCAGCCGACAGGTGATCCGCAATCCATTGCCCTTTGATGGACTTTTGGGTGACATATATGATGTCGAACTGTTGAAGGATTAACTTCCACTTGGATAGACGGCAATTCAAAATTGGTTTGCTGAAGATGTACTTCAAAGGATCCATCCTCGGTATGAGATAAGTGGTATGGCCATGCAGATAATGCTGTAACCTGGTGGCTGCCCAAGCTAATGCACAGCAGGTTCTTTCGATCAGAGTATATTTCTGTTCTCCGCTGCTGAAGCGCTTACTGAGATAATAGATTGCTTTTTCTTTCCCCATGTCATCCTTCTGCCACAGTAGACAACCCATAGCATTGGAGTTGACCGAGATATATATGAACAACGAAATCCCATCCTTTGGGGGTACCAAAATAGGTGCTTCAATCAACCTTTTTTGGATGATATGAAAGGCTTTTCGACAGTCTTCATTCCATTTTCCCTAAGAGTTCTTCCTTAATAGTTTAAAAATGGGTTCACAGGTTGCTGTCAACTGCGATATGAATCGACTGATGAAGTTGATTCTTCCCAAGAAACCTCGAATTTCCTTCTCGGTCTTTGGTTCAGGCATTTCCGTGATGGCTTGGATTTTGGCAGGATCCAACTCAATGCCCCGGTTGCTCATAAAAAATCCCAGTAGTTTGCCGGATTTCACCCCAAAAGCACACTTTACTGGGTTTAACTTCAACTTGAACTTGCGGAGTCGTTCAAACAACCTCCGAAGATGGGTGCAATGGTCATTAGCCTGCCGGGACTTTACGATGATACCATCCACATACACCTCGATTTCTTTGTGCATCATATCATGGAATAAAGTCATCATGGCTCTTTGATAAGTAGCCCCAGCGTTGGTATGGCCAAAAGCTAGTCTTCGATAACAAAAGGCTCCCCACGGGGTAATGAAGGCGGTCTTTTCCCTGTCTTCTTTAGCAACCATGATCTGGTGATATCCAGCAAAGCAATCAGCGAAAGAATACATCTCGAACTGTGCAGTATTGTCGATTAATATGTGGATGAACGGCACTGGGAAGTCATCCTTAAGACTGGCTTTGTTGAGATCTCAATAATCCACACAAACTCGCACCTTTTCCCTAGATTTCGGCACTGGGACTATGTTGGACAACCATTCAGGGTACGTTGACACCATAATGATACCCGCTTTGAACTGTTTGATAATTTCTTCTTTAACCTTCAGGCTCCATTCTGGTTTCAACCGTCTCAATTTCTGCTTGACTGGTTTGAACCCTTCTTTAATTGGTAGTCGATGGATGACGATATCGGTGGATAGACCTATCATATCTTTATGAGACCAGGCAAAAACATCCTTGAATTGTGTTAAGAGTTGGATTAGTTCTTTTTCTTGGTTAAAGGGAAGGTTGGTTCCGATCTATATTTCTTTGGGATCGTTGGGGGTTTCGATATTTATGGTGGTGGTTTGATCGAGGTTGGGTTTAGGTTTATCTTCGACCCATGCTTTGATTTCCTCGGGCACCTCGTCATCATCCCCTTCCTCCTGCTCGATTCCCATCAAGTCAAAGTCCAATTCTATGTCAAAATCGTAATCATTACTCAAATTCAGCAAACCATGGACGTGGCTAGAGACATGCAAATTTGGAAACCTAATACAAAAACTTGATTGCTAAATATATACAAATAGTCGTCAATTATAAAAAGATTCATCAGTTAATATGACAACTGGCAATAACAAGCTACATATGAAATAAAACAGACATAAATATAGATAAATGTGGAGCTCCCTGTCAGCGGTCACTTCTCGATTTTTACCCTTTTCGGACGATCTGTGGAGTGATCGTCCACTTGCTGGTCTGCAATTCCTAGGAAGTCATTGAGATAGACGCGCTACTAGACTCACAGTCTTCCAAGATGGCCATAACTAGTTTGGAACCGGTCCCTGGATCACTGCTTGGGATGTTTATATTTCCCTAGTTAAGTGTCAGGAGGTTAGGTTGATCACTTGACAGATCTACCCCGTTGGACTTCTTCAGGTCCTCTTCAGAGAGGCAAAAATTGCTCATGAATTGCAACAGGATCTCTTCCAGAAACTTTTGGTCTTTGGCCTTCTGGGCCGCATCCTTGAGAGGCTTTTCATCCCCGTCCGTATGATGTCCTCTTTGATCGACTTTAGGAATCATAAGGTTTGAAATAATGAGGGGGATCTTCTTGAGTGGCTCTTTAAATCTGGTTTCACCCAGGTTTGGCTTGAGGTGAATTAACTGATTAACTGGTTGACGCCTGTGAGGATTCTAATGCTTGGATCCACCATGGTATTCGAGTCCAGCCTTTCCCAACTGCGTGGGTATACGGATTGGGTTCCTGATTCCTTGGCCATTCTTCCCCAGTCCTCGGCCTAGTCGATGTCCTCAGGATAGCATCTCTTGGCCAATTGCCATCACCTCTGTAGATATTCGGGGAATTAAGACCGGGGCTCCCACAGAGTTATATCGCGGATTACTGATTTTGAAGGCTTAAAAACTTGTGGGTTCCCCTTCATTCACACCGATCAGGGGCATATCTCCCAGGTCATTAATAGGATAATCAGGTTCTGCACTGACAGTCACCAGATTACCGTTGACGATATATTTCAGTTGTTGATGAAGAGTTGAAGGGACGGCGCCAGCCATATGGATCCATGGTCATCCTAATAACAAATTATACCCGGTAGTGATCTTCAGGATCTGAAGAGGTATGCTGAAAGTGAAAGGGCCAATCTCCACAGGAAGTTCAATCTCCCCCACGGTATCCCTTCTTGATTCGTCAAAAGCCCGTACCATGACATGGTTGTCCCGAATTCGGTTCGGGTTAATCTTCATCTTCTCCAAAGTATCTTGTGGACAGATGTTTAAAGACGACCCTCCTTCGATTAGCACGCCACCTACCACATATCCTGATGAAACGACAGCGATATGCAATGGTTTGTGATGCCCAGTTCCTTTGGCTGGTATATCATTGTCAGTGAAGGATATCACGTTACTGTCCAGTAAATGGCTGATAAAGTGCTAGAATTTCTCAGTATCAATAGTCTTGGATAAGTGTGCTTCCTCCAATACTTGGATTAGAATTTGACGATGGTCATCAGATTCTAATACCAAATCCAGGATAGAAATTTGATGGGGTTCAGCTTCCAATTGCCTCAACGTCCTGGCTTCACCGTGTCCTATTTTGTGGAGGAACTCTGTGATCTTTCCAGTAGATACCTTCCCTAATACCTTGGTTGCCGATTTCCCCAAACGCCTAGGGAGGTAACATGTATTCTCCCTAGGTATGATGGCATACAGTCAGGTGCCAACTTTATCCCTTCTCCGTAATTCCACGGTACCTTCTTTAGGCTAGGAATTGGGAGTTGTGGCCAAGGGGCCAACATCTGTGGTTTAGGCACTGGTATCTCGAGAGTGGCTTTATTTCTCTGCTCAGGTACCCCTTGGCTGGTTATGGGTCCGCCGGATATTCCTTCAATGCAAAGGATAATGGCTATCATACCTTCTATGTTCCTCGGTCCCCGAGGGTAGTATATTTCTTCCTCAAGGAAGATCTCAGCTTTTTTATTGAGTCCAGCTCTCCGGATTCAATCCAGTTCTAGATTAGATGTCGCAGAGCCCAACATTCTTCCGTGGCATGTCCAGGAGCATTAGAATGGTAAAGGCAGGATGTGGAAGGATAGAAACACTTCGATCTCGTATTTGGGGGTGGCAGAAATTTTGTAATCTTCCCCTCTTCAATTAAGGTACAGAGAATCTCCTCCCTGGATTGCCTCAATGGGGTGAATTTCAGTTTGGCGGCAAAATCTCGACGGCTCTGCAATCAAGCTTCTCGAGCCATCTTTTTAGTCCAATTATTCTACTCTGGGTAACGGATCCGATCCCTTCTGGAGGTGGAAACATCTTGGACAGATATGGGGTCATTTGGCTTTGATAAGATCTGGTCGATGAGCTGTCGGGTTAACTGGTGTTGGTATACCACTAATTCAGCTAGCTGATGCACCTGCGCTCTGATTAAAACCAATTCTTGTTCTACCCCATAATTTTCTTCAGGGTATCCCCATATTACAAGGTCATATGCCGAGGGTAACTCTCCCATCTTCCTCAGGTATTTACGGTTTTCCTTGCTTCGGGCACTGATCATGTTGACTCCTTCCTCCGCATGCTAAGGTAGAGGGTTGTTGTTGACATTCGGCTGCTCAGGCGTTTTGACTATAATCTCCCCGTTGTCAATCAAGTTTTGAATTTTGTGCTTCAGAGTCCAACACTCCTGAGTATCATGCTCCGGTGAGTTGGAATGGTAGGCGCACTTCTTGCTGGAATTGAATTGCCTTCCATTTAAATCAGAAGGTAGAGCAAGCTCAACGATCTTCTTCTGGGCGATCAGTAGGGCTAATATGTTTTCCAAGGAGTCTCCTAAAGGAGTTAATATCCTTCTTCGCTTGTTTTCCCCAACTTTCATTGCTGTAGGATTTCAAAAACTCGCTGGATGAGGGTTATGCATCTGGATAGGTGAGTTAGGGCTCTTGTTAACCGATTGTCCTTGCAATACTAATGAGACATCTTCTTCCTTCCTCTTTGATCCTCTCTTGGGAGCGCTTGCATAATTTCCCGACTGTATGTGCTTGGCTATGGCTTCCAAAGCAGCGAGGTCTTTGATTTTTCCAGACTTCAAACCCATTTCTGCCATTTCCCCGTGTTTGATCATTTCGGAGAATGATTTTCCTAACCCGGCGAGGGCTCTCTTATAGAAAGGGGCTTCTTGTATATCAATGAAGGTGGTCACCATCTCACCCTCATCCATTGGTGGGTTGACTTGGGCTGCCATTCGCCTCCACCGTTGCGCGTATTCTCTGAATGATTCATTGCCCAGCTTTCTGACTTTGGTAACCTGGTATCAATCAGGTGCCATCTGGGATTGAAAACTGTATTGGTTGAGCAAAGCATGGGCTGAATCTTCCCAACCTTTGACTTTGGAATTGTCTATCCGTGTGTACCACGTGCGGGCTTCACCAGTAAGGCTCTTCTAAAATAGCTGCATCCTGAGGTTTTCATCCTCAGCGTAAGTTCCAAGTTCACCTATGTAGACTTTCAAGTGAATGTACGGGTCTCCCAGTCCATTGTATTTCTCAAACTCGGGGACTTGAAACTTATCCGGGTATCTCGCCTTTGGGAAAATACACAGATTCGAGTAATTCACGCTCCCGTGGGATCTCGTCCCTTTCATAGACCGGATAACGTCTTCCATCTGTCTAACTTTCTTCCTAATGTCTCCAGTGTCTTTGTCCTCCCGGAGGTTTCTGATATCCCGTGTTGTCTTTTGGATCGGGGCCTCCTTGGGTACTTTAACATCGAGGGGAGATATAGGTGTGGACGTATGGGTATCACCTTCCTTTTCGGGTACTTTCATGTCTCCTTGCACAGAGGATTCAGTCGAACTCTTGTGTTTAGATTCCTAAGATAGTTTGCACTGTTCTTTTAACAGGGTCGTCATCTCGGCCATTTGCTTCTTAAACTCCTCGAATTCATCTCGAAATACTGGGATGGGTTCTGATGAACTTGCTTCAGCCATCTGAACTTGTGAAAGGGCCTTTTTGGCTAAAGATCAAATTGTCTCCAAAGTATAAAGTATATACTTTGGAGACAATCTTATTAATTTATTAATAAAAATATTCATTTATTAAAGGCATTTAATTATCTACATGGTGCTATTTTTATAATATGTAAATAACCCATAGTTTTAAACAATGCTTTTAGAATCATGATGATGATCATGCTAATGAGATCTAAATTTTTAGAAAGCTCTAAAACTAAAATAGTTCCCAATCATGGGATTACTAAAAACGGGATTAGTAAATTCGAATAGATTGGTACGTATGTTGCTTGCTCATTGGATGAGGATGATTGCTCTCATGATCATTTGTGTGGAGACACTAAAGCAAGAATGTAGGTGCTTATTGGAGAATAAGTTCACTGAACGTGACTCGCTATGGAATAACTAATGGAGTTTTACTCGCCTGCCAATAGGAATTCCTAATGTGATAGTAGTACAAGTGATCCTTGGACTTGAGATCATCATAGTATCTTGTATGTAACAAATTATACTTTGACATATTTCTTAAGGCCTTTTAAGGCATATATAGGGTATGCTTGGGTATAATAAGTTACATATAAAGATAATGAATGATCAGTAAAGAATCTACCACCTCTAGTAAAAGAGGAGATATGTCCTATGTGATTCGTCAAATGACAACCCAGGAATCCTTGGCCAAGATGGAATGAAATTAGAAAGAGGTTTCTAATTTGCATTAATCGGAGTTGTGCATTTTCTAAAAGAAATACATATGATTAAATAAAATAAGACTTGACAGTAAATCCATGTTTTATATTTATTTGGGACATTGTATGGTGGAAGGATTGAATTGTACGGTAACTATTTACTCACAGGTTCTTTTATGATTAATGTTAAAATCTATATTATTTGGAAAGTCGTTGATCGCTAGGGAGGCTTATCCCTATTGTAGAATAAATATTATTTATTTAAATAGATTATTAGTTTAATTTATTTATTTAAATAAGACTAGAATTGTTCTAATTAATTTATTCACGACCGGTTTAATATGGAGAACCTAAAGGGTCACACCATAAAAGGAAGAATAATTATTTAAGAAGGTAATGGCATAATCGTAATAATACATTAAGTATAATTAATTTAATCTATGGTGATAGAATAAATTAAATAGCTTAATGTTTATTATTTAATATTTTAGAAATATTAAATATAAATTAATAAGAGGACTCTTATTAATATTATTACAATTATTATTATTTTAATTTCTAATGGAGTTTAGTAATTAATTTAATATTAGTACTCTCATTTATTCCTAATAAGATTAGGAGACAAATTAATTAAATGAATTTAATTAATTATTTCCAAAGTGGTGGGAAGCCTAAATTAATTAAAGGAGTTTAATTAACTAAATGAAATCCCATGTCTAATAGGATTTGAAGGGTTGACCAATATCTATATAAGAGGAGTCTTATAATAGATATCAGTTGATGCAATTCCAATTGTCGGAGAGTACTCCTTTTCTATAGAGGATAAAAAACTAGGTTTAGCCAATCACCCTCCTTCTTGATAATTTCTCTTCCTTGGTGGATCACCTCTAGAGGCCAAACACTTGGGTGGCTAACGTTGATCAAAGGAAGGAATCTAACCTGGAAATTCAAGAAGATCACGAAGAACAAGGAGTTGAACTCGTACCTCTGGAAGCTTCGTTCTACAAGGGTATGATTCCATAACTTCTTATTTATCATTTTAAATTAATAATTTGCATAAAGGATGATCCGGGTAATGGTTTTGTAGAAATTTTTTAAACTCTGATATACCATGCTCTCGCTAATTTTGCAATTTGATTGCATCACGATTTCGTACAGACCCAACAGTGGCATCAGAGCCAAACTTTTATGAAATTATTAATTGTTTTGATTCCATATATGTATGGGTATGTATTTAGAATAATTTATTGGGCATAATTTTAATTGTATAAAATTATTATTATTATTTTTTGAAAGAAAATAATAATAATCGTGAATTCCTTTTCTTTTTTGGAACGAATCACGTCAAGGCTACAAGGGATTCACTTTCTAAATAAAGTTCACTTTTTTTTTCAAGGGAATGTGATTACCCTTTTAAAACCCACCTGCAAGATGTTAAAGGATTTCAAAAGTTGATTCCTGCATGGTTTTAAAAGGTTAGTCAATGTTAGATTATATATATATATATGATAAATGATCCGAATGGTTTTAAAAAGCCACAGGTTACTTTTTTAAAAAAAGGAACGTAAAGTTAACGTTATATATATATTTATTATATATACGGTTATATTATATATATATATATATATATATTCTTAATAATTTTATAATTAAAATAAAGAGTTTATTTTAATCTTGAAATTAGATTTCATGCAATTTAAAATTGCCCATTAAATGATACTCATATATATATATATGGAATGTTTTAATTCATGAGATGGATATTTATTTATTGATATATATGGTGACATGTATGAAAATAAATGGGGTTGATTATGAACTATTGACCAATGTGATTGGATTTTATTTTAGTTGAATGCTTGAATGAATGGATTTTATTAAATGGGGTCTGCGTACCTCGTCTTCTCTAAATTTTTTCTTGATGTAAAATTCTATCTCCCTCCTATGTACTTCCCATTTACTGCTGATCAAGGTTTCTATTTAAATTAAATAGTTTAATATAATAGAAATAGTTAGAATTATCTTGAAGAAATTAGAGACCAAGGAGCAAGGAGCGCGTGAAGACCCGTTTGTATGGAGCCCGGGTTTAAATGTAATAGTTACGTTTAAATTTAAATTCTTGCACTCCTAGGTTTGACCTTTTGGTTCACTTGGTGGCTCTAGTGAACCAAACTAGAATAAAAGTCTATAATCAATCCGGGTAGAATATAGTATTCTATATAGCATGCTAAATATTATATATATTATATTTTATGCAAACATACTTCACATGTGTAATAAAATGACGCGTATTTTATATATATATATGTGCCTGCGCGCTAAACAAGATGAGACAAATAATAACAAACCCCTCAAAAAAACAAGATTAAGTCCGAAGCGTTCAAAGAAATTTGGAATATTGAACGTCGCCTTCTAGCATGATAAATTAATAGAGTATTAAATATTTAATATGAGCTTGTTGTGCTATCCACAAGGCGAGTATTGAGTATTTAAGATGTTAATTAATAATATTTGATGCTTATCAAGAAAATTGAACGATCTAGTCTTGTTGTGCTATCCACAAGGACACACATTTTTCTTTTTTGAATTTATAAAAGTGCTAGGCTGAACTTAACTTAAATTATTTTAGTTCGAATGTGCACACACTTGACCATTATGATTTAAGAGGCAAAATAAAAGGAGTTACATGGTGATGAAATTGATAAGAGTTGTCTACCTATTTATTTGTATATCGCTTGTTGTACTATCCACAAGGTTATATACATTTGAAATGGGATCCTTACTCTCACTAGCAAATCTTTAATTAGATGTTGCCGAACTATATAAGTGAGGGTAATATAATTTGATAAAAATAGAGGGAGATACTAATTTAAAATAAAGACCTAAATTTATTTTGGTATGCAGAATTAATAAAATGAATGTTTGCTAAAAATGTTATTTTTCACATGCAGAATTTTAAAAACGTCAAAATCACTAATTTCACTGCGAAGCATACTTGATGCTAATAAGCTTACCGAGCCGAATTATACAGACTGGCTAAGAAATCTGAGAATAGTTCTCACTGCTGAAAATATTTCTTATGTCCTAAATTTACCTAACCCTGGAACTGTTTCAAAAACAGCCTCTGAGGAAGAGATTGCCACCATTGTAAAGTGGCAAGATGATGCATCTGTGGCTCAATGCATCCTGCTCGCATCTATGAATAACGAGCTTCAGCGTCAGCATAAAAATATGGATGCTCCTATTATGTTGCTTCACCTCAAGGAGTTGTATGGTGAACAAAGTAGGATTGCTAGATATGAGATATCTAAGGAGCTCTTCCGATCTCGGATGACTAAGGGCAAAGTGAACATAAAGGAACAAAAGAAACCTGATCCAGCTAGCAAAGGAATGTGCTTCCATTGCAACGAGCCAGGTCATTGGAAGAGGAATTGCAAGAAGTTTCTGGCAGAGAAGAAGCTTGGAGAAGCTTCGACTTCCAATTAAGGTTTGTTCATGATTGAAATTAATTTTTCAGAAAGTCAAAATTCTACTTGGGTATTGGATACCGGCTGTGGTTCTCACATATGTAATACTGTGAAGGGACTGGTCAGAAGTAGAAAGCTAAACAAGGATGAGGTTGTCCTACGAGTGAGAAATGAAACAAAGGTTGCTGCATTAGCTGTAGGTACTTATTGTTTAGCACAGCCTACGGGCAAATCCATTTATTTAAATAATTGTTATTTTGTTCCGAATATCATTAGAAATATTATTTCAAATTCTGTATTAGATATGGATGGATTTGAAATTATAATAAAGAACAACAGTTGTTCAATTTATAAAAATAATATTTTATATGGTATTGAAAATCTGTGAAATGGACTTTATATACTTGACTTGCATGAAAATATACTTCAAATAAAACAAACTAAGAAAAAGAAAAGAGATGATATTAATTATACCTATATGTGGCACTGTGGACTTGGTCATATCAATGAAACAAGATTATCCAAGTTGCATAAGGATGGGCGCTTAGAGCTATCCAATTATGAATTATATCCAACTTGTGAATCTTGTTTCATGGGTAAAATGACTAAATCTCCTTTTAGTGGAAAAGGAGAAAGAGTTATAGAGTTGTTGGCATTGATTCACACAGACATTTGTGGACCTATGACAACAAGTGTACGGGGTGGGTATTCTTATTTTATTACTTTCACTGATGATCACTCAAGATTTGGATATGTGTATTTAATGAAATACAAGTCAGAATCATTTGAAAAGTTCAAAGAATTCAGAAGTGAAGTAGAGAAACAAACGGGCAAGAGTATTAAGATACTTCGATCAGATCGAGGTGGAGAATACTTAAGCGGTGAGTTTCTCAATTGTCTCAAAGAAAATGGTATAATCTCACAATGGACTCTTCCAGGTACACCACAGTTAAATGGAGTATTTGAAAGGAGAAATCAAACATTGATCGATATGGTTCGATCCATGATGAGTTTTACCGATCTTCCAATTTCATTCTGGGGTCATACCCTAGAAATGGCTCATATCTACTAAATAAGGTCCCCTCAAAATCCGTCCCCAAGACTCCATATGAGATGTGGACAGGGAGGAAACCTGGTCTTAAGCATGTTAAGATCTGGGGATGTCCGGCTTATGTGAAAAAGTTCCAAAATGATAAACTAGGGACAAGATCTGATAAGTGCACGTTTGTGGGATATCCTAAAGAAAGTTTGGGATACTATTTCTACAATCCTACTGAGCAAAAGGTGTTTGTTGTGAAACACACTGCCTTCTTAGAAAAGGAGTTTTATCCTTGAAGGGGCTAGTGGGAGAAAAATAGATCTTGAAGAAATTCAAGAACTACAAACCACTACAGATCAAGTGGATGAACCTGTCCAAGTAGAAACAACTAATGTACAACACTCTATTCGTAAATCTGGAAAAGTATCGAAGATACCTAAAAGGTATGGATTCGTCATAGAGGATGACGATGAGGTACACATCATGGACGATGATGATCCATTAAATTAAGAACAGACTATGAGTAATAAAGACTTAGAGAAATGGTAGATGACCATAAAATCTAAAATGGATTTTGAAGCTATGCTCAAGTCCATTTGGATTTTTCTTGCGATTGCAGCTTATTTTACTTAATCTGGCAAAATGGATGTGGAGACGCCCTTCCTCAAATATACATTATTAGAGGAGAATGTATGTATGATACATCCAGATGGTTTTTTTTTGTTTCAATGGTTGAAGCAAATCATGTATATGAGCTAGAACAATCCATTCATGGATTGAAGCAAGATTCTCGTAGATGGAACATTTGTTTTGATGAGACAATCAAAGAGTTTGTTTTTATTGAAAACGAGGATGAACTATGTGTGTACAAGAAGGTTAGTGGGAGCGCTGTTTCATTCCTTGTATTATATGTTAATGATATATTATTGATACAGAATGAAATTCCTATGCTAAAATTGATCAAAATAAAGTTGTCTAAACATTCCTCCACGAATGATTTGGGTAGAACATCCTGCATTGGGGATATAAATCTGTATTAATAGATTTAAAAGGATGTTCGGCATAACCCAAGAAAACATATATTCATTAGATGCTAAAGGCGTTTAGCATGGCAAACTCCAAAAAGTGCCTCATGATGATGAGCCATGGAGTGTATCTCTCTAAAATTATCCTCAGTAAAAGAGAGATCGCATGAGTTACTATCATGTATGCAATGAAATATACGAGACTTGATATTGATCAGTCATATTCTGGAGAAGATCACTGTGAGACAGTGATAAACATCTTAAAGTACTTAACCGACATTAAGGATGTCATCATATTACATGATGAGTCTGAATTAGACTAGAGGGCTAAACAGACTCAAGTTTTCAGACTAACCAAGACGATAGTAAAATCCACTTTAGGGTAAATTGTTACCTTGAAAGATGGTGCAGTGAATTGAAAAGGTTCGAAACAACAAAAGGTTGTTGGTTTAGTGACAAAGACAAAGTATATAACTGTAAGTGAAGCTGCAAGTTGATGTTTTAGATGAAAAGTTCATTACAGAACTAGGAATAGTTCCTAAGTCTCATCTTGAATCTAAACATATGTTGCGGCACTTTGATTAAAGAAATCATTGAAAGAGGAGCATATAGACTCTCAAGATAACATTGCAGATCCATTTACTAAAGCTATAATACAACGGTAGTTTTATCGTCACCTAGAGAAGTTGGTATGAGATACCGTGGCGATTGGCTTTAGTGCAAGTGGGAGATTGAAAGTAGTATGCATACAAGCCAATCATGTATGATGATAAAGTATATACTTTGGAGAAAATCTTATTTATTTATTAATAAAAATATTCATTTATTAAAGGCATTTAATTATTTACATGGTGCTGTTTTTATAATATGTAAATAACCCATAGTTTTAAGCAATGCTTTTAGAATCATGATGATGATCATGCTAATGAGATCTAAATTCTTAGAAAGCTCTAAAACAAAAATAGTTCCCAATCGTGGGATTACTAAAAAGGGGATTAGTAAATCCGGATAGATTGGTACGTATGTTGCTTGCTCATTGGATGAGAATGATTGATCTCATGATCATTTATGTGGAGACACTAAAGCAAGTATGTAGGTGCTTATTGGAGAATAAGTTCACTAAACGTGACTCGCTATGGAATACCTAATGGAGTTTTACTCGCCTGTCAATATGAATTCCTAATGTGATAGTAGTACAAGTGATCCTTGGACTTGAGATCATCATAGTATCTTGTATGTAATGAATTATACTTTGACTTATTCCTTAAGGTCTTTTAAGGCATATATAGGGTATGCTTGGGTATAATGAGTTACATATGGAGATAATGTATGATCAATAAAGAATCTACCACCTCTAGTAAAAGAGGAGATATGTCCTATGTGATTCGTCAAATGACAACCCAGGAACCTTGGCCAAGGTGGAATGAAATTAGAAAGAGGTTTCTAATTTGCATTAATCGGAGTTGTGCATTTTCTAATCGAAATACATATGATTAAATAAAATAAGACTTGACAGTAAATTCATGTCTTATATTTAATTGGGAAATTGTATGGTGGAATGATTGAATTGTACGATAACTATTTACTCACATGTTCTTTTATGATTAATGTTGAAATCTATATTATCTGGAAAGTCGTTGATTGCTAGGGAGGCTTATCCCTATTGTAGAATAAATATTATTTATTTAAATAGATTATTAGTTTAATTTATTTATTTAAATAAGATTAGAATTGTTCTAATTGATTTATTCACGATCGGTTTAATATGGAGAACCTAAAGGGTCACACCATAAAAGGAAGAATAATTATTTAAGAAGGTAATGGCATAATCGTAATAATGCATTAAGTATAATTAATTTAATCTATGGTGATAGAATAAATTAAATAGCTTAATGTTTATTATTTAATATTTTAGAAATATTAAATATAAATTAATAAGAGGAGTCTTATTAATATTATTACAATTAATATTATTTTAATTTCTAAAGGAGTTTAATAATTAATTTAATATTAGTACTCTCATTTATTCCTAATAAGATTAGGAGACAAATTAATTAAATAAATTTAATTAATTATTTCTAAAGTGGTGGGAATTCTAAATTAATTAAAGTAGTTTAATTAACTAAATGAAATCCCATGTCTAATAGGATTTGAAGGGTTGACCAATATCTATATAAGAGGAGTCTTATAATAAATATCAGTTGATGCAATTTCAATTGTTGGAGAGTACTCCTTTTCTATAGAGGATAGAAAACTAGGTTTAGCCAATCACCCTCCTTCTTGATAATTTCTCTTCCTTGGTGGATCACCTCTAGAGGCCAAACACTTGGGTGGCTAACGTTGATCAAAGGAAGGAATCTAACCTGAAAATTCAAGAAGATCACGAAGAACAAGGAGTTGAAATCGTACTTGTGGAAGCTTCGTTCTACAAGGGTATGATTCCATAACTTCTTATTTATCATTTTAAATTAATAATTTGCATAAAGGATGATCCGGATAATGATTTTGTAGAAATTTTTTATACTCTGTTATACCTTGCTTCCGCTAATTTTGCAATTTGATTGCATCACGATTTCGTACAAACCCAACATCTTTGATTTGGTCTTGAAACTTGAGATTCGTGGAATTCGGGGGATAGGTTAAGCGGGGGGAAGGTGTTAGGCACTCCCCGACTCCCATGCAAGCACGGTACCGCATCTTATTGATTTTCTTATGCAAAAAGTGTGTGTGTGTGTGTGTTCGTGTGTGTGATTTTGAAAGCTTTATTAGTTGGTTTCTAAGTCTTTTTGGTGACTTGAAAGTAGTGCTGTACCTCTTTTGCGCCTAGGTATGAAGGATTTGATTTAATCAAAAGTTCATTTTTAGCAAGATATCTGAATTAAAACGAAGTTTTAGAAAGTAAGGTTTTCAAATCCTTTGCTCGACTAGGAATCGAGGACTTCGATACTTCCTTTTATTCTTTACGTTAATTACGTGATCTACCACGAATCGCTTTACTTTTCATCAAAAGCTCTTTGTGGTTTTCTTTGAGAAATTATTTTGATGATATGTATGCTAAAGCGTTAAGAAGGTTCGGATCATCATCGGGCATAAAAGTCATCTCGATGAACCGAGCTCCCGTAATGAAGGTTTTCACTATCACGGGGTCTTGAATCCGAGCTCTGGAGACTAACCCATCGAATTCGTCTTCAAGATCCAAATATTACATGCACATCGATATTTACGGTATTTAAAGAATTTACAACGTAAAAACTTGTCCATCGTGGGAATCAAGTCGGATCCATTCGGGGATCTTGACACCGGGATTCCTAGGCTCACAATATTTGTACCATTTCATATATACATAACGTCCACAGCTTCATTACTAAGTGATTTCATCGGTTGAAATCACCGTTCACGCCGATTCGGCCCCTCTTCCACCTCTAAATATATATTTAGGGCTATACGGGTTAGCCGGGACCATTTACAAGTAAATACATCCATAGATATACCATGGATCTAAGCCATTCTAGCTCCCAGGTTGAAGCATCATGCTAACAACCTCTCGGGAACTAGCTTAAGCTTAGCTTGAGGTATATCTAGCTTTCGAAGCTATATATAATGTATTAAAGCAATAAATAACCGATAGAAACGTTCAAACTACCAACTATTACACAATATGCTTATAATACAACAAATATAGCTAGATTCAAACAAGATCCTTCATTAATCTATTATTTGAACATAGTTTACAAAGAAAAAGAAGCTAGAAGCGTGTTATTTCACCTTGGGGGACGCGTGAACAAGCGTTTTGACTCCCGGGATGAAGTAAGAACACTAAGATGGCTTCAATGAGATGCCAGATGGAAGAAATAAGTTTCAAGTTGCTATGTTGATGTCCAACCTGAGCCTTTCTTTCTCTAGAAATGTCCTTCTCTCTCTATATCTATCTCTTCTTTTTTTTAAAATGAACTAAGTGGGGGGTTATAACCTGTCTGGGGCAGCCGCACACATGTATGTGGCTAGCCACATACATGGTGGAGGCTACCAAGGTGGGACCCCCCGACTTCGATATGACTCCTTCAGTCTCAATACGGCAGAAGTTGACGTTTGCCGTTTGATCTTTTGGACCGTATTTGACGAACGCAGCGAGATATGACCGAGTCCGCCTGAGTTAGGGTTCGGGAAATTAATACTCGTAGCCGAGATACCTTCCAGGTCCAGATATCACTGTGCAGGCTTATCTCTTGATGGTACGTCGTTCGAGGTTTGATGAGGTGGTTTCTGATGATCACTGTCTCAGCTCGTCGATCTTCGATCGGATTGCGGTATGTTCAGACTTCATTGGTCCTCTTCACCATTTCTGAGGTTGTCTCCGAGATGACCGGGATCATTTGCCCTACTTTGAGGTTATCTCCAAAGTAAAATAACGCTTTTACCCTCCTGCTGGGTTAGTATGACAAAAGCAAAATTTTGAGTGTCTACATTTAAGATATTAATTTAATCACATTTGATGCTTATCAAGAAAATTGAACAATATTGTTTTGTTGTGCTATCCACAAGGACAATATTTTTCTTTTTTGAATTTATGGAAGTGCTAGGTTAGACTTAACTTAAATCATTTTAGTTCAGATGTGCACACACTTAACCATTATGATTTAAGAGGCAAAATAAAAAGGAGTTACATATTGATGTAATTGACAAAAAGTTGTCTACCTATTTATTTATATATCGTTTGTTGTGCTATCCACAATGCTATATACATTTGAAATGGGATCCTTAATCTCACTAGTAAATCTTTAATTAGATTTAGTCTAACTATATAATGAGGGTAATATAGTTTGAAGAAAATAGTGGGATATACCAACTTAAAATAAGACCTAATTTATTTTGGTATATAAAATAAATTAAATGAATGTTTGCTAAAATATTGTCTTTTCACATACAGAAATTTAAAAATGTCAAAATCACTTATTTCACTGCGGAGCATACTTGATGCTAATAAACTGACAGGACCAAATTACACGGATTGGTTAAGGAATTCGAAAATAGTTCTCACTGCTGAAAAGATTTCTTATGTCCTAAATTCACTTGTCTCTGGAACTGATCCAGAATCAGCCTCTGAGGAAGAGATTGCCACTATTGTAAAGTGGCAAAATGATGCATCTTGGGCTTATTGCATCATGCTCGCATCCACGAATAACGAGCTTTAGCGTCAGCATGAAAACATGGATACTCTTACTATGTTGCTTCACCTCAAGGAGTTGTATGGTGAACAAAGTAGGACTGTTAGATATGAGATATCTAAGGAGCTCTTTCGACCTCGGATGTCCGAGGGCACTGCCATTGAGACTCATGTCCTAAGGGTGATCAATCTAATTAAACGCTTTGGACAGCTTGAGTTCGTCATGGATGGGGAGTTGAGTCAAGACTTAGTCTTGCAGTCACTCCCTAAGACATTCTCGCAGTTCGTTGTTAATTTTCACATGAGTAAGTTAGATGTCAGCTTGTCTAAATTGCTTAACGTGTTGAAAACTGTAGAAGGTCACTTCCCATCCAAGAAAGACCATGTTTTAATGGTGGATTCTTCCAAGAAAAAGAAGAGGCCCAAGGTATTTTCTAAAAAGAAGAAATCTAAGTCGGGTAAGTGCAAGGTGAACAGAAAGGAACAAAAGAAACCTGATCTAGCAAGTAAAGGAATGTGCTTCTATTGCAACGAGTCGGGTCATTGGAAGAGGAACTGCAAGAAGTTTCTGGCAGAGAATAAGCTTGGAGAAGTTTCGACTTCCAATCAAGGTTTGTTCATGATTGAAATTAATTTTTCTAAAAATTAAAATTCTACTTGGGTATTAGATACCGGCTGTAGTTCTCACATACATAATATTGTGCAAGGACTGGTCAGAAGTAGAAAGCTGAACAAGGATGAAGTTGTTCTATAGTGGGAAACGGAGCAAAGGTTGATGCTTTAGTTGTAGGCACTTATTGTTTAGCACTGCCTACGGGCAAGTCCATTTATTTAAATAATTATTATTTTGTTCTGAATATCATTAGAAACATTATTTTAAATTATGTATTAGATATGGATGGATTTGAAATTATAATAAAGAACAACAGTTGTTCTATTTATAAAAATAATATTTTATATGGTGTTGGTAATTTGCGAAATAGACTTTACATACTTGACTTGCATAAAAATACATTTAAAATAGAGCAAACTAAGAAAAGAAAAAGAGATGATGTTAATTATACCTATATGTCGCACTGTAGACTCGGTTAAATCAATGAAACAAGATTATCCAAGTTGCATAAGGATGGGCTCTTGGAGCTATCCGATTACGAATCATATCCAACTTGTGAATCTTGTCTCATGGGTAAAATGACTAAATCTCCTTTTAGTGGAAAAGGAGAAAGAGTTACAAAGTTGTTAGCGTTGGTTCACACAGACGTTTGTTGACTTATGACAACCAATGCACGAGGAGGGTATTATTATTTTATTACTTTCACTAATGATCATTCAAGATTTGGATATATGTATTTAATAAAATACAAATCTAAATCATTTGAAAAATTCAAAGAGTTTAGAAGTGAAGTAGAGAAACAAACGGGCAAGAGTATTAAGATTATTCGATCAGATCGAGCTGGAGAATACTTAAGCGATGAATTTCTCAATTATCTCAAAGATAAATGGTATAATCTCACAATGAAATCCACCAGGTACACCACAATGAAATGGAGTATCTGAAAGGAGAAATCGAACATTGTTAGAAATAGTTCATTCCATGATGAGTTTTATCGATCTTCTAACTTCATTCTAGGGTTATGCCTTACAAGCGGCTGCATATCTACTGAATAAGGTCCCCTCAAAATCCGTCCTCAAGACTCTATATGAGATGTGGACAGGGAGGAAACCTGATCTTAAGCATGTTAAGCTTTGGGGATGTCAAGCTTATGTGAAAAGATTTCAAAATGATAAGCTTGGGACAAGATCTAATAAGTGCACGTTTGTGGGATATCCTAAAGAAAGTTTGGGATACTATTTCTACAATCCTACTAAGCAAAAGGTGTTTGTTGTGAAACACGCTGCCCTCTTGGAAAAAGAGTTTATCCTTGAAAGAGCTAGTGGGAGGAAAATAGATCTTGAAGAAATTCATGAACCACAAACCACTACAGATCAATTGGATGAACCTATCCAAGTAGAGACACCATCTGTACAACACCCTATTCATAAATCTGGAAGAGTACCGAAGATACCTGAAAGGTATGGATTCGTTATAGAGGATGACGATGAGTACACGTCATGAATGATGATGATCTATTGAATTACGAGCAGGCTATGAGTAATAAAGACTCAGAGAAATGGTAGATAACCATAAAATCTAAAATGGATCTTTGAAGCAATGCTGAAGTCTATTTGGATTTTACTTGCGATTGCAACTTATTATTACTAAATCTGGCAAAATGGACATGGAGACGCCCTTCCTCAAATATACATTATTAGAGAAGAATGTATGTATGATACAACCAGATGTATTTGTTTCAATGGTTGAAGCAAATCATGTATATGAGCTACAACAATCCATTTATGGGTTGTAGCAAGCTTCTCAAAGATGGAACATTCATTTTGACGAGACAATCAAATAGTTTAATTTTATCAAAAACGAGGTTGAACCATGTGTGTACAAGAAGGTTAGTGGGAGCGCTGTTTCATTCATTGTATTATATGTTGATGATATATTTCTGATAGGAAATGATATTCCTATGCTACAATCGATCAAAATAAAGTTGTCTAAACATTCCTCCATGAATGATTTGGGTAGAACATCCTACATTGAGGATATAAATCTATATAGATAGATTTAAAAGGATTTTTGGCTTAACCCAAGGAACGTATATTCATTAGATGCTAAAGGCGCTTAGCATAGAAAACTCCAAAAGATGTCTCATGATGATGAGCCATGGAGTGTATCTCTCTAAAATTGTCCTCAATAAAAGAGAGATCGCATGAGTTACTATCATGTATGCAATGAAATATACGAGACTTGATGTTGATCAGTCATATTCTAGAGAAGATCACTGTAAGACAGTGATAAATATCTTAAAGTATCTAACTGACACAAAGGATGTCATCATGACACATGATGGGTCTGAATTAAACTAGAGGACTAAACAGGCTCATATTTTCAAACTGACCAAGACGACATCAAATCCATTTTAGGGTAAGTCGTTATCTTGAAAGGTGGTGCAGTGAATTAGAAAGGTTCCAAACAGCAAAAGTTTGCTGGTTTAGTGACAAAGACAAAGTATATAACTGTAAGTGAAGCTTCAAGTTGATGTTTCGGATGAAAAGTTCATTATAGAACTAGGAATAGTTCTTAAGTCTCATCTTGAATCCAAACATGTGTTGCGACACTTTGATTAAAGAAATCATTGAAAGAGGAGACGTCACCATAGAGCGTGTAGACTCTCAAGACAACGTTGCAGATCCATTTACTAAAGCTTTAACACAACAGCAGTTTGATCGTCACTTAGAGAAGATGGGTATGAGATACCATAGCGATTGACTTTAGTGCAAGTGGGAGATTAAAAGTAGTATGCATACAAGCCAATCATGTATGATGATAAAGCATCTACTTTGGAAACGATCTTATTTATTTATTTATTAATAAAAGTATTAATTTATTAAAGACATTTAATTATCTACATGATGCTATTTTTATAATATGTAAATAACCCATAGTTTTAAGCAATGCTTTTAGAATCATGATGTTGATCATGCTAATGAGATCTAAATTCTTACAAAGCTTAAAACTAAAATAGTTTTCAATTGTGGGATTACTAAAAATGGGATTAGTAAATTCGGATAGATTGGTACATATGTTGCTTGCTCATTGGATGAGAGGATGGTTGATCTCATGATCATTTGTGTGGAGATACTAAAGCAAGTATGTAGGTGATTATTGGAGAATAAGTTCACTGAACGTGACTCGCTATGGAATATCTAATGGAGTTTTACTTGCCTGTCAATAGGAACTCCTAATGTGATAGTAGTACAAGTGATCCTTGGACTTGAGATCATCATAGTATCTTGTGTGTAATGAATTATACTTTGACTTATTCCTTAAGACCCTTAGGGTATATCAAAGGGTATGCTTGGGTATAATGAGTTACATATGGAGATAATGAATGATCAATAAAGAATCTACCACTTCTAGTAAAAGAAGAGATATGTCCTATGTGATTCGTTAAATAAAAACCCAGTAGTCCTTGGCCAAGGCAGAATGAAATTAGAAAGGAGTTTTTAATTTGCATTATTTGGAGTTGTGCATTTTTTAATCGAAATACATATAATTAAATAAAATAAGACTTGACAGTAATTTCATGTGTTATATTTAATTGGGACATTGTATGGTGGAAGGATTGAATTATACGGTAACTATTTACTCATAAGTTCTTTTATGATTAATGTTAAAATCTATATTATCTAGAAAGACGTTGATCGCTAGAGAGACTTATCCCTATTGTAGAATAAATATTATTTATTTAAATAGATTATTAGTTTAATTTATTTATTTAAATAAGATTAGAATTGTTCTAATTGATTTATTCACAATCGGTTTAATATGGAGAACCTAAAGGGTCACACCATAAAAGAAAAAATAATTATTTAAGAAGGTAATGGCATAATCGTTGTAATGCTTTAAATGTAATTAATTTAATCTATGGTGATAGAATAAACTAAATAGCTTAATATTTATTATTTAATATTTTTGAAATATTAAATATAAATTAATATGAGGAGTCTTATTAATATTATTACAATTATTATTATTTAATTTCTAAAGGAGTTTAGGAATTAATTTAATATTTGTACTCTCATTTATTCCTAATAAGATTAGGGGGCAAATCAATTAAATGAATTTAATTAATTATTTCCAATGTGGTGGAAAGCCAAAATTAATTAAAAGAGTTTAATTAATTAAATGAAATCCCAAGTCTAATAGGATTAGAAGGGTTGACCAATATCTATATAAGAGAAGTTTTATAATAGATATCAGTCGATGCAATTCTAATTTTTGGAGAGTACTCCTTTTCTATAAAGGATAGAAAACTAGGGTTTAGCCAACCACCCTCCTTCTTGATAAGTCATCTTCCATGGTGGATCACCTCTAGAGGCCAAACACTTGGGTGGCTAACGTTGATCAAAGGAAGGAATCTAACCCTGATAATTCAAGGAGATTGCGAAGAATAAAGAGTTGAACTTGTACCTGTGGAAGCTTCGTTCTACAAGGGTATGAATTCCAAAACTTCTTATTTATTGTTTTAAATTAATAATATGCATAAAGGATAATTCGGATAATGGTTTTGTAAAAAAAATTTAAACTCTGATATACCATGCTTCCGCTAAATTTTGTAATTTGATTGCGCCTTGATTTCGTACATACCTAACACGCTAAGCCCACGTCAACCAAGACTCTAGCCTAGCGCTGCAGCGCTGGGTTCCCTTCACAGAACAGGCGCTTTGGCGCCACGACTACGTCTGCATACCCCAGGACTTGCGCTGCCCAGTGCCGCGTCGCAGTAAGGTCTGACACTATTCGCGAAGAACACAGAAAAAGCTAAAAAAATGCCAAATTAAACTAACACAACAAATTTACGGTTACCCATGATTTATAATCTTAACAAAAATATCATACAACGCTTCTAGCATGTTTTTAACACTTTAGATTACATAATCACTTAAATTAGAACACATAAATTTTTTGTTTTTGGTATTTTGCAAAGTTTTGGCAAAATCATAAAATATATCATTATAGATTCGTTTGAATTTCGTTTTCTTCGTTTTAACATGCATAATCATAATCAATTATTAATTTAAAGTTTAATAAGCAATTAAAGCATGCAAATTTGTACATATATGTCATGTTCATGTTTTTCATACTCTGTAACTTTCAAATCTCTAAGTAAAGCATAATTACATGATTTTGATTTCTTTAAAGCATAAATAAATGATAAAAAACATGTTATGAACATATATTAACACATATATATACTCATATAATCAACCATCATCAACAAACTTTTGTTATAGAGAACTTAAAATAGTTTTCATGGAGAAAATAGTATAACGTGAAATATAAAATTGGGATGAAGAGATTACCCTTGGAATCTCTGTTAAGATGATGATATAATCTTCTTTCTTAAATCTTCAAGCTTCTCAAATTCTCTCTAACTCTCTCTAAGTTTTTCTCTCTGAAGTTCTGTAAGAACCCAGATTTTTGAGAATTATTAAAATAAGAATTAAATAAATAAAATTCTTATTAAATGATATATGGTGGGATATTATTACATACGTGAGTAAGAACTATGCAATATGTGATGTTTATGTTAATAAATATATTAGAAGTATATATTTATTACTTGTAAATAAATTGTAGGAGCAATTTATTAAAGGTAATGAGATGGCTAAAAATTAAAATAATTTATTTTAATGTGGTAATTGGTGGCATTAGATATACTTAATGTATAACCATAATTTTATTAAAGAAATCATATATTAGATTATTGAGTGTAATGTATGCATGTTTTAATGTAGTGAATATATTATAATATTTACTGCAGTTAAATTGTTGAAAATAATTTATAGAAAGGAAAAGGGAATGATTAGTTTAAGTATACAAATATTATGGTATACTTTAATTAAAAGATATTAAAATAAATTCTATCATTGAATTATTTTAATAAAGAGAGAATATTATTTTAATGATATATGTAAATAAATTGATAAAAACAATTTATAATGTGAAAGAATAGATTTATTATTTATTTTTCTTATGTGATGTGAGTGCATTACATGGACTATTTGCAAGGTGATAAATATATATAGTTATGTTGTATATATTTATTATGTGAAGAAATAAAATCATGATGAACAATTTGATAAAGAATTACAGGATGTGGTTTAAGTGTATAATATTTATATATACTTTATCTAAGGATATTAGAATAAATTCTTAAATGAATTTATGTCAATAAGACAAGGATATTATATTATAATATCTTAGGTAAGCAAATAATTATATTTGCATGGAAAATTATGTGTGGCATATTTATTTTAGTAGTTATAAAATAAATATGTAGATAAGGTATGTTATGTTTTATTTTGGGAATATGTAATTTATATAACAAGATAGGTTATATAATTATATGATTCCTATTGGGTGAAAGTATTAAGTTGATGAATTAGTAATTTAGGATGTTAAAACCTAGTTACTCATTATTGAATAAATAATATTCAATAAAAACCTTATTAGAATTATTGGGCATTGGGTTGATTTAAATTTGGTCAATTCCTATTCTACCCAAGTTACTATTAAAAACTTAATCTCCAAGCCTATTTTCCTTTCATGTTGCCGTGTGTGTGTGAGAGGGGAAAGAGGAATAAAATCTACACCATCTCTAAACTTAGGCACCAAGGATATTTGACTTAGAAAAATTACAAAAGTCTCCTCCTTCCTTCTCTCCCTAACCGTAGCCTCCCTCTCCCAAATTTCTTGGAAATTAAATTTTTCAAAGTATGGTATAGTGAAGAATTGTGTGCCTGAGGGAGCCTTAGCTAAATTGGATTCAAGAATTAAGTAAAGTTGAAGATAGCAAGACTTGGATTTATGAAAGAAACAGAGCATAAGGTATAAATTTATGCTCAATTTTGATTTTAATTGAAGCTATAGAATATATAATTTTCTATTGCTAAACTGGAGATTTTTAGAAGTTTTGTAGCTTATGAGATAATTTTTAATGGGATTCCGTTATAAGGAATCAAGTTTTAAATTATGTATGGTTATATATCATGGGAATTGATTTTGAAGTTGAAGAACAAAATTTAAATTTTGTTAGTAAGCTTTAATTTACTAAAAATCATTTTAGTTTGCTTTTATGCTTGAATTATTATTGGAATGATGGGATTTAGAGACTTGGTGGCTAGGTTGGTTGTGGAATGATATAAGTATGAGAATTATGTATAATCGCTAACAAATCGATAAGAAATCGAGTCGAACGAATAACACACGTTATGTGTTCGATATATGGCCTTAAAGAACCAACGCGGCTAAAAACTTGAAATTTAACGAAGTCGACACTTGGAACAAGTCTTATTATGTTAATAGAGATTTATTTGTAAAGAAAGTCGGGTTAGAACGGAGCGAGGCGAGTTTTGAACGTTAATCGCAAAGTTGAAAAACTAGTGCGAACAGCCTTTTTGGACGCATTATTTGAACAGCTTAAAATACCCAAATATCAGTGGTGATATTTTTTAAAAATACTTTGATATGCCAAGTATAACATATCCAAAAATCAGATTAATCCGATAAACGAGCAGCGCGTACGAAAATCGCGAAGTGGCTGCGTTGATAAGAAGTCGAGCAGATTTCAGCACGCCGCCGTGCGCGGCAGCGCCCGCTCGCGCGCGCCCGTCGGCGGCAGCGCGGCGTTGGGCTGAAAACGTGTTCTGACATCATTTTTAAGCGTGATTTTGACGAGCTTTCGTGATCCGTTTTCAAAGTTTAAAATTTTTCTAAAATACTATGACATGTGGTCTATAACATGCCCGAAAAATTTCTGTTATATGACTTATGATTTGAAAATTAAAAATGAGCGAACATGCATGTCAGAACTTAAAATTTGGGCGACGCCGAGCGGCGACGCGCCGAGCGATCTTGACGTTCGACGTTTCGAATCGCGTTCCGGCGAAATAATAAGTCATAATAAATCTAATAAAGTCCTACGGGACAAGATTTGACTATAAATGATATTTTGTGCCGAAAAACATTCTTTCGGGCATAAATAATGCAATAAAAATATGTAATAAATATAAAGTTACATATTTAAGCGAAATAAAAACCAAGGTTGCCTATAAAATTATTTTGTGGTGCAACGAAAAGTGAGAGACCTGTAAAAATTTGTATTAATCATAAAAATATTATTTTGAGGTTTTCGGAGTTCAAAATGAGATTTTCGAGCTAAAATTTATATAGCGGTATATATATGTATATTTAATATATATATACATATCTAGTGAAAATGTGAAACAAAAAGCGTGGAACCGTTAAAAATAATATAATGGTCCTAAGAGTAATGAAACGAATGTTTTCGAAATTCGAAACGAAGATTTTGAATAAAGAATTTCCTAATGAATATATATTTAATATAAATATATATAGTGAAAATGCGAATATTCGTAAAACGAGAAATGAAGCAAATGTGCGGACATGATAAAATGTTTTTAAATGAGTTAATGATCTGAGTTAACTCATGAGTGGACAAAAAGTTATAAAAATTATTTAAATCAAGAAATTATATAGTAAATTGAATTTTTACTATAAAAGATATATAATATCTGTTTAAAACCTGAATTCACAAATAAAGGTAAAAGATATTCCTAACGTGGAATATAAATGATTTAAGTTTCGATATGTAAAATATTTACATGTTAAAATGTGAGGGGCCTTTATTTGACTTAAAAAGATTAAAACGAATTAAGTTAATATTCGTTTTGAATAAGAATGATTAATGTTAGTTTGTATAAAACTAATAATTATTATTGATGAATATACATGCATATTTAGCGACATATTTAGTTATCTAATATGTGTGCGCATGTAATAATAATTCTGTAGGAATTGTGGAGAAACTCTAAGTTAACTTTTAGCGGTAATCTCCAATCAAGGCAAGTTTTTCCAGTTCTGTTATGTTTGTGGATTGTATGCGATTATATGGTGAGTTGTATACCATGTTTATTAAATTGTTAAAGTCAAAATATGACTAAGTCAATTGGGTTATGGAACTCAATTGCTATATGTGATCTGTGATAGCATGTGTTGTATGAGAATGTAAGACGTAAAGAGGCATGTATAAATGTATTGCATGAAATTATAGAACTGTCATATGTCTAGTAGAAGATTTATTGATACATGTAGAATATGCATAGTAAAGAAAGTATGTTGCATATAGAGTTGTGTGTTATGTGAAACATGATAGACTGTTAAATTTGCTGGGCCGTCGAGCTCAATCTTGCAAACATAAATATTTTGCAGGTTAATGATGTTATGCAATATTACTTGCTATTCGGATGAAGAAGATTGATGGATGTGCGAAATGGATACATTTCCTTACCTTAGAAATGGTAGAAACCTATGTTTGATAGTTTTGATATATGTAATCAACAACTATGTATAGTTTAAAACATTCAATAAAGAACATTCGTGTTAGATGTATTGCAATGAATATTTTATTTAATAAAGGAATATAGTGACATTACTATATAAGAAAGAATTAATATTGAGTAATATATATTAATATAACTTTGATAAGAGAAATCATTAAATAAATATGATTTCATTATAAAAGAGAATTGTAAAGGTTGAGATTCAGGGAACGAATGAATGGAATAAAAGAAAAAAAAATTATTCTGCATTTTTAGCTATTTTAACATTAAATAATGTTTTAAAAGCTAGAACAAGATAATATTAACGCACAAGATCGGGAAGAGAAATAGACCCGATTTTGGGGTCGTTACAGTTGGTATCAAAGCTATAGGTTATAAACCTTAGGTAGGATTACCTTAGGCTATAACTGCAGAGATGAGTATGATGAATAAATTCAAATAGAGTGTAAGTGATAAGAAAATGATAAATAAGATTCAAAGAGGAATCTTGAAGAATTATAAGATAAGAATTCGGAGTTACCTGACTCCAATAATAAAGATGAAAAGTGTAAAATTATAATATAATATGATTAAAGGAAAAGAAGATCGTAAAATTAAACGATCATAGAATGAGATAGAATTGTAATATAACACGATTATAAAATAAGATCACAACGTGATCTGGTTAAGTCAAAGAAGGATAGATAACCAATTAAATGATTGAAAATTTATAGCAGAATGGCTATATGGGAATGGTACTATGTAATAGTACAAGAATAAAACTCGGAAAGAGTTATGAATGATGAAATACAAATTAAATAAAATTTGTATTGAGCTAAGAACAAGATAAGATTTAATGAGATTAAGTGGGATTTCAATTGAGGACTCATGTGGTAGCTGAGTTGTACAATCCTTTGTATGGGCGGGGGTTTTGTGCTTGCACTTAGTATATCACATTGATAATCATTGAAATGTTGGTATCGCGCTATTGATATACCTATGACGAGAAGGTGATTCTTTTCTCATAATTATATTTGATAGTTAGAGAATATAATATTAGGTATGAGTTCTTAAAACTCACACTTATGGTAAGTTCATGACTCATAATCGTATGGTGGAACCCCTCAGCGAATGGACGACTTTGGTCTGACTAGGATAAGTTCCTAAACCCATATGATTGTGGTAAGTTTCTGAACTTATAACGTGTGGTATGTTTGATGAACTATCTCAGGGTATAGGGTTAGTTTAATATAGTGGGAGTTAATGGTGTTAGAGATGAACAGAATGATATGGTGAAGTTTTTGGAAATAGTTAAAGTGGATGAAGAAGAAAAGGAATATTCTCAAATCTACTAGCTATGCTAGATTTCGAAATTTATTGGAATCGTGCTAACAATCGCACTATTGTATTTTTGAAAAATATATTGGGTCAAATTGTTGAACCAATAAGTTTTTTTTTTTTTAAAAAAAATTCGATGATTTCTTATGTCTACGCTAATTGTTTCGGCTAGACAAATGATTTGAAAAAAAATATCCAAAGAGTTTTATTAATCCATCATTAATATGATGTATATATGACAAATGATGACATTCTCAACGGATTGTTAAAAACAGTGCGGTATTATGCGTCATAAAATAATTTTCAATACTTTAGTAAATAAAGAAGTGTCAAAAGCCATTTGAATCGGCTAGACACAGAATCATATATTTCTTTTATATTAAGATTTTGAACTGTCCAGCTAAATTGATTGAGTATGGACTCCAGATTGAATAAGAACTTCCTTATAATGGAATTATTTTATATTGCGTCCTGGGGACGGCAAAGAGGAACTGAAATAATTGTTCCGCATAGATAGTGTTGATCGACACAGAACATCCAAAATGGAAAATTCTGTTTGCGCTTTATAGCGGTGACGATGAACGTAAATGTCGTTCAAATTTATATTGCGTCCTGGGGACGGTGACGATGAACACAAATGTTGTTCAAATTGTGCTGAATGGCAGTGACGAGGAATGCAAATGACGTTCTAATATGGATCAACACAGGACATAACAGGCTAACCACCTATATGTCCGTAAGATATGTCGGTTTACAGATAAAATGTCTGTTGAAACCTTTTCAGAAATAAGTTTATGGTCTTTATGACTTTATTATGATACAGAAAGTTTTTTTAAGCGAATCTTTTGGATTCATGAATTATTCATATTGCTTCACAATTATCGATCAATTGTGGAGAATTTCTATTTTCCGGAGGTTGGGTATAGAAAGAATGAAATTTCTTAAGAGGAAGTAAGTCGCTGAATACGAAAATGGTTTATGAATCCATGAAGAAGGAAAAAGACAGAGTTATGAGGAAAAAAAAAATTCAAATAATGAAAATTGATAAGAAAGTCACGTGACATTTGAAACGTGAAAGAATGAAAAAAACATAAGTCTGAGAATTATAGGGCTTTTATAAGAATATGAAGAATGTAAGGGTTCAGAAATACCCTTAGAAAAAAGAAGGGGACATTAAGAAATAAATAATACTCGTAATATAATCGAGTAGGATTATAGAAACTATAAGAATTTACTAAGGAAAGGAAGAAGATAGGTGATATAAAACCTAAAAAAAATGTACGTTGAAATAATTCAACGATAAGGTAATGAGAAAGAATGAGATCTGAACCAATTGAGAAGGATTCGGTATTGTGATTCCGGGGACGGAATCCTTATAAGGGGGGAAGAATGTAAGAACCCAGATTTTTGAGAATTATTAAAATAAGAATTAAATAAATAAAATTCTTATTAAATGATATATGGTGGGATATTATTACATACGTGAGTAAGAACTATGCAATATGTGATGTTTATGTTAATAAATATATTAGAAGTATATATTTATTACTTGTAAATAAATTGTAGGAGCAATTTATTAAAGGTAATGAGATGGCTAAAAATTAAAATAATTTATTTTAATGTGGTAATTGGTGGCATTAGATATACTTAATGTATAACCATAATTTTATTAAAGAAATCATATATTAGATTATTGAGTGTAATGTATGCATGTTTTAATGTAGTGAATATATTATAATATTTACTGCAGTTAAATTGTTGAAAACAATTTATAGAAAGGAAAAGGGAATGATTAGTTTAAGTATACAAATATTATGGTATACTTTAATTAAAAGATATTAAAATAAATTCTATCATTGAATTATTTTAATAAAGAGAGAATATTATTTTAATGATATATGTAAATAAATTGATAAAAACAATTTATAATGTGAAAGAATAGATTTATTATTTATTTTCCTTATGTGATGTGAGTGCATTACATGGACTATTTGCAAGGTGATAAATATATATAGTTATGTTGTATATATTTATTATGTGAAGAAATAAAATCATGATGAACAATTTGATAAAGAATTACAGGATGTGGTTTAAGTGTATAATATTTATATATACTTTATCTAAGGATATTAGAATAAATTCTTAAATGAATTTATGTCAATAAGACAAGGATATTATATTATAATATCTTAGGTAAGCAAATAATTATATTTGCATGGAAAATTATGTGTGGCATATTTATTTTAGTAGTTATAAAATAAATATGTAGATAAGGTATGTTATGTTTTATTTTGGGAATATGTAATTTATATAACAAGATAGGTTATATAATTATATGATTCCTATTGGGTGAAAGTATTAAGTTGATGAATTAGTAATTTAGGATGTTAAAACCTAGTTACTCATTATTGAATAAATAATATTCAATAAAAACCTTATTAGAATTATTGGGCATTGGGTTGATTTAAATTTGGTCAATTCCTATTCTACCCAAGTTACTATTAAAAACTTAATCTCCAAGCCTATTTTCCCTTCATGTTGCCGTGTGTGTGTGAGAGGGGAAAGAGGAGTAAAATCTACACCATCTCTAAACTTAGGCACCAAGGATATTTGACTTAGAAAAATTACAAAAGTCTCCTCCTTCCTTCTCTCCCTAACCGTAGCCTCCCTCTCCCAAATTTCTTGGAAATTAAATTTTTCAAAGTATGGTATAGTGAAGAATTGTGTGCCTGAGGGAGCCTTAGCTAAATTGGATTCAAGAATTAAGTAAAGTTGAAGATAGCAAGACTTGGATTTATGAAAGAAACAGAGCATAAGGTATAAATTTATGCTCAATTTTGATTTTAATTGAAGCTATAGAATATATAATTTTCTATTGCTAAACTGGAGATTTTTAGAAGTTTTGTAGCTTATGAGATAATTTTTAATGGGATTCCGTTATAAGGAATCAAGTTTTAAATTATGTATGGTTATATATCATGGGAATTGATTTTGAAGTTGAAGAACAAAATTTAAATTTTGTTAGTAAGCTTTAATTTACTAAAAATCATTTTAGTTTGCTTTTATGCTTGAATTATTATTGGAATGATGGGATTTAGAGACTTGGTGGCTAGGTTGGTTGTGGAATGATATAAGTATGAGAATTATGTATAATCGCTAACAAATCGATAAGAAATCGAGTCGAACGAATAACACACGTTATGTGTTCGATATATGGCCTTAAAGAACCAACGCGGCTAAAAACTTGAAATTTAACGAAGTCGACACTTGGAACAAGTCTTATTATGTTAATAGAGATTTATTTGTAAAGAAAGTCGGGTTAGAACGGAGCGAGGCGAGTTTTGAACGTTAATCGCAAAGTTGAAAAACTAGTGCGAACAGCCTTTTTGGACGCATTATTTGAACAGCTTAAAATACCCAAATATCAGTGGTGATATTTTTTAAAAATACTTTGATATGCCAAGTATAACATATCCAAAAATCAGATTAATCCGATAAACGAGCAGCGCGTACGAAAATCGCGAAGTGGCTGCGTTGATAAGAAGTCGAGCAGATTTCAGCACGCCGCCGTGCGCGGCAGCGCCCGCTCGCGCGCGCCCGTCGGCGGCAGCGCGGCGTTGGGCTGAAAACGTGTTCTGACATCATTTTTAAGCGTGATTTTGACGAGCTTTCGTGATCCGTTTTCAAAGTTTAAAATTTTTCTAAAATACTATGACATGTGGTCTATAACATGCCCGAAAAATTTCTGTTATATGACTTATGATTTGAAAATTAAAAATGAGCGAACATGCATGTCAGAACTTAAAATTTGGGCGACGCCGAGCGGCGACGCGCCGAGCGATCTTGACGTTCGACGTTTCGAATCGCGTTCCGGCGAAATAATAAGTCATAATAAATCTAATAAAGTCCTACGGGACAAGATTTGACTATAAATGATATTTTGTGCCGAAAAACATTCTTTCGGGCATAAATAATGCAATAAAAATATGTAATAAATATAAAGTTACATATTTAAGCGAAATAAAAACCAAGGTTGCCTATAAAATTATTTTGTGGTGCAACGAAAAGTGAGAGACCTGTAAAAATTTGTATTAATCATAAAAATATTATTTTGAGGTTTTCGGAGTTCAAAATGAGATTTTTGAGCTAAAATTTATATAGCGGTATATATATGTATATTTAATATATATATACATATCTAGTGAAAATGTGAAACAAAAAGCGTGGAACCGTTAAAAATAATATAATGGTCCTAAGAGTAATGAAACGAATGTTTTCGAAATTCGAAACGAAGATTTTGAATAAAGAATTTCCTAATGAATATATATTTAATATAAATATATATAGTGAAAATGCGAATATTCGTAAAACGAGAAATGAAGCAAATGTGCGGACATGATAAAATGTTTTTAAATGAGTTAATGATCTGAGTTAACTCATGAGTGGACAAAAAGTTATAAAAATTATTTAAATCAAGAAATTATATAGTAAATTGAATTTTTACTATAAAAGATATATAATATCTGTTTAAAACCTGAATTCACAAATAAAGGTAAAAGATATTCCTAACGTGGAATATAAATGATTTAAGCTTCGATATGTAAAATATTTACATGTTAAAATGTGAGGGGCCTTTATTTGACTTAAAAAGATTAAAACGAATTAAGTTAATATTCGTTTTGAATAAGAATGATTAATGTTAGTTTGTATAAAACTAATAATTATTATTGATGAATATACATGCATATTTAGCGACATATTTAGTTATCTAATATGTGTGCGCATGTAATAATAATTCTGTAGGAATTGTGGAGAAACTCTAAGTTAACTTTTAGCGGTAATCTCCAATCAAGGCAAGTTTTTCCAGTTCTGTTATGTTTGTGGATTGTATGCGATTATATGGTGAGTTGTATACCATGTTTATTAAATTGTTAAAGTCAAAATATGACTAAGTCAATTGGGTTATGGAACTCAATTGCTATATGTGATCTGTGATAGCATGTGTTGTATGAGAATGTAAGACGTAAAAAGGCATGTATAAATGTATTGCATGAAATTATAGAACTGTCATATGTCTAGTAGAAGATTTATTGATACATGTAGAATATGCATAGTAAAGAAAGTATGTTGCATATAGAGTTGTGTGTTATGTGAAACATGATAGACTGTTAAATTTGCTGGGCCGTCGAGCTCAATCTTGCAAACATAAATATTTTGCAGGTTAATGATGTTATGCAATATTACTTGCTATTCGGATGAAGAAGATTGATGGATGTGCGAAATGGATACATTTCCTTACCTTAGAAATGGTAGAAACCTATGTTTGATAGTTTTGATATATGTAATCAACAACTATGTATAGTTTAAAACATTCAATAAAGAACATTCGTGTTAGATGTATTGCAATGAATATTTTATTTAATAAAGGAATATAGTGACATTACTATATAAGAAAGAATTAATATTGAGTTATATATATTAATATAACTTTGATAAGAGAAATCATTAAATAAATATGATTTCATTATAAAAGAGAATTGTAAAGGTTGAGATTCAGGGAACGAATGAATGGAATAAAAGAAAAAAAAATTATTCTGCATTTTTAGCTATTTTAACATTAAATAATGTTTTAAAAGCTAGAACAAGATAATATTAACGCACAAGATCGGGAAGAGAAATAGACCCGATTTTGGGATCGTTACAAGTTCCTAACTAATTAATGTGATATAACGAACTAGTATAATATAATATATGTATATCAAAATAACTGATAGCAATAGTGGGTGTCAGTTAATTCCCCCAATGTATTTAATTGCTCCCACTCCCTAAGGCCTTGTTTCTTTTGTTCCCTTTTATTCCTTTTTATTATTATTTTAATTAAAGTGTTTATTACATAGTTTATTTGTCACACTTTAATTAATCAAATAATCATTATTTAAATCAATTAAATAAAAAATAATATTACACATTAAATCACATCATCACATAATTAAAATTCTTATTTATTAATTATGTCAAATCATTAAATCTCTAATTAATTATTAAATTAATTAGAATAATATTATGCTTATTAAATAATTCATTTAATTAAATAAACTCAATTAAATTCATACTTTCAACTATAAAAATTCTCCACATTAATTTAATCAATGCAAAACATATAATTAAATTAATCTACTACAATTCTATCAAATGATTATTTAATTCAATAAATAAAGCATCAAAATATTTATTTAATGTAATAAATATTTAAATTAAATAATAAAATTCTCGTTTGTCATATCTTTCCCCCCTTAAAAGGATTCTGTCACTAGAATCACAGATATCTATTCTAAACAGTTATTCTTTTTGACTCTCGATAGTCGATACAGAGACTTATCGATCTATCCTTCTTCTTGACAAACAACACTGGTTCTCCCCCGCGAGACACACTCGGCTGAATATATCCCTTATTTAGAAATTCTTGCAGTTGTATCATCAATTCCTTCATTTCTACCGGCGTCATACGATATAGGGCTTTTGAAATCGATGTAGTTCCCGATTCTAAATCTATCACGAATTTAATTTTTTTGTTTAGCAGAAGGCCATACAGATCGTCTAGGAATACGTCTTGAAATTCTCTCACTATTGGTATATTCTTTATTTCTACTCCCTTTTTTGAGTATCTACGACATAGGCGAAATAACCTACACATTCCTTTATTAGCAATTTCTTGGCCTGCATCATTGTAAGGCAACACGATTGTCTAAGAGACGAGCTACCATTAAACAATACCCTAAACTGGTTTGGATTATGAAGATTCACACTTT
This sequence comes from Panax stipuleanatus, assembly GCA_020205555.1. Classification (NCBI taxonomy): domain Eukaryota; kingdom Viridiplantae; phylum Streptophyta; class Magnoliopsida; order Apiales; family Araliaceae; genus Panax; species Panax stipuleanatus. The sequence goes on from CM035117.1 coordinate 72,645,229, forward strand.
TCTTTTAGAAAGTAATTACAGCAACGTGATTATATAACTAATCTATTCCTAATATTACATCAAACTTTCTCACTCTTATCGGAATCAAGTCCACGCTTAGTTTATATCCCCCAATCTCTGCGCAACAATTTCGGCATACAAACTCTATGGGGATTACTTCTTTAATCTTAATTTCTATATTTAAAGGATTTCCTAATCGTTCTTGGGGTGAATTTAGTTATTTCACAAATTCTTTCAACACAAAGGAACATGTAGCACCCGAATCAAATAATACATACACATTTATATATTAATTAGGACAGTACCGGACATTAATACTCTGAACGCCATTGCATCGTGCACCATAACGTTGGTCGTATATAGTATTGGTTCACTAGATTGAGCTAGTTCAATTATCGTCAGCTTCCCCCTAAGGCTTCCTTTGTTGCTGCCTTCTTCTTTCATTCCTTTGTTTGGGCAGTTCTTATACTGATGCCATGTCGATCTGCACGCATAACATCCTCGGATCTTCTTTTGTTATGGGCAGTTCGGCAAAATATGCCCTTTCTGGCCGCAGTTATAGCAAACGCCTCATCCCTTCTAGGACTCTCCTTGATGACTCTTTCCACATTTTGGACACGCCTTGTCCTTTTTCTTGATTCCTTCCTGGTGACTTCCCACTAGATTGTTGTTGGGGTTGTTGTCGTTTTTGTTATCCCGTTTTCTCTTGTTTTTGTTTCCCTCCTGTTTGCTTTCTTCTGAAAATTACATATTTGACGTTCTTCAAATTCATACGCCAAACACTCTTGAATCTTCTCCTGCCTAGGACAATTAGGAGAAATATGACCCTTCTCCCCGCACTTATAACACACATATTTTTCTTTCAAGCACACTCCAACGTGGTTCTTTCTACATTCCTTACAGGCTTCTACATTCTTCTTTCGTGATTGTCTCTCGTCTCTTACATATTTAACCTTATTCCATTTCCTTTTGAAATTCTTACTACTACCACTACTACTATCTTCTGCCCTACCTTCTTTTGTTTTCTTTGAAGTATTAATCTCTCCTCCTTTAGTCAAATTAATTTCTTTTTCTACCTCTAAAATTTCATCTGTCTCCTTCTAAAATCATTAATTCCTTCTTCAAAAGCACCAACTATTAGATGTACCAATTGTTGCAATGGTTCCTGATTCAATTCCCTATCTCCATCATCCGTTGTTTGACGAGTCTCTTCTCCTTGGGGTATCGACATTACTGTATAGAAACAAAATGGTATTCTCATTCCTTTGTTAAGCATCTAATCATTCTTAAGACTTCTTACGACGTATAAATTATATTATGTTCTCCCTTACTATTAACAAGCACATTCAATAAATATTTTATATTAAAATACATCGCATGAGAATATGTTACATTATATGGCATTCAGCTATTAACGTTATCATTTATCCCCCAATACAACAACAGATGGGGATTACTAGCATACTACTCCTCTAACAAGTACATAAATCGGGGTTTACACAAACCATTCCATGCCTTTCACAAAGGTTTACACACATTAGTTATGTCATCATTTCATTAAATACCTAATTACCCTTCCTTCTTCCTTAACTCCTTTTTTAGGGCCTCCACTTAATCTTCCATCCTTAATCGCTTTCTAACTTCATCCTCCCAACATGTTTGCTTCACTTCGTTACTAATATGAAGGTCTCAAACTTTCGCCTCCAACTTCCGCATCTTATTCTTCATTTTTGAATTTTGAGCTACTAAGTTACTCATATGTGCCCATATCTGAAAGAAACTTCTCGCCGCGAATTTTTTCTCGGACTCTGTCTCTGACTCCATTCCCTCATCTATATTCTTACTAGGTTCTCCCATCGTTGACATCCTATAACCACAAACATCAACAAACAAACAACAACTTTATTAGTATTTCTCAATAAAATAAAAATTCATTGTATGAAATGACAATATATTTCATAACACTGCTAACTCTCTAAGAAAACTCTACATGAGTTTTATCTCATTCTATTCCCTAAATCTCTTTTAAGGTTATAGCCTAAGGACTCTCGCTCCTAAGGTTTATAACCTAATGCTTTGATACCAACCTGTGACGCCCCCAAATTTAGATACCTGTACCTCGAATCTGGTGCTCACGTTCTAACTTATACAATATACTAATAACACATTCAACGGAATAATAGAATAATTTACGTTGATATAATATAAATATTCTCGTCCCAAATCTCGTAACCATGACTACTACAAATACATAACTTAAACTGTAACATAACTTAATACATACCACTAATTAAATCTTAATACAATATAAGGATAACATCCTAACATAAAAGAACAGAGCTAATCCATAGCCTTGTCTTTGCCTTCGTACCTTTCTGAGGGTTCGCACTGCTCTGCCTTAACTAAAATATTTTAGAAAAGCAAGAATGAGCAGTAATTTTGCTCAGCAAGTAATATAACAATAAGGGTAAATTGGCATAATATAAAGTTCATAATATCAAGGTTTTAATAACGACTGATAGCTCAAGAATCTAATTAAGGATGTTGTGAACAAAATAGATACAAATGGATTCTAAATCTATTATGTGAAGTCAATAAAGAACCACTACGGGTCTAGAAGTTATTAAAGGATTCAAAGGTTTCAACAATTTCAAGTGAATGAATACATATCACTAAGTGTCACTGTGGACCAAGAATTAATAGAAGAATCCAACGATTTCACAATTTCAAGTTAATAAATATTGAATACTGAGTAGTCGCTATGGACCATGAACTCCTACTATGATTTATAGTATTACACTGATAATTCATGATGTTCAAGTACAATAGGTGATCACCTACCGTACCTGATGTTATGCATAACGTACCCTGCGGATGTCGGTACTCTGACTATATACAGTTTCCCCTTCTATGAGGGTTGTTCATCTCAGTAGATTATAAAAGTTCGCACCAAAGAAATTGGTTTGGATTGCTTTCTCATTTACAGACATCGTTCTAGCCGAATCGAATGGCATAGACGCTCATCAACACATTTAAGAACAATAATACGTTCAACAATTGTAGTAATATTCAAAGGATAGTTTTTAAAGATATAAATATAACTTAATTCAAGCTTCATAGTATGAATAATAATTTCCAAGAATTTAAATAACACAAGAATTATTTTGTTGAAAATTTTTCTTATAGGATCAATAAATGTACAAGCCCATACATTTGCTTACTATATATATGGTTAATATAACAACGATTAGAAACTCGCTTAATAAAAGAATATAATTCAGATACTTGCAAACTCATAGATTTCTTGCATAAAGTAAATGCATAGATTAAGATACTTGCTCCGTAACGAGTAAGGTTCGAATATTTGCACAATGGAAAGGTAGAGTTAAGAAACTTGCACAACAGAAGAGAAAAGTTCGGATACTTGCCTTTTGTGTAGATTACAAATTTATAGCTTAACGTCACCTTAAGATCCTATGTTATCATAGTTATGTATATATATACGTATTCATTAGTTATATGAGTTCTATACGTAACCCAACAATACTACACACAAATATTACATATGGTCAAGTACGTATGATAAATACGAACTCTATCTTTGTTATACAATTAAATCACATATTTGAACACTATCAAACCACGTAGTTTTGAAATCCACATTGTCTTTACTTTTGAAAACATATTTAGAAATCTTTTGTAAACTTTTAAAATCTTGGTTCCTTATAAACACTACACCAATCAACACTTAAAACATTGCTCACACCCTGTTTTAGAACTTAAAATATTAAGGTAAACATGTTGTCAGGTTCAGGTCACAGCTAAAACAATCAGGCCACTCTGCCCTGCGGCGCAGCTGGGCTGCAGTTTGGCCTGGAATGGGCACAGCTGCGCAGCTCCCTGGCCAGACCAGAGTTGAGTTTTGATTTCTTGATTCCATTTTAGTTTCTATCATGCATGGATACTAACACATATCATACACATATGTTAAGAGGTTTTGGGCTCTCCTAGAATCACTTCAAGTTCACTTTTACATTATGGTTTTATATGGAAGTTCTATTTAGGGTACACAAGTTTGTGAAATCAAAAGGCTAACTACATTAACCTTTTATCCATGTAAGGATGTTATACAATCTGTAATACGCATGATCACATGCATTAACTTCATTTATGCATAGTTAATGACGTTCCTCTCTTGAAAACTCATCTATCATCATGCTTGAATAACTTACCTTGTGTCTAACAAGATAAGTGCACATACTAGTTATGTTTAATGATATAAAAAGTACTAGCATGCAATCCTATAAGTTCAGAATATAGCTATACAAAAGGCTCGTACCTATTAGTTTTTAAAACTTAAAGTTTTCTTTCAAAACACATACTAAATCATACTATAGAAAGCCATTATAAGTAAAGCAACCTTAAACCACCTATCATATCTATTTTCATGCATAATTAAGCCACATACACATGCTAACAATATCAGAACTCAAAGGATACAAGTTTCGTCAAGGTTCATTTTTAAAACTTTAAGTTTTCTTTAGAAAATGTATACTAAAACAACTAAAGCAACTCATGTTATGCAAAGGAACTTGAGACCACATGTCATACCTATTTTTATATATAACTACGTGAAACTAATATGGTAGAGGTATCCTACTACAGTAAAAAGTCAGTGTCCATTTGTAGCAGCCGGTGCAGTAGCGTTGTTTGGTACTGTGGGAGTGGCACAGCTGCGCAGCTTCTGAACAGTTTTAGAAAAAGCAACCGGCGTAGCTGCGCTGGTTTGAACTGCAGAAGCGGCGCAGCTGCGCCACTCCTGGACAGTTCCAGGAACGACTCTACTTTTGTAGGACTTAGAAATAATTTAAGAAAGCCTTCAATTCAACATGCTTAATCCAACCACATTGACTCCATACATACATATAAGCTATGCTAACATCTTAACATCAATTCATAATTTAATTAACAAGTAATTTCTAAGAATTCTTTAGATTAAAATCAAGAACACATATATGGATATTACCTCCTTTAAAGCTTAAATTGATAATACTTGCTCCCAACTCAGATTGCTCACTCAAATTGCAACTCACTCTCTACTTGGAACTTATCAGACAATTTAGTAACATGAAGAATGAAGAGGGGAGTTTCAATATATAGCCAAACTATTACCCAATTTTGGGTTTTGCCCTAGGAATGAAACCAAAGGGAAGAAGAAGAAGCCATTGGATTGAAAGGAATTTGTGGAAAGATGCTACCAACTCCTCCCCCTCCATTCTCCTAACCATCATTAGCAATCAAGCTAGCCTTTTGTGATTCCCAGCAACGTAGGGATAGGCCATTGGCCTATATATGGCTATTAAATGAAATTGGACTATGAGTAGGGGACACGCAATATTACTTCCTATTTTAGCAACAAAATGAACCTCATATACTAAGGTTATTACTTTTGGCTCACAAGTGCAATTTTAATAAGTTAACATTATTATCTTGTGATAAGTTAAGGGTACATATACACATCATCATATAATCTATGTACACTAGTTTAGTCCAAATAATATTTGAGTTGGGCTAGAATATAATTTATTTGGGTACTAACAACCCATTATTTTCCATAAAACTTATTATTTAAATAATACCCAAATATCACAATGATCATTAATATCAAACATTTATTTTTTAAAAACTCTATTTGTACACCCAAGTAGTTAATAACGATTGGAAAAAGGGTTAGTTGGTAAAAAGGACTTACCAACTCCCACCAACTTAGTCCTTATTGTGACGTCCCAAAATTCGGTCTATCTTCACACCCGAATTTCGTACATCACGAGTACTCCTCGTTTCATACATACATCATTATATCATAAAGAATAATGATATATCTATTCAATTCCCACGTTCTATTACCTTAAAACCTCGTTCATTGCAAATAATGGTAATTACATTATTCTTTTCATCTTACAAGAGTGACTTGCATCCACCACCAAAGATATATGACAGTTCATTAAAATAATTTATAGTGTAATAACTAATCTACATTACAAGTCTTGGCTTGAGTCTTCACGCTTATTCATAAAATGAACAACACTTCAGCAAGACACCGGTCAGCTTGATTTTCACGGGATCCCTAAGTTCCTTCTAACATCATCCGCTGAAAATATTTTTTTATTTAAAGCAAGTGTGAGCATTCAATTACTCAGCAAGTCATAGCAGTTGAGTAATAACAACTCAAGATTCACATATTCTTTCAAAATCTTCAATAACCGAACAATGGTTAGGAAACAGCTCGAATAATAGGAATACATTCTGATTCCTATCATTTTAAAACATTTGTTACATTTACTTTGTCATACTTTCATTTTTCTACTCTTTCATATACACACTATCTGGCTAGAATCATTAGCACAGACTTAACAATAACGGTTCATGAATAAACAGAACTTCTTATCATTGAATAGTTTAATCACAGAACAGTTCATTTCACACAAACATTGAAGTGTTAAAAATTATGGCACAAGGCCTCATACATTCTACCACCTTGTACAAATATCACACATTTGCACATACAGAATACTTTCTCATGTTCAAATTTTGAGAAAGTTAAGAAACTAACATTCATTTGAAATATGAATAAAGTTAGGAAACCTTCCTTCACGCTGCATACTGCTTACACTATACCATTCATCGCAGTCTCTATATAACACATAAGGAATAACACAATACCAATTAGTCATATATATGACTTACGCATCGATTTAAACTTAACTTTACTTCTCGAGGTTCGTGTTCTTGTAATTTAAGCCTACACGACTAACTTTACTTTCATTCCTTCGGTTGTTATGACATACGGAGATGCCACAACCTTAAGATTATCTTTTATGATAGATTTACATTCTCATCTTCTTCTATAACATTTATACCTAGCACACATCGAGTCTCTAACAGTATTCAATATAGTACGCTGAGTGATTTTCCACAAACAACCAACAAACTAGTTTTCCGTCTCCTCTACAATGTCTTTCATAGCGAGTTAGATCGGTTGCTAGTTCATATTAACCATTGCTCTCTGAAGGAATCGTTTAGCCCAGATACCATATATCGACCATTATAGACTACGATTGTACCACAACTCAAATTTAACTTATCCGAACCATTAAAACTATAATGTTCGTTAAGTTAATTCTCATTTTATATCTTACAACATTCGATATATTTGTATCAAAATGTTATTCAAGTTATTATCATTAACTCGGCTTTCCAACGTTTACACGTTATTCATTACTCTACGTTTCTTTACGTTTAAACCATACACTGCGTGTATGCTAAGCACGTTTAACTTATGTGTACACTTAACACCTTCACGTCGGTTTAAGTGTTTTTACGTTTACTTCTCTTCCTACGTTCATATCGTTCGTCTTTTACTTTCATTCAACCTTTACTTAAGGTTTTAATCACTTTCAATAGTGATTCATTACGTGAACCTCACGTTCATTGCCCTACCTTAATGTCTAAGTCATACGGTTCGCTGTATGCTAAGACCGCTCATTCCTCACAACTACGTTGCGTTTACAGCGTTTATACGCTTTACACTTAACTTTCATTACGACATCATAACATTAAAATGTTATAAGTCACCCTCTTTATTCAACGTCCAAGGAATTACCATCATAGTAATCCCCCACGTTCATTTTAATGTGAACACGGTCCCCGGATATCAGTTACGTATTTCACGTTCGTCGTTTTATAACCTTTATTCGACTTTTCATCGTCAAACTCAAGGTTTTACTCATCATTCTAGATATTTCTTTTCATGAACATTGCATTCATGATTGCCACTTAATTACCATCCAAAAAGTCGGACAATAAAAATCTTTATTCGGAAAATTTGTACTTGAGGGCGTTGCGGTGCCACTCTTAGGCTTAAACTCAGGGCTGCGGCACTAGGTGGCAGTGCTTGGCATCTCGGGTAGGCGCTGCGGCCCCAATTCCTTAGGCTTGGGCGGCGCTGCAGCGCCGGCCCTGAGCCCTTGATTTTTTTTTTTAAAAATTCATTATGATTTCTTCCCGGGCTCATAATGCAATCGTTATAACTCGGAATTGGCTCGTTCCAAAGCCATTAGCTCATATATCTTACATACTTTGATTCTTTCTGGACAGAATAAGTTTTTAAATCCGTTAACGATAAATTCACCATTTAAATTTTTATTATGCGTTCGTTAAACGTTCGTGAATGTTCATAGCTCGCTTCTTCATTTTAAGTCAGAATTCGTCCGTTCTTGAGTACGCAACTCTTAAATACATATTTTTAAGATCTGCCATCGAAAACCAAGGTTTTCGAGTTAAACAGTGACTTTTGACTATCGTTCCGGGAATTCTACGATTTCGACGATTAACGTCTAATCCCGTAGTTATTATTTCAATTAGTCATAGCATAACATTACATTATGTAATTACGTATATATTACATATTACATTTATTTCTTAGAAATATTATCATGCCTCGATAATATTACTATTAAATAATAACTACCTTTAATTCACTTAATATTATTAATCTTGATAATATTTAATTCATTTCTTAGTATTATTAGTCCACTAATAACACTTTTATTCGCTTACTAATATCATTAACATCTTAATAATATTTTAATACTTTACTAATATTATTAATCTTCTTAATAATATTTTAATTGTGCATTAATATTATTGCTTTAATAATAATACCTTACTTATTCTTTAGTATTATTAATCAATTAATAATACTTTATTCATTTACTAATATTATTAACCTTTTAATAATATTTTATTCATTTACTAATATTATCAATATTTTATTCATTTACTAATGTTATTACATTTTTAATAATATTTTATTTAATTTCGAATATTATTATTTACTTAATAATATTTTAATCATCTAATAATACTTTAATATAATATTATTAATTTTTTAATAATATTTTAATCAAATATTGTTAATAATATATTAATCTAATATTATTAGTCATTTAATAATATTTTAATCATTTATTAATGCTTAAATCAAATATTATTAAACATTCAATAATATTTCAATAAAGTTTTAAATCTTAATATTTTTATATACATAAAAATATCAGATTCTTATATTACAAGTATCATAGTAACATTTTAATAAGTTATTAGGCAAATAAATAATTTATTTTAATTATTCACCCTTTATTAAACCACTTATTTAATACCCAATAAAAAGTCATAAATAATACTTCTTATTATAAATTATCAAAAAATACCCTCAAATAGTCAGAATATTATATATTAGGAGTATTCAAGCATTAAAATCACATTTTTCTTATTTATGACATCATTTAACTATTTATTTCTATTTATTCATAACTTCATCATTTTTAGGAAAAATAACAAACTGATTCCAAAAATTCTTCTTTTCTGGATTTGGACAGTGTATGACCCAATAATGATTCCCAAATTTTCCTCAAATTTTTGAACTTGTTTTACTATTTTTAAAGTGCCTAAAACTGCCGGATCTTGCAACATTTATCATAACTCGAGTTTCTATCCAAACATTATGCAATTTTCAGGGGATGTCCCTGTTATGTATATGTATTTCCTGTAGAAATTTCAAATTTTTCTGAGTTACACACAAAGCGATATTCACGTTTACTTTTAAAAGAGTCCTTTCTTGGAAAAGGCATAATTCCTATTCTATACATTGAAAAAGGTCCATTCTTTTTTTCAAATGTATATAACTCATCAAAGTACCTTTCTGATTTTTCTCAGAATTTTTAAGTACATAAAATGGACAAAAATATCCTTGGTAGAAAGTGGCCATAAATTGTCCACTATTTTTGTTCTATAGTGGACTATTTCAGCTCCAACACCCACCAAGGCTTGGAAAAATAGTGTTTTTGAGTACTACCACTTGGGTTAAGTACTTAACTTACATATCTAGCACCCCCCCCCCCCCCTTTGACAGATCACAAATCGGAGGTGTAGATCTCAAGTTATGGGTGATCCAAGTGAAGAAAAGCTAGGGTTTTTCACCTTTATGAACATAAGTTCATTGCTTCTATGGATCTTCATTCTAACAGTCAAGAGGGTTAAATCCTTAAATGAAACATAAATATCTAAGCGTTCTTGAGTCTTAGAACACTATCCCTCTAAAACTTTTACAATAAAACAAACTAACAAGAAGAAAAGATTAGTTTAGGATTTACCTTGATTTTCTAGCAAGCCTTCTTTTCTTTCCAAAGTAGTTAAGAAACTTTGGGTGCATGAATGATGAAAGCTCTCCTCTCTTTTTCTCTCAATATTTCGGCCACTCTCTCTCTTTCTCTCTCACTCTTGTTCTTCCTTTTGTTATGCTAAGAAGTGAAAGGAAAAAGAAATGAAATGAAAAATGAAATTAAGTGAAGTGTTAGTTGTTTTGGTAAGTAAAAATTAGATACACCATATATCTAACTATTATCCCCCATACTTCTTTTATCCACTAGACAATTACCATTATCACTTTTAATCTTATCTTTTAGGATTACAAGAATCTCCTAATCAAGATTTCCAACCAATGGGAGCTTGACACATAAGGGGGTGGAGTGGATTAGGAGATTAGTTAACATAATTAGAAGCTAAATCATCACATCACAAGGCCATTTTTGGTATGAAAAATCCGGCCATATCCCCCCTTTTTGTCCCCAATTTTTCTTTATTTTTAAATGTCAAATTTGTTTAATCAAATGTCCAAAATGTCCCTTAACAATTGGGCTAAAGTTTGGACTTCCAATTTAATTCTTGTGGGCTTTCTAATTAATTGTTTGGACCATGTAATAAACATAGTTTAACAATTTTAATATATATCACCCTAATTGTTTATTTAGGGTTTCTATTTCCAATCTTATAGAATTTAATTACTTACACATATCTCTTTAATTTGTATCCTAATTAGGTTTACTATAATTAGGTTTAAAATTATTAATCACTTGCAATAATAAAATTATCCACTTAAGTTAGTATAAATATTAAATACTAACTATTCATTATTACCATACCCTTAGGTTATTTAATTATCTCACCTAATGTATAATTAGGTTATGAAGCTTTTCTTTTTAATAAAATCTATATATATATATATATATATATATATCCATAACTATAGTATATATATTTATTTAGTCATACACCACTTCACGTATGTTATCACATATTAAATCACTATATAGCACAAAGTTTTAAATATCAATAATGTATATACATATAAAGTGACTTGAAATTCCTGGTTATTACATCCTCCACCCTTTATAATAAACACGTCCCCGGAATTACAAAATGTTACTCAAAAATATGTGGATAATTTTCCCTCATCTTTTTCTCGAGTTCCCACGTAGCTTCTTCAGCATTGTGGTTCCTCCAAAGAAATTTTACAGAATGTATAACCTTATTTCTTAACTGCTGCTCTTTTCTATCTAAAATTTCTAATGGAAGTTCCTTATATGACAAATCTTTTTCGACATGAATTGGTTCGTACGATATCACATGCTTGTAGTCAGGCTTATATGGTCGTAACACTGACACATGAAACATATTATGAATATGTTCCAGGTCAGAAGGAAGAGCTACCTCGTATGCCACTTCGCTTATCTTCCTCAAGATCTCAAATGGTCCAACAAATCTCAGACTCAACTTACCTTTCTTTGCAAATCTTATCTTCCCTTTTCAGGAAGATACTTTCAAAAATGCACAGCTTCCCACTTCAAAATCTCTCTTCTTGCGATGTAAGTCAGCATACTTCTTCTGGCAATCTTGAGCTGCTACCAGCCGGGCTTTTATCACCTTGATGATCTCTACTGTCTGTTGCACCAGTTCTAGTCCCAACAGCCTGCGTTCACCAACTTCATCCCAGCATAAGGGCGTTATGCATTTCCTCCAATACAGTGCTTCATAGGGTGGCATTCCAAAGCTGGCATGATAACTATTGTTGTATGCGAAGTCTACTAATGAAAGTTGATCCTCCTAGCTACCCTTGAAGTCCATCACACAAGCTCTGAGCATGTCTTCAAGTGTTTGAATCGTTCTCTCACTTTGCCCATCGGTCTGCGGATGATACGCGGTGCTCATCCGTAGCTGCGTCCCCATTCTTTCTTGAAGACTTTTCTAGAAGTTTGACGTGAATCGCGGATTTCTATCTGATACAATAAATATCGGTACTTCATGTCTTGAGATAATTTCTTTGATATATAATTTGGCTAGTTGGTCCAAACTATACATGATCTTGATAGGCAAAAAGTGAGCTGACTTCGTAAGACGATCTACAATCACCCATATGGCATCGTGCCCTTTTTGCGTTGCTGGAAGTCCTACCACAAAATCTATCATGATGTGCCCCCATTTCCATTCTGGAATTTCTAACGGCTGCAGTAATCCACTCGGTCGTTGATGCTCAGCCTTAACTCTCTGACAAGTTAGACATCTGCTGACGTATTCTGCAACCTCTCTCTTCATGTTTGGCCACCAAAAGTGTTGACGCAAATCTTGATACATCTTTGTGCTTTTTGGGTGTATCGAGTACCTCGTACTGTGCGCTTTTTGGAAAATGTCCTCTCTTAGTTCTAGTACTGACGGTACCCAAATTCGTCCTTTGAATCTCAGCAGTCCGGTGCCATCACTCTTGTATTTCAATTCGTCGCCTTCAGTTAACTGCTTCTTGATGTTGTCACAATCTTCGTCCTTCTCTTGTGCCTCTTTAACCTTATCTAATAAGGTCGGGCTTGCTGCTACTGAAAATAATTTTTCATTGGTCTCCATCAGATACTTAATTTCCAATTCCAGTCGTTTGAAATCTTTCACTAACTCGTCTTGAATGGTCGATTTCAGTAACTTCTCCCTGCCTTTTCTGCTCAGGGCATCTGCCACTACATTTGCTTTGCCTGGATGGTACATAATCTCAAAATCATAATCTTTGATCAATTCTAGCCATCGGCGTTGCCTCATGTTTAGCTCCTTTTGTGTGAAGATATACTTCAGACTTTTGTGATCCGTATATATCTCACACTTCTCGCCATACAAATAATGCCTCCAAATCTTCAAGGCAAAAACTACCGCTGCTAACTCCAGGTCATGAGTTGGATAACCCTTCTCATAGTCCTTCAGCTTACATGAAGCGTACGCAATAACCTTGCCGTGCTGCATCAGTACACAGTCACGACCCTTGTGTGACGCATCACTATACACTATAAATCCTCCCGTGTTGTCTGGTAAAGCCAACACAGGTGCTTAACTGAGCCTCTTCTTAAACTCCATAAAACTCTCCTCATATTTCTCGGTCCAAAGGAACTTCACCGTCTTTCTAGTAAGGTTGGTCATGGCGATGCTATCTTTGAAAAATCCTGGATGAATCTCTGATAGTATCCTACTAATCCCAAGAAACTACTGATCGCTGTCGGCATCTTCGGCTGCTCTTAGTTGATAACCACTTCTACTTTTGTCGGATCCACCGAAACTCCATCATTGTCGATAACGTGACCCAAAAACTGCACTCTTTGCAACCAAAATTCACACTTGGAGAATTTTGCATACAACTTCTCCCTCCTCAACGTCTCTAACACTATTCTTAGATGTTCAGCGTGCTCTTCCTCTGTCTCTGAATACACCAGAATGTCATCGACGAATACGACAATAAACCTATCCAAATACTGCTTGAACACTCTATTCATCAAATCCATCAATGTTACTGGCGCATTCATCAACCCAAATGACATTACCAGAAACTCAAAGTGTCCATACCGAGTTCTGAATGCCGTCATCAGAATGTTCTCCTGTCTCACCTTCAATTGGTGATAACTGATCCTCAAATCGATCTTTGAAAAGTACTTCGCCCCCTTTAACTGATCAAATAAATCGTCAATCCTGGGCAATGGGTACTTGTTCTTAATTATGACTTTGTTCAACTCTCGTTAGTCGATACAAAGCCGTAATAACCCATCTTTCTTCTTTACGAATAAAACTGGCGCTCCCCAAGGTGATACGCTTGGTCGAATGTATCCCTTATCTAACAACTCTTGTAGTTGAATCATCAGTTCTTTTATTTCTATCGGAGCCATACGATATGGCGCTTTGGATACCGGTGTTGTCCCTGGTGCCAAATCAATAACAAACTCTACGTCTTTATCCGATGGAAATCCCAGAATCTCATCTGGGAAGACATCAACGAATTCCCTTACAATAGGTATCTGACCTAGTTCACCCTCGACTCTGCGAGTATCCACAACGTGAGCCAAATAACTTATACAACCCTTCCTAAGCAACCTCTTTGCTTTCATCGTCGTCAGACAATAAGATTGTCTCGACAATTTTCTACCATAAAATACCACCTTCGACTTATTCGAAGTCTTTAGGTGTACGCACTTTTTCTTACAGTCAATGATCGCTCAGTGACTCGATAACCAATCCCTCCCGAAGATTACATCAAACTCTCCAAGACGAATCGGTATCAAATCTACGTTAAGCTTAAACCCTCTCAAATCAGCACAATAATTCCTATGAATGTAGTCTACAGGGATAATTTCTTTGTTCGCTACTTCTACATTCATTAGGTGTTCTAATAGTTCACGAGGTAAATTTAATCTTTAAGCAAATTCATCAGATGCAAAAGAACATGAAGATCCCGAATCGAATAACACATAGGCATTTATATCGTTGATCAAAATAATACCTTACACCACCTCCCTGGATGCCACGACATCTTGCACTGTCATGTTGAGGGTCCTTGTTATTGGCTTGTTTTCTGGTCCTCCATTGGTTGCCCTAGTGTTGTTGCCCCTATTGTTGCTTCCGCCATCCGTGCTTTTCTTCTTTGGACAGTTCTTGATCCGATGTCCCGCTTCTCCACAATTAAAACAACCTCCTTTCTTCGCCTTAGGACAATTGGGTGAAATATTCCCTTCTTGTCCACAGGTATAGCAGACCATTTTTCCTTTTATGCACTCTCCCGAGTGACCCTTTCCACAATTCCCACATACCTGCTTCTTCTACTGCACGCTCTCTTGCTGAATATCGGAATTGCTACCCCCACTACTCCATTTACGCTTCTTGTTGTTGCTGCCACCACTGCTAATATTCAAATTTCCTCCTTCTACCTTTTTCTTGTTCTTTTCCCGATTATATTTCGAAACCGCTTCACTCCCACCTTCAGCAATGAGATCTTTCTCCAACAAAGTTGAGAACGACTTAATTTGTAAAACCACTACCTTGCTATAGATCCATGGCTTTAACCCATTTTTGAATCTTCTTGCCTTCCTCACCTCAGTTTCCACCTAATGTGGAGCGAATCTGACCAATTCATTGAATTTTACAGTGTACTCTGCCACTAACATATTTTCCTGTTTCAACTCCAAAAACTTGACCTCCATTCTCTCCTGCGTACTCTCAGGGAAGTAGTTCTCAAAAAATAACATCTTGAATGCTTCCCACGTCACGATAACAGTTCCGACTTTGCTCTAGTTGGCTTACCACCAAAAGTTAGCCTCACCTTTCATTAAGTAGGTAGCAAAAATTATCTTCTGGTCCTCAGCGACTCTAGCAATAACAAAGGCCTTTTCAATCTCCTTTATCCACTTCTGGGCCTCTATCGGGTCTGCTATTCCCCTAAACTCCGGCGGTCCTACTGCCTTGAAGTCTTTAAAATTGGCTAATTGGTTTTCTGTCTGGTTTTCTGCGGTTGGTGTTTGATTCCTCATAGCTTTTGCCATCATGTTAATATAGTCTTGCATTGGGTTTGGTTGAGCTCCCTCTTCATTGTTAACCGACTCTTCGATCTTTCAGTTTTGTAGTACTCGTCTGGGCGGCATTATCTAGTTAAACCAAGTTCTAACATATTACTCTGGTTTTATTATCATATAAGTATTTAGTAGGTAATACAATACTGCATTCGAACAATCACATGATCATCATGTGAGAGTTTTAGATACCAAACTTTTGAATTCTGCTTCCCCGATTAGTGGGTTAAGTTTGCTAAAAAAAATACTGATTTAGTTTACTAAATTTTCATAACATTAAATAGAAAATTTACTATATAAATTCTCAAACACATATCATAATAATGTATTTATATTTATATACCAATGTTTTAATACAGACCGACTAAACATTTGGCATACTTCTATAAATGCTCAAGGCATAAACTGCCCACCATCAACTATCCTCTAATGGACAATAAGCGAGGATTCACTACCCTATACCCCTCTATCAAAACAAAAGTTGGGGTCTAACTGCCATCCTATGCATACAGCAAAGCATAAGGATTTACAACAACTAAATTGTCCCTATTAGAAACAAAAAGTGGGACTATATTGAACATGAATACAAATCAACACCTGCCCTCACTGCTGGAGGGCAGCTCCATCCATTTGGCGTTGAACTGCATAAAGGCGATGTCTAAAGCTCGCTCTAAAGTACATATCCTCACATCTTTAGCTACCACCTCATCCCTCAACTGTCCTAGCTGTAGCTCTCTCTACTCCAGCCTCCCTTGCAACTCGGCTAAGTCAGCCTGGGCCTGGTAAGCGACGTCCTTGTACTGCTGCTCAGAAATTTGGAGGGTGTGGTTTTGCGCCTCCACTTGCTCAGCCCTAACCACTAGCTCGACGTTCCTTGCCAGCAAATCTCCTATCACCTCATGCTCCATGGGCTCCTCACTAGAGTCCCTCGGCTCCTGGTTCACTGAGTAGCTATCTTGACTCTCGTCAGCCATCTTATGACCACACTAAACAATCAAAACAACATCAGTACCACAATAAAATATATTCATTGATGAAATGAATTGATATTTTATTCAGTACAACTAAAACTCGATGGATCTCCTCAACCCATCACCTACATACTCTATATGGGTTTTCTACTAAGGTTATAGCCTAGGTTTCGTATTTCTAATGTTTATAACCTACAACGGTGATACCAACCTGTGACACCCCCAAATTCGGGTTTCCTAACCTCGAATTCGATGTTCACGATACTCAACAACAAACATACTTTTTAACTAATGCGGAAGAATAAACATACATTATTTATCATAATAGTAATAAAGTCTTACAATCATAGTCCCAAGGTTCTTTAACCTTAAATTAAAACATACTCTTAATACTATAAAGAGTCTACATAACCAAATAGCATTTAAAATAAACTAGTACATAAACCTTCTCAAACATCTACTCTTGAACCTTCCCTTTTCCTTTCTCCCCATTGGACGTTTCTGCCATAGCTGAAATAAATGTCATGATATAGCAACGGTAAGCAACTAATTTGCTTAGCAAGTTTATACACAAGGGAGATATATCATGATTAGAAAGAAGTTTCGCTTTCAATGTTCAACAACAGTATAAAATTGTGAAGGAACATGAATTAATAGTCAACAATTGAATATTCGAAAAATTGAATAACAGGTACTGAGTGGTTTGAAATAACCATGAACATTTGCCAAGGTTCTCAGCATTTAAACTGGACATTTTAATAAGTTTTGGTAATCAAGGGGATCAGCCTTTCATACCCCGGGATTTATGCATAAACACTTAATAATCCAACATTGATATCATGCTTTAATCAAATTCGTCCTTTTCTCAGCCAAGAGTTCTTACCATATCAATTTAATAAAAACAGCTCTTAAAACACATTTGATTTAACAAATTTAGACTTACTTGATCAAGCTGATACAATTAACATAGATCTATCTCATAAACAGTTCATGAATAAAAGAACTTTAATTTAATTCACAGTTCAATAATAATAGAACATGAATTCAATTGCTTAAAGTGCGAATCTGAATAATCAGTATAGATGTGAATAATCAACTAACATGCTTCGAAAATAATAACTCGAGTTTGAGTTAGGGAACTTGCTTCGTTTGTAGGCTACTGCTACGCAATTAAATTCTATCCGCTAGGCAGTTTAATTATCTTCTTTTGAGAGACCTATAGTTATTCTTTCAATTATCCACAACATAACATTACATTATGTAATCACATAAATATTACATATTACATTTAGTTCTTAGAAATATTATCATGCCTCGATAATATTACTATTAAATAACAACTTCCTTTAATTCACTTAATATTATTAATCTTGAGAATATGTAATTCACCTCTTAGTATTATTAGTCCACTAATAACACTTTTATTTGCTTACTAATATCATTAACATCTTAATAATATTTTAATACTTTACTAATATTATTAATCCTCTTAATAATATTTTAATCATGCATTAATATTATTACTTTAATAATAATACCTTACTTATTCTTTAGTATTATTAATCAATTAATAATACTTTATTCATTTACTAATATTATTAACCTTTTAATAATATTTTATTTATTTATTAATATTATCAATATTTTATTCCTTTACTAATGTTATTATATTTTTAATAATATTTTATTTAATTTTGAATATTATTATTTACTTAATAAAATTTTAATCATTCAATAATACTTTAATCTAATATTATTAATTTTTTAATAATACTTTAATATAATATTATTAATAATATTTTAATATAATATTATTAATAATATTTTAATCTAATATTATTAGCCATTTAATAATATTTTAATCATTTATTAATGCTTAAATCAAATATTATTAAACATTCAATAATATTTTAATAAAGTTTTAAATCTTAATATTTTTATTTACTTAAAAATATCGGATTCTTATATTACAAATATCATAGTAAAATTTTAATAAGTTATTAGGCAAATAAATAATTTATTTTAATTGTTCACCATTTTTTAAACAACTTATTTAATACCCAAAAATAAGTTATAAATAATACTTCTTATTATAAATTACCAAAAATACCCTCAAATAGTCAAAATATTATATATTAGGAGTATTCAAGTATTAAAATCATATTTTCCTTATTTATGACATCATTTAACTATTTATTTATATTTATTCATAACTTCATCATTTTTAGGAAAAATAACAAACTAATTCCAAAAATTCTTCTTTTCTGGATTTGGACAGTTTATGACCCAATAATGATTCCCAAATTTTCCTAAAATTTTAGAACTTGTTATACTATTTTTAAAGTGCCTAAAACTGTCGGATCTTACAACATTTATCATAACTCGAGTTTCTGTCCTAACATTATGAAATTTTCAGGGGATGTCCCTGTTATGTATATGTATTTCCTATAGCAATTTCACATTTTTATGAGTTACACACAAAGAGATATTCACGTTTACTTTTAAAAGAGTCCTTTCTATGAAAAGGCATAACTCCTATTCTATACATTGAAAAGGTCCATTCTTTTTCTCAAATGTATATAACTCATCAAAGTACATTTTTGAATTTTCTCAAAATTTTTGAAGTATAAAAAATGAAGGAAAATGCCCTTGGTATAAAGTGGCCAGAAATTGTCCACTACTTTTGTTCTATAGTGGACTATTTCGGCTCCACACTGACCAAGGCTTGGAAAAATAGTATTTTTGAGTGCTACCACTTGGGTTAAGTACTTAACTTACATATCTAGCACCCCCCCTTTGACGGATCACAAATCAGAGGTGTAGATCTCAAGTTTTGGGTGATCCAAGTGAAGAAAATCTATAATTTTTCACCCTTTATGAACATAAGTTCATTGCTTCTATGGATCTTCATTCTAACACTTAAGAGGGTTAAATCCTTACATGAAACATAAAGATCTAAGGGTTCTTGAGTCTTAGAACACTACCCCTCTAAAACTTTGAAAATAAAAATAACAAGAAGAAAAGATTATTTTCTAGCAAGCCTTCTTTTCTTTCCAAAGTAGTTAAGAAACTTTGGGTGCATGAATGATGAAAGCTCTCCTCTCTTTTTCTCTCAATATTTCGGCCACTCTCTCTCTCTCTCACTCTTGTTCTTTCTTTTATTATGCTAAGAAGTGAAAGGAAGAAGAAATGAAATGAAAAATGAAATTAAGTGAAGTGTTAGTTGTTTTGGTAAGTAAAAATTAGATACACCATATATCTAACTATTATCCCCCATACTTCTTTTACCCACTAGACAATTACCATTGTCACTTTTAATCTTATCTTTTAGGATTACAAGAATCTTCTAATTAAGATTTCCAACCAATGAGAGCTTGACACATAAGGGGTGGAGTGGATAAGGAGATTAGTTAACATAATTAACAACTAAATCATCACATCACAATGCCATTTTTGGCATGAAAAATCTGGCCATATCCCCCCTTTTTGTCCCCAATTTGGCTTTATTTTTAAATGCCAAATTTGATTAATCAAATGTCTAAAATGTCCCTTAACAATTGGGCTAAAGTTTGGACTTCCAATTTAATTATTGTGGGCTTTCTAATTAATTGTTTGGACCATGTAATAAACATAGTATAACAGTTTTAATATATATTACCCTAATTATTTTTTAGGGTTTCTATTTCCAATCTTATAGAATTTAATTACTTACACATATCTCTTTAACTTGTATCCTAATTAGGTTTACTATAATTAGGTTTAAAATTATTAATCAATTGCAATAATAAAATTATCCACTTAAGTTAGTATAAATATTAAATATTAACTATTCATTATTACCATAACCCTTAGGTTATTTAATTATATCACCTAATGTATAATTAGGTTATGAAGCTTTCTTTTTTAATGAAATCTATAAATATATATATCTATAACTATAGTATATATATTTATTTAGCTATACACCACTTCACATATGTTAGCACATATTAAATCATTATATAGCACAAAGTTTTAACTATCAATAATGTATATACATATAAAGTGACTTGAAATTCCTAGTTATTACAGTATCTCATACCCATATTTTCTAAGTGACGATCAAATTGTTGTTGTGTTAAAACTTTAGTAAATGGATCTGCAATGTTATCTTGAGAGTCTACACGCTCCGAGATGACGTCTCCTCTTTCAATGATCTCCCTGATTAAGTGAAATTGCCACAATACGTGTTTGGATTTCTGATGAGACCTGGGTTCCTTAGCCTGTGCAACAGCTCTGGTGTTGTCACAGTACAAATGGACTACTCCTCCAATGCTAGGAAGCACACCAAAATCGGTTATGAACTTTTTCTTCTAAACAACATCCTTTGCAGCTTCACTTGCAGCTATGTACTCTACCTCTATCACTGAATCAACAACTGTTTGCTGTTTGGAACCCTTCCAACTCACTGTGCCACCGTTTAAGGTAAACACATACCCCAAAATGGATTTAATGTCATCTTGGTCCATTTAGAAAGTTGAGTCTGTGAAGCCCTCGAGTTTTAATTCAGACCCACAGTAGACAAGAAATACATCCTTAGTCCTTCGTCAGTACTTTAGAATATTTTTCGTTGCCTTCTAGTGCTCTTATCCTGTATTCGACTAATATCTGCTTGTTACACTAAGTGCATGAGCGACATCTGGTCTAGTATATATCATACCGTATATGATAGATCCTATTGCTGAAGCATAAGAAATCTTACTCATATGGTCTCTCTCCTCAGGTGTCTTTGGGGCCTATTTCTTGGAGAGATGTATTCCATGGCTTATAGGCATGAGACCTCTTTTGGAATTTTCCATGTTAAACCTCTTTAGCATCGAGTCAATGCACGTTCATTGGGATAAGCCAAGCATCCTTTTAGATCTATCTTTATAGATCTTTATCCCCAAAATATAGGATATTTATCCCAAGTCCTTCATGGAGAAGTGTTTAGATAACCAGATTTTGATTGATTGTGGCACAGGAATATCAATCCCTATCAGTAATATATCATCAATATATAATACAAGGAATGATACAGCGATCCCACTAACCTTCTTGTACACACATGGTTCATCCTCATTTTTAATAAAATCAAACTCTTTGATTGTCTCATCAAAACGGATGCCATCTATGAGAAGCTTGCTTCAATCCATAAATGGATCGTTGTACCTTACAAACTTGATTTGTTCCAATCGTTGAAACTGTTGGGTTTGTACGAAATCGTGACGCAATCAAATTGCAAAAATTAGCGGAAGCATGGTATATCAGAGTTTAAAAAATTTCTACAAAACCATTACCCGGATCATCCTTTATGCAAATTATTAATTTAAAACGATAAATAAGAAGTTATTGAATCATACCCTTGTAGAACGAAGCTTCCACAGGTACTAGTTCAACTCCTTGTTCTTCGTGATCTCCTTGAATTTCCGGGTTAGATTCCTTCCTTTGATCAACGTTAGCCACCCAAGTGTTTGGCCTCTAGAGGTGATCCACCAAGGAAGATGAATTATCAAGAAGGAGGGTGTTTGGCTTAACCTTAGTTTTCTATCCTCTATAGAAAAGGAGTACTCTCCAACAATTGGAATTGCATCAATCTAATATCTATTATAAGACTTCTCTTATATAGACATTGGTCAACCCTTCTAATCCTATTAGACATGGGATTTCTTTTAATTAATTAAACTCCTTTAATTAATTTAGGCTTCCCACCACATGGGAATAATTAATTAAATTCATTTAATTAATTTGTCTCCTAATCTTATTAGGAATAAATGAGAGTACTAAATATTAAATTAATTACTAAACTCCTTTACAAATTAAAATAATAATAATTGTAATAATATTAATAAGACTCCTCTTATTAATTTATATTGAATATTTCCAAAATATTAAATAATAAACATTAAGCTATTTAATTTATTCTATCACCATAGATTAAATTAATTATACTTAATGCATTATTACAATTATGTCATTACCTTCTTAAATATTTATTCTTCCTTTTATGGTGTGACCCTTTAGGTTCTCCATATTAAACCGGTTGTGAATAAATCAATTAAAATAATTTTAATCTTATTTAAATAAATAAATTAAACTAATAATCTATTTAAATAAATAATATTTATTCTACAATAGGGATAAGCCTCCCTAGCGATCAACGACTTTCCAGATAATATAGATTTCAACATTAATCATAAAAGAACCTGTGAGTTAATAGTTACCATACAATTCAATCCTTCCACCATACAATGTCCCAATTAAATATAAGACATGGATTTACTGTCAAGTCTTATTTTATTTAATTATATGTATTTCGATTAGAAAATGCACAACTCCAAATAATGCAAATTAAAAACTCCTTTCTAATTTCATTTCACCTTGGCCAAGGATTCCTGGGTTGTCATTTAACGAATCACATAGGACATATCTCCTCTTTTACTAGAGGTGGTAGATTCTTTATTGATCATTCATTATCTCCATATGTAACTCATTATACCCAAGCATACCCTATATATGCCTTAAAAGGTCTTAAGGAATAAGTCAAAGTATAATTTGTTACATACAAGATACTATGATGATCTCAAGTCCAAGGATCACTTGTACTACTATCACATTAGGAATTCCTATTGACATGCGAGTAAAACTCCATTAGGTATTCCATAGCGAATCACGTTCAGTGAACTTATTCTCCAATAAGCACCTACATACTTGCTTTAGTGTCTCCACACAAATGATCATGAGATCAATCATCCTCATCCAATGAGCAAGCAACATATGTACCAATCTATCCGGATTTACTAATCCCCTTTTTAGTAATCCCACGATTGGGAACTATTTAAGTTTTAAAACTTTCTAAGAATTTAGATCTCGTTAGCATGATCATCATCATGATTCTAAAAGCATTGCTTAAAACTATGGGTTATTTACATATTATAAAAACAGCAACATGTAGATAATTAAATGCCTTTAATAAATGAATATTTTATTAATAAATAAATAAGATTGTTTACAAAGTACGTGCTTTATCATCATACATGATTGGCTTGTATGCACACTACTATCAATCTCCCACTTGCACTAAAGCCAATCGCCATGGTATCTCATACCCATCTTCTCTAAGTGACAATTAAACTGCTGTTGTGTTAAAGCTTTAGTAAATGGATCTGCAATGTTGTCTTGAGAGTCTACACTCTCCTCTTTCAATGATTTTTTTTTTAATCAAAGTGCCGCAACACATGTTTAGTTTCAAGATGAGACTTACGAACTATTCCTAGTTCTGTAATGAACTTTTCATCCGAAACATCAACTTGCAGCTTCACTTACAATTATATACTTTGTCTTTGTCACTAACCCAGCAACTTTTGGTGTTTGAAACCTTTCCAATTTACTGCACCACCTTTTAAGGTAACGACTTACCATAAAGTGGATTTTGCTGTCGTCTTGGTCAGTCTGAAAACTTGAGTCTGTTTAGTCTTCTAGTTTAATTCAGACCCATCATGTGTCATGATGACATCCTTAGTGTCAGTTAAGTACTTTGAGATGTTTATCACTGTCTCACAGAGATCTTCTCCAGAATATGACTGATCAACATCAAGTCTTGTATATTTCATTGCATATATAATAGTTACTTATGCGATCTCTCTTTTACTGAGGACAATTTTAGAGAGATACACTCCATGGCTCATCATCACGAGGCACCTTTTGGAGTTGCCATGCTAAACGCCTTTAGCATCTAATGAATATACGTTTCCATGGGTTAAGCCGAACATCCTTTTAAATCTATTAATACAGATTTAAATCCCCAATGTGGGATGTTCTACCCAAATCATTCATGAAGGAATGTTTAGATAACTTTATTTTGATCGATTTTAGCATAGAAATTTCATTCCCTATCAGTAATATATCATCAACATATAATACATGGAATGAAACAGCGCTCCCACTAACCTTCTTGTACACACATGGTTCATCGTCATTTTTGATAAAATCAAACTCTTTGATTGTCTCATCAAAACGAATGTTCCATCTACGAGAAGCTTGCTTCAATCCATAAATGGATCGTTGCAGCTTACAGACTTGATTTATTCCAACCTTTGAAACAAATCCCTCTGGCTGTGTCATATACACATCCTCCTCAAGTTTCCATTGAGGAAGGCCGTTTTCACGTCCATCTGCCAGATCTCATAGTCGTTATAAGCTGCAATCGCAAGCAAAATCCGAATGGACTTGAGCATAGCTACTGGTGAAAAGGTTTCATCATAATCAACTCCTTGTCTTTGTTTGAAACCTTTTGCAACCAGTCGGGCCTTATAGGTCTCCACCTTGCCGTCCGCTCCAGTCTTTCTTTTAAAGACCCATTTACACCCAATAGGCTTAATGCCTTCAGGTGGTGAAACCAAAGTCCATACTTTGTTTTCATACATGGAGTCCATTTCGGATTTCATGGCTTCAAGCCATTTCCCTGAGTCTTTATTACTCATAGCCTGTTCGTAATTCAATGGATCATCATCATTCATGATGTGTACCTCATCGTCATCCTCTATAACGAATCCATACCTCTCAGGTATCTTCGGTACTCTTCCAGATTTACTAACAGGGTGTAGTATAGTAGATTCTTCTACTTGGTCAGGTACCTGACATTGATCCGTGATAATTTGTGGTTCTTGAACTTCTTCAAGATATATCTTACTCCCACTGACCCCTTCATGGATAAACTCCTTTTCCAAGAAGGCAGCATGTTTCGCAACAAACACCTTTTGATCAGTTGGATGATAGAAATAATACCCTAAAGTTTCTTTAGGGTATCCCACAAATCTACACTTATCGGATTTAGTCTGTAGCTTATCATTTTCAAACTTTTTGACAGAAGCTGGGCAACCCCAAGTCTTAATATGCTTAAGATTTGGTTTCCTCCCCTTCCACATCTCATATGGAGTCTTTGGGACGGATTTGGTAGGTACCTTGTTAAGTAGGTATGCAGCCGTTTCTAGGGCATATCCCCAGAAAGAAATTGGAAGGTCGATAAAACTCATCATGAATCGAACCATGTCCAACAGTGTTTGATTTCTCCTTTCAGATACTCCATTTAACTGTGGTGTACCTGGAGGAGTCCATTGTGAGATTATACCATTTTCTTTTAGACAATAGAGAAACTCACCGCTTAAGTATTCTCCACCTCGATCTGATCGAAGTATCTTTATACTCTTGCCCGTTTGTTTCTCTACTTCACTTCTGAACTCTTTGAACTTTTCAAATGATTCTGACTTGTATTTCATTAAATACACATATCCAAATCTTGAGTGATCATCAGTGAAAGTAATAAAATAAGAATACCCACCCCGTGCACTTGTTGTCATAGGTCCACAAACGTCTGTGTGAATCAATGCCAACAACTCTGTAACTCTTTCTCCTTTTCCACTAAAAGGAGATTTAGTCATTTTACCCATGAAATAAGATTCACAAGTTGGATATGATTCATAATCAGGTAACTCAAGGAGCCCATCTTTATGCAACTTGGATAATCTTGTTTCATTGATATGACCGAGTCTACAGTGCCACATGTAAGTATAATTAATATCATCTCTTTTCCTTTTCTTAGTTTGTTCAATTTAAAAAATATTTTCTTGTAAGTCAAGTGTATAAAGTCCATTTCGCAAATTTCCAATACCATATAAAACATCGTCTTTATAAATAGAACAACTATTGTTCTTTATAACAACGTTAAATCCTTCCATATCCAATACAGAAATTGAAATAATGTTTTTAATAATATTCGAAATATAATAACAATTATTAAGATAAATGAACTTGCCCGAAGGCATTGCTAAATAATAAGTTCCTACAGCTAATGCAGCAACCTTTGCTCCATTTCCCACTCGTAGGATCACCTCATCATTGTTCAGCTTTCTACTTCTGACCAGTCCCTTCACATTATTACATATGTGAGAACCACAGCCGGTATCCAATACCCAAGTAGAATTTTGACTTTCTGAAAAATTAATTTCAATCATGAACAAACCTTGATTGGAAGTCGAAGCTTCTCCAAGCTTCTTCTTTGCCAGAAACTTCTTGCAGTTCCTCTTCCAATGACCCGGCTCGTTGCAATGGAAGCACATTCCTTTGCTAGCTGGATCAGATTTCTTTTGTTCCTTTATGTTCACTTTGCCCTTGGTCATCCGAGATCGGAAGAGCTCCTTAGATATCTCATATCTAGCAGTCCTACTTTGTTCACCATACAACTCCTTGAGGTGAATCAACATAGTAGGAGCATCCATGTTTTCGTGCTG
The DNA here is from genome assembly GCA_020205555.1 of Panax stipuleanatus. Lineage (NCBI taxonomy): Eukaryota > Viridiplantae > Streptophyta > Magnoliopsida > Apiales > Araliaceae > Panax > Panax stipuleanatus. Next base: position 72,672,271 of record CM035117.1, read on the forward strand.
ACGCTGAAGCTCGTTATTCATGGATGCGAGCATGATGCATTGAGCCACAGATGCATCATCTTGCCACTTTACAATGGTGGCAATCTCTTCCTCAGAGGCTGTTTCTGGAACAGTTCCAGGGGCAGGTGAGTTTAGGACATAAGAAATCTTTTCAGCAGTGAGAACTATTCTCAGATTTATTAGCCAGTCCGTATAATTCGGCCCGGTAAGCTTATTAGCATCAAGTATGCTTCGCAGTGAAATTAGTGATTTTGATATTTTTAAAATTCTGCATGTGAAAAATAACATTTTAGCAAACATTCATTTTATTAATTTTGCATACCAAAATAAATTTAGGTCTTTATTTTAAATTGGTATCTCCCACTATTTTTATCAAACTATATTACCCTCACTTATATAGTTCGGCAACATTTAATTAAAGATTTGCTAGTGAGAATAAAGATCCCATTTCAAATGTATATAACCTTGTGGATAGCACAACAAGCGATATACAAATAAATAGGTAGACAACTCTTGTCAATTACAACACTATATAACTCCTTTTATTTTGCCTCTTAAATCATAATGGTCAAGTGTGTGCACATCCGAACTAAAATGATTTAAGTTAAGTCCAGCCTAGCACTTCCATAAATTCAAAAAAGAAAAATGTTCGTCCTTGTGGATAGCACAACAAGACTAGATCGTTCAATTTTCTTGATAAGCATCAAATGTGATTAATTAACATCTTAAATATGCAATACTCGCCTTGTGGATAGCAAAACAAGCTCATATTAAATATTTAATACTCTATTAATTTATCATGCTAGAAGGCGACGTTCGATATTCCAAATATTATTTGAACGCTTCGGACTTAATATTATTTCTTTGAGGGGTTTGTTATTATTTGTCTCATCTTTGTTTAGCGCGCATGCACATATATATATAAAATACGCGTCATTTTATTAAACATGCGAAGCATGTTTGCATAAAATATAATATATATAATATTTAGCATGCAATATAGAATACTATATTCTACCCGGATTGATTATGGACTTTTATTCTAGTTTGGTTCACTAGAGCCACTAGTGAACCAAAAGGTCAATCCTAGGAGTGCAAGAATTTAAATTTAAATATAACTATTACATTTAAACCCGTGCTCCATACAAACGGGTCTTCACGCGCTCCTTGCTCCTTGGTCTCCAATTTCTTCAAGATAATTCTAACTATTCTTATTACATTAAACTATTTAATTTAAATAGAAACCTTGATCAACAGTCAAGGGGAAGTATATAGGAGGGAGATAGAATTTTACATCAAGAAAAAAAATTAGAGAAGACGAGGTACGCAGACCCCATTTAATAAAACCCATTCATTCAAGCATTCAACTAAAATAAAATCCAATCACATTGGTCAAATAGTCCATAATCAATCCCCATTTATTTTCATACATATCACCATATATATCAATAAATAAATATTCATCTCATGAATTAAAACATTCCATATATATATGAGTATCATTTAATGGGCAATTTTAAATTGCATGAAATCCAATTTCAAGATTAAAATAAACTCTTTATTTTAATTATAAAATTATTTAGAATATAATATATAAATATATCATATTTATTTTTTAAAAAGAAGTCACCTTCTTTTATTAAAAGAGTCCTGCAGGTTTATTAAAAAAGTCCTTTCCTGATGGGTCACCTTTTTTTTGGAGTAAGAAAGAGACAACACCTTTTCTTTGCAGAATTCAAGATTAGCACCAAAAAAAAAAATTGTGATTCGTCCCAAAAAAAGTCTTTTTTTTTTAAAAAAAATAATAATTTTATACAATAAAATTATGCCCAATAAATTATTTTAAATACATACCCATATGTATATGAAATCAAAAATAAATTAATAATTGCATAAAGATTTGGCTCTGATGCCACTGTTGGGTTTGTACGAAATCGTGACGCAATCAAATTGCAAAAATTAGCGGAAGCATGGTATATCAGAGTTTAAAAATTTTTTACAAAACCATTACCCGGATCATCCTTTATGCAAATTATTAATTTAAAACGATAAATAAGAAGTTATGGAATCATACCCTTGTAGAACGAAGCTTCCACAGGTACTAGTTCAACTCCTTGTTCTTCGTGATCTCCTTGAATTTCCGGGTTAGATTCCTTCCTTTGATCAACATTAGCCACCCAAGTGTTTGGCCTCTAGAGGTGATCCACCAAGGAAGATGAATTATCAAGAAGGAGGGTGTTTGGCTTAACCTTAGTTTTCTATCCTCTATAGAAAAGGAGTACTCTCCAACAATTGGAATTGCATCAATCTAATATCTATTATAAGACTTCTCTTATATAGACATTGGTCAACCCTTCTAATCCTATTAGACATGGGATTTCTTTTAATTAATTAAACTCCTTTAATTAATTTAGGCTTCCCACCACATGGGAATAATTAATTAAATTCATTTAATTAATTTGTCTCCTAATCTTATTAGGAATAAATGAGAGTACTAAATATTAAATTAATTACTAAACTCCTTTAGAAATTAAAATAATAATAATTGTAATAATATTAATAAGACTCCTCTTATTAATTTATATTGAATATTTCCAAAATATTAAATAATAAACATTAAGCTATTTAATTTATTCTATCACCATAGATTAAATTAATTATACTTAATGCATTATTACAATTATGCCATTACCTTCTTAAATATTTATTCTTCCTTTTATGGTGTGACCCTTTAGGTTCTCCATATTAAACCGGTTGTGAATAAATCAATTAAAATAATTTTAATCTTATTTAAATAAATAAATTAAACTAATAATCTATTTAAATAAATAATATTTATTCTACAATAGGGATAAGCCTCCCTAGCGATCAACGACTTTCCAGATAATATAGATTTCAACATTAATCATAAAAGAACCTGTGAGTTAATAGTTACCATACAATTCAATCCTTCCACCATACAATGTCCCAATTAAATATAAGACATGGATTTACTGTCAAGTCTTATTTTATTTAATTATATGTATTTCGATTAGAAAATTCACAACTCCAAATAATGCAAATTAAAAACTCCTTTCTAATTTCATTTCACCTTGGCCAAGGATTCCTGGGTTGTCATTTAACGAATCACATAGGACATATCTCCTCTTTTACTAGAGGTGGTAGATTCTTTATTGATCATTCATTATCTCCATATGTAACTCATTATACCCAAGCATACCCTATATATGCCTTAAAAGGTCTTAAGGAATAAGTCAAAGTATAATTTGTTACATACAAGATACTATGATGATCTCAAGTCCAAGGATCACTTGTACTACTATCACATTAGGAATTCCTATTGACATGCGAGTAAAACTCCATTAGGTATTCCATAGCGAATCACGTTCAGTGAACTTATTCTCCAATAAGCACCTACATAATTGCTTTAGTGTCTCCACACAAATGATCATGAGATCAATCATCCTCATCCAATGAGCAAGCAACATATGTACCAATCTATCCGGATTTACTAATCCCCTTTTTAGTAATCCCACGATTGGGAACTATTTAAGTTTTAAAACTTTCTAAGAATTTAGATCTCGTTAGCATGATCATCATCATGATTCTAAAAGCATTGCTTAAAACTATGGGTTATTTACATATTATAAAAACAGCAACATGTAGATAATTAAATGCCTTTAATAAATGAATATTTTATTAATAAATAAATAAGATTGTTTACAAAGTACGTGCTTTATCATCATACATGATTGGCTTGTATGCACACTACTATCAGAAACAAATTGCTCTGGTTGTGTCATATACACATCCTTCTCATGTTTCCCATTAAGGAAGGTCGTTTTCACATCCATTTGCCAGATCTCGTAGTCGTAATAAGCTGCAATCGCAAGCAAAATCCAAATAGACTTGAGCATAGCTACTGGTGAGAAGGTTTCATCATAGTCAACTCCTTGTCTCTGTTTAAAACCTTTCGCAACTAGTCGGGCCTTATAGGTTTCTACCTTGTCGTCCGCTCCTATTTTTCTTTTAAAGAACCATTTACACCCAATAGGCTTAATGCCTTCAGGTGGTGAAACCAAAATCCAAACTTAGTTCTCATCTATAGAGTCCATCTTGGATTTTATGGCTTCTAGCCATTTCTTTGAGTCTTTACTACTCATAACCTGTTCGTAATTCAATTGATCATCATCATTCATGATGCGTACCTCATCATCATCCTCTATGATGAATTCATACCTATCAAGTATCTTCGGTACTCTTCTAGATTTATGAATAAGGTGTGGTACAATAGGTTCATCCACTTGGTCAGGTATCTGACTTTGATCCGTAGTAATTTGTGGTTCTTGAACTTTTTCAAGATATATCTCACTCCCACTAGCACCTTCATGGATAAACTCCTTTTCTAAGAAGGCAGCATGTTTCACAACAAACACCTTTTGATCAGTTGGATGATAGAAATAATACCCTTGTGTTTCTTTAGGGTATCCCATAAATCTATACTTGTCGGATTTAGTCTGTAGGTTATCATTTTCAAACTTTTTGACAAAAGGTGGACAACCCCAAGTCTTAACATACTTAAGATTTGGTTTTCGCCCTTTCCACATCTCATATGGGATCTTTGGGAAGTATTTGGTAGGCACCTTATTAAGTAGGTATGCAGCCGTTTCTAGGGCATGACTCCAAAGAGATACTGGAAGATTGGTAAAACTAATCATGGAACGAACCATATCTAACAATGTTCTATTTGTCCTTTCAGATACTCCATTTAACTGTAGTGTTCCTGGTGGAGTCCATTATGAGATTATACTATTATCTTTGAGATAATTGAGAAACTCACCGCTTAAGTATTCTCCATCTCGATCCGATCGAAGAATCTTAATACTAATGCCAATTTGTTTCTCTACTTCACTTCTGAACTCTTTGAACTTTTCAAATGATTCAGATTTGTATTTTATTAAATACACATATCCAAATCTTGAACTTTTCAAATGATCCGATCAGTGAAAGTATTAAAATAAGAATACCCTCCCCGCGCAGTCGTTGTCATAGGTCCACAAACGTCTGTGTGAACCAACACAAACAACTCTGTAACTCTTTCTCCTTTTCCACTAAAAGGATATTTAGTCATTTTTGTAACAAGCGAGATTTTGTATTTTAATTTTAAATATTTATTGAATTAAATAAATATTTTTGTTGATTTATTTATTAAGTTGAATAAATAATTGATGTGGTTATGTGGTGGAGTAATTTAATTAAGTGTAATATATTAATTAAATTGATGTTTAATATTAAATTGATGTTAAATAATTTTGTGGTTGAAGTTTTAATTTAATTAAGATAATTAGATTAATTATTATGTGGTAATTTGGTAGTAGTGATTTATTGAATAATTGTAGTGATGACTAATTTAATTTCATAATTAAATTAGAGATTTACTAATTTGTTACATGAAATAGTGATTAATAAATAAATTATAATTGTATAGCAATTTGATTTATTTGGAAATTTTATTTAATAAGTTTTTGTTAACTTTAATTTAATTTAATTTAATTAGAATATTGGAATTTAATTGAATAAAGTGTGACATCTAAATTATGTAATAAATGAGTTATTAAAATAAATTAAAAGGAGTTTAATTTAATTTTACCAAACAAGCCTTAAGACTTTTAAAATTCTATTTTTAATTCAGTTTTGCCAAACAAGCCTTAATAGCTTTTGATTTTTAAAAATAAAATAACTGATATGTATTTAATAAGGGATTAAGTATTTGTCAGTTATTATATTATTATACTTATTATATCTATATCAGTTTTATATTACGTTAAGTTAGAGTTAGAAGAAGAGAAAGAGCAGATAAAGAAAAGAGAAAATTAGAGAGAAAAGAAGAGAGGAAGAATTCTTTGTGAAATCAAAAAGGAGGTTGCTTGCTATCATCTTTGTTGGCAAAAACAAGAACTTGAAGGTAATAATCTAACTGTAAGGTTGTTTATTTGTGTTTTTCATTGTTCTTCATAAAAAGATATTTTACTTCTTTATGTTTGAGTTGTCATAACAATTTGTGAGAATATGATTTGTATATGTTAAATTGTATATATAAACTATTATATATGATTTGTATGAGTATTTAAGTTGTTTAATTCATGTGAATATGATGAACATGAAGAAATCATGTTCATAGTAATTTACAGTGAAGTATTTTGAAGAATAGCTTCTTTGATATTAAAATTGATGTTTAATTCATGCTATTTTATGTAAATTGATTATTGATTGTGATAATATATTAAGAAACGAAAATAACATGATTTGAATGAAGTGATTTGGTTCAAAAATGAAGTCACAGTGTTTATTTTTATCAATAACGCCTAACAATGGAGTTTTCTTTAGAAACATTGAATTAAAAGGTTTTAAATTAGTTGTTGTGTTGTTTATATGTGTAAAAACATGTTAAAAAAATTAGTTTATGTTTCTGTAATGTTTTATCTAAATTATATCGATAAGATTTGTTGTTTGAGAAAAGTTAATAAGCCAAATTGGCTTTTCCTGTGATTTTCGCGAGGCTGTCTGCGTCCCCATGTGTCGTGGCGTCGTAACGTCTGTTCTGTGAGTAAACAGAGCGCTACATCACCACAGCAGCATTTGGTGATGTGTGACGGAACCGCAGTGCCATTTATGTATCTTAACCGCAGCGCTGCATCGCCGAGATCGGTCTGCAGAGCCCTAATAACGTGGCACGGCGCTGCCACGCCGGCTGCAGTTCATTATGTGGCGCTGCAGTGCCACCTATGTAGTTTTACCAGAGAATTTTACTTAAGTGTACAATTCTTTGAGAATGTTAATTTAATAATTATAAAAGCATGTGAATAAAATTATATGTTAATTGGACAGTATGTAATCATATTTTTAATATGAGATTTATGATTTTAAATTATAACTTGATTGATTATTAACAAGTTTAAGTTTGACATGGAAGTAGGGTTTGATCATGTTATGAACTAACTAATGATTAAACCTAATGACTAAGAGTTGTGAGTTAACTTGGATTTGTTAACTAATGATGTGACTTAGCTATATGGTAACTAATTCGTGGTTCTATTGTTAATAACGTGTATGTAGGATAAGTGTGGAACGAGTTATTATTTGCTAGCTTACGCAGGAGGCAAGTTTCTTAACTCCACTTTTTAATTGAGCAAATTGTTTTATCCTTTCTTGTTTACATTTAAGCAAGTTCCTAATCCTTACTTTTTAATTATGCAAGTTCCCAATCCTGACTTATTATCAATTACGCAAGTTAATTCCATATTAGACAAGTATCTTATTTAGTTCCTTATTAAAAATAATGTAACCTTGGCTTAGTTGTTCAAGAAAGGTTTTATTGTATCTTTCAAATACTTTAAGTTCATTTCTAAAGCATGACTTTTAAATATGATGTCTATTGTTGTGGCTCATAGTTGTTCCATAACTCTTTTGTTATCGAACTCGTAAATTATTGTAAGTTTGATTCAACTACTCCTTAGTTGATGATAGTTGAAATCTAAATTACCCATTGAGCATATCCAAACCAAACTTTCTTTGGTGCGAACTCATTAATTAAAGTTGAGATTAACAACCTTATTATAGGGAATTACCATGCGAAAGCGTTAAGATGTTTGTGCACAATACATGATACGAATGGCTGATCCCCCTAAGTACGAGTTAGAAGGTTCATATAGTCTAATGACTGTTAAAGGTTTAAGTACAAATATTTATAACCTAGGACATAGTTCAAGGTCTTGTGACCCTCAGATGAATTCTAAATCTTGTATCCAATTCTTGATTATCGATAATAGCGAATGTTGTTCAATTCAATTTATTCAGTGACACGTTATCATTATTGATTGTTATTTCAAGTGAGCTTTTGTTTGCTCACTCTTGCATATATAACCATTGCAGCCAAAGTTGAGAAGGTTGATGAGCCATCAACTAGCAAGGGCAAATGTAAGATGAACAAGTAGCGAAGAGTTGTTCATATTTATTATGTGATTTTGTAATAAGACTTAAATTGTTATATGATGTTTTTATTTCTGCACTATTTGACTATTGTTTAAGGTTAGAAACCTGGGAAACGTTTTGACAATGATGTAATCCTTTTATAAGGAAGATTTTTGATTAAAATTTGTAAATTATTTTGCATTATATTTATGGGCGGTTAGTTATGTTTTATTTAGAGAGTAAACACCAAATCCGGTGGAAATGAAGTACCCAGAGTTGGGGGTGTCACAAGTTGGTGTCAAAGCTTTAGGTTATGAACCTTAGGTGGGGAACCTTACGTAGTAGCTTTGTAGGATATTGAAAAGATAGTGATGATAGTCAAGATAATAAGCTACCTTATATGTTATGTGCTTATGTTTATGTACTCGTGAGTATCGAACAGTATTGAAGAGTATCAATCGATCAGCATCACGTAATAATTAAACCTTAAAATTTTGTTGTCAAAATGACGATTGTTGGAGAGTCCAGTCAGGATAGGGAGGAGTTACCTCAGATGCCTGGGGATGAGGAGCCTTGAGACATCCATACTGACTGGGAGCAGTTGGTTCAGAGAAAGCCATCTCCACTGATCACAGTAGTGGGTCAGGAGTATGAGTCATTCTTTGACCATGGGGATGAGGATGAGTCAGAGGAAGAGGAGGATGATCCAGAGGAGTTTCCACCTAACTCTATCAGCACTGTGATGTACGAAGAGGTTTATAACTGCAACATTGAGCTGCAGGGTAGAGTTCGGGAGCTAGAGGAACTGGTGGATGTGCGTCAGACCACCATATAATAGAAGGATGAGACGATTTAAGACCTGTACGAGCGTCTTGGAAATTTTGCGTGGGATCTAGTTCACGTGGAGAGTGAAAGGGATGATGCACTAGCTGAGCTTGAGAAACTGAAGAACGACATGAAAGAGGAGTCAGCGAAGTGTGCCAGAGCGGAGGATGCTTGCTTGAAGGCTACTCAATGTGCAGATCAGATGATGAGGTTAAAGCGAAGAAGGCCAACATGAAGGAGACATACTATGCTTTTCATTCGGCTATAGACAGGGCCCAGGATCGAATCTTTTATTACCCAGCTCAGTTTAAGGATTTACCGTGGTATATGGTGGATCGTAGAACAGTGTTTTGGGCGATGAAAGAGGAACATATAGAGGCTGTGCGGCGTCTTAACATGCCTAGATAGTAGAGTAAAAATCTATGTGGTTATTTATGTATTTAATAAATGTAAGTCTTAGAGTTTGTGATAAATATTGGGATAAGATGATGATGTAATCCTGTAACTTTTTCCAGTTCAGTAAAGTTGATGTAAATTGTAGAGATGTTATCCTTTCTATGTTTTAAAACTATGAATGAATAAAATATCGAAGTTTATTGAAGTGTTATGTGTCTGAGTATAAATTTTTTTAAATGTTTAAGTTTGAACTTAAATATTTAAGAGATGAGTAGGGATCTAATAAGCGTATGTCTTAACAGAAAGATGCCTTTTAGAAGATGACTAGAACGTCAACAAAAAAAAGGGTTCTATAAACAATAACAACGATGAGGCGAATGTCAATCCAGTTCAGCAACTGGTGAATTTACTAACGGAAGCACTTGCGAATCAGGCGCAAGCTCAAGTTGCTATGTTCAAGGAGTTCAAATCGGTAGGTGTTGTCCGATTTATATAATGACAAATACGCGCAAGTATACGCGATCAACAAGTAATAAAGAGCAAGTAAATATCGTTCCCATGGAGAATTAATTGATAAAAGATCGCCAAATCACTAGTCCATAACCATCTCAGTCTTATTTAAACGAGAGATAAAGTATTTAAAATTAAAACTAAATAATTTAAACTTAAACTAATTAATCCTAGAGTAAAATTAGATAATGAAGATATGAGATCTCAACTTCCCCTAATGATTCATCTAAATCAACATACTTCCAGTTAGGTCAAATTAATCGTCATAGATCACTAGCTGAGAACACGAAAGTGAGATAAGACCATCTTTCAATGCACCTCATCCAAATCACATATAATCCACAGATGATAGACCGCACATGAACACCCATATTACCTAAACCCCTATATGTCTATGTGATTTACAAATAATTAAGGGTAAGTCCAAGTTCTTAATTGACTAGATTCTAAACCCAATCTAGAATTAATATACTCCTAACCTAATTGATAAGTGGTCTTTATGACCACTTATTCGGATAGTAACCAGCTTGTTTCGTGGCTTAAACTCAAGTAATCTCGTGCTTTTAATGTGCTTTTGCTTCGTTTTATATTTTATAGGTTTAGGGACTCTCCGAGTGCTAATTGAGCTAAAAAGGGGCAAAAGAACGCTAAATAGAACAAAGCACAAAAATTGGCTTATAGAATAAGGATGACATGTGTGCAGGAGAAATGAATGTGATGCTACGTTGCTGGAAGGCAAGAAGCCAAGCTATAAATAATGGCATGATGCTAGAGGCTATAGCATAGAAGGCTGCATGAAGGCAAGAAGTGTATGTGAAGGAAGCAAGGAAGTCTATGCAGATGCTAGCCTTGAAAAACCAGCAGAAAAACCAGCATCAGAGGCCCGCGTGGCTGCGCCGGGTCAAAGCAGCAGGCACGCGCGCCCGTGCCAATCTTCAGAGCCAGAGGCCCAACTTTCCTGCCCGGGCGGCCGCGCCTCATCCAAGCCTATTCCTCGAAAGACCGCGCCAGTCTATTTTCGGCCAGACTTTGACTTTTTGCTTAGCAGACCCGAGAAGGCAGAGATATAAGGGCTTTTAGCCCCATTTTGTAGATATCTCCAAGAGGGAGCTCTCCCTTAGCATAGCCCTAATTCCTTTCTTCCTTTCCTTTTCATTTTCTTGTTTAGATTAGGTTAGTTTAGGAGTAGATTAGGGTTAATTAGTTAGTGTAGTTTTTAGGGTTAGATTAGTTAAAGAAGATTGAAGCAAGAGATTTACAAAAAAGATCCAAGTGGGGAGAAACGAACAAAGATTTGCAGTTCTCTATCTCTTACTCTCCTTGTATTCAATTTGTATTCGGATATTGTGTAATCTACTTGTGGATAATATATTTGGGTTGTCTATGCCTAAATTTATATTTTGAGATTCCAATGGAACCTTTTGAGTAGTCGATGTTGATTTCCCTTCTATGTTGGTCTTATTTGATGGCTATATGCTTATCTATTGCGATGTATGCTTTATTTTCTTAATTGAGTTGCAACCAATTACTATAATAATCTATGTGGGATCGAAAGACGAAACATAGGTATAGATCTAATCGCTGTAGCGGGTGATTGTAGGTTCACATGGCATTGGACTTATGATTTGTACTTAGGATAGACATATACCAAAGCGCCGCCTGTAGCCAATAGAGAACTTAACGTTCAACCCTAATTATTTGTAAATCACATAGACATATAGTGGTTTAGGTAATATGGGTGTTCACGTGCGTCTATCACCTGTGGATTTCACGTGATACGGTTTAGGTGCATCGAAAGATGGCCTACTCCCACTTTCGTATTCTCGGCTAATAACTGTAACGATTGATTTGACTTGACTTAGGAGTGTGTTGACTTGGGTGAATCATTAGGGGAAATTGGGATCTCTTATTTTCATTATCTGATTCTACCTTAGGATTATTTATTGCATGTTTAAATTCCTTGCCTAGTTTAACTTAGTTTTAATTCATTCTCTTTACCATCCGTTTAAATAAGACCAAAATGATTATGAACTAGTGGTTTGGCGACCTTTTATCTGTTAATTCTCCGTGGGAACGATCTTTACTTACTCTTTATTACTCGTTAGCCGTGTATACTTGCACCTTAATTGTGTCATATAAATCGACCAACAAGTTTTTAGCGCCGTTGCTGGGGAATTATTTGGATAACAGTTTGCCAACATTAGTTTCAATCAAATTAGTCTTAATTTAAACTTTTTATTTTTTTTAATTCTTCCTATATTATCTTCTTAGGTACAATGGACTTAAATTTCTATCCATAGAACTGTACAAGACAAGAGCAACTAAGGGAAGCAAGCACTGATCGACTCGACCCAATTGCCACACTCTCAGCACAGTTAGAGGATCTCTAGAGAAAGTTGGATACTGTTTCAGCCCAACAGAGTCGAGAGCCAGTGACTTCATATGACTATGGTGCTGGAGCTTATATGAGCCATTAGGAGCCTATCAGTTATGGACATGAGCAGTATGGGGGTGAGTACTTCCACAGTGAGCCGTACACCAACTTTCAGCAAGATTGGGGGTATCACCTGAGCCTTTCCAAAAACTACTATCAAGACCAATACTATGAGCCGAGCCCAATTTTTACACCCGAACCCACTTATGCATCCCCATGTTTACAAGGAGAATAGTCTACCATGGACATCCTGGATAGAGCCTTAGCGAAGCAAGAGGAGATGATTAGGAGCCAAAAAGAATTGAACCAAAACTTTTTGAACCAGATGGCCCTAATCAACAATCCTTCAACAAATGAGCCTCAGTATATGGATCTCGAGATTGAAACTGAAAAGGAAGGATTAGATAATTTGTGGGAAATTCCATAGCATCAACACATGAGACCTCAGTTGAGCAAGAGCAGTCAAGCGAGAATCTCCAAAATTGGGAAAATCAGAATAACATGGCCTTGATGAAAGAGGAGTTGATTGAGCAAGGGATACAGACTCAAAATCTTCAGAATCAGCTCTCTCAAGTAGTAGAAGCCATGAGCAAAGGACCTCAGAACTCCAGTGAGTTTCAGTACATGGATTCTGAGGATGAAGTAGAAGAGGAGATCTTGATTGAGCAAAAGTATTCAAATGAGGATCTTCAGATTTGGGTGGAGCAGATTAGCACGGCATTAAATAAGGACGAGGTATATAAACAAAAGACAACAATGCAAGATCCTGTACCTCCAATGAATGGTGCCATGAGTTACGACCCTCAGAACGATCGGTGCTATGACATGGGTGCAGAAACTGATAGAGAATCCGAAGTGCAATTACAACTGGACTAGCAGAAAGTAATGGAAATAGAGGAGCCAATTGGGGATGTGGAGTATGAATGTGAACCAACAGTGAAAATCCCCCAAGAGCCTTCTCAGCCTTCGTGGAACAAGCCAGTCAAGTTTGCACACCCTTGCCCCCTTGGAAGCCACATTACAGAGCCGGATCTCGATGATATGAGTGAGTCCGCCATCTTCAAACCATGGTGGTCAGAAGAGAAGAGAATAGAAGAAGAGTCCATTGTGTGGTCTATGCCTCCATGCCCCGATCATTTAACATACACAAACGAAACATTGCCTAGCTCCCCGACCTTTTGTCCGGGGAATTCATATACATATCCGATGCTAGGTAGTTTAAATCCTAGTCCTCCTCTATTGGGAAGCCTCCAAAAGCATATAGCAATTCTAATGGATGGACGGGTTCTCCAATATCGTCGGGGAGTCGGATAGCAGTGGTCAGACACAGTCCAGCTAGAGGACTATAAATCAAGCGCTCGATGGGAGGCACCCCATCATTTCTCTTTCTCCCTCCTTGTTTAATTCTACATTTCCTGCTTTCTATCATACTTCCCTCCCCATTATTTAATTCTTATTAGTTTAGTATTTAGTTTAAAATTTTTGAATGCTCATAAATTTAGGAGCTCATGCCTATATTTTTGGTTTTAGGTATGAATGCGTATAATTTTTGGGAACATAAAGCTTGTAGCATACTTTTGATGTACTTGCATTGCTTATACGAACCTTTAGAGAATTTTTGGGAATTTAATGCAAATATCTTTCTATAGTTAATTCTCTTGATGTAAATAGATAATATACTTTTGTTAATAAATGTTATATGTCGTTCTCAGGGTCAATCCATGCTGCAAGAAGCAAAGCTCAAGGGCCAATCAAGTGCACAAAGCAAAGGCGGCAGAATTAGAAAACAGCAGGCCACGCGGCCGCGGCCATTTAAGCCTGCATCCGCACGCGGCCGCGCCTAGCACAAAAAGGGCCTGACTTAAGGAAAATCTTACAAATTTTGGGGGGCATCGCTTCATGTAAATTATCAGCAGCACATAAGCCTCTTATCCCAAACCCTCAAGTTCCTTCATGCAATCCCCCATCTCTTCCATTTCATGCAATCCCCTCCACTACCAGCCTTAGTTTTGAAAACCTCCTACCTCCTCAATCCAAAGTACTAATTCTCATCCACCTCATCCTCTCAACCTAATCAATGGAGATATTGAGTGTGGGATCTCTAGCAGAGTAAGATTGATATGGAGTTAGGTTGGTTCATTGAGTATAGTGTTGAGCGGGGTTTATTTTACAGAGAGCAGAGAGAGACGGGGAAACTTCTGAGAGGATGCCACTTCATTTCATGCAGCATCAGAAGCCAAATAGGGGAGTTTCTTTTTACCTTTACCTTCAATGAGGACATTGAATAATTTAAGTTCGGGGGTATTGGCTTTATTTTGCATATAGGGTAGTTGCATTCATATTGCATATTGTGTTTGTTTATTTAGTGTATGTAGATTGTAAATAGTTAAAATTTGTGAAAATTTTAAAAAATTTCTTTTGTTTTTGCATTCTGTGTGAGAGCATACTGCATAAATCCAGTTTTCAGTTGGTTAGTTATATATGTTGCCTGTGAAGAAACTGAAATCACTTGATTGTTGAACTGATTTGAAACTTAAGCCTGATTTCATGGTCATATATGTAAATCCTTACCTGTTAGATACTGTGTAACCAGTAAGCACGATAGATTAAACACCATGATATTCTAAGTTTAAATGTTTACATACTTGTCTTCTGGTGGAAAAACTATGTTTTAATAAAATAGTTTCAGTTCGCATACAATAATAACTAGACTGTTAAAAGCTTAAGTTTGGGGGAAACAGGGTACATGCATGATTTATGCGGGGAGATGGAGCGTAAGACGCACTCCCCTTTGAAAAGAAAAAGAAAGAAAAAACAAAACAAAACAAAACAAAACAAAACAAAACAAAACAAAACAAAACAAAACAAAACAAAAGATTCAGAAAAACAAAAAAATAGAATTAACACTTCGGTTACGTCGAGTTCTGTTGGCTTTGATATTCGAGCAAGTAAGCCATCGGGGTGTCTCTACACCCAGTGCCCTAAGGCCATCTGGTGTGGGATTCGTTGGTCAAAAGCTCGCTACAGGGATATCATTAAAAAGCCTAAGAGAACTAGGCATTGCACAGTCGATTGTGTACACGGGAAAGTGCGAATATGCCCTCGTGAGTAATAAGAGCTTAATGAACACCCCCCTGTTGACTCTGAACTTTAGTAATACATGGTCTTGGTTAGAACTTATATGATTTACTACTTTTCTTAATATTAAGCTTGTTTTTCCCCTAAAAAGCATAGTATGTGATATATTTGTTCAAAGCATGTTTAATGGTTGCCAGGCACACAACGCACAATACATCAGTGCTGACAGTTTTGGATTTGCAAGAATATGCCTTATGGTTTTGTTTTGGGTAGCTTATCTGTTTGTTTATCTTATGGTTTTTCTGAGGCATTGTTTTAAAGTTCAATACTGACTGGAATTTGGATTTGCATTCATGATAGCGTAGGTTGCATACATTGTATATACTGCATTGCATATGTTGTTTAGTTTTGTTTTGGTTGCTTGAGGGCAAGCAACGTTTAAGTTTGGGGGTATTTGATAAGTGGTCTTTATGGCCACTTATTTGGATAGTAACCAGCTTGTTTCGTGGCTTAAACTCAAGTAATCCTGTGCTTTTAATGTGTTTTTGCTTCGTTTTATGTTTTACAGGTTTAGTGACTCTCCGAGTGCTAATTGAGCTAAAAAGGGGCAAAAGAACGCTAAATAGAACAAAGCACAGAAATTGGCTTATAGCAAAAGGATGACATGTGTGCAGGAGCAATGAATGTGATGCTACGTGGCTGGAAGGCAAGCAGCCAAGCTATGAATGATGGCATGATGCTAGAGGCTATAGCAAAGAAGGCTGCATGAAGGCAAGAAGTTCATGTGAAGGAAGCAAGGAAGCCTATGAAGTTGCTAGCCTTGAAAAACCAGCAGAAAAACCAGCATCAGAGGCCCGCGTGGCTGCGCCGGGTCAATGCAGCAGGCACGCGTGCCCGTGCCAATCTTCAGAGCCAGAGGCCCAACTTTCCTACCCGCGCGGCCCCGCCTCATCCAAGCCTATTCCTCGAGAGACCGCGCCAGTCTATTTTCGGCCAGACTTTGACTTTTTGCTTAGCAGACCCGAGAAGGCAGAGATATAAGGGCTTTTAGCCCAATTTTGTAGATATCTCCAAGAGGGAGCTCTCCCTTAGCTTAGACCTAATTCCTTTGTTCCTTTCCTTTTCATTTTCTTGTTTAGATTAGGTTAGTTTAGGAGTAGATTAGGGTTAATTAGTTAGTGTAGTTTTTAGGGTTAGATTAGTTAAAGAAGATTGAAGCAAGAGATTTACATCAAAGATCCAAGCGAGGAGAAATGAACAAAGATTTGCATTTCTCTCTCTTACTCTCCTTGTATTCAATTTGTATTTGGATAATCTATAATCTACTTGTGGGTAATATATTTGGGTTATCTATGCCTTAATTTATATTTTGAGATTCCAATGGAACCTTTTAAGTAGTCGATGTTGATTTCCGTTCCATGTTGGTTTTATTTGATTGATATATGCTTATCTATTGCGATGTATGCTTTATTTGCTTAATTGAGTTGCAACCAATTACTATAATAACCTATGTGGGATCGAAAGACGAAACATAGGTATAGATCTAATCGCAGTAGCAGGCGATTGTAGGTTCACATGGCGTTGGACTTATGATTTGTGCTTAGGATAGACATATACCGAAGCGCCGCCTGTAGCCAATAGAGAACTTGACCTTCAACCCTAATTATTTGTAAATCACATAGACATATAGTGGTATAGGTAATATGGGTGTTCACGTGCGTCTATTACCTGTGGATTGCACGTTATACGGTTTAGGTGCATCGAAAGATGGCCTACTCCCATTTTCGTGTTCTCGACTAATAACTGTAATGATTGATTTGACTTGACTTAGGAGTGTGTCGACTTGGGCTAATCATTAGGAGAAATTGGGGACTCTTATCTTCATTATCTGATTCTACCTTAGGATTATTTATTGAATGTTTAAATTCCTTGCCTAGTTTAACTTAGTTTTAATTCATTCTCTTTACCATCCGCTTAAATAAGACAGAAATGGTTATGGATTAGTGGTTTGGCGACGTTTTATCTGTTAATTCTCCGCGGGAACGATCTTTACTTACTCTTTATTACTCGTTGGCCGAGTATACTTGTGCGTTAATTGCGTCATATAAATCGACCAACACTAATTTATACAAGAAATTAAAGAGAGAAGAAGAGAGAGCTAAACTAGGGCTAGGGCAAAAAGAAGATGATGTCTCATATGTGCCAATATGAACCCCCCTTATAGCCTTCAAGTTGAAATCTGCCGAAATGAAAAGTCAATCTGCTAGTCAAACCTAGCTGGCACGGCCGCGCAGCCTTTAGCTTTGTTCCTGGCGCGGCCGCGCGTGCCCCCATAAATCTTTGTCTGCTCTGCTACTTGGAGCGGGCGGGCGACTTTGCTTCCTTAACCCGGTGCGGCCGTGCAGGCATGAAAATCTGGCTTTTTGCTAGTTTGCTTCTGGTTTCTACTGCAATAGGCTTCTCTTGTCATCTTCAACTGGCAACATTTCCCATTCCCATTCCTTATTTGATCCTCTTTGCATCATCACATTCCCATTTAGCCGCTTGACCTCCTTCCATTGTCATGCCATCATTCCATTCTTGCTCCTTTTGGCACCATTTTATCCTTTTAAGCTCAATATGCGCCAAGAGAATTCCAAAACATGCAAACTGCAAAACAAAGCTAAAAGGCATGAAAAGCACAAAGATACTTGAGTTTAAACAACAAAACAAGTTAAGATAATATATGATTAAGTGGTCATAAAAATCACTTATCAAATACCCCCAAACTTAAACGTTGCTTTCCCTCAAGTAACCAAAACAAAACCAAACAAAAGATGCAATGCAGTATCTACAATGAATGCAACCTATCCTATCATGAATGCGAATCCAAGGATCAGCCAGTATTGAAATCCAAAAGCAATGCCTCAAAAAAATCACAAGATTATCAAACAGATAGGCTACCCAAGACAAGATCATAAGGTATATTCTTGCAAATCCAAACATGTCAGCACTAATATAGTGTGCATTGTGTGTCTAGCAACCATTAAACATGCCTTAGAACAAATAGATCACATACTATGCTTCTTAGGGGAAAACAAGTTTCAACTCAAGAAAAGCAGTAAATCATATAATTTCTTCCTAAGACCATGTATTACTTAAGCTAAGAGTCAACAGGGGGTTTATTAAGCTTTTATTTACTTACGAGGGCGTTTTTGCACTTTCCCGTGTACACAATCGACTGTGCAATGCCTAGTCCTCTTAGGCTTTTCAATGATACTCGTGTAGCGAGCTTTCGACCAATGACTCCTAGACCACGAGGCCTTAGGGCGCTGGGTGTAGAGACACCCCTAGGGCTTACTTGCTCGAATATCAAAGGCCACAGAACTCGACGTAGCCGAAGTGTTTATTCTATATTTTTCTCGTTTCTTGCATTTTTCTATTCTTTTTCCTAGGGGAGTGCGTCTTACGCTCCATCTCCCCAAATAGCATGCATACCTCCCGCTTTCCCATGAACTTAAGCTTTTTATAGTCTAGCTATTATTATTTGATTATTGAAACTCATTCATTAATACACAGATTTCCCAACAGAAGACAAGTATGTGAAAATTTAAACTGAGCAAATCATGGTGGTCACTCAATCGTGCTAACAGATTACACAGTATCTGAAAGATAAGGATTTACATATATGACAATATTATCAAGCTTAAGTCTCAAATCGGTTCAATCAATCAAGTAATTTCAGTTTCCTCATAGGCCAAATAACTAACAACTCAACTAGAAACTAGATTCATGCAATATGTCCTACACAATTAACTAAAACAAAAACAAATTTTTTAAAATTTTGACAAATTTTAACAAAATACAACTTACATGCACTATATGAACTAAAACAGTATGTAAAATGTCATGAACTACACTACATGCAAACCTAATACCCCCAAACTTAAAAACTGCAATGTTGTGACGCCCCCAGAATAGGTCCAGTCAACCCAACCCATTCTGAGTCGCCAAATACATGGTACAGAATTCAAATACAAACTTTATATCACACGGTCGTGCAAAATACGACCACACAACTGTGAGTGTCAATACAAATATGTAGAAAATATTAATATTCAAACTAAGTCGTCATTATAATTATTATCACACTATTTATCAGAAATAGTGAGGACTAATACTGCTCTAACTCGGACCATCACTCTGTCCCCCGACTAGTTCCTGCGACATTCTTATTTCCTGAAGAGGACAATAGATGAAAAGGGTGAGCTCAACTAGCCCAGTAAAGAATATTATGACTAAGATAATGGAAAATAAATTATCGTTAGTCTTCAACAATTCAGATAAAATATTATTGACAACAAGTTTTAGATTAATATTCGCAGCGGAAATAACAATTCATTAGAAGAGTTAAGTAGAGAATGAAGTCTACTATCTTCTATGATTTAAAAGTCCATCATCAATATTTTATCCCAGTAACATCAATGAATATATATTTCAAATCAAATATTCATCTTTGCACTACGACCAAAGATATTCATTTATATCACCAGTGGTCATTTTCATCTCAACACCTGTCCATCTTTGCACTACGGCCAAAGATATTCATCAGGTAATCATTCATCTTTGCTCTACAGGCCAAAGATATTCAATTATATCACCTTTTAGGACTGAGGATGATGAAGAATATTTTAAAGAACGTATCCAGTGAGATAAAGGACAAAGACTAAGGATTCGTAATCTAGTTTATCCAAGTTCAAGAATACATCATAATAATACATTGTGGAGCAAAATTCAAGAATAAAACTCAAAACTTAGATCCAATCAAAGATAAGAACTTTAACAAGCAACTTGGACATATAGAAGAAAATTTAATTTTTTTCGTGAATAGTGTCGTATACGTGAATAGTGCCGTATACGTGAATAGTGCCGCATACGGAAAAAGTAAGAATTTCATAATAAAATCCATGCCAATATTTTGGTATAATGATATTGAAAAGAATAACATCATTTACGAAAGAAAATAACACCCCTTACCTCAAAATAATAGTACTTCTGACTGAAATATCGGATATAATATTGAAAGAAACTTGCACTGAATAGTAACACTCAAAGTATTTAAATACTCATAAAAATACACTCGATATTATAGAGAGAGAAAACTTCTGATTCTGGTATGATTTTCAATTCTAACCTAAGCACCCTATTTATAGAAAAAGTTTAGGATACCAAAGTTGACTTTTTAATAATAAAAATTCCAGCCGCCTCGTTTTTTTTTCTCTGGCTGCTTTCAATAATCAGAATTTTTTCAACAAAAAAACAAAAGTGGGGCCCACCCATGTTTTTTAAAAAAATATTTATTTTTTGAAACTTCAATAATTCATAATAAATAGTCCTTTTATCAGAAAAATATAAATTCTATGTCTTTTTATAGGAAATTTAATTCTCTACAACTTTGTAGAAGGAAGTTTTTCCAAATTCCAAACATAAATTATCCGAAATCCATAAACGGATGATTTTCCACACCAAAATACTGATAAAAACACATCAGCACTAATTTCTTCTTTTATATCCACAAAATAAATATTTTCTTATCATATAAATTAATAATTAATTATTCATAAATAATATTACAGAACTACAATATTGACAACCAGGTCGTTCCCAAGAAAAAGGGGGCCTTCCGATAAGGACTTCTCCTTACTAGCGCGCAATTAAATAACCCCTCCTAGACAGAACTTCCTTAGACATTGTCAATAATGCTATCTAATAATATTATTCAAATAATATGAATTATTGAGTTGATAATGTGAAATAATGTGCAGTGACAATTATTGAATCGATAATATAAAATATCAACGGTAAGAATTATTGAATCAATCATATAAAATAGCAACGTAGCAATTATTGATATAAAATATCAACGTAGCAATTATTGAATCAATAAAATATCATGCAATTATTGAATCAATAATATAAAATATTGAACAGTAATTACTGTAACAATAATTGAGTAGTGACTTCTTACGTAAGAATCAATAATTCAAAATACTGTGCAATACCGTGTGCTACTGTGCAACACCACGTATTACTGTATTTTAACCACCGAGTATTTCAACAGTACTAACGGTAACAACTACGCCGTTATTTTATAAAAAGGTTATTTCTGTCGCTTTCTATATCCGACAGTTATTCCGTTGTGGGGCCCACAAATAGCTGCGCCGTCGTACGAATATTCCCCGACAACAAGAATATTTTATAACCACTTGCTCATTTTAAAATATTTGCACATTTCACCCATAACTTTTCACATTTATCAAATCAACACCTTACTATTTCGAAATAGTATAAAAAAAATTAAATCTTTATTCATAAAAGTTGGGGTCTTACAACCTCCCCTCCTTATGAAATTTCTTCCTCGAAATTGACGTACGTACCTGGTATGTCGAAAAGGTGAGGATACCTCGCTTTTATTTTTGATTCCAACTCCCAGGTCATTTCCTCAATAGCATGGTTTCTCCACAAAACTTTAACTTGAGGTATAATTTTCGAGCGTAGGACATGCTCCTTCCTATCCAAGATATTGACAGGTACCTCTTCGTACGTTAAATCTTCGGCTATCTCATCTGGTTCAAACTCAATAATGTGTTTTGGGTCTTTCACATATTTACGCAATATAGATATGTGAAAAACATTATGAACACGAGATATACTTAGAGGTAAAGCGAGTCTATAGGCTACATTTCCTACTCGGTCAAGGATCTCAAATGGACCAATGAATCGTGGGTTGAGCTTTCCTCTCTTTCCGAATCTCGTAACTCCTTTCTATGGAGCAACACGTAACAATACATAATCCCTAACATTAAATTCCACGTCCTTTCGATGAAGATCTGCATAACTCTTTTGTCGATCTTGTGCGGTTTGTATCCGTTGTCGGATCATTTGTATCTTTTCTGTAGTCATACGTACCAACTCCGGTCCCAATAATGTTGTTTCACCCACCTCGTTCCAACATACTGGAGAACGACACTTTCTCCCATACAACGCTTCGAATGGAGCCACACCTATACTTGCTTGATAACTGTTGTTGTAGGAGAATTCCACCAATGGTAAGTACTTATCCCAACTCCCTTTGAAGTCTAGAACACAGAGTCTCAATAGATCTTCAAGAGTTTGAATAGTCCTTTTCGATTGCCCGTCCATTTGAGGATGATAAGCCGAACTGAATCATAAATCCGTGCCCATAGCTTTCTGCAAATTGATCCAAAATCCTGAAGTGAATCTTGGGTCACGATCCGAAACTATGGATACTGGCATGCCATATAATCTCACAATCTCATTCACGTACATATGAGCAAGACGTTCAAGGGAATAAGTCTCTCGTATCGGCAAGAATTGAGCAGACTTGGTTAATCTATCAACAATAACCCAAATCGCATCTATGCCTTGGGAAACCTTGGGAAGACCCGTAACGAAATCCATTGTAACGTGTTCCCACTTCCATTTCAAAATCTCCAGTGGTTGCAATGGACCCTTCGACACTTGATGCTCCGCCTTTACACGTTGACAAGTTAAATATCTCAAAATAAACTCCGCGATCTCTCTTTTTATATTTCTCCACCAAAATGTATGTCGAAGATCATGATACATTTTGGTACTCCCAGGATGGATTGCAAATGGTGTGCTGTGTGCCTCCATCATGATTTTATACTTCAAGTCAGAATTGTTAGGAACACAAAGTCTGGAGTTGACTCGAAGTATTCCCTCTTCATCGATTCTTGCTTCTAGAATGGCACCTTCTTGCACCTTCTTCTTCATCTTCATCAGCTCCGGATTCGTAGCTTGAGCAGCTTTAACTTTATCAATCAAAGATGGTTCTACGTGAATACTTGACATCATCGCACTCATTCCCACATATGATCTTCTACTCAACGCGTCAGCTACCACGTTCGCTTTTCCAGGATGGTATTGGATGGTATGATCGTAATCTTTCAACAGCTCAAGCCAACGTCGTTGCCGCATGTTGAGTTCCTTCTGAGTGAAGAAATATTTAAGGCTCTTATGATCCGTATAAATTTCCATTTTCTCCCCGTACACGTAATGTCTCCAGATCTTCAACCCGAAAATGACTGCTGCCAACTCTAGATCATGAGTAGGATAATTCCTCTCATATTCTTTGAGTTGTTGCGAGGCATAGGCTATGACTTTCCCATGTTGTATGAGAACACATCCTAACCCTTTGCCCGAAGCATCGCTGTAGATAACAAATCCATCCGAACCAGATGGTATTGTCAGAACAGGTGCCGAGATAAGTCTTCTCTTGAGCTCTTAGAAGCTCTTTTCACATTCCTCGCTCGAAATGAATTTTGTATCTTTTCGAGTCAACTGAGTTAATGGAGTAGCGATTCGAGAAAATCCCTCTAAGAACCTCCGATAATAACCAGCTAAGCCCAGAAAGCTTCGTACTTCGGTCTTCGACTTAGGTTGCTCACAGCTTTGTATTGCTTCAATCTTCGTCGGGTCAACAGATACTCCACGTTTCGATACCAGGTGCCCAAGGAATGCTACTTCCTCAAGCCAGAACTTGCATTTCTTCAGCTTGGCATATAGCTTATTCTCACGAAGCTTTTGAAGTACCAACTTCAAATGGTGCTGATGATCTTCATGGCTTTTAGAATAGATGAGGATGTCATCAATAAAGACAACAACAAACTGATCCAAATTATCCTTGAATACACGGTTCATCATATCCATAAAAGCAGCAGGAGCATTAGTCAATCCAAAAGATATGACTAAGAACTCATAATGCCCGTACCGAGTTTTGAAAGCAGTCTTTGGAATATCCTCAATTTTAATCTTCAGCTGATGATATCCAGAACGAAGATCGATCTTTAAAAAGAATTATGCACCTTGCAACTGATCGAACATGTCATCAATACGAGGTAGCGGATACCTATTCTTGATGGTGACATGGTTCAATTTACGATAGTCAATACAAAATCGCATACTCCCGTCTTTCTTCTTTACGAATAAAACAGGGGCACCCCAAGGAGACGTACTAGGACGAATAAAACCGATGTCTAACAATTCCTGTAATTGGACCTTTAACTCCTGAAGTTCAATAGGAGCCATTCGATATGGGGTTTTAGAAATGGGTTTTGCACCGGGTTCAAGGTCAATAAAGAATTTAACTTCACGTTCTGGGGGTAGACCGGAAAGTTCTTCGGGAAATACATCAGGAAACTCATTAATAACGGAAATATTATTCAAATCTGACGTATTTTGGTTTAGATCAGGGACATGGGCTAAGAAAACTTGACATCCGTTTTTCAATAAACGAATAGCTTTGTGATTTGAAATGACATTGACTGATTTTAGTGGTTTGGTGGTTTGGATTCGCACAACAGGTTGATTAAGAATATAAAAACTAAAAACCTTATGAAAGCAATCAATTTTGGCATGGTAAGTGGTTTACCAGTTAATTCTTAAAATCACGTCAAATGCAAGTATTTTCAAAGATATAAGATCAACAGGTAAGGTAAGGGTACCAATCTGAATCAAGCAAGATTTGTAAACTATAGATGTAACGAAGGTTTCTCCTAATGGAGTTTGAACAGATAAGTCAAAGTCTAATTTATCAGAAGTCAAGTTCAAACGTTGAGCACAAGCAGGTGAAATAAAGGAATGGGTAGCACTGGTATCTAACAAGGTATAGATTTCGCAAAAATTTATGATTAACTAACCCGTGATAAATTCATTCGGGTCCCTCGCATTTTGCGCAGTCACAACAAATGCTCTTCATGAACCACTGACTTTGATTTTTCTGGGACAGTCTTTGGTGTCACTATCCCAACTGGTCTTGACTTTGCTATAAAGCTCATTCCACCCTCAACTGCTTCGTCACACTCCTGATTCATGATTTGAATTATTACTCTTCGATCCATATCGAATTGGGATTGACCGCTATGCACAGGGTAATTCCAAACTCGATGTTGGATTCTTCCAATTGCTGTCCAAAAAATGAAATCCATATCTTCTATTTTGGCCTTCTTTGATCGGACGTCTCTTTCTAAAATATCAACGCGTCGTGCTGCTTTTACCCATGCATCTTCAATTCTCACTCGATCAGTTGCTTCTTCTTTCAGCTGATCGTTGACATTTGTATTTTCAAATTCTAGCTCTAATATCATATGTTCTGGCAGAGAGAACTTCTGTTCAAGCCTCGCATATCGAGTAGCAAAATCTTGAATTTTTGTATCCCTTTCTTGAATTGTTGTATCCCTTTGTTCTACGGCTGTCTGTCGTTCTTCACCCTGCTCTTCTAACTCATGAATACGATCTTGCAGTTCAACATTTCGATCATAAAATTCTCCTAACAAATCCTCCTCCTCAGGTTCCTCTTCTTCCTCACTCTCAGCTGCTACCTCTGCGACTAGCTAGGGTGCAACTATTAATTCTTCACTCACCACATGGATATTTCTAATTTCTTCTTCTCCCGACATCATATTATCCTGGTTCGTGATTAAAGGTGTCTCCACGGTCTAATTCACTTCGTTGTTAACATTCTCAGCTGCCATTCTCAACTACTGCCATAAAACAAGGGTTAATTAAACAAATTAACATATCACATATTAACCCTATGCTCCGACTGACCAATTAAATACCATATAAGCTTAGGTAGGACATACTAGTGAAGGATTTACTCGTCTCTACCCTTCTAGTTTTATTCCCCGATCTCCGCTAGAGATCATATCCCTAAGCTCTAATACCAACTTTGACGCCCCCAGAATAGGTCTAGTCAACCCAACCCATTCTAAGTCGCCAAATACATGGTACAGAATTCAAATACAAACTTTATATCACACGATCGTGCAAAATACGACCACACAACTGTGAGTGTCAATACAAATATGTAGAAAATATTAATATTCAAACTAAGTCCTCATTACAATTATTATCACACTATTTATCAGAAATAGTGAGGATTACTAATGCTTTAACTCGGACCATCTCTCTGTCGCCCGACTAGTTCCTGCGACATTCTCATTTCCTGAAGAGGACAATAGATGAAAAGGGTGAGCTCAACTAGCCTAGTAAAGAATATTATGACTAAGATAATGGAAAATAAATTATCATTAGTCTTCAACAATTCAGATAAAATATTATTGATAACAAGTTTTAGATCAATATTCGCAACGGAAATAACAATTCATTAGAAGAGTTAAGTAGAGAATGAAGTCTACTATCTTCTATGATTTAAAAGTCCATCATCAATATTTTATCCCTGTAACATCAATTAATATATATTTCAAATCAAATATTCATCTTTGCACTACGGCCAAAGATATTCATTTGTATCACCAGTGGTCATGTTCATCTCAACACCTGTCCATCTTTGCACTACGGCCAAAGATATTCATCAGGTAATCATTCATCTTTGCTCTACAGGCCAAAGATATTCAGTTCTATCACCTTTTTGGACTGATGATGATGAAAAATATTTTAAAGAACGTATCCAGTGAGATAAAGGATAAAGACAAAGGATTCGTAATCTAGCTAATCCAAGTTCAAGAATACTTCATAATAATACTTTGTGGAGCAAAATTCAAGAATAAAGCTCAAAACGTAGATCCAATCAAAGATAAGAACTTTAACAAGCAACTTGGACATATAGAAGAAAATTTAATTTTTTCGTGAATAGTACCGTATACGTGAATACTGTCGTATACGTGAATAGTAACCTTGACGGAAAAAGTAAGAATTTCATAATAAAATCTATGCCAATATTTTGGTATAATGATATTGAAAAGAATAACATCATTTACGAAAGAAAATAACATCCCTTACCTCAAAATAATAGTACTTCTGGCTGGAATATCGGATATAATACCGAAGTAAACTTTCACTGAATAGTAACACTCAAAGTATCTAAATACTCATAAAAATACGCTCGATATTATAGAGAGAGAAAACTTCTAATTCTGGTGTGATTTTCAATTCTAACATAAGCACCCTATTTATAGGAAAAGCTTAGGATGCCAAAGTTGACTTTTTGATAATAAAAATTGCAGCCGCCTCTTTTTTTTTTCTCTGGCTGCTTTCAATAATCAGAATTTTTTCAACAAAAAAACAAAAGTGGGGCCCACCCATGTTTTTTAAAAAAACATTTATTTTCCGAAACTTCAATAATTCATAATAAATAGCCCTTTTATCATAAAAATATAAATTCTATGTCCTTCTATAGGAAATTTAATTCTCTACAACTTTGTAGAAGGAAGTTTTTTCAAATTCCAAACATAAATTATCCGAAATTCATAAACGGATGATTTTTCACACCAAAATACTGATAAAAATACATCAGCACTAATTCCTTCTTTTATATCTACAAAATAAATATTTCCTTATCATATAAATCAATAATTAAGTATTCACAAATAATATTACAGAACTAAAATATTGACAACCAGGTCGTTCCCAGGAAAGAGGGGGCTTTCCGATAAAGACTTCTCCTTACTGGCGCGCAATTAAATAACCCCTCCTAGACAGAACTTCCTTAGGCATTGTCAATAATGCTATCCAATAATATTATTCAAATAGTATGAATTATTGAGTTGATAATGTGAAATACTATGCAGTGACAATTATTGAATCAATAATACAAAATATCAACGGTAGCAATTATTGAATCAATCATATAAAATAGCAACGTAGCAATTATTGATATAAAATATCAACGTAGCAATTATTGAATTAATAAAATATCATACAATTATTGAATCAATAATATAAAATATTGAACAGTAATTACTGTAACAATAATTGAGTAGTGACTTCTTACGTAAGAATCAATAATTCAAAATACTGTGCAATATCGTGTGCTACTATGCAACACCGCGTATTACTGTATTTTAACCACCGAGTATTTCAACAGTACTAACGGTAACAACTACGCCGTTATTTTATAAAAAGGTTATTTCTGTCGCTTTTTATATTCGACAGTTATTCCGTTGTGGGGCCCACAAATAGCTGGCCGTCGTACGAATATTCCCCGACAACAAGAATATTCCACGACCAAACGAATATTTTCCGACAACAAGAATAATTTATAACCTCTTGCTCATTTTAAAATATTTGCACATTTCACCCATAACTTTTCACATTTATCAAATTAACACCTTACCATTTCGAAATAATATAAAGAAAATTAAATCTTTATTTATAAAAGTTGGGGTCTTACAAATGTCCTCATTGGAGATAAAAGGAAAAAGAAGAAATCCCCTAGTTGGCTTCATCTGCTACATGAAATGATGTGGCACTCAGTTCTGCTGAATTTTTCCTTAAGTCTGAGATAACCTGCATGACGCGCCCTTCCTCATATTTTTAAAATGCGCTTTTTACATGCATTGAGGATGGGACTTTTGACTTTTGATTCATTCTAGCAGCCTTGACCTAAGAAAAGCATACAACATTTATTAAGCCCACAAAATCACCAAAACTAATATTAACTATTTACAACTAGGAGAATTAACATAGGTGGACATATATATGAATTCCCAAAAACTCATATATGTGCATATATGCAACATGCAAGTGCATCAAAAATATGTCCAATACTGTATAGTCCAAAAAATATACGCATCAATGCCTAAGTCCAAACATGTAGGCAATGAACTCCTAACTCCAAGAATATTCAAAAATAATTTTTTAACTAAAAATTAAACTACTAAGAATTAAATAGGGGGGAGGGAAATGGATATAAGTACGTAGAATTAAACAAGTAGGGAGAAAAGGGAAATTTGATGGGGTGCCTCCTATCGAGCGCTTGGTTTATAATATGTTAGCTGGACTTTCTCATGCCACCTCTATCCGATTTCCCGACGATATTTGAGAAACCCTCCATCCATTAGAATTGTCGTGTGAGTTTGGAGGTTCCCCTTCTCGAAACGTGGGACACGGGTGTGCAAACTTCACTGACTTGTTCAACTTTGGCGGAGAAGGCACCTGGGGTGTTGTCACGGTTGGTTAACCTTCATTTTTCATGTCCCCAAGTGTCTCCTCGATATCCATTGCCTTCAGTTTTTCCAGTTGCAAGTGCACTTCTGGCTCTCCATCATTGTTAGCGTCCAAGTCATAGCACTAAGTATTCTGAGGGCCTTTGCTCACGGCTTCCACTACTTGAGATAATTAATTCTGAAGATTCTGAGTCTTTATCCCTTGCTCAATCAATTCCTCTTTCATTAAGGCCATGCTAATTTGATCTGCCCATTTATGAAGATTCTCGATTGACTGTGCTTTCTCAATTAAGGTATCCTTCACTGATGCTATGCCACATTCTTCCTCCAATCTTGCCTTTTCTATGTCACCCACAAAATCCATGTATTGAGGCTCATGAGTTGGAGTCAGGAATGTACATTCTGGAGCGTATGCTGGATTTGGATCCCAGTATTGGTCTTGATAATATCTCCCTGAGGCCTCTCGGTGATACTCCACATCATGTTGATAATTGGAATACTCGATGTGGTTAAAGTAATAACCCCTAAACTGGTATTGTCCAAAACTGATGGGTTCCTGATGGCTCATATAACTTCCAGCATAATAGTCATAAGTCACTGCCGTCTCTCGACTCTGTTGGACTGTAAAAGTGTCCAACTTCCTTGAGAGAACCTCTAGCTGTGCCGATAATGTAGCGATTAGTTCGCGACCATCATTCCCTATTTCCCTTAGTTGATCTGGCCTTGTATAGAACCATGGATAAGCATTGAGATCCATTAAACCTAAAAAGAGAATATAGGAAGAGAATTAAACAAAATAAAAATGTTTAAATTAAGACTAATTTGATTGAAACTAATGTTGGCAAACAGTTATCAAATTAATTCCCCGGCAACGGCGCCAAAAACTTGTTGTCCGATTTATATAATGACAAATACGAGCAAGTATACGCGGTCAACAAGTAATAAAGAGTAAGTAAAGATCGTTCCCACAGAGAATTAATTGATAAAAGATTGCCAAATCACTAGTCCATAACCATCTCAGTCTTATTTAAACGAGCGATAAAGTATTTAAAATTAAAACTAAATAATTTAAACTTAAACTAATTAATCCTTAAGTAAAATCAGATAATGAAGATATGAGATCTCAACTTCCCCTAATGATTCATCTAAATTAACATACTTCCAGTTAGGTCAAATTAATTGTCACAGGTCACTAGCCGAGAACACGAAAGTGAGATAAGGCCATCTTTCAATGCACCTCATCCAAATCACATATAATCCACAGATGATAGAACGCACATGAACATCCATATTACCTAAACCCCTATATGTCATGTAATTTACAAATAATTAGAGTTTAAGTCCAAGTTCTCAATTGACTACGAGCGGCGCTTTGGTATATGTCTATCCTAAGCACAAATCATATATTCAACGCCATGTAAACATACAATCACCCGCCACTACGATTAGATCTAAACCCACATTTTGTCTTTCAAGCCTATATGAGTTATCATAGTAATCAGTAGCTAATCAATTAAGCACTTAAGGCACAAATCCTAATAGACAATCTCATAACAATCAATAAGACTAACATGGAAGAATATCAAAATAAACTACTCATTAGGTTGCATTGAAACCTCAAAATAAAGTTTAAGTCATGATTAACTCAAATATATCATCCACAAGTTGAATACATATTAAAAGATTACGAATAGGGAGCAAAGAGAAAATAAAGATAGAGAATGCAAATCTGAGTGCTCAAGCTCCTATGTTGAATCTGCAATGAAATCCACTTGCTTCAATCTTCTTCTCTAATTAAACCCTAGAAAACTAACTAATTAAACCTAATCTAAAATTAATCTACTCATAACCTAATATATACAAGAAATTAAAGAGAGAAGAAGAGAGCTAAACAAGGGCTAGGACAAAAAGAAGATGATGTCTTATATGTGCCAATATGAGCCCCCCTATATAGCCTTCAAGTCAAAATCTGCCGAAATGAAAAGTCAATCTGCTAGTCAAACCGAGCTGGCGCGGACGCGTGGCCTTTAGCTTTGTTCCTGGCGCAGCCGCGCGTGTCCCTAAAAATTTTTCTCTGCTCTACTACTTGGCGCGGGCGCACGGCTTTGCTACCTTAACCCGGCGCGGCCGCGCGGGAATGAAAATCTGGCTTTTTGCTAGTTTGCTTCTGGCTTCTGCTGCAATAGGATTCTCTTGTCATCTTCAACTGGCAACATTTCCCATGCCAGATAAGCTAACCTTATTTGATCCTTTTTGCATCATCACATTGCCATTTAGCCGCTTGATCTCCTTCCATTGTCATGACATCATTCCATTCTTCCTCTTTTTGGCACCATTTTATCCTTTTAAGCTCAATATGCACCAAGAGAGTTCCAAAACATGCAAACTGCAAAACAAAGCAAAAAGGCATGAAAAGCACAAAGATACTTGAGTTTAAATAACAAAACAAGTTAAGATAATATATGAATAAGTGGTCATAAAAACCACTTCTCAAATACCCCTAAACTTAAACGTTGCATGCCCTCAAGTAACCAAAACAAAACCAAACAAAAGATGCAATGCAGTATCTACAATGAATGCAACCTATCCTATCATGAATGCGAATCCAAGGATCAGCCAGTATTAAACTCCAAAAGCAATGCCTCAAAAAAATCACATAATAATCAAACAGATATGCTACCCAAGACAAGATCATAAGGTATATTCTTGCAAATCCAAACCTGTCAGCACTGATATAGTGTGCGTTGTGTGCCTAGCAAATATTAAACATGCCTTAGAATAAATATATCACATACTATGCTTCTTAGGGGAAAACAAGTTTTAACTCAAGAAAAGCAGTAAATCGTATAATTTCTAACTAAGACCATGTATTACTTAAGCTAAGAGTCAACAGGGGGTTTATTAAGCTTTTATTTACTCACGAGGGCATTTTGCACTTTCTCGTGTACACAATCGACTGTGAAATGCCTAGTCCTCTTAGGCTTTTCAATGATACCCGTGTAGCGAGCTTTCGACCAATGACTTCCAGACCGCGAGGCCTTAGGGCGCGGGGTGTAGAGACACCCCTAGGGCTTACTTGCTCGAATATGAAAGGCCACAGAACTCGACGTAGCCTAAGTTTTTATTCTATTTTTTTTTGTTTCTTGCATTTTTCTATTCTTTTTCCTAGGGGAGTGTGTCTTACGCTCCATCTTTCCAAATAGCATGCATACCTCCTGCTTTCTCCCTAACTTAAGCTTTTTACATTCTAGCTATTATTATTTGATTAGTGAAACTCATTCATTAAAACATAGATTTTCCAACAGAAGACATTTATGTGAAAATTTAAACTGAGCAAATCATGGTGGTCACTCTATTGTGCTAACCGATTACACAGTATCTGACAGATAAGGATTTACATATATGACAATATTATCAAGCTTAAGTCTCAAATCGGTTTAATCAATCAAGTAACTTCAGTTTCCTCATAGGACAAATAACTAACAACCCAACTAGAAACTGGATTCATGGAATATGTCCTACACAATTGACTAAAACAAAAACAAAAATTTTAAAATTTTGACAAATTTTAATAAAATACAACCTAAATGCACTATATGAACTAACAAAGTATGCAAAATGACATGAACTACACTACATGCAAAGCTAATACCCCCAAACTTAAAAACTGCAATGTCCTCATTGGAGATAAAAGGAAAAAGAAGAACTCCCCTAGTTGGCTTCGTCTGCTACATGAAATGAAGTGGCGCTCAGTTCTGCTGAATTTTTCCTTAAGTCTTAGACAACCTGCATGACGCGCCCTTCCTCAGATTTCTGATATACAGCTTTTGACATGCATTGAGGATGGGACTTTTGACTTTAGATTCATTTTAGCAACCTTGACCTGACAAAAGCATACAACATTTATTAAGCCCACTAAATCACCAAAACTATTATTAACTATTTACAACTAGGAGAATTAACATAGGTGGACATATATATGAATTCCCAAAAACTCCTATATATGAGTATATGCAACATGCAAGTGCAACAAAAATATGTCCAATACTATATAGTCCCAAAAATATATGCATCAATGCCTAAGTCCAAACATGTAGGCAATGAACTCCTAACTCCAAGAGTATTCAAAAATAATTTTTTAACTAAAAATTAAACTACTAAGAATTAAACAGGTGGGAGGGAATGGATATAAGTACGTAGAATTAAACAAGTAGGGAGAAGAGAGAAATTTGATGGGGTGCCTCCCATCGAGCGCTTGTTTTATAGTCCGTTAGCTGGACTTTCTCATGCCACCTCTATCCGATTCCCCAAAAATATTTGAGAAACCCTCCATCCATTAGAATTGCAGTGTGAGTTTGGAGGTTCCCCTTCTCGAGAGGCTTCGTATTTAAACTACCTAGCATTTGATGTATACATGAATTCCCCATTTTTGAGTTCGGGGAGCTAGGCATTTCTTCCGTTGTGTTCGTAAAGTGATTGGGGCATTGAGGCATAAACCACATAATGGGCTCTTCTTCAATTCTCTCTTCTTCAGACCACCATGGTTTCCAGAATGCGGACTCTCTCATATCCTCGAGATCTATATTTGTGATGTGACTACCAAGGGGACACGGGTGTGTAAACTTCACTGGCTTGTTCAACTTTGGCGGAGAATGCACCTGGGGTGTTGTGACGGTTGGCTCACCTTCATTTTTCACGTCCCCAAGTGTCTCCTCGATATCCATTGCCTTCAGTTCGTCCAGTTGCAAGTGAACTTTTGGCTGTCCATCATTGTTAGCGTCCAAGTCATAGCACCAAGTATTCTGAGGGCCTTTGCTCACGGCTTCCACTACTTCAGATAATTGATTTTGAGGATTCTGAGTCTTTATCCCTTGCTCAATCAGTTCCGCTTTCATTAAGGCCATGCTAATTTGATCTGCCCATTTCTGAAGATTCTCGATTGACTGTGCTTGCTCAATCAAGGTATCCTTCACTAATGCTATGCCACATTCTTCCTCCAATCTTGTTTTTTCTATGTCACCCTCACAATCCATGTATTGAGGCTTATGAGTTGGAGTTGGGAATGTGCATTCTGGCGCGTATGCTGGATTTGGTACCCAGTATTCGTCTTGATAATAGCTCCCTGAGGCCTTTGGGTGATACTCCACATCTTGTTGATAATTGGAATACTCGTTGAGGTTGAAGTAATAACCCCCAAACTGGTCTTGTCCACAACTGATGGGGTCCCGATGGCTCATATAACTTCCAGCACAATAGTCATAAGTCACTGCCGTCTCTCGACTCTGTTTGATTGTAACAGTGTCCAACTTCCTTTAGAGAACCTCTAGCTGTGCTGATAATGTAGCGATTAGTTCGCGACCATCATTCCCTATTTCCCTTGGTTGATCTGGCCTTGTGTAGAACCATGGATAAGCATTGAGATCCATTGAACCTGAAAAGAGAATATAGGAAGAGAATTAAACAAAATAAAAATGTTTAAATTAAGACTAATTTGATTGAAACTAATGTTGGCAAACAGTTATCAAATTAATTCCTCGGCAACGGCTCCAAAAACTTGTTGTCCGATTTATATAATAACAAATACGCATAAGTATACGTGGTCAACAAGTAATAAAGAGTAAGTAAAGATCGTTCACACGGAGAATTAATTGATAAAAGATTGCCAAATCACTAGTCCATAACCATCTCAGTCTTATTGAAATGAGCGATAAAGTATTTAAAATTAAAACTAAATAATTTAAACTTAAACTAATTAATCCTAGAGTAAAATCAGCTAATAAAGATATGAGATCTCAACTTCCCCTAATGATTCATCTAAATCAACAAACTTCCAGTTAGGTCAAATTAATCATCACAGATCGCTAGCCGAGAACAAGAAAGTGAGATAAGGCCATCTTTCAATGCACCTCATCCAAATCACATACAATCCACAGATGATAGAACGCATATGAACACCCACATTACCTAAACCCCTATATGTCTATGTGATTTACAACTAATTAGGCTTTAAGTCCAAGTTCTCAATTGACTATGAGCGGCGCTTCGGTATATGTCTATTCTAATCACAAATCATACATTCAACGCCATGTAAACATATAATTACCCGCCACTACGATTAGATCTAAACCCGCATTTTGTCTTTCAAGCCCATATGAGTTATCACAGTAATTGGTAGCTAATCAATTAAGCAATTAAGGCACAAATCCTAATATACAATCTCATAGCAATCAATAAGACCAACATGGAAGAATATCAAAATAAACTACTCATTAGGTTCAATTGAAACCTCAAGATAAAGTTTAAGTCATGATTAACTCAAATATATCATCCACAAGTTAAATACATATGAAAAGATTTCAAAGAGGGAGCAAAGAGAAAATAAAGATAGAGAATACAAATCTTAGTTCTCAAGCTCCTATATTGAATCTCCAACGAAATCCACTTGCTTCAATCTTCTTGTCTAATGAAACCTAGAAAACTAACTAACTAAACCTAATCTAGAATGAATCTACTCCTAACCAAATCTATATAAGAAATTTAAGAGAGAAGAAGATAGTGCTAAACTAGGGCTAGGACAAAAAGAAGATGATGTCTTATATGTGCCAATATGAGCCCCACTATATAGCCTTCAAGTTGAAATCTGCCGAAATGAGAAGTTAATCTACTAGTCAAGCCGAGTTGGCGCGGCCGCGCGGCCTTTAGCTTTATTCCTGGCGCGGCCCCGCGCGTCCTCAGAAATTGCTGTCTGCTCTGCTACTTGGCACGCGGCTTTGCTGCCTTAACCCGGCGCGGCCACACGGGTATAAAAATCTGGCTTTTTGCTGGTTTGCTCCTGGCTTCTACTGCAATAGGCTTCTCTTGTCATCTTTAATTGGCAACATTTCCCATTCCAGATAAGCTAACCTTATTTGATCCTCTTTGCCTCATCACATTCCCATTTAGCCGCTTGACCTCCTTCCATTGTCATGCCATCATTCCATTCTTGCTCCTTTTGGCACCATTTTATCCTTTTAAGCTCAATATGCGCCAAGAGAGTTCTAAAACATGCAAACTGCAAAATAAAGCAAAAAGGCATGAAAAGCACAAAGATACTCGAGTTTAAACAACAAAATAAGTTAGATTATATATGAATAAGTGATCATAAAAACCACTTATCGGTAGGACCTTCAGATTTCAAAGGATTCGTGAATCCGATTGAGACTCAGACGTGGGTAATGGAGATGGAAAAGGTTATCGATGCGGCCAGGATTAACGACGACCAGAAGACGGCTTTTGCTATGTTTATGCTGAAGTCGGAATCTAGCTACTGGTGGAAAGCTAACAAGGCTCGAGGAGGAGAAGGCATTATAGCATGGGACATATTCAAAAAGATGTTTTTTAAGATGTATTTTCCAGTAAACTCGCAGAACTAGATGGAGGTTTAGTTTTTCGAGCTAAAGTAGGGAACAATGTCTGTGCCAGAATACGCTACAGAGTTCAATGAGCTGGTAAGGTTTGTGACATATCAGGTCAGTACTGATTAGAGGAAGGCAAGAAGATTCGAGCAGGAATTGAAGCACTGGTTGTACAGCAAAGTCTCCATGTTTCAGCTGAACACATTTGCTGCAATGTTGGAAAAGGCGATCATCGCGGAAGGTGGAAGTGATACCTTGACTAAGTATAAACAAGATCAGAAAGAGAAAAAGAAGAATGAGAATGAGAATAAAGCTGGTGGTAGTGGTACCAACTAGAAGAGGAAGTGGAACGACAATGTTTCTGCTAGAAGTCAACAGGGAATTCAGTAGAAGAGAAGGTTTGAATCTTGTGCTAATTATTGGAAGAATCATACTAGAGTGTGCTTGAGGGGAAAGCAGGTATGTTTCAACTATGGTCAGGAAGGACACATTGCGCCGAATTATCCTAACCCAAAGAAGGGAGCTTGCTATACGTGCTGATCAAAGGATCACATGGCTCGTGATTGCCCGAAGAAGCCAACTGGAGGGTCGAATGGAGGAAGAGGAACTAATAGCGGCAGCACTTTAACTATCGCTAGAACAATGCAGACGAGCCAACCCACTGCCAGAACATTCAACATGACCGTGCGGGATGCTGCGCAGTCAAAGGATGTGGTGTCAGGTATCATTTTGGTCAATAGTATTAATGCTTATGTATTATTTGATTCGGGTGTTACTTGTTCATTTATATCCACTGACTTTGCTAAGAATTTAGACTTGCCTAAAGAGGAATTAATTTACCCTTTAAACATAGAGATTGCGAATAGGGAGGTTATTCCTGTTAGGTTTGTACACAAGAACTGTAGATTGGTCATTATGGGCCATGAGCTGATGGTAGATTTAATTCCGAAAAAACTTGGGGAATTCGATGTTATAATGGGTATGGATTGGTTGTTTAATCATGGGGCGGTAATTGATTGCCAGAGGAAATCTGTGAACATTATGAATCCGTCAAAGTTAGTGTTTTATGGAAGCAAATCGTCTAGACAAGCGAGTTGTCTAACGATTGTGCAAGCCAATAAGTTATTGAAACAAGGTTATGTAGGGTACTTAGCCTACATAGTGGATACTCGTAAGGAGAGACCAAAGTTGGAAGAAATATCAGTCGTTAAGGAGTTTGTGGATGTGTTTCCGAGCAATTTTCCAGGACTTCTACCGGATAGAGAAATAAAGGTCGTCATCAATTTAGCGTCGGGGACTGCTCCGATATCGAAAGCCCCTTATAGAATGGCTCCGATGGAGATGAAGGAGTTGATGGTTCAACTACATGAATTACTGGACAAGAAGTATATTCAACTGAGCGCATCACTATAGGGAGTGCCGGTATTATTCGTCAAGAAGAAGGATGGATCAATGCGGCTTTGCATTGATTATAGGGAGTTAAAAAAAGTCACGATCAAGAATAACTATCCTTTGCCAAGGATCGATGACTTGTTCGATCAGCTGAAGGGAGCAATGTACTTCTCAAAAATAGATTTGAGAAGCGGGTATCATCAGTTGAAGGTAAGGAGAGAGGATGTATCGAAGACGGCATTTAGAACTCAGTATGGGCATTATGAGTTCTTGGTGATGTCATTTGGTCTAACGAATGCAGCTGCGGCATTTATGGACCTAATGAATAGGGTATTTAAGCCATTTATAGACAAGTTCAAAGTGGTGTTCATTGATGACATTTTGGTGTATTCCAAAACTAAGGAGGAACCCACTGAACATTTGAGGCTGACGTTGGAATCACTAAAATGAGAGAAGTTATATGCAAAATTCTTGAAATGCGAATTTTGGTTAGAACGTGTGCAATTTCTTGGTCACGTGATTAACAAAGATGGAATTTTGGTAGATCCGTCGAAGGTTGAAATCGTAATAGATTGGGTTCAACCAAAAGACACCGTCAGGAGTTAGGAGTTTCTTGGGTTTGGCAGGTTACTATAGGTGATTCATTCAAGACTTTTCCAAAATTGCAACTCCATTGACGAATTTAACTATGAAAACGGTGAAGTTCGGTTGGACGAAAAAGTGTGAGAAAAGTTTTCAGAAACTGAAGAAGAGGTTGAGTATTGCACTTGTGTTGTCTTTGCCTGATAGTACAAGAAATTTCGTGGTATACAGTGATGCTTCACATAAAGGACTAGGATGTGTGCTGATGCAGAACGATAAAGTCATTGCTTATGCATCACGTCAGCTAAAGAACTATGAGAAAGGGTATCCGACCCATGATTTGGAATTGGCGGCAGTGGTGTTTGCTCTGAAGATATGGAGACACTACCTATATGGAGAAAAGTGTGAGATATATACACACCATAAGAGTCTGAAGTATATCTTTATACAAAAAGATCTGAATATGTGCCAAAGAAGATGGTTGGAGCTTATCAAGGACTACGATTGTGAGATTCTATATCATCCGGGTAAAGCAAATGTCATTGTCGATGCCTTAAGTAGAAAGGGTCGGGAGATGTTAATGTTGTTAACTACTCAGGAGCAGTTGGTAAATGAGATAGCTAAGTTGGAGCTGAATGTTAATGAAAGTAGTATGCGCACAAGCCAATTATATTTGATGATAAAGCATATACTTTGTAACAATCTTATTCATTTATTAATAAAAGTATTATTTAATTAAAGGCATTTATTTATCTACATGGTGTTGTTTTTATAATGTGATAAACCCATAGTTTTAAGAAATACTTTTAGAATCATGATGATGATCATGCTAATGAGATCTAAATTCTTAGATAGCTTAAAAACTAAAATAGTTTCCAATCGATGGATTAGTAAATCCGGATAGATTAGTACATACGTTGCTTGTTCATTGGATGAGGATGATTGATCTCATGATCATTTGTGTGGAGACACTAAAGCAAGTATGTAGGTTCTTATTGGATAAGAAGTACACTGAACGTGACTTGCTAATGAATAACTAATGGAGTTTTACTCACCTGTAAATAGGAATTCGTAATGTGATAGTTGTACAAATGATCCTTAGACTTGAGATCATCATAGTACCTTATGTATAATGAATTATACTTTAATTTATTCCTTAAGACCCTTAGGATATATCAAAGGGTATGCTTGGGTATAATAAGTTATATATAGAGATAATGAATGATCAATAGAAAATCTACTACTTCTAGTAAAAGAAAATATATGTCCTATGTGATTTGATAAATGACAACCTATGAATTCTTGGCTAAGGTGGAATGAAATTAGAAAGGAGTTTCTAATTTGCATTATTTGGAGTTGTGTATTTTGGAATCGAAATACATATAATTAAATAAAAAATGAATTGACAGTAATTCCATGTCTTATATTTAATTGGGACATTGTATGGTGGAAGGATTGAATTGTACGATAACTATTAACTCACAGGTTCCTTTATGATTAATGTTAAAATCTATATTATCTGAAAAGTCGTTAATCGCTAAGGAAGCTTATCCTTATTGTAGAATAAATGTTATTTATTTAAATAAATTATTTGTTTAATTTATTTATTTAAATAAGACTGGAATTGTTCTAATTTATTCATTCACAACCGGTTTAATATGTAGAATGTGACAACCCGAGAATTTATAAGATTAATAAAATCTTAAATGATTAAATAAAGGTTAAATAATAAGACCTAGACTGAAATAGAGTATGGACTTAAATTTTTTTGTAAAGGACTTAAATTTTTTTGTAAAGGACTTATATGATTTTGTGTATTGTTTATATATTTATTTAACATATAAAGAGAATTAAGAATGAAGTCTTGTAATCTAATATATATTAGGTATGAAAATTTAATAACCTAAGTGTTATAATATGTAAGGATGTTAGTTTTTAAAATTTTTACTAACCTAAGAGATTAAGTTTATTATCTCAATTTATTAATTTTATTAAAGCAAGTCTAATTGGGTTAAGTAATTAAATGTACATGAGTAAGAATTTGATTTAGAAATTGAGTGAATAGAAACACTAATTAAATTATTAGGGTAGGATAGAATTAAAATTAGTGGACTATGTTAATTTACATAGCCCACTTATTTTATTAGCAAGCCCAAAATTTTTTATTGGGAGCCAAAGACTCTAGCCCAATTGTCAAGGAATTTATTTGGACATTTTATAAGCTAAATAAAGAACAAAAACAAACCAAGTTGGGAGAATAAGGGCCTAGATTTCAGCCCAAGAGGAAGGAAGAAGGAGAGCCATGTGATGTAATCATTTGATTTACCAACTCTTTACCTACTCTTTCGTGTGTCACTTTGTAACGAAGTCATTCACCTTAACCAAGAGTACAAGCAACCACATAATCATTTGGAGAGAGAAGAGAAGAGATATGTTGGTGGATTTAGTAAGGATTGGATAGAGAAATTCATTTGCTTCATTTCTCCCAAATAAAACCAATTTTCTGTAAGGATTTGACTTGTCAAATTCCTTACTAAGCTCAGGTTCAGCTCAGTTTAATGGAGAATGTAACTTTTAGGAAGAAGATTCAGAGAGAGGGAGAGAGAAATTGAGGGAGAAATAGAAAAATTCAGAAATTTAGGAGGGAAAAACACTTCTTTATATCTCTTGTCCTCAACTGATTACACAGCTAGCTTTTTATACACAGTAAAAGGAACACAACGGAAAAGAACAAAAGCAAAAATGAACACTACGATAATCCACCGACTCAACTATTACACAAAGACTATTATACCCTTAACGAGTATTCATTATTGTAGAGGTAACTGCATCTACAATCGTGGTGTTTAGCATTCTTACAATTCATAGAGTTACTGCATCACAATCGTAGAGTGCACCCTTGGCAGCATCCTTACAATCCACCATGCATCAAAACAACCTTGTCCTCAAGGTTGGAAATGAGGAAATTGCTTGTAAAAAGTTTCCCAATCTTCCCAAGTGGCATCTGTGGGTAATGTATTAGACCATTGCAC
The DNA here is from genome assembly GCA_020205555.1 of Panax stipuleanatus. Lineage (NCBI taxonomy): Eukaryota > Viridiplantae > Streptophyta > Magnoliopsida > Apiales > Araliaceae > Panax > Panax stipuleanatus. The sequence continues at coordinate 72,713,876 of CM035117.1, forward strand.
CAACACTTCCACTGCTGCAGCATTCTTCTTCTTAACCATCTTTCTATCCAATATTGCTAATGGTTCCACCAAGAACTGGCCTTTGCATCCAAATAAGGCAGATCAACTGAACTGGAACAGCTTAAACCAATCTTTTTCTTGAGAAGGGCTACATGGAAAACAAGTTGAACCTTAGCATGGGAAGGCAATTAAAGTTTATAAGCTACAGTACCAATCTTTTCCAATATCAGGAAAGGGCCAAAATATTTTGGAGCTTATTTACCCAGAAGATGTTGTGATAGTGTAGACTGTTTGTAAGGTCTGATCTTCAAGTACACCCAATCACCAAGTAAGAATGATCTTTCACTTCTTGACTTGTCTGCATAATGTTTCATTCTTGACTGAGCAGCCACTAAGTTATGTTTAAGAAGCTGAAGACTTTGAGTTCTATCTTTGCAAAAGTTTCTTGTGGCAGTATCATGAACTTGACCAAACTAGTGGAAGTTGAGATGAGGAGGTTTATAGCAGTACAAGGCCTCGAAAGGAGAAGTTTTCAGTCCACTATGATAATGGGTGGTGTACCACCACTCAGCCATTGGAAGCCATGCTAACCAGCTCTTCGGTCTCTGAGATATCATACATCTTAAGTAACATTCTAACACTTGATTAAGCCTTTCAGTCTGTCCATCAGATTGAGGGTGGTAAGCCGAGCTCAATTGAAGTTTGGTACCCACCAACTTAAAATGTGATTGCCAAAATAAGCTAACAAATATTTTATCCCTGTCAGAAACAATGGTTGAAGGAAAACCATGAAGCTTGTAGATATTACTGATGTAGACTTAAGCTAGTTCTTGAGCAGTAAAAGGGTGCTGGAGTGGTATGAAATGGCCATATTTAGTTAGCCTATCTACTATAACCCAAATAAATGTGTAACCTTTATATTGCGGTAAACCTTTAATGAAGTCCATGGCTATATCATTCCATAGTGCCTCTGGAATAGGCAGTGGTTGCAACAAGCCTGGTAGAGCCTTGGTTTCATGTTTCTGCCTTTGACATTCATCACATTCCTGCACAAAACTGGTAACATCAGCCTTCATGGTAAACCAAAAAAAATAGGAACTAAGCCTCTCCAAGGTTCCCCTTATACCAGAATGTCCTCCCATAGGAGAGTTATGGAACTTAGTCAGAAGCTTGGTTTTTAAGGACATATCTGGCCCCACTACCAACTTATCTTGAAATTTAAGCCTACCATAATTGAAATATAACCAGGTAATGACTAGGGGTCCAATTATAGCTGGATAATCATATCTTTTAGCCCAGATTCTAGTTCCCATGATTGAGCTATTTATGTTGTCCAATGGGGAATAACTGTAGATATAGCAGCACAGATGGAACTCATTTCAGAAGTACCAACTTGTCTAAAGAGAGAATCAGCAGCCATATTTTCTTTGCCCTTTTTATACACTATCTCATAGTCTAGTTACAGCAATTTAGTAATTCACTTTTGCTGATTAGTAGTGGTCACCCTTTGATCCAGTAGATACTTAAGACTATGGTGATCACTTTTGATGAGAACCTTATAACCCAACAGATAATGTCTCCATTTAGTAGTAGCATAAATGACTGCCATGAGTTGTAATACCCGAGAAATTCCTAATATTATTAAATAAATATATTAATGGAAATGAGAATTTATTTGAATATAAATGATTTTGTGTTGTGAGAAGGATTGATTCAATTATATAAAATTGAATAATTATAATAATAATTGAGAAATTTATGGAGTTTGCGATAAACTCGTTAATAGCCTTGTGTGGCACAGTGATGAGAATTATTAATGATTATATTAATTAACGAATGAATTATTAAAGTGAACGATTAATCTATATTAATTGTTAATTACTATTATAGAATATTAAGTAATGGTTATGGAATATTAACTGTGATTGATTAATAATACGTGATTATTATTATTGCAAGAAATATAGTAATAAAAAGCAATGTGTTTATAAATATAATAAGATTTATATTCACTTAATGTGATATTTAATCACATAAGTGTTAATCGATTATTATGGAAATTAATAATCAATGAGGAATGAATTAATTAATATTATCGTTAATTAATCAATGAGATGAATAATTTATTTATTTGACATTATGAATAATAAAATAAATAAGTAAGTTATTAATATGATGAGATCATATTGATTTCTATGTGCAAATGTGCAAGAATTAAATATAAAGTATATGGAATACTACTATAATATATAGTGTAGAGAAACACTTAGGTGTGACCATGCAAGTATACATAAACTATGTTATATAGTGCAATGTGAATATATTACACATAGAGACTATGTATTAAGATTGATTGAAATATATAAGCTACATGATTAATACCTATGTGACAATAGGTATGTAAGTATACATTAAAATGATATATCATGAATATAATGTAATCACTTGTTGATTGTAGAATTTAATAATAAAGGAGACAATATAGGATGATAATATCTGAAAAGACTATATTGGTAAGATAAAATGTACATGGATTATATGCATACAAATTACACTTACTATATTATATGAAATTGCCTTGTGACACTAATTTAATACCTAAGTGTAGATAATATATGTTATGCTTATATGTTATAACATGATATAGTACAAACTTATTAGAATGTTGATATTGCCTTGCCTTGTCCCTTAATGATAGTCACTATCTCTTCAGACGTGAATACTCATGAAGCTATCCTACTCCTTATATCCTCAAACTCAGCACATTCTAGATAGCATGATTCAATGGGGAGTGGCTCTCATGATGCATTACAAAAACAACTACCAACTTCTCATTAGCCAGCAAAGAATACAATAATCAGTTACTTTAAATTGAAGAACTAAAGCATTGTCTGGGTATTGGTTGTTCTATAAATTGAGCTCTTCTTCTCCATTCTTCTTTGTTGAGATTTTGCTAAGTGTTGAGAGGGAGAGCATATACATATATCAGTGTGAGCATTCTAAATTAAGCAGCAAGTCCAATTAATTAATTACAGAGGTATAATTCCATGATTCTAGTTCTTCATTTTGTCTCTGTCAAAATTTCTATTCTTGAAATTCTTAATCCTTGATCATGTTGAATTGGATTGTAATTGGATTGTAGCATACTTGTTTAGTTGCTATATTAGCTTAAAAATATATTGGTAATACAATGCTGTTAGTTATAATCGAATTTGTGACGAATTTTCTGTGTTTGGGCTGGAAGTCTGCCGAGGCTGGAACAGTCTGCCGCTGGCTGCAAACCGGCACAGCTGCGCCAGTTTTGTACTGGGCAACTGCGCAGCTGCGCCAACAGCCTGCTGCAGATTCTGCATCCTACTTGATTTTTGTTATGCATATATTATGTGGTTTGGTTTAAACAAGCATACTAACTTGTGTAACACATATATATGAATAAAATGAGGCAAAGTAAGCATGTTTTCTTGTACTAGCATACATGATTAACAAAAAGGGTATGGTTTTCGAGATAAACTTAGTATTCTAAAAACAAACTTTGAAGTAATACTTGTTCTACAAGTTCTGAACTTAGTGATTCATACACATGATTGATTTTAAATATAAAGGAGCATGATATAGTGTTTATAGTGTCCTTGTTCATGACCAAACTTGTTAGACCTTGTGTTAGAGAAATTATTAAGAAAAAGCTTGTTATGTTAAAGCTAATATGCATGAATACTACATAATATACACGCTGATCTTGCAAAAGTGTTAATATGACTTGACTACATACGATAAGAGCTTTGAAGTTGCCTTGTATGTGTTAAATTGTGTTGTTCAAGTTTAAAATGGATTCAAAAGCAAACTTGGATATGCTTTCGAACCAAGTGCATTAAGTATGAGTAGTTAAGTTCTTAGAATGTAAAATGACATGTTTAGATTTCATTATGTCTCTAAGCATAACTCTTATATGTTTGATATAACGGTAGTAAACCAAGAATAAGTATAGGTGTGTTTTAAAGTAATAAACAATGCTAGTTAAGAATAAATGATGTGGACAATCGCAAGCATGTATATTATAATTGATATGACCTTCTCGCAAGAATCTATGATTAAATTGTATGCATTGTAATTATATGACCATATTTGGCCTTAATACCCGTGGCGATCCTAAACTAAGACCATGACATGTAAAAGTGAACTTAAGATGGTCATAAGCTTATGAAAAGTCCTCTAGCATGAATGAATGTTAAGTGTAATTGCCTTAGTATGCTTATGTGTTAGACAGAAACAGCAGCAGCCCAACCCTGATCTGGACAGGGGGAAGCGCAGCTTTGCCGCCCCTAGGCCTAACCAGGGCGCAGCTGAGCCAGGCCAAAATGAAATATGGGCACTTTTGTTGAACTGACTTTTGGCAGATAACTCACCTCAATGCTATAGATGCTAAACAAGACTAATTGGTACTGATATTTGATAGTAACATACCATAAAGATGTTTCAATTGAGAAAAGTAATTCCATAGCTAATGAAAGCGTAATCGATTAAAAAGGACATAATGCTATACGAATGTTATTTGAATTCATGGTAACTTAAAATTTGATTTCATACCGAATGCGTATAAGTGTGTAATGACGTGTGACTAAGGTAATACAATGTGTGTATATTTAATTTGAGTAACAAGCTTATGTACCGAATGTGTTAACTAACGAAAATCCTATACATGTAATACATTTTAAATAGGATTCGAAAGTGTTGGCTAGCTTTACGTGAGTAAACTACGCATAAGGCAAGTATCTAAACCTTATCTCTTTGGATGCAAGTTTCCTAACGTAAACTCTTTTACGGTGCAAGTATTCTATCCTTGTATATTGCAAACTAGTTTCTTTACTTAATCATTTTAATTGAATTAGCATACTTGAACTCTTATTTCATTAAAGCTATTATTTATGTTGAACTTGGTATTGTTCTTGAATATTGTTAAAGTGTCTATGCCATTTGATTCAGCTAGACTTATATTATTGAAAAGTGACCCAAACTAATTGATTGGTGCGGGATCTTGTATTTGACTAAGAAGAACAAAATATAACTGTCGGAGAACCTACACGCGCACTTGAGTATGATTGATTGTTATGGATAACATATGGTACTTTAGGCTGATCACCTGTTGTACCTATTTTTGTTGGATTTTCAGTTTAATACTGTTAATTCTAGTAGAAGTTCATAGTCCTTAGTGACTGCTCAGTATTCAGTTATCTTGAAATCTTATATTAATTTATTATTGAATCACATTGATATTATTCTGTCCTTAGCGACTGTTATTGAGAACTGTTGATATTCTTGTTATCCTTGAACTATTAAACCTTGCTATACCCTTTTCGAGAATTGAGAATTATATTACAAATCCTTATTGTATATTACTTGTTAAGCAATTTGTGCTCATTCTTGCTTTCCCTAAAAACATTTCAGTTAAGGCCGAACATTGCAGACCCTCGAGTACCGATAAGGGCAAGGGAAAGGCTACTGAGTAGCTTTGTTTATGTAGGACTTTATGATTGTAATAAAGAACATATGATATTATGTACTAGTTAAGGTTATTTATGCTTAAGATATGTCTAAGCTATGTAATCACTGTTTAAGTTACGAGACCTTGGGACGTGAATAAATTATATTATTTAAATGTAATCTATTCGATATTAGTTGTGTATTATTCCGCTGTGCGATGTGACATTTAGTCGTATTATTATTGTGATGTATTACCATGAGCACGTGACGAACCGAATTTGAGAGACCAAGTGGCGGTCCCGAATTTGTGGGCTTCATAGGTTGGTATCAAAGCTGTAGTTATAAACCTTACGAACGAGTGTCCTTAGACTATAACTATGGCGAGCTTAGAAGTTAGAAAGAAGATAAAACTCACATAGAGTTTTCCCTAGAGCGAGACTTAGCATTTTATGAAATGTAACTTCATTCTATACAATGAACTTATATTTTATTCAACATTCTAATGGAGTTGCTGTTTGTTTGTCTTGTGTTTGTGATTGTAGGATGATAGACACAGGTGTACCTAGTAGAGTGGCAGAGGAGGAGCCCATGGATATATATGTAGTATACGAGGCACCTCTAGAGGCTACACCAGTGCAGGCTATTGCACCTTTCGAGTCTGACGACGAGGAAGAGATTGAGATAGAGTCTGATTCAGAGGAGGAGCCGATGGAGGACGAGCCGATGGGGGATGAGCCAGTGGAGGACTCTAATGAGGCTACTGTAGAGGAGCAGATGCTAGGCGAGTATGAGGAGCGGATCCTAGAGTTAGACTGCAGAGTACAAGAGCTGGAGACCGAGGCCTAAGAGAGAGAGTCTGAGTTCCAGAAGTTGAGAGAAAAGGACCACCAGAGGAAGTTAGACATGCAGGAGTTAGAGGTAGAGATTGCATATGGTAGGGAGGCAGGGATCCAGATGGGAACCCTATTCCACAGGTCAGTGGCGAGAAATGTAGATATAGCAGGGAAGCTGGAAGAAGTAGAACAGAGAGAATTGAGTGAGAAGACTGAGAAAAAGGCACTCCGTACTCAGCTAGAGTTGGAGTGTGATGGATAGGATACACTTCGAGGAGAAGTGGTAAGCGGCCAATGAGAGAGCTGACGACCTAGAGGACGAGGTCAAGTGCAAGAAGAGGAAGATGAACAAGATGGGGTATGTGTTCCGTTCAGCTTTTGAGAGGGTGATTGATGGTGTGTACCACTACCCGGCAGAGCAGGGACAGACTCTACATACCTTGAGTCGAGAGCTGGTTGCTATATAGGGCAGATGGAGTTCAAGAGCGCTGTGGAGCGTGGCATGATGTGATGAGATTTCCTTAAATGGTCTAGTGGTAGTTTAGTAGAATTTATCTTTATGTATTGTATATACTATGTTGTAATCCCAACTTTTTGTGTAAAGTATGGGATAGTGATGTAAACCCCGTATAAGCTTTTGTTAGAGGGGTAGTATGGTAGCAGGTTGGTATATCCCTGTCTTTTGTGATATTAGGGGATATATGTGATAACATTTATAGCAGTATGCTAGGGAAATCATGTAATGAAACGATTTGGCATATGAATATAAATCAAGTTTATTTCAGAAATGTGTTATAAATTTATTCTTTTAGTATTAAAAGAAATACTTAAGTAATATACTTGAATAATAATAAAATGAAAATTTGTGATGCAGATAATGCCGCCCAGATGTAGATTGACTGCACCCAAAGAATCTGTTAATAATGAGAGGGAACAAGTAGACCCGATCCAGAAACTGGTAGACTTATTAGGGGAAGCCTTAAGGGGAAGGAACAATGAACTCATTTGCCCAAACCCTCAGGCTGTGCCAGTAATAACCTTTAAAGACTTTAAGAGTGTAGGACCCCCGGAGTTCAAGGGAACTACCGACCCAATCGTCGCACAAACCTGGATCAAGTAGATCGAGAAGGCTTTCACTATAGCTCGCATAGGCGAAGATCAGAAGACAGTGTTTGCCACGTATATAATGAGGGGAGAAGCGAACTACTGGTGGGAGGCTAATCAACAAAGAGCTGGAGAAGGGATAATAGCTTGAGATAAGTTTAAGACGCTATTTTTTGAGAATTACTTCCCGAAAAGCATGAAAAACCGGATGGAGGTGAAATTTCTAGAGGTAAAACAAGGGGAGATGACGGTGGCACAATACACAGCTAGGTTTAACGAACTAGCCCAATTTGCGGAGCACCAGGTAGGAGATGAAGAGAGGAAGGCTAGACGATTAGAACAAGGACTGAAGCCTTGGCTATTCAATAAGGTGTCAGTTCTTCAGATCGATTCTTTTGCAACACTGCTGGAAAAAGGCTATTATTACCGAGGGCAGAAGTGAAGCTTTGAGCTTGTACAACAAAGAGAAGAAAGGAAAGAATGCTGGAGGAGAGAATCGTATTGGAGGAAGCAGCAGTGGAGGAAGTAATTTGGGAAAGAGAAAATAGGAGAATAACAACAACAACAACAACAATAATCAATCAGGGACTTTTCGTGGAGGTTTCAAGAAGAGGGCTGAAGGATGCCCAAAGTGTGGGAAGAATCACCAGGGCGAGTGCTGGAAGGGACGTGGCACTTGCTACAACTGCGGACAGGAAGGGCACATGTCGCCCAACTGTCCAAAACCAAAGAAGAAACAAGGATGCTTTACATGTGGCTCGACGGAGCACAGAATTAAGGACTGCCCAAAGAAGGGAAGTGGCGGGGGTAGCAATCAGCAAGGAGGCAACAAACTGATGAACAGCGGGCCGGTACAATCCAACCGCCCAACCGCCAGAACTTTTAACATGACCGTCCAGGATGCCGTGGCTGCGAAGGACGTTGTGTCAGGTATAATCCCAATCAATGATATAAATGCTTATGTATTATTTGATTCGGGTGCCACCTATTCTTTTATATCTGAAGAATTTGCTAGTAAACTTAGTACACCCTGAGAACGATTAGAAAATCCTTTGAACATAGAAGTTGCGAATAAGAAAGTGACCCCTGTAGAATACGTTTATCAAAATTATCGCACAAACATTAGAAAACATGAACTGAGCGTAGACTTGATTCTTATTAGACTGGGAGAATTTGGTGTGATACTAGGAATGGATTGGTTGTATAACCATGCAGCGATAATTGATTGTCAGAATAAATGTGTGAACCTTCAGACTTCGAGTAAGTCTAAGGTAGTGTTTTATGGTAGCTCATCGCTTAAGCAATCATGTTGCGTTACGATGATGCAGGCCAAGAAATTGTTAAGGAAAGGATGTGCAGGTTATCTAGCTTACATCATTGATACTCGAAAGAAGGGAGTAGAAATTAAGGATATATCCGTAGTGAATGAATTTCAAGATGTGTTTTCGGACGATCTACCTGGTCTTCCGCCAGATTGAGAAATCGAATTTGTAATAGACTTAGCACCGTGAACGGCACCGATTTTGAAAGCTGCAAATCGTATGGCGCCAGTGGAAATGAAGGAATTGATGATAAAATTGCAACGGTTGTTGGATAAGGGTTGCATTCGACAGAGTGTTTCTCCTTGGGGAGCACCAGTATTATTCGTTAAGAAGAAGGACGGATTGATGAGGCTCTATATCGATTATCGAGAATTGAACAGAGTAACGATCAATAACCGATATCCACTACCGAGGATAGATGACCTGTTTGATCAACTGAAGGGAGCAAAGTGTTTCTCAAAAATCGACCTACGAACAGGATATCATCAACTAAAAGTGAGGGATGAGGACATACCAAAGACTGTGTTTCGAACCTGTTATGGACACTACGAGTTTTTGGTAATGTCATTTGGATTGACTAATGCTCCGGCAGCATCTATGAACTTGATGAATCGAGTTTTCAAGCCATACTTGGATAATTTTGTTGTGGTTTATAGACGACATTTTGATCTACTCGAAGACTGAGGAAGAACAAGCCGAACATCTGAAGATTGTTTTGGAGGCACTAAGGAAGGAGAAGATGTATGCGAAATTTTCAAAGTGCGAATTTTGGATGGAGAAGGTTCAATTCTTAGGCCACGTGGTGGATAAGAATGGAATCACTGTAGACCCTGCAAAGGTTGAAGTAGTAAGTAATTGGGAACAACCGAGAACACCGACGGAGGTGAGAAGCTTTTTAGGGTTAGCTGGGTACTATCGAAGATTCATCCAAGATTTTTCTAAGATAGCAACCCCATTGACCAATTTGACTAGAAAAACGGTGGAATTTGTATGGACCGACAAATGCGAAGAGAGTTTTCAGGAGTTGAAGAAGAGATTGAGCGAAGCGCCTGTGTTATCACTACCAGATGATGTGGGAAATTTTGTGGTGTATAGTGATGCCTCGTACAAGGGGCTTGGCTGTGTGCTCATACAACATGGCAAGGTCATTGCGTATGCGTCACGACAATTGAAGGATTACGAAAAACGATACTCTACTCACGACTTAGAGTTAGCGGAAGTAGTTTTTGCATTGAAGATTCGGAGGCATTATTTGTACGGGGAGAAAAGTGAGATATACACGGACCACAAGAGTCTGAAATATATCTTCACACAGAAGGAGTTGAATATGCGTCAGAGGAGGTGGTTAGAATTGATCAAGAATTATGACTGCGATATTCTTTATCACCCGGGTAAGGCAAACGTGGTTGCCGACGCTCAGAGCAAAAAAGGAAGGGAAAAGTTGTTTAATTTGATGACTCAGGAAGAGTTGATAAGAGAGATGGAAAAATTGGAGATAGAAGTGAAAGAACCAAAGAAGCCCGGAGAGAAGTTATTTGTGGTGGAAGCTCATCCGACATTGTTGGATAGAGTAAAGGAAGCCCAAGAAAAGGATGAAGAGTGTGAGAAAATCAGAAAGAGGATCACAGAAAATGAGGAAGAGAAATTTCGAATGGATAAAGACGGTATCTTAAGATTCGAAGGAAGAGTGTGGGTACCAGCGGTAACCGAGTTGAAGGAAGAGATTTTGCACGAGGCACACAATACGATATATTCCGTTCATCCGGGAGGCACGAAGATGTACCGAGATCTAAGGAAACATTTTTGGTGGCCCAATTTGAAACGGGAAGTCGCAGAGTGCGTCAGTAGATGTTTGACTTGCCAACGCATTAAAGCAGAACATCAACGGCCGAGTGGTTTACTACAACCGTTGGAAATACCAGAGTGGAAATGGAAGCATATTACGATGGACTTCGTGGTAGGACTTCCAGTTCCACAGAAAGGTTATGATGCTATTTGGGTTATCGTGGATCGACTAACGAAGACCGCACATTTTTTACCAATCAAGATCCGCTATAGTTTGAATCAGTTAGCGAGTCTGTACGTAAAGGAGATTGTTTCACGACATGGAGTACCAGTGTCAATTGTCTCTGATCGAGATCCGCGCTTCACGTCCAATTTTTGGAAGAGTTTGCAAGAGAGAATGGGAACGCAGTTGAGGTTAAGTATGGCTTATCATCCTCAGACAGACGGACAAAGTGAGCGAACTATACAAACGCTAGAGGACATGCTTAGGACTTGCGTGATGGATTTTAAGTGTAATTGGGACAACCATCTACCTTAGTCGAATTTGCGTATAACAATATTTACCATGCGAGTATCGGCATGCCACCGTACGAATCTCTTTACGGAAGAAAGTACAGAACGCCATTATATTGGGAAGAAGTCGGAGAGCGACGAATATTCGGACCAGAGCTAGTACAACAAACCGCAGACGTGGTGACAGTGATAAGAGCCAGACTTGTAGCAGCTCAAGATCGTTAGAAAAAGTACGCAGATTTGCATCGGAAGGATCGAGACTTCAAAGTCGGCAGTTTCGTATTCTTGAAGGTATCTCCATGGAAGGGAAAGATCCATTTCGGCAAGAAAGGAAAATTGAGTCCAAGATTCATAGGACCGTTCGAGATACTGAAGCGAGTGGGCGAAGTGGCATACAAAGTTGCGTTACCACCAGAGTTGGAGCACATCCACAACGTGTTCCACATTTCCGTGTTGCGACCGTATAAGGTCGACTACTAGCACGTGATTTCTTACGAGCCCATTCAAGTGGAGAAGAACTTAGCATATGAAGAGATTCCTGTCAAGATATTAGATAGGAAAGAGCAAACCTTAAGAAATAAAGTTATTTCGTCTGTAAAAGTACTTTGGCGTAACCACGATGTCGAGGAGGCAACGTGGGAGTTAGAAGATAGGATGATGAGGGACTATCCCCATCTATTTGTGTAACCTTGTAGCAATTCCGAGACGGAATTTTTATAAGGGGGGAGGATGTAATACACGAGAAATTCTTAATATTATTAAATAAATATATTAATGGAAATGAGAATTTATTTGAATATTAATGATTTTATGTTGTGAGAAGGATTGAGTCAATTGTATAAAATTGAATAATTATAATAATAATTGAGAAATTTATGGAGTTTGCGATAAACTCGTTGATAGCCTGGTGTGGCACAGTGATGAGAATTATTAATAATTATATTAATTAACGAATGAATTATTAAAGTGAACGATTAATCTATATTAATTGCTAATTGCTATTATAGAATATTAATTAATGGTTATGGAATATTAACTGTGATTGATTAATAATACGTGATTATTATTATTACAAGAAATATAGTAATAATAAGCAATGTGTTTATAAATATAATAAGATTTATGTTCACTTAATGTGATATTTAATCACATAAGTGTTAATCGATTATTATGGAAATTAATAATCAATGAGGAATGAATTAATTAATATTATCGTTAATTAATCAATGAGATGAATAATTTATTTATTTGACATTATGAATAATAAAATAAATAAGTAAGTTATTAATATGATGAGATCATATTGATTTTTATGTGCAAATGTGCAAGAATTAAATATAAAGCATATGGAATACGACTATAATATATAGTGTAGAGAAACACTTAGGTGTGACCATGCAAGTATACATAAACTATGTTATATAGTGCAATGTGAATATATTACACATAGAGACCATGTATTAAGATTGATTGAAATATATAAGCTACATGATTAATACCTATGTGACAATAGGTATGTAAGTATACATTAAAATGATATATCATAAATATAATGTAATCACTTGTTGATTGTAGAATTTAATAATAAAGGAGACAATATAGGGTGATAATATCTGAAAAGACTATATTGGTAAGATAAAATGTACATGGATTATATGCATACAAATTACACTTACTATATTATATGAAATTGCCTTGTGACACTAATTTAATACCTAAGTGTAGATAATATATGTTATGCTTATATGTTATAACATGATATAGTACAAACTTACTAGAATGTTGAGATTGCCTTGCCTTGTCCCTTAATGATAGTCACTATCTCTTCACACGTGAATACTCATGAAGCTATCCTACTCCCTATATCCTCAAACTCAGCACATTCTAGCTAGCATGATTCAATGGGGAGTGGCTCTCATGATGCATTCCACCAACTACTACCAACTTCTCATTAGCCATCAAAGAATGCAACAATCCGTTAGTTTAAATTGAAGAACTAAAGCATTGTCTGGGTATTGGTTATTCTATAAATTGATCTCTTCTTCTCCATTCTTCTTTGCTGAGATTTTGCTAAGTGTTGAGAGGGAGAGCATATACATATATCAGTGTGAGCATTCTAAATTAAGTAGTAAGTCCAATTAACTAATTACAGAGGTATAATTCCATGATTCTTGTTCTTCATTTTGTCTCTGTCAAAATTTCTATTCTTGAAATTCTAAATTCTTGATCATGCTCAATTGGATTATAATTGGATTGTAGCATACTTGTTTAGTTTCTATATTATCTTAAAAACATATTGGTAATACAATGCTGTTAGTTATAATCAAATTTATGACGAATTTTCTGTGTTTGGGCTGGAAGTCTGCCGAGGCCGGAACAGTCTGCCGCTGGCTGCAAGCCGGCGTAGCTGCGCCAATTTTGTACTGGGCAGCTGCGCAGTTGCGCCAACAGCCTGTTGCAGATTCTGCATCCTACTTGATTTCTGTTATGCATATATTATGTGGTTTGGTTTAAACAAGCATACTAACTTGTGTAACATATATATATGAATAAAATGAGGCAAGGTAAGCATGTTTTCTTGTACTAGCATACATGATTAACAAAAAGGGTATGGTTTCCGAGATAAACTTAGTATTCTAAAAACGAACTTTGAAGTAATACTTGTTCTACAAGTTCTGAACTTAGTGATTCATACGCATGATTGATTTCAAATATAAAGGAGCATGATATAGTGTTTATAGTGTCCTTGTTCATGACCAAACTTGTTAGACCTTGTGTTAGAGAAATTATTAAGAAAAAGCTTGTTATGTTAAAAGCTAATATGCATAAATACTACATGATATACACGTTGATCTTGCAAAAGTGTTAATATGACTTGACTACATACGATAAGAGCTTTGAAGTTGCCTTGTATGTGTTAAATTACGTTGTTCAAGTTTAAAATGGATTCAAAAGCAAACTTGGATATGCTTTCGAACCAAGTGCATTAAGTTCTTAGAATGTAAAATGACATGTTTACGTTTCTATATGTCTTTAAGCATGACTCTTATATGTTTGATATAATGGTAGTAAACCAAGCATAAGTATAGGTATGTTTTAAAGTAATAAACAATGGTAGTTAAGAATAAATGATGTGGACAATCGCAAGCATGTATATTACAATTGATATTACCTTCTCACAAGAATCTATGATTAAATTGTATGCATTGTAATTATATGACCATATTTGGGCTTAATTCCCGTGGCGATCCTAAACTAAGACCATGACATGTAAAAGTGAATTTAAGATGGTCATAAGCTTATGAAAAGTCCTCTAGCATGAATGAATGTTAAGTGTAATTGCCTTAGTATGCTTATGTGTTGGACAGAAAAAGTAGCAGCACAACCCTGATCTGGCCAGGGGGAAGCACAGCTGCGCCGCCCCTAGGCCTAACCAGGGCGCAGCTGAGCCAGGCTAAAATGAAATCTGGACAGTTTTGTTGATCTGACTTTTGGCAGATAACTCACCTCAATGCTATAGCTGCTAAACAAGACTAATTGCTACTGATATTTGATAGTAACATACCATGAAGATGTTTCAATTGAGAAAAGTAATTCCATAGCTAATGAAAGCCTAATCGATTAAAAAGGACATAATGCTATACGAATGTTATTTGAATTCATGGTAACTTATAATTTGATTTCATACCGAATGCGTATAAGTATGTAATGACGTGTGACTAAGGTAATACAATGTGTGTATATTTAATTTGAGTAACAAGCTTCTGTACCGAATATGTTAACTAATGAAAATCCTATACATGTAATACGTTATAAATAGGATTCGAAAAGTTGGCAAGCTTTACGTGAGTAAACTACGCCTAAGGCAAGTATCTAAACCTTATCTCTTTAGATGCAAGTTTCCTAACGTACACTCTTTTACGGTGCAAGTATTCGATCCTTGTATATCGCGAACTTGTTTCTTTACTTAATCATTTGAATTGAATTAGTATACTTGAACTCTTATTTCATTAAAGCTATTATTCATGTTGAACTTAGTATTGTTCTTGAATATTGTTAAAGTGTCTATGCCATTTGATTCGGCTAGACTTATATTATTGAAAAGCGACCCAAATTAATTGATTGGTGTGGGATCTTGTATTTGACTGAGAAGAACAAAATACTGTCGGAGAACCGACGCGCGCACTTCAGTATGATTGATTGTTATGCATAACGTATGGTACTTTAGGCTGATCACCTGTTGTACCTGTTTTTGTTGGATTTTCAGTTTAATACTGTTAATTCTAGTAGAAGTTTATAGTCCTTAGTGACTGCTCAGTATTCAGTTATCTTGAAATCTTGAATTGATTTATTATTGAATCACATTAATATTATTCTGTGCTTAGCGACTGGTATTGAGAACTGTTGATATTCTTGTTATCCTTGAACTATCAAACCTTGCTATTCCCTTTTTGAGAATTGAGAATTATATTACAAACCTTTATTGTATATTACTTGCTGAGCAATTTGTGCTCATTCTTGCTTTCCCTAAAAACATTTCAGTTAAGGCCGAGCAGTGCTGACCCTCGAGTACCGACAAGGGCAAGGGAAAGGCTACTGAGTAGCTTTGTTTATGCAGGACTTTATGATTGTAATAAAGAACTTATGATATTATATACTAGTTAAGGTTATTTATGCTTAAGATATGTCTAAGCTATGAAATCACTGTTTAAGTTACGAGACCTTGGGACGTGAATAAATTATATTATTTAAATATAATCTATTCGGTATTAGTTGTGTATTATTCCACTGTGCGATGCGACATTTATTTATATTATTATTGTGATGTATTACCATAAGCACGTGACGATCTGAATTCGAGAGACCAAGTGGCGGTCCCGGATTTGGGGGCGTCACATGAGTTCTTTCTCATAAGTGGACCAACCCAAGTGTTTTACAGCAATGGCTTTATTAAGATAAGTTATGGGCCTACCTTGCTGCATCAATATAGCTCCTATTCCACTATGAGAAGCATCAGTTTCCAGGACAAAGGGTAATTTGAAATCTGGCATAGCTAACACTGGAGCTCGAACCATAGCTTCTTTGAGAGCCACAAAGGCTTGTGTAGCCCCACTATGCCACTGGAACTTGTCCTTCTTAAGCAATTCCGTCAAAGGTTTGCTGATTAACCCATAATCATGAATAAACTTTCTATAATAGCCTGTTAACCCCAAAAAACCTCTCAAACTCTTGATGTTTGTAAGTAAAGGCCATTTGTCATGCACTCAATCTTGTCCGAATCTGTAGAGACCCCTTGCTTATCAATAACATGTCCCAAATATTGAATCTGCTCAGTTCCAAACTCACATTTGCTTTTCTTAGCAAAAAGTGAATTATCTCTTAAAAGCTGTAATGTTAACTTCAAATGTTCTAAATGTTCTTCATAAGTTTTACTGTAAACCAGAATGTCATCAAAGAAGACCAAGTTGAACTTCCTTAAGTATGGCTGAAATATCTGGTTCATCAATGATTGGAAAGTGGGTGGTGCATTAGTGAGTCCAAAGGGCATTACTAAGAATTCAAAATTTCCTGTAGGAGTCCTAAATGTAGTTTTAGGAATGTCTGGGGCATGTACTCTAATTTGATGGTACCCCGACCTCAAATCCAACTTGGATTACCACCTAGATCCATGTAATTCATCCAATAGTTCCTCAATAGCTGGTATTGGGAACTTGTCTTTAACTGTCATTTCATTCAAGTATCTATAATCCACATACATCCTCCAAGATCCATCATGTTTCTTGACCAACAATACTGAGAAAGCATATGGACTAATACTTGGCTGTATTACTCCTGATGCCATTAACTCACTAACAATCTTCTTAATTTCTTCCTTTTGCACATAAGGGTATCTATAGGGCCTCTGGTTGACAGGTTGGCTACCCTCCTTCAGGTTAATATGGTGGTCATGAGATCTGTGTGGTGGTAGACCCTTTGGTTCTTGGAAAATTGAGGAATAAGAGTGAAGTACTTCCTCCAGTTGTCTCTGACTCTGAGCCCTCCCTTTATTACTACCAGTTACCCCATCTAAATCCAACTCATGATTTTTCTGCAACCCATCTTGAACCATTCCAAAAAGGTAACCAAAATAGCCATGAGTTGTAGTATCCAAGGTTTGCTTGAATTCTCCAGAGGACATCATTTGAATAGTAGGAACTATCATGTCAGATTCCCCTTCCAACACTACTGTTGGAACTGATTGAAATCAAATGTAACTGGGTTGTAATTCCTTAACCATTGAACACCCAAAACTGCATCAATTCCCCCTAATGGAAAGATTCTGAAATCTGTATTAAAAGATTTCCCTTGTATTGTCCAAGTGAAAGATTTACACTCTTGGAGACTAGTCACTTTAAACCCATCAGCTACAGAAACGATTACAGGTTTTGTTTCTTGCAACATAGCCTTAACACTCCTAGCTGCTTGAGGATTTAAAAAGTTATTAGTGCTGCCACTATCAATTAAGATTCTCAGTAATTTGCCATTAGCCATTCCCACAATCCTTATAGTGTTGTTAACACTGAGCCCAGACAAAGCATGAAGTGTAATATGGGCCTCCTGTGATTCAGCAATCTTCTCCTACCCTTCTTATTCTTCCTCTTCACAGCACTCATCCTTTCCATACTGCTTGTTATCTTCAATAGAAGGCAACATCATAAAGAGATGTGGTTTCTTACACTGATGTCCCATAGTGTAAGGCTCATCACAAGAGAAACATAATTTGTTTCTCCTCTTCTCAGCAATTTATTCCCTTGTTAAACCTCGAATAGGTAATGATCTACCTACCTCCATGCTTGGATAATTAACAGTTGGCACAACAGCAGATCCACTATCGTTACTCTTACTGTTAGTTATAAAATTTCCTCTTGAATAGCCTCCCATAACTGATTTGAGTCCCATTCTACTTCTCTTTAACCAAGGCTCCAGTTTAGCTTCTTCCACCATATCTACTCTGATTAATTCTTTAAGAGTAGTTAGCTTACACTGTTGAATACCTAATCTAATTTCCTCCTTTAAGCCTCCCACAAAACAATCCATGAAAAAGGACTCATTCAACACAGGATTTCTTAATAGTGCCCAACTTTTTAATTCCTCAAACTTCCTTCTATACTCATCCACCGATCCAGTTTGCTTCAAATTTGTTAACTCTCCTATTGGATTAATCTGCACTTCAGGACTGAATCTAGCAATGATTTCTTCAACAAAACCAGTCCAAGACAGTTTCTCACCTTCATGGATAAATCCAGAATACCATTCCTCTGCCTCACCTTCTAAGTTTATGGTAGCTAAATATAATTTTTGATTTTCAGCAACCATATGATGAGCAAACAACTTATTACATTTCCTAATCCAAGTTCTGAGGTTAGATCCATCAAATTTAGGGAATTCAAACTTGATAGTTCGGAATATATTGTTACTAGTTTTTTCAGTACCAATTTCTCCTTTAAACAATCCCAAAACTGAAGAATCTGAGTGGGGGATATTACCTGGTATGTCCTTCGACTGAGGTTCCCTCACAGCAAGGAGAGCTTCTATTCCTTTCATCATTTGCTGCATTTTTTGATCCATTTTTTGCTCAAATTTTTCCTAAACAACAACGGATTCCTGTAACTAAGTTCTCAGTTGCTGAAATGAATTGTTGTGCTCAGTGACTTGAGTTTTGAGATTCTGAAATCGCTGATTGTTTGTTGCCATGACTGGATCGAAGAGACTCTGATACCAATTGTAAGGATTTGACTTGTCAGATTCCTTACTAAGCTCAGATTCAGCTCAGTTTTAATGGAGAATGTAACTTTTAGGAAGAAGATTCAGAGAGAGGGAGAGAGAAATTGAGGGAGAAATAGACAGATTTAGAAATTTAGGAGGGAAAAACACTTCATTGTATCTCATGTCCTCAACTGATTACACAGCTAGCTTTTTATACACAGTAAAAGGAACACAACGAAAAAGAACAAAAGAAAAAATGAACACTATGATAATCCACTGACTCAACTATTACACAAAGACTATTATACCCTTAATGAGTATTCATTATTGTAGAGGTAACTGCATCTACAATCGTAGTGTTCAGCATCCTTACAATTCGTAGAGTTACTGCATCACAATCGTAGAGTGCACCCTTGGCAGCATCCTTACATTTTCTTTCTCTCTCTTCTCATCTCCAAATAGCCAAAAAGAAATAGAGAGAGAGAGAAAGAGAGAGGGGATTAGGCAGCCTATAGAAGAAGGGCTAGAGAAATTTTTCATGTTTCTTAGTTTCATCTTATATAGTGTAAAGGGAAGGAGAAGAGCTACATGATCTAGGTATAAAATCGTAGTTAGTTTATTCCTTTTATTTTGTTTGATTTGATAAAATAATCAAGTTATGTTCTTCAAACTTAAAGACCATAGATCTTTATATGTATAAGTGTTATATGTTTAGATCTATCTGTTGGGAATATTCATGAGAATGATATTCCTATTTATATATGATTTGATTATGATATAAATAAATGAATATGCAAGTATGCTTGCATTGACAAAAGCTGTAAAGTTTTTTGATAGATAATAGGAATATATGTACAAGGACTTAGACTGTAATGATCAAATATGTTAGGTTGATCCTACATAAGCAAAACATCTTTTGTAAAGTTCTTAAAAAGAAATGATGTACAAGGACTATAAATATAGAAAGATCAAACTTGTCAGGTTGATCTTATACAATGTAATAGATAGGCTTGTCTGATCGTCGAGCACTGCACCAGAAATCGTAGTCTGCCAGGAGAGACAAAGGAGACTCGGGAGCTATCAAGGCGGAATCGTAGTCTGCAGGATAGTAAATCTCGTAGTTCATAGTTTGCCAGGAGATACGAGGAAGGATCGTAGTGTGTCGAGAAGATCTTCCTTAGAGCCGTAGTCTGCTGAGGAAGTCATGTTCAGAATTGTAGAGACAGCCTGTCTATGAGCCGACCGAGCATCTGCCAGGGCTAAGTCAAGAATAGTAGATCACACTTGAAGTAGTGGAGTCTACTGATCGTCAGAGGCAGAGATCGTAGTCGGGCCAGATCAGACGGAGACAGGAAGCATGAAGGCAAAATTGTAGTCTGTCAAGGTCTGAACTCAAAATCGTAGTGTCTGCAGCAACAAAGCTAAATTATAGTCTGTAGAACTAAGGTTTCCATAATGGATGCTCAACAACGCTAAGGGAAGAATCGTAGTGTCAACACGATTCTCAACAAATGGGCACTCCCAATATATCCAAAGCATGAAGCCTCTGGTCTGAGCTACAAAGATACATCCTAAATGAAGAGTACCAAAGAGCACTCACCGAATGGCATGTAAGCTAACAGAAGATCTAAGCATCAACTCTATCAACATGCATACTGAGTTATGAAGCCATTCGAGTTGAAGTCTTCCACAAGCCAATTAGAAGAAGACTTCATACAAAGTGACTGACTAGAGAAAGTCAGCAAGTGCAGTAGCTGTCAAGAGAATAGAAGACAACGATCTTGAGAATCACTCAAGATCGTAGTGTTTGCCAAAGTAAATAAAGAACTGATACAGTTTGTATAGAGACACCGGACAGATTCAAAAGAACAAGACTAAAGTGATTAAGCATGGGTTAGACCATTGAAGATAGGTGAATGGGAGATCACAAGGAGAAAGAAGCTGGGTATACCACAAATTTGAAGTGTCGTGCTATTCAGAAGGGGCCAGAACGACAAGTCAAGTTATCAGTTCCTCAGAACAGTCAAGGCAAACAGAAGTATTGAAGCACTGCACAAGTAAAGGAAGAAGTGTTCTACAATGAAGATCCAAGAACACTCTTTAGAATCGTAGTGTTGTCTCAGCCAGTCAAAGAGCAACAGTCAGCAAAGACACACTATGATAAAGGTCCAAGAACATTTGCATCAGAATCGTAGAGTTCGGGCATCTAAAGATTAAAGCATTGGCAATGGTTTGATCTGAAGACTGACATCCGAACGTTGCTAGATTGAGAGCATCGATGCAAAAAGACAACTCCTAAGGATTCGAACCAAAGAATTAGAAAGGAGAAATAAAGAAGACTACCAGCCTGACACAGAATAGTGGCATCACTGAGGCGGTAGGTGAGAAAGCAGACTGCTATGTCAGTAAATTCAAAAAGTCCTGTCACGTCACATCAGCAGTCTGCACAAAATAACTCGAGATCTACGAAGCAATTCAAAAAGCTTCCAAATGCTACTTTCCAACGGGAAGATCATGGAAGGGTATTTAAAGGACAAGCTTCAAAGATAAGAGTTGTTGCTGAGTTGTAGATTTGTCGAGTTATTGGAATGCTACATTGTTGACTCTACGACTTCCACCAGAGCTGAAGAGAACAAGTCTCAGTGACAGTGAGACTACTAAGGTGGAAGTGAAGCAGACTTGAAGAAGGACTGAACAAACCAAAGCTTCACTCAACAAGGATGAGATTGCCACTGAAGATGGAAGCCAAGCTGCGAGCCGTAAAGGCCGAGAAGATAGCATTCAAGATGGTGGTTGAGTATAAAGAAGATCAAAAGAGCCACTCTACGGATCACCATGAGGAACCAGAAGCTGAATAAGAGAACCATGCATGCATATCAATCAATCAAGAAAAGCCATAGCAATTCTATTTGGTGATAGTGCACAGCTGACAACAAGTGAAGATGAGCTGAATAGACTAAAGATCAGTTGCACCAGAGACGAGGTCCAGACTCAAAGCAGAATGCTAAGGACCAAGCCTAGCTGCTAATTACAAAGATGATCGAGATTCAAGACATCTTAACAGCTGAGCACAAACAACAACAACAACAACTACAACTACAAGTAGCCAGGGCTGAAGGGTCCTTGTCCGGAGGGACTAAATGAGTTCCAAGCCGAAGGGCTTGAAGAGTTCTTAGTGAACTGAAGTTCCAAGTCAAAGGACTTGAAGAGTTCAGAAGTGAACTAGAGCAGAGCCAAGCCAAAGGGCTTGAAGAGTTCAAAAGTGAACTGAAGTTCCAGGGCTGCTGGCCTTGAAGGAATCTTAGTAATTCAGGGTGCTGCCCATTCCTTAGTGGATTTCCTGCGAGAGTGCAGAAGAGTGGATTAGGAGTCGAGTTGGCTCTGAACCACTTAAAACCCCTTGTGTCTCTTACATTCTATCATTTACTTTATATCTTTACATTATGTACTTAACTGCTATAACTGCTATGTATGTATTAACTACTTATAACTAAACTAACTCCAAGAACAATATGTCAATGTTTATCAATATATCAGTGAAGGGGAGATTTAACTTATTCGGATGTGCTTGAAATGATTCTTATGTTTGTCATATGCTAACTTCTTGGCTATACAAAATAAAATGGAAAAGAGTTTAAAAATTCAAAGGATCTATTCAACCCCCCCCCCCCTTCTAGATCTATTGTGTGCCTACTGGGAACTAACAATTGGTATCAGAGCAGGTTCTCATGCTATATTCAAAAGATAATCGTTTTGAGTCTGATCCTAGGCACAAACATTGTTCTATACTTAGTTTAGTAGTAAGTAACTTGTAATTGGAGATGAGCTCACACGTTGGACATAATGTGTACTGGTAAATGTGTATATACATCTGAAGCTGCTCAGATTGGTCCTGTTCTTAAATGTCATAGCATTAAGACCAATCCTCGTCCACAGTCAATCTTGTAGTCTGAAGGTCATAGATGGGAAGTCAAGAAGCATCAACAAAAAGGAATGAAGCATCCTCCATTCTGAAAGATAAAAGGCCATATATGCTATTAATTGCTTATCCAAAGGAGAAAGAAGAATTTCTCAGATGTGTATTGGACTAGCCAGCAGTTGGATGTGAACCTTGAGGTTCAAGAACATTAAGGAATTAAAGATGCCAAGACTTTCTTAGCTTATCTCTTCAAGGCTATGACTGATTGATCAAAGGATAACTGGAGCAACAAGCTGTCAGAAATAAATGTAAAGATATGCACATCAATGCCTAACCTCATTAAAGCACGGTAAATGACTGTCAAGAGACTGACAGTGTAAAGGTACAATTCCTCATTAGTATAAATGTGTACATCATATTGCATCACCTTATGTACTATAATAGTATTTTATCAAGAGACCATATTCTACCTAAAAATGAGAAGAGAGAAAGTACATTGAGGTTGGAAACTTAATTGCTAATAAACTTTCTCTCCATCTAAGTTTTAGGTTGAAGATAACATCTTGAAGGAAGTCTAAAATAGGTCATAAGTATATCGAGATCTAATTAAAGTTAAGTGGAGTAATCCTTGCTGAAAGGTTAGTATGTATGTACAAACCTATGTTCTAAGTTTTGACAACATGTGGAGTATGGTTAGTTCTAAAGGAGTATCTTGAAGATTATTAGAAACTAATCATCTCCATGAGTCAACTAGATACAACTAAATAATAGAGTTGATTCCCACTCTGGAGACATTCAAAACTAGTGAACAAAATCAAGCAAAGGGGAAAACCATCAAAGAAAAGGGGTGTCTTATTAAAATCATTAATCTTACACACACTCACTAACATGTATGATAAATGTCACATCTAAATTTGATACATGCGTAGATATGATCATGGATGCTAAAATTGATGTAAATTTTAGTACATGAGGAATAAGGGCTTTGAGAAAACTAACCTGACAGGATCCAATCAAATTTGGATACCAAAATAGAAATTATCTAAGGAATACTGAAGTAAATGGCTTCAGTCACAAGGACTTAACCAGCTGGAGGCTCAAGATATTTCAGCAATGTGCGTGAAAATTACTCTATATCGATGCCTATTCTTGAAGACTTGTTGAGCTCACATAAATGAAGCTCACAAGATTGCTGATCACCATATGGAAGCTGGTCAGTCATGCCGAGATTAACAAGATCCTCTATGCTTATCTGTTTAAAGCATATCCACTCAGAGGAAATATCAAAGAAGCAGAACTCCACGAATGTAGTCTATCAAGGAGCTGAAAGAAAATTGTAGTGTTCTCTACGATCAAGACCTTGTCAAGCCTGTGCATGTCAACACACGACGATTGTGTCACAATGACCATAATCTTAGTGTTCCTTCAATCAGCATCAAAGACTCCAGTTCTGATTAAGGAGGAAGGGTTAATTACTGAAGAAAGGCTTATGGATGTTGACAAGTGAATAGTCTCAAGAAAACCCTTCATTCATCCTTAGCACATTCTGAAGAATCTAGAGACTATGTTCGTAGTTTTGTCAACAATCGTGGAGCGATCAATCATGAAGATGACTTCTGCCAAAAAGGAGATCTAAAAGGTTGTCTTCAAATGAATATGAAGAAAAGGAATTCATACTTCGATGAATAAACAACATGGGGAGCAGTGACCTGCTAGGAGCAGCAGTACTAAAAGTACTGGAGATGATTGATGAAGCAGATTCTTCAGACCCTTCGAGCAGAAAAGATAGAAACTTGATTAATCCAGAAAGATTAAGTGAAAAACTGAAGAAGCTGTGAAGTTCAGGAGTAGAAGAAAAGAAGTCACAAGAACAAAAGAAGTTCTCCCTAACTCGATTGAAGAGTTATCACCAATCGTAGAGTCCAGAAAAATTCTGACTGTACATAAAGAAGTTGTGACAATCTCTCAGCCCGAACTATCATCTAGACTTAATCTGAAGAAGGAACAAGGGCTGCATCCAAAACGAGGAAAAGGAACTGGAGAATTACTAAGGAAAATGATCTGATAGCTGAGAAGAGGATGGTGGAAGAACTGATGAAGATATGGAGATGGTAAAACTCTGGGAGCAAAATGAAGAAGTGGAATTCTTGCCAAAAGGTGTGAGATAAACAGGAGCTAACCTAAACCAAAAAGATTCCAGTTACTGAATCCCAAAATTATGTGACTGATGAACCAAATGAATATCCATCAGAGTTAGTAGTAATGTCCCAAAACATGCTACTGATAACCATATCAGCCACCCACCACAAAATCGTGGACTACCTATGATCAACCATCTGATCATAGCAAGGGAGCAAAAGGACATCACGATTACTATCTATATGAAAAACCAACACCAATGAATATCCAAAGTTGGTAAATGAACTCCCCAGCAGAGAAGTCAAATGTGATGTCAGTACTAGTTATGTCTAAAGTCTGTCATCTGGTGAGCGCCTCAGGGACAAACCTGATCCTTAGCATTTAGCTAAGAGGTTGGCCCTTCCTGAGCTACCTTACCTAGAAGAAATGCTAAATATGGAATGCATCACAAGAATCTCTGCTGAAGCATGTAGCAGCTTCTCAAAAGATTATTAGCTGTAACTGAGAATTGCCAATCCCTCAGAGTTTAACAGAGAAGTTGTCTATTGAAGCATAACCACATACTACGATCATCAAAGAAGAAGCAAAGACTGTGGAGTAGTCTGGGAAATCGTAGAGTACTGAGCCAAGACATATATCACTCCACGGATTGAAGAAGTTAATAGTCAACAGAAGAAAGTCAAATCTGGTTAACTGACACGATGAAGGAGTTACAGATTATGACCTATCAGCATCTTACAACTATCCCACTAAGAAACGTGGAAGGAACGGTTAGAAGAGGGAAATTCAAATTATTGGCGGTTTCATTTTTACGAGTTCATCAAAAGCTGCAAACTTGTCAAATCCATACACTCATCCTCCCAAGCCTAAACCTAAACACTTCCAAACAGCCAAGATCTTCTTAAATAGTTATCAAACCTCGAATCGCCTATCAACATCTCACAAGATATTCACTGAGTCCAACCTAGAAAACCCTAACTCTTGAAATGGAAAACTGGCGAGTAATCACAGGTATTCAGCTAGGAACCAAGAGTTCGAGAAATTTGAGAAGAAGTTCAGAGACATTCTTGAACTTGTGAAGAAAGCTGGATTCTCAAAAAATCTTGAGTCAAATACTCGGATATATGCTGACCTGGTCATAGAGTTCTACTCCAACATGACTACAAATTCTGGAATTCTTTGTACCAAAGTGAAATGTCAGATTCTGAAGCTGAAATCCTCTGACATAAATTAGTGCTTAGGTTTTCTTGACCTAAGACTGAAAAGCCTTGATGACGTTAACATCGAAGGAGCCAAGAAGATTATGGGATACAGAAGAAACCCTAGTCTGAAGGACATGAAGAAGAAGGAGTTTCCTGAAGAGTTTGAGTTCCTTGTAGAGATTGTAGGCAAATGTATACTATGCAAGGATACTGCACATGATACTGTGATTGATCAACAGCTGAAAATTATGTCTGCGATAGTTCTGAAGAAGCAATTAAATTTTGGAGTTATCCTGATTGATCAAATGTCCAAATGGTTGGAGAGGGCAGAAAAGAAGAGGTTATCAGGAAAATCACTCACAAAGGTTTTCCATGGAAGGTTTTTGAGTATCATTCTGAAGAAGAGGCTGAAGAACAAAATAAAGGATGATGAGGGTGAAGTCCTTAATAGTCATAAGATAATGACTACACAGCTGTTTGCAAACTGGAAGAAGAATCCAATGGAGAACAAACGGCTATTACATGGTAGCAGCAGTAAGACTGCTTCAAAGAAAAGGAAAGCAAACTCTGCGAAAGAAGAAGAGTCTTCATCCTCTGAAGGTGCAATTATCCCAGAGCTTAAGTATACAAAGCCTGCAAAGAAGAAGAAAGCCAAGGTGGTGCAGAGGCAGAAGTCAGTTTCCTAAAGAAGTCTATCCACTGATGAGCAAAACGTGGAGTCAGAAAAAGAGATGGGAAATGAAAGCCTTAAGAATCATTCTTCAGGAACCAAGTCCGGTGATAAAGAAGAATATGCAAGTCCTATGGCTGAGTCGAAGAATAGTCATTCTACTAATAAGGAAGAATCTAAGCTTGAAGCATTTAGATCTTCTAGTGCTGAAGTAGTGAGGAGTTCATCAGATTGTGCAAAAGATGAAGAAGAGTCTGAAATTCCTAAAATTGAGCTTCCAAGATGAAGAAAAAGTAACAGACTGCGTGCTCAAGCTTTCCTAGGAAGGAAAGGAGAATCATCTACAGCTGTCATTGAGCTCAGTGACGATGAGGCTGTATCAGCAAAAGAAGATACTCAAGGAAGGAAAATGAAGGTATCTTCCAAGGACGATAGCAAGAGGCTGATGATTGCTGAGCAAGAGGAGACTAGTGAATCTGCAAAGACAAGCTCTATGGATGATGATGAGCAGATGCATGAACAAACTGATGAGTCAGTTGAAGGAAGTCTACACCAATCTGACTCTAGCTCAGAGCATGAATAAATTGGAAGAGATTTCAGTCCTGAGAATGACACACCAATAGTGGAAATTGCTGAAGGACAACAAAATGATGCACTGCCAGGCAGATGGGCTATTCAAGGTGATGTAAGGTCAAGTGTAGTGTTGATGACCTCAGATGATCGACTCAATGATTGTGAGAATATGGAAATGAATACTTCAATGCAGAAATATGAGCCTGAGATCAAGGACAATGCAATAATTTGGTTCTATCCCCATATGCCATGGGTAAAGGCATCTCTCACTGGAGACAACAGTTATCTCTCATGGTGCTTTTCTAGCCTTCCCAACCTAAAGCTGGTGGCCCAAAACTTTCCAAGGGTGAAGAAGTTTGCAACTCTGCTAATCAAGGATGAGTCTCACTTCAAGATCTATAGACATGCTAAAAACCATTACATCCCCTATGACTGTCGAGCAGATTCAGATGGAAGAAGAATTATGCCCAAGTCTATAATCATAGAGTCCTCTCACTCTACCAATGAACATGGTCATGATGAAATAGAGAAGATATATTCTGCCCAAGTAGCATGGAACTCAACGATCTACCAGATTCTCACAGTCTTTGAAGATCTATCCAAGAGTGAGAATCGTGGAGTCCAATCTGGTGATCAGAAGGAAGAAAATCATAGAGTTCACTCTGATACTCAGCAGGAGGCTGATCAATCAGCAGCTCAAAAACTTGATGACAGACCTCCTCAAGAGCAAGAGCTTCAGAAGTCCTCAGAAGATTTAGTTGAGGAGATTTCTCAAATTGATGTAGATGTAAAGGACCTGTCAATAGAAGAAGATAATGAGTTGACAACAAGACTTCAAGCCAAACTCTCAGACCTATCTCTCAAGCTTTAACTAAGGGATCAAGTACTTCAAAAGGCTATGAGTGAGTAGAAGGAATAAGCTCTAAGAGTTCAGAAAGCTAATGAAGATCAAATCCTATCTCTCTCTGACAAGATTGACGACCTGAAACAATCTCTCCCTCCAACTTGAGCTAAGCCAACAAGAACTCAAGATTGAGGTTGGTAACTCATCTCACCTGATGGAACAGCTTATGTCAAATATGGAGTAGCTTTCACAAGTGATTAATGACAAAAAAGGGGAGAAAAAGATACATCAAAAGAGACACTCAAGAGGAGAGTACTCAAGAAGGAGACTGAAGCCTAAGAGAAGTAGAGATACAAAGAAGGCCAAGAGGGCAAAGGCAAAGAAGAAGAAGAAAGCAGTAGCAGAAGCAGAGTCATCATCTGAGGGGGAGCCAAAAGATGATGACCCTATGAACACAGAATCATAGGGGGAGCCAAGAAAAAGAGAGCATGCAACTGAACAGGAACCTGATCAGACAAAGAAAAGAGGCATGCATTTAAGGGGAAGCAGAAGAGAAAGAAGAAAGAAAGATGAGCAGCAGCAAAAGCTGAGCAACAGACATTCTGGAGACATACATGGAGCAGAAGAGGTACATCTCTATCTAGTTAAGTATGTTCTGGATCCAGAAAGTAGAGTGTCATAGCATATATAGTTTTATATTATCATCAATGACATTCATGATTATCTGCTTCAGAAATACAGCTGCTCACTGTATATAAGATTCATTCATACCATATATATGCACTAATTGTTTTTGTCATAATCAAATAAGGGGAGATTGTTGGGAATATTCATGAGAATGATATTCCTATTTATATATGATTTGATTATGATATAAATGAATGAATATGCAAGTATGCTTGCATTGACAAAAGTTATAAAATCCTTTGATAGATAATAGGAATATGTGTACAAGGACTTAGACTGAAATGATCAAATATGTTAGGTTGATCCTACATAAGCAAAACAGCTTTTATAAAGTCCTTAAAAAGAAAAGATGTACAAGGACTATAAATATACAAAAAGATCAAACTTGTTAGGTTGATCTTATACAATGTAATAGATAGGCTTGTCTGATCGTCGAGCACTGCACCAGAAATCGTAGTCTGCCAGGAGAGACAAAGGAGACTCGGGAGCTATCAAGGCAGAATCATAGTCTGCAGGATAGTAGATCTCGGAGTTCGTAGTCTGCCATGAGATACGAGGAAGGATCGTAGTGTGTCGAGAAGATCTTCCTTGGAGCCGTAGTCTGCTGAGGAAGTCATGTTCAGAATCGTAGAGATAGCCTATCTATGAGCCGACCGAGCATCTTCCAGGACTAAGTTAAGAATAGTAAATCACACTTGAAGTAGTGGAGTCTACTGATCGTCAGAGGCAGAGATCGTAGTCGGGCCAGATCAGAGGAAGACAGCAAGCATGAAGGCAGAATCGTAGTCTATCAAGGTCTGATCTGGAAATCGTAGTGTCTGCAGCAACAAAGCTAAATCATAGTCTGCAGAACTAAGGTTTCCACAATGGATGCTCAATAACGCTAAGGGAAGAATCGTAGTGTCAACACGATTCTCAACAAATGGGTACTCCCAATATATCCAAATCATGAAGCCTCTGGTCTGAGCTACAAAGATATATCCTAAATGAAGAGTACCAGAGAGCACTCACCAAATGGCATGCAAGCTAACAAAAGATCTAAGCATCAACTCTATCAACATGCAGACTGAGTTGTGAAGCCATTTGAGATGAAGTCTTCCACAAGCCAATCAGAAGAAGACTTTATACAAAGTGACTGATTAGAGATAGTCAGCAAGAGCAGTAGCTATCAAGAGAACAGAAGACAACGATCTTGACAATTACTCAAGATTGTAGTGTTTGCTAAAGTAAAGAAAGAACTGATCCAGTTTGTATAGAGATACTGACCAGATTCAGAAGAACAAGACTAAAATGATTAAGCATGGGTCAGACCATTGAAGATAGGTGAACGGGAGATCACCAGGAGAAAGGAGCTGGGCATGCCACAAATCTGAAGTGTCGTGCTATTCAGAAGGGGCCAGAACGACAAGTCAAGTTATCAGTTCCTGAGAACAGTCAAGGCAAACAGAAGTATTGAAGCAATGCACAAGTAAAGGAAGAAGTGTTCTACAATGAAGATCCAAGAACACTCTTCAGAATCGTAGTGCTATCTCAGCCAGTCAAAGAGCAACAGTCAACACAGACACACTACGATAAAGGTCCAAGAACACTTGCATCAGAATCGTGGAGTTCCGGTATCTAAAGATTAAAGCATTGGCAACGATTTGATCTGAAGACTGACATCCGAACGTTGCTAGATTGAGAGCATCGATGAAAAAAGATAACTCCTAAGGATTCGAACCAAAGAATTAGAAAGGAGAAATAAAGAAGACTACCAGCCTGACACGGAATAGTGGCATCTCTGAGGCGGTAGGTGAGAAAGCAGACTGCTGTGTCAGTAAAGTCAAAATGGACCTGTCACGTCACATCAGCAGTCTGCACCAAATAACTCGAGATCTGCAAAGCAATTCAAAAAGCTTCCAATGGCTACTTTCCAACGGCTACTTTCCAACGGGAAGATCATGGAAGGGTATTTAAAGGACAAGCTTAAAAGGTAAGAGTTGTTACTAAGTTTTAGATTCATCGAGTTGTTGGAATACTATATTGTTGACTCTACGAGTTCCACCAGAGCTGAAGAGAACAAGTGTCAGTGACAGTGAGACTACTAAGGTGGAAGTGTAGCAGACTTGAAGAAGGACTGAACAGACCAAAGCTTCACTCAACAAGGATAAGAATGCCACTGAAGATGGTAGCCAAGCTGAGAGCCCTGAAGGCAGAGAAGATAGCATTTAAGAAGGTGGCTGAGTATAAAGAAGATCAAAAGAGCCACTGTACGGATCACCATGAGGAACCAGAAGCTGAACAAGAGAAGATGCAGAACCATGTATGTATATCATTCAAGAAGAGTTCAAGGGCTGCTAAGGGTCAGAAGAAAGTGACCCACAATGAAAAGCCTTAGCAGTTCTATTTGGTGATGGGGCACAGCTGACAGCAAGTGAAGATGAGCTAAACAGACTAAAGATCAGTTGCACCAGAGAAGAGGGCCAGACTCGATGCAGAATGCTGAGGACCAAGACTAGTTGCTAAGTACAAAGATGATCGAGATTCAAGATATCTTAGCAGCAGAGCACAAACAACAACAACAACTACTACAACTACAAGTAGCCAGGGCCAAAGGGCCCTTGTCTGGAGGGACTAAATGAGTTCCAAGCCGAAGGGCTTGAAGAGTTTTAATGAACTGAAGTTCCAAGTCAAAGGACTTGAAGAGTTCAGAAGTGAACTAGAGCAGAGCCAAGCCAAAGGGCTTGAATAGTTCAAAAGTGAACTTAAGTTCCAGGGCTGCTGGCCTTGAAGGAATCTTAGTGATTCAGAGTGCTGCCCATTCCTTAGTGGATTTCCTACGACAGTGCAGAAGAGTGGATTAGGAGTCGAGTTGGCTCTGATCTACTTAAAACCCCTTGTGTCTCTTACATTCTGTCATTTACTTTATGTCTTTACATTATGTACTTAACTGCTATAACTGCTATATATGTATTAACTACTTATAACTAAACTAACTCCAAGAACAATGTATCAATGTTTATTAATATATCAATGAAGGGGAGATTTAAGTTATTCCACTGTGCTTGAAATGATTCTTATGTTTGTCATATGCTAACTTCTTAGCTATACAGAATAAAATAGAAAAGAGTTTAAAAATTCAAAGGATCTATTCATCCCCCCCCCCCTTCTAGATCTATTGTGTGCCTATGGAGAACTAACACTATCACTTTTAAGCGTCAAAAGTTAGATCAAAAGCAAGAAAAAGGAAACTATGTTTTAAAAGTTAGAAAACCTTGATTTTCTTAGCCGTGATTATGTTTTGCTTGGATTTGGTGTATGTTTGGTGAAATAGATCATGGATTATGGTTGATCCATGAGTCTTAGATGTATTAGTATGTATTACTATGTGTTATGATGGCTAATGTTGGATTAATCAAGTAATCATGAAAGTTTTCTTACAAAAAAAATTGAAAAAATTAGATTTTAAGAAAACGTAACATGAAATTCAAAAGATCATATCTCCTATTGTATTTTAAATTTTTGAGTGTGGTTAATTTCTAGAGTTAGATCTAGAAGTCTTCTAACTTTTTCAAGTGAAATCACTAAAAAATTTCATGTAGATTTTTGTGTGGACTGTTTTGAACAAAGGGCGCCAAATCTGAAAAACCCAAAAAGTAGGCTGTCTAGATTTTTGAAGGGCAGTTTCGTCCACTTAATTTATGAAATAAATTCCGGCCATTTGGGACATCAAAATATATGTTATAAACTAGTTTGTGTCCAACAATGAGCTCATTTCAACTTAAATTGAGCAAGTTATGACTATTTTAATATTTATATTTTTTTGACAAAAATAGCTATAACCGGAGTTCTATAACTCCAATGGCCACAAAATTTAAACTGGAGGCTCACATTAAAACGTATAAGATCCCGCCAAGAGTTGGGAATTTCTGGAGTTAAGCGTGATGTAGCAAATTTCTTAAGAAATTAACTAGAAATGAATTTTTGGAAAATACTTAAGGAAATTAAAAAATTCCTGAAAAATTATTTTTGTGTATGAAATACATGTATTTATGTGTGTACAAAATATAGAAAAATAATAAGATGATTTGGTTAAAAAATGGGAATCCAGCTTGCTTGATTGGCCATCAAGTTACTGGATTGCAATCTGGTTTGCTGGATTGGCCATCAAGTTACTGGATTGGTCTGTTTAGATAATCTAGGTTGCTAGATTTGATGTTAGTTGAATCCAGGCTTGCTGGATTGAAGGTCAGTTGAATCCAGTCTGCTGGATTGGAATATAGTTTACTAAATTGAAATTCAGTCTGAATCCAGGTTGTTGGATTAGGTATTCAACTTACTTAATTATAAAGGACTTATAAAATGAAAGATTAAGTGTTAATTTACAAGTTATATGATACAATAGTGTTAAGTCTAAGGTAGTATAATCGTACTCTTTAATGGTTGATGTATAGTAGCTGGGCTAAACGACTCCTTCATATGAAAAAGAGATCTACGAATTAGTAACAGATCTAACTCACTGTAAAAATAGTGTAGACTAGACGAAAACGAATTTGTTAGTTATTTGTGAAAAATCACTCAGTATATTATATTGAATATTATTAAAGACTCGATGTGTTATAGGTTTAGACTTGTGTATATGTATAGTGTTAAGGTTATCTAATATTTGACTGTGTTTAAATGTCAGATAGTTTACTTATAAGGTATGGTATGCTAATTGAAAGATATTTCTTATAACTGATAGGTCTTTTCAATAAAGCAATTAAATTAAATTGCGTAACGGTAA
Source organism: Panax stipuleanatus (assembly GCA_020205555.1). NCBI lineage: Eukaryota > Viridiplantae > Streptophyta > Magnoliopsida > Apiales > Araliaceae > Panax > Panax stipuleanatus. The sequence goes on from CM035117.1 coordinate 72,747,456, forward strand.
TCGACGATATAGGCAAGTTTCCTAACTCAAACTCGAGTTATTATTGTAAAGCATATCCGTGATTAATCATTGTTGATTATATCACATCAATGATTTATTGATTCGCACGTTGTGCATATTGTATATGTTCATCAGGTATGAAAGGCTGATCGCCTTCATTACCATATTGTTCAGTTGAATTTATTCATGTTCATTGTTGATTATTCAGCATTATTGATTCATGTTCTTTCACAATTCTTATATTGTTGAAAGTTTGTCAGCTTATTATTCTTTCTTTCAATCATGATATATCCTTGTTGTATTTAAACTTACTGGGCAAACTTGTTGCTCACCCTTGCTATATCATGATAAATATTTCAGATTAAAGACGAAACTTCGGATACAGGCAAAGGCAAAGACAAGTTCCGGGATTGAATTATTGTACCGTTAAAATGGAATTTTTATTAGAGAAATATGACATTGTATGTCGTATAGAATATGAATATGTGTATTAAGTTAAGGTTTCAGACCTTGGAAATTATGTGTAAAGGTTATTGTATAAATAATTTATGTTTATATCTTCCGCAATAGTTATAGAAATGATGTATCAGGCCCGATATTATGGAGACTCGGATTTGGGGGTGCTACAGAGAACCTAAAGGGTCACACCATAAAAGGAAGAATATTTATTAAAGAATGAAATGGTATAATCGTAATAATAAGTTAAGTATATTTACTTTAATCTATGGTGATAGAATAAATTAAATAGCTTAATATTTATTATTTAATATTTTGGAAATATTAAATATAAATTAATTAGAGGAGTCTTATTATTATTATTACTATTAATATTATTATTTAATTCCTAAAGGAGTTTGAGAATTAATTAATAAAATACTCTCTCTCTCTCTCTCTCTCTTATATATATTCCTAATAAGATTAGGAGACTAATTATTTAAAATAGTTTAATTATTCCCAATAGGATTGGGAAGCCTAATTAATTAAAGAATTTTATTTAATTAATATAAAACCCTTATCCTAAATTGTTTAGGAGGGTTGTCTTCATCTATAAATAAGATAGTCTTATTATGGAACAAGGTTAAACATTTTTTTCTAAAAATTTGGAGAGCATTCCTTTTCTAGAGAGAAGGAAACTAGGGTTTAGCCAAGCACCATTCTTCTTAAATTCTTATTCTTTCTTGGTGGATCACCTTTAGAGGCCAAACACTTGGGTGGCTAACGTTAATCAAAGGAAGGAATCAACCCGGTGGATTCTAGTAGAACGCGAAAAGGATTTGTAGTTGAACTCGTACTTGAGAAAGCTAGAATCTTCAAGGGTATGAATCTTAATCTCTATCTATTTCGTTTAATTAATAATTGTGCATAAAGGATGATCTAGGTATATGGTTTGTAAAATTTTAAAACTCTGATTTACCATGCTTTCGCTTATTTTATGCAATTTGATTATATCCATAAATCTTACAAACCTAACAGTGGCATCAGAGCCAAACCTTTATGCAAGTTATTAATTGTTCAGATTTAATATGTATATTGATTTGTGTTTGGAACAATTTATTGGGCATAATTTGTTGTATAGAATCATATTTTTTGGAAGAAAGGATCAAAAATCGCGATTTGCAAATAAATAAAAAATCCAAAAAAACGCCGCGGTGCGAGGCGCGCCTGTTTTTGTAAGGGCGGCGCTGGGCGCGCCAGTCTAACATAATTTCTGATTTTAATTTTTGTGCAGTTTTTCAAAATAAAAATAAAGGAGTTTATTTTATTTGAAATTAGATTAAAATAAAGATGTTTATTTTAATTAGAATTTAATTTAATGCTAACTAATTAAAGTTGAAATGGATTCCATGATAATTAATTGAAGTTGAAATTGAATTCCATGTTTCCTAAAATAAAGGAGTTTATTTAGAGATGAAATAGGATTTCATATTAATCAAAATAAATGAGTTTATTTTGATAAGGAATTGGATTCCACATATTTTGTTCCTCCCAAAAACGTTTTTAAAAGTTAAACGAAAGGAGTTTATTTTGACATGGAATTGGATTCCATATTAATTAAAATAAAGGAGTTTATTTTGATTAAATAATTTGATTAAAAATAAAGGAGCTTATTTTTATTCAACAATAGATAAATTAAAATAAAAGGTTTATTTTGATTTAAATTTGGATTAAAATAAAAGAGTTTATTTTAATTCAGAATTAAATTTTATGCTAACTAAAATTGCCCATTAAATCGATATCAATGTATATATTGAATGTTTATTATTCATGAGATGAATGTTTTATTTATTGATGTATATGTTGATGTGTATGATAATAAATAGGGTTAATTATGGACTACTGACCAATGTGATTGAATTTTATTTTAGTTGGATGCTTGAATGTATGAGTTTTATAAATGGGTTTGATTATGGACTATTGACCAATGTGATTGAATTTTATTTTAGTTGGATGCTTGAATGTATGGGTTTTATAAATGGGGTTTGCGTACATCGTCTTCTCTAATTTTTCTTAATGTAAATTATATCTCCCTCAAATATACTTCCCCTTGACTGCTGATCAAGGTTTCTATTTATAGTAAATAGTTTTTGTATTAGGAATAATTAGAATTAAATTTTGAAGAATTGGAGACCAAGGAGCAAGAAGCGCGTGAAAACCCGTTTGTAATAGAGCCTGGAATTTAAATGTAATAGTTATATTTAAATTTATTCTTGCACCCTAGGTTTGACCTTTTTGTTCACTTGGTGGCTCTAGTGAACCAAACTAGAATAAAATATATAATCAATCTGAGTAGAATATAGTATTCTATATGTGCATGCTAGTATTATATATTATATTTTATGCAAATATGTTTCGCATGTTTTAATAAAATGACGCGTATTTTATATATATATGTGCATGCGCGCTAAAAAAAGAAAAAAAAGGAGATGAGACTAATAATAACAAACCCCTCAAAGAAATTATTTTAAGTCTAAAGCGTTCAAAGATATTTGGAATATCGAACGTCGTCTTCTAGCATGATAAAATTACTAGAGTATTAAATATTTAATATGAGTTTGTTATGTTATCCATAAGGCAAGTATTAAGTATTTAAGATGTTAATTTATTATATTTGATGCTTATAAAAAAAATTGAACAATATTGTTTTGTTGTGCCAACCACAAGAAAAATATTTTTCTTTTTTGAATATATGAAAGTGCTAGGTTGGACTTAACTAAGATAATTTTGATTCGGATATGCTACAACTTGATCAAAATAATCTGAGAGGCAAAATAAAAAGAGTTACATGTTGAAGTAATTGACAAAGAGTTATCTACCTATTTATTTATATATGGTTTGTTGTGTCATCCACAAGGCTGTATACATTTAAAATAGGATCCTTATTCTCACAAGCAAATCTTTAATTAGATTTTGCCGAACTATATAAGTAAGGGTAATTTAGTTTGAAGAAAATAGTGGGAGATACTAATTTAAAAAGGACGTAATTTATCTTGGTAATTAATAAAAGAATGTATGCTATAATGTTGTTAATTAGAAATTTATTTACAGAATTTTATAATGTCTAAATTATTATCACTGCTTAGCATATTAGATGTTATTTAACCGGACCAAATTTAACGGATTGATTAAAGAATTTGAGAATAGTTCTCAAGGCTGAAAAGCTATCTTATGTCCTTAATACGCCTATCCCTGCAATGGTTCCAGCCAATGCCTCTGAGGAAGAGATTGTTACTTTTAGAAAGTAGAAAGATGATGCGCAGTTGGCTCAATGCATCATGCTCGTATCCATGAGTAACAGCTTCAGCGTCAGCATGAAACTATGGATGCCCCTACTATATTCCTACACTTAAAATAGTTGAATGGTGAGAAAAGTAGGACTAATAGATATTAGATATCTAATGAGCTCTTCCAATCTTGAATGATTGATAGTTCTACAGTAAAGACACATGTGCTTAAGATAATCAATCTGATTGAACAAATAGGATAATTAGGTTTTGTCATGGATGAAAAATTGAGCCAAGATTTGATCTTGCACTCACTCTTAGACTCCTTCTCACAATTGTTGTGAATTTTCAGATGTACAAGCTGTTGAGTTTGTAAGAAATCATGACACAATCAAATTGCAAAAATTAGTGAAAGCATGGTATATCAGAATTTAAAAATTGCTACAAAATCATTTCCCGGATCATCCATTATGTATATTATTAATTTAAAACGATAAATAAGAAGTTATGGAATTCATACCCTTGTAGAACGAAGCTTCCACAGGTACAAGTTCAACTCCTTATTCTTCGCGATCTCCTTGAATATCCAGAATTGATTCATTCCTTTGATCAACGTTAGCCACCCAAGTGTTTGGCCTCTAGAGGTGATCCACTAAGGAATAGGAATTATTCAAGAAGGAAGGTGGTTGGCTAAACCCTAGTTTTCTATCCTCTATAGAAAAGGAGTATTCCCCAACAATTGGAATTGCATCAACTGATATCTAACATAAGACTCCTCTTATATAGATATTGGTCAACCATTCTAATCCTATTAGAAATAGGGTTTAATTTAATTAATTAAACTTTTTTAATTAAATAGACTTCCCAATCATATTGGAATTAATTAATTAAACTCCTTTAATTAAATTGTATTCTAATCTTATTAGGAATAAATGAGAGTATTAATATTAAATTAATTCCTAAACTCTTTTAGAAATTAAAATAATATTAATTGTAATAATATTAATAAGACTCCTCTTATTAATTTATATTTAATATTTCTAAAATATTAAACAATAAACAGTAGGCTATTTAATTTATTTTGTCACCATAGATTAAATTAATTACACTTAATGTATTATTACGATTATGTCATTATCTTCTTAAATAATTATTCTTCCTTTTATAGTGCGACCCTTTAGGTTTTCCATATTAAACCGGTTGGTAATAAAATAATTAGAACAATTCTAATCTTATTTAAAAAAATAAATTAAACTAATAATCTATTTAAATAAATAATATTTATTCTACAATAGGGATAAGCCTCCCTAGCGATCAACGACTTTTCAAATAATATAGATTTCAACATTAATCACAAAAGAACCTGTGAGTAAATAGTTACCGTACAATTCAATCATTCCCCCCATACAATGCCCCAATTAAATATAAGACATGGAATTACTGTCAAGTCTTATTTTATTTAATTATATGTATTTCGATTGGAAAATGCACAACTCCAAATAATGCAAATTAGAAACTCATTTCTAATTTCATCCTGTCTTGGTTAAGGACTATTGGGTTGTCATTTAACGAATCACATAGGACATATCTCTTTTTTTTATTAGAAGTGGTAGATTCTTTATTAAACATTCATTAACTCGATATGTAACTTATTACACCCAAGCATACCCTTTGATATACCCTAAGGGTCTTAAGAAAAAAGTCAAAGTATAATTCATTACACACAAGATACTATGATAATCTCAAGTTCAAGGATCACTTGTACTACTATCACATTATGAATTCCTATTGACAAACAAGTAAAACTCCATTAGGTATTCCATAGCGAGTCACATTCAGTGAACTTATTCTTTAATAAGAACCTACATACTTGCTGTAGTGTCTCCACATAAATGATCATGAGATCAATCATCCTCATCCAATGAGCAAGCAACGTATGTACCAATCTATCCAGATTTACTAATCCCCTTTTTAGTAATCCAATGATTGGGAACTATTTTAGTTTTAAGCTTTCTAAGAATTTAGATCTCATTAGCATGATCAACATCACGATTCTAAAAGCATTGCTTAAAACTATGGGTTATTTACATATTATAAAAACAGCATCATGTAGATAATTAAATGCCTTTAATAAATGAATAATTTTATTAATAAATAAATAAGATCGTTTTCAAAGTATATGCTTTATCATCATACAAGATTGGCTTGTATGCATACTACTTTTAATCTCCCACTTGCACTAAAGTCAATCGCCATGGTATCTCATACCCATCTTCTCTAATTGACGATCAAACTGTTGTGTTAAAGCTTTAGTAAATAGATCTGCAATGTTGTCTTGAGAGTCTACACGCTCCAAGGTGACGTCTCCTCTTTCAATGATCTCCCTGGTCAAGTGAAATCGCCGCAACACGTGTTTGGATTTCTGATGAGACCTGGGTTTCTTTGCCTGTGCAACCGCTCCGGTGTTGTCACGGTATAAGGGGATTTCTCCTCTAATACTAGGAACCACACCAAGTTCTGTTATGAACTTCTTCATCCAAACAGCCTCCTTTGCAGCTTTAGTTACAGCTATGTACTCTGCCTCTGTCACTGAATCAACAAATGTTTGTTGTTTGGAACTCTTCCAACTCACTGCGCCTCCGTTCAAGGAAAATACATACCTCGAAACAGATTTAATGTCATCTTGGTCCGTTTGAAAACTTGAGTCCGTGAAGCCCTCGAGTTTTAATTCAGAATCACCGTAGACAAGAAATACATCCTTAGTCCTTCGTAAATACTTTAGGATATTTTTCACTGCCTTCCGGTGCTCTTCTCTTTGATTCGACTTATATCTGCTTGTTACAATAAGTGCATGAGCGACATTCGGTCTAGTACATATTATACTGTATATGATAGATCCTATTGCTGAAGCATAAGGAATCTTACTTATACGGTCTCTCTCCTCAGGTGTCTTTGGGCCTGTTTCTTGGAGAGTTGCATTCCATGTCTTATCGGCATGAGACCTCTTTTGAAATCTTTCATGCTAAACCTCTTTAGCATCGAGTCATTGTACGGTCCTTGAGATAAGCCAAGCATCCTTTTAGATCCATCTCTGCAGATTTTTATCACCATAATATAGGATGTTTCTCCCAAGTCCTTCATGCAGAAGTGTTTAGATAACCAGATTTTAATCAATTGTAGCGCAGGAATATCATTCCCTATCCGTAATATATCATGAACATATAATACAAGGAATGAAACAACGCTCCCACTAACCTTTTTGTACACACATGGTTCATCCTCGTTTTTGATAAAATCAAACTCTTTGATTGTCTCATCAAAACGAATGTTCCATCTACGAGAAACTTGCTTCAATCCATAAATTACAGACTTGATTTGTTCCAACCTTTGAAACAAATCCATCTGGCTGTGTCATATACACACCCTCCTCAAGTTTCCTATTGAGGAAGGTCGTTTTCATGTCCATCTGCCAGATCTCATAGGCATAATAAGCTGCAATCGCAAGCAAAATAAATATAATGTTTGAATAATTAATTGAATTAAATAGCTACTGTGACGAACGAGATTTTTGTAATTTAATTTGAATATTTATTGAATTAAATAAATATTTTTTGATGATTTAATTATTGAGTTAAATAATTAATTGATGAATTTGTGATAGATTAATTTAATTATATGTGTTACACTGATTAAATTAATGTGGTGAATTTTTATATTCAAAGTATGTATTTAATTGAGCTTATTTGATTAATATATTAATTAATAAGCATAATGTTATTCTAATTAATTTAATAATTAATTAGAGATTTATGATTAGACATAATCAATAAATAAGAATTTTAATTATGTGACTATGTGATTTAATGTGGATTTATGCTATTTTATTTAATTGATTTAAATAACATTATTTGATTAAATTGGGTGTGACATTAATTAACTATATAATAGTAAGTTAATTAAATTAATGGAAAAGGAAGAATATAAGGGGCAAGCAAACAAAGCCTTATTGGGGGTTGGGGTCAGTTAACCCATTATGGGATTAACAGATAACCCATGACTCCACTATTATATACGTATATCATATTAGTGGTATATCATATATCATATATTGCATTCATTAGTTAAGAAAGTAGAGAGAAAACACAGAGTGAAAAAGAGAGAAATTGAGAGAAAAGACTTGAGAATTAGTTAGAGAAGAGATTGAAGAATTTAGTTGCATCATCATCACTAACTAGCAAGGGTAATTCTTTCTCCTACGTTTTTAAATTCAAGTTCTTACAGTTTCCATTAACGTATTCTTAAAAAGTTCTCTATGAATGACTAATTTGATGATTAATGCATGATATGGTTTTATATGTGTTATTATATGATCATAACATATTTTATACCATGTATGCATGATTTAAAGTAATAAATTTCATACAATTATGCTTGATTTGATTTTACAAAAGTCATAGAGTAGAAAAGTTGTATATATGGCCATACGGCCCTTATGTACAATTTTTATACCATGAATCGATGATTTAACTTTGAATTAGCACTTGCATATGATTGTACACGTTTATACGAACAAAATGGAAGTTAAACGAATGGTTTCGGTGTTATAATGAATCCGTACAGTTAAATTTCGTGATTTTCCTTCAAAACATGATAAAGTATGAAAACAGTGAAAATAGATGCCTTGGATTGTGTGATTACATGATTTAGAATGCTAAGATCATGCTATAAATGTTGTATAGTGTTTCTATAAAGTCCATACTTCATGGGTAGCAATTAAATTGTTGTGGTAGCATTAAATGGTGAATTCTGGTCCTGGTTCTCTGTTATTCATGAACTGTAGATTCTGAAAATGGCGTGTGGAGCTGCAGCGCCAACTTTAAGCCTAACAGTGGGGCTGCAGCGAGAGTGGAGCTGCAGCGCTAGCTTTAAGCCTAAAAGTGGGGCTACAGCGCCAGCTTTAAGCCTAAGATTGGGGCTGCAGCACCAGACTTAAGCTTAAAGTCCAAGCTGCAGCGCCAGTGGAGCTGCAGCGCCATTTTTAGTTCAAATGGTGGAGCTGGAGCGCCACTTGGCAATTTTGCCCAGAAATGAGATTTTAATTGTTCAAGTCCAGGAAATGTTATTGTAACCTAATGTAATAAACACGAAGACATGATTAAACATATAATAAGAGGTTAATAACTTATACTACGTGAGTAATTAATAAGTTAATTACATGACTTGAATCGTTAATTGTATAGTCCAATAATGTGCTCAAGACCGATGTGTGTGATTCGATACATTTATCGAGTTATTGATTAATGTGTATTGTGAACGTATTGATATGTAGGATTTAATAAAGAACGTGAATTATAAATTGTAGCTTGTGCAAGAGGCAAGTTTTCTATCCTTAAACTTGTTTAATATTTTGCAAGTTTCCTAAACTCAAACCTTACTTTTACATCAAGCAAGTTCTTATCCTTGTTTATTCAAGTTAAGATTTTCATATAAGATATTGTTATTCCTTTAAGTATTACTTCAGTTATACAATACTTATTCGATTGTATGCTCTTGAGATTTACCATTCAAATTGAATATCGATGTTATTGTTGAATCTTATAGGACTAGTGAACCCTTATTGATTCGACTAGTCCATAGTTGATGAACGTTTCAAATTCTAGAGTACTTATTGAGCTTATCCAAATCAAACTTCTTTTGGTGCGGATTCTGATGTCAAAACTGAGATGAACAACGCTGTAAAGGGGATTATTTACGCTTTAGCGTTGAGATATTGTGCACAGTATGGTACTAAGGGCTGATCCCCCTAAGTACGAGAAGTAGAGTCCATAGTCTTATGATTGTTAAAGGTTTAAAGTTTAAACACTTTACAACCTAGGACATAGTTCGAGGTCTTATGACCCTCAGATGTTATTTTGATTCTTGTTATTCATTCTTGAGTCAAAAGTTGAGTTTCTTTATTCAGATGTCTTTGATTCACTCGCATGTTATTATATTATTGTCATATTATTATACTTGTGGGCAATCGTGCTCACTCTTGCGTAATAATAACATTGCAGTTACGAACGAAAGGTCCGACGAGCCTTCTTCTAGCAAAGGCAAGGGCAAAGTCAACAAGTGATGAAGACTTGTTGTTTATTTTATGTGTTTATGTTTCAGACTTATGTTAAAGTTGTGTAAGACTTATTTAATTATTTATGTTTCCGCATTTAAGATTTAAGGTTAAGTACGACCTAGGATTGATGTATTTATTTTCAGATGTTGTAACCCCATAAGGAGAGGATTATTTCTATTTATTTCATGGTTTGCATTTATTATGGGTAGATAGATAGATGATATTTGTATTGTGAACACCAAGTCCCGTGAAAATTGAAGTACCCGAATTTGGGGGTGTCATAGGTTGGTATCAAAGCTGTAGGTTATGAACCTTAGGTGGGGGAAAACCTTAGGATAGTAGCCTTTTAGAGATCAAGAACATAGTAATGATAACTCTTATCGAGTTGTAAGAAAGATAATAGCTTATCTTATGTGCTATGTGCTTATACTTATATACTCGAGTATCGATAAGCATCACGTAATAACTAAGACTTAAAATTTTATTTGTCAGGATGACGGTGTTGGGTTTGTACGAAATCGTGACGCAATCAAATTGCAAAAATTAGCGGAAGCATGGTATATCAGAGTTTAAAAAATTTCTACAAAACCATTACCCGGATCATCCTTTATGCAAATTATTAATTTAAAACGATAAATAAGAAGTTATGGAATCATACCCTTGTAGAACGAAGCTTCCACAGGTACTAGTTCAACTCCTTGTTCTTCGTGATCTCCTTGAATTTTCGGGTTAGATTCTTTCCTTTGATCAACGTTAGCCACCCAAGTGTTTGGCCTCTAGAGGTGATCCACCAAGGAAGATGAATTATCAAGAAGGAGGGTGTTTGGCTTAACCTTAGTTTTCTATCCTCTATAGAAAAGGAGTACTCTCCAACAATTGGAATTACATTAATCTAATATCTATTATAAGACTTCTCTTATATAGACATTGGTCAACCCTTCTAATCCTATTAGACATGGGATTTCTTTTAATTAATTAAACTCCTTTAATTAATTTAGGCTTCCCACCACATGGGAATAATTAATTAAATTCATTTAATTAATTTGTCTCCTAATCTTATTAGGAATAAATGAGAGTACTAAATATTAAATTAATTACTAAACTCCTTTAGAAATTAAAATAATAATAATTGTAATAATATTAATAAGACTCCTCTTATTAATTTATATTTAATATTTCCAAAATATTAAATAATAAACATTAAGCTATTTAATTTATTCTATCACCATAGATTAAATTAATTATACTTAATGCATTATTACGATTATGCCATTACCTTCTTAAATAATTATTCTTCCTTTTATGGTGTGACCCTTTAGGTTCTCCATATTAAACCGGTTGTGAATAAATCAATTAAAACAATTTTAATCTTATTTAAATAAATAAATTAAACTAATAATTTATTTAAATAAATAATATTTATTCTACAATAGGGATAAGCCTCCCTAGCGATCAACGACTTTCCAGATAATATAGATTTCAACATTAATCATAAAAGAACCTGTGAGTTAATAGTTACCATACAATTCAATCCTTCCACCATACAATGTCCCAATTAAATATAAGACATGGATTTACTGTCAAGTCTTATTTTATTTAATTATATGTATTTCGATTAGAAAATGCACAACTCCAAATAATGCAAATTAAAAACTCCTTTCTAATTTCATTTCACCTTGGCCAAGGATTCCTGGGTTGTCATTTAACGAATCACATGGGACATATCTCCTCTTTTACTAGAGGTGGTAGATTCTTTATTGATCATTCATTATCTCCATATGTAACTCATTATACCCAAGCATACCCTATATATGCCTTAAAAGGTCTTAAGGAATAAGTCAAAGTATAATTTGTTACATACAAGATACTATGATGATCTCAAGTCCAAGGATCACTTGTACTACTATCACATTAGGAATTCCTATTGACATGCGAGTAAAACTCCATTAGGTATTCCATAGCGAATCACGTTCAGTGAACTTATTCTTCAATAAGCACCTACATACTTGCTTTAGTGTCTCCACACAAATGATCATGAGATCAATCATCCTCATCCAATGAGCAAGCAACATATGTACCAATCTATCCGGATTTACTAATCCCCTTTTTAGTAATCCCACGATTGGGAACTATTTAAGTTTTAAAACTTTCTAAGAATTTAGATCTCATTAGCATGATCATCATCATGATTCTAAAAGCATTGCTTAAAACTATGGGTTATTTACATATTATAAAAACAGCAACATGTAGATAATTAAATGCCTGTAATAAATGAATATTTCATTAATAAATAAATAAGATTGTTTACAAAGTACGTGCTTTATCATCATACATGATTGGCTTGTATGCACACTACTATCAATCTCCCACTTGCACTAAAGCCAATCGCCATGGTATCTCATACCCATCTTCTCTAAGTGACGATCAAACTGTTGTTGTGTTAAAGCTTTAGTAAATGGATCTGCAATGTTGTCTTGAGAGTCTACACGCTCCAAGGTGACGTCTCCTCTTTCAATGATCTCCCTGATCAAATGAAATCGCCACAACACGTGTTTAGATTTCTGATGAGACCTCGGTTCCTTAGCCTGTGCAACTGCTCCTGTGTTGTCACAGTAAATGGGAACTGCTTCTCCAATGCTAGGAACCACACCAAGTTCAGTTATGAACTTCTTCATCCAAACAGCTTCCTTTGCAGCTTCACTTGCAGCTATATACTCTGCCTTTGTCACTGAATCAGCAACTGTTTGCTGCTTGGAACTCTTCCAACTCACTGCGCCTCCGTTCAAGGTAAAAACATACCCCGAAACAGATTTACTGTCATCTTGGTCCGTTTGAAAACTTGAGTCTGTGAAGCCCTCGAGTTTTAATTCAGACCCACCGTAGACAAGAAAAATATCCTTAGTCCTTCTCAAGTATTTTAGGATATTCTTCACTGCCTTCCAGTGCTCTTCTCCTGGATTCGACTGGTATCTGCTCATTACACTAAGTGAATGAGCAACATCCGGTCTAGTACATATCATACCGTACATGATAGATCCTATTGCAGAAGCATAAGGGATCTTACTCATACGGTCTCTCTCCTCAGGTGTCTTTGGGGCCTGTTTCTTGGAGAGATGTATTCCATGGCTCATCGGCATGAGACCTCTTTTGGAATCTTCCATGCTAAATCTCTTTAGCATTGCATCAATGTACGTTCCTTGGGATAAACCAAGCATCCTTTTAGATCTATCTCTATAGATCTTTATCCCCAAAATATAGGACGCTTCTCCCAAGTCCTTCATGTAGAAGTGTTTAGATAACCAGATTTTAATCGATTGTAGCATAGGAATGTCATTCCCTATCAGTAATATATCATCAACATATAATACAAGGAATGAAATTGCGCTCCCACTAACCTTCTTGTACACACATGGTTCATCGTCATTTTTGATAAAATCAAACTCTTGGATTGTCTCATCAAAACGAATGTTCCATCTACGAGAAGCTTGCTTCAATCCATAAATGGATCGTTGCAGCTTACAGACTTGATTTATTCCAACCTTTGAAACAAATCCCTCTGGCTGTGTCATATACACATCCTCCTCAAGTTTCCCATTGAGGAAGGCTGTTTTCACTTCCATCTGCCAGATCTCATAGTCGTTATAAGCTGCAATCGCAAGCAAAATCCGAATGGACTTGAGCATAGCTACTGGTGAAAAGGTTTCATCATAATCAACTCCTTGTCTTTGTTTGAAACCTTTTGCAACCAGTCGGGCCTTATAGGTCTCCACCTTGCCGTCCGCTCCAGTCTTTCTTTTAAAGACCCATTTACACCCAATAGGCTTAATGCCTTCAGGTGGTGAAACCAAAGTCCATACTTTGTTTTCATACATGGAGTCCATTTCGGATTTCATGGCTTCAAGCCATTTCCCTGAGTCTTTATTACTCATGGCCTGTTCGTAATTCAATGGATCATCATCATTCATGATGTGTACCTCATCGTCATCCTCTATAACGAATCCATACCTCTCAGGTATCTTCGGTACTCTCCCAGATTTACGAACAGGGTGTGGTATAGTAGGTTCTTCTACTTGGTCAGGTACCTGATTTTGATCCTTGGTAATTTGTGGTTCTTGAACTTCTTCAAGATATATCTTACTCCCACTGACCCCTTCATTGATAAACTCCTTTTCCAAGAAGGCAGCATGTTTCGCAACAAACACCTTTTGATCAGTTGGATGATAGAAATAATACCCTACAGTTTTTTAGGGTATCCCACAAATCTACACTTGTCGAATTTAGTTTGTAGCTTATCATGTTCAAACTTTTTGACATAAGCTGGACAACCCCAAGTCTTAACATGTTTAAGATTTAGTTTCCTCCCCTTCCACATCTCATATGGAGTCTTTGGGGCGGATTTGGTAGGTACCTTGTTAAGTAGGTATGCAGCCGTTTCTAGGGCATATCCCCAGAAGGAAATTGAAAGGTCGGTAAAACTCATCATGGATCGAACCATGTCCAACAGTGTTTGATTTCTCCTTTCAGATACTCCATTTAACTGTGGTGTTCCTGGAGGAGTCCATTGTGAGATTATACCATTTTCTTTGAGACAATTGAGAAACTCACCGCTTAAGTATTCTCCACCTCGATCTGATCGAAGTATCTTTATACTCTTGCCTATTTGTTTCTCTACTTCACTTCTGAACTCTTTGAACTTTTCAAATTATTCTGATTTGTATTTCATTAAATACACATATCCAAATCTTGAGTGATCATCAGTGAAAGTAATAAAATAAGAATACCCACCCCGTGCAATCGTTGTCATAGATCCACAAACGTCTGTGTGAACCAACGCTAACAACTCTGTAACTCTTTCTCCTCTTCCACTAAAAGGAGATTTAGTCATTTTACCCATGAGACAAGATTCACAAGTTGGATATGATTCATAATCGGATAGCTCGAGGAGCCCATCTTTATGCAACTTGGATAATCTTGTTTCATTGATATGACCGAGTCTACAGTGCCACATGTAGGTATAATTAATATCATCTCTTTTCCTTTTCTTAGTTTGTTCAATTTGAAATATATTTTCTTCTAAGTCAAGTGTATAAAGTCCATTTCGCAAATTTCCAATACCATATAAAACATCGTCTTTATAAATAGAACAACTATTGTTCTTTATAACAACGTTAAATCCTTCCATATCCAATACAGAAATTGAAATAATGTTTTTTAATAATATTCGGAACATAATAACAATTATTAAGATAAATGAACTTGCCCGAAGACATTGCTAAATAATAAGTTCCTACAGCTAATGGAGCAACCTTTGCTCCATTCCCCACTCGTAGGATCACCTCATCATTGTTCAGCTTTCTACTTCTGACCAGTCCCTTCACATTATTACATATGTGAGAACCACAGCCGGTATCTAATACCCAAGTAGAATTTTGACTTTCTGAAAAATTAATTTCAATCATGAACAAACCTTGATTGGAAGTCGAAGCTTCTCCAAGCTTCTTCTTTGCCAGAAACTTCTTGCAGTTCCTCTTCCAATGACCCGGCTCGTTGCAATGGAAGCACATTCCTTTGCTAGCTGGATCAGATTTCTTTTGTTTCTTTATGTTCACTTTGCCCTTGGTCATCCGAGATCGGAAGAGCTCCTTAGATATCTCATATCTAGCAGTCCTACTTTGTTCACCATACAACTCCTTGAGGTGAATCAACATAGTAGGAGCATCCATATTTTCGTGCTGACGCTGAAGCTCGTTATTCATGGATGCGAGCATGATGCATTGAGCCACAGATGCATCATCTTGCCACTTTACAATGGTGGCAATCTCTTCCTCAGAGACTGTTTCTGGAACAGTTCCAGGGACAGGTGAGTTTAGGACATAAGAAATCTTTTCAGCAGTGAGAACTATTCTCAGATTTCTTAGCCAGTCCGTATAATTCGGCCCGGTAAGCTTATTAGCATCAAGTATGCTTCGCAGTGAAATTAGTGATTTTGACATTTTTAAAATTCTGCATGTGAAAAACAACATTTTAGCAAACATTCATTTTATTAATTTTGCATACCAAAATAAATTTAGGTCTTTATTTTAAATTGGTATCTCCCACTATTTTTATCAAACTATATTACCCTCACTTATATAGTTCGGCAACATCTAATTAAAGATTTGCTAGTGAGAATAAGGATCCCATTTCAAATGTATATAACCTTGTGGATAGCACAACAAGCGATATACAAATAAATAGGTAGACAACTCTTGTCAATTACAACACTATATAACTCCTTTTATTTTGCCTCTTAAATCATAATGGTCAAGTGTGTGCACATCCGAACTAAAATGATTTAAGTTAAGTCCAGCCTAGCACTTCCATAAATTCAAAAAAGAAAAATGTTCGTCCTTGTGGATAGCACAACAAGACTAGATCGTTCAATTTTCTTGATAAGCATCAAATGTGATTAATTAACATCTTAAATACGCAATACTCGCCTTGTGGATAGCACAACAAGCTCATATTAAATATTTAATACTCTATTAATTTATCATGCTAGAAGGCGACGTTCGATATTCCAAATATCATTTGAACGCTTCGGACTTAATATTATTTCTTTGAGGGGTTTGTTATTATTTGTCTCATCTTGTTTAGCGCGCATGCACATATATATATAAAATACGCGTCATTTTATTAAACATGCGAAGCATGTTTACATAAAATATAATATATATAATATTTAGCATGCAATATAGAATATTATATTCTACCCGGATTGATTATGGACTTTTATTCTAGTTTGGTTCACTAGAGCCACCAAGTGAACCAAAAGGTCAAACCTAGGAGTGCAAGAATTTAAATTTAAATATAACTATTACATTTAAACCCGGGCTCCATACAAACAGGTCTTCACGCGCTCCTTGCTCCTTGGTCTCCAATTTCTTCAAGATAATTCTAACTATTCTTATTACATTAAACTATTTAATTTAAATAGAAACCTTGATCAACAGTCAAGGGGAAGTACATAGGAGGGAGATAGAATTTTACATCAAGAAAAAAAAATTAGAGAAGACGAGGTACGCAGACCCCATTTAATAAAACCCATTCATTCAAGCATTCAACTAAAATAAAATCCAATCACATTGGTCAAATAGTCCATAATCAATCCCCATTTATTTTCATACATATCACCATATATATAAATAAATAAATATTCATCTCATGAATTAAAACATTCCATATATATATGAGTATCATTTAATGGGCAATTTTAAATTGCATGAAATCCAATTTCAAGATTAAAATAAACTCTTTATTTTAATTATAAAATTATTTAGAATATAATATATAAATATATCATATTTATTTTTTAAAAGGAAGTCACCTTCTTTTATTAAAAGAGTCCTGCAGGTTTATAAAAAAAGTCCTTTCCTGATGGGTCACCTTCTTTTTGGAGTAAGAAAGAGACAACACCTTTTCTTTGCACAATTCAAGATTAGCACACAAAAAAAATTGTGATTCGTCCCAAAAAAAGTCTTTTTTTTTTTTTTCTTAAAAAATATAATTTTATACAATAAAATTATGCCCAATAAATTATTTTAAATACATACCCATATGTATATGAAATCAAAAATAAATTAATAATTGCATAAAGATTTGGCTCTGATGCCACTGTTGGGTTTGTACGAAATCGTGACGCAATCAAATTGCAAAAATTAGCGGAAGCATGGTATATCAGAGTTTAAAAAATTTCTACAAAACCATTACCCGGATCATCCTTTATGCAAATTATTAATTTAAAACGATAAATAAGAAGTTATGGAATCATACCCTTGTAGAACGAAGCTTCCACAGGTACTAGTTCAACTCCTTGTTCTTCGTGATCTCCTTGAATTTTCGGGTTAGATTCTTTCCTTTGATCAACGTTAGCCACCCAAGTGTTTGGCCTCTAGAGGTGATCCACCAAGGAAGATGAATTATCAAGAAGGAGGGTGTTTGGCTTAACCTTAGTTTTCTATCCTCCATAGAAAAGGAGTACTCTCCAACAATTGGAATTACATCAATCTAATATCTATTATAAGACTTCTCTTATATAGACATTGGTCAACCCTTCTAATCCTATTAGACATGGGATTTCTTTTAATTAATTAAACTCCTTTAATTAATTTAGGCTTCCCACCACATGGGAATAATTAATTAAATTCATTTAATTAATTTGTCTCCTAATCTTATTAGGAATAAATGAGAGTACTAAATATTAAATTAATTACTAAACTCCTTTAGAAATTAAAATAATAATAATTGTAATAATATTAATAAGACTCCTCTTATTAATTTATATTTAATATTTCCAAAATATTAAATAATAAACATTAAGCTATTTAATTTATTCTATCACCATAGATTAAATTAATTATACTTAATGCATTATTACGATTATGCCATTACCTTCTTAAATAATTATTCTTCCTTTTATGGTGTGACCCTTTAGGTTCTCCATATTAAACCGGTTGTGAATAAATCAATTAAAACAATTTTAATCTTATTTAAATAAATAAATTAAACTAATAATTTATTTAAATAAATAATATTTATTCTACAATAGGGATAAGCCTCCCTAGCGATCAACGACTTTCCAGATAATATAGATTTCAACATTAATCATAAAAGAACCTGTGAGTTAATAGTTACCATACAATTCAATCCTTCCACCATACAATGTCCCAATTAAATATAAGACATGGATTTACTGTCAAGTCTTATTTTATTTAATTATATGTATTTCGATTAGAAAATGCACAACTCCAAATAATGCAAATTAAAAACTCCTTTCTAATTTCATTTCACCTTGGCCAAGGATTCCTGGGTTGTCATTTAACGAATCACATGGGACATATCTCCTCTTTTACTAGAGGTGGTAGATTCTTTATTGATCATTCATTATCTCCATATGTAACTCATTATACCCAAGCATACCCTATATATGCCTTAAAAGGTCTTAAGGAATAAGTCAAAGTATAATTTGTTACATACAAGATACTATGATGATCTCAAGTCCAAGGATCACTTGTACTACTATCACATTAGGAATTCCTATTGACATGCGAGTAAAACTCCATTAGGTATTCCATAGCGAATCACGTTCAGTGAACTTATTCTTCAATAAGCACCTACATACTTGCTTTAGTGTCTCCACACAAATGATCATGAGATCAATCATCCTCATCCAATGAGCAAGCAACATATGTACCAATCTATCCGGATTTACTAATCCCCTTTTTAGTAATCCCACGATTGGGAACTATTTAAGTTTTAAAACTTTCTAAGAATTTAGATCTCGTTAGCATGATCATCATCATGATTCTAAAAGCATTGCTTAAAACTATGGGTTATTTACATATTATAAAAACAGCAACATGTAGATAATTAAATGCCTGTAATAAATGAATATTTCATTAATAAATAAATAAGATTGTTTACAAAGTACGTGCTTTATCATCATACATGATTGGCTTGTATGCACACTACTATCAGACGGATGCTCGAGAACCTAATCAGTCCAGGGACCTTGTACCCCCTAGTGGCTAGAGAGGAGGATCCCCGAGACATACACGTAGTCTGGGAGCAGTTAGTCCGATGAGAGCCATCACCATTGATCACAGTCATTGGTCAGGAGCATGTGCCGGTGTCTGATTCAGAGGAGGACTCTGAGGAAGACCCTGAGGAGATTGAGGTTCAGGCTGAGGCAGCCGAAGAGGAGGAGGAAGACCCTGAAGAGTTCCCACCGAGATCTATCAGTGCTGAGATATATGACGAGCTGTATGACCGTAACATAGAGTTACGTGATACTATTCAAGAGCTGAGGGAGACTGTTCAAGAGCTGAGGGAGCAGTCGGTTACTCAACAGTCTACCATCGAGCTGAGGGATGGAGAGGTTGTGGCTCTTCAGACACGTTTGGGAAATGTAGAGTGGAATTTGGTTCAGGAGAAAGGCCAAACCGAGCAGAAGTAAGAGGAAATAGAGGAATTGAAGAATGAACTAAAAGAGAAATCAGCAAGGCTGGCCATAGCAGAGGAGGCCTGGGTAAGGGAATCACGACGAGCAGATCTCGCAAAAGATAACTGTCGGGCGAAGAAGGCCAAGCTTGAGGAGACGTACTTTACTCTTCAGTATGTAATTGATGAAGCCCAGGATCGGGTTATGAGGTACCCAATTCAGTTCAAAGGACTACCGTCATATATGCTAGATCGCAGGACGATGTCCCGGATTATGGAAGAAGAGCGTGGCAAAGCTGTTCGTCACCTTAATGGGCAGTGATGGAAACATTTGATTTTGTGAAACCTATCTGGTAGTTAATAATGTAAATTCCAACGTGGTTATAAACAGAGGAATATTTTGATGTTTTAAATCATGTAGATTCTTTATCTCGGGATAGTTGATGTAAATAGCAGTGATGCTATCGTGTTATGTTAAAACTTTTGATTTAATAAAATATTAGAGTTTATTTGAGATAATGTGTTGACTGATTGTATCTAAATGTTTAAGTTAAGCCTTAAATATTTAAAAGATTGAATAAAGATCTAATAAGCGTATTTCTTAACAGAAAAATGCCGCCAAGGAGACGATCTAACCGCCAACAGGCCCAAGAAGGGTCAACGAACAACAACAACGACGCCAATGCTAACCCCGTTAAGCAGTTGGCGAACTTACTTGCTGGAGCGATTAATAACCAACCTCAAGCTCCACCGAACACAACGTTCAAGGACTTCAAGGCGGTGGGACCGCCTGAGTTTAAAGGCACCATAAACCCGATTGAAGCTCAAACCTGGGTCATGGAGATAGAGAAAGTTTTCGACGTCGCCAGAGTCAAAGAAGACCAGAAAACCGCCTATGCAACGTTCATGCTGAAATTCGAAGCTAGTTATTGGTGGCAAGCGAATAATGTTTGGGGAGGAGAAGGTGTGATTGCCTGGGAGAGGTTCAAAGAGATGTTCTTCGAGATGTACTTTTCGACCAGCTCGCAGAATCAAATGGAGGTCCAGTTCCTAGAACTGAAACATGGGAATATGTCCGTACCGAAATATGCGGCGAAATTCAATGAGTTGGCTAGGTTTTCCATGTATCAAGTGCACACCGATCAGAGGAAGGCAAGGAGGTTTGAGCAGGGCCTGAAGCCCTGGTTGTATAGCAAAGTGTCAATATTCCAATTGAACACTTTTGCTGGAGTATTGGTGAATTCCATTCTCGCTGAAGGTGGGAGTGACGCTGTTACAAAGTATAACCAAGATCAGAAAAAGAAGAAGAGTGAAGGTGAAGGAATTAACAAGGCTAGTGGTAGCAACACGGGAGGGAGTAATAATCAGAAGAGGAGGTGGAATGATAACTCATCGACTGGGAATTAGCAAGGAGGTCAGAAGAAGAGGATCGAAGCATGTCCGACCTGCGGAAAAGCTCACCTGGGGGTCTGTATGAAGGGAAAACGTGTATGCTACAATTGTGGTCAAGAAGGCCACATAGCACTTAACTGTCTGAACATAAAGAAGGGCGCTTGTTTCACTTGCGGCTCAAAGGACCATCTAGCAAGGGATTGTCCCAAGAAGGGATCTGGAGGGGCAGGATCAGGAGGGAACAGGGGAAACAGCGGTGGAAGTGCTCTAACTATCACAGGACCAACCGCAACCAACTGACCAATCGCCAGAACCTTCAACACGACCGTGCAGGATGCTGTACAGTCTCGTGATGTGGTGTCAGGTATCATTTCGATCAATAAAGTTAATGCTTATGTACTATTTGATTCGGGTGCTACTTGTTCATTTATATCCGATGACTTTTCTAAGAACTTAGAACTTCCTATGGACGAGTTAGAATACCCCATGAATATAGAGATTGCGAATAGAGAAGTGATCCCTGTTAAGTATGTACATAAGAACTGTAGGGTGGATATTAAGGGTAACATTATAAACGTAGATCTTATCCCGATTAGGCTTGGGGAATTCGATGTTATTCTAGGAATGGATTGGCTAGTCAATTATGAGGCTGTAATTTATTTTCAGAAGAAGTGTATTAACCTTATGACCCCATCAAAGGTTGTGTTTTATGGCAGTAAATCGCCTAGACAAGAAAGTTGTCTGATGATGATGCAGGCCAGGAAATTGTTAAGACAAGGCTGTGTAGGATATTTAGCCTACATAGTCGATAGTCGTAAAGAAAACCCAAAAGTGGAAGATATTCCAGTCGTGAGGGACTTTATAGACATATTTTCGGATGATCTGCCAGGACTTCCGCGAGACAGAGAGGTTGAGTTTGTGATTGATTTGGCGCCAGGGATGGCCCCAATATCGAAGGCACCATACCGAATGGCTCCGGTAGAGATGAAAGAGTTGATGGTACAACTGCAAGAGTTACTGGATAAGAAGTACATCCAACCGAGCGTATTACCGTGGGGAGCGCCGGTGTTGTTTGTGTAGAAGAAGGACGGGACGATGCGGCTTTGCATCGACTACAGAGAACTGAATAAGGTCACAATTAAGAATAGATATCCATTACCGAGGATCGACGATCTGTTTGACCAATTGAAGGGAGTAAGGTACTTTTCGAAGATAGACTTGAGGAGTGGTTATCATCAACTGAAGGTGAGGCTAGAGGATGTCCCGAAGACATCATTTAGGACTCGATATGGTCACTATGAATTTCTGGTGATGTCATTTGGTCTAACGAATGCTCCTGCAGCATTCATAGGCATAATGAATGGAGTGTTCAAGCCGTTTTTGGACAAATTCGTGGTGGTCTTTATCGACGACATTTTGGTATACTCGAAGACCAAGGAAGAACATGTAGAACATCTGAAGTTAACATTAGAGGCATTGAGAAGAGAGAAGTTGTACGCCAAATTTTTGAAATGTGAATTCTGGATTGAAAGAGTGCAATTTCTTGGACATGTGATCGACAAGGACGAAATTTCGATAGATCCCTCTAAAGTCGAAGCTGTGATGAATTGGGTTCAGCCGAAAACACCGTCAGAAGTGACGAGTTTTCTTGGATTGGCGGGTTATTATAGAAGATTCATTCAGGACTTTTCTAGGATCGCAACTCCGCTGACAAATTTGACTAGGAAATCGGTGAAATTCGTTTGGACGGAGAAGTGTGAGGAAAGCTTCCGAGAGCTTAAGAGGAGGTTGAGTTCAGCACCTGTGTTATCCCTTCCGGATGACACAGGAAATTTTGTGGTTTATAGCGATGCGTTGCATAAAGGACTTGGCTGTGTGCTTATGCAAAATGGCAGGGTCATTGCGTATGCGTAACGTCAATTGAAAGACTATGAGAAGGGGTATCCGACCCATAACTTGGAATTAGCTGCAGTGGTATTTGCTTTAAAGATCTGAAAACACTACCTCTATGGGGACAAGTGTGAAATATATACAGACCACAAGAGTCTGAAATATATTTTTACACAGAAGGACTTAAATATGCGCCAGAGAAGGTGGCTGGAGTTAATTAAGGACTACGACTGTGAAATTTTATACCATCCGGGTAAGGTTAATGTGGTTGCCGACGCCTTAAGCAGAAAGGGTCGGGAGAAATTGATGATGTTGACTGCTCAGGTGGACTTAATTTCAGCAATGGAAAAGCTAAAATTGGAAGTGAAGTATCCGATGGAGATTGACGAGAAGTTGTTTCAGATGCAAGTTGGTACAACCCTATTGGATAAAGTTAAGGAAGCCCAACTTCAGGACGAAGAATGTGAGAAGGTAAAGAAAAAGATATCTGAAGGAACCGAATCGAGATTCAAGATAGATAGTGAGAGACTACTGAGAACAGAGTGTGGGTACCGTCAGTGCCAGAGATTAAGGATGACATTTTGAGCGAGGCTCATAGCTCACGATATTAGATTCACCCTGGTAGTACCAAGATGTACCAGGATCTTCGACATCACTTCTGGTGGCCGAATTTGAAACGAGATGTTGCTGAGTGTGTTGCAAAGTGTTTGACCTGTCAGAAAGTGAAAGCAGAACATCAAAGATCGAGTGGTTTACTACAACCCCTGGAAATCCTAGAATGGAAATGGGAACACATTACGATGGATTTCGTGGTTGGCCTTCCGACGACTCAGAAAGGCTACAACGCAGTATGGGTTATCGTTGACCGACTGACGAAATCCGCACACTTCCTTCCGATCAAAATCAGATTCAACTTAGATTAGTTGGCAAGGTTATATGTGAAAGAGATTTTTTTGAGGCACGGAGTTCCGGTGTCAATAGTTTCCGACAGAGATCCGCGCTTCACATCAAACTTCTGGAAGCGACTACAGGAATGCATGGGGACACAGTTGAGAATGAGTACGACTTATCACCCTCAGACAGACGAGCAGAGCGAAAGAACAATCCAGATATTAGAAGATATGTTGAGAGCATGCATCATGGATTTTAAAGGAAATTGGGATGATCACCTACCGCTTGTGGAATTCGGTTACAACAACAGTTACCACGCTAGTATTGGCATGCCGCCTTACGAAGCGTTGTACGGAAGAAAATGCAGAACTCCGCTATATTGGGATGAAGTTGGCGAGAGACAATTGTTAGGTCCAGAGTTGGTACAACAGACAGCAGAGATAGTCAAACTGATCCGAACAAGACTTGTAGCCACTCAGGATAGGCAGAAGAAATACTTTGACCCACACCGTAAGAACATTGAGTTTGAATCGGGTAGCTATGTGTTTTTGAAAGTGTCTCCCTGGAAAGGGAAGATTAGATTCGAAAAGAAAGGGAAATTGAGCCCGAGGTTCAATGGACCCTTTGAGGTACTACGAAGGATTGGAGAAGTTGCGTATGAGGTAGCCTTACCTCCGGCGTTCGAGAATGTCCACAACGTCTTCCATGTTTCAGTTTTACGACCCTACAAACTCGATTACAAGCATGTGATTGAATATGAACCCCTACATTTTGAAAAAGACTTATTCTATGAAGAAATTCCTGTTCAGATTGTTGACAGGAAAGAGCAAATTCTCAGAAACAAAATCATACATTCTGTTAAAGTAATTTGGAGGAACCATAACGCTGAAGAAGCTACGTGGGAACTCGAAGAGAATATGATGAAGAATTACCGACATTTATTTACTTAATTTATGTGTATGTGATTCTGGGGGCAGAATCTTTGTAAGGGGGGAGAATGCAACGGGGCGAAATTTAATTAAACCGTGATTTTGGGGACATAATCATTTTAAGGGGGGAAAGATGTGACGAACGAGATTTTTGTAAGTTAATTTGAATATTTATTGAATTAAATAAATATTTTTCAATGATTTAATTATTGAGTTAAATAATTAATTAATGAATTTGTGGTAGATTAATTTAATTATATGTGTTACATTGATTAAATTAATGTGGTGAATTTTTATATTCAAAGTATGTATTTAATTGAGCTTATTTGATTAATATATTAATTAATAAGCATAATGTTATTCTAATTAATTTAATAATTAATTAGAGATTTATGATTAGACATAATCAATAAATAAGAATTTTAATTATGTGACTATGTGATTTAATGTGGATTTATGCTATTTTATTTAATTAATTTAAATAACATTATTTGATTAAATTGGGTGTGACATTAATTAACTATATAATAGTAAGTTAATTAAATTAATGGGAAAGGAAGAATATAAGGGGCAAGCAAACAAAGCCTTATTGGGGGTTGGGGTCAGTTAACCCATTATGGGATTAACGGATGACCTATGACTCCACTATTATATACGTATATCATATTAGTGGTATATCATATATCATATATTGCATTCATTAGTTAAGAAAGTAGAGAGAAAACACAGAGTGAAAAAGAGAGAAATTGAGAGAAAAGACTTGAGAATTAGTTAGAGAAGAGATTGAAGAATTTAGTTACATCATCATCACTAACTAGCAAGGGTAATTCTTTCTCCTACGTTTTTAAATTCAAGTTCTTACAGTTTCCATTAACGTATTCTTAAAAAGTTCTCTGTGAATGACTAATTTGATGATTAATGCATGATATGGTTTTATATGTGTTATTATATGATCATAACATGTTTTATATCATGTATGCATGATTTAAAGTAATAAATTTCATACAATTATGCTTGATTTGATTTTACAAAAGTCATAGAGTAGAAAAGTTGTATATATGGTCATACGGCCCTTATGTACAATTTTTATACCATGAATCGATGATTTAACTTTGAATTAGCACTTGCATATGATTGTACACGTTTATACGAACAAAATGGAAGTTAAACGAACGGATTCGGTGTTATAACGAATCCGTAAAGTTAAATTTTGTGATTTTCCTTCAAAACATGATAAAGTATGAAAACAGTGAAATTAGATGCCTTGGATTGTGTGATTACATGATTTAGAATGCTAAGATCATGCTAAAAATGTTGTATAGTGTTTCTATGAAGTCCATACTTCATGGGTAGCAATTAAATTATTGTGGTAGCATTAAATGGTGAATTCTGGTCCTGGTTCTCTGTTAGTCGTGAACTGCAGATTCTAAAAATGGCGTGTGGAGCTGCAACACCAACTTTAAGCCTAAGAGTGGGGCTGCAGCGCCAGTGGAGCTGCAGCGCCAGGTTTAAGCCTAAGATTGGGGCTGCAGCGCCAGTGGAGCTGCAGCGCCAGACTTAAGCTTAAAGTTCGAGCTGCAGCGCCAGTCGAGCTGCAGCGCCATTTTTAGTTCAAATGGTGGGGCTGCAGCGCCACTTGGCAATTTTGCCCAGAAATGAGATTTTAATTGTTCAAGTCCAGGAAATGTAATTGTAACCTAATGTAATAAACATGAAGACATGATTAAACATATAATAAGAGGTTAATAACTTATACTACGTGAGTAATTAATAAGTTAATTACATGACTTGAATCGTTAATTGTATAGTCCAATAACGTGCTCAAGACCGATGTGTGTGATTCGATACGTTTATCGAGTTATTGATTAATGTGTATTATGAATGTATTGATATGTAGGATTTAATAAAGAACGTGAATTATAAATTGTAGCTTGTGCAAGAGGCAAGTTTTCTATCCTTAAACTTGTTTAATATTTTGCAAGTTTCCTAAACTCAAACCTTACTTTTACATCGAGCAAGTTCTTATCCTTGTTTATTCAAGTTAAGATTTTCATATGAGATATTGTTATTCCTTTAAGTATTACTCCAGTTATACAATACTTATTCGATTGTATGCTCTTGAGATTTACCATTCAAATTGAATATCGATGTTATTGTTGAATCTTATAGGACTAGTGAACCCTTATTGATTCGACTAGTCCATAGTTGATGAACGTTTCAAATTCTAGAATACTTATTGAGCTTATCCAAACCAAACTTCCTTTGGTGCGGATTCTGATGTCAAAACTGAGATGAACAACGCTGTAAAGGGGATTATTTACGCTTTAGCGTTGAGATATTGAGCACAGTATGGTACTAAGGGTTGATCCCCCTAAGTACGAGAAGTAGAGTCTATAGTCTTATGACTGTTAAAGGTTTAAAGTTTAAACACTCTACAACCTAAGACATAGTTCGAGTTCTTATGACCCTCAGATGTTATTTTGATTCTTGTTATTCATTCTTGAGTCAAAAGTTGAGTTTCTTTATTCAGATGTCTTTGATTCACTCGCATGTTATTATATTATTGTCATATTATTATACTTGTGGGCAATCGTGCTCACTCTTGCGTAATAATAACATTGCAGTTAAGAACAAAAGGTTCGACGAGCCTTCTTCTAGCAAAGGCAAGGGCAAAGTCAACAAGTGATGAAGACTTGTTGTTTATTTTATGTGTTTATGTTTCAGACTTATGTTAAAGTTGTGTAACACTTATTTAATTGTTTATGTTTTCGCATTTGAGATTTAAGGTTAAGTACGACCTGGGATTGATGTATTTATTTTCAGATGTTGTAACCCCATAAGGGGAGGATTATTTATATTTATTTTATGGTTTGCATTTATTATGGGTAGATAGATAGATGATATTTGTATAGTGAACACCAAGTCTCGTGGAAATTAAAGTACCCGAATTTAGGGGTGTCACAGCTACTGGTGAGAAAGTTTTATCGTAGTCAACTCTTTGTCTTTGTTTGAAATCTTTTGCAACCAGTCGGGCCTTATAGGTCTCTTCCTTCACGTTCGCTCCAGTCTTTATTTTAAAGGCCCATTTACACCCACTAGGTTTAATGCCTTTATGTGGTGAAACCAAAGTCCATACTTGGTTCTCATCCATGGAGTCCATCTCGGATTTCATGGCTTCAAGCTATTTCCTTGAGTCTTTATTACTCATAGCATGTTCGTAATTTAATGGATCATCATCATCCATGATGCGTACCTCATCTTCATCCTCTATGACGAATCCATACATATCAGGTATCTTTAATACTTTCCAGATTTACGAATAGGGTGTGGTACAGTAGGTGCATCCACTTGGTCAGGTACCTGACTTTGATCCGTAGTAATTTGTGGTTCTTGAACTTCTTCAAGATATATCTTACTCCCACTGACCCCTTCATGGATAAACTCCTTTTCCAAGAAGGCCGCAAGTTTCGCAACAAATACCTTTTGATCAGTCAGATGATAGAAATAATACCCTAAAGTTTCTTTAGGGTATCCCACAAATCTACATTTGTCGGATTTAGTCTGTAGCTTATCATTCTCAAACTTTTTGACATAAGCTGGACAACCCCAAGTTTTAACATGCTTAAGATTTGGTTTCCTCGCTTTCCTCCCTTTCCACATCTTTGACATATAATACTAGGAATGAAACAGCGCTCCCAATAACTTCTTGTGCACACATGGTTCATCCTCTTTTTTTATAAAATCAAACTCTTTGACTGTCTCATCAAAACGAATGTTCCACCTATGAGACGCTTGCTTCAATCCATAAATGGATCGTTATAACTTATAGACTTGATTTGTTCTCACCGTTGAAATAAAACCTTCTAGTTGTGTCATATACACAGCATCCTCAAGTTTCTCATTGAGGAATGCCGTTTTCACGTCCATCTGCCAGATTTCATAGTCGTAATATGCAGCAATTGAAGGCAGAATCTGAATGGACTTGAGCACAGCTACTGGCGAGAAGATTTCATCACAGTCAACACCTTGTCTTTGTTTGAAACCTTTCGCAACCAGTTAGGCCTTATAACCTTGCCGTCCGCTCCAGTTTGTCTTTTAAAGACCCATTTGCACCCAATAGGCTTAATGTCTTCAGGTGATGAAACCAAAGTCCATACTTTGTTCTCATATATGGAGTCCATCTCAGATTTCATAACATCTTGTCATTTCTCTAAGTTTTTACTACTCATGGCCTGTTCGTAATTCAAAGGATTATCATCATCTATGATGCGTTCCTCGTCATCATCCTCTATGACGAATTCATACATGTCAGGTATCTTCGGTACTCTTCCAGATTTACTAATAGGGTGTTGTACAGTAGGTTCATACACTTGGTCAGGTACCAGACTTTGATCCGTAGTAATTTGTGGTTCTTAAACTTCTTCAAGATATATCTTACTCCCACTGACCCCTTCATGGATAAACTCCTCTTCCAAGAAGGCAGTATGTTTTGCAATAAACACCTTTTGATTAATCGGATGATAGAAAAAATACCCTAAAGTTTCGTTAGGGTATCCCACAAATCTACATTTGTCGGATTTAGTCTGTAGCTTATCATTTTTAAACTTTTTGACATAAGATGGACAACTCCAAGTCTTAACATGCTTAAGATTTGGTTTTCTCCCTTTCCACATATCATATGGAGTCTTTGGAAAGGATTTGGTAGGCACCTTGTGAAGTAGATTTGCAGCCATTTCTAGGGCATAACCCCAAAAAATTAAAAGATCAGTAAAACTCATCATGGAACGAACCATGTCCAACAATGTTCGATTTCTCCTTTCAAATACTCCATTTAATTATGGTGTACCTGGTGGAGTCCATTATGAGATTATACCATTATCTCTGACACAATTAAGGAATTCACTGCTTAAGTATTCTCCACCTTGATATGATCGAAGAATCTTAATACTCTTGCCCGTTTGTTTCTCTACTTCACTTCTAAACTCTTTGAACTTTTCAAATGATTCAGATTTGTATTTCATTAAACACACATATCCAAATCTTGAGTGATCATCAGTAAAAGTAATAAAATAAGAATACCCTCACCTTGCATCTGTTGTCATAGGTCCATAAACATCTGTGTGAATCAACACTAACAAATCTGTAACTCTTTCTCCTTTTCCACTAAAAAGAGATTTAGTCATTTTACCCATGAGATTCACAAGTTGAATATGATTCATAATCGGATAGCTCTAATAGCCCATCCTTATGCAACTTGGATAATTTTGTTTCATTGATATGACTGAGTCTACAGTGCCACATATAGGTATAATTAACGTCATCTCTTTTCCTTTTCTTAGTTTGTTCTATTTTAAGTATATTTTTAGGCAAGTCAAGTATATAAGGTCCATTTCTATGATTTCCAATACCATATAAAATATTGTCTTTATAAATAGAACAACTGTTGTTCTTTATTATAATGTCAAATCTGTCCATATCTAATACGGAATAGAAATAATGTTTCTAATGATATTCGGAACAAAATAACAATTATTTAAATAAATGGACTTGCCCATAGGCATTGCTAAACAATAAGTGCCCACAGCTAGTGCATCAACCTTTGCTCCATTTCCCACTCGTAGGACAACCTCATCCTTGTTCAGCTTTCTACTTCTAACCAGTCCCTGCACAGTATTACATATGTGAGAACCACAGCCAGTATCCAATACTCAAGTAGAATTTTGACTTTCAGAAAATATAATTTCAATCATGACCAAACCTTGATTGGAAGTCGAAGCTTCTCCAAGCTTCTTCTCTGCCAAAAACTTCTTGCAGTTCGTCTTCCAATGACCCGACTCGTTGCAATAGAAGCACATTCCTTTGCTAGTTGGATCAGGTTTCTTTTGAACCTTCATATTCACTTTGCCCTTAGCCTTATTAGATTTCTTCTTTTTAGAAGATAACTTGGGCCTATTCCTTTTCTTGGAAGAATCCACTATTAAGATATGATTCTTCTTGGATGAGAAGTGACCTTCTGCAGTTTTTAACATATTATGTAATTAAGGCAAACTGACATCTAACTTATTCATGTGGAAATTAACAACAAACTGCGAGAAGGTCTCAGGGAGTGACTGCAAGACCAAGTTTTGACTCAACTTCGCATCCATGACGAACCCAAACTGTCCAAGGCGTTCAATCAAATTGATCACCTTAGGACATGAGTCTCAACGGCAGTGCTCTCGGTCATCCGAGATCGAAAGAGCTCCTTAGATATCTCTTATCTTCCAGTCCTACTTTGTTCACCATACAACTCCTTGAGATGAAGCAACATAGTAAGAGCATCCATATTTTCATGCTGATGCTGAAGCTCATTATTCATGGATGCGAGTATGATGCATTGAGCCACAGATGCATCATCTTGCAACTTTACAATAGTGGCAATCTCTTCCTCAGAGGCTGTTTCTGGAACAGTTCCAGGGACATGTGAATTTAAGACAAAAAATCTTTTCAGCGGTGAGAACTATTCTCAGATTCCTTAACCAGTCCGTGTAATTCGGCCCAGTTAGTTTATTAACATGAAGTATGCTACACAATGAAATTAGTGATTTTGACATTTTTAAATTTTTGTATGTGAAAAGTCAACATTTTAGCAAACATTCATTTAATTAATTTTATATACCAAAATAAATTAGGTCTTATTTTAGATTGGTATCTCCCACTATTTTCTTCAAACTATATTATCGTCACTTATATAGTTCGGCAACATCTAATTAAAGATTTACTAGTGAGAATAAGGATCCCATTTTAAATGTATATAGCCTTGTGGATAGCACAACAAATGATATATAAATAAATAGGTAGACAAATCTTTGTCAATTACATCAACATGTAATTCTTTTTTATTTTGCCTCTTAGACCATAATGGTCAAGTATGTGCACATCCGAACTAAAATAATTTAAGTTAAGTCCAACCTAGCACTTCCATAAATTTAAAAAAGAAAAATATTGTCCTTGTGGATAGCATAAAAAATAATATTGTTCAATTTTCATGATAATCATTAAATGTGATTAAATTAATATCTTCAATACACAATATTTGCCTTGTGGATAGCAAAACAAACTCATATTAAATATTTAATACTTTATTAATTTATCATGCAAGAAGGCGACGTTAGATATTCCAAATAAATCTTAACGCTTTAGACTTAATATAATTTCTTTAAGAGGTTTGTTATTATTAGTCTCATCTTATTTAGCGCACATGCACACACACACACACACACACACACACTGTAAGAACCTGAAAATTTCTTATATTTCTGTTATAATAATAATATTAATATAGTGAATAAATTTTTTTTATTATTATTTACTATATGTGAATTGTGCATGTTTAATGTAGCATGTAAATGAGATTTAATAATTATATGTTCTGCATATGTATTAATTATTACCCAATGAAGTGATCATTGCTGTGAGCCATTGTGAAATAAACAAGGAAGAGGTGGTATGTATAATAACTATATACCTTAACCAGAGATATTAAAATAAATTCTTATAGGAAATTATTTTAATCAAGAAAGAGTGCTATGTATATTATAATATCTCAATGAGATAAATAAATTCTTGTTTGAATTTATGAGAATGGGAAAAAGGATATTATATATTCCCTTATAATATCTTATGTGAGCAACTAATTCAGATTTGCATTGGTTATTATAGGTGGCATATTTATTTTTGTATTATAAAATAAGTATGTAATAAGAATCTAATATATGTTAGGGTAAATTTTTGGAATATATACTTAATGTGTATTAAGAATGGAATATATATATTTTATATGATTCCAAGTGGGTAATGTATTAAGTTAATAAATTAGTAATTAGTATGTCAAAACCTAGTTACTAATATTGGTAGAATAATTACTCAATAAGGGAATAAAAGGGGGTGATTGGGTAATTAATTAACCAAGCTATTTTTAATTAGTTACTATTCCAAGCTTTGTGGGCAAGTAAATAAAAGTCCAATTCTCCTCCTTGTTGCCGTGTATAGAGAGAAGAGGAAGAAGTGTAAAGGCTACACCATTGCAAGACTTAGAGCCCAAGGAAATTTGACTAGATCAAATTATCAAAAAGTCTTCTTCTCCTCTTCCAAAAACCGTGGCCTCTTTCTCTCTCAATATGCTTGAATTTTGATTTTTTCCAAAAATGATTAAGTAAGAAAAGTGTGTGTATGTGTGAGCTTGGGCAAGTGGAAGACAAAGGATAGGATTAGTAGTAGGATATCAAAGCTTGGATTACTTGAAGATAAGGAGTTTAAGGTATAAATATGTATTTAATTTATTTTTTCTCAAAGTTATGTAATAAAGTAATATTAATTGCTAAATTTCATTTATTGAAGCTAGTAGTGTATGATGTGATTTCTCATGAACTTTCTTTGTAATCCATCTATTTTGATTCATGTAAGTGTACTATGGGGGTTGTATGGATTCTAAATCCAAAGATTGAAACTAAGTTTGTTAATAAACTCTAGTTATTTAAGTCCGTTGATTTTATCGAATTTTGCACATGAATTATTTATGAATTCATGATAATAATAATGTTGGGTGGTGTATTGGTGTTGTGAGAAGGTATAAGGATTGAATATGGGAGAAATCGTTAATAAACGGCTAGAAAATTAAACGAAACTATGAATGCATGCTATATGTTCGTATTAAAGCCATAAAGAACAAATCCGAGCAAGAACACATAATTTTAAGGAGTTGAAACCTTAAACGGGTCAATATATGATTAACTAAGGTCAGTTGTTAAGAAAGTCGGGCTGGTTTGGGTCGAGGCGAGTTTTGAACAAAAATCGCAAAGTTGAAAACTGTTGCGGGCAGCCATTTTGAGCACACTGTTTGGTCAGTCTAACATCCTTAAATTTCATTTCTAATATTTTTTAAAAAATACTTTGCCATACCATGTACAACATATCCAAAAATCAGCTTAAACGGAGTTACGGATAGCGTAGGAGAAAATCGCAAAGTGGGCACCTCGCTAAGCCATGCTGCAGAGCAGCAGGCCGCTGCCAGCCGCACGCCGCGCGCGGGCGCGCGCGCACGCCGCACAGCGCCGCGCGGGCGCGCTGCTGTGCAGTTGGCTGCAGGCTATTTTGAGGCAGTTTTTGAGGGGCTTCCACGAACTGTTTTAGCGAGCTAATTTTTGGTAAAAATACTACGCCATGAGGTCTATAACATATCAAAAATTCACTATTATCCGACTTGTGGTTTGAGAATTAAAAATAGGCGAATAGGCATGTCGGATCACAAAATTGGGCGACGACGAACGTCGACGCGTCGAGCGATTTTGACGTTCGACGTTCCGATTCGCGTTCCGTCAACATTTTAAGACTTATTAAAGTTAATAAAGCCTTACGAGGCGAGTTTTGACCGAAAATGAGATTTTATGCCCAGAAACTAACTTTCGGGCATAATTTAAGCAATATAAATATGTAATAAATATAAAATTTCTTATTTTGACAAAATAGAAACTCGCATGGCCTATAAAATTATTTTGTGAGACAAAATAAATCGAGAGACCTTTAAAAATTCCCATAAGTCATAAAAGTGATATTTTGTGGTTTTTGAGGCCCGAAATGACCTTTTTGAGCCGAGCGACTTGTGAAGGAGTAAAATAATATAAAAAAATTGTTATTATTCTAGAAATAATATAGCAAGTTAAATTTTGCTATAAAAGCTAAATGTAAGCTATTTATGAACCTAACTCGCATAATAAATTGTGAAATATTCATGAAAAAGAATATTTAAAGTTTTAAGTTTAAATATGTAAAATATTTACATATTAATATTGTAAGGGACCATTACACATTAATGAATGGTTAAAATGGAATAAATTCCTAAATGAAACAAGTTGAAATTTATGATTTGTGTAAATAATGTTGGTTTATGAACTAAAAATTATTAATAAATATGCATGCATGTTGATGATATATATTATGATCTAACGTAAGTATGCATGTGAATATAATTATGTAGGGATTGTGAGGGGACTGTAAATTAGAATTGTGTGATAATCTCCTTATAAGGCAAGTTTCTTAACTTTTCTCATACTTAAATTGAGTAAGCTTCTTAAACTTTTGCGGTTATTGTATGCAACAGTTATTATTCATAATTTACTCCTTTGGGGTAATATTTTCAGTTTAATTATATATAAGCAATTAATTCTTCTGGTTTATATATAATGCTATAGAGATGGAATTTTTATTCCAGTCAGCTTCGAAAATTGCATGAGATAACGATGTATACATTGAATAAAACTCAGTATACATGTACAATTGATATATTTCAAATTCTTTCATATTAAGTCTTGAAATATAATTGTTTAATTAAGCTATCCATTTATTTTATTCTTCTAAATGGATTATAATGAGCAAGAACTTCCCCAACTTGGGGTTATTTTTATATTGCGTCCTGGGGATGGCAAAGAGGAACTGAAAGAATTTGTTCCACTTAGATAGTATTGATCAATGCAGGGCATAAAGGGCTGATCACCCATCGTGCTCGTAAGACCATGTCGGTTCATAGATAAAATTTCTGATTGAACCCTTTTAAAAAAGAAGAAGAAGCAAGTTCTTGAGTTATTCAACGACTTAGCATATTTAAATCACTACGTCGTTTCAAAAATTGAGATTTATTGTCACAGTTTTTGTTAATTGCTTTACAGATTTGTTTACTGTGAAAGCGAAATCAGCTGAAAACATTTATTTCTTTTGTATGTTAATTATTGATTATTATACTTGCTGAGCAATTAAATGCTCATTCTTGCTTTATTATAAATGTTTTCAGTTAAGAAAGATGAAGGTGAGAGTTCTGGAAAGGATAAGGGCAAAGAAAAAATGTCAGCATAGCTAGAAGTATCTTATGTAATAGATAGGTTTTTGGGTGACATTACTACATACCTATCATGTTAAGAATTATTTAAGGTTTTCGTACTTGGGATAGAAGCACTTTGATGTAATAACTTTAATTTAATAATGCTTTAAGTTTGTTAATATTTAGAATCGTGTAGCACCAAATGCAGGTTTTAAGTACTTATTTTTGGGGGCGTCACAAGTTGGTATCAAAGCTGTAGGTTTAAGCCTTAGGTTGGGTTACCTTGGGTTAGAACCTTAAGATAAATTATTTAGAAAATGAGGGAGATAATTTATCTGGAGTTAAGTAGTATGAATATTAGAAATTCATTTATAATAATAACAGTGATAATAAAATAATATATAGATAACTGTTAATTGTTATTTATATTTAAATGCATGTAATAAGTACTAATGAAATTATTGTTATCATTTTCTTATAGATGTCTGAGGTCTAGGTAGAATTTGAAGAGCAGATAGGTCAACCATTGATAGAACCACAACATGTGCATATACAAGTACCAGTGGTAGAGATAGACTCCGAGCCTGAGGAAAATGAGGATCCTAATGAGGGATTATTTCTAGATGAACTGGATGGAGCTCTAGGGGATAATGAGTTTGAGGATATATCGCCAGGGATGCAGGAAGCTTTAGCTCAGTTAGGAGCTATGATTCATAATTTGATGGGTCAGAAGATAGATTTGATAGCCAGGTTGCAGGTAGCTGAGAATAGAAACCAATACCTAGAGGGTCAACTGCAGAATCTGCAAATAGATTATCATGAACTCCAGAACATCAGGACTTATGAATTACAGAGGCAAGAGGAATCAGACCAGCATACCCGTCATGCAGAGTATAATCTGAGAATGTGGAAAAAGAAGGCTAGGGAAATGGGGCAGGAATATAATACTTCTCTGGAAAGGGTACAAGCAGCAGTTTGGGAGTATCCCAATGAGGTAGGACAGTATAGGCGTTCAATCACTCGTGCCCGAGTGATAGCTATTGCAGAAGATGAGCGTGTGGGAATTAATGTTGCGGGACACGAGGGAGTCTAGTGGTTAGGTTTTCATAAAAACAATGTGATTTTTGGGGAAACTTTTGTAAATATGGTAGCAAGTAGGTGATCCCAACTTTTGGTATTAATATTGGGAATACTTTTGGGGAATCTTAACTTAGTAGTAGTTAAGGATTCAAGCAAGAAAAAGAAACACCTTTTGATGTACAGTGACTATGAAATGTAAATAGCAAGCAAATGTTATGGTTGTGTAAATAGACAGAAATGCTATGAAATATGTAAAAGAACATGTTTAATATTTAATAAAATATTGGATGTGTTTTTTTTATTTTTATTTTTATTTTTATTTTTTTGTGTGCATGAATTTTTTTATAGATATGTGTGTAAGCAATAGTTTAGTAATAATAAATTTTATTAAACAGATAATGTTGCGAAGAGTTCAAGGTCGAGGTCGAGGAAGACCAGCAGGAAACAGAAACAGAAATAGGGATGAAGAACCAAATAATAATAATCAAGGTGGAGGTCAAGAGGATCCAATGCAACAGTTTATAGACCATTTAGTGGGAGCTTTTCAAAATAGAGATGTTCCTAATGTGAATATACCGGTAGTACATGTGGCTAGTTTCAAAGATTTTAAAACTGTTGGACCACCAGAATTCCGAGGTACTACTGAACCATTAGAAGCTCAATCTTGGATACAAGAAATTGAGAAAACATTTGAAATAGCAAGGGTTGGGGCTGAGCAGAAAACTTCTTTTGCCACTTATATGTTAAAAGGGGAAGCGAATTTCTGGTGGGAAGCAAATAAGGCAAGAGCAGGCGCAGGAATAATAACTTGGGAAAGATTTAAAGAAATTTTTTTTGAGAATTATTTTCCTCCTAGTATGCAGAGTAGGATGGAAATTCGATTTCTGGAACTTAAACAAAATGATATGACAGTATCACAGTATGTAGCTAAATTTAATGAGCAGGCTCGATTTGCTCCACACCAGGTGGATACTGAGGAGAGGAAGGCAAGGCGTTTCGAGCAAGGATTAAAGCCTTGGATTTATAATAAATTGTCCGTTCTGCAAATTGGATCTTTTGGTGCAATTCTTGAAAAGGCAATTATCGCTGAGGGAGGTAGTGAGGCAATGAATCTTTACAAGAAGGATCAGAAAAACAAAGGAAAGATTGAAGGAATGGTTAAGACAGAAATAAGTAGTGGAAGTGGAATTAATAAGAAGAGGAAATGGAATAACCCTGGGAATATTTATCCTAGTGGTCAGCAGAAGAAAAAGTTTGAACCTTGTAAGAATTGTGGTAAGAACCATTCTGGAGTTTGCCTGAAGGGAAAGACTGTGTGCTACAAATGTGGACAGGAAGGTCATATCTCTCCAAACTGCCCTAATCCAAAGAGGAGTCTTGGTTGTTTTGTTTGTGGAGCATTAGATCATTTGGCAAGGAATTGTCCGAAGAAGGGAACTGAAGGAGGAACTAGAAACAAAGGAAATAGTAGCGGGAAAGTAGGAGTACCAGGTTTAACTCCGCAGAATAGGCCGGTCGCCAGAACTTTTAATATGACGGTGCAGGATGCGGTGGCATCAAGGGAAGTAGTTGCAGGTATCGTCTCAATCAACAATATTAATGCTTATGTATTGTTTGATTCTGGAGCAACTTGTTCTTTCGTATCCCATGAATTTGCTAGACGGTTAGAATTGCCTTTATCAAATTTAGAGATTCCCTTAAAAATTGAGGTTGCCAATAAAGAAGTGATTCCTGTAGAGCATGTCTATAAGGATTGTGGTGTTAAAATAAAGGAATTTAGTCTAAATGTGGATTTGATTCCGATTCAATTGGGGGAGTTTGATGTTATATTGGGAATGGATTGGTTATTTAAACATGGAGCAACCATTGATTGTCAAAAGAAATTAGTAAACCTTAAACCTACAAAGCAATCTAGGTTGGTGTTTTATGGTACTAAATTTCCAAGACAATCTCGATGTCTGTCAGTGATGCAAGCAAAGAAGTTGTTGCAAAAAGGGTGTGAGGGGTATCTAGCTTATGTAGTGGATACTCAACGAGAAATGGGGAAAATAGAACAAATTGAAGTGGTAAATGAATTTATAGATGTTTTTCCAGAAGAAATACCTGGTTTTCCACCGGACAGAGAGGTAGAATTTGTGATTGACTTAGCGCCAGGTACGACACCAATTTCGAAAGCACCGTATAGGATGGCTCCTGTGGAAATGAAGGAATTGATGATACAATTGCAAGAATTATTAGATAAGAGGTACATTCGACCTAGTACGTCTCCTTGGGGGGCTCCAGTGTTGTTTGTAAAGAAGAAAGATGGATCATTGAGACTTTGTATCGACTATAGGGAGTTGAACAAAGTAACGATTAAAAATAAATATCCGTTGCCTAGGATCGACGATTTGTTTGATCAATTAAAAGGGGAAAAATACTTTTCAAAGATAGATTTAAGAACCGGATACCATCAGTTGAAAGTAAGAGAGGAGGATGTTCCAAAAACAGCATTCAGAACTCGATATGGGCACTATGAGTTTCTGGTAATGTCGTTTGGATTGACGAATGCACCCGCCGCATTCATGGATATGATGAATCGAGTATTCAAGCCGTACTTGGATAAGTTTGTGGTTGTGTTTATAGATGATATTCTGGTTTATTCCAAGACGCAAGATGAACATGCAGAACATTTGAGAATTGTGTTGGAAACACTTAGAAAAGAAAAGTTATATGCGAAGTTCAACAAGTGAGAATTTTGGTTAGAAAGGGTTCAGTTTTTGGGTCATGTAATTGACAATGAAGGAATATCGGTAGATCCAGCAAAAGTGGAGTCAGTAATAAATTGGGAACAACCAAAAACGCCAACAGAGGTGCGTAGTTTCTTAGGATTAGCGGGCTACTATAGAAGATTTATTGAAAATTTCTCAAAGATAGCTACTCCGTTAACTAACTTGACAAGGAAGGCGGTGAAATTTGAGTGGACAGAAAAATGTGAAGCAAGTTTTCAGGAACTTAAAAGAAAACTAAGCAACGCCCCGGTGTTATCTCTACCAGATAATACGGGCAACTTTGTGGTTTATAGTGATGCCTCACATAAAGGATTGGGATGTGTGCTTATGCAACATGGAAAAGTTATTGCTTATGCATCTCGACAGTTGAAGAATTATGAGAAGGGGTATCCAACCCACGATTTGGAGTTAGCAGCGGTAGTGTTCGCTTTGAAAATATGGAGACATTATTTATATGGTGAAAAATGTGAAATATACACAGATCACAAGAGTTTAAAATATATTTTCACACAAAAAGAATTGAATATGAGGCAAAGAAGGTGGTTGGAGTTGATTAAAGATTATGATTGTGAAATTCTTTATCACCCAGGCAAAGCAAATGTTGTGGCCGATGCTCTAAGCAGGAAAGGTCGAGAGAAATTGATGGTACTAACTGCTCAAGAGGAGTTAATAATAGCAATGGAGAAAATGGAATTAGAGGTGAAATTTTCGGTGGAATCACAGGAAAAATTATATTTTGTGGCAGATGGTTTAACTATAGTGGAGAAAATTAAGGAAACACAGCTTGGGGATGAAGAGTTTGTGAAGGTTAAGGAGAAAATTTTTGAAGGAAAAGAAACCAAATTTAGAGTTGATAATAATGGAGTAGTCCGTTTTGAAGGAAGAATTTGGGTTCCATCAGTGTTGTTATTGAAAGAAGAAATTTTATACGAAGCCCATTGTTCGAGGTACACAATTCACCCTGGGGGTACAAAGATGTATCAAGACCTTCGACAGTATTTTTGGTGGCCAAGTATGAAAAGAGAGATTGCAGAGTATATAAGTAAATGTTTAACTTGTCAAAGAGTAAAAGCGGAACATCAGAAACCAAGGGGGTTATTGCAACCATTGGAAATCCCTGAATGGAAATGGGAACATATCACGATGGATTTCGTGGTAGGACTTCCGAGTACGCAAAAAGGACTAGACGCTATTTGGGTGATAGTGGATCGATTAACAAAGTTGGCACACTTTTTGCCGATAAAGATTAAATATAACCTGGATCAACTAGCTAAGCTGTATATAAAAGAAATTATTTCTAGACATGGAGTGCCAGTATCAATTGTGTCAGATAGGGATCCCAGATTTACCTCGAATTTTTGGAGGAGTTTGCAAGAACATATGGGAACACAATTAAGATTAAGTACAGCTTATCATCCTCAGACAGACGGACAAAGCGAAAGAACAATACAAACCTTAGAAGATATGCTACGAGCTTGTGTGATGGATTTCAAAGGGAGCTGGGATGATCATTTACCTTTGGTAGAATTTGCGTACAACAATAGCTACCATGCTAGTATAGGTATGCCGCCGTACGAGGCATTGTATGGAAGACAATGTCGAACACCTCTTTGTTGGGATGAAGTTGGGGAACGTAGTTTGTTAGGACCGGAATTGATACTACAAACTGCAGAGATGGTTACATTAATACGGATGAGATTGATAACAGCCCAGGATCGTCAGAAAAAGTATGCGGATAAGCATAGACAAAAGAGAGATTTTAAAGTCGGGTCACACGTGTTTCTAAAAGTGTCCCCATGGAAAGGAAAGATTCGTTTCGGCAAGAGAGGAAAATTGAATCCTCGTTTTATAGGACCATTTGAGATCTTAAAGAAAGTCGGTGAGGTAGCATATGAAGTAGCCCTGCCTCCAGAATTGGAACATGTGCATAATGTTTTTCATGTGTCAGTTTTGCGACCATATAAAGCAGACTATAAACATGTGATAGAATACGAACCGATTCAGTTTGAGAAAGACTTAACTTATGAGGAAATTCCTGTTAAGATACTAGATAGGAAGGAGCAAATTTTACGGAATAAAGTAATAACTTCAGTAAAGGTATTGTGGAGAAACCATAATGTTGAGGAAGCAACTTGGGAATTAGAAGAGAAAATGATAGTAAATTATCCACAGTTGTTTGAATAAGTTTGTTTTGAGATTCCGGGGACGGAATCTTTATAAGAGGGGAAGAATGTAAGAACCTGAAAATTTCTTATATTTCTGTTATAATAATAATATTAATATAGTGAATAATTTTTTTTTTATTATTTACTATATGTGAATTGTGCATGTTTATTGTAGCATGTAAATGAGATTTAATAATTATCTGTTCTGCATATGTATTAATTATTACCCAATGAAGTGATCATTGCTGTGAGCCATTGTGAAATAAACAAGGAAGAGGTGGTATGTATAATAACTATATACCTTAACGAGAGATATTAAAATAAATTCGTATAGGAAATTATTTTAATCAAGAAAGAGTGCTATGTATATTATAATATCTCAATGAGATAAATAAATTCTTGTTTGAATTTATGAGAATGGGAAAAAGGATATTATATATTCCCTTATAATATCTTATGTGAGCAACTAATTCAGATTTGCATTGGTTATTATAGGTGGCATATTTATTTTTGTATTATAAAATAAGTATGTAATAAGAATCTAATATATGTTAGGGTAAATTTTTGGAATATATACTTAATGTGTATTAAGAATGGAATATATATATTTTATATGATTCCAAGTGGGTAATGTATTAAGTTAATAAATTAGTAATTAGTATGTCAAAACCTAGTTACTAATATTGGTAGAATAATTACTCAATAAGGGAATAAAAGGGGGTGATTGGGTAATTAATTAACCAAGCTATTTTTAATTAGTTACTATTCCAAGCTTTGTGGGCAAGTAAATAAAAGTCCAATTCTCCTCCTTGTTGCCGTGTATAGAGAGAAGAGGAAGAAGTGTAAAGGCTACACCATTGCAAGACTTAGAGCCCAAGGAAATTTGACTAGATCAAATTATCAAAAAGTCTTCTTCTCCTCTTCCAAAAACCGTGGCCTCTTTCTCTCTCAATATGCTTGAATTTTGATTTTTTCCAAAAATGATTAAGTAAGAAAAGTGTGTGTATGTGTGAGCTTGGGCAAGTGGAAGACAAAGGATAGGATTAGTAGTAGGATATCAAAGCTTGGATTACTTGAAGATAAGGAGTTTAAGGTATAAATATGTATTTAATTTATTTTTTCTCAAAGTTATGTAATAAAGTAATATTAATTGCTAAATTTCATTTATTGAAGCTAGTAGTGTATGATGTGATTTCTCATGAACTTTCTTTGTAATCCATCTATTTTGATTCATGTAAGTGTACTATGGGGGTTGTATGGATTCTAAATCCAAAGATTGAAACTAAGTTTGTTAATAAACTCTAGTTATTTAAGTCCGTTGATTTTATCGAATTTTGCACATGAATTATTTATGAATTCATGATAATAATAATGTTGGGTGGTGTATTGGTGTTGTGAGAAGGTATAAGGATTGAATATGGGAGAAATCGTTAATAAACGGCTAGAAAATTAAACGAAACTATGAATGCATGCTATATGTTCGTATTAAAGCCATAAAGAACAAATCCGAGCAAGAACACATAATTTTAAGGAGTTGAAACCTTAAACGGGTCAATATATGATTAACTAAGGTCAGTTGTTAAGAAAGTCGGGCTGGTTTGGGTCGAGGCGAGTTTTGAACAAAAATCGCAAAGTTGAAAACTGTTGCGGGCAGCCATTTTGAGCACACTGTTTGGTCAGTCTAACATCCTTAAATTTCATTTCTAATATTTTTTAAAAAATACTTTGCCATACCATGTACAACATATCCAAAAATCAGCTTAAACGGAGTTACGGATAGCGTAGGAGAAAATCGCAAAGTGGGCACCTCGCTAAGCCATGCTGCAGAGCAGCAGGCCGCTGCCAGCCGCACGCCGCGCGCGGGCGCACGCGCACGCCGCACAGCGCCGCGCGGGCGCGCTGCTGTGCAGTTGGCTGCAGGCTATTTTGAGGCAGTTTTTGAGGGGCTTCAACGAACTGTTTTAGCGAGCTAATTTTTGGTAAAAATACTACGCCATGAGGTCTATAACATATCAAAAATTCACTATTATCCGACTTGTGGTTTGAGAATTAAAAATAGGCGAATAGGCATGTCGGATCACAAAATTGGGCGACGACGAACGTCGACGCGTCGAGCGATTTTGACGTTCGACGTTCCGATTCGCGTTCCGTCAACATTTTAAGACTTATTAAAGTTAATAAAGCCTTACGAGGCGAGTTTTGACCGAAAATGAGATTTTATGCCCAGAAACTAACTTTCGGGCATAATTTAAGCAATATAAATATGTAATAAATATAAAATTTCTTATTTTGACAAAATAGAAACTCGCATGGCCTATAAAATTATTTTGTGAGACAAAATAAATTGAGAGACCTTTAAAAATTCCCATAAGTCATAAAAGTGATATTTTGTGGTTTTTGAGGCCCGAAATGACCTTTTTGAGCCGAGCGACTTGTGAAGGAGTAAAATAATATAAAAAAATTGTTATTATTCTAGAAATAATATAGCAAGTTAAATTTTGCTATAAAAGCTAAATGTAAGCTATTTATGAACCTAACTCGCATAATAAATTGTGAAATATTCATGAAAAAGAATATTTAAAGTTTTAAGTTTAAATATGTAAAATATTTACATATTAATATTGTAAGGGACCATTACACATTAATGAATGGTTAAAATGGAATAAATTCCTAAATGAAACAAGTTGAAATTTATGATTTGTGTAAATAATGTTGGTTTATGAACTAAAAATTATTAATAAATATGCATGCATGTTGATGATATATATTATGATCTAACGTAAGTATGCATGTGAATATAATTATGTAGGGATTGTGAGGGGACTGTAAATTAGAATTGTGTGATAATCTCCTTATAAGGCAAGTTTCTTAACTTTTCTCATACTTAAATTGAGTAAGCTTCTTAAACTTTTGCGGTTATTGTATGCAACAGTTATTATTCATAATTTACTCCTTTGGGGTAATATTTTCAGTTTAATTATATATAAGCAATTAATTCTTCTGGTTTATATATAATGCTAT
The DNA here is from genome assembly GCA_020205555.1 of Panax stipuleanatus. NCBI lineage: Eukaryota > Viridiplantae > Streptophyta > Magnoliopsida > Apiales > Araliaceae > Panax > Panax stipuleanatus. The sequence continues at coordinate 72,792,259 of CM035117.1, forward strand.
AGAGATGGAATTTTTATTCCAGTCAGCTTCGAAAATTGCATGAGATAACGATGTATACATTGAATAAAACTCAGTATACATGTACAATTGATATATTTCAAATTCTTTCATATTAAGTCTTGAAATATAATTGTTTAATTAAGCTATCCATTTATTTTATTCTTCTAAATGGATTATAATGAGCAAGAACTTCCCCAACTTGGGGTTATTTTTATATTGCGTCCTGGGGATGGCAAAGAGGAACTGAAAGAATTTGTTCCACTTAGATAGTATTGATCAATGCAGGGCATAAAGGGCTGATCACCCATCGTGCTCGTAAGACCATGTCGGTTCATAGATAAAATTTCTGATTGAACCCTTTTAAAAAAGAAGAAGAAGCAAGTTCTTGAGTTATTCAATGACTTAGCATATTTAAATCACTACGTCGTTTCAAAAATTGAGATTTATTGTCACAGTTTTTGTTAATTGCTTTACAGATTTGTTTACTGTGAAAGCGAAATCAGCTGAAAACATTTATTTCTTTTGTATGTTAATTATTGATTATTATACTTGCTGAGCAATTAAATGCTCATTCTTGCTTTATTATAAATGTTTTCAGTTAAGAAAGATGAAGGTGAGAGTTCTGGAAAGGATAAGGGAAAAGAAAAAATGTCAGCATAGCTAGAAGTATCTTATGTAATAGATAGGTTTTTGGGTGACATTACTACATACCTATCATGTTAAGAATTATTTAAGATTTTCGTACTTGGGATAGAAGCACTTTGATGTAATAACTTTAATTTAATAATGCTTTAAGTTTGTTAATATTTAGAATCGTGTAGCACCAAATGCAGGTTTTAAGTACTTATTTTTGGGGGCGTCACACACACACACACACACACATATATATATATATATATATATATAAAATACGCGTCATTTCATTAAAACATGTGAAGCATGTTTGCATAAAATATAATATATATAATACTTAGTATGCACATACAGAATACTATATTCTACCCGGATTGATTATGGACTTTATTCTAGTTTGGTTCACTAGAGCCACCAAGTGAACCAAAAGGTCAAATCTAGGAGTGCAAGAATTAAATTTAAACATAAAAATTACATTTAAACTCGGGCTCCATACAAACGGGTCTTCATGCGCTCCTTGCTCCTTGGTCTCTAAATCCTTCAAGATAATTCTAACTCTTTCTATTACATTAACTATTTAATTTAAATAGAAACCTTGATCAGCAGTCAAGGGAATGTATATAGAATGGAGATAGAATTTTACATCGAGAAAAATCAGAGAAGATAAGGTACGCAAACCCCATTTAATTAAACCATTCAAGCATTCAACTAAAATAAATCTAATCACATTGGTCAATAGTCCCATAATCAATCTTATTTATTATCATACATATCGCCATATGCATCATTAAATAAATATTCATCTCATGAATAATAAAACATTTCATATATGGATCGATGTCATTTAATGGACAAAAGTTTGCTAAATTTTAGTTTTGAAACAAAATAAACTCTTTTATTTTAATCAAAAACCAAATCCAAATTAAACTCCTTTAAATTTTAGCAATCTAAAATTATATTTCAGATAAAATAAACATCTTTATTTTAAACTTTTATCAATTAAATAAACCATTTACTTAATTGAGAAAAAATAAAAAAATTTAGAATCCGGAGGGTGGCGCGCCTGAGCCCAGAATGAACAGGGTCGCGCCACGCTGTGCACTGATCCTGATTTGCTGCCTGGTGTGCCTGTGCCCAGAATGAACTAGGACGCGGTGCGGCCGCACTGTGCACAGATTTTGTTTTGCAGACAGCGCGCCCGCACCCAGAATGAACTAGGATGCGGCGCGGCCGCGCTGTTCATCGCAGAATCTGCATAATTTGATTTTTGTCCAGAAAACTCGATCCCATCTTACATCAATTCATACATGGAATCATAAAATTGATAATTAGCACAAAGTTAGGATTTGATACCACTATTGGGTTTGTATGTTACGCATACATGCAATCAAATTACATAATAAGGGTGGAAGCGCGATAAATTATGTTTTAAAATTTTTATACAAATCCTCACCATGATCATGCTTTGTGCTCAATTATCAATAACGGAAAAGTAAGGATAAATCAGAATCATGCTTAGTAGAAACTAGCTTCCACAGCTACGAGTTCAACTCCTTGCTCTTCATAATCTCCTTGAATCTCCTGTATTGGCTCCTTCCTTTGATCAACGTTAGCCACCCAAGTGTTTGGCCTCTAGAGGTGATCCACCAAGGAAGATGAATTATTAAAGGAGAGTGGTTGACTAAACCCTAGTCTTCTATTCTCTGTAGAAAAGGTAGTACTCTCCAACTCTCGAAATTACGTCTTTTTTATATCTGATATAAGACTCCTCTTATATAGTTATTGGCCAACCCTACTAATCTAATTAGAAATTGGTTTTTATTTAATTAATTAATTAAACTCTTTTAATTAATTTGCCTCCTAATCTCATTAGGAATAAGTGAGAGTACTAATATTAAATTAATTCCTAAACTCATTTAGAAATTAAAATAATAATAATTATAATAATATTAATAAGACTCTTCTTATTAATTTATATTTAATATTTCCAAAATATTAATTAATAAACACTAAGCTATTTAATTTATTCTATTACCATAGATTAAATTAATTACACTTAATGCATTATTACGATTATGCCATACCTTCTTAAATAATTATTCTTTCTTTTATGGTGTGACCCTTTAGGTTCTCCATATTAAACCAGTTGTGAATAAATGAATTAGAACAATTTAAATCTTATTTAAATAAATAAATTAAAATAATAATTTATTTAAATAAATAACATTTATTCTACAATAGGGATAAGCCTCCGTATCGATCAACAACTTTCCAGATAATATAGATTTCAACATTAATCATAAAAGAACCTGTGAGTAAATAGTTATCGTACAATTCAATCATTCCACCATACAATGTTCCAATTAAATAAAAGACATAGATTTACTGTCAAGTCTTATTTTATTTAATTATATGTATTTCGATTGAAAAATGCACAACTCCAAATAATGCAAATTAGAAACTCATTTCTAATTTCATTTTGCCTTGCCAAGGACTACTGGGTTGTCATTTAACGAATCACATAGGACATATCTCTTCTTTTACTAGAAGTGGTAGATTCTTTATTGACCATTCATTACACACAAGTGATAGTAGTGTGCATACAAGCCAATCATGTATGATGATAAAGCACATACTTTGTAAACAATCTTATTTATTTATTAATAAAAGAATTTATTTATTAAAGACATTTAATTATCTATATGATGATGTTTTATAATATATAAATAACCCATAGTTTGAAGCAATGCTTTTAGAATCATGATGTTGATCATGCTAATGAGATCTAAATTCTTAGAAAGCTTCAAACTAAAATTGTTCCCAATCGTTGGATTACTAAAAAGACGATTAGTAAATCCGGATAGGTTGGTACATATGTTGCTTGATCATTGGATGAGGATGATTGATCTCATGATCATTTGTGTGGAGACACTAAAGCAAGTTTGTAGGTGCTTATTGGAGAATAAGTTCTCTGAACGTGACTCGCTATGGAATACCTAATGAAGTTTTACTTGCCTATCAATAGGTATTCCTAATGTGATAGTAATACAAGTGATCCTTGGACTTGAGATCATCATAGTATCATGTATGTAATGAATTATACTTTGACTTAATCATTAAAACCCCTTAGGGTATATCAAAGGGTATGCTTGGGTATAATGAGTTACATATGGAGATAATGAATGATCAATAAAGAATCTACTACTTCTAGTAAAAGAAGATATATTTCTTATGTGATTCGTTAAATTACAACCCAATAGTCCTTGGCCAAGGCAGAATGAAATTAGAAAGAAGTTTCTAATTTGTATTATTTGGAGTTGTGAATTTTCCAATCGAAATATATATAATTAAATAAAATAAGACTTGACAGTAATTCAATGTCTTATATTTAATTGGTACATTGTACGGTGGAATGATTGAATTGCACGTTAACTATTTGCTCACAGGTTTTTTTATGCTTAATGTTGAAATCTATATTATCTAGAAAGTCGTTGATCGCTAGGGAGGCTTATCCCTATTGTAGAATAAATATTATTTATTTAAATAGACTATTAGTTTAATTTATTTATTTAAATAAGTTTAGAATTATTCTAATTGATTTATTCACAACCGGTTTAATATAGAGAACCTAAAGGGTCACACCATAAAAGGATAAAGAATTATTTAAGAAAGTAATGGCATAATCGTAATAATGCATTAAGTGTAATTAATTTAATCTATGGTGATCATAGAATAAATTAAATAGCTTAATGTTTATTATTTAGTATTTTAGAAATATTAAATATAAATTAATAAGAGGGGTCTTATTAATATTATCACAATTATTATTATTTTAATTTCTAAATGAGTTTAAGAATTAATTTCTAATAAAATTAGGTGGCAAATTAATTAAATGAGTTTAATTAATTAATCCCAATATATTGGGAAGCCTAATTAATTAAAGGAGTTTAATTAATTAAATGAAACTTTATATCTAATAGGATTAGAAGGTTTGACCAATATCTATATAAGAGGAGTCTTATGTTAGATAACAGTTGATGCAATTCTAATTGTTGGAGAGTACTCCTTTTTTATAAGGGATAGAAAACTAGGGTTTAGTCAACCACTCTCCTTTTTTAATAATTCACATTCCTTAGTGGATCACCTCTAGAGGCCAAACACTTGGGTGGCTAACGTTGATCAAAGGAAGGAATCTAACCTTAAAAATTCAAGGAGATCACGAAGAACATGGATTTAAACTCGTACCTGTGGAAGCTTCGTTCTACAAGGGTATGATTTCATAAGTTCTTATTTATTATTTTAAATTAATAATTCGCATAAAGGATGATCCGGGTAATGATTTTGTAGAAATTTTTAAAACTCTGATATACCATGCTTCCGCTAATTTTTACAATTTGATTGTGCCATGATTTCGTACAAACCCAACAACAAAATACTATGATGATCTCAAGTTCAAAGATCACTTGTACTACTATCAAATTAGGAATTCCTATTAACAGATACGTAAAACTCAATTAGGTATTCAATAGCGAGTCACATTCAGCGAACTTATTCTCCAATAAGCACCTACATACTTTGTAATACCCGAGAATTTCCATATATTATTAAATGAATATATTAATGAAAGTGAATATTTATTCATATATAAATGATTTTGTGTTATGGATGAGTTAACTCAATTATATTCAATTGAATATTTACAATAATTGAGAAAATATTGGAGCCTTGTGTGGCACAGTGATGAGATATATTAATGATGATATTAATTAACAAAAGAAATATTAAGTGAAAATTAATTTCTATTAATTATAGTACGTTGAATTATTATTAATGCGTGTGATAGCATAATAATAATTGATAAGAAAATTCTGTGTGAATGATTAATCAATATTGATTGATAAATTGTTAATTGTAGAATATTAATTAATTGTTATCGTAAAATATTAATTAATTATTATAAAATATTAATGATAATTAATGATGTGTGGATTATTATTATTGCAAATAATATAATAATAATATGCAACGTATTTATAAATATAATACGATTTATATTAAAGTGATAATTAATCATATAAGGGTTAATTAAATTATTATGGAGATTAACAACTATATTGATTGATGAAGGATGGTGTATATTATTAATTAATATTTAATTAATAAGATGAGTAATTCGATGTGCAAGCATGCGAATTAAATGTGTAACATATAGTAGCTAACTATGTATTATATGATGTGTAATATGACACTATTATATAGTAAGGTTTATTGAATTATGGGAGTTGCATGAAATGCCTATGTGACAATGTGAATATACATTAAAGTAGGACATCATGATTATATGATAGATAATTTAACAATGCTTAACTATCTTATGTTATCTTCATTAATTATTAAAATGTGGAACTAATGTACATGGGTTAAATGATAATAGTACACATATAATCCCTAAACCTTCTATTTATAGTAATGATATGCATTGGAATTATATGTGGGAACCAAAATGAGAACTGAAAAGAACTACATTGAACCAATACTCCTTTCAAATGCTAAGATATATGGCTTGTCCATTCCTCATCCTCTCCCACACGTGAAAGCCTATGCCTACTCTCCCTTCTCATTTTCAGCAAACTCTTAGCTTCATAACTCGTGATGAACAAAGATGTGGGCTTCATGATTTCCTCCACCAACTAACCTACCAACTTCTTCATAACCTTCATACAATTCATTCTTCCGTTAGTTTGATTTGGAAGTTAGAAGCATGGACCGTATTTTGATTTTGCCTATAAATGAAGGCTCCTTCCTTCACAGTTCATCTTGCTGAGAATTCTGTGAAGTGAAGTATTGCTAGTTCACTGAAATACATATAGATAGAGAGTCAGTTGAGAGAGGAATCAAGTTACAGCTAACTCAATTCATATAGCAGAGGTATAATCCTTTCCATGTTCTTCATCTCATTTTCTGTGAGATTTTCAAATTCTTGAATAAAGCATGGTTGTCCTGATAAATTGATTGGGTTGTAATTGTTGGTTGTTATATAGACTTAGTAACATCTTAGAATGCAATGTGGTTTACTAGCAATCGAATTCTTATAACAACTCCCATGTTCTTCATTTTCATTTTTCATTTTCTGATAAAAGTTCAAATCTTGATCATGACCAATTTAGATTGTAATTAGGTGGTAGGGCACTTACTTAGTTGTGATATGAACTTATTTACATGTTTAAACTGGAATGTGGGTGATTAGAATAGATTTCGTGAAGTAATTCTGAGATTTGGGATAAAGTTTGCCGAAGCAGACTATGTCTTGAACTGAACCAGGCACGGCGCAGCTGCGCCGGGCCCTGATCCCAGTTTCTACAAATTTTGTTCCTGCTTGATTGTTGCTAAGTGATAATTATTGAAATAGATTAGAATAACCATGCAAGCATGATGAATACATACATATGAATGTACTAAGGCGATGTAAACATGTTTTAGACCAAGATAGTATACATTTTAACAAAAAGAATTTTGTTCTTCAAAGTAACTTAGAGTTTTCAAAAAGGGACTTTGATATATAGGCGCCATGGTTATGTTCTGACTTGTGAGACATATTGGTATGACCTAGACACACACGAAATGCATATTTACTTAAGTATATATGTATCGTGATATAATATGAACATGTGAACATAACTAGTGCACTTTCCTAACGAAAATCAAAGTTTTGAAAACAAACTTTGATATGTGTGTAACACATTGATGTTCTGATTTTCAAGGAATGTTGGTATGAGGTAGAGATGCATGAAAGACATATTAACTTATGTATATATGGTTCACAGTATGACAAGAGTATGTTAGATCTCACTATTGAACATTTCTAACAAAAATACAAGTTTTGATGGTTGATATTGACATGTAAAGACCATATATACATTCTGATTTTTCGGGCATGTTTATATAACCTTGAAATGCATGTCGGACACATTAACTTACGTATATAGATTTCGTAATGTAGCATGAACGTGTTAGACCGTATCATATAATATAAATTTATTTTGGATGAAAAATTAGTGATATTGATACGATCATCACAATTATAATATATTGATGGCAAAATTAGTCATTACTAAGAGCTATCATATACAATATTATTTTGTAATTGCTCAAAAAGTTCATCACAAATTACTATCTTTTATGATTGATTTTAAAAATTGTCACAGTTTTGTCACGTATTCTTATTTTTCTAGTAGTGTTTATGACAAGTAGTGCTTTGTAATTGGACTACAAAATTTAGTGTTCTACACCATGTATAGTTTTTGCTACTTTTTTTCGTGGTTAAAATCAAATTTGAAACTTCATTTTTTTCAATAAACATGTAAGTGAATTAAAATTTGAAATCAAATATGAAATGGGTCAAGTTTATTTTACTTTTCGTGTTTTTTTTATTATTGTTTTGAAACACATGTATTAGATTTCGATTCTCCATTCTTTGAACTTGAAAATGCTAGGTAACGTTTATAGACAAAATTTTAAGACAAAAATTAAGTAATTGATTATTTCTTGAAATCTGCAAACCACACATACAAATGAACAAATTTTCTATTAAAAAGACATAAAAAAGAAGGGACAAATAATACTTAAATGGATAAAATAGAATTTGCAACTGCAAGAAGCTATATAAATTTTTATTTCCCTAACATTGTTGCTACATTATTCGCAACACAGCTCCAATTCAATAAGTTTGAACTGGATATAACTATATAAGATACAAGTGTGAACATAATCTTTCATCAGCACTTATTTTCAAGTAAATTATAAAGGATAAGAATGCAATCTAGTCCCTACACCATGAAATTCGCATTAGGATTTTTTCCATTACACATTTCATCCAATTTTAGTTAATACATATTTAGCGTCACAACGTTACATTTAACGACGCAATAAAATTGGTCACAAATAATTGTGCGTTGATACCGTCATTAAATGCAATATTTGTGTGTTTAAATATATAGTAAAGAAAATAAGGTGAAATATGTAACAGAAGGTATCGTAATCCATAAAAACCGATCTAGATCCTAAAAGGCATGAAGTTGATATCTATGTCATCAGGAATTCGTCGTTGAGATGGGAATTTTGGCAGGAGGCATGCTATTTGTCTGGCAGTCTCCAAATATGAAGAGTATGTACTTATCATCACCCCAACATTTTTAGAAGTTGCAATTTTTGGCCCTTCAGTTTCATTATTTTCTTGGTTTAGTGCCATAATACTCTTGTCTAAGGGCAACCCAATTTTTTCCTTTCCTAGGGAAGTTGGATTGAACTCTTTTCTCTTAGAGGTCCAGGCGCCAATTTTCCAGTTAAAGTGGTATAGTGGAAGGAATCGCTGACCATAGATGGCGATAAAATCCAGCGCAGCTAAAATGAACTCAAATTCTTCATTTGAAATGTAATAGGGGAAGCTTATTCTTGTCCAACCGGGTTTTACTCAGTTGTAACCCGAGAATATATATATATATATATATATATATATATATATATATATATATATATATATATATATATATAAAAGCAAACTAAAGTTTAATAATGTACGTTCTCTTTTCGTTATTTAATATAAGTCGTTTTAGAGAAATATTTGTGTCTCTTAATTAGGGCTGCAAAGGAACCGAACTGTTCGAGAACCAGTTCGGTTCGGTTCGAATTCGACTTGCTCGCCTAGTCGAGTCGAGTTCGCACAGAGTGTGCCGTTCGATTGTTCGATCGAACATGTTCGCGAACTATGTGGTTCGGTTCGTCTTTGTTTGCGAACAGTTCGAGTTCGGTTCGGTTCGGTAAGTTCTAGTTCGGTTCGATAAGTTCGAGTTCGGTTCAAGATCGGTTCGATAAGTTCGAGATCGGTTCGAGTAGTTCGATTTCTTAATTACATGTTTAAATTATTTCTAAAATTATAAATACAAATAATTGGTTTTTTCATATTAAATTCTAAAATTTGTTTTATTAATAATTGTTAAATTTGTAACTATTTTTTTATTACCTAAACATCTTTTTGTTTTTTTAATAATTTATTATAAGTAAACTTTTTTATTAAATAATTAATAAATAATAATGTGTACTTCTTCACATCTAAATTCTAATTTAATTAAAATAATTTTAATATTTTTATAAAATTTTGAACAATGATTGTTGGATTATTATAATTTACATCCCAAATAGTTTAATAAATTATAACCCATGTCATAATACACATAAATAAAGTCATTAATCATCATGCAATGACAATTTGACATTAATTAAAGAATGATACAATACAGTTGCTTACATGTACATCAGTTATTGAAATTGTCAAATCGAGATAGAAAATAGAGAAATCAAGTCTTCAATGTACGTATCGAGACTTTGATAATAGAGTAATAATCATCAAATTATTTACTGAATAATTTTGAAACTTTAAAAAATTATACATAAATTTGAAGATCGAAAATAAAAACTAGATATTAAATTTAACAATTGTAAAAAAATTGAATATTAATTAAAAATGACAACAAAAGAAATACATTACTAATATTAAATTGTGAGTGTTTGATAATCATTTGTTTGTAGACTCTACTTGAAGCGGTTGGACCTTGAAGAGTTGAAAGGCTTTTCGATATTAATATTTGATTGTTGATATTTATAAATCAAGATTTTTTAAGTACTTGTTAACTTTTAAGTTAATTATAAGTTCTAAGTAATCATTTTTGGTTTTGGTCTTTTTGGATGAATGATGATTATAATATTTGGTCTAATTTTGATTGAATACTTAGACTCTTAGAGAAGATATTTTTTGTATTTATTTAACTATTTTTTGCTTTAGAATCTATGTTTGTGTTTGTGAACAGATTTGTGTTCGTGAACAAGTTTGTGTTCGTGAACAAGTTTGTTTTCGTGATCAAGTTTATGCTCGTGAACAAGTTTGTGTTCGTGAACAAATTTGTGTTCGTAAACAAGTTTGGTGTTCGTGGACATAGTTTGTGTTCGCGAACAATCTTATGTTCGACTGTTCGCGAACTCGATTATGTTCGCGAACAGTTCGTGAACACTAAACGATCCGAACTCGTATATAGTTGTTGGTTTGATCGAGTTACTCGAACATGTTTGAGTTCGACTAAAAGTGTTCGACTTCGGTTCGAGTTCGATAAAATTCGATTCGGTTCGGTTCGTTTGCAGCTCTACTCTTAATATAAGTCGTTTGAGAACTTCAAATAAGCATTAATTGCTTAGTTTTCAATATTATCCCAAGTATTAAATATAACTTTGGTTCTCTCAAGATTCTATGTCAAATAAATAACACTCTGTTTTTCAATATACAAGGGCTATATAGACAATTGATATTATATTTAATGCTTTACATTTATTTCCTTAATACTTGTATACAACTCTAAAACGACATATATTAAGGAATGAAGGGAGTGTAAAATAATGGGCTGAATTACCTATTTATCCCTCTAAGTTGTCAACCAATTTCAAAGTAATTCATCAATTATCATAGTGAACATTGGGTAAAATGCACAGTTGGCACCTGAACTTTAGGTCTATTTGGGTATTGAGCCCCCTTCTTTTGGTCAACGCAAATCGAACCCCTTTTTATCCAAAAATTTGGGTATTGGGCCCCCAGGCGTCACATATGCGTTGACTTCCTACGTGGCACTCCAGACGCTGACATGGAATATTTGACATGGTTTATTTTTTAAATTTAATTTCCACGTGTTGCTGACGTGGCCGTTTTAGACTTAAATCCCAAAAATATGGCCAGCCCATGAATCGAACCCAAAACCTCAAATTTGAAATTTTGGTCATCAAACCACCTGAGCTACATAAAATTTATAGTCATTTTAACAAAAGAATTAAGTTTTATACCAAATCAATTCATTTCTCCCAACAAAATATTAAAAGGATAACAAATTAAATAATCAACATTAATATAAAAAGACAAAGATACTCATTAATTTAAGATACACCATCATAAATGTCTTCTCTCCAATTATAAATGTCTTCTCTCAAATTCTTTTTATTAACTAAAAATATGGAGTTTTACCAACAACAAAAAAATAAAAATAAAAATAAAAATAAAATAATAATAATAATAACCATAATAACAATAATAATAATAATAAAAGGATCTGGTAATAAACTTAATTAATTTAATATTCTTTTCACCAACATGAATTAATAACTAATAACATGAATAATAACATCAATCTCGCCTGCCATCCCAGAACTCCTTAATCTCCCATCCTAAAACTCCTTAATCTCCCAACTCCTCCTCTTTCTCCTCCATCTTTTTCCTTTCCCAAATCCCCTCAATTCCAATTCCATCGGAAATATTTTTCCTTTGCTCCAGCATTTTCTCTCCTCCATAGAGATTGCGTGCCTCACTCTCTCTTCTCCCCTTTTCCAGAAAACGGAAGCGAACCCATTTAGCAGAACACGATTCCCCGGCGGGGGACGACGGCAGAGGCACAGAACCCACTTCGCGAGTCGACCGAGTCAACTCAGCCATTCCCCAAAACCCCGACTCGTTCAAGCAATGCTTCAAAATGACAGCTTCGATCTTCAAGTGGCTTTCTGCTCTTCTCGAGCCGTTACTCGAGTACCGTGACCCGGTCAACTCGCCCATCAATCTCTCCGTCAAAATTCGACTCGGCATCGGACTTTTCCGGCTCTCCACCGGCTCCGATTACCCTGAAATCTCATGCCGATTTGGGGTTTCAGAACCCATTTCCAGATTCTGCGTCAAACAGTAGCTGGTTTTTATGGCCAAAAGGGTAATTTATGGTGATGGGGTAGAGAGCTTTGCTTTGGATCTGGTAGTGTGCGTACCATCTTTATCCCTGTAATGAAAAATCAGAGGTGGAAGACGTTTTTGATCCTCTATACTATGTGTGTTCTTGGTGTGTTAGTGTGTGTGTTTGAATTTGTATGTGTGTTCTTGGTGTGTTAGTGTGTGTGTTTGAATTTGTATATGTGTTGGTGTGTTAATGTGTGTTTTTGAATTTAAAAGTTGTAAAATATGTTTCATGCAGCATGAAAAAATAAAATATGTTTAATGCAGCATGTGTTAATGTGTTTGTTGCATTTTACCTTGTAGAAGTTATAAAAGAGAGAATTTTAATCTTAAGATCAATTAAGTTTATAAAATTAAAAAATAAAATAAAATAATTATAATAAAATATTTTCTAGGTTTGTGTTTTTGTTAAAAATTATAGTATATTAGAGTTTGTAAGATTTTATAATATGGGAAAAAGAATTATTTTGTTATAAAACTTAATCCTTGAACAAATTTAATAGTTAGGTTCTGTAGCTCAGTTGGTTTGATGACCTAGATTCCAAGTGGAAGGTTTTGAGTTCGAATCATGGGGCTGGTCATATTTTTGAGATTTAATTATAAAACTGCCACGTCAGCAAACACATGTGGAAATTTAATTTATAAATTGCTGATTTCAGATATTCCACGTCAGCGCCTGAAGTGCCACGTAGGAAGTCAACGCCCATGTGGCGCCTGGGGGCACAATACCCAAATTTTCGGATAAAAAGGGGTTCGATTTGCGTTGACCAAAAGAAGAGGGCTCAATACCCAAATGACCTTAAGTTCAGTGGTCAACTGTGCATTTTACCCAGTGAACATTTGTTTACTTAAAGTTGCCACTTAGTGTCAATTTTGTTCACTAGGTTAACATTTCATTAGTTTCGTATGACATATATGTTAGTCATACACTTGTTCAATAAGTAAATCTTAATTTGTCATTTGACGACAAAGTAAAATATCACTTCTTAATACTATCATGTGAACTAAGCAATCTGATGACAAGGATATCCACTACAAGAAAAGTTCTCAATTTCGACGAAATTATTTATGACGGACTATTTTTTGTCGAAATTAATTTATTTCCGATTGAATATTTCCTCGAAAATAATTTTGTCGTATATAAATCAATCTCGACGGAATTCCATCGGATATAAGAGGCCTCTTTTGGCGCCAACATTCTCGCCAACACTAAACTTAATTGTGACATAATCGACCATATTTTCGACGGAATATCCGTTGAAAATAATGTTATTTTGATAGACTTATTTTCGACGGATATTCAGTCGAAAATAACTTCTAAAACCTAAAAATTATTAGTTCCCCCAACAATCACAGTCATTTTTCTTCTCTCAACTCTCTCTATCTATCTATCTATCTTTCTCTCTCTCTCTCTCTCTGTGTGTGACACCCCCAAATACGGGTCCCTAGAACCTCGGAATTGGTACGTTACGGTGCTACAAACATCTTAATAAATACCATCTTTATTCATAATTAAATGAATACAACCTGACTTTTATACTAATTAATACATTATTCACTTCTGTTCCAGAATCTGTAACCATTTACAGTTGGTTGTTATATTTATTGAAAAGACCTATCAGTCCTAAGATTGATCTTTCAATAAGCTTAACATACTTTATCTCATAATACTATTACTTTATAAGTAAATTATCTAACATTTAACCACATAGTCAAATATTAGATAACGCCTTAACATCATACGTATTCACAAATCTAAACCTAGCACACATCTAGTCTTTAACAGTATTCAGTACATTATGCTGAGTGGTTTCACACAAACAACCAACAAACTAGTTTTCCGTCTCGTCTACATTGTATTTCACAGCGAATTAGATCGGTAGGTAGTTCGTATATACCTCCGCTCCCTGAACGAATCGTTTAGCCTAGATATTATACATCAACCATTAAAGAGTACGACCGTACCACTACTTTATCATATAACTTGTGAATTAAACACTTAATCTTTCATATAATAAGTTCATCTTTATAATTTAGCAAATTGAATACCTAAATCTAGCAAACCGAATGCCTAATTTAGCAACCTGGATTATCCACACAACTTTCCAAGTTCATTACAACTTAATTCATTTCCTATATAACATTTATGAGTAAATATAACTCACCATCTAATTTCAACTTTCTCGTAACATATACAAATCGTTTCTTATAACTAAACGATTTACCAACTTACTAACAATTAGTTAAATTGTCAAAATAATTACGTTGAATACTCTTTATCACAACATACATCTTCTATAATCCGATATCTTCAATGATTTCTTCAATATCTGCAAAAGTTTTATTTTTGCAAGGAATGAGCATGACGGCTCAGCTAGTTCAACAGTCTACACCTTTCATGCTTCACATAGCATACAAATTTCATATATTCATGCATCAAATTTTTTTGTCAATGCATCTACCCATGCTTCATGCATTTCTATATGCATCATACCTTTCATGATATGCATCTATATAACGTTCATACGTATCATACAACACCATATATTCTTCATGTTGTAAATTTAACACATACTTCACATATTTCATGCTTTGCATTTAGTCACATAACATTCATATAATCAACGAGTTCATATAAAGCATGTATTATATTAACAACCATAACATGGTTTAATACATATTATCACATAAGAGTAAGTTACTGAAGAACTTGCCTCGAAGCGTTCCTTGCGCGATTAATAGAATTTGTCCGTCCATTGTCCTTCTATGCTTAGATAATGGATGATCTTTGTAGACACTCGAAATTTTGTGTCCCTGTTACTAACACTGCAGGAGGGCAAGGCCGTCTCTTTAAGTCAAATTCGGTCACCAATACCGGTCCTTCAACTAAAATTCGATCCCCAATATCGGTCAACTTAAATCCAATCCCCAATATTAGTCAACTTAAATCTGATCCCCAATATCGGTCAACTTAAATCCGACCCCTAATATCGATCAAGCAACTCAAATCCGGTCTCAATATCGGTCAACCAATTTAGCCTCGGCAGCAACCCGAAAAGTCAAGGTCAGCCCCCGCAGCAACCCGGGAGGTACAGGTCAGCCCAGAAATTTGCCCGGGAAGTCAGGTAGACTTCAGACATAAACCTGAAGCATCACAACAGCTCCAAAAGAAAATCTGGAATGACCACATCAGCCACAGAGGCAACACTGGGGACAAACAGACTCGAATAGGATCCAAGTCTTGGAAACAACTCCCGGAAGTCAACCAGAGGCCATGTCGACACTAGAGGCAACCCTGGGAGGGGCAAAACAGTTATTTTACCAACTCTTAGCCTATTTGGTCAAACTCAAGCTGAATCGATGCAGCCAAAGTTAAAATGAAACACAACGATGATCCCGAGTGCAAACAGCGCAAGACGGCTTGACGGACAAACTGCGGGGAAACAAAGACCCGGCCATGAACCCATTTTTTTGGGCTTAAAAAGGGTTACATCCTATGTCATTGCAGCACTCTTGGTGAGGCTTTTCGAAAAGATATAGCACGCCTCAAACTACGATCAAAAGTTATGAAGTTTCGAACTTGACATCGCATTGTTCGGCATGCACACACTTCGAGAAGACGAAGCCAGGCATGTGGTCCCCACCTTGGGGATCCGTACCTCTACCTGTGGTAGTAGAATGTAGAGTGGAGGCTCCCTGACCTATAAATAAACGTGCTCCCCCCCCCCCCTCATATTTCATAATTCCGAAACGTAGCGAAGCTCTGCCAGTTCGATTTCTCGACTTTTACACCACTTCTAAACCCAAATATTTTCACTCTAGCACATAGATATACCCATATACTACCACATATCAGAAAATAACCGGTAGATTTGGACGTATAGAGCCTATGATTTGGCAAAAAGCCCGTGTAGCAGTCCACTGCAAGTATTTTCACGATCAGAAAGTGAATACTACTTCTTCATACTTTTATACACTTGCACGTAAAGTTTTATTTTCTAAAAATGCCCAGAACTTAGTTCCGTGGCCGTTTTCGTCAAAATTTGGTATATTTTTGTACATAAACTAATTTTCTAGCATTTCTATAACTCGAATTGACGATCTGTCAGCTCCAGCAGCTTCAATGCACTAGCACACACGTTCTGGCTACTTTGTTGGACTTGGATATCTTCCCAGTCCGGGTTTGGCCCTTTTTTGTATATATTTAACTATTTATGTACTAACATTTTAATTCTGTCAAGTCCGAATGTCAAATCCGAGGTAGTTTACTCCTTTTATATATATTTACGCATATATAAAAGATTTTCACCACCACTGGCTCTCGTACCAGTCCTGGTTGACTACATTTTTGTCAATATATATATATATATATATATATATATATATATATTTCAATTCAGTCCGGGCACATACATGAAAACCCATTGCCCTTTTTACTATTTTTGCACTCTTCACCATACTTGGTGCTCTCCCCAGTCACTATTTGACTACTTTTTTATAAATTTACATTTCTGTCAATATATATATATATATATATATATATATATATTTACATATTTTCAATCTGGCCTGGACTATTTTGTGGCCTTTTTACTGCTTTTGCACTCTTCACCAATACTGGGTTATCTTCCCAGTCCCTGGTTGAGTACTTTTCTGTACATTTATATTTCAGTTCGGCCTGGATCATTCTGTGGCATTTTTACTGCTTATATACATATTTATGCATATATAAGCAACCTTCACCATCACTGGTCCTTTCACAGTCTTGGTTGACTACATTTCTGTTAATATATATATATATATATATATATATATATTTCAATTCCAGTCCGGGCACTGGCGTGAAAACCCATCGCCCTTTACAGCTTTTATATATAACTGTATATATATATATATTGCTTTACTCTCATTTTATTCAATTGCTGCTTTAAATATTCATTTTATATGAATTGGCACTGACATATCTGCGGGCGAACTTGATTTATTCAAACCTCGCCAATTCTAGTTTTCAAACTGTTCAAAACCTCCAGACTGAACCGGGAAGCTAGAGTGGCTAAGATTTTCTTAAATCTGGCTTTCTTTCTAGTTTCAGCTTGTAAAACAACCTCGCGTCCCTTAGATCGCTATCTAGTGGGAACGAGATGCTTCAGCCGTGCGGACCAGGATTTATTGAATGAATTCTCGGTTTTGGTAATTTTGGGATATATACATATTTTTTTGCAAATTTAAACTATGCTGGTTTTGGCTACTCACATGTTAGCCTAGGAATCGTGGGATTCATGATCAAACTGATCAGAATCTGATTCCCACGATGGACAAACTCCGATTTACAAATGTACCCTACTAGTTTTTCTGTAGAAATGTACATGTAAACAGACCTTAAAACGGTTATTCGGATTTAAGGTCTCAATATAATGAAAAAAAATGTTAATTGTCATGTCAGCATCCCTCCGATGGTTTTCATACCCATGAGGAGACCAACACTTGTATATTTTTGTGGTCGAGGATGCTTCGCAGCCCGACAAATCACCATTCACATGCAGCCTTAAGGCCATAAAGATAAAAATTGGAAGTATTAACAGACTTTAATTCCTATGGCAGCGTAAGGGTTTGATAAACCAACTTTCTAAAACTTCATTTTCAAATCAATAAAAAGAAAAGCGTTTCAAGAAAATCAAATTAAATGCTTTTGCAAATCAAATTAAAGACTGATTTTCAAATCAAATCAAACCTTTTGTATATAGGTTCAACGAAGCAAAGCACTACTTTCAATCAATCAAATCAATAGGTCCAATTTTCAAATATTATTCACTTACGCATTCCAGTTTTAAAGGGAATATTGAAAAGATGCGGTACCGTGTTTACACGGGAGTCGTGGGGTGCCTAACACCTTCCCCACACTTAACCAAGCCCCCGAGCTCAAAACTTTATTTTCAAAGATCAAGTTTCGACAGTGTCCAATAATTGGGCCTCTTTCAAACAAAGCTCGGTTGAGTTGGTACAACCATTTCAAATCTACCAATTGGCGACTCTGTAAAATGTTCAAATCGTTGACATGATATATGTTGGCCTTTCTCCTAAAAACCCTTCAAAACCTTTTTCCTAAATAAAAAGAGTGAGGGTAGTGAGAACTTAGGAAAAGAGATTAAAAGATCCGGGTTGTGACCCGACCCGCTGGGGACAGTTGAGGGCTTAGGCGCTTTCAAATCTTTTCAAACATTTCCCTTCCAAAACATTTGAATTTGTGAAATTCTGCGTCTCCATAGTCAATGAATGAGTGAATGTTGCGTCTTTATTGAATGAATGCTGCATCTTTACATTAAATAAAAACGAATGAATGCTTTCCTACCTTTTAGTGCTTCACACCCATGTCATCATATGCACAATGGTGAGCCACGTTGTATATGAATGTATGTTGTGTGTCCCTCTCACAAGGATGAAAACCAGGTCGGTGATAAGTAATGTCTCTGGGGACGACTAAGTTTCTGGGGCTCATGAAAATACACCACCCAGATTCGCTCTAGTTGAACGATTGGATTAATTTCCCCTCTAGTAGATTGCGATGATCTTGGAGCCTTCATGCCGAAAATAAAGCCGCGAGAGTAACCTAGGATAGGTCAGCCTCTGATTAACTGAATCCGAAGGGAAGCTTCTTAATGCTTTCCTCTTTCAATACCATGCCAATTCTCCAATTACCAAGGAGCGCAATGTAAATATCATAATGAAAGATTTACTTTCCCTGTCAAATACCATGTCATCCTGTTATCAAAACAACTAACCTCAGTTTTGTAGGATAAGATTAAAAAACACATCATGCATCTTATCCCTACCTACATCAGGAAATTGACACACCTACAATTTTTTGTAGGTACAAAAAGTGGTCTCATTACTAGATCATAATCTGAAAAGGCACATAGCCTATCCAACCGACATGACTGAAAGTAGCCAATACGAGTCAGATTCCATATCTCGAAAAGAGTTCGAAGGACTTACAAATTAAATAGCAGAGTTGGCTATCCTCCTAAGAGAACAAAGCAAAAACACTCAGGGCCAGCCAACACTCAATCAAACAGATACCTCCTCACAGGGTGGTAAGAAAAGTGCTGACAGAAAGGGAGAAATGCAGATCCCTGAACCGCGATACAGTGAAAGAACCAACAAAACCCTTGAAATCACAAATCTTAGGGAAGATAGGGAAACTGGCGATATCCAAAGGAAAGTTTGACAAATGGAAGAAACCATTCATTCGATAAAAGGAATTTGAAACCATGGAAGTGTCACCTATTCAGATCTTTGCATATTCCCAGGGGCTAGATATCCTGACAAATTCTATGTCCCAGAGTTTGAAAAGTACAATGGGGCAGGCAATCCCTATACGCACTTGAAAGTATACATTGGCGAGCTAGTGTCTTATGCTGACGATGAAAACCTCAGAATGCAGCTTTTCCAAAAGAGTCTCACTGGAGAGGCTAGAACATGGTATGCCCGACTCGATAATGCAAAAAACAACAGTTGAGAAGAGCTAGCTCATGCCTTCCTAACTCAATACAACTTCCAGTCTCAGATGGCTCCGGATCGATATCATTTGACCAAAGTCAAAAAGAAAATCAATGAGTCTTTCCATGAGTATGCCCAAAGATGGAGACGTCTGGTAGCACAAGTCAGCTTGTCTATGACAGAAACTGAAATGGTGATGACTTTTATAGACATCCAAGAGGCACCTTACTATGAGAGGATCCTGGCTGGAATAGGAAAGCTATTCCTAGAGATGATCAAACATGGCAAAATGACAGAGATGGGCCTGAAAGCAGGCAAGATCAAAGATCTCACAGCCTTGCAAGTAGACGCCGATCATATACAGTCGGACAACTATACGACTGATCTAAGGGTACCCAAGGAAGGAGATGAAGATGTATCCCTCATTGTACATGGGCAGTCAAGGACACTCAATCGTAGTCCCCCTATTTGGAAGAAGGAAGACAATCTGTCATTCCAATAACAAACCACGGTCAACCGATGCCAGGACAAAAAGAGAAAATTTGAAAGAACGAAAAATCGGGTGTTCACTCCACTAGGCGATTCCCTTGAAAACATGTCGGTAATGTTAATAGATCATAAGAAAATTACCGAACTGGCTCCAGCTCTGGATCCAAAAAGCAAAAGATATAATCCTAGCCAGAGATGTTCTTACTATTCAGGATCTCCAGGACACGATACACAAGATTGTTGGTCCTTAAAGCATAAAATCCAAAACCTGATCGAAAACGACAATATTGTTGTCCAACAACCTGACCATACAAAGGTCAACACCAACCTTCTGATACCGCATGATATGGATGGAGTAAACATGATCGGGTCAGGAAGCGATGAAATGTATCCAAATCATAAATACATACGAAGGATAGAGGATTACCCACGAAGGAACAGAACAAATGTCCTAGAGTCAAAAAATTCAGAGGAGGGTATGACAATAATGCAAAAATTAGATGCGATCCAACATCAAGTAACTCTGCTGGCTAATCTGGTAGTGCGCCAACATCAGGATACAAGGCAGCATTTCACTCAACTATCAGAAAACCAAGAGAAAGAGGAGGTTCTTCATAATGTAAGCAGATCTCCCTCCAAGATCAGCCAGCTGAATGAAGAAGAGCAAAGCAGGTCGAATGGACGAGAAAGGTGGAATGATAAAATTACCAGAAGATCTCGACCAAGGAAAAATAGTCCGGAAGAATGCGAATTCCCAAAAAGGACATATTAAGAGACATTCCACACACGAGTAAACCCTCAAAATCCTACGGCACCGAGAGTCAGGGAGAGTCGGTGGAGAAGGGTATTCACACCTTTGGGGGACTCATTGGAAAATGTGTTAGCACTGTTGGTTGCGCAGGGAAATATTATTGAGTTTTTGCCTCCTACCAAGCACGGGACGGAAAGATATGATGTCACAAAGATATGTTGCTATCATTCTAACTCACCTGGATATGCAACTGAGGAATGCTGGTCTCTAAAGCACAAAATCCAGGATCTCATTGATAGTGGAGAACTGAAGATAGAAGTCCCTATGACCAAAAAAGGCGAGACAAAAATAAAGAGCTTAAGATGTCCACTCGAGGTAGGTAGTTTAGAGGACGTGACGACTATAAGCACCAATCTTGGCAGAACACTAGGTGGACAAATCTTGATGCTTGGAGTGACAGAGGAAACCGGAGAGTCCTCTAAGGAAATTCATCCGCCACCATCAAACATCTTGTTGCTAGAAGTTAGCAACCACATTCCTGACCTTATCCTCCTGGATGACGAGGAGGAGATACTAATCCTTCCTCGTATGGAAAAAGCCCAAAAGGAAAGTTCCTTGCGTGAGATACAACATCAGTGTGAGGGGGATTTCATACTCAAATCATTTCAAGCCTATGAGAAAGGTGAAGGAGCAAATAAAGAGAAATGTGGTGAAATTGTCAAGGAAGCCAACCCATCGAGGAACCTAGAGTTCATACCTTTCTGCGACGAGTCCAGTTTGACCCTCCTTAAGGGATATGCTGATTCAGGAGGCGATCAAGTTATGACAGGGATTGAAGATTCAGAGCCAAGAGGCAACCTCTATCACAAGCCTCGAAGGCAACATAACCACAGACGACTGGACTATCAGGCCTCAGCTAGCCAAGAGGACGTAGATCCAGAGGAAAGTTGCGAGTTCCAGAGGATGTTGGGACGTTATCCTTTTCTTAGAATTATGCCCTTTATTTTCCATGCATATAAAATCAAAAGACCAAAAAAATCAAAAAATCAATAAAATCAAAAAATCAAAAAGAAAAAATAAATCAAAAATCGAGCCTTTCAAGCCAAAACCGTGAACTACGAAAGACCTGATCTCCCTCAACCCGGGAGTACGTAGGCAACCATCTTGTAGAGGTCAAACCAAACAAAAAAAAACTTCAAAAACCCTCGAATCCTAATAAAAAATTCAAAAACCTATCAAACCAAACTCAAACCCTAAAAGAGACATTTCTCAATCCTCTCACACAAAAACAGGAACTACAAACGACCTGATCTCCCTACATCCGGGAGTACGTAGGCAGCCATTTATGGTGCAGTTTGATCTTCAAGAAAAAAAAAATGCAATAGAAAAAACTAGTCCCAAGACACCGAAACCAAATTCTATCGAACCTCCTGGTCAACAGTCCTTGCTGAGGAAAATCAAAGTTAGTCTCTGAACCCGTGGATAAGCCGGATAGCAGTGCCAACATAGCATATCTCTGAAGATGGTGGAACAATTACAAGCTCCTGACACTCGGTCTCCATAAGATCCAAAACATTCACTGCCATCTGCATAGTGGCGCTATGATCGTGAATGAAAGCACTCACCTCTCCAACCAGACTGTCTTTATATGACCTGAAGGTTGTGCTATCAGCAATATATACGTCTCAGATGGATCGAGCCTCGTCTCTCTCAACCAACGCTATATCTCGAGTAGCTCGAGCCTCGTCTCTGGCAGCGAAAGTTGTATCTCTACTAGATAGGGCTATCAACATCAACACCCTAGCCTAATCCCTCAAAAAGGTCATTCAAGCTAGTGAATCAACGATAGCTGGATATGTCCCGACAAGGATACTCGGGGAGTCACTAACTAAAGTCATTATCAAACCGGTAAACAGATCATCCTTAGTGGGAGAATCAGGATCCTCCATAGGTTCCTCCTCATCAGAATAAATACTCAAAGCTGACTGGGCAGCCGCAGCCAATGCGATATTGGACTCCAACCTTGCCAAATACTCTGGAGAACGATCTGGATGGCTATAGAGAAATCAGCCCTCTCCCTACGAGTGCTGGTAAGGTTAGCTGATGACAAAGATAAAGCTGATATCCGCTGATCCATAGCCCCTCCAAGTGGGGGATGCTCTAAAATTAATTAAACTGGCCCATGACTGCCAGCGGATGATATGTGGTCACCCCTCTCAAACCTGCCAGGGGCAGATAATCTATGCCAACTACATGAGTAAGAAAGCTGTAGCGGAGTTAAGCCCTGAGCATGGAAAGATCAAAAAGGGATGCTCTAGTAATGAATCTCTCGTAGTTGTCCAAACTACAAAAGCAATCAATCAAAAAGTCCATGAACACTACATGTCCGACAATAATCTCCTCAGTGACGACTCTGCGTCTCAGACCAGTCATGGTTATGAACAGTCGTCTCATATCACTAATGGTTATCCTGGCACATGGCAGACTTAATGCTAAACCCGTGAGGCGCTCATACTCCTCCAGCATAGGAGTCAACTCATGAAGGCCAAACCTGAAAAGCCTACATCCAAGAAAGACACTCAAGATCAATGACATATGTTTAGAAGGACCTAAAATCACTGTTGCGCCATTTTGGTGTTCACAAAAATGGGCACAAGACACGTGCAAGTATACACGGTCGACAAGTAATAAATTCGATAAGTCGAGATCGTTCCCACGGAGAAAGGAGTCAGGCTTAAACTATCATGCAACAGTTATATGGTTATTTTTGTCTGCTCAAACGTGCGTTAAAGTGTTTTTTTAATTAACTAGACTGGTTTTAAAATAAACTTAACTAATTAACAAGCAAGGGGTTCAAATTAGAGAAATATGGGATCCTAACTTCATCTATCGCATCGTCTAGGTTAACAACACCTCAAATCATGTATGAATTACACATAGGAATGCTAGCCGGGAGCATAAATGTGAGACAAGGCTATCTGGAAATAAACCCAATCCATATCATATAATATCCACAAAAGAGATAGAAATCACATGAACATCAATAAAACCTAAATTCTATATGTCTATGCAATTTACAAGCTAAACCGATATAAGTGCAAGCTCCCTATTGACTACACATGGCAATACGGTATCTTTCTATCTGGATTACGAATCAGAAAACTCATCAAATGCAAGTTTCACAAACACATGCTAGCATAGCAAAATCTAAGTTTACACTTCCTCTTTCGATTCCATATAAACTATTACAGTAGATGTTGAGCAAGCATCTAAACATAAAACATAACCATGCTAGGCAAACCATACATTCTCATCCATACATTTCAAAGAGGCATAAAACCCTAGACTAAGCAAATAGAATCCATTAGAATCCCATAATGGAAGTTAGTTCATCACTGAACCATCAACCATTATGGGATTTAAGCCAAGCATTGAACAACTACGAAAGTAGAGAAAAGAGAGATAGAGAGTGCAAATCTTATGGTTCCCCTTTTCAATAGAAACTAGGAAGCTTGAGTTTAGACCACAAATAAGCTCCAAGATGAGCCCTAGAAATGAAACCTACTTAGAACTAGAAGAGGAAAAGCGTGAAGCTCTACAACTCCCTAGCTCTCTACAAACCCTAGAAATGTAAGACAATACTTGAAAATAAAATTGAAGTCTGAGTTATGATAAGTGATGCTCATCCCTTGCAAATATAAGCCTTAATTAGATTACATTCAGCAGAGAAAACAAAGTAAAAGTCAACATTCGGGACCAACGTGGCCGCGCGGGTTGAAGCCTTAAACATGGGGCGGGCACGCGCGTCCTTAGGTCGAGTCTATGGCTTTGCAAGGCGGCGCGGGCGCGTGGCGGCCCTTTGATTTCCTGGTGTGGCCGCGCGAGCCAGTTTCTTCAGCTGATGCAATTTGGCTTCCTTGCTTCCTTCTTCATTGCTTCTTTTTCCTTCACCTTGCCTGCCCTGAGGTCAAATGCACATGTCCTCACCTCAAGCCATCTTCATTCCAAGCAATCCTCATGCCATCCCATATTTGATTCCTCTATCCAGTTCCTTGCCAAATCATGCCAAACCATGCAATTATTGTGTCATTTCATGCCAAAAGAGTTTCCTATCTAAAATGCATAACACAAAGATAAAATGCGTTAAAAGACAATAAAGTTCTTTAGTTTAAGCCATAATCATAGCAAGTTGGCGTCTAATAAGTAGGTAAAAAACTTACTTATCAAATACCCCCAAACTTGAACTATTGCTTGCCCTCAAGCAAAAACACAAATGCAACTACATGATATGCAACTAACTACATGAAGATGAATCCCACAGTAACAGCCTTGATGTGAACTCCAATAAGAAGCGCCTCAGAGAGATAACAAGAACAATGAACAATGTATTAGCTCAAGCTACAGTTATATAGTCAAACAATCTGTAAATCACAACCTGTTACTCAGATGTAGTGTGTGTGTGCAATGTCATAAACAAGCTTGGCAAAGATAAAGATTCCACATGCTATACTTCTAAGGAAGGAAAATTGAGGTTTTAAATCAAGAATTTTTCATTTATACCAAACAATGACCAAACGAACACATAGATACAAGTTGAAGTGCAACAAGGGCTTTATATGCTTTTATTCTCACACGGGGGTGATATTCGCACTTTTCTCGCGGCTACACCTGACTGTGCAATGCTAGGTCCTTTTAGGCTTTTCAATGATACCCATTTAACGAGCTTTCGACCAACGACTCCAAAACCATAAAGGCCTTAAGGCGCTGGGTGTAGAGACAATCCCCTAGGGCGTACTTGCTCGAGTATCATAGGCCACAAGACTTCGCTAGCCAAGGTGTTTATTTATTTTTTTTTTAAAAAAAATTCTTTTACGAGCATGCATACCCAAAGTTTTTCCTCAAACTTGTATTCCAGTGTTGTTAAGTTCATTATTTCTTTTATTACACAATTCTTAGCAATTAAAAATAAAAATTTTCCTCTTAGAAGACAAGCATGCACTAATCTAGCCAAGAAGCAAGTAAAGAAAAACTGTGCTATCCAGTGACATCAAAGCAACAGGTCTAGATTACATCATCTATAACAATATAACTGAGCTTAAGCAACTACTAAAGTTCAAATATCTATCATATCTCAATGTCATCATCGGCCAAACTGGAATTCAACAAGCTAAACGTATGGGACTATGCAGTGCAAATGCAATTAAACACAAGTAAATAAACAAAATAAAATAAAATTGAAAAATTTTTATGCAAAATTTAACTAACAAAGTAGAATGCTAACACAAATTAAAATGCAACTACTATATACAACCTAACATGCAATATACAAATAACTAAATGCAACTACTATGCAATTAAAACTAGATGCAAACATTTTAAAAAATTAAAACTAAATGCAATAACTACTAAATACACCTAATACCCCCAAACCTAAAATATTCAATGTCCGTATTGAAGGTAAAGGTTCAGGAAACTCCCCTATTGATCGACATGGCCACCCTCCTCGGGTGGTGTATCTGGCGGCGGGTATGGCAAGTCGGAACTGAAAATAGGCCACTCCAGCATTGTGCCTTGCTGTGCAAACGCCTCAGCTAGTGCACGAGTCAATCCATCAGCGAACACGGCAAAGCTCTCGTGTAACGCATCTATCCTCCGTTCTATACGGTGGAACTAGCGACCCTGCTGTATGTCACCGGCTGGAGGAGGAGCATCGGCTGGCTATGGCTGAGGTGGTGGGACTGCGGGAGGAGGCGGCAAGATGAATCCTTTTCCTCTTGGGTGTGCCGTGCCGCCAGCCCAATCCACAAAATTCTTGATAGTGCTATGAGTGACATCCCCACTCGGCATTTGAATCTACTCATCGGGCCATTCGAGCCCTGCCTCAGCACAGAGATGGGCTACTATGGATGCATGAGGAATGGATCTTGTGGTACTGCCTCTCATAAACCTCAACATGTTTTGGTTAATCAAATGGCCGACATCAATGTATTAACCCGTGATAATCCCCAACAAAATGATGGCACGCTCGACTATAACCTCGTGCTAGTGCATGGATGGCATTATGCTGCCACAGAGGAACAGGTTCCAAGCCTTGGCATATCTGTTGAGACCGGAAGCAGGGAACATGGTGTACTCATTAACGGTATCTTTCTTAATTTGCCACACTATGCATGGTGCACATAAGTCACGAATCAACTGGTCAAGGTCAGTATTTAGCCTCTCTGCCTCAACCCAGTTCACCTGTCCGGCCGGCACTGATGGAAAATTTAAAACCTCATGAATTACAGCCTGGCGGTAGTCAATAGTTTGGCCTCGAACAAAGGACCGGCCGCTCTGCTTGATTTTTGTGTTGGCATAGAATTCACGAACGAGAGCCAACGGTACCGACGGCGGTGTTACATAAACACCCTGCCATACCATCTGTCGGATCATGGCGCGCATATCCCCATCCTCCTTGGTGGGCTTTAAACCCCTTTCCTTCAACATGAATTTGGCCGCAATCCAATAGTACTCGATTTGGGCCTCGATACTGATGAATTTGGTTAAATCGATGTTGATGTCATCGTCCGAGCAACTGCGAGCCGGCGATGCAAAAACAAAAGTGGCCGATCATGAGCGTTTTTTGACCCATGAGAGTTGTCAGAAAAATTCCTTGCACAAACCCTAGATGATGACTTCGGAACAAAACCACCAAACTTATCTATGAAAACTGAATCCACTGACCTGAATTACCAAATCCGAACACCCCCAAACTTCAATCTGAATAGCTCTGAAATTTGTATATGCCCAAACCTTAACTTCAAAATAATGACTCTAAAATCCCTTTTCAACCCCGAACCTGTTTGTGGAACTGAATTGATATGGAGTATGGATAATGGCTATGAGATGGAAGGATTTAAAAGAGAGAAGGGAGTTTGAGAGGAGGCGTAAGTTATGAATATAAAGTAGGGCTTGAACAAGTTTGTAACAATTTAAAAATTGCCGATTGCTGAGTTCGGGCGCACCAGCTTAAGGCTTGCTGGTTGAGAGGCCGCGCGGCTGGAAAATATAGCTCTCTGGACTGGCAGTGGCGTGGGCGCGTAGGCTGATGCACTGTGAGGGACGCGGTAGCGCGGTGTTGAAAAACTGCCACAAAATTTTCTTTTTTATGCTATTCTGCAGCAACCTTGTGAAGGCAAAAGAAGTAATGATAAAGATTTTCATTACCTGCACATATAGCAATCAAAATAAAAAGTCTAACTTGATTCCATTATCAAAAATGCATGTGTAAGATATATATATACTGTCAATTCCTTAGCAATACTATGTATGTGAATCATTACTATGTGAATTCCCAAAAAATTTCTATAGGCTTATATGCAATATGCTAACATGTCAAATGTATGTTCAATGAGCTTTCAACAACAAAAATCTGTGCAATTATGCCTAATGTCCAAAAATATAGGCAATGATCGTTCAAATTCAATGAATATGTACAAAGAGCTTCAAACTCCCAAAAATATATGCAACTTGCCTAATGTTTAAAAATATAGGCAATGCGCATCCTAACACCACAATGTTCAAAAATGGTCATCAATTGTTAAATGCTTAAAATTAAACGGGGGAAGGGAAATGTAGAGATGAGTAACCAGAATTAAATATGAGAGAGAAATATAGAGAAATGTGATGCAAGAATTAAATATGAGGGACATATAGAGATGATGGGGTGCCTCCCATCAAGCGCTTGTTTACAGTCCATAAGCTTGACTTTGTCTGATTTGGTCAAGTGGTGGAGAGGATCGGGAAACCTTCTCTTGATTCACTTCGCCGCCATAGTAATGCTTTAGTCTTTTCCCATTCATCTTAAAGGGCTTGTCCAGGCACTGATCATAAGTTTTGACAGCGCTGTGTGGGAATACGATTTTCACCGTAAAGGGACCAGACCACCTTGATTTTAGCTTCCCCAAAAAGAGTCTGAGATGCAAATTATATAATAAAACTGCCTGCCCCGGCTCAAATACACTCTTCAAAATCCTTCGGTCATACCACCTCTTTACCTTCTCCTTATATAGCTTTGAGTTCTCATAAGCTTGCAATCTAAACTCGTCAAGCTCATTAAGCTGGAGAAGTCTTTTCTCCCCCGCAGCCTTTAAATAAAAATTAAGCTTCTTGATGGCCCAATAGGCCTTATGCTCAAGCTCCATGGGGAGGTGGCATGCCTTCCCATATACAAGTTAGTATGGGGACATTCCGAGTGGCGTTTTGTAAGCAGTCCTATAGGCCCACACCACATCGTCTAATTTTAGGGACTAATCTTTTCATGTGGGATTCACTATCTTTTCCAATATCCTCTTTACCTCACGATTAGATACCTCTGCCTGACCATTTGTCTGGGGGTGATAAGCAGTAATAATACGATGATTGACCACAATTTGTCCAGGAGTGCAAAAAATTGACGACTGCAAAAGTATGTACCCTCATCACTGATGATTGCTCGAGGTTTCCCAAAGCGTGTGAATATGCTTTTCTGAAGAAACCGTAAGACCACCCGAGCATCATTGGTTATTAAGGCTGCTACCTCTACCCATTTGGACACATAATCGACCGCAAGCAATATGTATAAATTTCCACAAGAATTGATAAAAGGCCCCATGAAATCAATTCCCCATACGTCGAAGATTTCAACCTCTAGGATCATATTTAGAGGCATCTCATTTCTCTTGGATATATTTCCCATGCGCTGACAATGGTCGCAGCTCTGGACAAAGTTATGCGCATCCTTAAACAATGTTGGCCAATATAAATTGGCCTGAAGCACTTTGGCAGCGGTCCTCTCACCCCCATAATAACCTCCATACACAGATGAGTGACAATCTCGTAGTATGCTCTCCATTTCGCTCCCGGGGATGCACCGTCTAATCATCATATCAGCGCACTGTCTAAACAAATACGGCTCATCCCAATTGTACCATCTCACATTGTGCGGAAACTTCTTCTTTTGTGCTCTATTGAAGTCAGGCAGTATTATGTTGCTCACTAAAAAGTTTGCAAAATCCGCTAACCAGGGCATCTCGCCTTGCACCATGAACAACTGCTCGTTCGGGAAGGACTCATTGATCAATACTTTGTCATTTCTGTCCATCCCCAGATTTTCCAATCGAGATAAGTGGTCAGCCACTTGGTTCTCGGTCCATTTTCTATCCTTAATTTCTAAATCGAATTCTTGAAGAAGAAGGATCCACCGTATGAGTTGAGGTTTAGCATCTTTTTTTAAAATTATGTATTTGATCGCAGCATGATCTGTGTATACAATTACCTTAGTGCCAATCAGATATGACCTGAATTTGTCAAAAGTATAGACCACTGCAAGAAGCTCCTTCTCAGTGGTAGTGTAGTTTAACTCGGCGTCGGTCAGGGTTTTACTTGCGTAATATATCACATAAAAGATCTTGTCCCTGAGCTATCCCAATACTACCCCCACTGCGAAGTCACTTACGTCACACATCAGTTTAAAGGGGAGAGACCAGTTTGGTGCTGTAATAATGGGAGCTGTAGTCAGTTTCTTTTTCAAGTGTTCAAAGGCTACCAGGCATTCCCTGTTGAAGTTGAACGGGACGTCCTTCTCGAGTAAACTACACAAAGGCTTAGTAATTTTCGAGAAGTCTTTAATGAAACGCCGGTAGAAGCCTGCATGACCCAGGAAACTACAAACTCCCTTTATAGATGATGGTGGCGGTAAGCTTTCTATGGTCTCCAGTTTAGCTCTATCCACCTCTAAACCTTTCTCAAAAACTTTATGGCCCAGAATAATACCCTCCTTTATCATAAAATGGTATTTCTCCTAGTTTAGAACAAGGTTCGTCTCAACGCATCTCCTCAGCACCAATACCAAATTCTCTAAACAGATGTCGAAGGAGTCGCCAAAGACAGAGAAATTGTCCATGAATACTTCTACGTTGTGTTCGACCATGTCTGAAAATATAGCCATCATGCATCTCTGGAATGTGGCTAGTGCATTGCAGAGCCCGAAAGACATCCTTTGAAAACCAAAAGTGCCATATGGGCACATAAAGGTGGTCTTTTCTTGGTCCTCGGGGGCTATGACAATTTGATTATACCCCGAGTAACCGTCCAGGAGGCAATAATAATCGTGGCCGGCTAGCCTATCCAGCATTTGATCAATAAACGAGAGAGGGAAATGATCTTTCCTTGTCGCTTTATTCAGTTTGCGGTAGTCCATGCAAACTCTCCAATGCGTCACTGTTCTGGTAGGAATAAGCTCGTTCTTTTCATTCATCACGACCGTTATGCCCCCCTTCTTCGGGACACACTGCACTGGGCTCACTCAGGAGCTATCTAATATCGGATAGATTATCCCCGCATCTAACCAATTAAGGATCTCCTTTTTGACAACTTCCTTTATGATCGGGTTCAATCTTCTTTGCTGCTCTATTGATGCCTTGCTTTCATCCTCTAAGAGTATTTTATGCATGCAATAAGAGGGGCTGATCCCCGTGATATCAGCTATGGTCCACCTAATAGCTGATTTAAACTCTCTAAGGACCCTCAGCAATTTACTCTCTTGGTCGGATGATAAGGCAGAAGCGATGATAACCGGCAATGAAGAAGATTCTCCCAGATAAGCATATCTTAAGTGATCCAGAAGAGGTTTCAAGTCAAGTGTGGGAGCCACCTCTAGAGAAGGCTTAAGTCGCTCTGATGACTCCCCCGTTTGTCCAAGTGGTTCGATGGGAATTTTAAACTTGCATATTTGAAGCACCGTATTCAAAATTTGGATGCACTCCACCACATCTGTCAATTCCATGTCAGAATCTCCCATAAGAGCACTCTCCAATGGATCCATACCTAACAAGTGTTCAGATTCTTCCTGCAGTATCTGATCGATAATATTAATTCTAAAACATTCTTCCTCATCCGTCGAAAACTTCATAGCCTTGAATACGTTGAATGTCACCTCTTGGTCTTGAACCCTCATAGTTAATTCTCCCTTTTGTACATCTATGAGTGTTCTCCCGGTGGCTAGAAATGGACTCCCCAGAATAATTGGAATGTTCTTATCTTCCTTAAAGTCCAGGATGATAAAGTCTGCAGGGAATATGAATTTGTCAACCTTCACCAATACGTCTTCAACAATGCCTCGGGGGTAAGTAATGGATCTATCAGCTAACTGCAAAGATATGCTCATCGGCTTAGGGGCAGACAAACCCAGCTGCGTGAACACCGATAATGGCATTAAATTAATGCTTGCCCCCAAGTCGCATGGACACTTGTTGAAGGACAACTCCCCAATGGAACAAGGAATTGTGAAGCTCCCTGGATCTTTCAGCTTTGGAGGTAGCTTTCTCTATAAGACTGCACTGCACTCCTCTGTCAAGGCGACTGTTTCATAGTCTTCTAGCCTCTTCTTCCTTGACAGTATTCCCTTCATGAACTTTGCGTAGCTCGGCATTTGTTCCAACGCCTCGGCAAAGGGAATATTGATTTACAGTTTCTTGAATACCTCTAAAAATTTGGCAAACTGCTTATCCAGTTTTTGCTTCTGAACCCTCTGTGGATAAGGTGCGGGAGGGTAGATTACTTATGGTGGCGCACGGATTTTCTCTGTAGATACCTCCTTATCTGCCTCAACTACTTTGCCCCCATAATTCCCATCTTCCAAAACTATCTCAAAATTTTCTTCACCTTGGCGCGCCCGCGCCATGTTTGGCTGTTCATGGGGCACGGCCGCGCCAGTTCCCAGATTTTCAAGCTACTTCCCAGACCTTAGTGAAATAGCCTGGCATTGTTCCTTGCCATCTTTTCTCCCCGAATTTGTTTCCATACTACTTGGAAGAGTGCCTTGCGGTCTGTTGTTGATCGAGTTGGCCATTTGGCCCATATGATTTTCCAAATTCTTGATTACCACCACTTGGCTCTTCATCATCAACTCAGTGGCAGCCATATGCTTCAGCATCATTTCTTCCATCTCTGACCTCTTTTGTTGCTGAGGTGCGGGCTCTGAGTGACATTGCTATTGGTGTGGTTGTTGATGAAATCTAGGTGGGTGTGATTGTCTTGGAGTATACTGATGTTGGGACTATTGTAGCTGAGACTTTGGTTGATATGGTTGATATTGGGAATGTTGGGCATTTTGGTATGGTTGTTGTGGTGGTTGAGGAGGTTGGTATTGAGTTTGTTGTGATATTTGAGGTTATTGGGCTGATTGAGTATTTTGATTGTTGCTCCAACTGAAATTCGGATGGTTTCGATTGTTGGGATGGTAGGAGTTTGGGAATTGATTATGCGGCTTCTAGTAGTTGCTGACAAACTGGACCGACTCAGTAGTGATGGCACACTGCTCAGTCGGGTGTGCTCTGGCACACAACTCACATATAAAAGAAACTTGTTGTACTCTATTCTCAGCCATTGAATCTATCTTCTTGTTTATTGACGCCATCTGTGCTGACAATGCTGTGATGGCATCAACATCCAATACTCCTGCCACTTTAGGTTGAACCATTCTTGCTGTTGGATTTTGGTACTCATTGGCCGCCATAGTTTCAATAAGATCATAGGTTGTTGGGTAGTCCTTAGCCCACAAGGCTCCTCCCGATGCGGCATCAATAATTGGCCTCGACTGCCACCCCAAACCATAATAGAAAGAATTAATCACCATCTAGTCAGGCATTCCATGGTGCGGGCATTTCCCGAGCATTTCTTTATAGCGTTCCCATGCTTCATACAATGATTTCCCTTGTAGCTGTGCAAACTGACTCAAAGCACTCCTCATGGAAGCAGTCTTAGCCATTGGGAAAAATTTGGTTAGAAATTTCTGGGCTAGGTCTTCACACGTGGTGATTGATCCTGACGGTAATGAGTGCAACCAACTCTTCGCCTTATCCCTCAAAGTGAATGGGAATAATCAAAGTTTCACAGCATCTTCCGTAATGTTATTTAACTTAAAGTTATCGCATATCTCTATGAAGCTCAGGCTATGCTCGTTTGGATCTTCTGAAGGATTACCCCAGAACTAGAGAGTGTTTTGTAACATCTGCAGGGTTGCAGGTTTGATTTCGAAAGAATTTGCAGCTATTGCTGGCCGCACTATACTGGATTGCAGATCTGTGATCTTGGGGATGGAATAGTCTTTTAAGGCCCTATTATCGGCCCTTTGTTCTTCAGCCATTTGCTCGGGTAGATCAAGTTGCTCTTACTGGTTAGTGTTTCTGATATTTGCTCTCCACGCTCTATAGTTAATGTTCTCTTGACAAGGCACCAACTCGGGATTGGAGGCTCGTGTGTGCATAAACTAACCACAAGTACCTGAAACACAAGTGAAAAATAAAATTAGAAATGAGATAAGAAGAGATTTGTTCAAGTCAGTCAAATCTAACAAAAACTGATGTCAATAGTATTAAACTAACACCGTATCCCCGGCAACGGTGCCAAAAACGTGATGTGCCGTTTCGGTGTTCACAAAAACGGGCACAAAACACGTTCAAGTATACACGGTCGACAAGTAATAAATTTGATAAGTCGAGATCGTTCCCACGGAGAAAGGAGTCAGGCTTAAACTATTATGCAACAGTCATATGGTTATTTTTGTCTGCTCAAACGTGTGTCAAAGTGTTTTTGTAATTAACTAGACTGGTTTTAAAATAAACTTAACTAATCAACAAGCAAGGGGTTCAAATTACAGAAATATGAGATCCTAACTTCATCTATCACATCGTCTAGGTTAACAACACCTCAAATCATGTATGAATTACACATAGGAATGCTTGCCGGGAGCACAAATGTGAGACAAGGCTATCTGTCAATAAACCCAATCCATATCATATAATATCCACAAAAGAGATACAAATCACATGAACATTGATAAAACCTAAATTGCTATATGTCTATGAAATTTACAAGCTAAACCGATTTAAGTGCAAGCTCCCTACCAATTACACATGGCAATACGGTATATTTCTATCTAAATTATGAATCACAAAACTCATCAAATGCAAGTTTCACAAACACATGATAGCATGGAAAAATATAAGTTTACACTTCCTCTTTCGATTCCATATAAACTATTACAGTAGATGTTGATCAAGCATCTAAACATAAAACACAACCATGCTAGGCAAACCATACATTCTCATCCATACACTTCAAAGAGGCATAAAACCCTAGACTAAGCAAATAGAATCCATTAGAATCCCATAATGGAAGTTAGTTCATCACTGAACCACCAACTATTATGGGATTTAAGCCAAGCATTGAACAACTATGAAAGTAGAGAAAAGAGAGATAGAAGTGCAAATCTTGTGGTTCCCCTTTTCAATAGAAGCTAGCAAGCTTGAGTTTAGACCACAAATAAACTCCAAGCTGAGCCTTAGAAATGAAACCTACTTAGAACTAAAAGAGGAAAAGAGTGAAGCTCTCCAACTCTCTAGCTCTCTACAAACCCTAGAAATGTAAGATAATACTTGAAAATAAAATTGAAGTCTGAGTTATGGTAAAAGACGCTCGTCCCTTGCAAACATAAGCCTTAATTAGATTACATTCAGCAGAGAAAACAAAGTAAAAGTCAACATTTGGGACCGACGCGGCTGCCCGGGCTGAAGCCTTAAACATGGCGCGGGTGCGCGCGTCCTCAAGTAGAGTCTCTAGCTTTGCTAGGCAGCGCGAGCACGTGGCGGCCCTTTAATTTTTTGAAGCGGCCGCGTGAGCCAGTTTCTTCAGCTGATGTAATTTGGCTTTCTTGTTTCCTTCTTCATTGCTTCTTTTTCCTTCACCTTGCTTGCCTTGAGGTCAAATGCACATATCCTCACCTCAAGACATCTTCATACCAAGCAATCCTCATGCCATCCCATATTTGATTCCTCTATCCAGTTCCTTGCCAAATCATGCCAAACCATGCCATTTTTGTGCCATTTCATGCCAAAAGAGTTTCCTGTCTAAAATGTATAACACAAAGATAAAATACGTTAAAAGACAATACAGTGCTTGAGTTTAAGCCATAATCATAGCAAGTTGGCGTCCAATAATTAGGTAAAAAACCTACTTATCAAGCACCTCAATGTTGTTCCATCAAATCCAGAGCAAGTCTCGAAATGAAGAGACATCAAAACATCAAGACGACCAATCACAAGGATGAAATGGCAATAGGATGCAATTTGTCAGCAACTCATCACAACTAATGTGCGAGAAGACCTGATCTCCTTTAACATATAGAAGCACATGGGCTACCATCGTGGCAAAGCCTATCTCATGCCCAACGATCGATTCCTTGAGCAAAAGGTCACTTATTAAACCTCACAGATCAAGCCAAATCTGGTTAAAGCCATCACACCACCAACTAAGCGGAACTCTTAGGTCCAATTCATTAGAGTCTGAAGGCGTCTCGACATCAAAGTTAAAACAACAACACAGCGATATATCAAGCCTAAACATCCGCAAGGACCTTCGAAGAGCTGACACCCTCAATATGAAACCTTCATCAAACTAGAAGAAAGGTCATCAAAGCCAATTGCTCCTACAAATCAAAAACAATGACTGGGGCATCCAAGCATTAAATCCAAAATCCACTACCAGTCACTATGGGGGTCATGCGATTAAAGACTCTTGCGATTTTGGCATCTTATCAGCCCACAGGTCAAACATACCATAAAGCAATCACCCCATATGACAAGCAAGACTGAGCAAGTTCAGAATCAACGACAACCCGATATGGGTACCCTTACAACAAGACTGGGGCAATTTTAGAAATCGCGATAATTCAACACTGGGGTATTTATCAACCATCCAATGAAAATGCACCCGTTGGCACCATCAGCATGGTCCATCATCATCCAAGCTTCCATCATTAGCAATTCGGTATGATCAATCTGTCAGTTCCAATCATAATTTTCATAGAATACTGCGACCCACTGATAAGGTACGACTCTTTCATCTCTTTATATGCTTTCAATTTTCCAGTTACATGCATTGGCAATGGTATACGTGTTAAGTATAGATAAATCTTGCATTAGAATCTTGGAAAAAGGTTTTAAAAAGGAAAAAAAGATTTTTGCATAACTTGTTATGAATTGAAATAATTCTGATAAGCGTCCATGGCGCAAGAATCATGGAAACTATTAGAGAATTAAGACTATTCAACCTTTTGATTAGGTACGACGTCCTAGTTCAAAGCACTTTTTAGAGAAAACTTGACCTCATATGCATGTCTGCACTTTGCGATTGACCTGACTCTTAGTTGTGGGGTATGAAACTATGACGACAAGGATGACAATTAGTAGCCATCCTAATGTCTCGAATCATGGACTGGGTTATTCGAGTTATTAAGCCTGAGGGGTGTCTTTACACCTGGTGCCCTAAAGCCATCTGGTTTAGGAGCCACCAGCCCAACGCTTGTTACATGGGTAAATCAGTGCCTAAGAAAATGAGCATTATAAGAAATCAAAACCTAAGCAGATTCGAAGTGTGGCCTAGGTTACCCGAGTAATTAAGCCCGAGGGGTGTCTACACCTGGTGCCCTAAAGCTGTCCGGCTTGGGAGTCATCGGCGCAACACTCGCTACATGGGTAATTTAGAGCCTAAGAAAATGAATCTTGTGTAAGCTCAGGCGAGGATCAAAAAGAGTATAACGCCTGACTTGTCTCGAAGTGTGGCCTTTGTTACTCGAGCCCCTAAGGGGTGTCTTAACACCTAGTACCCTAAAGCCATATGGTTTAGGAGTTATTGGTCCAAAACTCGTTACATGGGTAACCCTGAATAGCCTAAGAAAATGAGACAAAGTTAATCGAGGAAATTAAAAAATTTTGCAAGAAAATGAGATCATCTAGAGTCATAGAAGAGAAACCCCTGCTAAGGGTTGCGTCACACATAGTGCGCATGTCATACGATGTTGATCTTGTGAAGAGCAGTGTCTAGAGCGAAGATGAGGTGTCTCTGATGAAGGGAGATAAGTCTTTTGAATCTAATCCTACCCATGAAAATGACCATGGACGCTTAAAAGTTTTATTGCAATTTTATAGCTTGTCAAGCAAAAATTTTGATTTCCTTAGGAAAAATTCATTTTCATGCTCAATTTCAAGATCTTTAGCGATATGATAAGAGCTCGGTGAATACAATCATTCAATTTCATAAAATTTAACTTCAAATGCCTCATCCACAAGGTCATACTAACCCCGACAACCCGAGCCATCAAGCTTTCGGCACATATTGTTATTCGGCTGAATGTGCAGGATATTGCTCACCATGGACATGGTCAACAAAGCGAGTTTCTTCTGTAAACCCCAGTAATAACCTACAAAAGGGCTGGGGCATTGCTGATTCCAAGAAATGGAAAGGATCTATGGCGGGACCAAGTTCCTCATCAAAAGAAAATGGAAAGTTTCTAAAAGAAATCAAGGCCACATCAGCTGTCCCTCCACAAAAAGGGAAAATCCTCAACAGAGTCCTTAAATCGGGAAGAACAGATGCTCAATGACAAAAGACCTGGAAAATGAAATCTGCATCATCAAACATGTCAACTTGTGCCAAGTCCTCGTTAGTCGAGGCTTCTACACTGAAGATCAAATATAAGCAATAAAAGAACGGGCTACATCCTCCAAAACGTCAGCATCACCTGGGTCATCAGCCAAGGCAACAGTTAACCCAGCAGGGTCAAAAATAGAGAGCTTGCCCCTTTTCACCCTCAAGGATCAACCGTTGGCACAACCCCAGCGAAGCATCAGGAATGGTCCAATGGCAGAAATAGTATATCAATTCATCCCCACAGAGGACAGATGATGGAATCTATTATACAAATACTTAGAAGGGGCGTTCAGAAGGATCCGATGATGTAGACCGTGGAATGCTACTTCAGCGAAGATATCAGGATATCTCCTAATAAAGCCATCAGTGTTTGGACCACTAGAGGGACCAGCACCAAATCCAGATCCAAAAAATAACTGCCCCTGCGAGATCATCATCAGAGACGGCATATGAAACAGGAACATCTAAATCTGCTCTGGGAATGACAAAAGGAGCCATACGGGAGTTAGAGCTGATAAGCCTATCAAAATCTATGCTTGAAAAGAAACTCCAAATCACCCCAAAAAGGGTGAGGTATGGTGCTACGAAAATTCAATTAAGCATATGCATCAACCTAGGACAAGTTAAGATCATCATATCAGTCTGGTCTGCACATGTGCAACAAGCGCTACAGCAGTGCACATCTCCATTAAAAAGTTAGGCATGCCTACCCAGTAGAGTTAAATATGCATACACATTAAACACACAAACTCGATGAAAAAGTCTGTTACCGCTCGAGTAGGCATCGGGACAATCCAATGATCAACCATTGTCCCTACCATCAGGGTAAGCACTATTGCAAATTACCGGTGTAAGTTATCATCAGGATAGGCATTGGGAGCACCCACTGAGGTAACTCGGCAAAAGAGATATATCCCATCAGAGGAGCCTTCAGAAATATACAACGGCATCAGCCAA
This sequence comes from Panax stipuleanatus, assembly GCA_020205555.1. Taxonomy (NCBI): domain Eukaryota; kingdom Viridiplantae; phylum Streptophyta; class Magnoliopsida; order Apiales; family Araliaceae; genus Panax; species Panax stipuleanatus. Next base: position 72,831,903 of record CM035117.1, read on the forward strand.
GAGAGAATCTGCCCCCTGATAGTATAGATAGACTGGGGAAACCGAATTTTCAGATATTATTAAATAAGAATTTAATAAATAAAATTCTTAAACCATGAGGTGGGTTCGAATAAGAGTATATATATGAGATATGAGGTATGTGATATTATATTACATAGGGTAATATGGACTATGTAATATGTGTTTTGTGATTTATAAATATACTATTAATGTATATTTGTTATTTAGCGTAGAGACGATTCAGTGGAGATAAAGGAAGTGGATAAATTCCTATCGATATTAAATAATTTTTATAGAATTATTTTATCATAGTAAGTTGGTGATATTAAATATCCTTAATGTATAATCACCATATTCTTGTGTATGTGTATTAATAACTAGTATGTTTATAATATAGGTTATTAATAGCACTTAAGCTATCCGTAAATAGGTTTGGATAGTGAAGCATGAGTTAGTTAAGGAATTAACTAATAAGAATAAATATTAGTTAATTTAAGTTGGGAGTTATATTATGGAATAATATAATGAGAGTATTGAACCTTAATTAACTATGATGATATAGTACAATGTTTAATTTACTTAAGTAAAGGAGTGAATTAATATGTGTGTTGAATATGTAATTATAGTTGGTACTTTTATATATATTACTTAGAATAGTAATATGTGAGAAAGTCTAATGTACGAATAACGTTAAATATATATATATATATATATATATATATATATATATATATATATATATATATATATATATATACGTTATTAAAGGGAGATGGAAATCATTATATCTTTAAATGAATATTTGAAGAAATTATTTTGGGAATAATTTATAGAAAAGAAAGAGAACTAATTATTATATATTTCTAATAAAGGGTATTAAAATAATTTGTAATATTGAATTATTTTAATAAAAGGAGGAAATGTTATTTTTGAATAATAATATTATCTTATATGTTTTTGTATGAGGTGTGATTGGTTAATATAGTAAATATATTAAAACGTATTTGCTATATGTAATTAAATTGATGGAAACAATTTATTATAATAGAAAATAAACTTATTATCTATTTTCTATATATAATATATGTACATGTGTCGTACATATAGTTATTTGATATTATATTAAGAATAATATCATGAGACAATAAGTAAATTATTTTTTAATAACGAATGTGCTTATTTGGAGAAAACATAATGATTTATGATATGGCTAAATACATAATTTTAAATGTATTTTCAAGGGAGTTTAATTAATGAAAGGAAACTAAGTTATTTTTAATATATTAAATAACTTAAGTTATTATTTGATCGTGAATATTATTATTTGAATAGAGTATATATTATAAGCATAAAGGTTATACTTATTATAAATATAATTAATTGACGTAGTTTAGCATTTTAATAGCTTGAGTTATTATATTACCGTAAAGGTTATATAGAATATTGGCGTATTTCCATTCACGATATATTTATATATGTGAACCTAGTGACTTAATAGTTCTAATTAAATTGAGCATGTTATAAGTAGTAAGTGATGGGAGTAATAATAAGCTTGAGATTAAGCTTGTGAGAAATGCCTTGTGTGGCACGATAATAGATTCGATAATGAATCGATTAATTCAAGGATGAAAGAATTATTAATTAAACAATTAATCTATATTAATTGTTATTATAATAATATGTTGAATTATTATTATTGTGAGTGATAACATGATAATAAGTATATTTGTTATAAATATAATAAGATAATTAACTATATAAATGTTAATTAATTGTTATGGAAATTATAATTTCATTGATTAAATGAGAAATAGATTAATTAATATTATTATTAATTAATTGATAAGATAAGTAATTTATTAAATTCTATGTGCAACCATGCGATATTAAAAGTATAACGTATGATAGTTAACTATATGTTATGCGAAATATATAGTGCAATATGACTATGTTATTTATGAATATAAACTATATAGTAAAGTTTATTGAGTTGTAAGAGATACATGTAATGTGGGTGTGACAATGTGTATACAATAAATAAATATATCATGGATATATTGTAAACAATTATTGAATTAATGAAATTTAATAATAAAAGAGACAATACACTATGATGGTACCCGAAAGAATTATATCCGGTGGGATGAACTATACAAGGATTTTACATGTGTGAGTTAAAATTTACTACATGATAGTATTATTGGGACTACATTGTGACACATTAATTTATAACTTAAGTTATATGAAATGAATGTGTACAACTTAAATGTATATGTAATGTATATATATAAACCAAGTGTTGTATTACATTTGCAAGTTGATTTTTGCTGAGATTTAGAAGCATTGTCCCATAATGAATGCCCAACTTCTCCTTCACGTGAATGACTAGGAGCTATGCCTATTTCTCTCAAACTCAGCAATTGTAGCTAATGATGATATGGGGAGTGGGTTTCATAATGGATTCCACCAACTCCTCACCAACTTTTTATTAACCACCATGTTCTTGATTCTTCCTTTGGTTTGAATTGGTATGTAAAGACATGGACTAGGTAATGAATTGCCTATAAGAGTAAGCTCTTCTCCTTTCATTTTCTTTTGCTGAGAATTTCCCTTAAGTGAAGAATTGATATCAAGTATTTTGAGAGAGAGATATCAGTGAGGGAGAAACTAGTTATAGCAGCCAAAAACCAATTGCAGAGGTATAATTCCTATATTTCTCATTCATATTGGCAAGTCCTTGATTATGTAATTTAGATGTTAATTTAATTGTGGAATATGTTTATCAAGTATTATGTAAGCTTACAAGCATGTTAGAACTGTTTGATTGCAGTTAAGAATCGAATTTGCTGTGAAAATTGTGAGTTGGGTTGCAGTCTGCCGAGCAGAAAGCTACTCTGTTTCTAGTCGGCCACCTGCGCAGCTGCGCTCATTTTGTACTGGCCAATGGCGCAGCTGCTCCGGTACCAGACTTGAGTTGGGCAAGGCCCTGCGCAGCTGCGCCGGTCCCTGATCCCAGTTTATGCAGATTTTGTTCCTGCTTAATGTCTGCTAAGTGATAGATATTGAAAGGAATTAGGACAAGCATGCTGGTATGAATAATACATATATATGGACTTGTTAAACTAGGATGTGCATATTATATTCGGATCGCTTACGTGAACGATGAAGTTATAGTTTTGAAAATAAACTTAAGGTTTTATAAACGAATTTTGGCGTATATAAGTCATGTTTATATTCTGACTTTGAAGACACATTAGTATGGTTTAAGAATGCATGAAAGGCATGTTGATTTGCATACATATGTTTCATAGTATAACATAAGCATGCCGGACCTCGTTAGTAAACATTTTCGATGAGAATGTAAGTTTTGAAGGTGGATCTTGACATGTAAATACCATGTACGCATTCTGATTTTTGTGAGCATGTTTAGATGACTTATAAATGCATATCGAACATGTCAACCTATATATATATAGCATGAACATGTTAGGTTTTGTTAGTGAGCTTCACTAATGAAAATGCGAGCTTTGAACGTGGACGTTAACATGTTACCTTAAGATTTGAATTATAATATTTGTAAACAAGTTTGATAGTACTCGTAGACTCGATCATGTATCCTACATGTATATATACCATGATTAGGTGTTGTGATTCAAATGAAGCATAAACGAAGCATGTTTCCAAAACAAAACGGTGTTAGTTGCATGAATGTGATATAATTATTTATGAGTATGCCTAATACAAAGTATATGAATACCCCATGTGTTTAAAAAGTGAGCATGTTAGACTTTATGACTTTATAGCCTTGAATGGACTTAAGTTTTTTTTACGGGTATTAAATTATAACCTATATCATGTAAATTGAACGTGAAAAGGTTAAACGAGCATGAAGGTATCCTTTAATGTGTATACATGCTATGTAGAACCATATGCTAATACTTGAATCTGATTTCGACGATTAATAGAGTATATTTGCTTTGATATGGTCTTATGTGTTAGTAATGATATATGAGAATGATTAACTCAAAAGATGGATTACACTAGCTATATGTAAAGAGATTAGTGGTAGACAGGCATGTGTATGTAGAGAATGGTAGTAAGTACGTATGGTTAAAGTATACTTATACGTACATAGTTATTATAAGAATACGATAAGAAAGTAAGACGAAGGTTCTAAGAACCAAGTTAGATAACAATGTAATACTAATTATTATATTGAGAATATATGGAAGTGAATAACTGATAAGTGTGATCTCTATGATTAATATAACTGTGTAGGATTACACGAAGTGCAGATATTCTTAAGCAGTTAAGTCGTAGTTGTTAAACTACGAATCAGGCAAGTCTTTCAGTTCCTATTTGATATATGAATTCAATAACTGCTAGTTGAATTATATTATGCTGTGATAATGTGAACTTATATATGAACTGTATATGAGATATAAATGAGATTGAAAGTTGATCTTTGATGATATACTTGTTATGTGAAAAGTAACATGCGTAGTAAATATAAACTGTTTATAAATGCATGAACTGAGTATGATGTTATATGCTATGTGATGCATGAGGACTGTTAGAATTGCTGAGCTGTCGAGCTCACTCTTGCAAATAACCACTTTTGCAGGTTAAGGATTCACGGTAAAGATTTCGTGCTTCTTGATTGATAAAGATAGATAGTATCGCATTGAAGAATATTACTTAGATTATTGTCTGGACCATATTTAGATTCTAGATGATGTACTCGATAGTTGCTTACACTGTTTAATACTTGTTGTATTGTAAGAATGTATTAATTAATACATAGAGGATATTGAGTTGAGTTGTAAATTTTTATACGATAACTCAGATAAGAAGGAATCATATTATATAGTTGATTCAAGATTTGAAATTGGCATCAAAGTTATGGAATCAATAAAAAGATTTTTATTCAAAGGATATTGAAAAGTTTAAATTATTCCGTATTTTAGTAATATCGAATATGATGTAAAGACGAGATCTTGGATATGAATAGAATTTATATTCTAAATTATAATAAACAAAGTTGTATTCTTTTACTAATGATTAAAAGATGTAATAGTTTGACGATATTAGTATCGTGACTGCACCGAATTCGAGGTTTCGAAGGAACGTGGAGTTGGGGGCGTCACAGGCATGCCTACCCAGTAGAGTTAAATATGCATACACATTAAACACACAAACTCGATGAAAAAGTCTGTTACCGCTCGAGTAGGCATCGGGACAGTCCAATGATCAACCATTGTCCCTACCATCAGGGTAAGCACTATTGCAAATTACCGGTGTAAGTTATCATCAGGATAGGCATTGGGAGCACCCACTGAGGCAACTCGGCAAAAGAGATATATCCCCATCAGAGGAGCCTTCAGAAATATACAACGACATCAGCCAAGAGAGAATCTGCCCCCTAATAGTATAGATAGACTGGGGAAACCATTCATCTTAAAACCAAGATAACAACAAAGGCTATCATAAAGAACGTCATTCCCAGCAGAAATATGGGAAACATGTCAGTTCATCTTCATCAAACAAAGCATCGACAACACCGATGGAAATTAAATCGTTCAAGCCAACACCAGTATAGACATCAGCAACATTGATGAAAGTCCACTGTTGAGATCAGCCCCAACACAGGTACCGATAAAGGTAAGTGATATACGATGCGATATGCGATTTGTGATGCGATCTGCGATGCGATATGCGATGCAATTGCGATGCGATTTGTGATGCAATATACAAAGTGCGAAATGCAATTTGTGAAACTATGTTAGCATTCATTACATTGCAATTTGTATCATTATTATCTAGTCATATTTCAAGTGTCTAGCAATCTTTATCCTGTTCATTCCAATGCATTACATAAATATGATAAAGAGGGGCATCTATAGACACTCAAAATTTTGTGTCCCTGTTGCTAACACTGCAGGATGGCAAGGCCGTCTCTTCAAGTCAAATCCGGTCACCAATATCGGTCCTTCAACTGAAATCGATCCCCAATATCGGTCAACTTAAATCCGATCCCCAATTACGGTCAACTCAAATCCGATCCCCAATATTGGTCAACTTAAATCCGTCCCCCAATATTAGTCAAGCAACCCAAATCTGGTCTCAATATTGGTTAACCAATTCAACCCCGGCAGCAACCTGAAAAGTCAAGGTCAGCCCCGGCAGCAACCCAGGAGGTATAGGTCAGCCCTAGCATCAACCAGGGAAGTCAGGTCGACTTCAGCCATAAACCTAAAGCATTACAACAACTCTAGAAGAAAACCTGGAACAACCACGTCAGCTACAGAGGCAACACTGGGGACAAACAGACTCGAAAGGGATCCAAGTCTTGGAAACAGCTCCCGGAAGTCAACCAGAGGCCATGCGGACAATAGAGGCAACCCCGGGAGAGGAAAAACGATCATTTTACCAACTCACAGCCGATTCGATCAAACTCAAGCAGAATCGATGCCGCTAAAGTCAGAATGAACCACAACAATGATCCCGAGCGCAAACAGCGCAAGACGGCTCAACGGACAAACTACGGAGAAATAAAGACCGATCCATGAACCCGTGTTTTGGGCTTAAAAAGGGTTAAATCCTATGTCAATGCAACACTCTCAGCGAGGGCTTTCCAAAAAGATATATCATGCCTCAAACGGACGCTCCGATCAAAAGTTATAAAGTTTCGAACCTGACATTGTATTGTTCGGCGTGCACACACTTCTAGACGACGAAGTCGGGCATGTGGACCCCAGCTTGGGGAGCCGTACCTCTACCTGCGATAGTAGTAGGTAGAGTGGAGGCTCCCTAGCCTATAAATAATTGTTCACCCCCCTCATATTTCATAATTCTGAAACGCAGCGAAGCTCTGCCAGTTCTATTTCTCGACTTTTACACCTCTTCCAAACCCAAATATTTCTACTCTAACACGTAGATATACCCATATATTACCACATATTAGAAAATAACTGGTAGATTTGGACGTATAGAGCCTACGATTTGGCAAAAAACCCATATAGCAGTCCACTGTAAGTATTTTGACGATCATAAAGTGAATACTACTTCTTCGTACTTTTATACACTTGCACGTTAAGTTTCGTTTTCTAAAAATGCCCGAAACTTAGTTCTGTGACCGTTTTCGTCAAAATATGGTACATTTTTGTACATAAACTAATTTTCTTGCATTTTTACAACTCGAATTAACGATTCGTCAGCTCCAGCAGCTTCAATGCACTAGCACACACGTTCTGACAACTTCGTCGGACTAGGTTATCTTCCAAGTCCAGGTTTGGCCCTTTTTTGTATATATTTAACTGTTTATGTACTAACATTTCAATTTTGTCAAGATCGGATGTCAAATTCGAGGTAGTTTACCGATTTTATATATATTTACGCATATATAAGCGATTTTCACCATCACTGGCTCTCGTACCAGTCCTACTTGACTATATTTTTGTCAATATATATATATATATATATATATATATATATTTCAATTTTATCCGGGCACAGGCGTGAAAACCCATCGCCCTTTTTACTATTTTTGCACTCTTCGCCATACTGGGTGCTCTCCCCAGTCATTGGTTGACTACTTTTCTGTAAATTTATATTTCTGTCAATATATATTTATTTATATATTTTCATTCTAGCCTGGACTATTTCGTGGTCTTTTTATTGCTTTTGTACTCTTCACCATTACTGGGTTATCTTCCCAGTCCCTGGTTGACTACTTTTCTGTACATTTACATTCCAGTTCGGCCTGGATCATTATGTGGCCTTTTTACTGCTTTCATATATATATTTATGCATATGTAAGAAGCCTTCACCACCACTTGTCCTTTCCCAGTCTTGGCTGACTACATTTCTGTCAATATATATATATATATATATATATATATATATATATTTCAATTCTAGTCTGGGCACCGACGTGAAAACCCATCGCCCTTTACAGCTTTTATATATAACTATATATATATATTGCTTTACTCTCATTTTATTCAATTGTTGCTTTAAATATTCATTTTATATGAATTGGCACTGACACGTCTGCGGGCGGACTAGATTTATTCAAATCTTTCCAATTCTAGTTTTCAAACAGTTCAAAACCTCTAGACTGAACCGGGAAGCTAGAATGGCTGAGATTTCCTTAAATCTGGCTTTCTTTCTAGTTTTAGCTTCTAAAGCAACCTCGCGTACCTTAGATTGCTATCTAGTGGGAACGAGACGCTTCAGCCGTGCGGACTAGGATTTGCTGAATGAATCCTCGATTCTGGCAATTTTGGGATATCTATATATTTTTGTACAAATTTGAACTGTGCAGGTTTTGGCTATTCACATGTGAGCCTAGGAATCGTGGGATTCATGATCAAATTGATCAGAATCTGATTCCCACGATAGACAAACTCCGATTTACAAATGTACCCTCCCAGTTTTTCTGTAGAAATGTACATGTAAACAGACCTTAAAACGGTTATCCGGTTTTAAGGTTTCAATATAATGAAAAAAAATATTAATTGTCGTGTCAGCGTCCCTCTGATGGTTTTCATACCCATGAGGAGACCGACACATGTATATTTTTGTGGTCGAGGATGCTTTGCAGCCCGAAAAATCACCATTCACATGCAGCCTTAAGGCTATAAAGGTAAAAATTGGAAGTATCAACAGGCTTCAATTCCTATGGCAGCGTAAGGGTTTGGTAAACCAGCTTTCAAAACATCATTTTCAAATCAATTAAAAGAAAAGCGTTTCAAGAAAATCAAATTAAATTCTTTTGCAAATCAAATCAAAGACTGATTTTCAAATCAAATCAAACCCTTCGTATATAGGTTCAACAAAGCAAAGCACTACTTTCAATTAATCAAATTAATAGGCCCAATTTTCAAACAGAATTCACTCACGCATTCCAGTTTTAAAGGGAAATATTGAAAGGATGCGGTACCGTGTTTACACGGGAGTCGTGGGGTGCCTAACACCTTCCCCACACTTAACCAAGCCCCCGAGCTCAAAACTTTGTTTTCAAAGATCAAGTTTCGACAGTGTCCAGCAATTGGGCCTCTTTCAAACAAAACTTGATTGAGTTGGTACAACAATTTCAAATCTACCAACTGGCGACTCTATAAAACGTTTAAATTATTGACATGATACATGTTGCCCTTTCTCCAAAAAACCCTTTAAAACCTTTTTTCTAAATAAAAAGAGTGAGGGTAGAGAGAACTTAGGAAAAGAGATTAAAAGATCCGGGTTATGACCCAATCCGAGGATTTTTAAAACCAACGTTGACAATCTTCCTTAATAGTTTGGCTTACTAGATCTTCTCCTTCTTAGCCTCTTCCCAACCCATGGCCTCCCCTTCCATTCCCTCTCAAACTCTAAAGTTTTTCTTTAAGGTTTTGAGTGAAAATTATGGGGAAACCTATGGTTTCTTCTCTTCTCTTCTTCCTCTTATTCTCTAATGGTTTCCATGGCTGCTGTAAGACCCCAACTTTTATGAATAAAGATTTAATTTTCTTTATATATTATTTCGAAATAGTAAGGTGTTGATTTGATAAATATGAAAGTTATGGGTGAAATGTGTAAATATTTTAAAATGAGCAAGTGGTTATAAAATATTTTGGTTGTCGGGGAATATTCGTTTGGTCGTGAAATATTCTTGTTGTCGGGGAATATTCATACGACGGCGCAGCTATTTGTGGGCCCCACAACGGAATAACTGTCGGATATAGAAAGCGACAGAAATAACTTTTTTATAAATAACGGCGTAGTTGTTACCGTTAGTACTGTTGAAATACCCGGTGGTTAAAATATAGTGATATGCGGTGTTGCACAATAGCACACGGTATTGCACAGTATTTCGAATTATTGAGTCTTACGTGAGAAGGCACTTACTCAATTATTGTTACAGTAATTACTGTTCAATATTTTATATTATTGACTCAATAATTGCTACGTTGATATTTTATATTATTGACTCAATAATTGTTACATTGATATTTTATTGACTCAATAATTGCTACGTTGCTATTTTATATGATTGATTCAATAATGGCTACAGTTGATATTTTGTATTATTGATTCAATAATTGTCATTGCACAGTATTTCACATTATCAACTCAATAATTCATATCATTTGAATAATATTATTAGATAGCATTATTGACAATGTCTAAGGAAGTTCTGTCTAGGAGGGGTTATTTAATTGCGCGCCAGTAAGGAGAAGTCCTTATCGGAAGGCCCCCTCTTTCTTGGGAACGACCTGGTTGTCAATATTGTAGTTCTGTAATATTATTTGTGAATAATTAATTATTGATTTATATGATAAGGAAATATTTATTTTGTGGATATAAAAGAAGGAATTAGCGCTGATGTGTTTTTATCAGTATTTTAGTGTGAAAAATCATCCGTTTGTGGATTTCGGATAATTTATGTTTGGAATTTGAAAAACCTTCCTTCTACAAAGTTGTAGAGAATTAAATTTCCTATATAAGAACATAGAATTTGTATTTTTCTGATAAAGGGGCTATTTATTATGAATTATTGAAGTTTCAAAAAATAAATATTTTTTTAATGGGTGGGCCTCACTTTTGTTGAAAATCTGATTTTTGGGAGCAGACGGCAGCTGGAGATTTTTTTAAAAAAATAATATTATTTTATTAATTTAGTCTCCTTTGGCATCATAAGTTTTTCCTATAAATAGGGTGCTTAGGTTAGAATTGAAAATCACACCAGAATCAAAAGTTTTCTCTCTCTATAATATCGAGCGTATTTTTGTGAGTATTTCAATACTTTGAGTATTAGTATTCAGTGCAAGTTTCCTTCGGTATTATATCCGATATTCCAGTCAGAGGTACTATTCTTTTGAGGAAATGAGAATGTCAGTGGTTACCCAACCAGTAATCGTCGGACAGTGACGCCACAAGGGTTATCACGGGTAACGTTATCCCCATCTGAAGCTAACGTAATCAAATCAGTGATAACCCTACCCCCTCGAAGGTATCTAACATTCATCGCATATCATGCCATGCATTGCCTCCCCTTTGCCTATGCATTTCCCGTGTCTACTAATCTTTATCCTGTCCATTTCACTGCATTGCATGAACATGATAAAGAGGGGCATCTGTAGACACTCGAAATTTTCTTTCCCTATTACTAACACTGTAGGAGGGCAAAAATACCATCAGTTCAACCCCGGTCTCAATACCGGGCCATCAACTCAACCCCGGTCTCAATACCGAGTCATCAAATCAACCCCGGTCTCAATACCAAGTCATCAAATCAACCCTTGTCTCAATACTAGGTCATCAATTCAACCCCAGTCTCAACCCAGGAAGTACAGGTCAACCCTGGTCTCAATCCGGGAAGTATAGATCAGCCCCGATCTCAACCCGAAAAGTACAGGTCAGCCCCGGTCTCAACCCAGGAGGTACAGGTCAGCCCCGGTCTCAACCAAGGAGGTACAGGTCAGCCCCGGTCTCAACCCGGGAGGTACAGAGTGATGGTCCGAGTTAGAGCAGTAGTAGTCTTCACTATTTCTGATAAATAGTGTGATAATAATTGTAATGAGGACTTAGTTTGAATATTAATATTTTCTACATATTTGTATTGACACTCACAGTTGTGTGGTCGTATTTTGCACGACCGTATGATATAAAATTTGTATTTGAATTCTGTACCATGTATTTGGCGACTCAAAATGGGTTGGCTGGACCTATTCTGGGGGCACCACAGCTGCCACTTTCTCTCTCTTCCCCTCTTGGTGGACGGATGAGTGTGTGAGAGAAAGAGAGAATGATTTTCTTTCTTTTCTTTCTCTTTCTTTCTTTTTCTTTCTTTCTTTCCTTTTCTTTGTTATGTTAGTATAGAAAATTAAGACCAAGGAAAAAGTAGTCTTTAACCATCACTATGAATGGGTAAAATGGTCTTTAAGTCATCTTAAAGAAATTTCCTAAAAATTTTCTCATAGGACATATTGGTCATAATCAATTTTCTTTAAGGACAAAATTATCATTTTACTACAATTAGGAAATTTTATAGAAATTTCCTTCAAGGATGCCATGGTCATTAACGAATTTCTCTTGGGGCAAAATTGTCATTCCCCTATTACTAGGAAACTTTCTAGAAATTTCCTTCCTAGGACACAAAAGTTATTAATAATTTTTTTTAGGGCAAAATAGTCTTTTGCCACTTTAAGAAAATTTCCTAGGAAATTTCTTAACAATCATCACCCATCATTACTAATGGGGCCGACCCTTGTATACCAACACTTTCTACATTTAAGTTAGGTATGGATAGTTCCTAACCATAGTTATTCTGCTAGCACATATCCCATTATTTTGGGTTACTAAATAAATCCTCATTGGGCTAAGATTGGGCCAGGCCTTTAAATCTTTTTGGGCTTCCTAACTAATTATTTGGGCTATGTAAACTAACATGGCCTAATGCCTTACTTTTTATCTTTCTCTAATCATTTAGTTAGGGTTTTTATTTACTCAATTGTAATTTAAATCCTTACTCATGTACTTTTAATTTCTTAACCCAATTAGACTTGCTTTAATTAGGTTATAAAATTAATTAGTTGAGATGTATAAAATAAATCTCTTAAGGTTAATATATATTTTAAATTCTATTATTCTCCCATACCATAACACTTAAGTTATTCAATTTTTTCATTCCTAATATATAATTAGGTTACATTAGTTTCTTTTATTTGATTATATAATAAACAAATATAACCATCACATAATATTCATACCAATAAATTTATAACTTTGAGACATGTCCCACAAATCTCATACTGTATTTATCCTTATCATTCCTCTTTCTAAAATATATATAGCACATTACTAAGTATATATATATGTCTATATATATACTCATCTACTTTTAAACTCATTGCATCCCTTCATGTAAAATTTTATCTCCTTCATAAAATTTTCACATGTATCATTATAAAATTTCTTACACTATTCAGTTCGTATCACATTTATAGGTATTGTAATACCTCATCCTTGACTTTATTTCAAATACATATAACTCCATTTCTAGGGTTTTAAAATTTTGTAACCCATATTTTCTCTATTCTCTTTTAAATAGTAAACAATATAGGTTTTACTTAAAAATTCTAAGTAAATCCTCAAACTCCCATCTAGGTTTTATTCTTTAACCTTTATTTTAATCATTTAAAATATTATAAATTTTTCTGTTGTCATATTCTTCCCTCTTTTAAGGATTCCGTCCCCGGAATCACTATTGCACCATAAGTACATATAGCCAACCCTTTCTTCTAAAAATTTCGTTCTTGAAATTACAGTCTACAAATTTCTATTCCATTATTCATCAAAACTAGGTTTTCAACTTAACCTTTATTTGATTTCATGCTCAATTTAATTAGTATATATTGCTTCCTTTTATGAGGATCTCTTTTATCATCACATTCTTCCATGACTTCTCTCTAACGAGTTAAAACTTTTCATATCATGATGAGGGGTCATATAGACCATGGCCTGTCAGGTTTAACAGTATTCACCACAACCAATTCTGTTAACCATGCTGTACTAGGTATTTTAACAATCACGACGAAGGCAAACTACACAATCGGGTACGTTAGGTGATCAGCCTATCGTACCTTAGTTTTCGGAATGACTATATGCGTTCTTAAATTGGAATATTTTATCCAATTAGTATATCTCCATTTTTTGAGGTTGTTACCTCAGACTTAGCATCAGATTCCGCACCAAATCAATGTGGTTCGAAATAAATTCTCAAAGAGATACTTGAATTTTCATAAACATTTGTCTAGCTGAATCAAGTAGCTTAGACGTATACCAATAATTCGAATATCAATCGAAATATGTATCTGGCTAGATTTAATTGGCACTTATCTTTTCTTTAAAAATTTTAAAATCATTTTATGACATCATGATACCGCACTATATTTACAGTCCGTTTGAGGGTTTCGTCATTTTGTGACTTGGTCATACTACATTATACTATAGTGGGCTGGCGATCCATAGATCACATCCAACACTAGGTAATTCTGCATTGATAACTCCATCATTTTTATCATCTCTGCACCAGGTTAAATGATGCATTAATGATATATAAAATATATTTTGACATCGCAAATCATTTTGGTCTAGCTGAAACAATTAGCGTAGACTCTTCTTTAAACAGTTCAAAGACATTGAAAAATCATTTTTGGTGTTATCATGCTGCAACAGGTAACGATGTGTTAATGGTTCGAAGCCCACTTCTCGACACTTGTAACCATGTGTTGTTGATAAGAAAAATTCATTTATATTTTTAAAGGCACATCAGTGCGAATTTAGCTTGATGTCAAAATTTTTGAAGTATAGCATAACTACAAGATTTGGAAAACCTATGCTTCCATCATCAACTCCAATTTCTCCAATGAACCATTGCTTAATAATTCTATCTATTCTATCACCATTAAAAATTAAAAATCCTCAATTCTTCATCCATAACTTTTCTATACCCCAGTATAGTTCACCAAACATACTACACGTTAAGAGTTCAGAAACTTTCGACAATAATATGAGTTTAGGAACTTATCCTAGTAATACGTAGTTCAAGAACCAATCAAGAACTGTCCATATGTTAGGGGTTCAAAAACATACCATACAATTGTGAGTCACAAACTTACCATAAGTATGAGTTTTAAGAACTCGCACCTAATCTTATATTCTCTAACTATCACATATAAATATGAGAAAAGAATCACCTTCTCATCATACGTATATTGATAGCGCGACACCAACATTTCAATGATTATCAATGTGATAAACTAAGTAGTCGTTATACCAAGCACAAAACCTCTTGATTTTAACTCGTCCTATTTCATAGTACCATTTTATATAGCAATTCTGCTATAAAGTTTTCAATCAATCGATTTATCTTCTGTCCTCCTATGACCTCATCAGATCACGTTGTGATCTCTTCTTATAATCGTGTTATATTACGATTCTTTTCTATCTTATGATCGTTTTATTTACAATCTTCTTGTATTTCCCTTTAATCATATTACATTATGATTTTAGACTTTTTATCTTATAGATATTGTCTATTTATTATCACTTTTCATCTTTATTATTGTAGTCAGGTAACTCTTGATTCATATCTTTATCACTTTTTAAGATTCTTCTTTGAATCTTATTTATCTTATTCTTATCTTTAATGATGAATTTCCTGAATTCATCTCTTATCACTTAAACTCGATATGAATTTATTCCTTATTCCCATCTCTGCGATTATAGCTTAAGGTAACCCTACCTAAGGTTTATAACCTACAGCTTTGATACCAACATGTGACGCCCCCAAATTCGGGTCCCTAGAACCTCGGATCTGGTACGTTACGGTGCTACAAATATCTTAATAAATACTATCTTTATTCATAATTAAATGAATACAACCTGGCTTTTATACTAATTAATACATTATTCCCTTCTGCTCCAGAATCTGTAACCTTTACAATTGGTTGTTATATTTATTGAAAAGACCTATCAGTCCTAAGATTGATCTTTTAATAAGCATAACATACTTTATCTCATAATACTATTACTTTATGAGTAAATTATCTAACATTTAACCATATAGTAAAATATTAGATAACACCTTAACATCATACGTATTTATAAATTTAAACCTAGCATACATCGAGTCTTTAACAATATTTAGTACAGTATGCTGAGTGGTTTCCCACAAACAACCAACAAACTAGTTTTCCGTCTCGTCTACATTGTATTTCACAGCGAGTTAGATCGGTAGCTAGCTCGTATATACCTACGCTCCCTAAAGGAATCATTTAGCCCAGATACTATACATCAACCATTAAAGAGTACGATTGTACCACTACTTTATCATATAACTTGTGAATTTAGCACTTAATCTTTCATATAATAAGTTCATCTTTATAATTTAGCAAACTGAATACCTAAATCCAGCAAACCGAATGCCTAATCCAACAACCTGGATTATCCACACAACTTTCCAAGTTTATTACACTTAATTCATTTCCTGTATAACATTTATGAGTAAATATAACTCACCATTTAATTTTAACTTTCTCGTAATATATACAAATCATTTCTTATAACTAAACGATTTATCAACTTACTAACAATTAGTTAAATTGTCAGAATAATTACGTTGAATGTTCTTTGTCACAACATTCATCTTCTATATTCCGACATCTTCAATGATTTCTTTAATATCTGCAAAAGTTTTATTTTTGCAAGGAATGAGCACGACGACTCAGCTAGTTCAATAGTTTACACCTTTCACGCTTCACATAGCTTACAAATTTCATATATTCATGCATCAAAAATTTTATTCAATGCATGTACCCATTCTTCATGTATTTCTATATGCATCATACCTTTCATGATATACATCTATATAACGTTCATACTTATCATACAACACTATATATTCTGCATGTTGTAAATTTAACAAATACTTCACATATTTCATGCTTTGCAGCTAGTCACATAACATTCATGTAATCAATGAGTTCATATAAAGCATGTATTACATTAACAACCATAACATGGTTTAATACATATTATCACATAAGAGCAAGTTACTGAAGAACTTGCCTCAAAGCGTTTCTTGCACGATTAGTAGAATTTATCCCTCCATTGTCCTTCTATGCTTGGATGATAGATGATCTTCCTTGATAGTTTAGCTAACTAGATCTTCTCCTTCGTAGCCTTTTCCCAACCCGTGGCCTCCCCTTCCATTCCCTCTCAAACTCTAAAGTTTTTCTTTAAGGTTTTGGGTGAAAATTATGGAGAAACCCATGGTTTCTTCTTTCCTTTTTTCTTCTCTTCTCTTCTTCCTCTTCTTCTCTAATGGTTGCCATGGCTGCCACGTTCTCTCTCTTCCCCTCTTGGTGGACGGATGAGGGTGTGAGAGAAAGAGAGAATGATTTTCTTTCTTTTCATTCTCTTTCTTTCTTTTTCTTTCTTTCTTTCCTTTTCTTTGTTAAGTTAGTATAGAAAATTAAGACCAAAGGCAAAGTAGTCTTTAACCATCACTATGAATGGGCAAAATGGTCTTTAAGTCATCTCAAGAAAATTTCCTAAAAATTTTCTCATATGACATATTGGTTATAATCAATTTTCTTTAAGGACAAAATTGTCATTTTACTATAATTAGGAAATTTCCTAGAAATTTCCTTCAAGGATGCCATGGTCATTAACAAATTTCTCTTGGGGCAAAATTGTCATTCCCCTATTACTAGGAAACTTCCTAGCAATTTCCGTCCTAGGACACAAAAATCATTAATAATTTTCTTTTAGAGCAAAATAATCTTTTGCCACTTCAAGAAAATTTCCTAAGAAATTTCTTAACAATCATCACCCATCATTACAAGTGGGGCCGACACTTATATACCAACACTTTCCTACATTTAACTCAGGTATGGATAGTTCCCAACCATAGTTATTCTGCTAGCACATATCCCATTATTTTAGGTTACTAAATAAATTTCCATTGGGCTAAGAATGGGCCAGACTTTTAATTCTTTTTGGGCTTCTTAACTAATTGTTTAGGCTATGTAAACTAACATGGCCCAATGCCTTACTTTTTATCTTTCTCTAATCGTTTAGTTAGGGTTTCTATTCACTCAATTGTGATTTAAATTCTTACTCATGTACTTTTAATTTCTTAACCCAATTAGACTTGCTTTAATTAGGTTATAAAATTAATTAGTTGAGATGTATAAAATAAATCTCTTAGGGTTAGTATATATTTTAAATACTATTATTCTCCCATACCATAACACTTAAGTTATTCAATTTTTTCATTCCTAATATATAATTAGGTTACATTAGTTTCTTTTATTTGATTATATAATAAACAAATATAACCATAACATAATATTCATACCAAATAATTTATAACTTTGAGACATGTCCCACAAATCTCATAATATATTTAACCTTATCATTCCTCTTTCTAAAATATATATAGCACATCACTAAGTATATATATGTGTCTATACATATACTCATCTGCTTTTAAACTCATAGCAGCCCTTCATGTAAAATTTTATTTTCTTAATAAAATTTCCACATGTATGATTATAAAATTTGTTACACTATTCAGTTCGAATCACATTTATAGGTATCGTAATACCTCATCCTTGACATTATTTCAAATACATAAAACTCCATTTCTAGGGTTTTAAAATTTTGTAACCCATATTTTCTCTATTCTCTTTTAAATAGTAAACCATATATGTTTTACTTAAAAAATTTCAGTAAATTCTCAAATTCCCATCTAGGTTTTATTCTTTAACCTTTATTTTAATCATCTAAAATCTTATAAATTTTTGGGTTCTCACTCTCTCTCTCAATCTCTCATATCTCTCCTCCATCTTGATAAACTCCACGGCACGCTTGCGTGAGGTGTACGTCTCCCGAATCGTTTCTAGCACAGTTGATAGTATCGACTCTCTCGACACCTCAACCAAATGTCTATATTGAGACGAAAATCTTGGTACAATCGATCAAGCAATTAAATATGCGTTGAATAGAACACTAACGACACCTAAACCCCGTGTTTATATTAAAACAGGAACCTCGCCACAATAGATGATTGATGCAGTAGAAAACGCCAGACACAACTATGTATTGTTGTATGATAAGTCAAATTGAATATCAAAGAATAAGCTAAGAAATTACTTAGGAATTCTTCAAAAACCAAAAGTAGATAATAATCTCACAAGTAAAATAAATATGAATATTAATGAATTGTTATATAAATTACATCTATAATACCCGAAAATTTTATAAATAATTTTAGAAATAAAACAAAGGTATTTGCAATTATTTGTGTGCATATATATATATATATATATATATATATATATATATATATATATATATATATATATATATATATGTCATAGGACTAATAATTCAATATAAATTGAATCAAGTATGAAATGGTTAAAAAGTATGTTGATGATAATGATAAGCTTAATTAAGCTTAAGTGTTAAGCCTTATGTGGCATAATTAATTTTTAATGGAATTAATTAATGAATGGTTTGATAATGTATTGGACTTAGGAAATATCCAAGCCCAACATTACTAAAGTGACATGCTTGCAAGAGTTAGGAGGTGTTGTCCAAACAATTGAATTACTAGGTTAATGTTGGAGCCCAACGTGTATAGGTATTGGTGACTAGCCCAAATTCAATTTAACTTGGGATTAGCCCAATAGGTAATGAGGAATGAAAAGTGTAGTATACTTAAAATTATATGTGGGTGTATACGTATATATGTACATATGTAGTCAATTATGTGTATATGTATTTATATAAGGAGGAAATGAGCTAACATGGTGTACAAAAGATTAAATAAAATGTGACATGACGAGGAAGACCCCCCATGTGCCGCCCAACCCCCTCCCCTTAGCCTAAGAATGCTGAAAATTTGAGCTAATTAGGCTAGCAAGCAAAGCCCATGTGAAGAAATGATTTGTGAATAGTGAGAGTTGGTAAAACTTTTCACCAACTTCACTTTTACCCTTGGTTAATACCCTAGTTATTGGTTAATGATTCTTCTATAAATAGCAACCTCCTAATACCTTTCCTCATTTGTTAAAATCATAAGTGTTGGGAGATATAGAGAGCTAGAGAGAATTTAGAGAGAAAAGGAAGAAACTTAGAGAGTGCTTGCATTTTGGTGGAGCACTAGAAGAAGGATCAAGGTGGAGGCCTATTAGAAGTTCTTAGCTAAGAGGAAGAAAGCCATTAAGAGGTAGGTTCACCATCTAACTTCATTTTATTCTTGTCATAGATAAGTTAGTGTATGTTAGTATAGGTAGAAATGCATGTTAAGCTTGATATCTAAGTTAAAACACTTGAAAGCATGAGATATGTTGTTAAGGGTAATAAAAATGAGTAAGCCATATATATGATTCAAAATAGTGATGTTGAACCTTTATGAAATACGAACATAACCTAAGTGGAATCATAGGAATCAGACATATAACGAACTCGTAGCTGAACGTTTTGTAAAACATGTCCAAATGTAAACCCTAGCTTGGAAAAGCAATAATTTTGATTAATTAAATACCTTGGAAAATTGTTTAGAAAACAAATTTTGGAGATATGTGAGTTTGTGAAGTAATGGAAGTGGGTTGGAAGCAATTGAATGTATAATACACACGTTATGCAAGATTGAATCAAAAGAGGTAACAGATCAAATATTGAAAAACTTCAAGTCTAGGAAATTTGACGGGCCGGCGCGGCCCAGAGAACTAGAATTGGCGCTGTCGCGCCATGAGCATTTCAAAGAATAAAGTTTTTGAATGACCGGCACTGCCGTACCATCCGTAGTACAAAACACGGCACTGCCGCGCCACACCAAATCAAAGTTTCTGGATGATCGGCGCTGCTGCGCCATCTGTAGTACAAAACCCGACGCTGCCACACCAGGCCTGTTTAATAGTTTACCCGGATCTGGGTCAAACCAGGACGGGTCATGGAGAATCGGGTCAAGATGGGTCAAACAGGGTCAGGACATAAAATTTTTCTAAACTAAAATAAAATAAAATAAAAATAATAGTTAATTATATAATAATAATGCTTAATTAGATTAATATTAAGAAATTTTATTAATTAAAGATAATTAAATAATTAAAGTAATTTAATTGTGAATTAGTTAAATACAATTTGTGATTAAAAATTTAAGATTATTTTAATTGAAGAAGATTAAAATAATTTTAATTGTAATTTAATAAGTGGTAATTATTCTAATATTTAGGATTTCTTTAAAAGATTTCCTAAACTATGAACAATTAAAACTAAATAAGGTTTTAATTGTGAAACGAATAAACAATTAAGAGAGTACTTAATTGTGAATCGATAAAACTTAAAATTTATATAGTAATAGTGAAGACTATTTCTAATTGAAAAATTTATAAAGTATGAACAATAAAAGTGGCATTAATGAACATTTTAATTGTAAATTACTTTAATTAATAAACAATTAAATACTTTTGAAGATTATTTAATTGTGGACCAATGAGACATGAATAATTAAAATAAATATCTTTAATTATGAATTAATGATGATTAAGGGAATTACTCAGAGAATAATGAATTGAAGTAAGGATACCTTATAAATATAATAAGGTATAAGCCCTTAATCGAATAATAAGGATAATAAAATATTATCTAATAAAGTGCAAGATTAAAGATGGAATGAAGGGGATAATAATTTGAGAAACAATGAATAAGATATATATTGTTTTGAGAGGCCTTAGATACCTAAGGCTAGTGTGTTAGACCAATTAAGGTTTATATGTTTATGAGTTGATAGAAATTAACCATTATAATAACAATAGGTTATTCCAAGGATAAGAAGTCATGGTCGGAATTAATTAGTCAACCGTTCAGGCAAGTATTCGTACCTTACTCTTTATTGAGCAAACACTTAAACTTGTACTCGTATTGATCGTACGAGTAAATAATTGCTAGAATGATTCTTGTATTATATATTTCATGCTTTGTAGCTTGATTTAAATCTCAATCATGTTCTTAGAATCATGTTGCGAGCCTTGAACTTATAAATTATTCCTATATACATTGTAAAAGTTGTCTACGCCATTTGATTCGGCTAGACCAATATCATGAGTTAAAAAGCGATCCAAACTAATTGCTTTGGTGCGGAATCTTATAAATCTATTGAGATGAACAACTCTCATTAAAGGGAAAACTATATAACTGTCAGGGAACCGACGTGCACACAAATGGCATGTAAATATTATGCATAATGTAGATTACTTAAGGCTGATCACCTGTTGTACTTGTTTATATCGAATTTTTAGTAAAACACTATAAATTCTTGCAGGAGTTCTTGGTCCTTGGTGACTGCTCAGTATTAAACTTTATCTTGTGGAAAACGTTGAAACCTTTGAATCCTTTTGATAATGCTTTGGTTTATAATGACCTTCCGTTTACAATTCAAAGGACAGTTTTAGAACTATTGATATTTCTTTGTTTACAACATTATTCCTTAAACTCTTGAGTTATCCCTTGACATTTTACCTTGGATATTATTATCTTTATAGTTATGCTTACCCTTATTGCTATATTACTTGCTGAGCAAATTTGTTGCTCATTCTTGCTTTCCTTAAACATTTCAGTTATGGCAGAATAGTGCGGACCCTCTGGCACGGATAAAGGCAAAGGTAAGGCTACGACGTAGCTTTGTTTTTCTTTAGAACTATTATTATGTTGTAATGAACTTAATTTATGTTTTTAAATTATGGATTTAAGTTATGTATTAAGTTAGTCATGGTTGAGAGACTAGGGGATACGAATATTTATATTAAATCAATGGAAATTATTTTATTAATCTGTTGTTTTTAATTTGAAAAATAGATCGTGATGCACCGAATTTGAGATATGAGTGTCTGAATTTGGGGGCGTCACAGTTTGGTATCAAAGCGTTAGGTTATAAACCTTAGGAAGTGAGAACCCTTAGAATATAACCTTAGAAAAACTTAGGGTATAGAGGGAGATAAAACTCATGTAGAGTTTTCTTAGAGAGTTAGTGTGTTATGAAATATATTTTCATTCTATACAATGAACTTATGTTTTATTTGACATTCTATTGGAGTTTATTTATTTGTCTTATATTTGTGGCTGTAGGATGACAAATATGGGAGGACCTAGTAGGATTACTGTGGAAGAGCCACGTGATATACATGTAGTGTATGTGACGCCTTTAGCAGTTGCACCCATGACGATAGTGGCACCTGTCAGTGATGAGGAGGACGAGGAGATGGAGTCCTACCTTGAAGAAGAGCCGCTAGAGGTAGAATCGGATCACGAGGAGGAACCCATGGAGGATGAGCTCGTGGGAGATTCTGACGAGACCCCGATCGAGGATCGTATGTTGGGAGAGTATGAAGAGAAAATCCTGGAGTTAGAATGCCAAGTTGAGGATCTAGAGACCCAAGCTCAGGAGAGAGAGACCAAGATGTAGAAGTTGAGAGATGAAGACCACAAGCGGAAGTTGAAGATTCAGGAGATGGAAGTAGAACTTACATATCGCGAGGAAGCATGTATACAGATGGGAGCTCTTTTTCACTGTTCGATATCTAGGAATGTGGAATTGGTAGGTAAACTAGACGAGTCTGAGAAGAAGGAGTTGAGTGAGAAAGCAGAGAAAGAAGGCTCTTCGCACTCAACTCGAGTTAGAGGTTATGGAGATGATCCACTTCGAGGAGAAGACGGAAGGAGCTAATGATAGGGTAGGAGACTTGGAAGACGAGGTGAGGAGTAAGAAGAGGATAATAAATCGAATGGGCTATGCTTTTCGTACAGCTATGGAGAGGTTGATCGATGGCATATACCATTATCCAGCAGAGATATGATGGCACACATGACTCAGGTGGAGTACTAGAGCGCTGTGGAGCGCGGGATGTTAGGTTGAGACCTATTAGACTAGTAGTAGTAATGATAGTTATATTTATGTGAGGTAGGTATTGTTGTATAATCCCAATCTTTTTTATGAGATATGGGATAATTATGTAAACCCTAAGTAGGTTCATGTTAGAGGGGTAGTATGACAGTGTTTCCCCATCTTTTGTAATATTAGGGGATAGATGTTGACATTTATAGAAGTATGCTAGGAATGGTAATATCGATGTAATGATTTGGCATATGAATATAAATGTCCTTATTTCAGAAAACGTGTTATAAAATTTTATTCCTTTTACATTAAAGAAATACTTAAGTGATCTAATTAGATAATAAGAATGAAATTTTCTGATGCAGAAAATGCCGCCCAGACGTAGAATAGTAGCACTAGAAGAATCAGTCAATGACGTAAGAAACCAAGCAGATCCCATGCAACGATTAGTCGACCTGCTAAGAGAAGGCCTTCGAGGAAAGAACAATGAGCCCGTTCACCGAAATCCCCAAGAGGTACTTGTAACTAACTTCAAGGACTTTAAGAGCGTAGGACCGCCAGAATTTAGGGGTACTACCGGCCCTATTGAGGCGCAGACATGGGTCAAAGAGATGGAGAAGGCATTCACCATCGCTCGGGTGGATGAAGATCAGAAGACCATATTCGCTATTTACATGATGATGGATGAAGCAAATTATTAGTGGGAGGCCAATCAGCAAAGAGCGGGAGCAGGAACCATAGCCTGGGAAAGGTTTAAGACTTTGTTAGTCGAGAATTACTTCCCAAAGAGCATGAAGAATAGAATGGAAATAAAGTTTTTAGAACTGAAGCAAGGAAAGATGACAGTTGCCTAGTACGCTGTAAGATTCAATGAGCTCGCACGATTTGCAATGCACCAAGTAGATACTGAAGAGAGGAAAGCTAGATGCTTCTAGCTTGAACTGAAACCATTGTTGTTCAACAAGGTGTCAGTTCTCCAAATTGACTCGTTCACCACATAATTGGAAAAGACCATCATTGCGGAAGGAGGTAGTGAGGCCTTGAATCAGTACAATAAGGAAAAGAAGAATATAAACACTGGAGGGGAGAGCCATGGAGGAAGCATTAGTGGAGGAAGTAATCTAGGAAAGAGAAAGTGGAACAACAAAAGCAACAAAAACAACCATCAAGTGGGAAGTCACCAAGGAGTGTTTAAGAAGAGAGCTGAGGGATGCTCAAAATGTGGGAAGAACCACCAAGGAGAGTGCTGGAAGGGGCGCAGTGTTTGTTACAACTGCGGCTAGGAGGGGCACATTTCACCGAACTACCCAAAGCCCAAGAAGATCAAGGGATGTTTCTCTTGCGGCTCAACTGAGCATCAAATTAAAGACTGTTTGAAGAAAGGAAACATCGGAGGAAGCGGCTAACGGGGAGGAGTCAGCAAGCTGATGATTGTCGGACCGACGCAATCCAATTGACCAACTGCCAGAACCTTTAACATGACTGTCTAAGACGTCGAGGCTGCCATGGACGTGGTGTCAAGTTTAATCCCAATCAATAATATAAATGCTTATGCATTATTTGATTCGGGTGCTACCTATTTATTTGTATCTGAAGAATTTGCTAGTCGATTAAACTTACCCTAAGAACGATTAGGAAATCCTTTAAATATAGAAGTTGCAAATAAGGAAGTAATCCCCGTAGAGTTCGTATACCGAAATTGTTGTGCAAACCTTAGAGGACACGAACTAAGCGTAGACTTAATTCTGATTAGATTGGGGGAATTTGACATGATACTGGGAATGAATTGGTTATATAACCATGCTGCGATAATTGACTGTCAGAAGAAGAGTGTGAACCTTCAGACCCCAAACTGGTCTAAGGTGGTGTTTTATGATAGCTCATCGCTTAAGGAAATCGTGTTGCCTTATGATGATGCTTGCCAAGAAATTGTTAAGAAAAGGATGTGTATGTTACTTAGCCTATGTTATAGATACGCAAAGAAAGGGAGTAGAAATAAAGGATATATCCGTGGTAAGGCATTTTCAAGACGTGATTCAGAAGGATCTGCCTGGTCTTTCGCCATACAGAAAAATTGAATTCGTAATAGACTTAGCACCGAAAACTGCACCGATTTCGAAAGCTCTATATCGTATAGCACCATATCATATAGTGCCAAAAGAAATGAAGAAATTGATGATACAATTGCAAGAATTGCTAGATAAGGGTTATATACGTCCGACTGTGTCTCCTTGAGAAGCACCAGTGTTGTTTCTTAAGAAGAAAGACGGATCGATGAGGCTATGTATTGATTATCAAGAATTGAATAGAGTGACGATCAAGAATCGGTATCCGCTACCGAGGATAGACGACCTTTTCGACCAATTGAAGGGAGTGAAATATTTCTCAAAAATAGACCTACGAACGGGTTATCATTAGTTAAAGGTACAAGAGAAGGACATACCAAAGACAACGTTCCGAACCCGTTATGGGCACTATGAGTTTTTGGTAATGTCATTCGGATTGATTAATGCTCCGGCAACATTCATGGACTTGATGAACCGAGTTTTCAAGCCATACTTTGATAAATTCTTAGTAGTTTTCATTGACGACATCTTGATTTACTCAAAAATAAAATAAAAACATGCCGAACATCTGCAAATGGTATTAGAAGCACTAAGAAGAGAGAAGATGTACGCGAAGTTTCTGAAATGTGAATTTTGGATGGAGAATGTAAGATCCCAAAACCCTAATAAGAAGCTCGTTATGTAAATTCTGTGATTATTAAATAAAATCTCTCCGTTCTGAATGTATATTGTGTTTATTATATACTCTAGTTAAGAATTAGGTCAAATAAAATTTTGTCCAAAAATTGACGTGCTTGACACCTTGTGCTTAAAATTTTTCTCCTTATTCAGACTTTTCAGTACATTTGATTTTTCAAGCTGCTTTGTCGTGCTTACACTGACAACACGCTTTGTCGTGCTTATTAGGATATATACAAACCCTAGTTTAGGAAACCCTAATTTTAAATTAGGAAACCTTAAACCTAAATTTGAAAACCCTAACCCTAATTACTTGTTATAAACCTAAATTAGATTATCCTTAACTCTAATTATGTTAACTAAACCCTAATTAGGTGTTAATTACATAATTATAACATCCTAATCATGAAAAACAAAACCCTAATTGCAATTAGGGTTAATTATAATAGGATTTAGCTACTAATCAAGGTGAACTAGCTCACAAGTAGGTGCCAACACATAGGACCAGGTGCAATGAACTTGCTATCAGATAAAAATCCTCCCCAAAGCAGCACAAGTATCATGGCTAGGATATTTTTGGAGGCAAGTAGGTAAAGAAAACCAAAAACCCTAGCTTCTAAGTTCTATAAATAGCAGCCCATATTCTGGCCAAACCCCACAAAATTCTGAAGCTACAACACTCATAGTGCATGCCATAACAAGCCCAAGCAATCACAAGATCAGAATCAGTAGCTAGAAAGAGGAAATCAAGCAAGAAAGGTAAAAACCCTAATTCTATGCTAGATCTTTGATGATATAAAAAAATTATTGTTTAGATGTTTAGTAATACATAATAACATGTTAGTAATTGATCTGGGTTCATAGAACTGGTTTCCATAATGTTTAGATACATCAAAATGAAGTTTTAAGCAAGTTAAAAATTCTGGGAAAACAGGTCTGACAGTCGAATGTCAGGACCTGTAGATCCGTGTATGTTAATGAATTGATGTGTTAGTTGTATTGTAATTGTAGTATTACATGAGCTTAGTAAACTAGAAGTGGAATCATGTTAAACGGATCAACAGGTCGAGAGATATGATTGATTTAAAGTGCCTACTCGATTCGCTCGTTTCTGATTTCTGGGTTACCCAGAAATCTTATGAACAGCTAAGCGAGGTACTTTGGCCGACATATATATCTCAATCTTTATGTTGTTTATGTTATCTTTTGTATCTATGTTATAGTCTGACATGTAGAGTACACCACTGAAGCACTCTAGTACATAAGAAAATCATAGGATTACCGGAATTAATGGTCAAAAAGCGTTGACCGAGCTTGACCGAGTTTTTTGGGTTTTCCAGAAATCTGAAGAACACGAAGAATAGCCCTTGGGTGTACTTTGACCGACTTAGATCTAGACCTTAGGAACATAATCTGTCCAAATAAGTGTCACCTAAATGTACCTTGGTATATAGAATACAACCCAAAATAATCAAAACACAAATATATCACACAAACCGAAAGATCTAGGAGCCATAAGAACGTTGACCAATGTTGACCACGTTTCTGGGTTACCCAGAAACTAATAAATAGGCTTGGCAGAGACTTTGACCATTAATAACGTATTGTTATGTTACACTTAGAGTCCAGAAGTGATACTAAGTTGTAGTACTACATGAATATTACACGACTGAAGCACTTAGCAACCTAGAAACAGATTAAACCAACAAGAATCATGATGGTCAAACGGGCTACTCGGCGTTGACCAAACTGGTTCTTCAGAAATGAAGAACACCTAAGGCTACGCTTTCCGTCGCTAAAGACCTATAGGGACGGACAAAATCAAAAATATTTTCAAAAAATTAAAATAATTAAAATAAATAGAAATAATTATTAATAATTATAAAATCAGTTTTAAAAATTATTTTAAATTACAAAAATTAACTTTTGATATTTTAGCATAAAATTCAATAAATATTTCATTTATTTATAATTAAATTATTAATAATTTAATTAAATAAATCATTTATAAATAATAATAAATTATTTAAAAATGATATTTATATTTTAAAAAATATAATAAATGACTATTAATAATTTAAAAATAAAACTAAGGTTTTAAAAATTATTTTAAAATAAATACTAATTATCTATAAATAAAATAAATGATTTAAAAATCATTTAAATAGATAATTAAATGTTAATAAATATTTTAAAGCTTCTAGAAATTATTATAAATGATAAATAAATTATCAAAAATAATACTGAAGCTTATAAATACTGTTTAACTATAAATTTGACATAATAAATATATATAAATATTTTAGGACATAGAAATCATGTCAAACTTAGACTGAACTTGAATAGTTTAAGTAGGTTGGTATTGCTATTGATACTAACGAATTATATAAATATGTTTTAACATATCTAGGTATTTCCAAAACTTCAAGTAGCGTTTTATAATCGTTCTTCGGTCAGGCAAGTATTCTAAATCCTATCAATTTACTTTACGCACGTACTTGAACCCTATTTAAATTCTGTTCAATATATTATACCGAACCAAGTTGTTACCAGTTATTGTGAAGTTATTGCTATTGTTTCAGCATGACTTAAGAAATGAATTGCTTATTCAGTCAATATTATATTATTATTTATTAAGCATAAACTGTTGGTCAAACCAAATTGTTTTGGAAAGACATCTTATACTGAGATAAAATTACCTTGAAATGGGACTTGTATAGTGTTACTAAAACACTTGAAGTGCACTGGGCATGGTTAGGATGATATGCATACTCCTAGGATATTGACTAGGCTGATCCCCTATATCATATCCGAATGAAATAGATATATATTTCTAAGTCTTTGTGACTGACAGAAATGGTTGATATGACTCCGATTCAGTTATCAACCCTCAGTTAAAATTACTTGTTGAACTATCATTTCTTCAAATCAAACATTGTGTTTATAATTATAAACTTGATGAGCGTGTCATAGCTCATTCTTGCAAATTATTTCCTTTACAGTGCTAGACGGTAACCCTGGAACATCTGGAACAAATAAAGGGAAGATGCCTTGTGCTAATTTTAATGTTGTAAAGTCTTTTAAAGACCTTTGTTTTGTAATTCAGTACTCTATATTGAGAACCATGTAATCAAACTTATTATATAAATTATCATCTTTTGCTTCCGCAACCGAGTTTCTTTATATTTTTAGATGATCGAATAGTATAGTTGAATTAGTACAGCATCCCTAAGAACTATCTACCCGAGTGAGGATGTTGGTAATATGGACTGATCATGTTATTGCCGATATTTTGGATATCGGCTATATAAGTCTTAGGGATAATAGATATTCATATAATGCAGTCTTTACACATTCTGAGTGAGGATATTGGCAATATGGACTGATCATGTTATTGTCGATATTCTAGATTTCGGTTGTGTAAGTAATATAAATAATAGAAACTCATTAGATATATTCTATACACATCCAAGTGAGGGTATCCAAACACAGCTATGTATAGTCTTGATAAAGGATCACCATCTGTTATGGGATACTGTGAACCTTGGATGGATAAGAATTATATCTTATCGAGTAAATATCGTTAATTCAGTTAGATGTGATCACCGAATCGGATACCGCGGGTGTACAGATTTGGGGGTGTTACATCAATTGAGTTATTGCGTGAGCACCAAATCGGATACCGCGGGTGTATAGATTGGGGGGCGTCACAGAGAAGGTTCAATTCTTAGGACACGTGATAGACAAGGATGGAATTTCAGTAGATCTTGCGAAGGTAGAGGCAGTGAGTAATTGGGAACAGCCGAAGACACCAACGGAGGTAAGAAGTTTTTTAGGGTTAGTCGGGTACTATCGAAGACTTATCTTAGATTTTTCTAAGATAGCGACCCCGTTGACCAATCTAACAAGGAAGACAGTGAAGTTTGTATAGACAGAGAAATGCGAAGATAGTTTACAGGAGTTGAAGAAAAGGTTGAGCGAGGCGCCTATAGTATCATTGTCGGATGATGCGAGAGGCTTCATGGTATATAGTGATGCATCGCACAAGTGACTTAGCTGTGTGCTAATGCAACATGGCAAATCATTGCATATGCATCACGATAATTAAAGGATTACAAAAAACGATACCCTACCCATAACTTGGAGTTAGATGTAATAGTTCATACAGAAGGAGTTGAACATACGACAAAGGAGGTGGTTGGAATTGATCAAAGACTATGACTGCAAAATTCTTTATCATCCAGGAAAAGCGAACGTAGTTGCCGATGCACTGACTAGAAAGGGAAGGGAGAAATTGTTCAAGTTGACAACTCAAGAGAAGTTAATAAGAGAATTAGAGAAATTAGAAATAGAAGTGAAGGGGCCTGGAATGTTTGAGGAAAAGTTATTTGTAATGGAAGATTATCCAACGTTATTGGATAGAGTAAAGGTATCACAAGAGAAGGATGAAGAATACGAGAAGATAAAGAAGAGGATAGTAGAAAATAAAGAAGAATGATTCAAGATAATATATTGAGATTTGAAGGTCGAGTATAGGTGCAAGCTGTAACCGAACTAAGAGAGGAAATTTTGTATGAAGCACACAATATAACGTATTCTGTTCATCAGGGAGGCACGAAGAT
This sequence comes from Panax stipuleanatus, assembly GCA_020205555.1. Lineage (NCBI taxonomy): Eukaryota > Viridiplantae > Streptophyta > Magnoliopsida > Apiales > Araliaceae > Panax > Panax stipuleanatus. The sequence continues at coordinate 72,862,724 of CM035117.1, forward strand.
GTACCGAGATCTTAGACAACACTTTTGGTGGCCTAATCTAAAACGAGAGGTTACAGAGTGCGTCAGTAGATGTCTTACTTGTCTACGAGTCAAAGCAGAGCACCAGAGGTCGAATGGTTTACTTCAACCATTAGAAATACCATAGTGGAAATGGGAGCACATTACGATGGATTTTATGGTACGACTTCTACTCACACAAAAGGGTTATGATGTTATTTGGGTTATCGTGGATCGACTAACGAAGATAGCTTTACCAATCAAGATTCGATTCAATTTAAATTAGTTAGCAAGTCTATACGTAAAGGAAATCATTTCATAACATGGAGTACCGATGTCAATTGTCTCTGATCGAGATCCGCGTTTCATGTCAAATTTTTGGAAAAGCTTGCAAGAGAGGATAGGAACATAGTTAAGATTGAGTACCGCTTATAATCCCCAGACAGACTGGCAGAGTGAGCAAACCATACAAATGCTTAAGGGCATGCTAAGAACTTGCGTGATGGACTTCAAAGGGAATTCGGACAACCATCTACCTTTAGTAGAATTTGCATACAACAATAGTTATCATGCGAGTATCGGTATGCCACCGTACAAAGCTCTTTACGGGAGAAAGTGAAGAACACCGTTGTGTTGGAACGAAGTCGGAGAACGATGAATTTTGGGACCAAAATTAGTTCAACAAATAGCCGATGTAGTAACAACGATAAGATCCAGATTGGTAGCATCTCAAGATCGCCAGAAGAAATACGCGGATTTGCACCGTCAGGACCGATACTTTGAAGTCGGTAGTTTTGTATTTTTGAAAGTATCTTCCTAGAAAGGAAAGGAACGATTTGGCAAGAATGGGAAATTGAGTCTGAGGTTCATAGGACTATTCGAAGTTTTAAAGTGAGTGGGCGAAGTGGCGTACAAAGTAGCTTTACCACCCGAACTAGAACACATCCATAACGTGTTTTAAGTTTATGTGCTACGTCCGTACAGGCCTGACTATAAGCATGTGATATCCTATGAACCCATCTACATGGAGAAGAATCTAACATATGAAGAAATTCTTGTCCAAGTAATAGATAGGAAAGAACAGACTTTGAGAAATAAAGTTATATCTTATATAAAAGTAGTTTGGCGAAACCACAACGTCGAGGAGGCTACTTGGGAGTTAGAGGATAAGATAAGGAGAGACTATCCCCACCTGTTTGTGTAACCTTGTACTAATTCCGAGGATGAAATTTTTATAAGCGGGGATGATGTAATACCCGAGAATTTTATAAATAATTTTAGAAAAAAATAAAGGTATTTGCAATTATTTGTGTGCATATATATATATATATATGTGTGTGTGTGTGTGTGTGTGTGTGTGTGTGTGTGTGTCATAGGACTAATAATTCAATATAAATTGAATCAAGTATAAAATGGTTAAGAAGTATGTTGATGATAATGATAAGCTTAATTAAGCTTAAGTGTTAAGCCTTGTGTGACATAATTAATTTTTAATGGGATTAATTAATGAATGGTTTGATAATGTATTGGACTTAGGTTCCAAGCCCAGCATTACTAAAGTGACATGTTTGCAAGAGTTAGGAAGTGTGGTCCAAACAATTGAATTACTAGGTTAATATTGGAGCCCAATGTGTATAGGTATTGGTGACTAGCACAAATTCAATTTAACTTGGGATTAGCCCAATAGGTAATGAGGAATGAAAAGTGTAGTATACTTCAAATTATATGGGGGTGTATATATATATGTACATATATAGTTAATTATGTGTATATGTATTTATATAAGGAGCAAATGAGCTAGCATGGTGTACAAAAAATTAAATAAAATGTGACATGAGGAGGAAGACCCCCCATGTGCCGCCCAACCACCTCCCCTTGGCCTAAGAATTCTGTAAATTTGAGATAATTTGGCTAGCAAGCAAAGCCCATGTGAAGAAATAATTTGTTAATAGTTAGAGTTGGTAAAATATTTCACCAACTTCACTTCTACCCTTGGTTAAAACCCTAGTTATTGGTTAATGATTCTTATATAAATAGCAACCTCCTAATACCCTTCCACGTTTGCTAAAATCATAAGTGTTGGGAGATATAGAGAGCTAGAGAGAATTTAGAGAGAAAAGAAAGAAACTTAGAGAGTGCTTGCATTTTGGTGGAGCACTAGAAGAAGGATCAAGGTGGAGGCCTATTTGAAGATCTTAGCTAAGAGGAAGAAAGCCATTAAGATGTATGTTCACCATATAACTTCATTTTAGTCTTGTTATAGATAAGTTACTATATGTTAGTATAGGTAGAAATACATGTTAAGCTTGATATCTAAGTTAAAACACTTGAAAACATTAGATATGTTGTTAAGTGTCATAAAATGAGTAAGCCATATATATGATTCAAAAAGTTATGTTGAACCTCTATAAAATATAGACATAATCTAAGTGGAATCGAACATAAAACGAACTCGTAGCGGAACGTTTTGTAAAACATATCCAAATGTGAACCCTAGCTTGGAAAAGCCATAATTTTTATTAATTAAATGCCTTGGAAAATTGTTTAAGAAAGCAAATATTGGAGATATGTGAGTTTGTAAAGTAATGGAAGTGGTTTGGAAGCAATTGAATGTATAATACACAAGTTATGCAAGATTGAATCAAAATAGGTAAAAGATCAAATATTGAAAAACTTCAAGTCTAGGAAATCTGCCGGGCCGGTGCTGCCTCGCCGCCGCGCCACCTAGAGAACTAGAACTGGAGCTGCAGCGCTATGAGCATTTCAAAGAATAAAGTTTTTGGATGATCGGTGCTGCCGCGCCATCTGTAGTACAAAATACGGCGCTGTGGCGCCAGACCAAATCAATGTTTCTGGATGATCGGCACTGTCGCGCCTTCTGTAGTACAAAACTCGGCGCTGCCGTGCCAGGCCTATTTCACAGTTGACTAGGATCCGGGTCAAACCGACACGGGTCATGGTGAATCGGGTCGTGTCAAACCCGGTAAGAACATAAAATTTTTCTAAACTAAAATATAAAAAATTAAAATAATAATTATATAAATAATAGTAATAATACTTAATTAGATTAATATTAAGAGATTTTATTAATTAAAGATAATTAAATAATTAAAGTAATTTTATTGTGAATCAGTTAAATACAATTTGTGATTAAAAATTTAAGATTATTTTACTTGGAGAAGATTAAAATAAATTTAATTATAAATTAATAAGTGGTAATTATTCTAATATTTAGGATTTCATTAAGAGATTTCCTAAACTATAAACAATTAAAACTAAATAAGGTTTTATTTGTGAAACGAATAAAAAATTAAGATAGTGCTTAATAGTGAATTGAGAAAACTTAAAATTTATATGGTAATAGTGAAGACTATTTCTAATTGTGAAATTTATAAAGTGTGAACAGTAAAAGTGGCATTAATGAATATTTTAATTTTGAATTACTTTAATTAATAAATAATTAAATACTTTTGAAGATTATTTAATTGTGGACCAATGAGACATGAATAATTAAAATAAATATCCCTAATTATGAATTAATGATGATTAATGGAATTACTTAGATAATAATTAAATGAAGTAAGGATACCTTATAATATCGAATAATAAGGATAATAAAATATTATCTAATAAAGTGCAAGATTAAAGATGGAATGAAGGAGATAATAATTTGAGAAACAATGAATAAGATATATATTGTTTTGAGAAGTCTTAAATATCTAAGGCTAGTGTGCTAGACCAATTAAGGTTTATATGTTTATGAGTTGAGAGAGATTAACCATTATAATAACAATAGGTTATTCCGAGGATAAGAAGTCAAGGTCGGAATTAGTCAACGACTCAGGCAAGTATTCGAACCTTACTCTTTATTGAGCAAGCACTTAAACTTGTACTCTTATTGATCGTACGAGTAAATAATTACTAGAATGATTCTTGTATTATATATTTCATTCTCTGTGGCTTGATTAAAATCTCAATCATGTTCTTAGAATTATGTTGAAAGTAGTATGCATACAAGTCAATCATGTATGATGATAAAGCATATACTTTGTAAACGATTTTAATTATTTATTGATAAAAGTATTCATTTATTAAAGGGATTTAATTATCCACATGATGATGTTTTTATAATATGTAAATAACCCATAGTTTTAAGGAATGCTTTTAGAATCATGATGTTGATCATGCTAATGAGATCTAAATTTTTAGAAAGCTTAAAACTAAAATAGTTTCCAATCATTGGATTACTAAAAAGGATATTAATAAATTATGATAGATTGGTACATATGTTGCTTGCTCATTGGATGAGGATGATTAATCTCATGATCATTTGTGTGGAGACAGTAAAGTAAGTATGTAGGTGCTTATTGGAGAATAAGTTCACTGAACTTGACTCGCTATGGAATACCGAATGGAGTTTTACTTGTCTGTCAATAGAAATTCCTAATGTGATAGTAATATAAGTGATCCTTGAACTTTAGATCATCATAGTATCTTGTGTGTAATGAATTATACTTTGACTTATTCCTTAAGACCCTTAGGGTATATCAAAAGGTATGCTTGGCTATAATAAGTTACATATGGAGATAATGAATGGTCAATTAAGAATCTACCACTTCTAGTAAAAGAAAAGGTATGTCCTATGTGATTCGTTAAATAACAACCCAGTAGTCCTTGGCCAAGGCATAATGAAATTAGAAAGGACTTTCTAGTTTGCATTATTTGGAGTTGTGCATTTTCTAATCGAAATACATATAATTAAATAAAATAAGACTTGATAGTAATTACATGTCTTATATTTAATTGGGACATTGTATGGTGGAAGGATTGAATTGTACGGTAACTGTTTACTCACATGTTCTTTTATGATTAATGTTAAAATCTGTATTATCTGGAAAGTCATTGATCGCTAGGGAGGCTTATCCCTATTGCAGAATAAATATTATTTATTTAAATAGATTATTAGTTTAATTTATTTATTTAAATGAGATTAGAATTGTTCTAATTGATTTATTCACAACCAGTTTAATATAGAGAATCTAAAGGGTCACACCATAAAAAGAAGAATAATTATTTAAGAAGGTATTGGCATAATCGTAATAATATATTAAGTGTAATTAATTTAATCTATGGTGGTAGAATAAATTAAATAGCTTAATATTTATTATTTAATATTTTAGAAATATTAAATATAAATTAATAAGACGGGTCTTATTAATATTATTACAATTATTATTGTTTTAATTTCTAAAGGAGTTTAGAAATTAATTTATTATTGGTACTCTCAAATCTTCCTAATGAGATTAGGCGGCAAATTAATTAAAGGAGTTTAATTAATCAATTCCAATATGTTGGGAAGCCTAATTAATTAAAAGAGTTTAATTAATTAATTAAATGAAACCTAATTTCTAATTAGATTAGAAGGGCTGACTAATATCTATATAAGAGGAGTCTTATATTAGATATCGGAAGACATAATTCCAATTGTTGGAGAGTAATCCCTTTTCTACAGAGAATAGAAAAATTAGGGTTTAGCCAACTACCCTCCTTCTTGAACAATTCTTCTTCCTTGGTGGATCACCTCTAGAGGCCAAACACTTGGGTGGCTAACGTTGATCAAAGGAAGGAATCAATCTAGGAGATTCAAGGAGATCACGAAGAGCAAGAAGTTGAACTCATACCTGTGAAAGCTAGTTTCTATAAGCGTATGATTCTTATTTATCCTTCCTTTTCTATTGGTTGATAATTGAACACAAAGCATGATCTTGGTGAGGGATTGTATAATTTTTTAAAACCTAATTTAGCGCGCTTTCGCCCTTAATGTGTGATTTGATTACATGTATACGTAACATACAAACCCAACACATGTTGCGAGCCTTGAACTTATAAATTGTTCCTATATACATTGTAAAACTTGTCTACGCCATTTGATTCTGCTAGACCAATATCATAAGTTAGAAAGTGATCCAAACCAATTGCTTTGGTGCAAAATCTTATAAATTTACTGAGATGAACAACCCTCATTGAAGGGGAAATTATATAACTGTCGGGGAACCGACGTGCGCACAAATGGCATGTAAATATTATGCATAATGTAGAGTTCTTTAGGCTGATCACCTGTTGTACTTGTTTATATCGTATTTCAGTAAAACACTGTAAATTCTAGCAGGAGTTCTTGGTCCTTAGTGACTACTAAGTTTTAAACTTTATCTTGTGGAAAACGTTGAAACCTTTGAATCCTTTTGATAATGCTTCGGTCAATAATGACTTTCCGTTTACAATTTAAAGGACAGTTTTGGAACTATTGATATTTCTTTGTTTACAACATTATTCCTTAAACTCTTGAGTTATCCCTTGACATTATACCTTAGATATTATTAGCTTTATAATTATTCTTACCCTTATTTCTATATTACTTGCTATGCAAATTTGTTGTTCATTCTTGCTTTCGTTAAACATTTCAGTTAAGGCAGAACAATGCGGACCCTTTGGCACGGATAAGGACAAAGGCAAGGCTACGACGTAGCTTTGTTCTTCTTTAGAACTATTATTATGTTGTAATGAACTTAATTTATGTTTTAAGTTACGGATTTAAGTTATGTATATAAGTTAGTCATGGTTGCGAGACCGGGGGACACAAATATTTATATTAAATCAATGTAAATTATTCTATTAATCCGTTGTTTTTAATTTGAGAAATAGATCGTGATGCACCGAATTTGAGATATGAGTGTCTGAATTTGGGGGCGTCACAACTTCTGTATGACTTATTTATACCAGCTAAGAAAACCTTAGAATCCCATAAGGAATCAACAATTAGTTTTAGAAATAAAATCCTATCTAAAAGTATCCTAAAATCATTAGAATTATTGAAGATATAAAAGTTCCCTAAAATATATGAAAGAAATCTGGTCAAGTAAGAAAAATATGTTCAAAAACGCATCGCCTCAAAAAACATGTCTAACATATCAGACGCCCGGAGAGGGTCGCACCGGTCCTGGCCTGTGAGTGGCGCAGGTCACGCTACCCTGGCAAAGACTCTGATGGCCTAGCGCAGGGCGAGCCTTCCTGGGCTGGCTCGTGGAGCGGGGAGCGCTGTATGACCAGAACGTCTAGTAGTTCGGCGCGGGGGGCGCTGTCTATAGTGCAGTCCTAGTGCGGGTCGTGCCAGTTAGGCAGAAAATTTCCTTGACTTGTGTCGCTTGGATCAAACACTTCTATTATATTTATGAACTTAGTCTCTAACTCCAAGGTCTTCAAATTCATTCCTCCATCACTCCAAACTCCTTTAATAGGTTTGTTGAGTCATTCCTTAAAGAGTTTAGCTCGTGCTCTAGTCACTGGTCCAACTGGAACTTGCACCGAATCTAATCCATACCCTCCATTAGAATCCAAGCTAGTCATGTCCTCGTCACCTCCCACCCTTTAGAACCTTCTCCTCCTCCCCCTTCTCTTCCTCATTCTTTTCCCTTTTTTCTGTTCGACAGACCTCGACGGCGCTGTGGTGGGAGAAGCTCGAAGGCTTGGTGGCAATCAGTGGGTACGACTTGGGTGTGCTCCTTTCTTCATTAGCTAGGTAAGTGGGGAAATATAATGGTGTAATTTACAATATGAATTTTTATTTGGGTAGAATTTTCATTTACAATATTTCGCATAATTAGTTGATTGCAACTGTTCAATTTGGGACTGAATATGTGTTTTGTGAAATAATTTGGGACTGGATATGCAATATGAATTTTCTTATTAATTTGATACTATATTATTTTCTTATATTTCTTCAATTACAGTATGAATATTCATTTGGGTGAAATTTGTTTCTTTAAACAGTATCTTTAATTTGTTTTGGCAAAAAATGTATGTTTAAGGTAATTTGTTGGGAATTAAAATATTGAATTGGTTTTGTCAATTAGGACTGAATTTGGGTCTGTCCATTAGTTTTTTGTTGTACTGAATTCACACAATTATTGTGTTGTTACTAATTTTTTGGTTTGTCAATTGGTCTGAATGATTTTTGTTGGCTGAATTTGGGTCTGTCAATTGAATCAAAACAAATGTTAATTTACTCAATTGTTGTGACTATTGGTATAATTCATTCTGCCTTATCATCTTTGCCACTGATTTTAGGACTACCTTATGTTAATTGATTCATTTGTATATTTATTATTTCTGACAGAATTCCTGACAGAATTTCTATCAGAATTATTCATTTACAAAATTTATGGGCCCTGCATGCATTTATGTATTATTTAATTAGTTTTCCAATATTAAAATAAACTAAGTAGCATTAACATAATTTCTTACTAATAAAATAAAATGAAATGAGCTAAGTAACATTTACTTAGTTTTGTCACTAAATAAAATCAAATAATATAATAACATAAACTAAATTTACATAATATAATATAAGATAATATATTATAAAATAATAAAATTAATATAATATTAGAATTATTTAAATTAAATTAAATATAATAAAATAAATTTAATGTAATTTAATAAATTAAATTAAATTTTAAAAATTAGATAATATAATACAAAGTATAATAAAATAAAATAAATAATAAATTAAATTGAATTGAATTTTAAATAAATTTTGTAAAAAATTAAAAATTATATAATATAATATAATACAAAATAAAATAAAATTTAATAAAATATAATAATAAATTAAAATATATTTAATAAAATAAATAAATAAAATTAATTTAAATTAATAAAAAAATTAATAAAATTATATAATATAATATAATACAAAAGAAAATAAAATATAATACTAAATTAAATTTAATAAAATAAAATAAATTTAATTTAATTTAATAAAAAAATTAAACCAATTATATACTATAATATAAAATAAAATACTAAGTAGTATTTGCTTAATCTTCCATAACTAAAATTAACTTAATATGCTTGACACATGTAAATACTTATGTAGTTTTCCACAGCTGAAGTAAACTAAATACGCTTGACACATCATGTAATATACGTAAGAGTTTTATTAAACTAAGTAGCATTTACTTTGTTTTCCACAATTACAATAAACTGCATATATAGTTGTGCAAGTAGTATAGTTAGGAGCTTAGAAACCCGTTTAACATTCACTCATTAAGAGTGAATGTCGAATAGTCCACAGTTTGGGACTGTTACTGGATGTTATGTCTTTCACTTAGGCCAGTGCCAATTAACAGGATACACTTTTTTTTAGGATTTTCCAACTGGTGTCTCTATATGTTCTCCGAGTGCATACTTAGACTAAGTTGTCTTGGTCTATTTCGTGTACTTGGAGACTATAGGGAGGTGATGCTGAAATTTTCTTAAAACAGAAGAAACGTGCTCAAAATTGACACTAGTGAGGAGACGCATACAGGAATGGGATAGAAGCCTAACCCCTGTAGAGTGGAGATATATACTAGGAAAATATAATTCATGCATGAACCACATTCATCAATATTACTGTTCTAATTGTGTATTTTGTTCAATAAAAGATGTCAGCCGACCGGAGTTGGATGTACCGTAGGATACGGGTTGATGGGAGGTGATGATCCGAACGAAAAGATGAGATGCACGTGTCTCAAGTGTAAAAACATGATTTGGAATACTGCCGACAAAATTAAATTTAACTTATATTCTCGTGGGTTTGTGGATGGGTATTCGGTATAGATTCATCACGGGGAATCAGCTGAGTTTAGAGAACTGACAGACATTACTGTAGATCAACCAGTTCATAGGGATTCGTACGCCGATAACTATGATGTCGTGAAGATGTTGGTTAATATGTATGACCCTACCAATATTGACTGGGCTGAAAATGATCATGCGTCAAGTAGTACTCAGCAAAAGCCAAATGATTTAGTTGTTGCTTTTTATAAGATGTTATATGAATTGGGGTTCCCATTGTATCCTGGAAATGACAAGCACATCAGGCTATCTGCAGCAACAAAGCTCTTACACTTCAAGAATGTGCATGACTTCAATGAGAGAGGATTCAATGATTTTCTTTCTATTATTAGCGAGTTCTTACATAGGAATCATACTCTTCCCGCGAATTACTATGAAGTGAAGAAGATGGTAAAGGGGTTGAATCTCGGGTATGAGTAGATCGATGCTTATGAGCAGGATTGCATGTTATACTATGGGGATGACAAAGATAAGATGCAGTGTGATATATGCAACTTGCCTCGGTACAAGACGACCTAACACAAGGGGGGAGAAACACTTGTTAAAGAAGATATTACGGTACTTTCCTTTTGCACCAGGTTGCAGCCACTATTAATGTCGTTGCACACTACTGATCATATAAGTTGGCATAGAACAAGGGATGACGTGCCTAGTCAGCTGACTCACCCTGCAGATGGAAATGAATGGAAGAAGTTCAATAACAATTTTCTAGAATTTGCTGAGGAAGTTAGGAATGTCTGGTTTTGCATGACTACAGATGGCTTTTGCCCATTTAATAATTTTAGTCAGCCCAACTCTTTTTGGCCAGTGATCATGGTAGCTTACAATCTTCCACCGTCAATGTGCATGAGGGATCCGTATCTTTTCTTGACTTTACTCTTAAAGGAGGATAAGAGTCCTACAAAAGACATCAACGTGTACCTTAGGCCGTTAGTCAATGAACTTAAGATGTTGTGGGAAACAGGTGTTCAGACTTATGATAAAGCAATCAGGCAGAATTTTGTGATTAAAACAGCCTTGTTATGGACTATCACTGACTTTTCGACACTTGGGATAATCAGTGGTTGGTCGACTCATGGGAAGTTGTCATGTCTAGTCTGTATGGGGGATGTGCAAGGCACACAACTATGGTTTGGGTGGAAAACTAGTTTCTTTGGAACTGCTCGTAGATTCTTGCCTGTTGAGCACAATTATAGAAAGATGAATACATAGTTCAACAGAAAGACAGAGAAGAAGGGGGTTCTTGGCCGCTTATCGGGCAATGAGGTATTTCGCTGGCTAAATGATCTGACATTTCCACCGTCAGGAAAGGAGCATGGTAAGTTCAGAGAAATAGGGTACGAGAAAACTCATAACTGGACACACTTGCCCATTTAGTTTGAGTTGCCGTAATATGCCACACTATCACTCCGTCATTGTATATATGCTATGCATACAGAAAAGAATGTATTTGAGAACTTATTTTACACCGTGCTAGATGAGAGTGGTAAAACAAAAGACAATGATAAAGCATATAAAGACTTGGATGCAATGAACATCAGGAGGGAATTGTGGCTCCGACCTAACAACTCAAAACCAAAACTCCATTTTGTCTTACAAAACAACAGGTTGAAGACATTTGCAAGTGGTAAGTGCATTGAAGCTCCCAGATGGATATGCTTCTAACATATCTCTTTCTAGTAAGGTTAAGCAATTAAAAATTACTGGGTTCAAAAGTCACGATTGACATGTATTCATACAGAAGTTGATGCCAACTGCATTTTGTGAGACGTTGTGACAACCCAAAAATTTATATGATTTTTAATAATTGAAATAAAGGTTAAAAGAATAAAACCTGTGACACCCCCAAATCCGGTATCTTAATTTTTACAGGATTTGGTGTTCACTGTTCCAATATCATACAACTATCTACCCATAAATAATGAAATTCATTTATTAGATAAATAAATCATCATCTTACATCATCTGAAATAAAAATACATCATAAATCCCAGGTTATACTTAACCTTAAATCTCTTTTGCGAAAACGTAAATAAATAAGTCTTAAATCATCACACATAAATCTTAAACTTTAACATTATTCATGACAACACAAATCTTCATCACTTGTTAGCTTTTCCTTTGCCCTTGCTACTAGAAGGTACATCACTTCGTTCATTATTAGCTGCAATGTTATTATGCAAGAGTGAGCACGGATGCCCGCAAGTAATAAAATATGACGGAATAATAACATACGAGTGAAAGAATTCTGAATAACAGAAAGCTCGACATTTGAATCAAGAGTCAAATTACTTCTGAGGGTCATTAAGACCTTGAACCGAGTCTTAGGTTGTCAAGTATATTAACCTTTCCAACCTTTAACAGTCACAAGACTATAGACTTTACTTCTCGTACTTAGGGAGATCAGCCCTTCGTACTGATACTTTGCACATTATCTTAACGCTTAAAGCATCTTCATTAATCCCCTACATTAGGGTTGTTCATCTCAATTTGACATCAGAATCCGTACCAAATAAAGTTGTTTTGGATAATTCAATAAATGATATTCATATTGAATATTAACTTCTCAAGGTATACAATCGAATAAGTATTGTACACTTAAATGATACTTTTAAAAGAATCATGGCATCTCATGTGAAATTCTAAACTTGGATATTCAAGAGTAAGAATTTTCTCAACAATAGTAATTAAGCATAGCAATTGCTTAATTAAAAGAGTTTAGTTTAGGAAACTTGCCAAACAATAATAATAAGTTAGGGATAGAAAACTTGCTCAATTTAAAGAGTATAGTTAGGAAACTTGCTCAAATATAAAGATTTGAGTTTAGGAAACTTGCCTCGTGCGCAAGCTACAATTATTACTCACTTCTTTAATTACTCTTACCTATCAATACATTCACAATATCAATTAATCACAAGTTCGATATGATTATTGATTTACAATAGTATTCTTCAAACTCATTATTAGGTTTTCAAATAATGGTTTACGTTGATTAATTAACTTGTTAATTAATCACGTAACTTAAGTTATTAACTTGTATTAATAACTCATTACATACACAACATGTCATCATGTTAATTAGATTTAAAATAATATCTTAATGTTTATAACACATTATTTAACCTTTACAAATAATAATTTAAATCACGTAATTAATTTATTAATTAATCACATAACATAAATTATTAAACTCATATCAATATTTTATTATATTTATACCACATGTGTTCATGTTCATTAGACTCAAAACACATTTCACAAATTTCCAACACTTAGCAAAAATTTTTCAAAATTTTCGGACAGGCGCGGCTGCGCGCCATTTTGCCTTGCAGCCGGCGCGGCCGCGCGGCTGCGGAATTTCAGAATCTGAAGTTCGCGAACGAACACAGATTTTCTCCCATTTTCTCCTAATTCACATTATTACACTGATTTATAATGTTACCCATGAAGTATAAACTTCACAGGAACATTATATATCACTTATAACATGTTCTTAACATTCCAAGTTATGTAATTATACAAATCAAAATATTAATTTTCACTGTTCTTCAAAACTTTCAAGAGTTTAATGAAAAACATAAAAATCTCCTTACGGATTCGTTACTACACCGAATCCATTCATTTCAATTCCATTTTCTTTGTTTTAACATATACAATCATACTCATGTATCAATTTAAATATAAACATATGATTCAATCATTAATTTAACCCATATGGGTTATTCACCCATATTCAATACTCTGTAATTTCATCAAACCCATTTATTAACAAAGTTATTTGGTGTGATCAGTGTAAATCATGGATACATGATCCAACACATAATACTAACATATATGGTCACATATATAATAACCTCACACTTTAATTTTCCAAAAATAAGTACTGATAGAGAAATTTTACAACATCGTAGAAAACTCTGTAACTTTTCGAAAAACCAATTAAGGCCAAATTATATAAAATTGATTACTTTAAAACATGTATATACGTTAGAAAACATGTTATAATTACATACCCATATAGATAAAGCCATATCATAACCCAATTGAAAAACCCAATTTTTCACAGACTTTAGAATACGTATGTGAAAAACTTTAATTTTGAAAACATAAAGAAGAATTACCCTTTAGTTAGTATGAAGATAATCAATTGATAACAACACAATGATCTCTCAAGTCTTCTTTTCTCAATTTCTCTCAATGCCTTCTTCTTTTCTCTCTGATTTCTCTCTCAAGTTTCTCTAACTTTTCTCTGATAATGACTTAGAATAATGACTTAGAACAACGAATATACGTATTATATAAGTATCCGTTGTATTAACAACGGATAAACTTCTCCTAAAGCCCTGTTTGCCTTCCTCTTCTTTTCTTTCCCCATTTATTTTAATAAACTAATTTACTATATAGATAATTGTCACCTTACTTATTGATTAATTAATTTTATTTAAATCAATTAAATAAAATAAGATAATTCACATTAAATCACATTGTCACATAATTAATATTTTTATTTATTAATTATGTCAATTTATTAATTCATTCATTAATTATTAAATTAACTAAAGTAACATATGCTTATTTAATTAATTCAATTAATCAAATAAACTCCATTAAATATATTCTTTGAACTATTAAATTACTACATATTAATTTAATTAATGTCACACATATAATTAAATTAATCTACCACAAATTCATGAATTAATTATTTAATTCAATAATTAAATCATTAAAAATATTTATTTATCTCCATAAATATTCAATATCTTTACAAAATTCTCGTTCGTCACAAAACCTACATAGGAATTTGAGGATTAATTAACATTTTTAAGAACCTATATGGTTTACTAATTAAAAAGAGAATATAGTATTTATGGGTTACAAAATTTTAAAAACCCTATAAATGAATTTATATATACTTGAAGGAATATTAAGAATAAGGTATTACGAAACCTATAAAGTTTGGTGACTTAATATATAAATTAGGTATTTGAATTAAATAACCTCAAGGGTTATCTTTATTTAATTGTCCTAGTATTTTAACTATATACTAGTGACCTAATCTAAGAGATTTATGAAATATGTTTCAACCCATTAGATTATCTTGTATGATTATGTGAGTGTTTATAACTTATTAAGCCAATTAGGGCTATTAAGTTAATACACTAGTGGAATATATTTTGACTTATGTGGATTATGTAAGTGATTAAATAAATATACATTATATAACGTGTATACATTTATTTTATATATAAAAAAATTAAGAATAAAGTTATGTAACCTGATATATATTAGGTATGGTAATTAAATAACCTAAGGGATTATAATATGAGAGAATGTTAGTATTTAAAAATATATACTAACCTTAAGAGATTTATTTTATATATCTCAATTAATTAATTTTATAACCTAAGTAAAGCAAGTCTAATTGGGTTATAAAATTAAAGATACACGAGTAAGGATTTAAATTACAAAGGAGGGGAATGGAAATCCTAACTAAATGATTAGGGTAGGATAAAAAATTAAAAGTATGGAACCATGTTGATTTCATGGCCTAAAGAATTAAATTTGCATGCCCAAAGAATTAAATAGGTAGCCCAATTTGTTGCCCAATTGAGTGATGACTTATTGGATATTAAGTAAGCTAAATGGAGCATAAAAGATAACAAAAGTTGGGCCAAAGAAAGGCCCATATGGCCTGATTTTGCAAGGTGAAGAAAGGGATGAGAAATGTAATGATTGCTTATTTTAGTTGGTGAACAACCACACCTATGTGTCCAATTTTTATTTAGCCACATTCTTTCTCCAAACTTATAAGTTAGCTTTAGAGTGCAAGCATCCACTAACATGATGAGAAAGAGAGAGAGTAGGAGATTGGGAGATAATAATAAAGATATACATTATATCTCTTCATTTTTACTAACAACAAAAGCTTTTCATTTTCTCTTTCATCTCATTCTTCTAAGCTAGCTAAACAAAGCAAAAGTAAGAGAGAGAGAGAAAGCTAAGATTTCAGTCACCATATATAAGAGGGAGAATGAGAGTTTTGTTGGTTCATAGTTCTTTAATCAATCTTAGGAAGAAAGAGAGGAAGGAAAAGCAAAGGTAAAATAAAAAATTTCTACTTATATAGTCTAATTTCTTTTTATTTGATTTGATTTTTGTAAACTTATGATCATGAGATTTAAAATCTTATATCTATGTATTTATAAGTATTTCATGTCTATATCTAACCCTTTTTAGGATCAAAAGTTGAATCTAAAGCATAAAATGGAAGCTTGATTTTCAAAAAGTTAGAAAACCCAAATTTTTCTTAGCATTGATTGTGTTTAATCTAGTGTTTGGTGAATGTTTGATGAAATAGATCATGGATCATGATATATCCATGAGTATAAGAGGTATTAGTATATATTATGATGGGTTATGTTGGTTAATGTGTGAGAACATGGAAGTTTTCTTAGAAATCACAAAGGATTGAAAATCAGATTTTTGAAAAAAACAAAACATGAAATTCAAACTACCATATCTCTCATTCTATTTCTTATTTGTAAGTGTGGTAAAATCCTAGAGTTGTATCTATGAGTCTTCTAACATTTTCAAGTATAATTACTGAAAAAGGTGTTGTAGATTTTTGTGTGGACTATTTTTAGCAAAGGAGACAAAATCCGAAAAATGACAAAAAGTTATCTGCCCAAAATTGCTAGGGGAAGCTTCGACAACTTAATTAATGAAATAAATTCCATTCTTTTGGGACATGAAAATATATGATATAAAGTAGCCTCTGTCCAAAAATGAGCTTAGTCCGACTCAAATTAACCGAGTTATTATCATTTCAATATTTGGATTTTTTCGACAAAAACCGATATAACTGGAGTTCTATAACTCCGATTGCCACAAAATTTAAACTAAGTGCTCACGTTAGTAAGTGTAAGATTCTACCAAGATTTGGGAATTTTTGGAGTTGAGCATGATATAGCTAATTTCGTAAGCTACGAACTAAAAATAGATTTTTGAAAAATACTAAAGGAAATTGAAAAATCCCCGAAAAGCTATTTTTGTGTATGAAATATATGTATATATGTGTGGCCAAAAGATAAAAAAATAATAAGATGAGTTGGTATTTTCATGAAAAGGGTAATTCAGCTTGTTGAATTGAACAATTTAGGTTGCTGGATGGGAAACTAAAAATGTTAGGAAGGGAATACAGTTTGGATTCGGCTTGCTAAATTATTGTATTCGGTTTACTGAATTCGTAAATAGTTTACCGATTTATAATAAGAACTTATTAAATGAATGAGTAAGTGTTAAGTCTAAAGTAGACAGTCGTACTCTGTAATAGTTGATGTATAGTATTTGGGCTAAACGATTACTTTAGGGAGCGGATGTATATACGAACTAGCAACCGATCTAACTCGCTGTGAAAAACAGTGTAGATGAGACGAAAACTAGTTTGTTGGTTGTTTGTGGGAAACCACTCAGCATACTATACTGAATATTGTTAGAGACTCGATGTGTGCTAGGTTTAAAAATTGTGAATACGTACGGTGTTAAGGTATTATCTAATATTTGTCTATGTGATTAAATGTTAGATAGTTTACTTATTAAGTAATAGTATTGTGAGATAAAGTATGTTATGCTAATTGAAATATCAATCTTAATAATGATAGGTCTTTTCAATAAAGAATTTAAATTAGATTGCGTAGAAGTAATCGACGGTACAGGCAAGTTTCCTTAACTCAAACTTGAGTTATATTTTCAAAGCATATTGGTGAATAATTATTGTTTATTATTCACATCTATACTGATTATTGATTCTCACTTAGTGCAAGTTGCATATGTTTATCAGGTATGAAATGCTAATCACCTTAATTACCATAAGGTTCAGTTAAAGTTGTTCATGGTCCTTGTTGACATTAAACATTATTGATTCAGTCATTCAATTATTAACATTATGACTTATGCTCTTTCACAATTTTTATATTGTTGAAAATTCGAAGGCTTATTCTTTCTTTCAATCATGATATATCCTTGTTGTATTTAAACTTGCTGGACAAAGTAGTTGCTCACCCTTGCTATATCATGATAACAAATTTCAGCTTAAGACGAAGGCTCGAGGAAAGATTGAGACAAAGGCGAATTCCAAAGAGTAGATTATTACGCATTCATAACTATTTAGTTATCATATGTAAATGATGTTGTAAAACTTTTTAGTTACTTAAGGTATGTATTCAGTTAAGGCTAATAGACCTTGGAAAATGTTATAGAATCATATGAAATAGACAATATATGTTTATATATTTCGCATTAGTTTGTAGAATATGTATAAAGATGAAGCACCGTAACGTACGAGGTCCGAGGTTCTAGGGACAGATTTTGGGGTGCTACATTTGGTATCAAAGCTGTAGGTTATAAACCTTAGGTAGGGTTACCTTAGGCTATAACCGCATAGATAAGGATAAGGAATAAACTCAAATGGAGTTGAAGTGCTAAGGATGAATTTGAGAAATTCATTATTAAGTGAATAAGAAGATCGTAAAATAAAATGATCCTAAGATAGGAATTAAAGAATCGTAATATAACACGATTATTAGAAAAGGTCACAACGTGATCTAATGAGGTCATATGAGGACAGATGATCAATCGATTGATTGAAAACTTTATAGCAGAATTGCTGTATCACTATTTTACTATGAAATTGTACTATGAAAACCCAAAAAAGAGTTGTAGATGATGGGATACGAATTAAATGAAATTCGTATTGAGTAAAGAGAATTTAGGATTATGTGGGATTTCAATTGAGGACTCATGTGATAGCTGAGTTGTACAAACCTTTGTATGGGCTGGGGTTTTGTGCTTGGTCTAACGACTACTTAGTTTATCACATTGATAATCATTGAAATGTTGGTGTCGCACTTTTCGTTATATGTATGTTGAGAATGTGATTCTTTTCTCATGTGTATAACTGATAGGTAGAGAATATAAGATTAGGTGCGAGTTCTTAAAACTCATACTTATGGTAAGTTTGTGACTCATAATCGTATGGTATGTTTTTGAAACCCTAAGCGTATCGATAGTTCCTGATTGGTTCTTGAACTACGTATTGCTAGGATAAGTTCCTAAACTCATATTATTTTGGTAAGTTCCTGAACTCATAACGTATGGTATGTTTGATGAACTATACTAGGGTATAGAAAAGTTGTGGATGGAGAATTGAGAATTTTTAGTGTAGTAAGTTTTATGGATGATAGAAATAGATGGACTTATTAAGCAATGGATCATTGGAAAAAATTGGAGTTGATGGAGGAAGTATAGGTATTCCAAATCTTCTAGCTATGCTAGACTTCTAAAATTTTGACATCAAGCTTAATTTGCACTGATGTGCCTTTAAAAAAATATATAAAATAAATTTTTGTTATCCTCAAAACATGGTGACAAGGTTGTGGAGATGTACTTCGAGCCATTATCACAACATTACCTATTGTGGCATGATAACATCAAAAATAATTTTTCAATAGTTTTGAACTTTTTAAAGAAGATTTTACGCTAATTGTTCCGGCTAGACAAAAATTTGAAATATAAAAATGTATTTGATATATCATCAATGCATCATGGAACCTGTGACACCCCCAAATTCGGGTACTTCAATTTCCACGGAATTTGGTGTTCACTGTACAGATATCATATATCTATCTACCCATAATAAATACAAACCGTGAAATAGATAGAAAGAAATCCTCCCTTTATGGGGTTACAACATCTGAATAATAAATACATCAATCCTAGGTTGATCTAACCTTAAATCTCAAAGCGAAAACATAAACAAATAAGTCTTAAACATCATAACATAAGTCTTAATAGATATTCTCAAATAAAATAACAAGTCTTCATCACTTGTTAACTTTGCCCTTGCCTTTGCTAGTGAAAGGCTCGTCGGACCTTTCGTTCTTAACTGCAATGTTATTATGCAAGAGGGAGCATGATTGTCCACAAGTAAAACAATTTAATAGTAATAATAACATGTGAATAAGTCAAAGAGTTTTGAATAATAGAAAGCTCGACTTTTAAATCAAGAATGAATAACAAGAATCAAAAGTACATCTGAGGGTCATAAGACCGTGAATTATGTCCTAGGTTGTCAAGTTTCTCTACTTTAAACCTTTAACAGTCATAAGACTATATGGACTCTATTACTCGTACTTAGGGGGGTCAGCCCTTAGTACCATACTGTGTACAATATCTCAACGCTAAAGTGTATAAAATCCCCTATAAAGGGTTGACATCTCAGTTTGACATCAGAGTCCGCACCAAAGGGAGTTTGGTTTGGATAAGCTCAATAATAGTTCTCAAATTTAGAACGTTCATCAACTATGGACTAATCGAATCAATAAGGGTTCGCTAGTCTTATAAGGTTAAACAATAATTGATATTCAAATCGAATAACAATTCTCAAGAGTATAAAACTTTATAAGTATTGTATAACTGAAGTAATACATTAAAGAACTTATAATATCTCATATGAAACTTGACTTGAATGAACAAGAATAAGAACTTGCATCATGATAATAGTTCAAAAATAGAAAGCTTGTTCAATAACTGATTTGCATTAGAATACTTTCTCAATTTACAGAGTATAGATAGGAAAACTTGCGTAATATAAAAGTAAGGTTTAGAAACTTGCCT
Source organism: Panax stipuleanatus (assembly GCA_020205555.1). Classification (NCBI taxonomy): domain Eukaryota; kingdom Viridiplantae; phylum Streptophyta; class Magnoliopsida; order Apiales; family Araliaceae; genus Panax; species Panax stipuleanatus. The sequence goes on from CM035117.1 coordinate 72,883,076, forward strand.
CATGCACAAGCTACAAATATAATTACAATTCACTTCCTCAATGTCCTACACATTATATTACGTTTACAACATCGATTAGTTCCATTACCACTACGTTTAACTGTTGAACTTCGCACTTAAGTTCAACTTAATAACTTGGTTCACAAATCTTAACTTCTTAACTAACCACATAACTTGAATCTGAATCACAACATGCATACCACATAATATGAACTCTTAAACAATCATAATCAAGTCTTACGACATCAATATCCAAGTTCACACATAGTTTGTTAACATGAAACTTCGAATTGTCTTATACATGTCAACCACACGTTATAGCACTGAATTACATGCTCATCATGCTATTAGGTTCAGTATACTAAACTAACATGTTATGTTATGGATTAATACGCAAAAGAAAACCAAAATTTTATTTTCCTATGTACCCTCCCCCCCCCCCATTGGGGCCGAGGTTAGGGCCCGCTGGGGCGGGTGTGGTTCGATAGGAGGCCCGCTGGGGTGGGTCTGGAGCCCGCTGGGGCGAGGGTGCCTCGACTGGAGCAGTTGTAGTTCCCAAATAATCGCAGAGAAGGCCAAATAAATCCAAATTAAACTAATACAGTGATTCTTAATGTTACCCATGAAGTATAAACTTCACAGGAACATCATATAATGATTCTAACATTCTTTTAGCACTTTAGATCACGTAATTACTCAAATTAAAACACATAAATTCACTGTTTTCTAGTATTTTAAAAAGTTTCGAGAGAAATCATGAAATGCAACGTTACAGATTCGTTATAACTCTGAATCTGGCCATTTAAATTTTATTTTGTTTGTTTAAACATGCATAATCATAATCAACTATCATCTTTAAGTTAAATAAATAATTAAAGCATGAAAAATTGTATGTAAGGGCCATATTCAAGTGCTTCATACTCTGTAACATATGAAAATTGAATTAAGGTATAATTACATGAAATTAATTATTTTAAAACCTACATAGATGATAGAAAAACATGTTATGAACATGTATTATTACACATATAATCATATCTCAAGTATTCATCACAAAAATTGTTTACAGAGAACTTCAAGATACGTTAATGGAGAAATATTAAGAACATGAATTTAGAACTCAGATAAGGGAATTACCCCTTGCTTGTTTGTTGAGATTAGATGATATAAAGACGATGAAAGCTTCCTTTGATTCTTTAAACTTATTTCTTAATTTCACAGACTCGCTCCCTCAAACTCTCTCTAACCTTTCTCTGATGAAATATACGTTATATGATATGAATATAACTTAACTGATAATATATAAGGTTTAGTATAATACATATACATATACGTATAATATAAATTGACGATGTAATGGTTGTCGGTTAATTCCCACTATAGATTAACTGTTCCAACTTCCTTAAGGCCCTGTTTGGTTTGTCCCCTTGTTCTTCCTTTCTCCTTATTTTAATTAAAGTATTTATTATATAGTTTAATTGTCACACTTTAATTAATCAAATAATATTATTTAAATTCAATTAAATAAAACATACTAATTCACATCAAACCACATTATCACATAATTAAAATCTTCATTTATTAATTATATCCAATTATTAAATATCTAATTAATTATTAAATTAATTAGAATAACATTATGCTTATTAAATAATTCATTTAATCGAATAGAATCAATTAAATACATAATTTGAATTATAAAAATTCTCCATATTAATTTAATCAATGTAACACATATAATTAAATTAATCTACCACAATTCCATCAAACAATTATTTAACTCAATAATTAAAACATCGATAACTCAATACACAAATCATCAAAAATATTTATTTAATTCAATAAATATTTGAATTAAATTACAAAATTCTCGTTTGTCACATCTTTTCCCCCTTAAAAGGATTATGTCCCCAGAATCACGGTTTAATTAAATTCGTTTAAATTCGTCCCGTTACATTCTCCCCCTCTTACAAAGATTCTGTCCTCAGAATCGCTTACATATAAATTAAGAAAATAAGTGTGGGTAAGTCTTCATCATATGTTCTTCGAGTTCCCACGTAGCTTCTTCAGCATTGTGGTTCCTTCATATTACCTTAGCAGAATGTATTACTTTATTTTTGAGAACTTGTTCTTTCCTGTCAATAATCTGAACAGGAACTTCCTCATAGGATAAGTATTTCTCAAATTATAGAGGTTCATATTCAATAGCATGCTTGTAATCGGGTTTATATGGTCGTAATACTGACACATGAAAGACGTTGTGGACATGTTCTAGCGCAGGAGGTAAGGCTACCTCATACGCAAATTTCCCAATTCTTCGGATCACCTTAAAGGGTCTAATGAACCTCGGGCTCAATTTTCCCTTTTTGCCAAATTTGATCTTTTCCTTCCAGGGAGAGACCTTCAAGAATACAAAGCTACCCGATTCAAATTCTGCGTTCTTGTGGTGTGGATCGACGTATTTTTTTTGCCTATCCTGAGCCGCTACCAATCTTGTCCGGATCACCTTAACTATCTCGGCTGTCTGTTATACCAATTTTGGACTTAGCAATTGTCTTTCGCCGACTTCATCCTAGTACAATGGAGTTCTGCACTTTCTATCATACAACGCTTTGTATGGAGGTATGCCAATACTTGCGTGGTAACTGTTGTTGTAACTGAATTCCACGAGTGGTAGGTGATCATCCCAATTTCCTTTGAAATCCATGATGCATGTTCTCAACATATCTTCCAATGTCTGGATCATTCTTTCACTCTGTCCGTCAGTCTGAGGGTGATATGTCGTACTCATTCTCAACTGCGTTCCCATGCATTCTTGTAGTCGCTTCCAGAAGTTCAATGTGAAATGCAGATCCCTATCGAAAATAATCGACACCGGAACTCCGTGCCTTGAAACAATCTCATTTACATACAGTTTTGCCAACTGATCTAGGTTAAATCTGATCTTGATCGGAAGGAAGTGTGTTGATATCGTTAGTCGATCAACGATAACCCATACAGCGTCGTAACCTTTCTAAGTTATCGGAAGGACAACTACGAAATCCATTATAATATGTTCCCATTTCCATTCTGGGATCTCTAGTGGTTGTAGCAACCCACTTGGCCTCTGATGTTCTTCTTTTACTTTCAGATAAGTCAGGCACTTGGCAACACAATCGGCGACATCTCGTTTCATATTTGGCCACCAAAAATGCTGTCGGAGATCTTGGTACATCTTCTTACTACTGGGGTGAATCAAATACCGTGAACTATGAGCCTCGCTCTAAATTTCCTCATTAATCCCTGGCACTGGCGGTACCCAAACTCTTCTCTCAAATATTAACACTCCCTCACTGTCCACCTTGAATTTCTGTTCATTTCCTTCGGATATCTTCTTCTTTATCTTATCACATTTTTCATCCTGAAGTTGTGCATTCTTAACCTTATCCAGCAAGGTTGTACCAGCTTCTAGCTGGAATAGCTTTTCATCAGACTCCATAGGATATCTCACTTCTAATTATAGTTTCTCCATTGCTGAAATTAGCTCCTCCTGGGCAGTCAACATCACCAACTTCTCCCGACCCTTTCTGCTTAAGGCGTCGGCAACCACGTTCGCTTTACTCGAATGGTATAAGATCTCACAATCGTAGTCCTTTATCAATTCCAACCATCTCCTCTGGAGCATATTCAAATCCTTTTGTGTAAAACTATATTTCAGACTTTTGTGGTCTGTATATATTTCACACGTCTCCCCATAGAGATAGTGTCTCCAGATCTTCAAAGCAAATGCCACTGCAGCCAATTTCAAATCATGGGTCGGATCTGTCGTGACGCATACGCAATGACTTTGTCGTTTTGCATAAGCACACAACCTAGTCCTTTATGCGACGCATCACTATACACCACAAAATTTCCTGTGCTATCTAGAAGAGATAACACAGGTGCCGTACTCAACCTCTTCTTAAGCTCTTTGAAGCTGTCCCCACACTTCTCCGTCCAAATGAATTCGACCAATTTCCAAGTTAATTCGTCAACGGAGTTGCGATCTTGGAAAAGTTATGAATGAATCTTCTATAATATCCTGCCAATCCAAGAAAACTTCTCACTTCTGACGGTGTCTTCAGTTGATCCCAATTCATTACAACTTCGACCTTAAAGGGATCTACCGAAATTATGTCCTTATCAATTACATGTCTAAGAAATTGCACCCTCTCAATCCAGAATTCGCATTTTGAAAATTTGGCATACAAATTCTCCCATCTCAATGCTTCTAATGTCACCTTCAAATGCTCTACGTGTTCCTCCTTGGTCTTCGAATACACCAAAATGTCGTCGATAAACACCACTACGAATTTGTCCAAAAATAGCTTGTACACTCTGTTCATTAGGTCCATAAATGCTACAGGAGCATTAGTTAGACCAAATAACATCACCAAAAATTTGTAGTGACTATATTGAGTCCTAAACGCTATCTTTGGAACATCCTCTGTCCTTACCTTCAACTGATGGTAACCACTTCTCAGGTATATCTTCGAGAAGTATCTTGCACCATTTAACTGGTCAAACAGGTCTTCAATCCTAGGCAATGGATACTTATTCTTAATCATGACCTTTTTTAACTCTCTATAGTCAATGCAGAGCCGCATCGTCCCATCTTTCTTCTTAACAAATAACACCGGCGCTCCCTACGGCGATACGCTCGGCTGTATATATTTCTTGTCTAAAAGCTTGTAGTTGCACCATCAATTCTTTCATTTCTACCTTAGCCATACGGTACGATGCCTTCGATATTGGAGCTGTTCCTGGAACCAAATTGATCACAAACTCTACCTCTCTATCTGGCGAAAGTCCTGGAAAATTGTCCGGAACTACATCCACGAAGTCTCTTACGACTGGTATTTCCTCCAACTTCGGGTTCTCTTTTCGACTATTGACTTTGTGGGCTAAATATCCTACAGAGCCTTGTCTCAACAACTTCCTGGCCTGCATCATCGTCAGACAACTCGCTTGTCTAGGTGACTTGCTGCCATAAAACATAGCCTTTGATGGAATTATAAAGTTAATACATTTCCTCTGGCAATCAATTATCGCCCCATAATTTAATAGCCAATCCATTCCCAGAATAACGTCGAATTCCCCAAGTCGAATAGGAATAAGATCTACGTTCAACACATTACCCTTAATATCCACCCTACATTTCTTGTGTACATACTTAACAGGAGTCACTTCCCTCTTCGCAATCTCTATATTCATAGGGTATTCTAACCCGTCCTTAGGTAATTATAGATTCTTAGCAAAGTCATCATATATAAATGAACAAGTAGCACCCGAATCAAATAATACATATGCATTAACTTTATTGATCGAAATGATACCTGACACCACATCGCGAGACTGCATAACATCCTGCACTGTCATGTTGAATGTCCAGGAGGTAGGTCAGTTTGTTGCGGTTGGTCCTGTAATTGTCAGAGCGTTACCACCGCTGCTTCCCCTGTTCCCTCCTGCTCCTACCTACCCAAATACTTTCTTGGGACAGTCCCTTGCCAAGTGGTCCTTAGACCCACATGTGAAGCAGGCGCCCTTCTTAGGGTTAGGGCAGTTAGGTGTTATATGTCTATCGACGTTGGAAAAAATTCGCGGGTCGGGTCACAACCCGGATCTTTCTATGTGACCCGAATCTTTCTCTCTTCCTAAGTTATATCTACCCTTACTCTTTTTATTTGTGAAAAAGGTTTTGAAGGGTTTTTTAGAAAAAGGCCAACATGTATTATGTCGACGATTTAAACGTTTACAGAGTCGCCAGTTGGTAGATTTGAAATAGTCGTACCAACTCAACCAAGTTTTATTTGAAAAGAGGTTCAATTGCTAGACACTGTAGAAACTTGATCTTTGAAACCAAAGTTTTTAGTTCAGGGGCTTGGTTAAGTGTGGAGAAGGTGTTAGGTATCCCACAACTCCCGTGTAAACACGGTACCGCATCTTTTCAATATTTCACTTTTAAGTCTGCAATGTGTGTGTGAATGCTGGAATAAATTGGACCTATGCTTTGATTGGAAGTATGTTTATGCATCGTTGGACCTATATACGAAGGGTTTGATTTGATTTGAAAAAAGTCTTTTATTTGATTTGGTTTGCAAAAGCTTTTTTTTTTTTTGATAAGATTATTGAAATGATGTTTTAAAAACAGGTTTTCAAACCCTTATGCTAACATAGGAATTGAAACATATCGATACTTCAGTTTTATCTTTTCAGCATTAAGGCTTAATTTAAATGGTGATTTTCGAGCTGTGAAGCATCCTCGACCACAAAATATATAAGTGTTGGTCTTCTCATGGACATGACAACCATTAGAGTGACTCTGACACAATAAACCATATTTTTACTATGTTGAGACCTTAAATCTGGATAACTGTTTAAAGGTCTTTTGTATGTACATTTTTACAGAAAAACTGGCATGGTACATTTGTAAAGTGGAGTATGTCCATCATGGGAATCAGTTTCTGATCACTTGGATCATGAATCCCAGGATTCTTAGACTCACAGAGGGAAGTCAATAAACCTGCACAACTCAAATTTGTACAGAAATATATCCAAATATCGCCAGAACCAAGAATTCATCATTAAATCCTGGCTCGCACATGGCCGAAGCATCTCGTTCCCACTAGATAGCGATCTAAGGGCCGCGAGGTATCTTTTACAACTAAAACTAGAAAAATGCTATATTTAAATAAATCTCAGCCATTCTAGCTTTTCGATTCTGTATGGACCTATTTTAAACAGTTGGAAAGATGGAATTGGCGAGATTTAAATAAATCTAGTTCTCCCACAGAAATGTTAATGCCGATTCATATCAAATGAATATTTAAAGCAATAATTTAATAAAATGAGTAAAGCAATATATATATATATATATATATATATATATATAATTATATATATGAAAGCTGTAAAGGGCGATGGGTTTTCACTCTGATGCCTGGACTGGAATGTAAATATATATATATATATATATATATAAAAGCTGTAAAAAGCCACAGAGTGATCCAGGCTTGACGGAATGGAAATATATATATATATATATATAAGCGGTAAAGGGCGACGGGCATTCTATCATTTGCCTAGACTAAAATGGAAATATTTATATATATATATATATATATATATATATATATATATATATATATATATAAGTTATAAAAGAGCCACAGAATTAACCAGGCTCGACAGAATTGAAATATATATATATATATATATATATATATATATATATATATATATATATATATATATATATATATATAAAAGCTGTAAAAGAGCCACAAAATTAACTAGGCTCGACATAATTGAAATATATATATAAGCTGTAAAAGGGCAATGAACATTATATCCTAGGCCTATATATATATATAAAAGCAATAAAAGGCCACGAAATGATCTAGGTCGAATTAGAATTTAAATATAGACAAAAAATAGTCAAACCGATACTGGGAAGATAACCCAGTCCGGTGAAGGGTGCATATATATATAAAAGCAGTAAACTATCGCAGATTTAACATCCGGGCTTGACAGAATTTAAATGTTAGTATATATATAGTTAAATATATATAAAAAAGCCAAACCCGAACTGAGAAGATAACCCAGTCCGACAAAGTTGCTCAAAACAAAGATATTAGTATATAAAAGCTGTTAGAAGTGACGGATCGTCATTCCGAGTTGTAGAAATGCCAGAAAATATGTTTAGGTACTAAAATATACCAAAGGTTAACAAAAACGGCCACGTAACTGAGTTTCGGGCATATTTAAAAAACAAAACTTAATGTGCAAGTGCATAAAAGTGCAATGAAGTATTATAAACTTTCTGATCTTAAAAATACTCACAATGGACTGCTACACGGCCTTTTTGCCAAATCGTAGGCTTTAAGCGTCTGATTCTAACACTCAGTTTTTTGATATATGGTAGTATGTGGGTATATCTACGTGTTAGAGTGAAAAATTTTGTGTTTGGAAGACAAGAAAATGGCTGGAAAACCAAACAGGTAGGGGTTTAGAGCGTTTCTGCTTATAAAATGAGCTGGGGTGCACCTTAATTTATAGACTAGGTGGAAGCGGCTCTACTCGCAGTAGCGGCAGGTCTACATGCTGCTCCATGTGATAGGGCCCACGTGGCGGGTCCTGTTGCATTAAAGTACGTGCACTCTGACCAATGCGACGTCAGATTTAAAACTTTCTAACTTTTGATCGAAGCATCCGTTTGAGACGTGCTATACCTTTCCGGAAATCCCTCGCCGAGAGTGTCACAATGATATAGGAGTAAACCTTTTCTGAGTCCAAAAAGACGGGTTCATAACCAGGTCTTCGTTTTCCCGTATTTTGTCCGTTGAGTTGTCTTGCGCTGTTTTCACTCGGGATCACCGTTATGATTCTTCCTGATGTTCGTGGCATCAATTTGGCTTAATTTTGACTTAATCAGCTTCAAGTTGATAAAATGACCATTTTTCCCCTCCTAGGGTGGTCTCCTTTGGATTTGGCTTCCTGTGGAGATCCCAGTATTAAGACCGGGGTTGACCTGACATCCTAGTATTGAGACTGGGGTTTAACTGATGGCCTAGTATTAAGATCGGGGTTGAACTGATGGCCCAGTATTGAGACCAGGGTTAAATTGATGGCCCGGTATTGAGACCGGGGTTGAACTGATGGCCTGGTATTGAGATCGGGGTTGAACTTATGGCTCGGTATTAAGATCGAGGTTGAACTAATGGCATGGTATTGAGATCAGGGTTAAACTGATGACCCGGTATTGAGATCGAGGTTGAACTGATGGCCCGGTATTGAGACCGGGGTTAAACTGATGGCTCGGTATTGAGATCGGGGTTGAACTGATGGCCTGATATTAAGATCGGGGTTGAACTGATGACCCGGTATTGAGACTGGGGTTAGACTGATGGCCCCGCAGTGAAACCGGGGTTGACTTAAGGTTCCGGTATTGAGACCGGGGATGACCTAATGGCCGGTATTGAGACTGGGGTTGAACAGAGGTCTCGGTATTGAGACCGTGGATGACCTGAGGTCCCGGTATTGAGACCGGGGATGACCTGATGGCCTGGTATTGAGACCGGGTTGAGTTGATGGCCCGATATTGAGACTGGGGTTAAGTTGACATCCCGGTACTCGTAACTGGGGCTGAGTTAACATCCTGGTATTGGAGACTGGGGTTGAGTTGACATCCCGATATTGGAGACCGTGGCCGAGAAGACGGTTTTGCCCTCCTGCAGGGTTAGTAACAGGAAAACAAAATTTTAAGTGTCTACAGATTCCCCTCTTTATCATATTTATGTAATGCAATGGAATGAACAGGATAAAGATTGCTAGACACTTGAAATATGACAAGATATTGATGATACAAACCGCAATGCAATGAATGTTAAAATGTTTTTGCAAATCGCATTTCCCACTTTGCGAATCATATATTGCATCTCAAATTGAATCGCAAATCGCTTACCCTGACTGGTCATGAATGATTCCTGTGTTGAGGCTGATCTCAACAGTTGACTTTCATTAGTGCTGCTGATGTCTATGGTGGTGTTAATTCCAACGGTTTGATTTCCATCGATGTTGCCGATGCTTGTTTGATGAGGATAAACTAAAATGTTTTCTACATTTCTACTGGGCATGACGTCCTTTATGATAGCCTTTGATGTTACCTTAGTTTTAAGACCAATGGTTTCCCCAATATGTCGATACTATCAGGGGAAAGATTTTCTCTTAGTTGATGTCTTTGTACATTTTTGAAGGCTCCTCCGCTGGGGAGATATATCTTTTGCCTATTTACCTCAGTGGGTGCTTCCGATGCCTATCCTGAGAATAACTTACACCGGTAGTTTGCAACAGTGCATACCTTGATAGTAGGGACAATGGTTGATCATTGGACTGTCCCGATGCCTACTCGAACGGTAGCAGACTTTTTCATCGAGTTTGTGTATTTAATGTGTATGCATATTTAACTCTACTGGGTATGTATGCCTAACTTTTTTAATGGAGATGTGCGCTGATGTAGCGCTTGTTGCACATGTGCCGACAAGACATGATATAATGATCTTAATTTATCCTAGGTTGATGCATATGCTTAATTGAATTGATGTAGAACCATACCTCACCCTTTCTGAGGCAGTTTGGAGTTTCTTTTTATGCATGAATTTTGATAGGCTTAGCAGCTATAACTCTTGTGTGGCTCCTTTTGTCATTGACAGAGCAGATTTTGATGTTCTCCTTTTATATATCATCTTTGGTGGGGATCCTGTTGAGGCTGCTATTTTTCTAGATCTAGAATTAAGACTTGGTGTTGGTCCCTCTGTCGGTTCAGACACTGATGGCTTCACTAGGAGATATCCTGATATATTTGCCGAAGTAGTGTTCAACGGCTTACATCACCGAATCCTTCCTCGATGCTACGCTGGATTGATGCCAACGATTTGATCATTGAGTGTGAAAAGGGGTAAGCTCTTTACTTGCGACCTTGCTGGGTTAGATGCTAGGTTGGCCGATGACCCGGGTGTTGCTGACGTCTTGGAGGATGTAGCCCATTTTTTCATTGCCCATATTTGAATTTCGGTGTAAAGGCCTTGCCTTGTGAGGACTTAGCACAGGTTGACATGTGTGATGATGTAGATTTCATTTGCCAGACCTTTTGTCATTGAGCATCTTTTTTTTTCGAGTTAAGGACTCTCTTTAGAATTTTCTTTCTTTTGCTAGGGCAAGCTTATGTTGCCTTGATTTTTTTAAGAGTTCTCTCTTTCCTTCTGATGAGTAGCTTGGTCTCGTCGTAAACTCCTTCCATTTTATTGAATCGGCAATGCCCCATCCCTTTCGCAGGTTGTTACTGGGGTTCACAAAAGAAACTCGCTTTGTTGACCACATCTAGAGTGAGCAATATCCTGCACATTAGACAAATAACAAAATGTGCCCAAAATCTTGATGGCTCCGGCCGTCGGAATTAGTATGATCTTGTGAATGAGGCATTTGAAGTTTAGAGTTTATAAAATTGAATGCTTGTATTCAATGCACTCTTATCTTATCGCTAAAGATCTTGAAAGGGAGTATAAAAATGAATTTTTCTAAGGAAATCGAAATTTTCATTTGACAAGTTATGAAATCGCAAGAAAACTTTTAAGTGTCCATAGTCACTTTTCATGGGTAGGATCAGATTCAAAAGACTCAATCTCCCATCATCAGAGACACCTCATCTTCGCTCTAGACATTTCTTCACAAAATTAAACATCATATGGCATGTGCACTATGAGTAATGCAACCCTTGGCAGGGATTTCTCTTCTATGACTTTAGATGATCTCATTTTTATCTTGCAAAATTTCCTTGTTTTCCTCGCTTAACTTTGTCTCATTTTCTTAGGCTATTCAGGGTTACCCATGTAACGAGTTTTGGACCAATGACTCCTAAACTAGATGGCTTTAGGGCACTTGGTGTTAATACACCCATTCGGGTTTACTGGCTCGAGTAACAAAGGTCATACTTCGAGACAAGTAAAGCTGAATACTCTTTTTGATCCTCGCCTGAGCTTGTAAAAGAATCATTTTCTTAGGCTCTAAATTATCCTTGTAGCAAATGTTGGGCCGGTGACTCCCAAAACAGACGGCTTTAGGGTACCAGGTGTAGAGACACCCCTCGGGCTTAATTACTCGAGTAACCTAGGCCACGATTCAAACCTGCTCAGGTTTTGCCTTCTTCTTCTTCGTAATGCTCGCTTTTTAGGCACTGAGTTACCCATGTAACGAGCGTTTGGCCGGTGACTCCGAAACCAGATGGCTTTAGGGCACCGGGTGTAAAGACACCCCTCAGGCTTAATAACTCGAGTATCCCAGACCACGATTCGAGACATTAGGCTGGCTATTAATTGTCATCATTTTTGCCATAGTTTCACACCCCATAGCTAAAGGTTAGGGCAATCGCAAAGTACATACATGCATATGAGGTCAAGTTTGTTCCCAAAAGTGCTTTAAACTAGGATGTCGTGTCTACTCAAAAGGTTGAATAATCTTAATTCTCTAATCGTTCTCGTGATTCTTACTCCACGGACGCTTATCAGAATTAATCCAATTCACAACAAGTTAAACGATATCTTTCTTTTTATTTCCTCTTTTTTTTGAGATTCTAATGCAAGACTTATCTATACCTATCATGTATATTGTCGCTAATGCATGTAAATGGTAATTAAAAGCACATAAAGAGATGAAAGAGTCGTACCTCATCCATGGATCACAGTATTCTAAGAAAATTATGATTAGAAAAGCCAATTGATCATACCGGATCGCCAATAATGGAAGCTTTGATGATGACAGACCATGCTGATGGTGCTGACTGGTGCATTTTCATTGGATGGTTGATAAATGCCCCAGTGTTGAGTTGTCGTGATTTTCAAAATTGGTCCAGTCTTGTTGTAAGGGTCCTAACTTCGAGTTGTCGTTGATTCTGTACCTACCCCAGTCTTGCTTGTCATATGGGATGGTTGCTTTATTATATGTTTTACAGATGGGCTGATAAGATGCCGAGATCGTAATAGTCTTTTACCTCATAACCCACATGGTGAACAGGTAGTGGATATAGGCCTTGATATTTGGATGCCCCAATCATTGTTTCTAACTTGTGGGCGCAATTGACTTTGATGGTTGATATCGAAAGGCTGGCAAATTCTACTAAATTATACTCAAGGGCTTGTGATGGTTAGTGATATGATAGCTTTAACCGAATTTGGTTTGATCTGGGAGGTTTAATTCGTGGCCTTTTGCTTAGCGAACAGGTCGTCGGGTATAAGATAGACTTTGCCACGATGGTAGCCCATGTGCTTTTGTGGGTCAAAGGAGATCAAGTCTTCTCGCACATCAGGAGTGATGAGTTGCTGACAAGTTGCATCCTATGATGATTGCCATTTCATCCTTGTAACTGGTTGCCTTGAGGTATCGATGTCTCTTCCTTTCGAGACTTGCTCCGAATTTGATGGAACAATATTGATGTGTTATTGGGTCCCATCAAAATGTGTCATCGATCTTGAGTGTCTTTATTGGATGTAGGCTTTTCATGTTTGGCCTTCATGAATTGACTCCTACGCTGGGGGAGTATGAGCACCTCACGGGTTTGGCATTAGATATGCCATGTGCCAGGACAGCCATTAGTGATACGAGACGACCATTCATGACCATGACTAGTCTGAGACGCAGAGTCGTCATTGAGGAGATTAATGCCGGACATGTATTGTCCATAGACTTTTTGATTAATCTCTTTGGTAGCTTGGACAGCTACGAGATATTATCTGGGTATTTTATTATTCCAGCGGATGTGTGGCAGTTTGCATGAGTGGGTGTGCTATTGATGTGCATGACTGCTTATCTGTACATGCCCCTGTATATAGACCACTTAGATACTAGCTTGATGGTAGTGGTTCATGCCCTCAGATAGGGTTGTACGATTCTGTCGATGATATTAGATGAGACTCTGCGGTTGACAACTTTCTGCAGTATCCATCCAGGGGTATTTTTTAGAGTATCCGGCGTGGTTTGAGTCCGACATCGCATTGGCTGCTGCTGCCCAGTCAGCTTTGATTATTAATTCAGACAAGGAGGAGCCTATGAAGGATCATGATTCTCCCACGGAGGATGATTTGTTTACCGGTTTGACGGCGGCTTTGGTTAGTGACCCTTGGAGCATCCCTATCGAGAAAGATCGAGCTATTATTGACTCACTAGCTCAGATGACTTTCGACATAGATCAAGCTAAGGCATTGATGTTGACAGCCCTTTCCAGCAAAGATAAAGCTTTTGCAGCTAAAGACTAGGCTCGAGCTACTCGGGATGCGACATTGGTTGAGAGAAACGAGGCTCGATCTACCCAAGATGCAACTCTTGAGGAGAGAGGTGAGGTTCGATCTACCCGTGATGCAACTTTTGAGGAGATTAAGGAGGCATTGGTTGCCCAAGATGTTGTTTGTGCTGAGAGGGACTAGGCCATAGCTACCCGAGATGTCTTTATTACAGACAACATGACAATCAAATCATATACACACAGCCTGGTGGTATATATGAGCACTTTTATAGATGGTCACAACAACACCATGCAGATGGCTATGGAGGTTCTTGCTCGTATGGAGACTGAGGGTCATGAGTTTGCAGCAGCTTCTCCTTCTTCTGAGAGGGATGCCATGTGGGCACTGCTATCCCGTTTATCCATGGGTTCATAGACTAGCTTTGCTTTTCCTTAGTAGGGCCTGTTAACTAGGAGGCTTGATAGTATTTGGGTTTTACAGTGTTTCGGTGTCTTGGAACTAGTTTTATTGGTTCTTGATTCTTGCTTTTCTCTAACTGTCACACCGCACCATGGAAGGCTGCCTACGTACTCCCGGGTGGAGGGAGATCAGGTCATTCGTAGTTCAGGTTTTGCATGAAAGGTTTGAGAAGTGTTTATTTTGAGTTTGGTTTGATGAGTTTTTTGTTTGGATTAGAGGGTTTTTGAATTTTTTTGTTTGGTTCGACCGCACCAAGAATGGCTGCCTACGTACTCCCGGGTGGAGGGAAATCAGGTCATTCGTAGTTCACATTTTGTGTGAGAGGTTTGATTTTTTTTGATTTTTGGATTTTTATATGAATGGAAAATAAAAGGCATAATGCTAGAAAGTGATAACGTTCCAACATCTCCTCGCAACCATCCTCTAGATCTACGTCTTCTTGGCTAGCTAAGGCCTGATATTCCAGCTGTTAGTGGTTATATTGCCTTTGAAGCTTGTGATAGAGGTTACCTCCTGGTCATGAATATCTTCAATCATTGCCATAAATTGATCGCCTCCTGAATCAGTATATCCCTTAAGGAGGCTCAAACTGGACTCGTCGCAGAAAGGGATGAACTCTAGATTCCTCGATGGGTTGGCTTCCTCAAGAACTTTACAACCTTTTTCTTCATTTGTTACTTCACCTTTCTTATGGGCTTGAGAGGATTTGACTATGAGATCACTCTCAAACTGTTGTTGTATTTCTCGCAAGGAACTTTCCTTTTGGGCTTTTTCCACGTGGGGAAGGATCAGTATCTCCTCCTCATCATCCAGGAGGGTAACAGGAGGAATGTGGTTGCTGGCTTTGGGCAACAAGATATTTGATGATGGTGGATGAATTTCCTTAAAGGACTATCTTGTCTCCTCTGTCACTCCTAGCATTAAGATCTGTCCACCTAGTGTTCTGCCGGAATTGATGCTCATAGCCGTCACATCCTTTGAACTGATTGTTTCGAGTGGACATCTTAAGCTTCTTATTTCCCTCTCTCCTCTTCTGGTCATGGGGACTTCTTCTTCAGTTCTCCATTTTCAATGAGATCCTGGATTTTGTGCTTTAGAGACCAACATTCCTAAGCTGCATGTCCAGGTGAGTTATAATGGTAGAGACATATCTTGGTGGAATCATAACTTTTCATCTCGGGCTTGGCAGGAGGCAGCAACTCAGTTATCTTTTTCTGCGTAACCAATAATTCTAACACATTTTCCAATGAGTCCCCAAAAGGTGTGAATACCCTTCTCTGCCTACTCTCCTCGACTCTCGGTGCCGTAGGATTTCGAGGGATGGCCAATGTTTGGGCTATTGCTTGATATTTCCTATTTTGGAATTCGCATTCCTCGGATGATTTTTCCTTTGGCAAGATCTTCTAGTAATTTTATCATTCCGTCTTTCTCTTCTATTCAGCATGCTTTGACCTTCTTCATTTAGTTGGCTGTTCTTGGAGGGAGATTGGCTGACATTATGAATATCCTCCTTTTTCTCTTGGCTTTCTGATAGTTGAGTGAAAAGATGCATTGTATCCTGGTGTTGGCGCACTATCAGATTAGCCAACAGAGTTACTTGATGTTGGATCGTATCCAATTTTTGCATCACTGTCATACCCTTCTCTACATCTTCCAACTCTAGGACACTGGTTCTGTGCCTTTAGGGGTATTCCTCCATCCTTTGTATGTATTTACGATTTCGATGCATTTCATCGCTTTCTGACCCGATCATGTTTACTCTCTCCATATCACGCTGTATCAGAAGGTTGGCATTAACATTTGGATGGTCAGGTTGTTGGACCACAACATTGATGTTTTTTATCAGGTTTTGGATTTTATGCTTCAAGGACCAACAATCTTGTGTATCGTGTCTCGAAGACCCTGAATGGTAAGCACATCTTTAGCTTGAATTGTATCTTTTGCTTCTTGGATCCAAAGGTAAAACCAGTTCAGTAATTTTCTTGTGATCCATTAACATCACCAACATGTTTTCAAGGGAATCGCTTAATAGAGTGAACACCCGATTTTCCATTCTTTTAAATTTTCTTTTCCTGTCCTGGCATTGATTGAATTCAGTCTGTTAATAAAATGACAGATTTCCTACCCTCTTCCAAATGGGGGGACTATGGTTGGGTCTCCTAGATTGCCCCTGTACAATGAGGGATACTTCTTCATCGCCTTTCATGGGCACCCTATTGGGAGCGTTCGTATAGTTGCAAGACTGTATATGCTTAGCGATTACTTCCAAGGCAGCGAAATCTTTAATCTTGCATACTTTCGGCCTATCTCTGCGATTTCACCGTGTTTGATCATTTCTGAGAATGGCTTTCCTATTCCAGCTAGGATCCTCTCATAGTAAGGTGCCTCTTGGATGTCTATGAAAGTCATCACCATTTCAGTTTCTGTCATAGGCGGTCTGACCTCTGCTTCCAAACGTCTCCATCTTTGGGCATACTCTCGAAAAGACTCGTTGCTTTGCTTTTTGACTTTGGTCACTTGATATTGATCCGGAGCCATTTGAGATTGGAAGCTGTATTGATTTAGGAAGGCATGAGCTAGCTATTCCCAACTATGGATTTTTGCATTGTCAAGTTGAGCATACCATGTCTTAGCTTCTCAAGTGAGACTCTTTTGGAAAATCTACATTCTGAGGCTTTCATTTTTAGCATAAGACCTTAGCTCGCCAATGTATACTTTCAAGCGGGTATAGGGATCGCCTTCCCCATTGTACTTTTCAAACTCTAGGACTTGGACTTTTTCATGATATATAGCTCCTGGGAATATGCAGAGATCTGAATACGTGACACTTCCAAGGTTTCAAGTCCTTTTGATTTCCCAGATGGTTTCTTCCATTTGTTGGACTTTCCTTCGAATATCGTCAGTTTCCCGATCTTCCCTGAGATTTGTAATTTCAGGGGTTTTGTTAGTTCTTTGACTAGATCGAGGTTTAGGGATCTGCATTTCCCCCTTTTTGTCAGCACTTTGATTGTCACCCTGTGAGGAGGACTCTGTTTTATTGAGCGTTGTCTGGCCCTGAGTGCTTTTACTTTATTCTCTTAGGAGGATAGCCAATTCTGCTATTTGATTCTTATGTCCCTCAAACTCCTTTCGAGATACGAAACCTGACTTATGTTAGCCACTTTTAGATATATCGGTTGATAGGCTTTGCGCCTTTTTAGATTATGATCTAGTAATAAGACCACTCTTACCTACAAGACAGGTAGGTAGTTTAGTCTTAATAGACACTAACCATATACATGTTATGCAATGCATCATGTTTAGGGGTTTTTTAATCTTCTCCTGCAAAACAAAGGTCATTTATTTTGATGACATGATAACATGACAAACTTTACATGACATGGAATGTACATTATGACATTTACATTGGAATTTGAAAACTTGACATTGAATTAAAAGAGGAAGGTATGAAGAAGCTTCCATTCGGGTTTGGTTAATTAGAGGCTGACCTATCTTAGGCAACTCTCGCGGTTTTTCAGCATAAAGGTCCTCAGATCATCGCAATCTACTAGAGGGGAAATTATTTTGATCTTTCAACTGGAGCAAATCTGAGTGGTGCTTTTTCATGAGCCCCGAAGACTTAGTCGTCCTCGAAGACATTACTTATCACCGACGGGTTTGCCTCCTGGTGGAGGAATCACACAACATACATTCACATACATTGTTCCTCACCGTTATGCATATGATCGGTATGAAGCACTAATATGGGTGCGAAGCACTAAAAAAGTAGGAAAACATTCATTCACATTCATTCAATGTAAACACGCAGCATTCACGCATTCATTCAATGTAAAGACGCAGCATTCACACATACGCAGATATAAAAATGAAATTTTTGAAAAGATTTTGAACGCGGTCTAAGCCCTCTACTGTCCCCAGCAGAGTCGCCACCTCTCGACGTTCGAAAAAATTCGGGGGTTGGGTCACAACCCGAATCTTTCTCTCTTCCTAAGTTATGTATACCCTTACTCTTTTTATTTGTGAAAAAGGTTTTGAAGGGTTATTTAGGAAAAGGCCAACATATATTATGTCGACGATTTGAACGTTTTACAGAGTCGCCAGTTGGTAGATTTGAAATGGTTGTACCAACTTAATCGAGTTTTGTTTGAAAAAAGGCCCAATTGCTGGACACTGTCGAAAGTTAATCTTTGAAATCGAAGTTTTGAGTTCGGGGGCTTGGTTTAGTGTGGGGAAGGTGTTAGGCACCCCACAACTCTCGTGTAAACACGGTACCACATCTTTTCAATATTTCCCTTTTAAATCTGCAATGTGTGTGTGAATGCTGGAAGAAATTGGGCCTATATTTTGATTGGAAGCATGTTTATGTATCGTTGAACCTATATACGAAGGGTTTGATTTGATTTGCAAAATGTCATTGATTTGATTTGCAAAAATGTTTGATATGATTTGGAAAAGCTTCTTTTTTTGATAAGATTATTGAAATTATGTTTTAAAAGCATGTTTTCAAACCCTTATGCTAACATAGGAATTGAAGCATATCAATACTTTAGTTTTATCTTTTCAGCCTTAAGGCTCAATTTGAGTGGTGATTGTCTGGCTGCAAAACATCCTCGACCATAAAATATATACAAGTGTCAGTCTTCTCATGGGCATGACAGCCATCAGAGTGACTCTGACACGACAAACCATATTTTCACTATGTTGAGAACTTAAATACGGAAAACCATTTTAAGGTCTTTTGTATGTACATTTTTACAGAAAAACTGGCAGGGTACATTTGTAAAGTGGAGTTTGTCCATCGTGAGAATCAGATTCTGATCACTTGGATCATGAATCCAACGATTTCTAGGCTAGTAGAGGGAAGTCAATAAACCTGCACAGCTCAAATTTGTACAGAAATATATTCAAATATCGCCAGAACTAAGGATTCATCAGTAAATCCCGGCTTGCACATGGCCGAAGCATCTCGATCCCATTAGACAGCGATCTAAGGGCCGCGAGGTAGTTTTTATAACTGAAACTAGAAAAATGCTAGATTTAATTAAATCTTAGCCATTCTAGCTTCTCGGTTATATCTGGACCTATTTTAAACCGTTTAAAAGCTGGAATTGGCAAGATTTAAACAAATCTAGTTCGCCCGCAGAAATGTCAATGCCGATTCATATCAAATGAATATTTAAACCAACAATTTAACAAAATGAGTAAAGCAATATATATATATATAATTATATATATGAAAGTTGTAAAGGGCGATGGATTTTTCCTCCGATGCCTGGACTGGAAAGTAAATAAATATATATATTTATAAAAGCTGTAAAAAGCCACGGTGTGATCCAGGCTTGACAGAATGAATATATATATATATATATATATATATATATATATATATAAAAGCGTTAAAAAGCAACAGACATTCTATCCTTTGCCCGAACTGAAATGGAAATATATATATATATATATATATATATAAATTGTAAAAGAGCCACACAATTAACTAGGCTCGACATAATTGAAATATATATATATATATATATATATAAGCTGTAAAAGAGCCACAAAATTAACCAGGCTCGACAGAATTGAAATATATATATATATATATATATATATATATATATATATATATATATATATAAGCTGTAAAAGGGCAATGGACATTCTATCCTAGGCCCATAAATATATAAAAGTAATAAAAGGCCATGAAATGATCCATGCCGAACTAGAATTTAAATGTTGACAAAAAAATAGTCAAACTGGGACTGGAAAGATAAAACCAGTCCGGTGAAGGGTGTGTGTGTATATATATATATATATATAAAAGCAATAAACTACCGCGGATTTGACATCCGGGCTTGACAAAATTAAAATGTTAATATATATATAGTTAAATATATACAAAAATAGACAAACCCGGACTGGGAAGATAACCCAGTTCGACGAAGTTGCTCAAAACGAAGATATTTGTAAACAAAAGCTGTTAGAAGTGACGGATCGTCAATCAGAGTTGTAGAAATGCCAGAAAATGCGTTTAGTTACTAAAATGTACCAAAAGTTAGCAAAAACAGCTACAGAACTGAGTTCCGGACATATTTAGAAAACGAAACTTAATGTGCAAGTGTATAAAAGTGCAATGAAGTAATATAAACTTTCTGATCGTAAAAATACTCAAAATGGACTGCTACACGGGCTTTTTGCCAAATCGTAGGTATTAAACGTCTGATTCTATCGCTCAGTTTTTTGATATGTGGTAGTTTGTGGGTAATCTACTTGTTAGAGTGAAAAAATTTGGATTTGGAAGACAAAAAAATGGCTGGAAAACCAAACGGGCAAAAGGATCTTAGAGTGTCTAGGGTTGGGCTCAGAGCGTTTTTGATTATGAAATGAGCTGGGGGTGCACCTTTATTTATAGACCCGGTGGAAACGGCTCTACCTGCCCCAGCCGCGGGTCTACCTGCAGCTCCACATGGCAGGGCCCGTTGCATCAAAGTACGTGGACTCTGAGCAATGTTAGGTCAGATTCAAAACTTTCTCACTTTTGATCAGAGCGTCCATTTGAGGCGTGTTATACCTTTTCGAAAAGCCCTCGCCGAAAGTGTCACAATGACATGGGAGTAAACCTTTTCCGTGTCCAAAAAGACGGGTTTATAACTAGGTCTTCGTTTCCCCCGCAATTTGTCCGTTGAGCTGTCTTGCGCTGTTTTCACTCGGGCTCACCGTTATGGTTATTCCTGACCTTCGTGGCATTAATTCGGCTTAAGTTTGATATAATCAGCTTAAAGTTGATAAACTAACAATTTTGCCCCTCCCGGGTTGGTCTTCTGTGGATTTGGATTTCCATGGTTGTCTCTAGGGCTGAACTGGATCTCCCGATTGTGACCGGGGCTTAACTGTACCTCCCAGGTTGTGACTGGTGCTGAGTGGAGATCCCTGTATTAAGATCGGGGTTGACTTGATGTTTCAGTATTGAGACTGGGGTTGAACTGATGACCCAGTATTTAGACCGAGGTTTAACTGATGGCCCGATATTGATACTGGGGTTGAACTGATGGCCCGATATTGAGACTGGGGTTGAACTGATGGCCCGTTATTGAGATAAGGGTTGACCTAATGGCCAGGTATTGAGATCGGGGTTGAACTAATGGCCCGGTATTGAGACCAGGGTTGAACTGTTAGCCCGATATTGAGACCGGGGTTGAACTGATGGCCCGGTATTGGGACCGGGGTTGAACTCATTGCCCGGTTTTGAGACCGGGGTTGAACTGATGGCCCAGTATTGAGACCGGGGTTGAACTAATGGCCCAGTATTGAGACCGGGGTTGAACTGATGGCCCGGTATTGGGATCGAGTTTGAACTGATGGTCCGGTATTGCAACTGGGGTTGAACTGATGGCTAGGTATTGCGATCGGGGTTGAACTGATGGCCCAGTATTGAGACCGGGGTTGAACTGATGCACCAATGTTGAGATCGGGGATGACCTGAGGTCCCGGTATTGAGATCGGGGATGACCTGATGGCCCGGTATTGAGACCAGGGTTGATCGGAGGTCCTAGTATTAAGACCCTGGATGACCTGAGATCTCGGTACTGAGACCTGGGTTGACCTGATGGCCCAGTATTGAGACCGGGGTTGAGTTGATGGCCCGGTATTAAGACCGGGGTTGAGTTGAAATCCCAGTATTGGTGACCGGGGCTGAGTTGACATCCCAGTATTGGTGATCGGGGTTGACTTGACATCCCGATTTCGGTAATCGGTGCTGAGAAGGCTGTTTTGCCCTCCTGTAGGGCTAGTAATAGGAAAATGAAATTTCAAGTGTCTACAGTGGCCTTCCTGACCACAATTGTAGCAGACTCCTTTACCATTGATACAGACCCCCAGGTGGTTCTTCCCGTAGGTCGGACATGCTTTTACCTTTTTTTTTCAGGCTTCCTTGCTGACTTCCAGTCGGTGTGCTATCATTCCACCTTCTCTTCTGATTACTACCTCCACCCGTGTTGCTACCACTCGCCTTGTTACCTTCTACTTCGCTCTTCTTTTTCTTCTACTCCTGGTTGTATTTGGTCATAGCATCGCTCCCACCTTCAGCGATGATTGCTTTCTCCAATACTCCAGCAAAGTTGTTTAGCTGGAACATCGACACCTTGCTATACAACCAGGGCTTCAGTCCCTGTTCGAATCTCCTAGCCTTCCTCTCATCAATGTGCACTTGGTATATGGCAAACCCAGCCAACTCATTAAATCTCGCCGCATAGTCTGGTACAGACATGTTGCCCTGTTTTAGCTCCAAAAATTGCACCTCCATTAGGTTCTGTGACTTGTCGAGAAGTACATCTCAAAAAACATTTCTTTGAACCTCTCCAAGGTGATCACACCTTGTCCACCCCTGACATTGTTTTCCTGCCACCAATAACTAGCCTCTGCCTTCAAAATGAATGTTACATAAGCCGTCTTCTGATCCTCACTGACCCTAGAGATGTCAAAAATCTTTTCCATCTCCATAACCCAAGTCTGTGCTTCTATTTCATGGATCCCATAAATTCTGGCGGTCCCACTGCCTTGAAGTCCTTGAACGAAGTGTTTGGTGGAGCTTGCGACTGGTTGTTCAGAGCTCCAGTCAAGAGATTCACCAATTGCTGAACAGGGTTTGCGTTGGCATTGGCGTCGTTATCATTATTCGACCCTTCTTGGGCTGGTTGACGGTTAGGGGGTCTTCTCGGCGGCATATTTCTTAACAGATATACGCTTATTAGATCTTTATTCATTTCTGTCGACGTTGGGAAAAAATCCACGGGTCGGGTCATAACCCGGATCTTTCTCTCTTTCTAAGTTATCTCTACCCTTACTCTTTTTATTGCGAAAAAAGGTTTTGAAGGGTTTTTTAGGAAAATGCAAACATATATCATGTCGACTATTTGAACATTTTATAAAGTCACCAGTTGGTAGATTTGAAATGGTTGTACCAACTCAACCGAATTTTGTTTGAAAAGAGGCCCAATTGCTGGACACTGTCGAAACTTGATCTTTGAAACAGAAGTTTTGAGTTCGGGAGCTTGGTTAAGTGTAGGGAAGGTGTTAGGCACCCCACAACTCCCGTGTAAACATAATACCGCATCTTTTAAATATTTCCCATTTAAATCTGCAATGTGTGTAAATGTTGTAAGAAATTGGGCCTATGATTGATTGAAAATATATTTATGCATCGTTGAACCTATATACAAAGGATTTGATTTGATTTGCAAAAAGATCTTTTATTTGATTTGCAAAAGTGTTTGATTTGATTTCAAAAGCTTCTCTTTTTGATAAGATTTTTGCAGTGATGTTTTGAAAGAAGGTTTTCAAACCATTACGCTAACATAGGAATTGAAGCATATCGATACTTCAAATTTATCTTTTCAGCCTTAAGGCTCACTTTAAATGGTGATTGTCGGGCTGCGAAGCATCCTCGACCACAACATATAGACAAGTGTCGGTCTCCTCATGGGCATGATATGCATCGGAGGGACTCTAACACGATAAACCATATTTTCACTATGTTGAGTCATTAAATCCGGATAACTGTTTTAAGGTTTTTTGTATGTACATTTTTACAGAAAAATTGGCAGGGTACATTTGTAAAGTGGAGTTTGTCCATCGTGGGAATCAGATTCTGATCAGTTTGATCATGAATCCCACGATTCCTAGGCTCACATATGAGTAGCCAATAAACCTGCACAATTCAAATTTGTACAGAAAAGATATCCAAATATCGCCAGAACCAAGGATTCATCAGTAAATCCTGGTTCTCACTTGGCTGAAGCATCTCATTCTCACTAGATAGCGATCTAAGGGCCGCGAGGAAGCTTTTACAACTGAAACTAGGAAAAATGCTTGATTTAAATAAATCTCAACCATTCTAGCTTCTCGATTCCGTCTGGACCAATTTTGAACCATTTGAAAGCTAGAGTTGGCGAGATTTAAAGAAATCTAGTTCGCTCGCAGAAATGTCAGTGCCGATTCATATCAAATGAATATTTAAAGAAATAATTTAATAAAATTGAGTAAAGCAATATATATATAATTATATATGCGAAAGCTGTAAAGGGCGAGGGGTTTTCACACAAGTGCCTGGACTGGAATTAATATATATATATATATATATTTATAAAAGTTGTATAAAAGCCACGGAATGATCCAGGCTGGACAGAATTTAAATATATATAGAAAAACAGTAAAAACGGCGATGGATTTTCACGCTTGTGCCCAGACTGAAATATAAATATATATATTTAAATATAGACAGAAAATATAGTCAATCAAGATTGGGAAGATAACCCAGTGTGGTGAATGGTGCAGAAATAGTAAAAAGGCCACAAAATGATCTAGGCCAAACTGAAATGTAAATATACAGAAAAGTAGTCAACCAAGACTGGGAAGGTAACCCAGTGTGGTGAATGTTGCTTATATATGTATAAATATATATAAAAGCAGTAAAAAGGCCACAGAATGATCCAGGCCGAACTGATATATATATATATAGATAGAAAAGTAGTCAACCAAGACTAGGAAGATAACCCTGTGTGGTGAAGGCTGCTTATATATGCATAATTATATATAAAAGTAGTAAACTACCGCGGATTTGACATCCGGGCTTGACAGAATTGAAAAATTAGTATATATATAGTTAAATATATACAAAAAAGAGCCAAACCCGGACTGGGAAGATAACCCAGTCCGGCGAAGTTTTTAGTAACGAAGATGCAAGTATATAAAAGTTGCTAGAAGCGACGGATCGTTAATCCGAGTTGTAGAAATGCCAAAAAATGCGTTTATGTACAAAAATATACCAAAAGTTGACAAAAACAGCCGCGGGACTGAGTTCTGGGTATATTTAGAAAATGAAACTTGATATGCAAGTGTATAAAGGTCCGAGGAAGTAATAATAACTTTCTGATCGTAAAAATACTCACAATGGACTGCTACACGGGCTTTTTGCCAAATCGTAGACTTTAAACGTCCAAATCTACCCGTTATTTTCTGATATGTGGTAGTATGTGGGTATATCTAGATGTTAGAGTAAAAATATTTTTGTTTAGAAGATAAAAAAATAGCTGGAAAACCAAACGGGCAAGGGTTCGGAGCGTTTCTGAATTCTTCAAATAAGAGGGGGTGCACCTCTAGATATAGACAAGGGAGCCTCCACTTTACCTGCTTCTGCCACAGGTAGAGGTGCGGCTCCAAGTGGCATGGACCCCATGGCGGGTTTCATCATCTCGAAGTACGTACACTCCAAGCAACGCGAGGTCTGATTTAAAACTTTTTAATAATTTCAACACGTTCTCGAGTGAAACCCCTAACGGGGTGAATGTTCTCCGACACCTGGCCTCTAGATTTTTCTGAAATGGAGGGTTGGAAGGCTGCACAGGAGCTTGAAAAGGGGTATAACTCCTCCTTTGAATGGGCATATTGTTTGACTCGCCCCTATGATTCTGTCCTTGCAATACTAAGGACACTTCTTCATCTTTCTTCTTATGTGTTCTATGGGGATTACTCCCATAATTCTCGGACTGGATATGTTTGGCAACGACTTCCAAGGCAGTTAGGTCCTATATCTTCCCAGACTTCAATCCCATTTTGGCCATTTCATCGTGCTTGATCATTTTAGAGCTTTGTTTTCCTATGCAAGCTAGGACCCTCTTATAATATGGAGCTTCTTGAATGTCGATGAAGGTCATGACTATCTCAGACTCAGTCATAGCTGGGGTGACTTGTGCTGCAACCCATCTCCTTCGTTGAGCATATTCTCTGAATGACTCAGTACTCTGTTTCTTAATTTTGGTTATTTGGTATCTGTCCGGAGCTAGCTGAGATTGGAAACCGTATTGACTAAGGAAGGCATGGGCCAACTCTTCCCAGCTATGAATTTTGGAGTTGTCTAAACGGGAGTACCAGGCTCTAGCCTCTTCGGTCAAACTCTTCTGAAATAACTGCATTCGAAGTTTCTCGTCCTCTTCATAGGATCCGAGTTCTCCAATGAATACCTTTAAGTGGGTATGGGAGTCTCCCAATCCATCGTATTTTTCAAAATCAGGAGTTCTAAATTTTTCTAGATAACGAGCCCCAAGGAAGATATAGAGGTCTGAATAATTGACAATGCCAAAGGCCCCAGTCCCTTTGATAGACCGGATGGTTTCTTCCATCTGCTATACTTTCTTTAGAATGTCACCAGCTTCCTGTTCTTTGCTAAGGACGGTGAATTTAGGAGTTTTGTTAGTTGTGTCCTGGTTTTGTGGTCCAGGAATTTGAGTCTCTGCCTTTTCAGTCTCTTAACTGCCACCACTACCACCAGGTGTTCTCGGTTCTGTGTGAACTTGGGATTGCTTCCCTTTAAGAGCTTTACTTTGCTCTCTCAGGAAACTGGCCAATTGGGCTATCTGATTCTTCAGTCCTTCAAACTCTTCCCTAGAGACAAGGGGCTGAGCACTGGAAGTCATGTCCGTGGATGGACTTAGGGCTTTCTTAGACTTAGATCTAGTGACAGGACCAATTTTTTACCTACAACAAAATGTAGGCGTGTCAATTTCCTGTGATAGGTAGGGATAGGTAGCATGCCATGATGTGTTTTTGTGGTTTTTTAATCTTATCATGCAAAACAGAGGTTAGTTATTTTGATGACAGGATGACAAGATGTATATAACAGGAAATGTAAATTTTTATTATTAACATTGTGCTCCTTTACATTGGAATTGAAAAACTTGACATTAAATTTGAAAGAGGAAGGCATGAAGAAGCTTCCCATCGAGTTTGGTTAATCAGAGGCTGACCTAATCTTAGGCTACTCTTGCGGCTTTTCGACATGAAGGTCCCCAGATCATCGCAATCTAATAGAGGGAAAATTAATCCGATCTTTCAAATGGAGCAAATTTGGGTGGTGCATTTTTATGAGCCCCAAAGACTTAGCCATCCCAGAGACATTACTTATCACCAACTGGTTTTGCCTGCCGAAGGAGGAATCACACAACATACATTCACCTACATCGCATCTCACCGTTATGCATATCATAACATGGGTGCGAAATACTAATATGGGTGTGAAGCACTAAAAAAGCAGGAAATCATTCATTCACATTCATTCAATGAAAAGACGCAGCATTCACACATTCATTCAATGTTAAAATGCAGCATTGACACATACGCAGATATGAATGGGAAATGTTTAAAAAGATTTGAACGCGGCCTAAGCCCTCTACTGTCCTCAGCAGAGTCGCAACCTGTCGACGTCGAAAAAAAAATTGCGGGTCAGGTCACAACCCGGATCTTTCTCTCTTCCTCAGTTATGTCTACCCTTATTATTTTTATTGTGAAAAAGGTTTTGAAGGGTTTTTTAGGAAAAGGCCAACATGTATCATGTCGACGATTTGAACATTTTATAGAGTTGCCAGTTTGTAGATTTGAAATGGTTGTACTAACTCAACCGAATTTTGTTTGAAAGAGGCCCAATTGTTGGACACTGTCGAAACTTGATCTTTAAAAATAATGTTTTGAGTTCGAGGGGTTGGTTAAGTGTGGGGAAGGTGTTAGGCACCCCACAACTCCTGTGAAAACACGGTACCACATCTTTTTAATATTTCCCTTTTCAATCTGCAATGTATGTGTGAATGCTGGAAGAAAATTGGGCCTATGTTTTGATTGAAAGTATGTTTATGCATCGTTGAACTTATATACGAAGGGTTTGATTTAATTTGCAAAAAGTCTTTGATTTGATTTGCAAAAGTGTTTGATTTGATTTGCAAAATTTCTTTTTTTCCGAAAAGATTATTAAAATGATGTTTTGAAAGAAGGTTTTCAAACCCTTACGCTAACATAGGAATTGAACCATATCGATACTTCAATTTTATCTTTTCAGCCTTAGGGCTGAATTTGAATAGTGATTGTCGGGCTGCGAAGAATCCTCGACCACAACATATATACAAGTGTCGGTCTCCTCATGGGCACGACAGCCATCGGAGGGACTCTGACACGACAAACCATGTTTTCACTATGTTGAGACCTTAAATACGGATAACCGTTTTACGGTCTTTTGTATGTACATTTTTACAGAAAAACTAGCAGGATACATTTGTAAAGTGGAGTTTGTCTATCATGGGAATCAAATTCTGATCAGTTTGATCATAAATCCCACGATTCCAAGGCTCACATAGGAAGGCCAATAAACATACACAGCTCCAATTTACAGAAATATATATCCAAATGTCTCCAGAACCAAGGATTCATCAATAAATCCTGGTTTGCACATGGCCGAAGCATCTCATTCGCACTAGATAGCGATCTAAGGGCCGCGAGCTAGCTTTTATAACTGAAACTAGAAAAATACTAGATTAAAATAAATCTCAGTCATTCTATCTTCCCAATTTTGTCTGTACCAATTTTGAACCGTTTGAAAGCTAGAGTTAGAGAGATTGAAAGTTCGCCCGCAGAACTGTCAGTGCCGATTCATATCAAATGAATATTTAAAGCAACAATTTAATAAAAATGAGTAAAGCGATATATATATAAGTATAATTACATATACAAAAGCTGTAAAAGGCGATGAGTTTTCACACCGTTGCCCGGACTAGAATTAATATATATATATATATATATATATGGGAAAAATATAAGTACACCGCTGTGTAGTGCACAGTAGGCTATAGCGACGGTTTTCCAGGGCTATAGCGATGGTTTGTCTGTCTCTATAGACAGAATATCTATGGCGACAGACAAACCGTCGCTATAGCCTACTGTGTAGCTACACAGCTATGTAGCTACATATAGCCCTATATATATATATATTGTAAAAAAGCTGTAAAAGCCACGAAATGATTCAGGATGGACAGAATTGAAATATATATATATATATATATATATATATATATATATATATATATAACATGAAAGGGCTGTGGGTTTTCACTCCGAGGCCCGGACTGGAATTGAAATATATATTTAGACAAAAAAAATAATCAAACCAGGACTGGGAAGATAACCCAGTAATGGTGAATGGTGCCCAAAATAGTAAAAAGCCAAAGAATATCCAGGCCGAACTGGAATGTATATATATATATATATATATATATATATAGACAGAAAAGTAGTAAACCAAGACTGGGAAGATAACCCAGTGTGGTGAATCTTGCTTATATATGCATATATATATATATATATATATATATATATATATATATATATATATATAAGTAGTAAAAAGGCCACAGAATGATCCAGGCCAAATTAAAATGTAAATATATATACATAGACAAGAAAGTAGTCAACCAAGATTGGCATGATAACCCAGTGTGGTGAATGTTGCTTATATATGCATATTTATATATAAAAGCAATAAACTACTGCGGATTTGACATCCGGGCTTGACAGAATTGAAAAGTTAGTATATATACAGTTAAATATATACAAAAAAAATCCAAACCTGGATTGGGAAGATAACCCAGTCCGGCAAAGTTGCTCAGTATGAAGATGCAAGTATATGCAAGCTACTGGAAGCTACGGATCGTCAATCCGAGTTGTAGAAATGCCAAAAAAATGCGTTT
Organism: Panax stipuleanatus; assembly: GCA_020205555.1. Lineage (NCBI taxonomy): Eukaryota > Viridiplantae > Streptophyta > Magnoliopsida > Apiales > Araliaceae > Panax > Panax stipuleanatus. Next base: position 72,912,906 of record CM035117.1, read on the forward strand.
AGGTACTAAAATGTACCAAAAGTTAACAAAAACGGCCACAAAACTAAGTTCCGGGCATATTTAGAAAATGTAACTTGATATGCAAGTGTATAAAAGTGCGAAGAAGTAATAATAACTTTCTGATTGTAAAATACTCACAATGGACTGCTATACGGGCTTTTTGCTAAATTATAGGCTTTAAGTGTCCAAATCTACCGATTATTTTCTGATATGTGGTAGTATGTGGGTATATCTATGTGTTAGAGTGAAAATTTTTGGGTTTGGAAGACAAGAAAATGGCTGGAAAACCAAACAGGCAAGGGTTTGGAGCGTTTTTCTTTTTTTTAAATGAGCTGGGGGTCACCGCTTATTTATAGACCCAGGAGCCTCCACCCTACCCTCTGCTGCCGCAGGTAAAGGTGCGGCTCAACGTGGCATGGGCCCCGTGGCGGGTTCGATCGTCTTAAAGTATGTGCACTCCGAGCAACGTGAGGTCTGATACGAAACTTTCTAACTTTTGATCGAACCGTCTGTTTGAGGCGTGCGATAACTTTCTGAAAAGCCCTCACCGAGATTGTCACAATGACATGGGATAAAATATTTTTTGGGTCATAGAAGACGGGTTCATAATCAGGTGTTCGATGCCCCGCAGTTTATCCGTTGAGCTGTCTTGCGCTGTTTCCACTTGGGATCATCGTTATGGTTCGTTCTGACCTTGGTGGCATCAATTTAGCTTGAGTTTGACATAATCAGTTTAGAGGTAGTAAAATGACCATTTTGCCCCTCTCGAGGTTGCCTTTAGTGTCGGCATGGCCTTCGGTTGACTTCTTGAGATTGTTTCCAAGGTTTGGATCTCATTCGAGTCTGTTTGTCCTCAGGGTTGTCTCTGAGGCTGACTTAGTCATTCCAGAATTTCCTCTGGAGATGTTGTGATGCTTCAGGATTGTTTTTGAAGCTGACATGTCCTCCCGGGTTGAGACCGGGGCTGACATATACCTCTCAGGTTGAGACTGGGGCTGTCCTATACCACCTGGGTTAAGACCAGAGCTAACTTGTACCTCCCGAGTTGAGATTGGGGCTGACCTTTACCTCCTGGGTTGAGACCGGGGCTAACCTATACTTCCCGAGTTGAGACCAGGGCTGACCTATACCTCCCAGGTTGAGACAAGGGCTGACCTGTACCTCTCGGCTTGAGACCGGGGCTGAGCTGTACCTCCCGGGTTTAGACCGAGGCTGACCTGTACCTCCCAGTTGAGATTGGGGCTGAGTTAATGGCCCGGCATTAAGACTGGGGTTAAACTGATGGACCGGTATTGAGATCGGGGCTGACCTGTACCTCCCGGGTTGAGATTGAGGCTGACTTGTACCTCCCGAGTTGAGACCGGGGTTGACCTGTACCTCTCGGGTTAAAATCGGGCCTGACCTGTACCTCATGGGTTAAGACTGGGGCTGAGTTAATGGCCCGGTATTGAGATCAGAGTTGAACTGATGGACCAGTATTGAGACCAGGGTGGAGTTGATGGCCCGGTATTTAGATCGGGGTTGAACTGATGGACCGGTATTGAGACTGGGGTTGATTTGATGGCCCGATATTGAGACCGGGGTTTGATTTGATGGCCCGGTATTGAGACCGGGGTTGATTTGATGGCCCGATATTAAGACTAGGGTTTATTTGATGGCCCGGTATTGAGACCGGGGTTGATTTGAAAAGATAGGCTTGCACTCCTATAGTGTTAGTAATATGGAAGTGAAATTTCTTGTGTCTATAGATGCCCCTCTTTATCATGTTCATGCAATGTAATGAAATGGACAGGATAAAGATTAGTAGACACGGGAAATGCAAATGCAAATGGGAGGCAGCGCATGATATGGTATGTCATGAGTGTCAGATACCTTCGAGGGGGTAGGGTTATCACTTATTGATTACGTTAGCTTCTACTGGGGATAATGTTATTCATGATAACCCTTGGGGTGGCATTGTCATCCGGTTGCTAGTAGGACATCCACTTACAGGTTATCAGAGTTAGGCAGCTGTCCCGTTTTGCTGAGGAGGTCACTAATAGACTACCGTGAACTATTTTCATCACTTTGTGCTGGGGATGACATCATCCATGATAGCCTATGTGACTTTGATGAGGACGACATTGTTGCTGCCGAGTTATTCCAATGATTGTTCCCGATGCCTATCTGGACGATAATCTACACCGGTAGTTCGCCACAATAAGTTGAATCACCATTTCAGCTCGGTGCTCCCTATGAGGATGTGTATAACAAATTCCATCATCGGGGATGGATTATTATATTGCTTCTGTCCCTGGATCCCTTCCAATGCTTCATTGGGGTTGCTCCAACGGCTGAGACATCGATGGGGTTGAGCCAAAGGTTGATATTTTGTTGGGGTTGAGCCAACGGCTGATCTGTCCTCTGTCTGCACCCGATGCTTCGCTGGGGTTATGCCAACAACTGAGACATCGCTGGGGTTGAACCAACGGCTGATACTTCATTGGGGTTGAGCCAACGGCTGATACTGTCATCGGTTAGTACCCGACGATTCACTAGGGTTGTGCCAACGGCTGAACTGTCATCGGTCAGTACCCGACACTTTGCTGGGGTTGTGCCAATAGCTAAAATGTCATCGGTCAGTACCCGACGCTTCACTGGGGTTGTGCCAATGGCTGAACTGTCATCGGTCAGTACCTGACGCTTTACTGGGGTTGTGCCAATGGCTGAGCTGTCATTGGGCAGTACTCGACACCTCGCTGGGGTTGTGACAATGACTGAACTATCATCGGTCAGTACCCGACGCTTCGCTGGGGTTGTTCCAACCACTGAACTATCATAGGTCTGTACCCGACTCTTTGCTGGGGTTGTGCTAACGATTGAGCTGTCATCTGTCTGTACCTGACGCTTCGGTGGGGTTGTGCCAACGGTTGAACTGTCATTGGTCTGTACCCGACACTTCGCTGAGGTTGTACCAATGGCTGAATTGTCATCAATCAGTACCCGACGCATCGCTGGGGTTGTGCTAACGGCTGAACTGTCATCAGTCAGTACCCGACGCTTTGAAAGTGGCAGTTTCTGGCAGTTTTGCACAGTTTTTTGGCAGTTTTTTAACTTTCTTCATCATTGATCCCCAGACATTGCTTCAGGATGAATACCAAGGGTTTTCATAGAGTTCCCCTTCTGTCAAGACTACGCTGCTTAAACGCAAGATTTTAGGACAAACCGCTCAATCGCGTAGCGATTTTTCTTTAGATTTGACTCGGCATCTCATATAAACTCCGTTTCAACTCGAATTGAACCGAGCCCGGTGTAGTGGGACCCACCCTGGGGAGCCGTAAGTAGAGGTGTGGCTTCCGCAAGTGGGCCCGCTTCTACCTTTTGCTTTATATTGGACGGCGGGAGTTTATAATTTCAAGTTTTATTTCGAATTTTAAACGGAATCCGATTTTCTTTTTCAAATCTACGAAGTTCGGGCAGCATTTTTCTGATTCCATCAGCTCCTACGCGTTCAGCGCATCGCATGTAACGTTTTATGTTAATTTTTCGCAAGTTTTGACTGTTAAAAGCATGTAAACCACGTAGGGGCTTTTAAACGCAATGTATGAAAAATGTATGCTTATATAACCTGTTAAATTTTTTTTGACTTCATATGTATGCATATTTTACTGTAATGGACATTTTGATGTAAGAAAATTCCAATTCTAAGACACTCATATTTTGCTCTTTTTGATTACTTTACTCATCCTTTTTGAGGCCTAGCGAGCCTGGATTTTCAACTAAAAATATCCAGGGTAATTTGGCTACCATGCGAAGTTTACTTTTGATTTTATTTCATAAATATAAACTATTCATATTTTTGGGAAGGTGTGCTACTGAATGGCCACCTAGACATACCTGTGTGCATGCGAACAGTCCATTTTACAAAGGAGACTCCAACAAAAAAATTTCAAAAGCCCGAGCATTTAATAAACATGTAATTTTGACTCTACTGGAGATTTTTGAATGACCCGTGCATGTTTTTAGGATTTAGCTTTTGAAAAATATGTAGTTTTGACTATACAGGGATTTTTGACTGACCCATGCATGTTTTTAGACTTAAAAATGCATAGTGTACTAATTTAAAATAATAAGCCCTAGGTTTTAGGTTTACCACACCCGTTCTGAGGTGATTGGGAGACTTTATCCAAGTGATGGACCGAGATAGACCCGGCAGTGCTAGCAGGGTAGTTTCAGGCGTTAGACGGAGGAGAGCTTCTGATGTTACTCAGCCACGTCCAGCTCGATCGCCTCACAGATTAGCAGAGTCGGTGATTCGTCCAGCCCAGGATGAGCAGCCGATAGATATCGATGATGAGTAGGCTCCTTTTGCTGCTCTTGCTCCGACTACGGCACCACGTGCGGAGGTTCCTGGCATTGTTGTGCCGGCCTAAGAGTTGCTGGGAGACTTGAGTCGTCATCCATCAAGATTTCTTCACGCCAACGAGGGGACTTGATGTTTTCTTCTTTCTGGATTCTCCGTTTTACTTTTGCCATTCTCGGGGCACATATTTTTGATATGGGTTGGTTTTTTGAAGCAGGTTCCCGGCTTTACGCAGCCTCAAGGGAACTGGTTCAACGTGAACTCCTTGTACCATACTTTGCACCAGGACTACAGTGATATCATTGATGGCTGGGGGTTTCATGCCTTCTTCTCTATTCTTCCCCGCCGTTGCCCCTGCGGGTATATGAGGGCTTTGTCTGAGCGCTGGTTCCACCAAACCCAGTCCCTTCATTTGTTGGACTGTGAGCCCTATGGATTGGAGGTTCATCATCGGCATTGACTTTGAGGGTGAGCCAGTGCTTGTCGTGGCTGACATCATGCCTACTGCGGTTCGGTCCCTGTTGGGAGTTCCTGCGACTGCGATTAAGGGTCGGACGGTCCGATCTGGTCCCTTGAGTATAGATGCCTAGAGTGGGGCATTACTGCAGCCTCTGCCTGATGATTAGAGGGTTAGGCATCGCATCTTGAGGTGATTGTTTCTGGTGATCATTTGGGGTTTTGTGGCAGACAACTCATCTACTGTGTCCTTCACCTTGGTCAGTTTTACCCGACATGTAGAGTGCCTCAGTGACTTTGATTGGGGTTCCTGCACCTTTGCCTATTTTCTCCGAGGTATTCGCATGCTTTTAGAGGGTTTGACGGAGGCTTGGTTAGGGTTCTACCCATTTTTGCTGGTGAGTACATCTTTCTTGTACCATTTTAATTTCTGCATTTACATTTATCAGTCTTGGTCACTGAGGGTTTTTAATATTTACATGGCCAGTTCTAAGCTTATTAGAGGCTTCCTTGCCTACGGCCTGCCACTGCTTTAGGTATGGAGACCTATCCTCGAGGATGGCATTGGCATCACTCCACTCTGATGGAGGTCCCTGTTGTTGAGGGCTTTACCCATTCCCGCCTGCAGTTGAAGCTTTTGACAGTCGTAGCTATCACATGGATCCTATACACCTCCAAGTTTTTGGCTGTTGGATTTAAGGGAGGCTTCCCCACTGGTCGGGAGTTTGCATTGTCGACCCACAGAGTCCTTTTTTTGATAGAGAAAGGCTGGGAGCTCTATTTAGGAGAGCATACAATCAGGAATATTATGGGGCAGATCCGTATTCCCATTGTTCCTCTAGCTTGGCATCATTGGCCACTGATCCTACCACTGATAGATATCCCTATGGAGGGCATAGATGACTTTACCCTATCAAATGGATCTTATAGCTAGGAGGCATTTAGCAGCTGGTGGAGTCCTCATACTATTGGAGCTCAAAATTGGGCTACACAGTTTATGGCAGACATGGTGCCTAGATTTGTGATGATGACAGACTGGATAGCTTACCTTAGGGAGCCGACTTATTTGGACCAGATCACAAGATTGACCCAGCAGTTGGAAAGAGCTCATTTATTTATCAGGCATCTTGGCAGAGATCCGTCAGAGGCGTCTTCTTTCCAGCTCAGGAGCGGGTCCCTCATCAGGTCCATTTTCCTGCAATTTTACAGGGGCTGATCCTCCCTTGTACCGCCCAGATATGCCTGATGACCGCGAATTTGTGTCCACAGAGGAGCTGGAGCAGGTTAACCACCTAAGCGTAGATATTTTGGATCTTTTTGGATAGCTATTGTAGCTATATCTTTTGGTTGGCCACTATTTTGGCTGTTTGGGTTGCTGTGCCCCATTTTGATAGCTACTGTTAGTAGCTGGGTGGTGGTGGCCCATATTCCTGTACTTTTTATTCTGTATTATTTTATCAGACAAGGATTATGTTTGTAGTAGATGATATTTCCTATCTATCACATCATGTTTTATATTTGTCATCATGCATGTTTTATGTCATGTGTATGCATTTAGATAGATGAGTTCAGATTTGACCCTTGGATGGTCTTGTGATACGGTGATATAGATAACGTCGTCCACCATCAGTCTTATTGAGCATCTACCACCGTCTGAGGTGGCATCGTCATTGAGATCGTGGTACGACAGCCTATCCATCCCAGCCAGAGGGATAGTGGATCAGATGCTGGGGGCATTTATTGGCCATTGTAGATTTTTAGGTGCCATATGGATTTGTGGATGGCATCTTATCTTGTTGGATACCCGCTAAATAGGTTTTTTGCTTTGGGCATCACGAGTTAACTCCGACCCTTGAGGAGTACCAACGGTTTACTGGCTTAGCTTTAGAGTTACCATGTATTCATACGGCGATCAGTGATATGGGGAGACCATTTATACGGATGTTAGGTCTTCTCCAGAGCATAGTTATGGATGAGATCATCTCTGGACGTGTGATCTCCATTGACTTTTTGATCAATCGGTTTGGTGAGCTTGACAGTTACGATCGACATTCCAGAGATTTTATTGTATCGACAGAGGCGTGGCATTTAGCCAGGATAAACATTTTGTTGTTGCGCATCGTATCCTACGTCTATATGTCACTACGCTTGGACCATTTGAATGTGGGATTGATAGTTGTCGTTCGGGCCCTTAAGCAGGGTAGCACCATTATTCCAACGATATTGGCCAAGACGCTGAGGTCAACCACCCACTGCATTACCCACCAGGAGGGATTTTTTAGAGGCAATTCGATCTTATTTTATATTTGGCTCATATCCCATATTCGACCAATTGGATTTTTCAGACATCAGGGGTATTGTTTCTCCTATGACATAGCTATGTCCTACTCATTTCAGCCCGTGAAGTGCACCAACGCAGAGACATGGTCAGCATTTTTGTATGATATCGCATATCCAGTCTCGATTCCGCTATGCGCAGGGCTAGTCTCCTCATATAGCTTCATTACCCATGCATCTGACATGGACTATCTGCCCTTAGCGGGATTAAGGGGAGTGACTACTTACCATCCTCTAGCTGTTATGGGCCAGTTCGATCAGTTTCAGAGCCTACATCAGTTTGAGGGGGCTGTTGATCAGAGGATGTCAGCTTCGTCTATGTCATCTGTTGATTTGATCAGAGTGTATAAGTGTTGGACTCATAGGGAGAGGGTTGATTTCTCCAGTAGCCATCCGGATAGTTCTCCAGAGTACTCAGCATGGTTGGATGCGGATATAGAATCAGCTGCATTCATTCAGTTAGCTCCGATAGTGGATTCAGACGAGGAGGAGCCTATGGAGAATCCTGAGTCTCCTACTAAGGATGAGCTTTTTATGGGTTTGACAGCATCACTAGTTAGTGATCCGTCGATTGTTCCTACCAGGACAGATCCTGCTTTGGCAGACTCACTAGCCCGGATGACCTTTTAGTGGGATTAAGCTAGAGCACTGATGATAACCGCCTTATCTAACAGAGATATATCCCTGGCAGAGAGAAACGTGGCTCGAACTTCTCAGGATGAAAGATTGATTGAGTAAGATGAGATCCGATCTGCCAAAGACGTAGCTTTTCTTGAGATCGAGGAGACTTTGATTGCTAGGGATGCAGCTTTTGTGGAGAGGGACGAGGCTATAGCTTCTGAAGATTTCCACATTGCCGACAGTACTACTCTCTTCTCTTATACTCATGGTCTGATTGTTGAGATAAATGCATACATTGATGATCACAGTGCCATAGTGCAGATGACTGTGGAGGTTTTGAGCGGTATGGGGGCTGAGGGTATCGCACTTGCAGCTTCTCCTCCATCTTCAGAGAGAGATGTAATGTTGACACTGCTGGCCCGCTTATCCATGGGTCCATAAACTAGATTTATTTTTCCTGCACATACTAGATCAGCCATTTTTGTCATGTACAGGATACTATGTATATATCAAACAATGTTATATATCAGAGAAATATATTTTTGATTCACTTCCCTGTTTGGATATGTATTGTCATTGCTGAATGATTACCACTTCTTTCATAACTTGCTGTTGTTGATGTATCTTGAGCTTCTCCTTGATGAACTGACAATTAGATGTCAGGGACTATCTCAGATAGGCCTGTTGATCATGATAGCTTGATAGGACTTAGCCTTTATATAGTTTCGATGTCTTAGAAATAGTTTTTATTTTGTTTTTATTTTTTCTTGAAGGTCAAACCGCACCATAAATGGCTGCCTACGTACTCCCGGGTGGAGGGAGATCAGGTCATTCGTAGTTTAATTTTTTGTGTTAGAGAGGTTTGAAAAGTATTTGTCTTGTGCTTTGAGTTTGGTTTGATGAGTTTTGAATTTTTATTTAGTTTGACCGCACCAGAAATGGCTGCCTACGTACTCCCGGGTGTAGGGAGATCAGGTCATTCGTAGTTCCGGCTTCTAGTGAAAACCAAACCTGATTTGATTTATAGGAACCGGATGTGGTCATGGATGGGCTTCAGGCATAGCACCTTTTCATTTTGTCTGAATTGATGAGCTGGGAAAATTTGCTCCCGTCCATCTCTTGTAGTCTGATAGCACCTCCTGTCAACACTTCCTTAACAATGAAAGGGCCTTCCCAATTAGAGGCAAATTTTCCTTTAGCTTCATCTTGATTGGCCAAAACTTTCTTTAACACTAAGTCATTTTCTTTGAATTGCCATATTCGGACCTTCTTGTTGTAGGATCGAGCAATCCTTTGCTGATATAACTGTCCGTGGAAAATGGTTGTAGCCCTCTTTTCATCTATAAGGGACAGTTGGTGGTACCGGTCTTGCAGCCACTAATCTTCGTCCATCTGAGCGTCGATTAACACTCCCAAGGACTCCATCTCTACTTCTATGGGAAGGACTGCTTCCATGTCATAGACCAATGAATAGGGGGTAGCCCCAATAGAGGTACGCATTGATGTCCTGTATGCTAACAGGGTTAGAGGCAGCAGGTCAAGCCATTCTTTGTGATTGGCAGACATTTTCTGCATAATCTTCTTGATGTTCTTGTTGGCCACTTCGACAGCACCATTCATCTTGGGCTAATAGATGACGGAGTTAAGATGCTTGATGTGGAACTTGCTGCATAGTTCTCTCATCATTTGATTGTTCAGGTTCTTGGCATTGTCTAATATGATCACCTCCGATTGTCCATATCAACAAACGACATTGTTTCTGATGAAACCAATGATGACCACTTTGGTAACTTTGGGAAAAGAGGCTGCTTCAACCCATTTGGTGAAGCAATCGATTATGGTGAAGATGAACTGATGACCATTGCTGGATTTTGGTTCCACTGGACCGATCACATCCATTCCCCACATGGAGAAAGGCCATGGTGAACTCATGTTATGTAGCTCATTTGGAGGAGCATGTATGGCATTTTCATCTACTTGGCATTGAAAAATCTCCTAACATGATCATCACAGTCAGCTTTGAGCGAGATCCAGTAACGTTCTGTTCTTAATATCTTCTTGGCCAGCAGATGATCCTCATGTGTGGACCACAGACTCCACTATGGATTTCATCCATAAGTCTCTGGGCTTGTTCTTTATCAAGGCATCTTAACAGGCCTATTCCAGTATCCCTTTTGTACAGTGCATCTCCACTCAAATAGAACTTTATAGCCATTTTGTGAATCCGCTTTAAATTTGAATTGGCTTGCCCTAGCGGGTGTAGATCCATCTCGGAGATATTCCTTGATGTTTTGATACCAAAGCTGATTGACATGAGGTATTTTATCTGATATGTCTCTAATGTAATTCCTGTATATCGGGGCTTTCTAAATTATGAATTTGATGCAGGTAATCCCACTCCTATCGGATAGGCAGGTCAATGAAGCCAACGTCACCAATGCATCAGCGACGTCATTCCTACCCGGAGGATAATAGCTGAAGGTTATGTCTTCAAACTACAAGGATATTTTGATGACCTGCCAATAATAGGGCAGCAAATGTAGTTCTTAAGTGTACATGTGTAGTATAAGCACGAGCATGCCTACTTAGTGTGGTTAAGCCTTGTTATGTGATAACATGACTTTAGTAGTTGAGCTTTATTGATTTAAGTAATTTAACGTAGAGCTACGCTATTCAAAGCTAAATAGTTCGAATATGAATTTGAAAACCTACTTAATGTGTGTGTATAATATATATTAGAATGCATGATATATTAGGACCAAACTGAGTTTATGAAATCTCAAGTTTGGTTCTGGCAGGGAGTCGCGCAGCCGCGCCACTCCCAAGCTTAATTGCCGCGCGGCCGCGCCATGTTGCAAAGCTGCCAAGAATAGTTTGTTAACTGTCTGGTCCTAAGTTATTTTCCTTAAGGACCCTAAGGACCCAAATAGAATGGTTTCTATAGAATAAGTATGTAAGTATGATGTTGTAACATCGTGGTTGTCCTAAGATAGAGTGAAACGGAACCAAGATTAGAAAATGATATACGAATTGTTATTCTATTAAGAGAATATGAAATGTATGACTGATGGATGTAAATCCATGATTATATAACTGTGTAGGAATACACGAAGTGCAGATAGCTTTAAGCAGTTAAGTCGTAGTTGTTAAACTACGAATCAGGCAAGTCTTTCAGTTCCTATTTGATATATGAATTCAATAACTGTTAGTTGAATTATATTATGCTGTGATAATGTGAACTTATATATGAACTGTATATGAGATATAAATGAGATTGAAAGTTGATCTTTGATGATATACTGGTTATGTGAAAAGTAACATGCGTAGTAAATATAAATTTTTTATAAATGCATGAACTGAGTATGATGTTGTATGCTATGTGATGCATGAAAACTGTTAGAATTGCTGAGCTGTCGAGCTCACTCTTGCAAATAACCACTTTTGCAGGTTAAGGACTTACGATAAAGAATTCGTGCTTCTTGATTGATAAAGATAGATAGTATCGCATTGAAGAATACTACTTAGATTATTATCTGGACCGTGTTTAGGTTCTAGATGATGTACTTGATTGTTGCTTACGATGTTTAATACTTGTTGCATGGTAAAAGATGTACTAGCCAATACATAGAGGATATCAAGTTGAGTTGTAAACGTTTATACAGAAATTTGTGTAAAGCGAATCATAATATAGTATGATTCAATGTTATGTAATCGATTCAAGGTTTAGAAATCAATAAAAAGGTTTTATTCAAAGAGAAATGAAAAAGTTTAAGTTATTCCGCATTTTTATAATATCAAACATGATATAAGACAGGAATAGTAAATGACCAAGATTATAACTTGTAAAAGTTTGGAGTCATTATACGAGATCCTGATAGTGAAAAGAATTTATATTCTAAATTATAATAAAGCAAGTTTTATTCTTTAAGTTATGAATAAAAGATGTAATAGTTCGACGATAGTAGTATCGTGACTGCACCGGATCCGAGGAAAGAGAGGAACCCGGATTTGGGGGCGTCACAGGTTGGTATCAGAGCTGTAGGTTATAAACCTTAGGTAAGTGTACCTTAGACTGTAACCTGAGAGAGTGAAAGATAAGATTAAAATATATCTAAATGAAGATTCAAAGAAGAATCTCAAAATATCTAGAGAATGAGAATCAGGAGTTTCCTAACTCCGGTAATGAAAATGTTAAGACGATGTCTATAAGATGTATATGGCAAAAATAGTGAGAATAAACTCAGATGGAGTTTAGTTGATAGTAGAGAAAGAACCCTGAGGTAAAGCGATGATCACTACGTGATCAGATTGAACTATGAAATGATAGATAGTCTGTAACGACTAAGTATGTATAGCTTGATGCTATAAGTGAATGTACTATAAAAAGTATGAGATGAACTCATGAGGAGTTGTATGTAATGAAACATAGAAAGCTCGTAAAGAGCAAGTGATAGAGTAAGATAGAGTTAAGTGTTGGACTTCCATTGAGGACTCATGTGATGGCTTAGTTGTACAAACTTTTGTATGGGCAGAGGTTTTGTGCTTGCGCTGAGTGCATCACATTGATAATCGTTGGAATGTTAGTGTCGCGGTATTATTATACATATGGCGGAAAAGTGATTCTTTCCTCATGTTTATTTTGATAGATAGTAATTTCTAAGGTTAAATTAGATAATATTAAGTTTAGGTGCGAGTTCTTAAGACTCATGCCTATGACAAGTTCGTGACTCATAATCGTATGGTGGGACTCCTCAGCGAATGAACGATTTTGGTCTGACTAGGATAAGTTCCTCAACCCATATGATTGTGGTAAGTTCCTGAGCTTCTATGGTGTGGTAAGTTGGTGAACTGTACTGAGAATAAATATATTATATAAGAGTTTTGGAATAGTGAGCATTGATGGTAGTGAGAGATTGAAGTGATAGAGAAATTGGATTTTTCTCAAATCTTCTAGCTACGCTAGATTTTCAAAATTTATTGACTTCGTGCTAGTGTTTGCACTTCGATTTTCTTGAGAAAAACATTGGGTCAGATGACTGAACCAATGAGTTTTAAAAATAATATCGTTATTCGTATGTCTATGCTATTTATTTCGGCTCAGACAAAAATGATTTAAAAATCTTTCAAAATGTATTTTGACCATATGCATCATTTGATATGGTGTAGAATGGTAAACGATGGAGTCATCAATGCAATCGAACTTAGTGTTGGTTGTGATCGAAAGATCGTCAACCCACTATGGTATAATGTAATATGACAAAGTCATAAAATGGCGGAATCCTCAACGTACTACTAATCTGGTTTGGTATCATGACGTCATAAAAGAATTTTTAGTTTTCTTGTAAATTATGAAGAAGGTCAATTAAGTTGGCTAAATTATTTCGATTGATGTCCGAATTGTTGATGAGAGTCTAAGCTATTTGATTCGGCTAGGCGACTGTTGAAAAGAGATTATAGAATTCAAGCATTCTTGTGTATTTATGCCAAACCAAATTTCTCCGGTGCGGGTTTAGATGTTGAAAAGCTGAGGTGAACAACCCCATAAAGGGGACATGTTTTCGGGGACAATGGTTCCGAACGTAACGCATATAGTCGTTACAACACACTACGTTGTGGCCCAACGTAGTGGTACAATAGGCCGGCCACCTAGTGTACGCGTGGAGGGTGTTTTCAGTCTTTGTGATTGATAAACACTCTGGTTTGCAATGTGAAGAATTGTGTTGAAGCATTAGTAAACCTGTGGAAAAGTTCACGGTCTTGTGATCCCTCAACATAAATTTGGAATTCGAGTTATTCATACTACTTTCCGATTATTGAAAAATCGTGAAAAATTCTTATTCTTCTGAAGGATGAAGGTAGTAAGTAGAATGTTCCTTAGAAAGGAAAAAGTGGCAGAATGCGATGGAGAATGTTATAATAATAAAACTTCTGAAAAGAGAATGAATAAAATTATTCAAGAGAATATGTAATAATCGGAATAGCACCGAGTAGAGGAAGTTTCGGTGATTCCGAGGACGGAATCCTTATAAGGGGGAGAGGATGTAAGAACCCAAATTTTCAGATATTATTAAATAAGGATTTAATAAATAAAATTCTTAAACCGTGAGATGGGTTCGAATAAAAATATATATATATATATATATATATATATGTGTGTGATATGAGGTATGTGGTATTATATTACATAGGGTAATATGAACTATGTAATATGTGTTTTTGTGATTTATAAATATATTATTAATATTTATTTGTTACTTAGCGTAGAGACGATTCAGTTGAGATAAAAGAAGTGGATAAATTCCTATCGATATTAAATAATTTATAGAATTATTTTATCATAGTAAGTTGGTGACATTAAATATCCTTAATGTATAATCACCATATTCTTGTGTATGTGTATTAATAACTAGTATGTTTATAATATAGGTTATTAATAGCACTTAAGCTATCCGTGAATAGGTTTGGATAGTCAAGCATGAGTTAGTTAAGGAATTAACTAATAAGAATAAATATTAGTTAATTTAAGTTGGGAGTTATATTATGGAATAATATAATGTTAATATTGAACCTTAATAATATGGTGCAGTGTTTAATTTACTTAAGTAAATGAGTGAATTAATAAGTGTGTTGAATATGTAATTATAGTTGATACTTTTATATATATTATTTAGAATGGTAATATGTGAGAAAGTCTAATGTACAAATAACGTTAATAAATATATATACCTTATTAAAGGGAAATGGAAATCATTATATCTTTAAATGAATATTTGAAGAAATTTTTTTGGGAACAATTTATAAAAAAGAAAGAGAAATGATTATTATATAATAAAGGATATTAAAATAATTTCTAATGTTGAATTATTTTAATAAAAGGAGAAAATGCTATTTTTGAATAAGAATATTACCTTATATGTTTTTGTATGAGATAATAGGTATGATCAATTGATATGGTAAATACATTAAAACATATTTGCTATATATAAATAAATTGATGGAAACGATTTATTATCTATTTTCTATATACATGTGTTGTACATATAATTATTCGATATTATTTTAATTATAATATCTTGAGACAATAAGTAAATTATTTTCTAATAATGAATGCCTTTAATTGGAGAAGACATAATATTTCATATCATGTTATGTCGGAATACATAATAGTAATTATATCTTATGTATTTTCAAGAGGGGTAAAAGTATATAAGAAAACTAAGTTATTTCAATTTGCTATATAACTTGAGTTATTATATTACCATAAGTATTGTAAAGAATATTTGAATATTTTCATTCACGATATATTTTTATACGTGAACCTTGTGATTTAATAGTTCTAAGTAAATTGAACATATTATAAGTAGAAAAATGGTGGGAAAGGAATAAATGCTGAGAATAATAATAAGCTTAAGGTAAGCTTGTGAGATATGTCTAGTATGACAAAGTGATGGAATAAATATTCATTAAATAATTTAATGAATGAATAATTAAAGGAATTAATTATTATTATTATGTGAATAAATTCCTATATGCAATGATGTGTAATTATAAGTTATATAGTAGCTACATCTATATAATATGGAATTAAGTTCAAGGTAACTATATAATATAGGAAACTATATGATTAAGTGTAATAATAAAATTTACAATAATGGGGTGTGACACTACTCAATTAAAATATACTCGGTATTGTCAAATGTACATGGATTATATGATGGGCTGTATGTGTGACCCTATCATATCATATGGTAATAACATTAAGTTATTAGATATAAGCTTGCAAGTTAGTCCATGTGAGAACAATAATGGTCAATCAAGTGGTTAGGGTACATGAATAGTGGTAGTTGGTGGGAGTTAGCCACCAACTTTCCTTTTGCCCTTTGGGTAATAACCATAGGAGGATAATACTTTGATAATGAATAGATGCAATACATTGGTGTGTAGAGTTTGTTAATTCAATTACTACATTGTTGCTAAGAAAGCATATAATAAGAAGTGTAATTACATCATGAGCATGTTATAAGGTGTAATGATGAGGAAGGACCATGAATAGTAGTAGTTGGTGGAGTTAGCCATCAACTCTTCTTTGACCATTGGGTATTACCCATAGGAGGGTACTAGATTGATTATAATAGAGAACATATAAATTAGTAATGTAATGGTATTACATTATGAATTTATTATAAGATGTGACATTGAGAGTAATATTATTTTGTGAGCTTGAGGCCTATTAAATACTAAGCTTACATAATTGTGCCTTGTGTGGCATGAGTGGTAAAGTTAAATCAATTAGAGGTTTAACTATGATTATTAAAATAAATGACAAGTTAATAAATAATTGAAATTAATTATCATTATAATATTTGAGTATATTTATGATAATAATTTTATGGAAAATGGTGGGATGATAGTACCCAACCATATTATATTTAGTCCAATTAGAATATTAACTTAACCTATGTACATGAGGTACATGATTATATGTAGTTGTGTATATTCAAAAATATGAGTATACCTAATTAGGTGTGAGTGTACATATTTGTAGGTTTGTATATATGTACCTATAACCTAAGTCATATGGGATGAAATATATACATAAATTATATAACCTAAGTGTATATATTATATATAGAGGTGTGTAACCAAGTGTGGAATTACATTTGCTAATTGCTATTGCTGAGTTAAATTATTTGTCTCACAAGGAGTGCCCAACTTCTCCTTCACGTGAATGGCCTAAGGCTAGCCTATCTCCTTCATCTCTCAACTTCCTAGCTAGCAATGAGTGTGATGATTATGGGGGGAATGGGCTTCATGATGGGATTTACTAACTATCTATTGCCCAACAATTCTTCACTTCTTCCATTAGTTTAATTCATGGTGCAAAGCTTTGGCATGGTTAACCAATTCTCTATAAATTGGAAGCTCCCTCTCACAAACTCAAGTTGCTAAACACTTGATAAGTTTTATATAGTGAGTGTGTTGATGAGTATTGAGGGAGAGAATTCTGAAATTCAAGGGAAGCTCTACCCAAATTGAAGCTCAAGGGGTATAATCTCTAAACCACTTTGGAATTCAATTCATAGCAATAGCATGAAATAGTAGTAATTGGTCATGTGAAAAGATGCTAGCACGTTAGTTAAGTTGTATACATGTTGTAAATACTATGTAGTTGATTTCTAACATGTTTAAATTCGAATTATTGAAGAAATTTCTGAGTTGGGCTAAGAAACTGCCGAAGCAGTCAAGCTCCTAGTCTGGAAACGGGGACGCGCGACCGCGCGTCTCCCTAGTACAAATGGGGCACGGCCGCGCCCCTCTGCAGAAACTGTTGGTGATTTTGTGTTTTCTAGTTGGTTAAGCATACTAGTTAGACTCTAATAATTGCATAAAGGGGTCTGACATGTGTACTAAGATTGTCATGCACATAGTGAGTTGTATTAGTTGGTTTAACATAATTTCCTAAAAGAAAACGTAATGTTTTGAAAATGAGACTTGACAAATTTTGTGTTCTTTGAGTCGGACTTTTGAGACATGTGTAAGTGTCTTGGTTATGTGTATCAATTGGTATGAAGGTAGTTGTTGATTAATTACCTTGGCTAATAGTAAACAATTATACCTTGTTGTAGTGGAGTTTTTAATGAAAACTTAAGGTTTTATAAACGAATTTTGGCGTATATAAGTCATGTTTATATTCTGATTTTTTAAGCATGATTATATGGTTTAGATATGCATGATATGTGAGTCGAAGGTATTGAGCATACACTAGAACACATTATTTAAATTGAAAATGATTTCAAAAGACAAACTTAGAGTTTTTGGACATATATATAGGATGTCCACGTTCTGATCATTGAGCATGTATAGATGACTTATATATGTGTTCTAATACATGAGAATCATGACTGCGAGGTACTTTGCATATACTTAGTTACCTTTGTTGACTTAAAGCGATTTTTATGAAAAGTTTAGAATGTGTAAGATGATAGCATCAAACACGGAGTGAGTTACATTATGATCATACGAGCATGTATATTAGGATTAATTATGCCTATAGACATGTTAACATAAGCATCATGTCATGAAACATGGATTTCACCTATGCACGCATATTCGAGAAAATGAATTTCTAAAGCATAGACTATGTGATTAAGTATACATGTGTAGTATAAGCACGAGCATGCCTACTTAGTGTGGTTAAGCCTTGTTATGTGATAACATGACTTTAGTAGTTGAGCTTTATTGATTTAAGTAATTCAACGTAGAGCTACGCTATTCAAAGCTAAATAGTTCGAATATGAATTTGAAAACCTACTTAATGTGTGTGTATAATATATATCAGAATGCATGATATATTAGGACCAAACTGAGTTTATGAAATCTCAAGTTTGGTTCTGGCAGGAAGTCGCGCGGCCGCGCCGTGTTGCAAAGCTGCCAAGAACAGTTTGTTAACTGTCTGGTCCTAAGTTATTTTCCTTAAGGACCCTAAGGACCCAAATAGAATGGTTTCTATAGAATAAGTATGTAGGTATGATGTTGTAACATCGTGGTTGTCCTAAGATAGAGTTAAACCGAACCAAGATTAGAAAACGATATACGAATTGTTATTCTATTAAGAACATATGAAATGAATGACTGATGGATGTAAATCCATGATTATATAACTGTAACAAGACGAATTTTTAATTGAACCGTGATTCTGGGGACAGAATCCTTTTAAGGGGGAAAGATGTGACGAACAAGATTTTTGTAATTTAAATTGAATATTTATTGAATTAAATAAATATTTTTTTATGATGTAAGTATTGATTTAAATAATTAATTGATGAAATTGTGGTAGATTAATTTAATTATATGTGTCACGTTAGTTAAATTAATGTGATGAATTTTTATATTCAAAGTATGTATTTAATTGAGCTTATTTTATTAATATATTAATTAATAAGCATAATGTTATTATAATTAATTTAAATAATTAATTAGAGATTTAATAATTTGGCATAATTAATGAATTAGAATTTTAATTATGTGACTATGTGATTTAATATGAATTTATGCTATTTTATTTAAGTGATTTAAATAACATTATTTTATTTAATTGGGTGTGACATTAAAACTATATTATAATGCTTTAATTAAATTAATGGGAAAGGAGATTATAAGGGGCAAACAAACAAGGCCCTAAGGGGAGTTGCACCAGTTAACCCATTACGAATTAACTGATGCCACTCACCCATTACTCGTCCACTATACATATTATACGTATTACTCTATACATATATCATATACACCAGTTTTATATTTTATATATTACAAACGTCAGAGAACTTAGAGAGATTTAGAGAGAAAATTGAGAGAAGAATTGATTTGGAGAAGAGATTGAAGAATTAAAGTTCATATCATCATCAAACAGAGTAAACAAGGGTATAATCCTTCATCTCAAGTTTTATTACGTTAGTTTATTTTTCAAACCCAACTCCAAACTCTCTGTATATGATTTTGGTGATGAATACTTAAGATGTAATCATATATGTGTTATTGTATGATTATAACATGTTTTGTATTTGGTATGAATGAATTAAAATAATTGAATTCATGTAATTAGTCACTGTACAAATATCATCTATCTATCTATCCATAAAAATGCAAACCATGAAATAAATAAAAATAATCCTCCCCTTATGGGTTTACAACATCTAAAAATAAATACATCAATCCCAGGTAATACTAACCTTAAACATCTGTGCGGAACATAAACAATTAAATAGTCTTACACAACTTTAACATAGAGCTGAAACATAAACATATAAAATAAACAACAAGTATTCATCACTTGTTGACCTTACCCTAGCCTTTGCTAGTAGAAGGCTCGTTGGACCTTTCGTTCTTAACTGTAATGTTATTATACGCAAGAGTGAGCACGATTGCCCACAAATATAATAATATGACAACAATATAATAACATGCGAGTGAATCAAAGACATCTGAATTAAAAAAAACTCAACTTTTGACTCGAGGATAAATAAAGGGAATCAAAATAACATCTGAGGGTCATAAGACCTTGAACTATGTCCTAGGTTGTAAAGTGTTTATACTTTAAACCTTTAACAGTCATAAGACTATGGACTCTACTTCTCGTACTTAGGGAGATCAGCCCTTAGTACCATACTATGCACAATATCTCAACGCTAAAGCGTAAATAATCCCCTTTTACATGGTTGTTCATCTCAGTTTTGACATCAGAGACCGCACCAAAGGAAGTTTGGTTTGGATAAGCTCAATAAGTATTTTTAGAATTTAGAACGTTCATCAACTATGAACAGGTCGAATCAATAATGGTTCACTAGTCCTATAAGGTTCAACAATAACATCGATATTCAACTTGAATAATAAATCTCAAGAGTATACAATCGAATAAGTATTGTATAACTGAATCATGCTTTTAAAAGAGTTACAATATATAATATGAATTTCGAACTAGAACAATTAAGAACACAAGCTTATTCAATATAGAAACACAAGTCTAAGACTTAATAAATGAATAAATTAGAATTTAGGGAAATTACTAAATCAATAAGTTCGGGATAGGATACTTGCCTCTTGCACAAGCTACAAATATAATTACAATTCACTTTCTCAACGTCCTACACATTACATTATGTATACGACATCGATTAGTTTTCATAACTACCATGTTTAACTGTTGAACTATTCACTTAAGTTTGACTTACAACTTGATTTATAATATTACTCAATGGCTAACCACATAACATGAATGTAAACTCACAACATGCATATCACACATGTATAGCCCTTTAAACAATCATAATCAAGTTTTACAATTACTCAAGTTCGCACTTAGTTTGTTAACTTGAACCTTCACATTATCTTATACATGTCAATAACTTAATTTATTAATCATGAACTTCAAATCATATAATATTCATGTATATAACTTAAAACAACATCTTTTATTATCGAGAACACTACACTTGTGTGTGTGCATGTCCGAAGCCCTCCGATTGCCTCCAAATACGCATCAGTCACAAAGATGGCCATTTTTACCCATTTTAACGATTTCAAATTGAAAAACTTAAAGAATAAAAGTTGTAGGTCTACTCGTTATCTTTCCGAATCATCTTGAATCGCCTTAATCGGAGTTCGTATGAAAACGTTATGCTTATTTTACTACAGGAGGTCAAAACAGTCTCGAAAATCAAAAAAAAGGCTCCCGGACAGCCCTTATACCCGCTGGGGCGGGTCCTAATGCCCATGAACACCCGCTGGGGCGGGTCCCCCTGCTGGTGCACTCCCTGGTTCGCGATGAACACACAAAGTAGCCCAAATAAATCCAAATTAAACTAACGTAATGAATTATAAGGCTACCCATAATGTAAAAACTCCACAGAAACATTATATAATATTTCTAGCATGATCTTAGCATTTTAAATCACGTATTTACACAATCCAAGGCATCTATTTTCACTGTTTTTAATATTTTGTAAAGTTTTGAAGGAAAACAAGAAATTCAACGTTACGGATTCGTTATAACACCGAATCCGTTCGTTTAACTTCCATTTTGTTCGTTTAAACGTACATAATTACATGCAAGTATCAATTTAAGTTAAATAAATGTATAAGGCGTGTAAATTTTGTACGTAAGGGCCATATGGGCCATATGTACAATTTCTACACTCTGTAACTTTTGAAAACCCAATTATCAACAAAATTCTATGGTGTGATCACTGAATGTTATGCAAATATGGCATATAATATGTTATAAACACATATTAACACAAATATAGCCATATAATGAACAAATATCAATTTTTTCCATTCACAGAGAATTTTTAAAGCTCGTAAATGGAAAAACTCTGTAAAATTTTAAAAATCCAATTAAGGCCTAATTACATGAATTCGATTATTTTAATTCATTCATACCAAATACAAAACATGTTATAATCATACAATAACACATATATGATTACATCTTAAGTATTCGTCACCAAAATCATATATAGAGAGTTTGGAGTTGGGTTTGAAAAATAAACTAACGTAATAAAACTTGAGATGAAGGATTATACCCTTGTTAACTCTGTTTGATGATGATATGAACTTTAATTCTTCAATCTCTTCTCCAAATCAATTCTTCTCTCAATTTTCTCTCTTAATCTCTCTAAGTTCTTTGACGTTTGTAATATATAAAATATAAAACTGGTGTATATGATATATGTATAGAGTAATACGTATAATATGTATAGTGGACGAGTAATGGGTGAGTGGCGTCAGTTAATTCGTAATGGGTTAACTGGTGCAACTCCCCTTAGGGCCTTGTTTGTTTGCCCCTTATAATCTCCTTTCCCATTAATTTAATTAAAGCATTATAATATAGTTTTAATGTCACACCTAATTAAATAAAATAATGTTATTTAAATCACTTAAATAAAATAGCATAAATTCATATTAAATCACATAGTCACATAATTAAAATTCTCATTCATTAATTATGCCAAATTATTAAATCTCTAATTAATTATTTAAATTAATTAGAATAACATTATGCTTATTAATTAATATATTAATCAAATAAGCTCAATTAAATACATACTTTGAATATAAAAATTCATCACATTAATTTAACTAACGTGACACATATAATTAAATTAATCTACCACAATTTCATCAATTAATTATTTAAATAAATAATTATATCATAAAAAAATATTTATTTAATTCAATAAATATTCAATTTAAATTACAAAAATCTTGTTCGTCACATCTTTCCCCCCTTAAAAGGATTCTGTCCCCAGAATCACTGTTCAATTAAAAATTCGTCTTGTTACATTCTCCCCCCCTTACAAAGATTCTGTCCCCAGAATCACATATACAAAAAATTAAGTAAATAAATCTGGGTAATTCTTCATCATATGCTCTTTGAGTTCCCACGTAGCTTCTTCAGCATTGTGGTTCCTCCAAATTACCTTAACAGAAGGTATAACTTTGTTTCTGAGGACTTGCTCTTTTCTGTCAACAATTTGAACAGGAATTTCTTTATAGGATAAGTCTTTTTCAAAATGTAGGGGTTCATATTCAATCACATGCTTGTAACCGGGTTTGTTGAGTCGTAGAAATGAAACGTGGAAAACATTGTGGACATTCTCGAGCGCCGGAGGTAAGGCTACCTCATACGCAACTTCTCCAATCCTTCGCAGTACTTCAAAGGGTCCAATGAACCTCGGGCTCAATTTCCCCTTCTTACCGAATCTGATCTTTCCCTTCCAGGGAAAGAGTTTCAAGAACACATAGCTACCCGATTCAAACTCAACGTTCTTACGGTGTGGATCGGTGTATTTCTTCTGCCTATCCTGAGCGGCTACCAGTCTTGTCCGGATCACTTTGACTATCTCTGCTGTCTGTTGTACCAACTCTGGACCTAGCAATTGTCTTTCGCCAACTTCATCCCAGTATAGCAGAGTTCTGCATTTTCTTCCGTACAACGCTTCGTACGGCGGCATGCCAATACTAGCGTGGTAACTGTTGTTGTACCCGAATTCCACAAGCGGTAGGTGATCATCCCAATTTCCTTTAAAATCCATGATGCATGCTCTCAATATATCTTCCAATGTCTGGATCATTCTTTCACTCTGCCCGTCTATCTGAGGGTGATAAGCCGTACTCATTCTTAACTGTGTCCCCATGCATTCCTGTAGTCGCTTCCAGAAGTTTGATGTGAAGCGCGGATCTCTGTCAGAAACAATTGACACCGGAACTCCGTGCCTCGAAACAATCTCTTTCACATATAACCTTGCCAACTGATCTAAGTTGAATCTGATTTTGATCGGAAAAAAGTGTGCTGATTTCGTCAGTCGGTCAACGATAACCCATACTGCGTCGTAGCCTTTCTGAGTCGTCGGAAGGCCAACCACGAAATCCATCGTAATGTGTTCCCATTTCCATTCTGGGATTTCCAGGGGTTGTAGCAAACCATTCGGTCTCTGATGTTCTGCTTTCACTTTCTGACAGGTTAGACACTTTGCAACACACTCAGCAACATCTCGTTTCAAATTCGGCCACCAGAAGTGTTGTCGAAGATCCTGGTACATCTTGGTACTACCGGGGTGAATCGAATACCGTGAGCTATGAGCCTCGTTCAAAATGTCATCCTTAATCTCTGGCACTGACGGTACCCAAATTCTGTTCTCAAATCTCAGTAGTCCCTCACTGTCTATCTTGAATCTCGGTTCGGTTCCTTCAGATATCTTTTTGTTAACCTTTTCACATTCTTCGTCCTGAAGTTGAGCTTCCTTAACTTTATCCAATAGGGTTGTACCAGTTTGCATCTGAAACAACTTCTCGTCAATCTCCATCGGATACTTCACTTCCAATTCCAGCTTTTCCATTGCTGAAATTAGCTCCTCCTGAGCAGTCAACATCATCAATTTCTCCCGACCCTTTCTGCTTAAGGCGTCGGCAACCACATTAGATTTACCCGGATGGTATAAGATTTCACAGTCATAGTCCTTAATTAACACCAGCCACCTTCTCTGGAGCATATTCAAGTCCTTCTGTGTAAAAATATATTTCAGACTCTTGTGGTCTGTATATATTTCACACTTCTCCCCATAGAGATATGTCTCCAAATTTTCAAAGCAAATACCACTGCAGCTAACTCCAAGTCATGGGTCGGATACCCTTTCTCATAGTCTTTCAATTGTCGTGATGCATACGCAATGACCTATCCGTTTTGCATAAGCACACAGCCAAGTCCTTTATGCGACGCATCATTATAAACCACAAAATTTCTTGTGTCGTCCGGAAGGGATAACACAGGTGCTGAACTCAACCTCCTCTTAAGCTCTTGGAAACTTTTCTCACACTTCTCCGTCCAAACGAATTTCACCAATTTTCTAGTCAAATTCGTCAGCGGAGTTGCGATCTTGGAAAAGTCCTGAATGAATCTTCTATAATAACCCGCCAATCCAAGAAAACTCCTCACTTCCGACGGTGTTTTCGACTGATCCCAGTTCATCACAGCTTCTACTTTAGAGGGATCTACCGAAATTCCGTCCTTGTCGATCACATGTCCAAGAAATTGCACTCTTTCAATCCAGAATTCACATTTTAAAAATTTGGCGTACAACTTCTCTCTTCTCAACGCCTCTAATGTTAACTTCAGATGTTCTACATGTTCTTCCTTGGTATTCTAGTATACCAAAATATCATCGATAAAGACCATCACGAATTTGTCCAAAAACGGCTTGAACACTCCATTCATTCAGCCCATGAATGCTGCAGGAGCATTCGTTAGACCAAATGACATTACCAAAAATTCGTAGTGACCATATCGAGTCCTAAATGCTGTCTTTGGAACATCCTCTGGCCTCACCTTCAGCTGATGATAGCCACTCCTCAAGTCTATCTTTGAAAAGTACCTTGCACCCTTCAATTGGTCAAACAGATCGTCGATCCTCGGTAATGGATATCTATTCTTAATTGTGACCTTATTCAATTCTCTGTAGTCGATGCAAAGCCGCATCGTCCCGTCCTTCTTCTTCACAAACAACACCGGCGCTCCCCACGGCGATACGCTCTATTGGATGTACTTCTTGTCCAGTAACTCTTGAAGTTGTACCATCAACTCTTTCATCTCTACCGGAGCCATCCGGTACGGTGCCTTCGATATTGGGGTCGTTCCTGGCGCCAAATCGATCACAAACTCAACATCTCTGTCTGGCGGAAGTCCTGGCAGATCATCCGGAAATACGTCAATGAAGTCCCTCACGACTGGTATATCTTCCACTTTCGGGTTTTCTTTACGACTATCGACTATGTAGGCTAAATATCCTACACAGCCTTGTCTTAACAACTTCCTGGCCTGCATCATCGTCAGACAACTCGCTTGTCTAGGTGATTTACTGCCATAAAATACAACCTTTGACGGGGTCATAATGTTGATACACTTCCTCTGGCAATCAATTATAGCCCCATAATTGACTAGCCAATCCATTCCCAGAATAACATCGAATTCCCTAAGTCTAATCGGGATAAGATCTATGTTCATAATGTTACCCTTAATATCTACTCTACAGTTCTTGTGTACATACTTAACAGGGATCACTTCTCTATTCGCAATCTCTATGTTCATGGGGTATTCTAACTCGTCCATAGGAAGTTCTAAGTTCTTAGCAAAGTCATCGGATATAAATGAACAAGTAGCACCCGAATCAAATAGTACATAAGCATTAACTTTATTGATCGGAATGATACCTGACACCACATCGCGAGACTGTACAGCATCCTGCACGGTCATGTTGAAGGTCCTGGCGGTTGGTCGATTGGTTGCGGTTGGTCCCGTGATAGTAAGAGCACTTCCACCGCTGTTTTCCCTGTTCCCTCCTGATCCTGCCCCTCCAGATCCGTTCTTCGGACAGTCCCTTGCCAGATGGTCCTTTGAGCCGCAAGTGAAACAAGCGCCCTTCTTTGGGTTCGGACAGTTCGGTGCTATGTGACCTTCCTAACCACAATTGTAGCATACTCGTTTTCTCTTCATACAGACCCCCAGGTGAGCTTTTCCGCAGGTCGGACAAGCTTCGATCCTCTTCTTCTGACCTCCTTGCTGATTCCCAGTTGATGAGTTATCATTCCACCTCCTCTTCTGATTATTACTCCCTCCCATGTTGCTACCACTAGCCTTGTTAACTCCTTCACCCTCACTCTTTTTCTTCTTTGGTCTTGATTGTACTTTGTAACAGCGTCACTCCCACCTTCAGCGAGAATGGCCTTCTCCAACACCCCAGCAAAAGTGTTCAATTGGAACATTGACACTTTGCTATACAACCAGGGCTTCAGGCCCTGCTCAAACCTCCTTGCCTTCCTCTGATCGGTGTGCACTTGATACGTGGCAAACCTAGCCAACTCATTAAATTTCGTCGCATATTCCGGTACGGACATACTCCCCTGTTTCAGCTCCAGGAACTGGACCTCCATTTGATTCTGCGAACTGGTCGAAAAGTACATCTCAAAGAACATCTCTTTAAACCTCTCCCAGGTAATCACACCTTCACCTCCCCGGACCTTATTCGCTTGCCACCAATAGCTGGCCTCAGATTTTAGCATGAACGTTGCATAGGCGGTTTTCTGGTCTTCTCTGACTCTGGCGACGTCGAAAACTTTTTCCATCTCCATACCCAGGTTTGAGCTTCTATCGGGTTCATGGTGCCTTTAAACTCTGGCGGTCCCACCGCCTTGAAGTCCTTGAATGTTGTGTTCGGTGGAGCTTGAGGTTGGTTGTTAAGCGCTCCAGCAAGTAAGTTCGCCAACTGCTAAACGGGGTTAGCATTAGCGTCGTTGTTGTTGTTAGTTGACCCTTCCTAAGCCGGTCGACGGTTTGGTCTTCTCCTTGGCGGCATATTTCTGTTAAGATATACGCTTATTAGAACTTTATTCAATCTTTTAAATATTTAAGGCTTAACTTAAACATTTAGACACAATCAGTCAACACATTATCTCAAATAAACTCTGATATATTACTAAATCAAAAGTTTTAACATAATACGATAGCATCACTGCTATTTACATCAACTATCCCGAGATAAAGAATCTACAGGATTTAAAACATAAAATATTCCTCTATTTATAAACTCATTGGAATTTACATTATTAACTACCAGATAGGTTTCACAAAAGCAAATGTTCCTATCACTGCCCATTAAGGAGACGAACAGCTTTGCCACGTTCTTCTTCCATAATCCGAGACATCGTCCTGCGATCTAGCATGTATGACGGTAGTCTTTCGAACTGAATTGGGTACCTCATAACCCGATCCTGGGCCTCATTAATTGCATATTGAAGCGTAGAGTACGTCTCCTCAAGCTTGGCCTTCTTCGCCCGACAATTATCTTCTGCGAGATCTGCTCGTCGTGATTCCCTTACCCAAGCCTCCTCTGCTATGGCCAGCCTTGCTGATTTCTCTTTCAGTTCATTCTTCAATTCCACTATTTCCTCTGACTTCTGCTCAATTTGGCCTTTCTCGTGAACCAAATTCCACTCTATATTTCCCAAACGTGTGTGAAGAGCCTCAACCTCTCCATCCCTCAGCTCGATGGTAGACTGTTGAGTAACCGACCGCTCCCTCAGCTCCTGAACAGTATCCCTCAGCTCCTGAACAGTATCACTTAACTCTATGTTACGGTCATACAGCTCATCATACATCTCAGCACTGATAGAGCTCGGTGGAAACTCTTCAGGGTCTTCCTCCTCCTCTTCGGCTGCCTCAGCCTGAACCTCAATCTCCTCAGGGTCCTCCTCTAAATTAGACACCGACACATACTGCTGACCAACGACTGTGATCAAGGGTGATGGCTCTCGTCGGACTAACTGCTCCCAGACTACGTGGATATCTCGGGGCTCCTCCTCTCTAGCCTCTAGGGGTACAAGGTCCCTGGACTGACTAGGTTCTCCAGCATCTGTCATCCTGACAAATAAAATTTTAAGTTTTAGTAATTACGTGATGCAAACCATGACATAGTAAATATCATCTATCTATCTAGTCCTAGTAAATATCATCTATCTATCTACCCATAGTAAATGCAAACCATGCAATAAATAGAATTAAATCCTCCCCTTATGGGGTTACAACATCTGAGTTAAATAAAATAAATCCCAGGTCATACTAACCTTAAACATCTGTGCGGAACATAAACAAATAAATAAGTCTTACACAACTCTAATATAAGTCTGAAACATAACAATTAAAATAAACAACAAGTCTTCATCACTTGTTGACTTTGCCTTTGCCTTTGCTAGTAGAAGGCTCGTCGGACCTTTCGTTCTTAACTGCAATGTTATTATTACGCAAGAGTGAGCACGATTGCCCACAAGTATAATAATATGACAACAATATAATAACATGCGAGTAAATCAAAGACATCTGAATAAAGAAACTCAACTTCTGACTCGAGGATAAATAATAGGAATCAAAAGAACATCTGAGGGTCATAAGACCTTGAACTATGTCCTAGGTTGTAAAGTGTTTATACTTTAAACCTTTAACAGTCATAAGACTATGGACTCTACTTCTCGTACTTAGGGGGATCAGCCCTTAGTACCATACTGTGCACAATATCTCAACGCTAAAGCGTAAATAATCCCCTATTAAAGGGTTGTTCATCTCAGTTTTGACATCAGAGTCAGCACCAAAGGAAGTTTGGTTTGGATAAGCTCAATAAGTATTCTAGAATTTAGAACGTACATCAACTATGGACAGGTCGAATCAATATGGGTTCACTAGTCCTATAAGGTTCAACAATAACATCGATATTTAACTTGAATAATAAATCTCAAGAGTATACAATCGAATAAGTATTGTATAACTGAATCATGCTTTTAAAAGAGTTACAATATGTAATATGAATTTCGAACTAGAACAATTAAGAACACAAGCTTATTCGATATAGAAACACAAGTCTAAGACTTAATAAATGAATAAATTAGAATTTAGGGAACTTACTAAATCAATAAGTTAGGGATAGGATACTTGCCTCTTGCACAAGCTACAAATATAATTACAATTCACTTCCTCAACGTCCTACACATTACATTATGTATACGACATCGATTAGTTTTCATAACTACCATGTTTAACTGTTGAACTATTCACTTAAGTTTGACTTACAACTTGGTTTATAATATTACTCAATGGCTAACCACATAACATGAATGTAAACTCACAACATGCATATCACACATGTATAGCCCTTTAAACAATCATAATCAAGTTTTACAATTACTCAAGTTCGCACTTAGTTTGTTAACTTGAACCTTCACATTATCTTATACATGTCAATAACTTAATTTATTAATCATGAACTTCAAATCATATAATATTCATGTATGTAACTTAAAAAATCATCTTTTATTATCGAGAACACTACACTTGTGTGTGTGCATGTCCGAAGCCCTCCGATTGCCTCCGAATACGCATCAGTCATAAAGATGGCCATTGTTACCCATTTTAACGATTTCAAATTGAAAAACTTAAAGCATAAAAGTTGTAGGTCTACTCGTTATCTTTTCGAATCATCTTGAATCGCCTTAATCGGAGTTCGTATGAAAACGTTATGCTTATTTTACTACAGGAGGTCAAAACAGTCTCGAAAATCAAAAAAAAAGGCTCCCGGACAGCCCTTATACCCGCTGGGGCGGGTTCTAATGCCCATGAACACCCGCTGGGGCGGGTCCCCCTGCTGGTGCACTCCCTGGTTCGCGATGAACACACAAAGTAGCCCAAATAAATCCAAATTAAACTAACGTAATGAATTATAAGGCTACCCATAATGTAAAAACTCCACAGAAACATTATATAATATTTCTAGCATGATCTTAACATTTTAAATCACGTATTTACACAATCCAAGGCATCTATTTTTACTGTTTTTAATATTTTGTAAAGTTTTGAAGGAAAACAAGAAATTCAACGTTACGGATTCGTTATAACACCGAATCCGTTCGTTTAACTTCCATTTTGTTCGTTTAAACGTACATAAGTACATGCAAATATCAATTTAAGTTAAATAAACGTATAAGGCGTGTAAATTTTGTACGTAAGGGCCATATGGGCCATATGTACAATTTCTACACTCTGTAACTTTTGAAAACCCAATTATCAACAAAATTCTATGGTGTGATCACTGAATGTTATGCATATATGGCATATAATATGTTATAAACACATATTAACACAAATATAGCCATATAATGAACAAATATCAATTTTTTCCATTCACAGAGAATTTTTAAAGCTCGTAAATGGAAAAACTCTGTAAAATTTTGAAAACCCAATTAAGGCCTAATTACATGAATTCGATTATTTTAATTCATTCATACCAAATACAAAACATGTTATAATCATACAATAACACATATATGATTACATCTTAAGTATTCGTCACCAAAATCATATATAGAGAGTTTGGAGTTGGGTTTGAAAAATAAACTAACGTAATAAAACTTGAGATGAAGGATTATACCATTGTTAACTCTGTTTGATGATGATATGGGATTTAAATAGAATTATTTGATTAATTGGGTGTGACATTTAATTAACTATATAATAGTAAGTTAATTAAATTAAATGGAAAAGGGGGAATAAGGGACAAGCAAACAACGCCTTGGTGAAGGTTGAGGCCATGGGATTAACTGACGACCATGACCCCACGACTAATTATACGTATATGTATATTATTCATATCAGACTTATATCTTATAAACATATATCAGAACTGCTATATATCATATACATACTCTGAGAAAAGTTAGAGAAAAGAGAATTGAGAGAGAGTTGAAAGAATTTGAAGAATCAAAAAAAAAAAAATCCATATCATCTTTATAGAGTTTGAAAGGGGTAATTCCTTTGTCCCAGTTTTATTTCACGTACTATGTTTCCTTCATGAACATATATTCTGAGTTCTCTATGTATGGGAAAAATTAGCAATTTTTGATTATATGCTTATATATGTGTTATTATATCATTATAACATATTTTGTATTTAGTATGAATGAATTAAAATAATCGAATTCATGTAATTAGGCCTTAATTGGGTTTTTAAAATTTTACAAAGTTTTTCCATTTACGTGCTTTAAAAATTCTCTGTGAATGAGAAAATTGATATTTGTTCATTATATGGCTATATGTGTGTTCATATGTGTTTATATGCCATATATGCATAACTTTCAGTGATCACACCATGGAATTTTGTTGATAATTAGATTTTCAAAAGTTACAGAGTGTAGAAATTGTACATATGGCCCATATGGCCCTTACGTACAAATTTTACACGCTTTATACGTTTATTTAACTTAAATTGATACTTGCATGTAATTATGTACGTTTAAACAAAAAAAATTAAAGTTAAACGAATGGATTCGGTGTTATAACGAATCCGTAACGTTGAATTTCTTATTTTCCTTCAAAACTTTACAAAATATTGAAAACAGTGAAAATAGATGCCTTAGATTGTGTAAATACGTGATTTAAAATGCTAAGATCATGCTAGAAATGTTATATAATATTTCTGTGGAGGTTTTACATTATGGGTAGCCTTATAATTCATTACGTTAGTTTAATTTGGATTTATTTGGGCTACTCTGTGTTTTCATCGCGAACCAGGGAGTGCACCAGCAGGGAGACCCGCCCCAACGGGTGTTCATGGGCATTAGGACCCGCCCCAGGGGGTGTAAGGGCTGTTTGGGAGCCTTTTTTTTGGTTTCCGAGATTATTTTGACCTCCTGTAGTAAAATAAGCATAACGTTTTCATACGAACTCCGATTAAGGCGATTCAAGATGATTCGGAAAGATAACGAATAGACCTACAACTTTCATTCTTTACGTTTTTCAATTTAAAATCGTTAAAATGGGTAAAAATGACCATCTTTATGACTGATGCGTATTCGGAGGAAATCGGACATGCACGCATACAAGTGTAGTGTTCTCGATAATAAAAGATGTTGTTTTAAGTTACATATATGAATATTATATGATTTAAAGTTCATGATTAATAAATTAAGTTATTGACATGTATAAGATAATGTGAAGGTTCAATTTAACAAACTAAGTGCGAACTTGAATATCGTAATTGTAAAACTTGATTATGATTGTTTAAAGGGTTATACATGTGTGATATGCATGTTGTGAGTTTATATTCATGTTATGTGGTTAGCCATTGAGTAATATTATAAACCAAGTTGTAAGTCGAACTTAAGTGAATAGTTCAACAGTTAAACATGGTAGTTAGGAAAACTAATCGATGTCGTATACATAATGTAATGTGTAGGACGTTGAGGAAGTGAATTATAATTATATTTGTAGCTTGTGCAAGTGGCAAGTGGCAAGTTTCCTATCCTTAAATTGTTTAATATTTTGCAAGTTTTTTAAACTCAAACTTTACTTTTACATTGAGCAAGTATCTTATTCCTAACTTATTGTTATTAAGCAAGTTCCTAACTTTACTTTCATTGAACAAACTTTCTAAATTCAAGGTTATCGATTGAACAAGTTCTTATCCTTGTTTATTCAAGTTAAGATTTTCATATGAGATATTGTTATTCCTTTAAGTATTACTTCAGTTATACAATACTTATTCGATTGTATACTCTTGAGATTTATTGTTCAAGTTGAATATCGATGTTATTGTTGAACCTTATAGGACTAGTGAACCCTTATTGATTCGACTAGTCCATAGTTGATGAACGTTTCAAATTCTAGAATACTTATTGAGCTTATCCAAACCAAACTTCCTTTGGTGCGGACTCTGATGTCAAAACTGAGATGACCAACCCTGTAAAGGGGGTTATTTACGCTTTAGCGTTGAGATATTGTGCACAGTATGGTACTAAGGGCTGATCCCCCTAAGTACGAGAAGTAGAGTCCATAGTCTTATAACTGTTAAAGGTTTAAAGTATAAACACTTTACAACCTAGGACATAGTTCAAGGTCTTATGACCTTCAGATGTTATTTTGATTCCTGTTATTTATCCTCGAGTCAAAAGTTGAGTTTCTTTATTCAGATGTCTTTGATTCACTCGCATGTTATTATATTGTTGTCATATTATTATACTTGTGGGCAATCGTGCTCACTATTGCATAATAATAACATTGCAGTTAAAAATGAAAGGTCCGAAGAGCCTTCTATTAGCAAAGGCAAGGGCAAGGTCAACAAGTGATGAAGACATCTGAATAAAGAAACTAAACTTTTGACTCGAGGATAAATAACAGGAATCAAAATAACATTTGAGGGTCATAAGACCTTGAACTATGTCCTAGGTTGTAAAGTGTTTATACTTTAAACCTTTAACAGTCATAAGACTATGGACTCTACTTCTCGTACTTAGGGGGATCAGCCCTTAGTACCATACTGTGCACAATATCTCAACGCTAAAGCGTAAAAAATCCCCTATTAAAGGGTTATTCATCTCAGTTTTGACATCAGAGTCCGCACCAAAGGAAGTTTGGTTTGGATAAGCTCAATAAGTATTCTACAATTTAGAACGTACATCAACTATGGACTAGTCGAATAAATAAGGGTTCACTAGTCCTATAAGTTCAACAATATCATCGATATTCAACTTGAATGGTAAATCTCAAGAGTATACAATCGAATAAGTATTGTATAGCTGAATCATGCTTAAAAAAAAATAGTAATATCTCATATGAAAATCTCAACTTGAATAAACAAGGATAAGAACTTGCTCAATGTAAAAGTAAGATTTGAGTTTAGGAAACTTGCAAAATATTAAACAAGTTTAAGGATAGGAAACTTGCCTCTTGCACAAGCTACAATTTATAATTCACGTTCTTTATTAAATCCTACATATCAATACGTTCACAATACACATTAATCAATAACTCGATATACGTATCGAATCACACACATCGGTCTTGAGCACGTTATTGGACAATACAATTAACGATTCAAGTCATGTAATTAACTTATTAATTACTCACGTAATATAAGTTATTAACCTCTTATTATATGTTTAATCATGTCTTCATGTTTATTACATTAGGTTCCAATTACATTTTCTGAACTTGAATAATTAAAATCTCATTTCTGGGAAAAATTACCAAGTGGCTGATCCCCCTAAGTACGAGAAGTAGAGTCCATAGTCTTATAACTGTTAAAGGTTTAAAGTATAAACACTTTACAACCTAGGACATAGTTCAAGGTCTTATGACCCTCAGATGTTATTTTGATTCCTGTTATTTATCCTCGAGTAAAAAGTTGAGTTTTTTTTTTATTCAGATATCTTTGATTCACTCGCATGTTATTATATTGTTGTCATATTATTATACTTGTGGGCAATCGTGCTCACTCTTGTGTAATAATAACATTGCAGTTAAAAACGAAAGGTCCGAAGAGCCTTCTACTAGCAAAGGCAAGGGCAAGGTCAACAAGTGATGAAGACTTGTTGTTTATTTATATGTTTATGTTTCAGCTTTATGTTAGTTGTGTAAGACTATTTATTTGTTATGTTCCGCGCAGATGTTTAAGGTTAGTATGACCTGGGATTTATTTTATTTATTACTCAGATGTTGTAACCCCATAAGGTGATTCAGCTATACAATACTTATTCGATTGTATACTCTTGAGATTTACCATTCAAGTTGAATATCGATGATATTGTTGAACTTATAGGACTAGTGAACCCTTATTTATTCGACTAGTCCATAGTTGATGTACGTTCTAAATTCTAGAATACTTATTGAGCTTATCCAAACCAAACTTCCTTTGGTGCGGACTCTGATGTCAAAACTGAGATGAACAACCCTTTAATAGGGGATTATTTACGCTTTAGCGTTGAGATATTGTGCACAGTATGGTACTAAGGGCTGATCCCCCTAAGTACGAGAAGTAGAGTCCATAGTCTTATGACTGTTAAAGGTTTAAAGTATAAACACTTTACAACCTAGGACATAGTTCAAGGTCTTATGACCCTCAGATGTTCTTTTGATTCCTATTATTTATCCTCGAGTCAAAAGTTGAGTTTCTTTATTCAGATGTCTTTGATTTACTCGCATGTTATTATATTGTTGTCATATTATTATACTTGTGGGCAATCGTGCTCACTCTTGCGTAATAATAACATTGCAGTTAAGAACGAAAGGTCCGACGAGCCTTCTACTAGCAAAGGCAAAGGCAAAGTCAACAAGTGATGAAGACTTGTTGTTTATTTTAATTGTTATGTTTCAGACTTATATTAGAGTTGTGTAAGACTTATTTATTTGTTTATGTTCCGCACAGATGTTTAAGGTTAGTATGACCTGGGATTTATTTTATTTAACTCAGATGTTGTAACCCCATAAGGGGAGGATTTAATTCTATTTATTGCATGGTTTGCATTTACTATGGGTAGATAGATAGATGATATTTACTAGGACTAGATAGATAGATGATATTTACTATGTCATGGTTTGCATCACGTAATTACTAAAACTTAAAATTTTATTTGTCAGGATGACAGATGCTGGAGAACCTAGTCAGTCCAGGGACCTTGTACCCCTAGAGGCTAGAGAGGAGGAGCCCCGAGATATCCACGTAGTCTGGGAGCAGTTAGTCCGACGAGAGCCATCACCCTTGATCACAGTCGTTGGTCAGCAGTATGTGTCGGTGTCTAATTTAGAGGAGGACCCTGAGGAGATTGAGGTTCAGGCTGAGGCAGCCGAAGAGGAGGAGGAAGACCCTGAAGAGTTTCCACCGAGCTCTATCAGTGCTGAGATGTATGATGAGCTGTATGACCGTAACATAGAGTTACGTGATACTGTTCAGGAGCTGAGGGATACTGTTCAGGAGCTGAGGGAGCGGTCGGTTACTCAACAGTCTACCATCGAGCTCAGGGATGGAGAGGTTGAGGCTCTTCACACACGTTTGGGAAATATAGAGTGGAATTTGGTTCACGAGAAAGGCCAAATTGAGCAGAAGTCAGAGGAAATAGTGGAATTGAAGAATGAACTGAAAGAGAAATCAGCAAGGCTGGCCATAGCAGAGGAGGCTTGGGTAAGGGAATCACGACGAGCAGATCTCGCAGAAGATAATTGTCGGGCGAAGAAGGCCAAGCTTGAGAAGACGTACTCTACGCTTCAATATGCAATTAATGAGGCCCAGGATCGGGTTATGAGGTACCCAATTCAGTTCGAAGGACTACCGTCATACATGCTAGATCGCAGGACGATGTCTCGGATTATGGAAGAAGAGGGTGGCAAAGCTGTTCGTCGCCTTAATGGGCAATGATAGGAACATTTGATTTTGTGAAACCTATCTGGTAGTTAATAATGTAAATTCCAATGTGTTTATAAACAGAGGAATATTTTATGTTTTAAATCCTGTAGATTCTTTATCTCGGGATAGTTGATGTAAATAGCAGTGATGCTATCGTATTATGTTAAAACTTTTGATTTAGTAATATATCAGAGTTTATTTGAGATAATGTGTTGACTGATTGTGTCTAAATGTTTAAGTTAAGCCTTAAATATTTAAAAGATTGAATAAAGTTCTAATAAGCGTATATCTTAACAGAAATATGCCGCCAAGGAGAAGACCAAACCGTCGACCGGCCAAGGAAGGGTCAACTAACAACAACAACGACGCCAATGCTAACCCCGTTCAGCACTTGGCGAACTTACTTGCTGGAGCGCTTAACAACCAACCTCAAGCTCCATCGAACACAACGTTCTAGGACTTCAAGGAGGTGGGACCGCCAGAGTTTAAAGGCACCATGAACCCTATAGAAGCTCAAACATGGGTATGGAGATGGAAAAAGTATTCGACGTCGCCAGAGTCAGAGAAGACCAGAAAACCGCCTATGCAACGTTCATGCTAAAATCTGAGGCCAGCTATTGGTGGCAAGCGAATAAGGTCCGGGGAGGTGAAGGTGTGATTACCTGGGAGAGGTTTAAAGAGATGTTCTTTGAGATGTACTTTCCGACCAGTTCGCAGAATCAAATGGAGGTCCAGTTCCTGGAGCTGAAACAGGGGAATATGTCCGTACCGGAATATGCGGCGAAATTTAATGAGTTAGCTAGGTTTGCCACGTATCAAGTGCACACCGATCAGAGGAAGGCAAGGAGGTTTGAGCAGGGCCTGAAGCCCTGGTTGTATAGCAAAGTGTCAATGTTCCAATTGAACACTTTTGCTGGGGTGTTGGAGAAGGCCATTCTCGCTGAAGGTGGGAGTGACGCTGTTACAAAGTACAATCAAGACCAAAAGAAGAAAAAGAGTGAGGGTGAAGGAGTTAACAAGGCTAGTGGTAGCAACATGGGAGGGAGTAATAATCAGAAGAGGAGGTGGAATGATAACTCATCAACTGGGAATCAGCAAGGAGGTCAGAAGAAGAGGATCGAAGCTTGTCCGACCTGCGGAAAAGCTCACCTGGGGGTCTGTATGAAGAGAAAATGAGTATTCTACAATTGTGGTCAGGAAGGCCACATAGCACCGAACTGTCTGAACCCAAAGAAGGGCGCTTGTTTCACTTGCGGCTCAAAGGACCATCTAGCAAGGGATTGTCCCAAGAACGGATCTGGAGGGGCAGGATCAGGAGGGAACAGGGAAAACAGCGGTGGAAGTGCCCTAACTATCACGGGACCAACCGCAACCAATCGACCAACCTTCAACATGACCGTGCAGGATGCTGTACAGTCTCGCGATGTGGTGTCAGGTATCATTCCGATTAATAAAGTTAATGCTTATGTACTATTTGATTCGGGTACTACTTGTTCATTTATATCCGATGACTTTGCTAAGAACTTAGAACTTCCTATGGACGAGTTAGAATACCCCATGAACATAGAGATTGCGAATAGAGAAGTGATCCCTGTTAAGTATGTACACAAGAACTGTAGAGTAGATATTAAGGGTAACATTATGAACATAGATCTTATCCCGATTAGACTTGGGGAATTCGATGTTATTCTGGGAATGGATTGGCTAGTCAATTATGGGGCTATAATTGATTGCCAGAGGAAGTGTATCAACCTTATGACCCCGTCAAAGGTTATATTTTATGGCAGTAAATCGCCTAGACAAGCGAGTTGTCTGACGATGATGCAGGCCAGGAAGTTGTTAAGACAAGGCTGTGTAGGATATTTAGCCTACATAGTCGATAGTCGTAAAGAAAACCCGAAAGTGGAAGATATACCAGTCGTGAGGGACTTCATTGATGTATTTCCGGATGATCTGCCAGGACTTCCGCCAGACAGAGATGTTGAGTTTGTGATCGATTTGGCGCCAGGAACGACCCCAATATCGAAGGCACCGTACCGGATGGCTCCGGTAGAGATGAAAGAGTTGATGGTACAACTTCAAGAGTTACTGGACAAGAAGTACATCCAATAGAGCGTATCGCCGTGGGGAGCGCCGGTGTTGTTTGTGAAGAAGAAGGACGGGACGATGCGGCTTTCCATCGACTACAGAGAATTGAATAAGGTCACAATTAAGAATAGATATCCATTACCGAGGATCGACGATCTGTTTGACCAATTGAAGGGTGCAAGGTACTTTTCAAAGATAGACTTGAGGAGTGGCTATCATCAGCTGAAGGTGAGGCCAGAGGATGTTCCACAGACAGCATTTAGGACTCGATATGGTCACTACGAATTTCTGGTAATGTCATTTGGTCTAACGAATGCTCCTGCAACATTCATGGGCTTAATGAATGGAGTGTTCAAGTCGTTTTTGGACAAATTCGTGGTGGTCGTTATCGACGATATTTTAGTATACTCGAAGACCAAGGAAGAATATGTAGAACATCTGAAGTTAACATTAGAGGCATTGAGAAGAGAGAAGTTGTACGCTAAATTTTTAAAATGTGAATTCTGGATTGAAAGAGTGCAATTTCTTGGACATGTGATCGACAAGGACGGAATTTCGGTAGATCCCTCTAAAGTAGAAGCTGTGATGAACTGGGATCAGTCGAAAACACCGTCGGAAGTGAGGAGTTTTCTTGGATTGGCGGGTTATTATAGAAGATTCATTCAGGACTTTTCCAAGATCGCAACTCTGCTGACGAATTTGACTAGAAAATTGGTGAAATTCGTTTGGACGGAGAAGTGTGAGAAAAGTTTCCAAGAGCTTAAGAGGAGGTTGAGTTCAGCACCTGTGTTATCCCTTCCGAACGACATAGGATATTTTGTGGTTTATAGTGATGCGTCGCATAAAGGACTTGGCTGTGTGCTTATGCAAAACGGCAAGGTCATTGCGTATGCGTCACGACAATTGAAAGACTATGAGAAAGGGTATCCGACCCATGACTTGGAGTTAGCTGCAGTGGTATTTGCTTTGAAAATTTGGAGACACTATCTCTATGGGGAGAAGTGTGAA
Source organism: Panax stipuleanatus (assembly GCA_020205555.1). Lineage (NCBI taxonomy): Eukaryota > Viridiplantae > Streptophyta > Magnoliopsida > Apiales > Araliaceae > Panax > Panax stipuleanatus. Next base: position 72,952,527 of record CM035117.1, read on the forward strand.
ATATATACAGACCACAAGAGTCTGAAATATATTTTTACACAGAAGGACTTGAATATGCGCCAGAGAAGGTGGCTGGAGTTAATTAAGGACTATGACTGTGAAATCTTATACCATCCGGGTAAGGCTAATGTGGTTGCCGACGCCTTAAGCAGAAAGGGTCGGGAGAAATTGATGATGTTGACTGCTCAGGAGGAGCTAATTTCAGCAATGGAAAAGCTGGAATTGGAAGTGAAGTATCCAATGGAGATTGACGAGAAGTTGTTTCAGATGCAAACTGGTACAATCCTATTGGATAAAGTTAAGGAAGCTCAACTTCAGGACGAAGAATGTGAAAACGTTAAGAAAAAGATATCTGAAGGAACCGAACTGAGATTCAAGATAGACAGTGAGGGACTACTGAGATTTGAGAACAGAGTTTGGGTACCGTCAGTGCCAGAGATTAAGGATGACATTTTGAGCGAGGCTCATAGCTCACGGTATTCGATTCACCCCGGTAGTACCAAGATGTACCAGGATCTTCGACAGCACTTCTGGTGGCCGAATTTGAAACGAGATGTTGCTGAGTGTGTTGCAAAGTGTCTGACCTGTCTGAAAGTAAAAGCAGAACATCAGAGGCCGAGTGGTTTGCTACAACCCCTGGAAATCCCAGAATGGAAATGGATTTCGTGGTTGGCCTTCCGACGACTCAGAAAGGCTATGACGCAGTATGGGTTATCGTTGACCGACTGACGAAATCAGCACACTTCCTTCCGATCAAAATCAGATTCAACTTAGATCAGTTGGCAAGGTTATATGTGAAAGAGATTGATTCGAGGCACGGAGTTCCAGTGTCAATTATTTCCGACAGAGATCCGCGCTTCACATCAAACTTCTGGAAGCGACTACAGGAATGCATGGGGACACAGTTGAGAATGAGTACAGCTTATCACCCTCAGACAGACGGGCAAAGTGAAAGAACAATCCAGACATTGGAAGATATGTTGAGAGCATATATCATGGATTTTAATGGAAATTGGGATGATCACCTACCACTTGTGGAATTCGGTTACAACAACAGTTACCACGCTATTATTGGCATGCCGCCTTACGAAGCGTTGTACAGAAGAAAATGCAGAACTCCGCTATACTGTGATGAAGTTGGCGAGAGACAATTGCTAGGTCCAGAGTTGGTACAACAGACAGCAGAGATAGTCAAAGTGATCTGGACAAGACTGGTAGCCGCTCAGGATAGACAGAAGAAATACGCCGATCCACACCGTAAGAACGTTGAGTTTGAATCGGGAAGTTATGTGTTCTTGAAAGTCTCTTCCTGGAAGGGGAAAATCAGATTCGGTAAGAAGGAAAAATTGAGCCCAAGGTTCATTGGACCCTTTGAAATACTGCGAAGGATTGGAGAAGTTGCGTATGAGGTAGCCTTACCTCCAGCGCTTGAGAATGTCCACAACGTCTTTCATGTTTCAGTTTTACGCCCCTACAAACCCGATTACAAACATATGATTGAATATGAACCCCTACATTTTGAAAAAGACTTATCCTATGAAGAAATTCCTGTTCAGATTGTTAACAGGAAAGAGCAAGTCCTCAGAAACAAAGTTATACCTTCTGTTAAGGTAATTTGGAGGAGCCACAATGCTGAAGAAGCTACGTGGGAACTCGAAGAGCATATGATGAAGAATTACCCAGATTTATTTACTTAAATTTTTTGTATATGTGATTTTGGGGACAGAATCTTTGTAAGGGGGGAGAATGTAACAAGACGAATTTTTAATTGAACCGTGATTTTGGGGACAGAATCCTTTTAAGGGGGGAAAGATGTGACGAACAAGATTTTTGTAATTTAAATTGAATATTTATTGAATTAAATAAATATTTTTTTATGATTTAATTATTGATTTAAATAATTAATTGATGAAATTGTGGTAGATTAATTTAATTATATGTGTCACGTTAGTTAAATTAATGTGATGAATTTTTATATTCAAAGTATGTATTTAATTGAGCTTATTTGATTAATATATTAATTAATAAGCATAATGTTATTCTAGTTAATTTAAATAATTAATTAGAGATTTAATGATTTGGCATAATTAATGAATGAGAATTTTAATTATGTGACTATGTGATTTAATATGGATTTATGCTATTTTATTTAAGTGATTTAAATAACATTAATTGATTAATTAGAAGTGTGACGATTTACTATATAATAAAAGTTTATTAAATTAAGTGGAAAGGAGAAATAAATGAGCTAGCCAAACGAGGCCCTATGAGGAGTTGACCAGTTAACCCACTAAGGGCATTAACCGACCACGACTCCACCAGCTTGAATATGCGTATAATTATATAGGCTTATATAAACATATAACATATAAAATTTTATATTTCATCAGAGTAAAATTTTAGAGAGAAAAACTCAACGAAGAAAACACAGAGAATTGAGAGAAGATTTTCATTATCCTTGAATCATCTTCACAAACTAGCAAGGGTAATTCCTTCTCCTAAGTTTTTAAATTCAAGTTCTTAAAGTTTTCCTTTAACGTATGTTAGAAATTCTCTGTGAATAACTAATTTGATGATTAATGTATGATATGATTTTATATGTGTTATTGTATGATCATAACATGTTGTATATCATGTATGCATGATTTAATGCGATTAAATCCATGTAGTTATGCTTAATTTGATTTTTCAAAAGTTACAGAGTTTTCCATTTACGTGCTTTAAAAATTCTCTGTGAATGGAAAAAAAATTGATATTTGTTCATTATATGGCTATATGTGTGTTCATATGTGTTTATAACATATTATATGCCATATATGCATAACTTACAGTAATCGAATTTTGTTTAAATTGGGTTTTCAAAAATTACAGAGTCGTATATATGGCCATACGGCCCTTACGTACAAATTTTATACCATGAATCGATGGTTTAACTTTGAATTAACATTTGCATATGATTGTACACGTTTATACGAACAAAACGGAAGTTAAACGAACGGATTCGGTATTATAACGAATCCGTAACGTTGAATTTCTTGATTTTCTTCAAAACCGTCAAGAACACCAATAACAGTGAAATTTAATGATTTGATTCGAGTAATTGCATGATTTAAGATGTTAAAAACATGTTAGTAACATTGTATGATGTTTCTATGAAGATCGTACTTCATAGAAATCGCTATGTGAGTTTAATTTGCATTTAATTGGAGTAATTGGGCCAACGAACTGTCAAAATTGCGAACCAGGGAGTGCACCAGCAGGGGGACCCGCCCCAGCGAGTGTTCATGGGTATTAGGACCCACCCCAATGGGTATAAGGGCTGTCCGGGAGCCTTTGTTTTTTTTTCATTTCCGAGACTGTTTTGACCCTGTAGTAAAATAAGCATAACTTTTTCATACGAACTCCGATTAAGACGATTCAAGATGATTCGAAAAGATAACGAGTAGATCTACAACTTTTATGCTTTAAGTGTTTCAATTTGAAATCGTTAAAATGGGTACAAATGGTCATCTTTGTGACTGATGCGTATTCGGAGGCAATCGGAGGGCTTCGGACATGCACACACACAAGTGTAGTGTTCTCAATAATAAAAGATGTTGTTTTAAGTTACATACATGAATATTATATGATTTGAAGTTCATGATTAATAAATTAAGTTATTGACATATATAAGATAATGTGAAGGTTCAAGTTAACAAACTAAGTGCGAACTTGTATATCGTAATTGTAAAACTTGATTATGATTGTTTAAAGGGCTATACATGTGTGATATGCATGTTGTGAGTTTACATTCATGTTATGTGGTTAGCCATTGAGTAATATTATAAACCAAGTTGTAAGTCGAACTTAAGTGATGCAAACCATGAAATAAATAAAACATCTAAGTTTCTCAATATTTTTACGTCAAAACTTCCATTGGTTGTTCATCTAATCGCGTAAACTTACATCTAATCGCGTAAACTTCCATCGAATCATCGTTTCTCAATATTTTTACGTCAAAACAAATGGAATCAATCCATTGGTTGTTCATCATTGATTCTAACCATTCTAAACATCTATGTTTTAATGGTTTTCTTTATTAAATTCATTCACCATTTCCTTATGATTTTAACTCATTTCTTCATTAATTTCTTAACCATTTAACTATGGTTTTACTTGTTCATGATTATTAGTGAGTTAAAGTCCACTAATATCAATCTTTTCACTTCCCACAATTGATGCTCTTTCAATTCTCACTTCTCTATCAATTCAAAGATTGAAAGAAAATGAAAATTCTAAGGTTAACACTTATACCTTTAAGTGTTCTTAAGCTTGTGACTTTGTCTTATTGACAAAGTCTTAAGCTAGCTTCCTTGGCTTCCTTGAATTGCTCATCACGAGCCCTTCCTCTTCTCTTCTCTTCTCTCTCCATATGGTTGGTGAAATTTTTCCAAACCAACTAATGAGCCTTAAGCTTTCTTTTATAGGTAAATGAAGACCAAGGGTAGTTTGGTCATTAGGCAAGCAAGATCTAGGGTAGGATGGTCATCTAGGCAAACCTCCTCTTGCCCACCTCCTCCCACTTGCTAACCTATGCCCTCCTATGTGCTAGCATATGCTAGCACATGGCCACCATGTCTCCCATGTGCCCATGGGTTGCCCCATTGGTTTTACCCACACGTTTACCCGTCGGTTCGACCCACGGGTTTGGTTTTTTATTTAATTCAAATTGAATCTATATACTTCGTATAAAATTTATATTATACGTCGTATTAATTCTCGTATTCTCTTCGTATATACTTCGTATGATATTCGTATCATATATCGTATTACCCTCGTATTATACTCATATAATAACTAGTATTATCTCGTATTCGTTATGTATAATAATAATCGTTATTATTATACTTAACCATTTTTACGTTTTCCTCAGAATTTAATTTTTTTTGAATATTTCGTCTTTCTTCCACCGACTAACTTTTTACGCGTTCTTCGTAACTTCGAAAAATTGAAAAACACTTTTTGGAGATAAGTGTTTTCCTTCACGTTTTCCCCTAACGTAGTCAAACGAATGAAAAGTATATAACAGTATTTTTTGTCGTTTTTCGTTTGTTCGATTTCTGCTCGCTTTTCAAGAAAAACTTGTATCGGCTAACTTAACTTTTCAGGACATATTATCATCAAATCTTTCGACAGAATGTCATTCCGACATTTCAATCTCTCGAAAAGGCTTAGGGTTCTAACCCTAACCTTAAACCCTAACCCTTATAGTAACCCTTAGAGTTTTATGAATAGTGTATATTTCGTCTTTTTCTCAGAAATATTTTTATTCCCGAAAATATTTTATTTTCATCTTGAAAATTCATACTTATTCATTCCAGCTCGTAGCAAGAATCCTCCTGGTTTCTAGTCATTCTATGTCATAGAATGATTAATAAACCACATAACACATATTATAATCAATAAAATTCCTTTTATTAATTATTAATTCTTTAATCTTAACTTCTAGACAATCTAATTTTATGGGTTGTCACATTCTTCCCTCCTTATAAAAGTTTCATCCTCGGAATTTCTCAAACCACATCAATACCCGGATGCCTTATCCTTACAACCTTTCACGAAGGTTTAATCTCACTTCTTCTTATTTATGTTAAAAAATCTCAACATACAATTCAGTTAGGTATTTATCTAATTATTCCTTCTCATTATCTCTTCTACATCCTTCCCCTCAAGGATCATTATCTGTTATAATCGTCAGATGCTAAATATCTTGACAACTATACTTCTAATATCTCGGGATATCACATTCACCCCTTCTTCTAAAAATTTTGCCCACGAAATTGTTATCATAACCTTTTCCTCAACTTCTCGTTACAGAAGTTATCATCCTTCGTCCATTCAAGAACATTTCATTCATAAAGGAACATCCCGGCACCAAGGCCGTATGCTCAAAATTGTTAACACACTCTTCTTCTCAACTTCTATTCCAAGAAGTTCCCACCTCCCCATATTCAATAATCTTCACAATTCACACAATAATTATGAAGTTTGAACAAATGACTAGGAATATATAAGATTCCTTTAAAACATTTTGCTGAGGGGTCCTAGAAACCATGAACCATTGAACTTGATTTATCGGTATTTATCGCAAACCATTTCCCTGATCGGCCAGTTTACAATCACAAAGAAAGTAAACTACCTATTTCGGTACGTTAGGTGATCAACCTATTGTACAATCCCAGAACGTTAGGTTTTTCACCTCAGACTTATATCAGATTCGGCACCAAAACAATTTGGCTTGGTACAACTTCTCAAAGAAAGCTTGATTTTTTTTAAAACATGATAGACTAGTTGTCTAGCCAAATCAATAGCTCAGACCACCAATAAATTGGACACCAACTTGAAACAGTCGTCTAGTCAAATCAATTGACATCGACTACTATTTTTAAATTCTTTCACAATAATTCAAAACGTGTAATGACGTCATGATACCGTACCTATTTACATCACGTTGAAGACTTTGTCATTTTCTGACTTTGTTATATTACATACTGTCATACACTTCAAGGTATGTTCAAATGTAATAATAACTCTGTCTTTTTATCATCTATGCATCCAATGCACATATAACATAAAATTCAGTTTGATATTTCAAATCAAATTCTGTCTAGCCGAAACGATTAGCATAGACATACAAAGAATAGTTCTTTTCAAAATCCATTGGTTTCCAAAAGTTGAAACCCACATTTTCAATCCAAAGACATATACATCCGCAATATGTCAATAATTTCAAAATCTAGCATAGCTAGAAGACTTGGAATTTTCTACTTCCTTCTTCTTCCTTCATTGTCATATTTGTGACAATATTAACCTCTTCTAGCACTTAAGGTGCTATCTATACTGAAAATAACTTATTTTCAGTCTACCACATTCCTATACCTTAGTATAGTTTATCAACTTACCACACTTTATGTGTTCAGGAACTTTTCACAACCATATGTGTTTAAGAACTTATGTTCGCAGTATGTAATCCAAGAATAAATCAAAGACTGTCCATATGCTCAAGGCTCAGAAACATAGCATACAACTATAAGTCAAAAACTTTTCATAAGTATGAGTTTCAGAACTCGCACCAAACTTAATACATTCTACTATCTAATATATACATGAGAAAAGATTCACCTTCTCGTCATATACATATTGACAGCGCGACATGACTATTCCAATGATTATCACTGTAACAGACTGAGTGGTTGTTACACCAAAGCACAAACCTTTGCCTATAACAAAAGTTCCCACAACTCAACTATCACATGAGTCCTCAATTGAAATTTACAACCTTCTAACTCTCTCTTGACTTATTATAAATTTTCTTTAATTCGTATCTTATCCTCCTCTATCACTCAATCCGAGTTCATTTTTCCCTTACTATTCACAATACTTGTCCATTATAGCACTTAGCTATAACTCATCCATCGTTTAATAGAAAATCTGTTATTACGATTTAACGAGATCTTGTAGTGATCTCTTTCCTTTTATCTCAACGATTTTCTTACCCTTCTATCTAAGGCTATATTCTTAGGTATTCGTACCTAAGGTTTATAACCTATCACCTCTGATACCAACTTGTGACGCCCTGAAATCCGATCTATCTTCACACCCGAATTTTGTACGTTATGAGTACTTCTCATTCCATACATTCATCATTAAATACTGAAGATTAATGATATATCATTCCATTCCCATGTTCTATTACCTTAAAATCTTTAATTCATTAAAATAATAATAATTACATTATTCTTATCACATTACAAGTGTGACTTAACTAGTCACCATATCTACAGAATAGTTTTAACTAACTATTCTACAAGTCTTGACTGGATCTTCACGATTGTTCATCATATGAACAGTACTTCATCTTGTGACGCTAATGGTATTCGCAACCATAACATCTCACCATAGCAGGACATCAATCCTCTTGATCTTCATCAGGTCCTTTAATACATACTACCATCATTCGCTGAAAATGTTTTTATTTCAAGCAAATGTGAGCATTCAATTGCTCAGCAAGTCATAGCAGTTGAATATTAACAACTCAAGAACAAAATTCTTTTATAGACTTCAATAACCGAACAATGGTTATGAAGCAGCTCGAGTAATAGGAATACGTTTCGATCCCTATCATTTTAAACATACATCATATATACTTAATCATACTTTCATCCTTCTACCTCTTTCATACACATTCTGTCTGGATAGAATCATTAGCACAGACTTAACAAGAATAGTTCATAAATAAACTGAACTCTTTTACATTGAACATTTCATTTCATAGAAACACCGAAGTGTTAACATTGTGGCACAATGCCCCATTCATACCAACACTTTGTACAAATATCGCACATTTGCACATACGAAATACTTCCTCATATTCAACATCTGTGGAAGTTAAGAAACTAGCATTCATATGAAAATGAATGAAGTTAGGAAACTTACATCAAGTAGAACTTGAGCAAGATTAGAAACTTGCCTTAGCGCTGCGTACTGCTTACGCCTTATTGTTCATCACAATCCATATAAAGCATATAGGAAACACATATCCATTAGTCATATACTTGACTTAGGCATAATTAACTTCACTTTACTTATTACTGTTCGCGTTCTTGTAATCTATATTTACGTAACCAACTTTACTTCCATTATTCTATTCTTTCACTACATTACACTTAGTACACATCGAGTCTCTAACAGCAGTCAAATATAGTACACTGAGTGGTTTCCTACAAACAACCAACAAACTAGTTTCCCGTCTCGTCTACACTATCTTTCACAGTGAGTTAAATTGGTTGCTAGTTCGTATATACCGTCGCTCTCTGACGGAATCGTTTAGCCCAGATACTATATATCGACCATTATAGACTATGACTGCATTACCTTTTTAGACTTAACTTATTCGAACCATTATAACTATAATGTTCGTTAAGTTAATCTTCATTACATTTCTTACTACGTCTGATCCATACGACTCGGACCGTTCATTCAAGTTATTACCATTACCTCGGCTTGTCAACGTTATACGTTATTCTTCATTCTCTTATTACCGTTCATTACGGCTTATCATCATTCTTACGTCATCAACCTACCCTCGTCGATCACCGTTAGACAACACAATAAGTGAAACCCTAATCAGTTAGCTAGGTCGCACGCACTTCCACCGGATTCCCGTTATCGGACTCCGTATAGAAATTAAGTAAATTTTAACTTCATTTCTTAACATTCTTGCATGCCACACCTCTATAACTTCTCATGTAACCTTGAGGCGCGCATCAAACTCGACCACGAACCCCAGTTACCATTATAGGATTTTTGAGTTTTAAATTTAAATACATTTATTCAACTTTTAATTCTTAAAATCATACTTAAACATGTTGTTTAAGTGATTTCTCATCATGAATATTAATCATATACTTTACCCTCAATTACCACGCAAAAAATTGGGACAAAAAATATCAACGCCGAAAAAAATTCCCCCTTAAGGGCGCTGCAGCGCCGGCGTAGGCTTATTCTTCGCGGTGCGGCGCCAGCCTGCAGAACCCGGATGCCCTGTTTTGGTGCTACGGCGCCAGCTACAAAGGCTTGGTTGGCGCTGCGGCGCCAGCCCTATTCTCTTAAAATATTTTTCTAAGTTTTCAAATTCTGAAATTCCTGAGCTCATAACGCGGTCGTTATAACTCGGAATTGGTTCACATATCTTATATTCTACGATTCCATCCAGTCGGAACTCATTTCTGAATCCGTTGGCGGAAAATTAACCGTTTCGTCCATTTTTAAGTTTTCGTTAAACGTTCGTGAACGTTCGACACTCAATTCTTTGTTTTAACTCCGAATTGGTTCGTTCTTGCTCTCGCAAGTCTTGTTTACTTAATTATATGTTACGCCATCGAAAACCATCATTTTCAAATCACACGGAGACTTTTGACTTTTATTCTGCGAAAATTTACGATTCTACGCTTAACGTCTAAACGCGTAAACTATCGCCGAATCTTCGTTTCTCAATATTTTTACGTCAAACCAAATGGAATCAATCCATTGGTTGTTCATCATTGACTCTAACAATTCTAAACATCTAAGTTTTAATGGTTTTCTTCATTAAATTCATTCACCATTTCTTTACGATTTTAACTTATTTCTTCATTAATTTCTTAACCATTTCACTATGGTTTTACTTGTTCAAGATTATTAGTGAGTTAAAGTCCACTAATATCAATCCTATCACTTCCCACCATTCATGCTCTTTCAATTCTCACTTCTCTATCAATTCAAAGATTGAAAGATAATGAAAATTCTAAGGTTAACACTTATACCTTTAAGTGTTCTTGAGCTTGTAACTTTGTGTTCTTGACAAAGTCTTAAGCTAGCTTCCTTGGCTTCCTTGAATTGCTCATCACAAGCCCTTCCTCTTCTCTTCTCTTCTCTCTCTATATGGTTGGTCAAATTTTTCCAAACCAACTAATGAGCCTTAAGCTCTCTTTTATAGACAAATGAAGACCAAGGATAGTTTGGTCATTAGGCAAGCAAGATCAAGGGTGGGATGGTCATCTAGGCAAACCTCCTCTTGCCCACCTCATCCCACTGGCTAACCTAAGACCTCGATGTCTCCCATGTGCCCATGGCCCCCATGGGTTTTACCCACCCGTTTACCCGTCGGTTCGACCCACGGGTTCAGTTTTTAATTTAATTCAAATTGAATCTATATACTTCGTATAAAATTCGTATTATAAGTCGTATTAATTCTCATATTCTCTTCGTATATACTTTATATGATATTCGTATCATACATCGTATTACCCTCGTATTGTACTCGTATTCGTTATGTATAATAATAATCGTTATTATTATACTTAACCATTTTTCCATTTTTCTCGGAATTCAAATATTTTTGAATATTCCTTCTTTCTTCCACCGACTAACATTTATGCGTTCTTCGTAACTCCGAAAAACTAAAAAACAGTTTTTGGCGATAAGCGTTTTCCTTCACGATTTCTGATTTCTGTGTGTTTTTCAAGAAAAACTTATATCGGCTAACAAAACTTTTCATGACATATTGTCATCACAACTTTCGACATAATGTCATTCCGACATTCCGATCTCCAGAAAAGGCTTAGGGTTCAAACCCTAACCTCAAGTCCTAACCCTTAGGGTTAAACCCTAACCCTTAGGATTTCATGACTAGTGTCTATTTCGCCTTTTTCTCGGAAATATTTTTATTCTCGGAAATCTTTTATTTTCGTCTTAAAAATTCATACTCGTTCATTCCAGCTTGTAGCCAGAATCCTCCCGATTTCTAGTTATCCTATATCATAGAATGATTAATAAACCACATAACATAGAATATAATCAATAAAATTCCTTTTATTAATTATTAATTCTTTAATCTTAACTTCTAGACAATCCAATTTTCCAGGTTGTCACATTCTTAAGTGACTATAAGTCCTTGGGAACGATTTTAAAGGAATTAAAACACTATGTTGATTATTCATAATACTTCATAACTATTGTGTAGTTATTGGGAGTAAATCATATGATTCTTGATTTTGTGGTTGCATAATATAATGTTAAATTGCTGAGCTAGTTATGCTCATTCCTGCTTAAAATTATATGATTTCAGCTAAGAGCGAACGGACCGAAGGACCCGGTAAGTACAAGGGCAAGTCAAAGATGGATAAATTGTCTATCCATGTAATAGCATAGTATTATTTTTGTAATGAATGATATTATGATACAGAACGAATGTAATGGTTACAAAGTACTTGAAGGGATTATTATAATGTAATAGTTACTAAACTTATGCTTATCATTGAAGTTTTCAATTGAATGTATGAGTAGCTTGTAGCACCGTCTAGCACCATATCTGTGGGTTGAAAGTACCCGGATTTGGGGGTGTCACACTCCACGTCTGCAAGACGTTCGTCAAGATCCTCAATCTTGTCATCCTTCTATTTTATAGCAGTCTATTGTGTATCTGCCAACTTTTTCAATTCTCTAACAATATCCTGTAAATCTATGATACGGTCATAAAGCTCATCATACATCTCAGCACTGATAAAGTTTGGTGGAAACTCCTCAGGGTCCTCATCCTCCTCCTCAGCCTCTACCCTTATCTCCTCAGAGTCCTCCTCTGAATCAAACACAGGATCATGCTCCTGACCCACGATAGTGATCACCAGAGATGGCTCTCTCCTAATCAACTGCTCTCAGACGGTATGAATGTCTCGGGGCTCCTCCTCTCTAGCAACTCGGGGCCCAACCTCCTCAAGATGATTGGATCCTCCAACATCCGATATCCTAACAATCAAAATTTTAAGTTTTAGTTACTATGTGATGCTAATCGATACTCGCGAGCACATAAGTATATCACATAAGCACATAGCACATAAAGTCTTTTATTATCTTCAATGAATTCCTTAATTCATTTCTTTGAACTCGATAAGAGTTTATCACCATTATATTTTCGATCACCTAAAAGGCTACTACCCTAAGGTTTCCCTACCTAAGGTTCATAACCTACAACTTTGATACCAACTTGGGACACCCCCAAATCCGGGTACTTCAATTCCATAAGATTTGGTGTTCACTGTCCAATAATAACACATCTAACTACCCATAATAAATGAAACTCATGATTAAAAATAGAAATCCTCCTTTTAAGGGGTTACAACATCAAAAATAAACAATCCCCAAGTTATCTAACCTTAAAACATCAAATGCAGAAACATCATAAGCAAATAAGTCTTAAACATAACATAATAAGTCGTAACAATAACATTCTCAAATAGTAATAACCAAGTATTCATCACTTGTTTGCTTTGCCTTTGTCTTTACTGGTAGATGGCTCATCAACCCTTTCAACCTTAGCTGCAATGTTATCATGCAAGAGTGAGAATTAATTGCCCACATGTATAACAATAATAATAATGATAATGTGACGCCCCCAAAATAGGTCCACTCAACCCATTCTGAGTTGCTAGAAATACACACAACAAAATCCAAATACAAACTTCTTATTTACAACTATTACTCTGTCGTGCAAAATACGACCACACATAAAATGTGAGTTTTAATACAAATATTATAACAATAGTACTCACCCTCCCAACCAATAATATTTTACATAAAAGTACATTCAATAATTGTTTTAGGAATTAAAATATTTGGAAAATGCTTAAGGAAACCTTCGTAACTGGGAGGCCATACTTCTAAGTTATAATAGATGTCATAGGACTTGAGAATTAACCTTGGTTGACCCAATAGACCCCAAAGAAGAACGAGAAGATTACTATCCTATTCATTTCAATGGTGGGTATCTTCTTTCCATATAATTATCTCCATTGTCTCAAATTGAGGATTATATTCCAACCCTACTCCAAGATTATATAGATAGTGCTCATAGATATAATCAGCAAGTGGATGTGCACAACCATATCTTATGATAACACTAATTTGTATGCGATTAGACATCTTGTATGATAGTGGCAACACACTCTTTCAACTGTGACTCATATCTCAACCTTGGATAGCACCTCATAATGGCACCTATCTGTTTACAATCCTATCTTATAATTTGATGAGAACAACCACTAACTCAAAACATTAAGGTTATTAACTTGGATCATTACTTCACTCCCCGACTAGTCCCAGCTTCACTCTCATTTCCTGAGAAGAGCAATGGAACCAAAGGAAAAAAGGTGAGCTCAACTAGCATAGTAAAGAATATCATATATAAGATAATAAAGAATGAATTATCCTTAGTCTTTAACAGTGAAAATCTGACAAAATATAATAGACAACAAGTTTTAGATTAACCACTGCAGCGGAACGAACAATCCATTAAAAGAGTCAAATAGACCATAATGTCTATTATCTTCTCCATGTTAAAAGTCCACCAATAATATTTTATCTCTGTAACATCAATCAACAGTTTTTGCCTACAATCATGTAAATAGTTCATGATCATAATTATGTTGATTAATTCCTCCTTGCACCCAGGACGAAGATAATTTTCATCACTTGTCTTTACATGTAACACCAAAGATTATGGTTATATTAATTCACAATTCATGTTCATAATCATGTAAAATCAACAATTTCTCTCCTTGCCACAAAGGCTTAATAGAACTTTCACTCAATGTCCTTGCCACAAAGGCTAAAGACACTTAATAATCATATCGTCTTTACACCCTACACCAAAGACATTCAAACGTAACAACCATGGTCATGATCATACCAATCAATTATCTATCTTTGCACTACAGGCCAAAGATATTCATTTTTATCATCAGAGGTCATAATCATGTCGTATACTTGTCCATCTTTGCACTCCGGGCCAAAGATATAAATCAGAAGTTCATCTTTGCACTACGGGCCAAAGATATCAATCAACAGTTACTACAATTTAAGTCTGATTATGACAATGATATAAAGAATGAATCAAGTGAGATCAAGGATAAATATTAGAGATTTATAATTCAATTTATCCAGAGTTCAAGAATATGACGAACGAGAATTTTGTATAGTTATTTGAATATTTATAAAATAAATAAATATTTTTGATGATTTAATTATTGAGTTAAATAATTAATTCATAAGATTATGGTAGATTAATTTAATTATATGTGTTACATTAATTAAATTAATGTATCGTAATTTTATAGTTTAAAGTATATATTTAATTGAGTTTATTTGATTAAATAAATTAATTAAATAAGCATAATGTTACTTTAATTAATTTAATAATTAATTAGAGAATTAATGAATTGACATAATTAATAAATAAAAATATTAATTATGTGACAATGTGTTTAATGTGAGTTTGTCTTATTTTATTTAATGAATTTAAATAAAATTAATTGGTTAATTAATAGTGTGACTATTAACTATATAACTTAACTAGTTATTAAAATAAAGGGAAAGAAAGAAAAGAAGAAAGCCAAACGAGGCCTTAATAGGAGTTGGTCAGTTTATATTACAACGACAGAATTTTATACGTATAAGTATATGGTTAGGGTTAGATTTATGTTTTTGGGATATTCAAACTTCAGAGAGTATTATTAGAGAGAAAAGAAAGAGAGGAAGTAAGAGAGAATTAATTGAAAGTGAGATTGAGAAATCTTTGTTTTGTCTTTGAATTATCTTCATCATCTAACAAAGGGTAATTAATTCTTTTATCTAAGTTTTTCAAAATTCTTATGTTTTTCATTAAACATATCTTTAAGTTTTCTGAGAAAAATATAGTTTGAGATTTTTATACAAATAATGATGTAAATGTTGCTAAGTAATCATAATATGTTTTCTAACATATAATCATGTTTTAAAGTAATCAATTTCTTATGAATATGCCTTAAATTGGAATTTTGTGAAGAACAGAGTTTTTTTCATTTACGTATTATAAAGTTCTCTGTGAAGGGAGTGAATAATGACAATTGTTGATTTCATGGATATATATATATATATATATATATATATATTAATATATGTCCATGATATATTCTATGCCATATATTCATGGATTTTAGTGATCACACCAAGTGATTTTGTTGAATAATTGGGTTGTATGAAATACAGAGTATTGAATATGGTATGAATAACCCATATGGGTTAAATAAATACTTAAATCATATGTATGTATTAAAACTGATGCATGATTATGATTATACATGTTAAAACAAAGAAAACAAACTTTGAACGGACGGATTCGGAGTTATAACGAATCCGTGACGTCAAATTTTATGTTTTTCTTCAAAACTATCAAGAACACCAAGAACGGTGAAATTTCATGATTTGATTTGAGTAATTGCATGATTTAAGATGTTAAAAACATGTTAATAACATTGTAGGATGTTTCTATGAAGTTTATACTTCATAGAAATCACAATACTAGTTTGATTTGCATTTAATTGGGATTATTGGGACAACAAAGTGTAAACATCGCGAACCAAAAAATGTAACAGCAGTATGACTAGCCCCAGCGGGTCCTCACAAGCCTAAAGCCCCTCCCCAGCGGGGGTGGGTGCTGTCCGGGGGGTTTTTTTTGGTTTCCGAGACTGTTTTGACCTCTTGTAGTAAAATAAGCATAACTTCTTCATACGAACTCCGATTAAGGCGATTCAAGATGATTCAAAAATATAACGAGTAGATCTACAACTTTCATTCTTTAAGTTTTTCGATTTGAAGTCGTTAAAAGGGGTCAAATTGGCCATCTTTGTGAATGATGTGTATTCAGAGATAATCGGAGGGTGTCGAACATGCACGTACGCAAGTGTAGTGCTCTCGACGATAAAAGATGTTGCTTTAAGTTATAAAATATGAATATTATATGATTTGAAGTTCATGTTAATAAACTAAGTCATTAATATGTATAAGATAATATGAAGGTTCAAGTTAACAAACTAAGTGCGAACTTGAATATTGTGATTGTAAAACTTGATTATGATTGTTTGAAGGATTATACCTATATGATACGCATATTGTGAATTCATACTCATGCTATGTGGTTAGTTAGTAAGTTAACACTAGGAACCTAGTTGTAAGTTGACTTAAACAAAAAGTTCAATACTTGAACATAGAAGTTATGAAACTAATCGACATCGTATGCATAATGTAATGTGTAGGACGTTGAAGAATTGAATTGTAACTAGATTTGTAGCTTGTGCACTAGGTAAGTATTCTATCCCTAACTTATTATTGTTGAGTAAGTTTCTAAACCTTACTTTTATATTGAGCAAGTTATAGACTTCAATTCTATATCAAGCAAAGTTCTTATTCTTGATTACTCAAGTTCAGAATTTCATATGAGATGTTATTATTCTTTTAAAAGTATTATTTCAGTATACAACACTTATTCGATTGTATACCCTTGAGAAGTTATTATTCAAATTTGAATATCATTTATTGTTGAAACCTTTAAGACTAGCGAACCCTTAATGATTCGACTAGTCCATAGTTGATGAGAGTTCTAAATTTCAGAACTACTATTGAGTTATCCAAACTAAACTTTATTTGGTGCGGACTCTGATGTCAAACTGAGATGAACAACCCTATTAAAGGGGAATTGATGATGCTTTAAGCGTTGAGGTATTGTGCACATTATCGGTACGAAGGGCTGATCTCCCTAAGTACGAGAAATAAAGTCCATAGTCTTATGACTGTTAAAGGTTAAAGGCTAATATACTTGACCTAGGACATAGTTCAAGGTTTTATGACCCTCAGATGTAATTTGTTTCTCGATTATTATTCCTGATTCAAAAGTTGAGCTTTCTGTTATTCAGATTTCTTTGATTTTACTCGCATGTTATTATTGTCATATTTTTATACTTGTGGGCATTCGTGCTCACTCTTACATAATAACATTGCAGCTAAGAATGAAAGATGTGATGAACCTTCTAGTAGCAATGGCAAAGGAAAAGCTAACAAGTGTTGAAGACTTGTGGTGTTAGTGAAATGTTAAAGTTCAAGACTTATGTATGATAATTAAGACTTATTTGTTTACATTTCCGCAACAGAGATTTAAGGTTAAGTATAACCTGGGATTTAATATGTATTTATTATTTCAGATATTGTAACCCTATTAAAGGGAGATGATGGATTATTTATCTAATAAATGAATTTCATTATTTTTGGGTAGATAGTTATATGATATTTGAACAGTGAACACCAAATCCTTTGGAAATTAAGATGCCGGATTTGGGGGTGTCACAAAGAATGTCCAAATTATCAACATGAAGATCAAAACGTGGATCCAATTTCAAGAATAAGATTCATAAAAGATAACTAGAACAAAGAAAATTTAATTTTGTTGTGAATAGTACTCATAAATAGTATCGTATAAATAGTACCCTATGAATAGTGTGGTATAAATAGTACCGTATAAATAGTACCCCAACATGAAAAGATTAAAATTTCATAAGAAAGTTTAGACAAATATACAAGTGAAATAATATTAGATGAAGCGCAAACCTCAAGGAATTTCTAATTATTTCAGTGATTATGCAATACTTCTTATAGTAAGTGTAGATTTAGGAATATGAAACGAAATAATATTACTTACATACTATAGAGTATGGAAGAAAATGATATCTCTTACGAATATTGAAAAAAAATAACATCCTTTACAAGAAAAATAATATCCTTTACTTTAATAGGAAAATAGTTCTGACTGGAATAACGGAGATTATGTTGAAAAAATCTTGCACTGTTATTCACACTCAAAATATCCTTATACTCACAAGAAATATGCTCAATATTATAGAAAAAGAATTTTTTGATTCTGGTGTGAGTTTCATTATTTAACTAAGCAACCTAATTATAGAAAAGTGCTAGAACACCAAGTTTGACAAAATTCAAATGCGCAAGATTTTTGCAGTATACTTGTTTTGAAAATAAGGTATTCAAAACCAAGCTTCTCACTTCCACCATTTCTTCATATGTTTTACTATTTAAACAATTATAATTTATAAAATTATACTATTATAATATATTATAATAATATATTTGAATGAATATTTTATCGGAGAAGATAATTATAATTCCACAGAAAAATATGTCAAACTTTCAATAAATATCTCATGCTAAAATTTCTCCATTTATATCAAAATTGAACAAATATTTACTTATTATATTTATCAACAATTTTCCATTTATTAATCAATTATTTACAACTCTTCAATCTTTCAATAATTATTCCTAATTAATATTATAGAATCACAATATTAACAACCAGATCGTTCCCAGGAAAGAGGGAGCTTTTCGATAATGATTTCTCCTTATTAGTGCGCAATTAAATAACCTAACCCCTTTCCTCGACAGAACTTTCTAGACTTTGTCAATAATGCAAATAATAATATGAATAACTACGTCGTCTCAATTATTTATTTAATAATATAAAATATTGTGCAAATATTACTGTAATAATTATTGAATTAATATATGAGATACTATGCAGCAACTACTGTGACAATTATTGAATACTGAGTGACTTCTTACGTAAGCATCAATAATCAGAGATACTGTGTAATACCGCGTACCACTGTGGAACAATGCGTATTACTATACTTTTATCACCAGTTATTTCAACAGTTTAACGGTAAAAGTTTTGTCGTTATTTTTATAAAAAGGTTACTTTTGTCGATTTCTATATCCAACAGTTATTTCGTTATGGGGTCCACCAATGATTGCGTCGTCATACAAATATTCTCCGACAAAAAGAATACTCCCCGACCAAACGAATATTCCTTGACACAACGAATATTTTATGACAACTTGCTTACTTTGTAAAATTTGCACATATCACCCTTAACTTTAACCTTTTATCAATTTAACCATTTACTTAATAGAATAATAGTTATAAGAAAAATTGAAAACATTAATCTCATAAAATTCGGGGTCTTACAGATAGCATGCGAGTAAACAATGGATACTGGATAATAGAAAACTCGACTTTTGAATCAAGATAGAAAACAAGAATCAAAAGTACATCTGAGGGTCATAAGACCAAGAACTGTGTCCCAGGTTACCAAGTATTTCTACTTTAAACCTTTAACAGTCATAAGACTATATGGACCTTACTTCTCGTACTTAAGGGGATCAACCCTTAGTACCATGTATGTGCACAACATCTCAACGTTAACGCGTAAAATAATCCCTTATAAAGGGTTGTTCATCTCAGTTTGACATCAGAGTCCGCACCAAAAGAAGTTTGATTTGGATAAGCTTCAACAGTAGTTCTAGAATTTAGAATGCTCATCAACTATGGACTAGTCGAATCAAAAAGGGTTCGCTAGTCATTCAAGGTTCAATGCAATAATATAAATGGTATTCAAATCAAAAATTTAAGCTCAAATGTATACGAGTGAATCAACATTGAATAATTAAAGTATAACTTTCAAAGAATTTAAATCATCTCATTTGGAGTCATGAACTTTAATAACAAAAGTACAAAACTTGTTCGATATAAGAATAGGATTTAAGACTTGTGTAATTGTAATCAAGATAGGGTAAGAAAACTTGCCTCGTGCATAGTTTAGGCATCAACAATACCCCCGATGATTAATCAATCCGTTGGAGTTAATACTTGACGAAGGCATCGACAACAATACCCAGTAAAAGCAATACAACTATGACGCCCCGAAATCTGATCTATCTTCACACTCGAATTCCATACATCATGAGTACATCTCATTCCAAACATACATCAGTATATAACTAAATATAACAACATACATCTGTAAATCCTAGATTATATTACCTTAAAATCTTGTTCATTACAAATAATGATAATTACATTATTCATTACATCTTACAAGTGTGACTTTCATCCGCTACAAAAGATACATAATAGTTTATTAAACTACTCTATAGTTTAATTAACTATTCTACGATATAAGTCTTGGCTTTATTTTCACGCTCATTCATATAATGAACAGCACTTCAGCAGGACACTGGTCAGATTGATCTTTTACAGTATCCTTAAGTTCATTCTATCGTCCTTCATTGAAAATATTTTTATTTAAAACAAGTGTGAGCATTCAATTGCTCAGCAAGTTAAGGTAGTTGAATAACAACTAAGCAAGAATCACATATTCTTTTAAAACTCCAATAACCGAACAAAGGTTATAAAGCAGTTCGAATAATAGGAAAAACTCTAATTCCTATCATTTTAAAATATTAAATACATTTATTTACACATACCTTACATTCAGTTCCGTTAGAATTATTAGCACAGACTTAATCCTAACAGTTCACAAATGGAACCACACCACATTAAACCGTTTAATCGTAGAATAGTTTATTTCACAGAAACACATAAGTGTTAAAATTCGTGTGACACCCCCAAATTTGGGTTCCCAAATCTCGAGTTTGGTGCTCACGATTCATCATACATATCACATCTAACTACCCATTCATTGATGAATTACATCATTCATACCATTACTTAATATAAATTATAACAATATCCTAGGTTAACTAACCTTAACATAACTTATATACCCTTAGGTACTCAAAAGGTTTATATAATTAATTTACATAAAGTAACATAACAAGTAAAGTTCACAATAACTACTCTTGAACTTTGCCTTTGCCATTGTCTTTCCTTGATCCTTCGGCTACCTCGTCCTTAGCTGAAATATTTTATTTAAAAAAGGGTGAGCAACGAGTTTGCTCAACAAGTTAAAGCTTACAATAAAGGATATATATCATGAATAAAAGAGTCTAACGTTTATAGAACTTGAACAATGAACAAAAGATTTCGAAGTAGCTGAATAATAAATCAATTTCAATCATGAAACTTTTCTTGAAAGTTCATGCTGAACAACATATCAAGGATGAAAGAGTAAAATTCTTTCAAAGGTTCAATAACATTCAATTGATTAAGAAGAATTATCAATGCCACAATAGTATTCAACAAAGTGGGATATTCCCAGATTTCATGCTGAGTGATCACAAATGGATCATGAACTAATAGAGGAATCATTAGTTAATAAAACTAAATTACCTCAAAAATATAAGTTAATTATAAAAACTAAGCATACTCTTCTACGAGTACTTTGAAGTGATCAGCTCCATTGTACCCTATATTATACATAATACTCAAAAATAGAGCAATAGTCGGATGACCAACAATATAGTTCCCCTTTTTATAAGGGTTGTTCATCTCAGTCTTACATAATGAGTTCGTACCACAACAATGTGGTTTGGAATGCTTTCAAAGAAATGCTATGATTTCAACATATAATATCAATATTGATCTATCCGAAATAAAAGGCATAGATCTTCCAATAATAAATCAGTTCATAATAAATAGAACGTTTCATGCTTTAACAAATATTAGTCTTGCCAAAACAACTAGCTGAGACGTTGTAACGACCCCAAAATTCATACAAAATAATTCTCATTCTCGATCGTTAACAATACAACTTTATTCTAACTTTACATCATTATTCGATATTAAAATCACTAAAAATGAAGAATATTTAAAATTTTTATATATTTCTTTCTTTATTGCTTTGAATCTCAACCTTTACACAACATATCTTTGAATCAAATTTATTACATGAATCGCTTCTTCAAAGTTACTATATAAAATCATACATCACTAAGCAGTATCTATTATACATCGGATAACTCAACTATACATCTCGGCAATTATGTTACAATTAAAAACATAAAATGCATTTCTCATCAAACATAAGTAATCTTTTTGAATACTGATCTCTATAGTTCAGATAGCATGTATCATTATTGTCAACGTTGGAAAATTTAAGAAATACCGTGGGTCGGTTTATAACCCGGTTTTTCTCAAATCGATCTTCCTAAGTTATCTTTACCCTTATTCTTTTTATTGCGAAAAAGGTTTTGAAGGATTTTTAGGAAAGAGGCCAACATGTGTATATGTCGACGATTTGATTTAAACAGAGTCACCAGTTGGTAGTTCTGAAAATGGTTGTACCAACTCAACCGAATTTGATTTGAAAAGAGGCCCAATTGCTGGACACTGTTGAAACGTGATTTTTGAAATTGGAGTTTTGAGTTCGGGAGCTTGGTTAAGTGTAGGGAAGGTGTTAGGCACCCCACGACTCCCGTGTAAACACGGTACTGCAATTTTTCAATATTTCCCTTAAAACTGGAATGCGTGAGTGAATGCTATTTGAAAATTGGGCCTTTTGATTGATTGAAAGCTTTGACAGGCTTCGTTGAGCCTATATACGAAGGGTTTAATTTGATTTGAAAATCAGTCTTTGATTTAATTTGCAAAAAGCATTTAATTTGATTTGCAAAAGCTTTTGAATTGAATTGATAGTGATATTTTGAAAGCTGTTTATCAAACCCCTACGCTGATATAGGAATTGAAGCACATCGCCACTTTTAATTTTATCTTTGTAGCCTTAAGGCTGCATGCAAATGGTGATTTGTCGGGCTGCGAAGCATCCTCGACCACAGAAATATAAAGTGTCGGTCTCCTCATGGGTATGAAAACCATCGGAGGGACGCTGATATGACAATCTATATTTTCACTATGTTGAGACCTTAAATCCGAATAACCGTTTTAAGGTCTGTGCATGTATATTTTACAAAAAAAACTGGCAGGGTACATCTATAAATCGGAGTTTGTCCATCGTGGGAATCAGATTCTGATCAGTTTGATCATGAATCCCACGATTCCTAGGCTCACATATGAGTGGCTAGAAAACCTGTACAATTCAAATTTGTACAGAAATAAATGTATGTATCATCACGTCGCAATAGATCTAAGGATTCATCAGTAAATCCTGGCTGCGCGTGACCAAAGCTTCTCGTTCCCACTAGATAGCGATCTAAGGGATGTGAGGTTGCTTTTGAAGCTGAAACTATAAAAATAACTAGATTTAAAGAAATCTCAACCATTATAGCTTCCAGGATCTGTCGAGACCTGTTTGAATCGTTGAAAGCTAGAATTGGTGAGATTTGGATAAATCTAGTCCGCCCGCAGAAAAAATCATTGCAAATTCATATACAAATGAATGTTAAATGCAGCAGTTGAATAAATTAAATAAAACAATGTATATAATTATATATATATATATAAAAGCTGTAAAAGGGCGATGGGTTTTCACTCGCAAGCCCGGACTGGAATTGAAATATATATATATAAAAAACTGTAAATAGCCACGAAATAATCCAGGCTGTGACAGAAATAAAATATATATATATATATATATATAAACAGTAAAAAGGGCGATGGATTTTCACGCCTGTGCCCGTATTGGAATTGAAATTGATAGAAAAATAGTCACCCAGTGACTAGGGAGAGCACCCAATATGGGGAAGTGTGCAAAAGCAGTAAAATGGCCACGAAATAGTCCAAGCAGACTGAATATATATATATATATATATATATATATATATATGTATATATGTATATATATTGACAAAAATATAGTCAACCAGGACTGATATGAGTACCAGTGATGGTGAATGTCGCTTATATATGCATAAATATATATAAAAGGGGTAAGCTACCTCGGATTTGACATCCGAGCTTGACAGAATTGAAATGTTACAACATTTGCAGTTAAATATATAAAAAAAGGGCCAAACCAGGACTAAGAATATAACCCAGTCCGGCGAAGTTGCCAGAATGTGCGTGCTAGTGCATTGAAACTGCTGGAGCTGACGGATCATCAATCCAAGTTGTAGAAATGTTAAAAATGGAGTTTATATACAAAAATATATTAAAATTTGACGAAAACGGCCACAGAACTAAGTTCCGGGCATATTTAGAAGATAAAACTTGATGTGCAGGTGTAAAATAGTGCAAAGTAGTACTATTGACTTGTTGATCTTAAAAATACTTACAAGGGGCTGCACTACGGGCTTTTTGCCGAATCCCAGGCTTTAAACGTCCAAATCTATCGGTGGTTTTTTGATATGTGGTAGTATATGGGTATATCTGGGTGTTGGTGAGAAAATATTTGGGTTTGGATGAGGTGTAACAGTCGAAAAATCAAACTAACAGGGCTTCGCTGCATTTTTTTCTTTTTTCAAATGAGCGAGGGGCACGTTTATTTATAGGCCAGGGAGCCTCCACTCTACCTGCGGCTCCCCTAGGTGGGGCTCACATGCCCGGCTTGGTCGTTGTTGGTCCGATTTTGATGACACAATTAACACGCAAGTATACGCGGCCAACGAGTAATAAAGTGTAAGTACAGATATTGTCCCACATAGAATTAATGGATAAAAGACACCAATCCACTAGCACATAATCATCTCAGTCTTATTTAAACGGATGGTAAAGAGAATGAATTAAAACTAAGTTAAACTAGGCAAGCAATTAACTTAAACTAATTAATTCTAGAGTTAAAATCAGATAATGAAGACAAGAGATTCTAATTTCCCCTAATGATTCGTCTAAATCGATATACTTCCAATTAAATCAAATTAATAGTCAAGATAGTTAGCCAAGAACACAAACGTGAGAGAAGGCTATCTTTCGATGCACCTACTATATATCACATGCAATCCACAGATGATAGAACGCACGTGAACACCCACATTATCTAAACCCCTATATGTCTATGGTGTTTACAAATTAATAGGGTTTAAGGTCAAGTCCTCTATTGAATACGGACGGTGCTTCGGTATATGTCTATCCTAATCACAAATCATACATCCAACGCCATGTGAATGCACAATCACTCGCTACTACGATTAGATCTAAACCTACGCTTTGTCTTTCAAGTTCACATAGGTTATCACAGTAATTGGTCGCGAATCAATTAAGCAATGCAAGCACGAACCGTAATAGACAGTCATATAACAATCAAAGAGACAAGCATGGAAGTATATCAAAGTAAACTACTCAAAAGGTTCCATTGGAACCTCAAAATAAGCTTAAGTCATAAATAACTCAAGTATATTATCCACAAGATTCAATAACATCATCTAAATATACAATGTAATAGCAAAGAGAGATTAAGGATAGAGATTTCAAATCTTTCTCCAAGCTTGGACCCTTGATGTCAATCCTCTTGCTTCAATCTTCAATACAAATCAAACCCTAGAATCTAACTACTTTAAACTAATCAAACACTAATCTCTAACCTAATCTACTCCTAGACAAGGAATTGAAAGAGAAGGAAGAGGAAAAACTAGAGCTTAAGGCCAATACATGTATATCTCATCCTCTTTCTTGCCCAAAACTAGCCCCCTTATATCCCACTCAAAAGTCAAGTTCCGTTCAATTGAAAAGTCAAGTCTGGCACAGCTGGGGACTGGCGCGGCCGCGCCCAAAAATGCACAAGAATCCGCGCGCCCGAGCCAAGGCTTTTCTGCTGCAGAGTCCTCTTGTAAAACGGCCATAACTTTTGATCCAGGATGAGTTACGAGGCCTGCCACCTGTCAAATCAAAGCTATCGAAGTGCTCTACAACTTTAATTCTTTGAGAATTGAGAAATAATAGATGGATGAAGGCTGAAATTGAGCTCCAAGTGACAGATGTGCAATAGAAATCCAAAACTGTGGAGTTTAACGTCCGTTGGTATACGGGGCATAACTCTCGCCTCCGAACTCCGATTGGGATGATTCAAGATGTTTCAAAAAGCTTAGAAGACGCTCTACAATATGAACTAAGCTTCGATCCAAGAACATGAAATGAACATAAACCCCCCAAACGATGTTCGAATTTTATTTCCTTCCCATTTTTGCTTCAAAGGCCATTCTTACTCCTTTTGGCCTCTAGACTCGTGGTATCACCTTCATTGCTTCCTCACCCATGCTATCTTCATGCTTTAAGCCCATTTCAATGCTTTGCCCCATTTAAGCTCAATTTGCACCCGGAGAGTTTCTAAACCTGAAAATCACAAAACAAAGCAAAAACACATAAAACGCACAACGATACTTGAGTTTAAGCAATAGAATGAGTTGGTTACTATCCGAATAAGTGGTCATAAAAGCCACTTATCAAATACCCCCAAACCTAAACGTTGCTTGCCCTCAAACAACCAAAATAAAACTAAACAAAAGATACAATGCAGTATCTACAATGTATGCAACCTACGCTATCATGAATGCGAATCCAAGTTCCCAGCCAGTATTGAACTTTCAAAGCAATGCCTCAGAAAACCATGAGATAGTCGAACAGATAAGCTACCCAAAACAAGACCATAAGGCATATTCTGCAAATCCAAAACTGTCAGCACTGATGTATTGTGCGTTGTGTGCCTAGCAACCATTAGATATGCATTCAGATAAATAACTCACTTACTATGCTTCTTAGGGGAAAAACAAGCTTTAACTTAAGAAAAATAATAAATCATATAAGTTCTAACTAAGACCATCTATTACTAGAGTTAAGAGTCAATAGGGGGTTTTCATTAAGCTTTTATTACTCACGAGGGTGTATTCGTACTTTTTCATGTACACATTCGACTGTGCAATGCCTAATTCTCTTAGGCTTTTCAATGATATCCATGTAGTGAGCTTTCGACCCACGACTCCAAGACCAGACGGCCATAGGGCGCTGGGTGTAGAGACACCCCTAGGGCTTACTTGCTCGAATATTAAAGGCCACAGAACTCAACGTAGCCGAAGTGTTTATTCTATTTTTTTCTTTTTCTTAATCTTTTCTTTTGTTTTCTTTATCTTTTTCTTTTTCTGCAAGGGAGTGCGTCTTACGCTCCATCTCCCCTCATAAATCATGCATGTCCCCTGTTTCCCCCAAACTTAAGCTTTTAACAGTCTAGTTATTATTATATGCGAACTGAAACTCTTTTATTAAAACATAGTTTTTCCACCTGAAGACAAGTATGTAAACATTTAAACTTAGCATATCATGGTGTTTACTCTTTCGTGCTTACTGGTTACACAGTATCCGATAGGTAAGGATTTACATATATGACCATGAAATCAGGCTTAAGTCTCAAATCAGTTCATCAATCAAGTGATTTCAGTTTCTTCACAGGCAACATACATAACTAACCAACTGAAAACTGGATTCATGCAGTATGCTCTCACACTGAATGGAAAAACAAAAGAAAAATTTTAAAATTTTCACAAATTTTAACTATTTACAACCTACATGCACTAAATAAACAAACACAATATGCAATATGAATGCAACTACCCTATATGCAAAATAAAGCCAATACCCCCAAACTTAAATTATTCAATGTCCTCATTGATGGTAAAGGTAAAAAGAAACTCCCCTATTTGGCTTCTGATGCTGCATGAAATGAAGTGGCATCCTCTCAGAAGTTTCCCCGTCTCTCTCTACTCTTGGTAAAATAAACCCCGCTAAACACTATACTCAATGAACCAAACCAACTTCATATCAATCTTTCTCTGCTAGAGATCCCACACTCAATATCTCAATTGATCAGGTTGAGAGGATGAGGTGGATGAGAATTGGTACTTTGGATTGAGGAAGTAGGAGGTTTTCAAAACTAAGGCTCCTAGTGGAGGGGATTGCATGAAATGGAAGAGATGGGGGATTGCATGAAGGAACTTGAGGGTTTGGGATAAGAGGCTTGTGTGCTACTGATAATTTACGTGAAGAAATGCCCCCCCCCCCAAATCTACAAAATTTTCCTTAAGTCAGGCCCTTTTTGTGCTAGGCGCGGCCGCGCGCGGATGCAGGCTTAAATGGCCGAGGCCGCGTGGCCTGCTATTTTCTGTTTCTGCAGCCTTTGCTTTATGCACTTGATTGGCCCTTGAGCTTTGCTTCTTGCAGCATGGATTAACCTTGAGAACGACATATAACATTTATTAAGCCCTCATACATTATCAAAAGTATATTATCTATTAACATCAAGAGAATTAACCATGGAAAGATATTTGCATTAAATTCCCAAAAATTCTCTAAAGGTGCGTATAAGCAATGCAAGTGCATCAAAAGTATGCTATAAGCTTTATGTTCTCAAAAATTATACGCATTCATGCCTAAAACCAAAAATGTAGGCATGAGCTCCTAAATCTGCGAGCATTCAAAAATTTTAAACTAAATACTCAACTAATAAGAATTAAACAAGGGGAGGGAAGTATGATAGAAAGTAGGAAATGGGGAATTAAACAAGGAGGAAGAAAGAGAAATGATGTGTCTGACCACTGCTATCCGACTCCCCGACGATATTGGAGAACCCCTCCATCCATCAGAATTGCTATATGCTTTTGGAGGCTTCCCAATAGAGGAGGACTCGGATTTAAACTACCGAGCATCGGATATATATGAGAATTCCTCATCCTGAAGGTTGGGGAGCTAGGCAATGGTTCCGTTGTGTATGTGAAATGATCGGAGCATGGAGGCATAGAACACATAACGAACTCTTCTTTTATTCTCTTTTCTTCTGACCACCATGGTGTCAAGACTGCGGAATCTCTCGTGTCATCGAGACCCATCTCTGTAATGTGGCTACCAAGGGGGCAAGGATGTGCAAACTTGACTGGATTCTCAAACTTCGGCAGAGAAGGCTCTTGGGGTATTATCACTGTTGGTTCATACTATTCCACATCCCCAATTATCTCCTCTTATTCCATTACCTTAGGCTCGTCCAGTTGCAATTGCACTTCGAATTCTCTATCAGTTTTTGCACCCATGTCATAGGACCAATCTTTTTTAGGGTCGAAACTCATGGCATCATTCATTGGAGGTACAGGATCTTGTATTGTTGTCTCTTGTTCATATACCTCGTCCTTATTTAATGCCGTGCTAATCTGCTCCACCCAAATCTGAAGATCCTCATTTGAATACTCTTGCTCAATCAAGATCTCCTTGTCCACTTCATCCTCAGAATCCATGTACTGAATCTCACTGGAGTTCTGAGGTCCTTTGCTCATGGCTTCCACTACTTGAGAGAGCCGATTCTGAAGATTCTGAGTCTGTATCCCTTGCTCAATCAACTCCTCTTTCATCAAGGCCATGTTATTCTGATTTGCCCAATTCTGGAGATTCTCGCTTGACTGCTCTTGCTCAATTGAGGTCTCCTGTGTTGATGCTATGGAGTTTCCCCACAAATTGTCCAATCCTTCCTTTTCAGTTTCAGTCTCGGGATCCATGTACTGAGGCTCATTTGTTGAAGGATTGTTGATTAGGGCCATCTGGTTTAGAAAGTTTTGGTTCGATTCTTCTTGGCTCCTAATCATCTCCTCTTGCTTCACTAAGGCTCTATCCAGGATGTCCATGGTAGATTGTTCTCCTTGTAAACAGGGGGATGGATAAATGGGTTTGGGTGTAAAAATTGGACTCGGCTTACAGTATTGGTCTTGATAGTAGTTTCCAAAAGGGCTCGGGTGATACCCTCAATCCTGCTGATAAGCGGGATACCGCTCATTATAGGAGTACCCACCCCCATACTGCTCCTGTCCATAACTGATAGGCTCCAGATGGCTCATATAAGCTCCAACACCATAGTCATATGAAGTCACTGGCTCTCGACTCTGTTGGGCTGAAACAGTATCCAACTTTCTCGAGAGCTCCTCTAACTGTGCTGAGAGTGTGGCAATTGGGTCGAGTCCATCAGTGCTTGCTTCCCCTGGTTGCTATTGTCTTGTACAGTTCCATGGATAGAAATTTAAGTCCATTGTACCTGAGAAGAGAATAAAGCAAGAATTAAAACCAAAATAAAAAGTTTAAATTAAGACTAATTTGATTGAAACTAATGTTGGCAAACAGTTATCCAAATAATTCCCCGTCAACGGCGCCAAAAACTTGTTGGTCCAATTTGGATGACACAATTAACACGCAAGTATACGTGGCCAATGAGTAATAAAGTGTAAGTACAGATATCGTCCCACAGAGAATTAATGGAAAAAAGACACCAAACCACTAGCATATAATCATCTCATTCTTATTTAAACGGATGGTAAAGAGAATGAATTAAAACTAAGTTAAACTTGGCAAACAATTAACTTAAACTAATTAATTCTAGAGTTAAAATCAGATAATGAAAACAAGAGATTCCAATTTCCCCTAATGATTCGTCTAAATCGACATACTTCCTATTAAATCAAATTAATAGTCAAGATAGTTAGCCGAGAACACAAACGTGAGAGAAGGCCATCTTTCGATGCACCTACTCCATATCACATGCAATCCACAGATGATAGAACGCACGTGAACACCCACATTATCTAAACCCCTATATGTCTATGGTGTTTACAAATAAATAGGGTTTAAGGTCAAGTCCTCTATTGACTACGGACGGCGCTTCGGTATATGTCTATCCTAAGCACAAATTATACATCCAACGCCATGTGAATGCACAATCACCTGCTACTATGATTAGATCTAAACCTACACTTTGTCTTTCAAGTCCACATAGGTTATCACAGTAATTAGTCGCGAATCAATTAAACAATGCAAGCACGAATCGTAATAGACAGTCATATAACAATCAAAGAGACAAGCATGGAAGTATATCAAAGTAAACTACTCAAAAGGTTCCATTGGAACCTCAAAATAAGCTTAAGTCATAAATAACTCAAGTATATTATCCACAAGATTTACTAACATCATCTAAATATGCAATGTAATAGCAAAGAGAGATTAAGGATAGAGATTTCAAATCTTTCTCCAAGCTTGGACCCTTGATGTCAATCCTCTTGCTTCAATCTTCAATACAAATCAAACCCTAGAATCTAACTACTTTAAACTAATCTAACACTAATCTCTAACCTAATCTACTCCTAGACAAGGAATTGAAAGAGAAGGAAGAGGAAAAACTAGGGCTTAAGGCCAATACATGTATATCTCATCCTCTTTCTTGCCCAAAACGAGCCCCCTTATATCCCACTCAAAAGCCAAGTCCCGTTCAATTGAAAAGTCAAGTCTGGCATAGCTGGGGACTGGCGCGGCCGCTCCCAAAAATGCACTAGAATCCGCGCGCCCGCGCCAAGGCTTTTCTATTGCAGAGTCCTCTTGTAAAACGGCCATAACTTTTGATCCGGGAAGAGTTACGAGGCCTGCCACCTGTCAAATCGAAGCTATCAAACAGCTCTACAACTTTTATTCTTTGAACATTGAGAAATAATAGATGGATGAAGGCTAAAATTGAGCTCCAAGTGACAGCTGTGCAATAGACACCCAAAATCGTGGAGTTTAACGTCCGTTGGTATACGGGGCATAACTCTCGCCTCCAAACTCTGATTGGGATGATTCAAGATGTTCTGGAAAGCTTAGAAGATGCTATACAATATGAAGTAAGCTCCAATCCAAGAACATGAAATGAACATAAACCCCCCAAACGATGTTCGGATTGTATTTCCTTCTTATTTTTGCTTTAAAGGCAATTCTTACTCATTTTGGCCTCTAGACTCGTGGCATCACCTTCATTGCTTCCTCACCCATGCTATCTTCATGCTTTAAGCCCATTTCAGTGCTTTGCCCCATTTAAGCTCAATTTGCACCCGGAGAGTTTCTAAACCTGAAAATCACAAAATAAAATAAAAACACATAAAATGCACAACGATACTTGAGTTTATGCAATAGAATGAGTTGGTTACTATCTAAATAAGTGGTCATAAAAGCCACTTATTAGTCATCTCGAAGTACGTGCACTCCGAGTAATGCGATGTCCGGTCGAAAACTTTCTAACTTTTGATCAGAGCGTCCATTTGAGGTGTACGATACCTTTCCGGAATTCTCTTGCTGAGAGTGTCGCAATGACATGGGAAAAAAAAATTTTGGGTCCAGGAAGATGGGTTCATAACCAGGTCTTCAATTCCCCGCAGTTTGTCTGTTGAGCTGTCTTGCGTAGTTACCACTCGGGATCGTCGTTAGAGTTTATTCTGACTTTGGCGGCATCAATTTGGTTTGAGTTTGACCAAGTCGGTTGAGAGTTGATGAAATGACCGTTGTAACCCTCTCGGGGCTGCTTGTAGTGTCGGCATGGTCGCTGGTTGACTTCCGGGAGCTGATTCCAAGACTTGGATCCCAGTCGAGTCTTTTGACCTCAGGGTATCTCTGAGGCTAACGTGGTCATTCCAGGATTTTCTCTGGAGTTGTTGTGATGCTTTAGGTTGATGTCTGAAGTTGACCTGATGTCCCGGGTTGAGACCGGGGTTGAGTTTGACTTCCCGGGTTGCTGTCGGGATGAACTGTGTTTCTCGGATTGAGGCCGGAGATGGTTTGACATCTCCTCGATTGATGTTGAGGTTGCCTTGACTTCCTGGATTGAGACCAGGGTTGACTTTGACTTCCCGGGTTGAGACCGGGGTTGAGCTTGATGATCCGATTGACTGTCAGAACTTGATTGATGGTCCAATTGATTGTCAGAACTTGATTGATTGGTCCGATTGACTGTCAGAACTTGATTGATGGTCCGATTGACTGTCGGAGCTTGATTGATGGTCCGATTGACTATCGAAACTTGATTACCAATATTGGGAATCAGATTTAGGTTGAAGGACCGGCGTCGGTGGTCGAATTTGGATTGATTGACAGTTTTTCCCTTCTACCTGGTTAGTATTGGGCAAGGAAAATTTTGAGTGTCTATAGATGCCCCTCTTTATCATGTCCATGTAACGTGGTGGAATGGACAGGATAAAGATTAGTAGACACTGAAAATAAAAAGTGCCAGAGCCATTTTGAAGCTGGGCGTCTTGGAGTAGAATGGGGCTACTTTTGGCTGTGTGCGTTATCACTTTGCTGGGGATGACGCTATCCGGTATAGCCATTGATTGTATTAGGAAGTTATCGCTAGCCAGTTTTGTCATTCTCGGCGATGGATGACATCACTCACGATAATTTGTTTGACTCTGATGAGTTTGTTGAAGATGATTTATCACAGATTTTCCCGTCTTGACCTGCTGGGGATGACGTCCTCTGCAACAGCTTCGTAGATTCTGAGGGGGTGAGCTATCATAGATTTTCCCATCTTGATCTGCTGGGGATGACGTCCTCTGCGATAGCTTTGTAGGTATTGAGGAAGTGGCCAGGATTGATATTACCTCAATGATCTTCTTTGAGGATGTGTATAACAGATCCCATCATCTGTCCTTTGTGAAGATGGATTATTTTATGATTCTCAACCATAAATCATCTCCCGACATCTCATGGGACTAATCAGAAGGTTGAAATTGACTTCGATCGGCACCCGAACTTCGCTGGGGTTGCACCAACGAATGACTTGTCATCGGTCAATACCCGATGCTTCGCTAGACTGGAACCAACGACTGAGTTGTCATCGATCAGTACCGAAACTTTGTTGGGGCTGAGCCAACGACTGAAATTGCTTCGGTCAGAACCTGAACTTTGCTGGGGCTGAGCCAACGGCTGAGTTGTCACCGGTCAGTACCCGATGCTTCGCTGGACTGGAACCAACGGCTGGATTATCACCGATCAGTACCCGATGCTTCGCTGGACTGGAACCAACAGCTGAGTTGTCATTGGTCAGTAGCCGATGCTTCGTTGGACTGGAACCAACGGCTAAGTTGTCACCGGTCAATACCCGATGCTTTAAAAATGGTAGTTTTTTGGCAATTTTGTGCAATTTTTGTGCAGTTTTTGCGTATTTTGATCTGTTGACCCCCGAACATGGCTCCGGGCTGAATGCCAAGGGTCTCTGTGGAGTTTTCCTTTTTGTCAAGATTGCACTACTTGAACGCAGGATTTCAGGACAAACTGCTCAATCGCGTAGCGATTTCTCTTCAGATTTGATTCGGCGGCCCGTTTAAACTCCGTTTCGACTTGAGCCGAACCGGGCCCGGGGAAGGTGGGACCTACCTGGGCTGCCATAGGTGGAGGTACGGCTGCCTGGGTTACTTAATGTGCTATAGGGTTTTCATTTTGCAAGTTTTCAGTTTGAGCAGCGAAGGGGTTTTCATCTTCTTTTTTAGATCAACGAAGTTCTGGCAGTCAAATTCTGAATCCGTCAATTCCTACGCGTTCAGTGCGACGC
This sequence comes from Panax stipuleanatus, assembly GCA_020205555.1. NCBI lineage: Eukaryota > Viridiplantae > Streptophyta > Magnoliopsida > Apiales > Araliaceae > Panax > Panax stipuleanatus. The sequence continues at coordinate 72,986,927 of CM035117.1, forward strand.
AGGTAACGTTTTCCATCCTTCTTTCGCATTTTTTGACCCTTAAAAGCATGTGAACCACCTAGGGTGCTTTTAAGCGTAATGTATGAAAAATGTATGTCTATATGACCTGTGAAAAATTTTCTATCTACATATGTTTGCATATCTTACTGTAATGCACGTTTGGATGTAAGAAAATTTAGGTTCTAAGATGGTTAATTTTTCCACTTTTTAATCAGTTTAGTAATTCTCTTTTAGGCCTAGTGAGCCTGGACTTTCAACTAAAAATGCCTATGGTATTTTGGAGACCATGTGAGGCTATTTTTTGATTTTTTTGGATAAATATGAACTGTTTTTGTTTTTTGGGTAGGTGTGCTACTGAATGGCCACATAGGCATGCCTGTGTGCATGTGGACAATCCATTTTACAAAGGAGACTCTGGCAAAATTTCTCCAAAATCTTAGGTTTTGAAAAGCATTCATTTTTGACTCTGTGGAGAGTTTTTTACTGACCCAATGCAAGTTTTGAGCGTTTGGGATTTTGAGAACATGCAGTTTTGACTGTACGGGGTATTTTTGATGGACCCATGCATGTTTTAGGACTTAGATATGTATGCCGGATTGATTGATTAATAAGCCACAGGTTTTAAGCTTACCACACCCTGTTTGAGCTAATTTTGAGTACTGGTGTATGCGATGTATAGAGATAGACCAGGCACCTCTACCAGGGTTTTATCAGGCATTAGACAAAGGAGGGCTTCTACCGTCCCACAGGCCCGTACAGCTAGGACGCCTCGCAGATTGGTAGAGAGAAGGATACGTCCAGCACAGGACGAGCAGCCCATTGACATTGATGACAAGGAGGCTGCTTTTATTGCTCCTGTTCCAGCTCAGGTTCCACGTGCGGAGGTCCCGAGTATTACTGTGCAGACACAGGAGTTGCTGGGCGACTTGAGTCGCCATCCTTCGAGATATCTTCAGGCCAACGAGGTGATTTGAAGTCTTTCTTCTCTCTAGACTCTTTTCCCATCTTCTGGCCATTCTCGGGGCACAGGTTTTTGACATGGGTTGATTTTTGATGCAGGTCCCTGGCTTGACACAGCCTCGAGGGAACTGGTTTAGTGTGCACTTACTCTATCAGACTCTACACGAGGATTACAGGGAGATCGTGGATGGCTGGGGATTTCAGGCCTTCTTCTTGATCCTGCCCCGTCGTTGCCCTTGGGGGTATATGAGGGCTTTATCTGAGCGCTGGTTCCAACAGACTCATTCCCTTCATCTGTTTGATTGCGAGGTGATGATGACTCTTATGGACTGGTGATTTATCACCGGCATTGAGTTTGAGGGCGAGACAGTGCCTATTGTGTCTGACATTTCACCCACCATAGTTAGATCCCTGTTGGGAGTCCCTCAGTCGGCATTCAGGGCAGTTCGATCTGGTCCCTTGAGTATAGACGACCAGGACGGGACTTTGCAGTTGCCTCCGCCTGATGACCGGAGGGCTAGAGATCGCATTCTGAGGTGATTGTTTTTGTCGATCATCAGGGCTTATTTTATGGTGGACAACTCGTTGACGATGTCCTTTGCTTTGATCAGTGCCACTCAGCATGTATAGCACCTCAGTGACTTTGATTGGGGCTCCTATACCTTTACCTATTTTCTTCGAGGCATGCGCCTGCTTTTGAAGGGTGTGACGGAGGCTTGGTTAGGATTCCATCAGTTTTTACTGGTGAGTACATCTTTTTATACCTTTTTAATTTCTGCACTTATTTTTGGCAGTCTTGGTCACTGAGGACTTTTAATATTTGTATGGATAGCTTTGGGCATTTGATAGGCTTCCTTGCCTACGGCCCGTTTCAGCATTAGGTCTGGAGACCTATCCACGTGGACAGAGATGGCATCACTATATTTTGACAGAGGTCCCTATTGCTGAGGGATTCACTCATGCCCGTTTGCAGTTGGAGCTTTTGAAGGCGGGCTCGATCACCTAGACAACGTACACATCTGAGCACTTGATCGTTGAATTTGATGGAGGTTTCCCCACTGGTCGGGAGTTTGATTTATCGACCCGCAGAGTCCTTATGTTGACGGAGGGAGGCTGGGAGCTTTATCTTGGAGAGCGTGCCATTCAAAGCTTCACAGGGGAGATCTGCATTCCCATTGCTCCTCCTGCTTGGCATCATTGGCCATTGTCCGTGCCTTTGACAGACATCCCTTTGGAAGTTATAGACGGCTTTAATCTATCAGAGGGCCCATACAGCCAGGAAGCCTTCTACAGTTGGTGGAGTCCTTCCACTATTGGGGCTCAGACTAGTGCCACCCATTTTATGGCAGACATGGTGCCGGGGTCTGTGATGATGACGGACTGAATATCTTGTATTAGAGAGCCTACTCATGCAGACCAGATAGCACATCTGACCAGGGAGTTGGACCAGGCTCGTTTCTTTATCAGGCACCTTGGCCGAGATCCATCAAAGGCATCTTCATTTGACCCATCCAGCTCTGGAGCAGGCCCCTCTTCAGGTCCATTCAGTAGCATTTATACAGGGGCAGATCCTCCCTTATACCACCCAGATATGCCTGATCCCAGTAGCTTTGTGCAGACAGAGGATCTAAAGCAGGTTGATCGGTTTGATACTGAGGTTTTCGACATCCTGTGATAGCTATGGCAGCTATATTTTTGATCAGCCACTATTTTGGCTATTCGATGTCTATGCCATCATTTTGATAGACCACTGTATTAGCTGGGTGGTGGTGCCCCATTTCCCTGTATTCTTCCTTTCACTTTGTACTAGGATATAGGGAAGATGTATGTAGTAGATAGCTTTTTGTAGATATTTTTGTCATCTTTATCTGCTGCATCATGTTTATATCATTGTCATCATGCATGTATCATGTGTATGCATTCAGACAGCTGTGATTTAACTTGACTCTGGACGGTCTTGTGATACGATGCTACAGATGACGACGTCTGCAGTTAGCCGTATAGAGCATTTGCCACTGTCAGAGGTGGCGGCATCGTTGTGATCATGGTATGATAGTCTGCCCTTCCCAGCTAGGGGGACAGTTGACCAAATGTTGGGGTATTCAATAGCCCTTATAGATTGTAGGGTTCCAGACGGCTTTATTGATGGCGTCCTACCCTTATGGGTACCGGAGAGACAGGTACTCCACATTGGGCGGTGTGAGCTTTCTTCTACTCTGGAGGAGTACTAGAGATTTACTGGCTTGGATTTAGAGTCGCCATGTGCTCGGACGGCTATCAGTGATATGCGGAGACCGTCTACTCGAGTGTCCGGTCTTCGGCAGAGCATAGTCATGGATGAGATCATTTCAGGGCATGTGATCTCCCTTGACTTCTTGATAGAACTCTATGGTGAGCTTGATAGCTACGACCGTTATGTCGGGGATTTCATCATTTTCACAAAGGATTGGCAAACAGCCAGGATAGACATGTTGTTGATGTACATTATGGCGTATGTTTACATGACATTGCGTTTAGATCACCTTGATGTGGGATTGGTTGTCGTAGTCAGAGCCCTTAGGTAGGGTAGTACCATTATCCCTATGATCTTGGCGGAGACTCTGAGGTCGCTTACCTATTGCAGTACCCATCCAGCGGGGTTTTTCCGGGGTAGCTCGGTCGTGTTATATATGTGGTTGATGTCACACATACGACCGATTGGATCATTTAGACCTCATGCCTATTATTTTAGCCACGAGATATCCTCAGTTTACTCCTTTCGTCCGCCTGATTGCGTCTACTCAGAGTCCTGGTTAGCATTTTTGTCGAATATTGAGCATCCGTTTATAATTTTTTTATGCTCAGGGATGGCGACCCCGTTCAGCTTTATTACTCATGCATCTAGCATGGATTATTTGCCTTTGGCAGGATTGAGGGGTGTGACTACTTATCATCCTTTGGCAGTTATGGAGCAGTTTGATCAGTGGCAGAGTATGCATCATTTTGAGGATTCTGCTTATCAGAGGATGTCGGCTTCATCGATGTCGCTGGCCGACTTGGTTAGAGTCTATGAGTGTTGGACTCACAAGGAGAGGGCTGAGTTCTCCAGTAGACATCCGGGTCGTTCTCCAGAATATTCTGCATGGTTAAAGGTAGAGACCGCAGTCACAGTAGCAGAGCTTTATTTACCTCCGCTTGCTAATTCTAACGAAGAGGAGCCCATGGAGGATCCCGATTCTCCTACTGAGGATGAGCTGTTCACAGATTTGGCAGTAGCTTTGATTAGTGATCCCCCGATTATTCCCACAGGGATAGATCCAACTTTGTCAAACTCTCTATTCAAGATGACCATTGAGAGAGACTCAGCTAGAGTGCAGATGTTGGCTACCGTATCTGGCAGAGATTTAGCTTTTGCTGAGAGGGATGGTCTTAGGACCGCTTTGGACACTGAATTGATTGAGCGAGAGGAGCTTCACTCTGCTTTGGATACCGCCATTATGGAGAAAGACGAGGTTTGCTCAGCCAGAGATGCAACATATGTTGAGATTGAGGAGACTTTAATTTCTCTGGATACAGCTTTTGCAGAGAGGGATGAGGCTATAGCTTCCCGTGATTTCCACATTGCTGATAGTACTGCTCTTCGATCTTACACCCATGGTTTGATTACCGAGATGAGTGCTTATATTGATGACCACAGTGCCACACTGTAGATGACTGTGGATGTTCTTAGCCGTATGGAGGCTGAGTGGACTACTCTTACAGATGCTCCTCTATCCTCAGAGAGAGATGCCATGCTGGCATTGCAGACCCGCTTGTCCTTGGGTCCATAGACTAGCTTTATTTTTCCTGCACAGACTAGATCAGTCATTTTTGTCATTTACAGGGAACTATATATATAAAGCAGTTTATATATCAGAGAAATATATTTTTGAGATACTTCCCTGCTTAGAGATGTATTGTGATCGCTGAGTGATTACCACTTCCATCATGACTCGCAGTTATTGATGCATTTTGAGCTTCTCCTTGATGGACTGACAATTGAGGTGTCAAGGGAGTTCCTCAAATGGGTCTGGCAACCAGACAGCTTGGCAGCATTTAGCTTTTATTTGTCTTCGGTGTTTTGGAACTGATCTTCTATTTTTTTTCTTGAGGGTCAAACTGTGCCGTAGAGGGCTGCCTACGTACTCCCGGGTTGAAAGAGATCAGGTCATGCATAGTTCTGGTTGAAGAGGTTTGTAAAGAGTTTATCTAGGGTTTAAATTTGGTGCGATGAGCTTTGGAATTTGATGCTAGGATTTGCAAGTTATTTGGATTTTTGCTTGATTTGACCTCACCATAGATGGTTGCCTACGTACTCCCGGGCTGAAGGAGATCAGGTCATTCATAGTTCAGGTTTCTCTAGTGAAAAATAGAACCTGATTCGATTTGTAGGACCCGAATGCAGGTATGTATGTGCTTCAGACGTAGTACTTTTTCCCATTGTCTGAATTGATGAGTTGGGGAAATTCGTTCCCGTCCATTTCTTGTAGCCTGATGGCTCCCCCTGTCAGCACTTCCTTGACAATGAAAGGGCCTTCCCAGTTTGGGGCAAATTTTCCTTTGGCTTCATCCTGATTGGCCAGGATTTTCTTTAGCACCAAATCATTTTCTTTGAATTCCCGGATTCGGACTTTCTTGTTGTAGGACCTAGCGATCCTTTGCTTGTATAACCGTCCGTGGAAAATAGTTGTGGCCCTTTTTTCGTCTATCAGGGACAGTTGATGATATCGGTCTTGCAACCATTGATCTTCGTCTATTTGAGCATCTATTAACACTCGTAAAGACTCCATCTCTACTTCTATGGGGAGGACTGCTTCCATGTCATAGACTAGTGAATAGGGGGTAGCCCCAGTAAAGGTGCGCATTGACATCCTTTAGGCTAACAGGGTGAGAGGTAGCAGGTCAGGCCAGTCCTTGTGATTGGCGGACATTTTTTGCATGATCTTCTTGATGTTTTTGTTGGCCGCTTCGACAGCACCGTTTATCTTGGGCCGATAGATGATGAAGTTGAGATGCTTGATATGGAACTTGGCACACAGTTCTACCATCATTTGATTATTTAGGTTTTTGGCATTGTCTGATACGATTAATTCCGGTTGTCCATATTGACAGACGACATTATTTCTGATGAAACTGATGATAACCTCTTTTGTGACTTTAGGAAAAGAGGCTGCTTCAATTTATTTGGTGAAGTAGTCAATCATGGTGAAGATGAACCGATGATCATTGTTGGCTTTGGGTTTGACTGGACCTATCACGTCCATTCCCCACATAGAAAAAGGCCATGGTGCACTCATGTTGTGCAGCTCATTTGGAGGAGCGTGGATGGCATTTCTATGTGTTTGGCATTGAAAGCATCTCTTGACGTAATCATCACAATCAGCTTTGAGCGAGATCCAATAATGTCTTGTTATGATTATCTTTTTGGCCAGCAGATGGCCGCACATGTGTGGACCTTAAACCCCGCCATGGACTTCATCCATTAGTCTTTGGGCTTGCTCCTTGTCGAGGCATCTTAACAGGCCTATTCCAGCATCCCTTTTATAGAGTTCATCTCCACTTAGATAGAATTTTATGGCCATTCTGAGAATCCGTTTTTGCTCTAATTGGCTTGCACCAGCGGGTGTGGATCCATCACAGAGATATTCCTTGATGTCTTGAAACCAAGGTTGCTTGACAGGAGGTATTTCGTCTGATACTTCTCCAATGTAAGTCCCGTATGTTGGGGCTTTTTGATTTATGAACTGGATGTTGGGACACCCGCTCCTATTGGATATGCGGACTAATGAAGCCAACGTTGCCAGTGCATCGGCAAAGTCATTTCGACACCGAGGAATGTGGACGAAGGTTATTGCTTCGAACCCCTGGGACATTTTGAGGACTTGCAGATGATATGGCAGTAGATGCAGTTCTTTTATGAGATACTTGCCGGTGGTTTGTCTGATGACCAACTCGGAATCTCCAAAGACCAATAAGTGTTTGATACCCATGAATTGGGCTAGTTTCAACCCCAGTATACAGCCTTCGTACTCGGCCGTGTTGTTGGAGTTTCCAAATTGAAGTTTGGTAGCCACAGGATATTGATCACCTGTACCAGAGATAAGGACTGTCCCAGCTTCGGAACCTTCTATGTTTACCGCTCCGTCGAAATACATTTTTTATGGTTGGACTGTATTCTCTGACTGGAGTTATTGAATTGTCATAATACCGTCATCTGGGAAATATTTCTCCAGGGGCTCGAACCCTCCTGAAGGTGCTTCTGTTAATTGATCAGCAATGCCTTGGCCTTTAATAGACTTCTGAGTCACGTAGACAATGTCGAACTGCTGTAGAATCAACTGCCATTTGGACATTCGGCAATTTAACATTGTTTTGTTGAAGACATATTTTAGTGGATCCATGCGGGATATGAGATACGTCGTGTGCCCATGCAAGTAGTGTTGCAACCTCATGGCGGCCCATGCTAATGCACAATAGGTCTTCTCGATCAGGGTGTATTTTTGTTCCCCGCTGCTGAATCTTTTGCTGATGTAGTATATAGCTCTTTCTTTTCTACTATCATCCTTCTGTCCTATCATAGATCCCATGGCATTGGCGTTGACGGACAGGTACATGAATAAGGGGACTCCATCCCTCAGAGATACCAAAATAGGTGCTTCAACAAGCTGCTTTTAGTGGCAAGGAAGGCTTATTGACAATCCTCATTCCATTTGATGGAGGAATTCTTCCTTAACAGCTTGAAGATGGGCTCACAGGTTGCTATAAGCTGGGAAATGAACCGACTTATGAAGTTGATCCTTCCTAAGAATCCTCATATCTCCTTCTCTGTACGAGGCACGACATTTCATAAATGGCTTTAATCTTGGAAGGGTCTAACTCAATGCCTCGATTGCTCACCAGGAATCCTAGCAGTTTGCCTGCCCAGACGCCAAAAGCGCATTTGGCAAGATTTAGCTTGAGGTTGTACTTGCGCAACCTGTTGAACAGCTTCCTAAGATGGTCTGTGTGATCATCCTCCCTCTGGGATTTAATGATGATGTTGTCAATATAGACTTTTATTTCTTTGTGCATTATGTCATGAAAGAGGGCCATCATGGCTCGCTGATATGTTGCTCCGGCATTAATAAGGCCGAAGGATAATCGTCGGTAGCAAAAAGTTCCCTAAGGAGTGATAAAAGCTATTTTCTCCCAGTCTTCTTCAGCAACCATGATTTGATTGCAACCAGCAAAGCAGTCTACAAAGGAATACATGTCGTACTGCGCAGTATTGTCAATCAGGATGTGGATAAAAGGTACCGAGAAATTGTCCTTGAGGTAGGCTTTGTTTAGATCCTGGTAATCCACGCAGACTCGTACCTTCCCTCCTAGTTCAGGCATAGGGACTATGTTTGATAGCCATTCGGGATATGTTGACACCATGATGATCCCGGCCCTGAATTGCTTAATGATTTCTTTTTTGACTTTAAGACTCCACTCAGGTTTCAATCGTCTGAGCTTTTGTTTGACTGGTTTGAACCTTTCTTTGATGGGCATCTGATGGATGACAATGTTTGTGGAGAGACCGATCATGTATTCATGCGACCATGTAAATACATCCTGGTACTGTGTTATGAGTTTGATCAGGTCGGCTTTTTGATCTGAGGTGAGGTCTGAACCTATTTGGATTTCTTTGATGGTTTCGGAGGTTCTTATGTTGATGGTGGAGGTTTGGTTTGGGTTTGTCTTTGACCCATTCCTTGATCTCCTCTGGCACCTCATAGTCATCTTCCTCCTCTTGATCAAGATCCGTCAAGTAGAAGCTCAATCTTGCATCATGGTTGGAGTTATGCTGACAGGTTGGCATCTCATCAGCAGAGACACACATCCAATGCTTGGGTCCTGAAAACAAAAATGCTTTCATTAATATATATAACTGCTTAAATACACATAGCATTTGTAAAGCATGACAAAAGTAACTACTGCAGATGTGCAATCAAAAGTAAGCAGTAAATGAAAGCATGATTAAGGGAAGATTGACTGTCTGCCCCTTTACCCTTTTCGACTGAGGCAAGGGATACTGCTCCAATTATCCAGGGTTAGATCCTCATGGATAGGGAGGATGCTGGAATTATGTTCGTCTGTCTCGTCTTGAATAACAACTGAGACATCCTTTAGGATATGGTCGAGGCTTTTCTGGGGATTGTTCCTCTGTTTGCAGCGAGGAAAGTGAGCACGATCTTCGTCGTCACTATCTGGGAGTTCATCATTCATCCCTTCGTAATTGATAATGACTTTCATGTTAGCGAATGGGTCTCGTCCTTCGTACAAGATCTTTTCTTTTCCCTTTTCGCTATCTGCCTCAGGCTTGAGGGCTTTCCTTTCATGGACAGGTATGACCGGAGGAAACAGCATGGCTAATACTGCAGTCGGGATTTTTCTCACAGGTTTCATCCATCCGGCACTCGTGTGGTCCGGGAGCAGAATTGTGGAGGCATGAGCCTTGGGATGTTTGTGTGGATTCTGGTGGTTTGATTCGGATAAGTATCCCAATCCTGCTCTTCCCATCTGACTTGCGATTTAAATTGGCATCTTAATGTCGTGCTTGTTCTTTCCTAACCATTCTCCAGGCTGGAAACCCGCAGCTACCATTTCTTGTCCCACTATCATTACTTCAGTGGAAATTTTAGGCCTCAGGGCTGGTGCCCCAATTGGTAGATATTGAATGTCACTTACCTCGAGAGCTTGAAAACTTGAAAGCTCAACCCCGACGTCCAGGCTAATCACTGGCATGTCCCCATATATGTGGGTAGGGTATTCCGATTTGGCATTTACTGTGATGAGACTGCCGTTGATAATGTACTTGAGTTGCTGATGGATGGTGGATGGAACAGCTCCGGCCATATGGATCCATGGCCTGCTCAACAACAAGTTGTATCCGATGGCTATGTTGAGCACCTGGAAAGATACGTAGAAGATGTGTGGACCAATTTCTAGAGGAAGCTCAATTTCCCCCATAGCCTGGCGGCGAGATCCATCGAAAACCCGGATAACCATGTGATTGGCTTTGATCCGATTTGGATTGATCTTCATCCTTTCCAACGTGTCGTATGGACAAATGTTGAGGGAAGATCCTCCATCAATAAGGACTCCTCCGATCACGTATCCGGAGGACATAACGGCTATATACAGGGACTTGTGGTGACCCCTCCCCACAGCCGGGATATCATCGTCTGTGAAGGAAATTAAATTATTGTTGAAAATGTGTTCTATCACGTGACGGAATTTCTTCGTGTCTACCGTGTATGGCATCTGAGCTTCTTTTAGTACCTTCACTAGGATGTTACAGTGATTCTCTGATGATAGTACCAAGTCCAGGATGGATATTTGCTTGGGTGCGTCTTTCAAGCTTTGCACTATCTTGATTTCATTGTGTCCCATCTTTTTGAGGAACTCTTTGATCTTCTCTTCAGCCACCCTTTCTTTTGCTTTGGTAACTGGTTTAATCACCCGCAGAGGCAGGTACAATGGATTATCCTTTAACAGGATGGAAATGTTGTTTGAAGTAGAGCTTTCAATGTCCCCGTAGTTCCATGGGACCTTCTTCAGACTGAGGATTAAATACTAAAGCCTGAAGGGAAAAATTAAAGACTGAGGTGTAGCCACCTTCACAGGATTTTGTTTGTCTTGGACCCCTTTACCTGTCAGTATCAGGGGTGTGATGATTGATTCTTTATCGCAGGATATGACAGCCACTGTGTCCTGATACCATGCATCGAGGATCCAGAGGCTATCTTTATCTGTCATGTCGAGGATTTGATTTCCTCTGATTAGGTCACCTTTCTCAATCAGGTCTTGAATTAAGTTACGAAGTGCCCAGCATTCTTCTGTAACATGACCGGGAGAGTTGGAATGGTACTGACATATTTGGTCAGGTTTGAATTTTCTGGATTGAGGGTTCAGCGGAGGTAGCAAGTTTTCAACCATTCCCTCGTTGATCATCATTTGTAGGATTTCTTCCATTGACTGGTTCAAATTGGTGAAATTCCTTTGAAATAGGAACTTCCTACCTGCTTGGACACTTGCTTCTTTGATCCCCTTGTCAATCTAGGGTGTAAGCTCACAAGTCCTGCTATGATCTTGATTGGAATTGCATTTCGCTGGAGGAGAGCGACTGCCAATAGATTGATGGATTTGCTTCAACATCTTTCTGGTGAGTTGATGTTGGTAGACGACCAGTTCAGCCAACTGCTCGATTTGTTCCTTGATAGACTTTATTTCTTGCTCTATCAGGAATTATTTTTCAAAAGCCTCCCAACTCATTGGGCTGATGTTGGATTGAGTGGATTCTTCAACAAAGCGGAGGTATTTGGATCCTTCTCCACTTGAAGTGTTGATCGTGTTAACACTCTCCTCGTTGTGTTGTGGGAGAGGGTTATCTTCATGCGGTTGATCGGGCTTTGTGACCACAATTTCTCTATTATCAATCAAATCTTGGATTTTGTGCTTGAAGGACCAACAGTCTTGAGTGTCATGTCCCGGTGATCCGGAAAGATAAGCACATTTCTTGCTAGGGTTGAAGTTCCTTGAATTAGTGTTAGTTGGTGGAAGGAGTTGGCCAATCTTCTTCTGAGCTTTCAGAAGTTTGAAGACGTTCTCGAATGAATCCCCTAGTGGGGTGAAAGTCCTTCTGTGTCTGACCTCCATATTTTTCTGGAATGAAGGATTTGAAGGCTATGTTGCAGCTTGGAAAGGGGTATAGTTCCTCCTTTGAATGAGTGTATTGTTTGAATTACCGCTTGAATTTTGTCCTTGTAACACCAAGCAAACTTCTTCATCTTTCTTTTTGTGGACCCTCCAGGGATTACTCCCGTAATTTTTGGATTGGATATGCTCAGCAACAGCTTCGAGTGCTGTTAGGTCTTTTATTTTCCCGGACTTGAGTCCCATTTCGGCCATTTTGTCGTGTTTGATCATTTCAAAGAAAGGTTTTCCTATGCCTTCCAGGACCCTTTCATAATAAGGAGCTTCTTGAATATCGATGAAAGTCATGACTATTTCAGATTCTATCATGGCGGGGGTGACTTGTGCTGCGACCCGTCTCCATCGTTGGGCATATTCTCTAAATGATTCAGTGTTCTTTTTCTTGATTTTGGTAATTTGATACCGATCTGGAGCTATCTGAGATTGGAAACTGTACTGGTTAAGGAAGGTATGGGTCAGTTCTTCCCAGCTGTGGATTTTGGAGTTATCCAGACGGGCATACCAGGCTCTGGCTTCTCCAGTTAAACTCTTCTGAAATAGCTGCATTCAAAGTTTCTCGTCCTCAGCATAGGATCCGAGTTCTCTGATGAAAACTTTCAGATGTGTGTATGGATCTCCCAACCCATCATATTTCTCGAATTCGGGAGTTCTAAATTTCTCAAGATAACGAGCCTTGGGGAATATACAGAGGTCGGAATAATTCACACTGCCAAATGCCCCAGTCCCTTTAATAGACCAGAGAGTTTCTTCCAATTGTTGCATTTTCTTGAGAATGTCACCAGCTTCCTATTCTTTACTTACGATGGTGATTTCTAGAGTTTTGTTGATTGTATCCTGGTTCTGGGGTCCAGGGATCTGAGTTTCGGCCTTTTTTGTATCTTGACCGCCAGCACCACTACTAGATGCTCCTAGTTCTGGATGAGTTTGAGATTGTTTTTCTTTGAAGGCCTTGCTTTGCTCTCGAAGGAAACCGGCTAGCTCGGCTATCTGATTTTTTAATCATTCGAATTCTTCCCTAGAGACAGGGGTAGATTCTGGTGGAGCACTTGAAGCCATGTCCGTAGATGGACTCGGTGCTTTTCTGGCCTTTGATCTAGTGATAGGACCAATTTTTCTCTACCTACACCAAAACGTAGGAGTGTCAGTTCCCTGTGGTAGGTAATGACTGGATGCATTTATGATGTGTGTTTTTTAAGTTTATCCTGCAAAATCGAGTTTAGTTGTTTTAATGGTAGGATGACAGGATATTTGACAGGAAAGTAAATCTTTCATTATTGTCATTTACATTGTGCTCCTCAGTAATTGGAGACTTGACATGGAATTGAAAGAGGAAGGCATGAAGAAGCCTCCCATCGAATTCGATTGATCAGAAGCTGACCTATCCTAGGTTACTCTCGCGGCTTTTGTTTCGGCATGAAGGTTCCCAGATCATCGCAATCTACTAGAAGGAAAGTTAATCTAATCGTTCAACTAGAGCGAATCTGGGTGGTGCATTTTCAAGAGGCAGCCCCGGAGACTTAGTCGTCCCCAGAGTCCTTACTTATCACCGACCGAGTTAGCCTCCTGGTGGAGGGACTCACAGCATACATTTACAGACATCGGCCTTACCGCTTATGCATGCAATGACAGTTTGTCTGAAGCACTAATATGGGTGCAAAGCACTAAAGCATTCATTCTTATTCATTCAATGTAAAGGCATAGCATTCATACATTCATTGAAAGACGTAGCATTCACTCATCCATTGACTGTGGAGACGCAGGATTTCACGCATTCAATAGTTTTGAAAGGTAAATGTTTGAAAAGATTGGAAGCGGCCTAAGCCCTCTACTGTCCTCAGCAGAGTCTCCACCTGTCGACGTTGGAAAATTTAAGAAATACCGTGGGTCGGTTTATAACCCGGTTTTTGTCAAATCGATCTTCCTAAGTTATCTTTACCCTTATTCTTTTTATTGTGAAAAAGGTTTTGAAGGATTTTTAGGAAAGAGGCCAACATGTGTATATGTCGACGATTTGATTTAAACAGAGTCGCCAGTTGGTAGTTCTAAAAATGGTTGTACCAACTCAACCTAATTTGATTTGAAAAGAGGCCCAATTACTAGACACTGTTGAAACTTGATCTTTGAAATTGGAGTTTTGAGTTATGGGCTTGGTTAAGTGTGGGGAAGGTGTTAGGCACCCCATGACTCCCGTGTAAACACGGTACCGCAATCTTTTCAATATTTCCCTTAAAATTGGAATGCGTGAGTGAATGTTATTTAAAAATTGGGCCTTTTGATTGATTGAAAGCTTTGACAGGCTTCGTTGAGCCTATATACGAAAGGTTTGATTTGATTTAAAAATCAGTCTTTGATTTGATTTGCAAAAAGCATTTAATTTGATTTGCAAAAGCTTTTGAATTGAATTGACGGTGATATTTTGAAAGCTATTTATCAAACCCCTACACTGACATAGGAATTGAAGCACATTGCCACTTTCAATTTTATCTTTATAGCCTTAAGGCTACATGCAAATGGTGATTTGTCGGGCTGCGAAGCATCCTCGACCATAAAAATATATAGTGTTGGTCTCCTCATGGGTATGAAAACCATCGGAGGGATGCTGACACGACAATCTATATTTTCACTATGTTGAGAACGTAAATCAGGATAACCGTTTTAAGGTATGTGCATGTACATTTTACAAAAAAAACTGGTAGGGTACATCTGTAAATCGGAGTTTATCCATTGTGGGAATTAGATTTTGATCAGTTTGATCATGAATCCCACGATTCCTAGGCTCACATATGAGTGGCTAGAAAACCTGCACAGTTCAAATTTGTACAGAAATAAATGTATGTATCATCACGTCACAATGGAACTAAGGATTCATCAATAAATCCTGGTTGCGCGTGACCAAAGCGTCTCGTTCCCACTACATAGCGATCTAAGGGATGCAAGGTTGCTTTTGAAGCTGAAACTATAAAAATAACTAGATTTAAAGAAATCTCAGCCATTATAGCTTCCAGGATCTGTCGGGACCTGTTTGAACCGTTAAAAGCTAGAATTGGCAAGATTTGGATAAATCTGGTCCGCCCATAGAAAAAAACAGTGCAAATTCATATACAAATGAATGTTAAATGCAGTACTTGAATAAATTGAATAAAGCAATGTATACAATTATATATATATATATAAGCTGTAAAAGGGCGATGGGTTTTCACTCACAAGCCCGGACTAGAATTGAAATATATATATAAAAAACTGTAAATAGCCACGAAATAATCCAGGCTGTGACAGAAATAAAATATATATATATATATATATATATATAAACAGTAAAAAGGGCGATGGGTTTTCACGCCTGTGCCCCGTATTGGAATTGAAATTGACAGAAAAATAGTCACCCAGTGACTGGGGAGAGCACCCAGTATGGGGAAGTGTGCAAAAGCAGTAAAATGGCCACGAAATAGTCCAGGCCGACTAAATATAAATATAAATATATATATATATATATATATATATTGATAGAAATGTAGTCAACCAGGACTGATATGAGTACCAGTGATGGTGAATATCGCTTATATATGCGTAAATATATATAAAAGCAGTAAGCTACCTCGAATTTGACATTCGGGCTTGACAGAATTGAAATGTTAGTACATTTGCAGTTAATTATATACAAAAGAGGGCCAAACCCGGACTAGGAAGATAACCCAGTCCGGCGAAGTTACCAGAATGTGTGTGCTAGTGCATTTAAGTTGCTGGAGCTGACGGATTGCCAATCCGAGTTGTAAAAATGTTTAAAACGGAGTTTATGTACAGAAATATATTAAATATTGATGAAAACGGCCACGGAACTAAGTTCTGGGCATATTTAGAAGATAAAACTTGATGTGCAGGTGTAAAACAGTGCAAAGTAGTAGTATTGACTTGATGATCGTAAAAATACTTACAATGGGCTGCACTACGGGCTTTTTGCCAAATTGTAGGCTTTAGACGTCCAAATCTACCGGTGGTTTTTTGATATGTGGTAGTATATGGGTATATCTACGTGTTGGAGTGAAAATATTTGGGTTTGGAAGAGGTGTAACAGTCGAAAAATCAAACTGACAGGGCTTCGCTGCATTTTTTTTCTTTTTTCAAATGAGCGGGGGGGGCACATTTATTTATAGGTCAGGGAGCCTCTACTCTACCTGCGGCAACCACAAGTAGAGCTGCAGCTCCCCTAGGTGGGGCCCACGTGCCTGGCTTGGTCGTCTCAAAGTACGTGCACTCCGAGTAATGCGATGTCCGGTCAAAAACTTTCTAACTTTTGATCGGAGCGTCCGTTTGAGACGTGCGATACCTTTCCGGAAAGCTCTCGCCAAGAGTGTCGCAATGACATGGGAAAAAACATTTTCTGGGTCTAGGAAGACAGGTTCATAACCAGGTCTTTGATTTCCCGTAATTTATCCGTTGAGCTGTCTTGCGTAGTTGCCACTCGGGATCGTCGTTAGGGTTCATTCTGACTTTGGCAGCATTAATTTCGCTTGAGTTTGACCAAGTCGGTTGAGAGTTGATGAAATAACCGTTGTACCCCTTCTGGGGCTGCCTGTAGTGTCGGCATGGTCGCTGGTTGACTTCCTGGAGTTGATTCCAAGACTTGGATCCCAGTCGAGTCTTTTGACCTCAGGGTTGTCTCTGTAGCTGACGTGGTCATTCCAAGTTTTGCTCTGGAGTTATTGTGATGCTTCAGGTTGATGTCTAAAGTTGACCTGACGTCCCGGGTTGAGATCGAGGTTGAGTTTGACTTCCCGGGTTGCTGCCGGGGATGAACTGTGTTTCCCGGATTGAGGCCGGAGATGGCTTGATGATAAGTAGGTTATTTACCTACTTATTGGACGCCAACTTACTATGATTATGGCTTAAACTCAAGTACTTTAGTGTCTTTTAATGCATTTTATCTTGTTTTGCATATTTTAGGCAGGAAACTCCAAAGAGCAGGAAATGGCATGATTAAGGCATGGAATGGCATGAAAAGGAGCATATGGCATGAACTTGGCAACAAGGCTTGTGGAATGGCAAAAAGACGGACAAAATGACAGAAGGCTAGCAAGATGGCATGAGGCACAGGCGCATGAGGATGGTCTTAAGACAGCAATTGTGAAGGAGTAAGAAGCAGCAAAAAGAAATAACAAAGGATTGCACATGAAAGCCAGCACCAGAATTGCATCAGAGCAAGGAATTGGCTCGAGCGGCCGTGCTAGGGATACAAGGGGCTGACGCGCGCCCACGCCGTCTGGCGAAACCAGAGCCTTAGCCTGTGCACACGCGCGCCTGGGCCAAGGAAGCAGTGTTACGTCGCTCGGCCGCGCCAGTCAACATTTCTTGACTTTTCATTTTATTTCCTCGGCCAATTGTAATGGTTATAAGGCCAATGTCTTGGACAAGAGAGAGGATGACTTATCAGACTTAGCATTTTTACTTTCAAGCTTGTTCTTACATTTTCTAGGGTTTGTAGAGAGCTAGAGAGTTGGAGAGCTTCACTCTTCCTTCCTTCTAGTTCTAAGTAGATTTCCTTTCTTGGGTTCATTGAAGAGCTTATTTGTGGTCTAAACTCAAGCTTGAAGCATTCTATTGGAAGAGAACTATCAAGCTTTGCATTTCCAATGTGACACCCCCGAATCAGGGTCCTCTGACCCTAGTCCGGTCGTCACGAAACAATACAAATATTCACCTCTAAACAACATACAATAACTAAATACGGAAATATAATAAACGTATGTCATTCATTCAAAAGATGTTACTAGTCCCAAGATTCGATAACCTAAACACAAACATACAAACATACCCTAGAATAGTCATTAGGATTCATATGACATAACAGTAATTTAATTAAACATAAAGATAAAGTCTGCTCCTTGCAAACTAATCTTACATCTTCCCTTTACCCTTGTCCTTCCCTGAAGTCTCGAGCTTAACTGCAATATAAGTCATGATCTAGCAAGAATGAGCAACAAGTTTGCTCAGTAAGTTTAAATACAACAATAAAGGATATATCATGATGAAAGGAATATATCTGACAATGAATTCAACAATATGAATATCGGAAGCAAGAATAATAATTGCTTTTAGAATAACTGATAGTCAAGGAGACTTTTGAACTATAAAACTCCAACAAAATCAATAGCTGATTGACCTTTTGGTTACTGGCTACAGAATAGTACTTGAGGGGATCAGCCTCGCATACGCTATGTATATGCATAACATTCAACTCTGCTGTTTGTATCTTTATAATAGATACCTGGGGTACTCCCCTATATATAAGGGGTGTTCTTTTCAGTCTAAGAATCCATACCATCAATTGGTCTGGATAGCTTTTATAAAACTTCATAAAATTGTCTGACCGAACAAGGGTTCAGACTCTATCTGATGCAGTTCAAGAATTATAGAACTTTTAAATAAGGTACAAGTCCAAGACTGTACGAACTCAAGTACACCAAGTGCGAATAACAATAATATCAATGTGGAATAATTGTAAAGTAATTAAACCACCTAATAGCATGCTTGGAAATAAAGTTCAAGCTTTAAATAATTTACCGTAAATGTGATAATAACATGCTCAATACAATATGAGAAGGATAGGAACTTGCACAATAAAGAGTGTAAGAGAACTTGCATTCAAATCAAGTAAAGTTAAGAAACTCGCTTACACGATTCATTGAATAAGGTAGTGCAAGAATTTAGAATACTTGCCTGTTTGCTCAGCTACGATTAAGTTCTAGCTTTAATTAACTTGCGTCGAAATGACCTAACATTAATAAGTCGGCCTTTCAATTAGCATTTATAAACTAATATAAGAGTATACTTATAATAATCCACTTACCGTATAAGTTTATAAAATCACGTTCAATATCAAACATACCATTTATAGCATCATAATATGCTAACTGTTAAAATCAGACTTAAGCAAATTGTTCGGGCCTGAAAGTGTCCCGGCGTAACTCTAGCATGCAACTACTGACATTAAACCAATACACATGCTTATCAAGTTAAAATTTCTCATTCGAAACTAGAAGGCTCTTTCTATATTCAATTTGAAGTCATGTTTTCATGCCAGTAATTCACATACTTTAACTAATACAAGTTCATGCTTCAAAGTTGATTACTAAGGTCATGTTATCACATAACAAGGCTAAACAATACATAACATGCATGCTCATGCGTGTACTATACATGTATACTTTAATCCACCTATTTCATGCCTTAGAAATTCATTTCCTATGGTTTAAGTATACATATGTGAAGTCCATGTTCTACTATTTAACGATACATATGACTAGATAGCATGCTTGAAAATCATGACACACTTAACCATGATATTAGATCCTAGAATACTTGTAATGTAGTTATTGACAACTAGTCTTCAAGGTTTCCTTTAGAAAAGTCCTTTAATGCCAAGCTATCAAAACTGATCATTCATGAAGTAAACATATGCCTCATGTTATACTTCTTCATATACATATCTAAGTTATTTACAAATGTTCACAAGGTCAGAAATCTCAAGACAAAATCATGGTCAAGTTTGTTTTCAAAAGTCTTAAGTTTCTCCTTTGAAAACCTTTAAATCCATCAATCTCGTATGCTAACGTTTTTAACATTTTTAACATGCATTTAAAGTTAATATAAACCTACTATCATGATCATAATATTAGAATACATGCACGTTACTTATATGACAAAGTTCACATTCAAAGCTACAAGTTTCATTTTCAAAACATAAGTTTTCCTTCGTAAACCTTATACTTTCCTTTCATATGCTAACATGGCCATGTAATACCAAGAAGTTTATATTATAGATTCATATCAGTTCCCATGCTTGACTAAAGGTTACCATCAAGCTAACCTGGACAGAAAATGAAACAGAAGAAAAAATTCTACAGCAGGTCCTGAGCAGCTGCGCAGCTGGCCAGTTCAAAACTGGCGCAACTGCGCCGGGCACAGACCAGATGCAGATGCAGGCTGCTTCGGCAGCTTGCTAGCCCAATTCACAAAATTTCCAAAAAAAATCATTTCTAACACAACATTTAGCAATTTTAAACTATTATAACATCATATAACCACTTAATAACATATCCCAATCAATTAATTACTCAATCCATGAATCAATTCAATAATGAAGAATTATGAAAATTATGCAGAGAATGAGAATGGGAAGTTATACCTCTGCAAATGGAAACTGAACTTACTGCTAAACTAATTCCTCACTGATAACTCTCATAGAACTTGCTCACTATAATACTATACTCAAGCTAGCCTTGCTTCACAGAATTCTCAGCAAAAGAAAATGAGAGGGAAGAAGTGCTCTTATATAGGCAATTTGTATATCCGGTTCTTGACTTTGTTCATTAAATCAAAACAGAGGATTGCAAGAATTTACAATGGATAAGAAGAAGTTGGTGAGAGTTGGTAACTCTCATCGTGAAATCCACATCTCCTATAATCATTAGCTAGAATTCATGAATTTGAGAGAGAAATGTAGAGTGTAGCTAGCTTTGTTTGTTCACGTGAGAAGACTTTGAGGATGGCCTCTCATTTAGGGACAATGTAAACTCAGCATTTGCAAATTGTATATATATTATGTATGCTCCACACTTAGCATAATATATATATACTTAGATTATATAATGTATATGCACATAGTATATCCTTAAGCTATATGTATTTACTCCATATACATTTAAATGGGTGATACTATGTTATCTCAAATAGTAATTAATAATGAATAGGTACACAACATATAATCCATGTATATTTTCCTTAATACCAGATATAATTCAATTAGGCATTATTATTGTTATTTAT
This sequence comes from Panax stipuleanatus, assembly GCA_020205555.1. Classification (NCBI taxonomy): domain Eukaryota; kingdom Viridiplantae; phylum Streptophyta; class Magnoliopsida; order Apiales; family Araliaceae; genus Panax; species Panax stipuleanatus. The sequence goes on from CM035117.1 coordinate 73,007,468, forward strand.
TATCATAACCATTGTTATTATATAATTATAACAACTTAATAAAATCATTATTAATTAATAATTGATCTTATTATATGTCAATAGGGTATACATGAATGTCCACATAGTGTCACATACCTTCAATTTACCTCATCTTGCTATATAGTCCACACATGCAATATTCACCACATTAATATGTCACATTGCATTATGTATAATATAGATAGCTACCATATAGTAAAGGTTTAGTATAACACATGCTTGCACAAATTAATTAACTAAGTAAATATAATGTTATTATATTTATTAATCTCTTACTCATTAATTATTATTTATTCATAATAATTATTAATCAACACATTATCAATTAATTAATCATAATTGAAATTAATCAAATACGTTCAAATCCTACCACGATATTCAAATAAGTTAAATATTTAGTTTTTAATAATCTTATCAATTCTCTGCTATATTAAAGTCTCAGGGCTAGTCCACTAATTTAAATAAACCATTAGTGACTTCCTTTAAATAATCCTAGCAATTTATTGCATAGGCTCTATCTCACATAATCACATAACCAGTTAAGGTTTAAATAAGCTCACAAAACTAACTCATTAAAATTAAAATCACATATTTAATAAATAAGGAGTTTAAAATTCATGGTCGTTACATCCCCCTCCCCCTCCCCTTATAAAAATTCCGTCCTCGGAATTGTAAAAATAAGGTTACTCAAATAAAAATGGATAATTCGCTCTCATTTTCTCTTCTAGCTCCCATGTAGCTTCTTCAACTGCTTGATTCCTCCAAAGAATCTTAACGGAATGAATGATATTATTCCTCAGCTTCTGTTCCTTCCTATCTAGTATCTGGACAGGAACTTCCTCGTATGATAAGTCTTTCTCGACTTGGATAGGTTCATAGGAGGTAATGTGACACCCCTGAATCCGGGTCCTCTGACCCCAGTCCAGTCGCCACGAAACAATACTAACATCCACCTCTAAACAACATACGATAACTAAAAATGCGAAATATAATAAACGTACGTCGTTCATTCAAAAGGTGTTACTAGTCCCAAGATTTGATAACCTTAATACATCAATACAAACATACCCTAGAATAAACATTAGGGTTCATATTACATTAACAGTAATTAAACAAATCACAAAGACAAAGTCTGCTCCTTGCAAACCATCCTAAATCTTTCGTTTACCCTTGACCTTCCCTGAGGGCTCGGGCTCAACTGCAATATAAGTCATGATATAGCAAGAATGAGCAACAAGTTTGCTAAGCAAGTTTAAATACAACAATAAAGGATATATCATGATGAATGGAAAAATATCTGACAATGATTTCAACAAAATTAATATCTTAAAGATTCACCAATATGAATATTAGAACGATTCAATAATATGAATATTTGTAAGGTTCAACAACCTACATGATTCAACACTATGAACATCTGAACAATTCACAATATGAATATTAAAAGTAAAGATAATAATTGCCTTTAGAATGACTGATAGTCGAGTAGACTCTGAACTATAACTTTCCAATGGGTTCAATAGCTAATTGACCCTTTTTGGATTACTGGCTACTGGCTACAGAAACCTAGTACCTCGAGGAGATCAGCCTCGGGCACAACGTGAATATGCATAACACTTAAATCTTCTTACTCGTATCATATATATTAGATACCTGGGCACACTCCTACATATGAGGGGTGTTCTGTTCCGTCTAAGAATCCTTACCATCAATTGGTTTGGATAGCTTCAAAGAAAATTTCATACACTAGTCTGACCGAGCAAAGGTTCAGACTCTTACTGACACAGTTCAAGAAATTTAGAACCTTGAATAATGTACAAGTTCAAGACTGCACGAGCTCAAACGCACTAAGTGCGGATATCAATAATATCGATGTGGAATAATTGATAAGTAATTAAACCACTAAATAACATGCTTGGAAATAAAGTTCAAGCAATTAAGTAAACAACTTTCGATTCAACAATAACCTACTCAATACAATATGAGAAGGATAGAGAACTTGCACAAAGTGAAGTTTAGAATTTGCACAATACTCAATGTGTGAAGTTCGGGGGAACTTGCACAATACTCAATGTGTGAAGTTCGGGGGAACTTACACAATACTCAACGTGTGAAGTTTGGGGAACTTGCACAATATTCAATGTGTGAAGTTCGAGGAACTTGCACAATACTAGATTTCCTTGCATAAAATAAATGCATAGGCTTCGACACTTACAACATCAAAGAGTGAAATTCGGGGAATTTCACCATAATAGATCCCTTGCATAAAGTAAATGCATAAGTTAGGACATTTGCGTACAACGTTCTTTGAGTAAAGTAAACACAAAGATAAGACACTTGCACAATATACGAGTTTGTATAAGTTTAGAGAACTTGCATAATAAAGAAATGAAGTTCGGGAATTTGCAAAATAACCAAAGTATGAAGTTCGGGGAACTTTCACAATAACCAAAGTGTGAAGTTCGGGGAACTTTCACAATATAAAAGTGTGAAGTTCGGGGAACTTTCACAATACTCAAAATGTAAGTTCGGGGAACTTTCACAATAACCAAAGTGTGAAGTTCGGGGAACTTTCACAATACAATAATAACCTGCTCAAAACAATATGAGAAGGATAGAAACTTGCACAAATAAGGTGAAGTTTAGAATCTCGCTTACTTGAGTAATTGAATAAAGTAATGCAAGGATTTAAAATATTTGCACAATAAAAGTAGGGTTCAGAACTAGCTTACAATATCCGTTGAATAAAGTAATACAAGGGTCTAGGGTACTTGCATTCAATATCACAATCAAATGAAGTTAGGAAACTTGTAATATAATATTACCCTGCACAATACAAATTTGAGTAAGATAGGGAGACTTGCATATAATACAAGAATGGTTTCAAAGGAACTTGCACAATCAAAGAGTGAAGTTCAGGAACTTGCAAATGATACAAGATCGGGTTCAAAAGAACTTACATTCAATATAACAGTCAAATGAAGTTAGGAAACTTTCAAATAATACAATAACGGGTTCAAAAGAACTTGCACAATCAAAGAGTGAAGTTCTAGAACTTGCCTGTTTGCTCAGCTACAAATAATTCTAGCTTTAATTTAAATGGCGTTGGAACGACCTAATAATAACAAGTCGATCTCTCCAATTAGTATAAACTAATATAAGTTCACACATACAAGACTCTAGTCATTATATAATTCTATCACATAAGATCACGTTCAATATCAAACGTACCATTTATAGCATCATAATATGTTAACTGTTAAAATCCGACTTTAGCAAATTGTTCGCGTCTGAAAGTGTCCCGACGTAACTCTATCAAGCAACTATTGCCACTAAACCAATACACATGCTTATCAAGTTTATAATCTCCCATTCGAAACTAGCATGCTCGTCCTAATCCAATTTCGAAGTCATATGTTTTCATGCCGGTAATTCACATACTTTAACTAATATATGCTCATGCTTCAAAGTTGATTACTAAAGTCATGTTTTCATATAACAAGGCTAAACAATATATAATATATATGCTTGAGTATACTACACATATATACTTTAGTCACATAGTTCATTTTCTATGATTAGGCAAGCATATGTGAAATTCGTATATAAACAAATGATGGTCATGTTACTATGTCTATAGGTATAATGAACTTTAATACACATGCTCGCATGATCATAATATCATTCACATGGTAATCATTGCTAGTTAGCTTCCACATTCTAAGTTTCTATTACAAGGTACACCAAGTCAAAAAGCCAACACGGTACATGTAAAGTATCTCGTAACCGTTACTCACATATATTAGCATGCATATAATAAGTCACATACATGTATTTAAGTGGTCACAATCTAAAGACTCGAGTCTTGGTTAAGTTCTCTTTTCAAATTTCTTAAGTTTTCCTTTGAAAACTCCTTAAATCCCTCAATCTCGAATGCTAATGTGTACAACACTTTAAACGCGCATTTTATGTCAATGTAAACATACTATTGTGCTCATAATATCAAAATATACACATGCTACTTATATAACAAGGTTCGCATTCAAAACTATAAGCTTCATTTTCAAAACACAAGTTTTCCTTTGAGTCTTTCAAACACGTATGCTAGTGCGTGAACACACTTTAAACATTCATTTCATGTCAACATAGTCTATACAGTTATGTTCATGAAATTAGAATGCACATATGTCATACGGTCTCAAAGTTCATGTTTGAAATCATAAGTTTATTTTACAAAACATGAGGTTTCCTTCCCTAATATGTGCTATCATGCTCACCAATGTGTATGTTGTATTAAAGAACTCATACACAATAAGTAAATCAGTATTCAAGCCTGTCCAAAGTGGTATCATCAAGTTAGCATGAGCAGAAAGCAAAAAGGAAAAAAATTTCTGCAGGAAAACACTGGCGCAGCTGCGCCGCTGGCCAGTGCAACACTAGCGCAGCTGCGCAGGCTGGCGGCCAGAGGCAGAGCAGGCAGTTTTCGATAGACTCACATTCCAACTCAGAAATAACTTCACAAATTCGATTCAATCACAATGTAATTCAGTTCTGATATACTTCTAAGCTAACATAACAACTACCAAGCATTCCCCAATCAACTCATCGTATAATTCATGCTTTAATTAAGAAATCAAGAACTTAGCAGTTGACAAAATTTGAAGAACTAGAATGTAAATGTTATACCTTTAATGATATGAACTTGTTGCTAAACAATTGCTATGATGCTGCTATAGTACTTTCCCTCACTGATATCTCTCACAGCAACTTACTAGAATTTCTACACTTAATGAAATCTCAGCAAATGCAAGGAAAAAGAGAAGAGTTCATTATATAGGCAAATGAATACACGGTTCAAGCAATTGTTCACCAAATCAAACCATAGGATAGTAAGATTACATAATGGACAAGAAGAAGTTGGTGGGAGTGGGTGATTACAATCATGGTAACCACTCCGCTTGCAATGATCCCATCTATGATGCTGAGTTTGAGAGTGTAGGAGTAGGCTAGCTTATTATTTGTTCACGTGAAGAGGAAGTTGGGGATGACACTCATATTGGGACATACCAATTACTCAGCAACTTGCATTTCATCAGACTAATGTTATATATGTACATATAGTATATACTTAAGCTACATGCATCCATTCCATATACATTTAAATGGGAGCTACAATGTTATTTTTAATGAACAAATAATGATATAATGTATCAAGTAAGGTATATACATATAATCCATGTACATTATATAAACACCGAATATCAAGCACTTGGGTATATTTACTACGCATTAACATAACTGTTAATAACTTGCTAAAATCATTTATCAATTGATAATTATTTATTGATATTACTATATGTTGATGAGGCATACATGAATGTTTACTCACTCTCTTCATGTCACATAAGCCATATTATGAGGTAACTCTAATAATGCCATTAGTCTTACTATATAGTCTATACATATAATATAGAGACACATTAATGTGCACATTGCACTTTATATAATATGAAGATAACCACCACATATTACAAGGTTTAATATATTGCATACTTGTATAAAACAATTAATCAAGTAAATATAATATTATTATATTTATTAATCTCTTACTCATTAATTATTATTTACTCATAATAATAATTAATCAACACAAAATTAATTAATTACTCCCAATTCATTAATTATTATTTATTCATAATAATCAACAACAACAATAATTTCATATGTTATCAATTAATTACTCAAATATAAATAATTAATCACGATTAACTCTCTACACTATATTCAAGAAATTTGAATATATAATTACTAACACTTTTTATCAATACTCTGATATAAAGGTCTTAGGGTTAATCTACTAAGTTAAATAACCATAAGTGATTCCCTTTAATAAAAATCCTAGCATTTATTCGCATAGGTTTAATCACATAAGCACATAACCACATAAGGTTTAAATAAGTTTGAAAAAATTAACTCCTAAAAATTTTAAATCACATATAAAATTAATAAGGAGCCTAAAATTCTTGGTCGTTACATCCCTCCCCCCTTATAAAAATTCCGTCCTCGGAATTGTAAAAATAAGGTTACTCTAATAAAAACGGATAATTCACTCTTATTACTTAGATAATCTCTACCGTCTGCTGTACCACTTCTGGTCCCAACAGTCGACGTTCACCTACTTCGTCTCAACACAACGGTGCTCGACACTCTTCCATAAAATGCTTCTAGCAAAATCTCTTCTCTTAGTTCTAGTACTAACGGTACCCAAATTCGTCCTTCAAATCTTAGCAGTTCAGTGCTATCAATCTTAAATTTAAACTCATCACCTTCAGCTAATCGCTTCTTGATGTTATCACAAACTTCGTCCTTCTCTTGTGCCTCCTTAACCTTATCTAATAAAGTCGGGCTTACTGACACTGTAATTAATCTCTCTTTGGTCTCCATCGGATACTTAACCTCTAAGTCTAGTCTTTCAAAAATATTTCACTAATTCTCCTGAATGGTCAACCTCGATAACTTCTCTCTGCCTTTCCTACCCAAGGCATCCGCCACTACGTTTGATTTGCCTGGATGGTACAAAATCTCACAATCATAATCTTTAATCAATTCTAGCCATCGGCGCTGCCTCATGTTTAATTCCTTCTGCGTGAAGATATACTTCAGACTGTGTATATCTCACACTTCTCGCCATACAAATAATGCTTCCAAAACTCCAAGGCAAAAACTATTGCTGCTAAATCTGTAATACCCGAGAATTTCCATATATTATTAAATAAATATATTAATGGAAATGAGAATTTATTTGAATATAAATGATTTTGTGTTATGAGATGAATTAATTCAATTATATATAATTGAATAATTATAATAATTGAGAAATTGGTGGAGTTTGTGATAAACTCGTTGATTGCCTTGTGTGGCACAGTGGCGTAATATAAGAATGATTATATTAATTTAAGCGAACAATTAATCTATATTAATTGTTAATCGAAGAATATTAATTAACTGTTATAAAATACTAATGAGGATCGATTAACAATATGTGATTATTATTATTGCAAGAAACTTAATAATAATGAGCAACGTGTTTATAAATACAATAAGATTTATATCAAAGTGATAATTAATCATATAAGGGTTAATTAAATTGTTATGGAGGTTAACAATTATATTGATGGATGTAGGATATGTGTATATTATTAATTAATATTCAAATTATAAGATGAGAAATTATATGTGCAAGCATGCGAATTAAATGTATAGTAACTATATGTTATGATATGTGTAGGTGACAAATGATGTGTGGATATACATTAAAATAATGTATCATGGATCTATTATAAATAATTGTTGAGTAATACAATTTAATAATATATGATATAATGTAATGTGGTAGTATCCGATGGTATTATATCAGTAAGATAAACGTACCTGGATTATATGTGTGTAAATTACACTTATTACATTATGTGAAGTACATTGTGATTTAAATTATAACCTAAGAGTACATATATATATAACATATGTATATGGTGTGTATATACAAGTGTAGTATTTGCAAATGCTGAGGAGTTAAATCAATTGTCTCATTTTAAGTGTCCCATTTGCTCTTCACGTGCTTGACATACAGCTAAGGCCTATTCCTTCTTCTTCTCCCCAAACTCAGCAACTAGCATTTCATAGCTCATGATTGTGGAGGGAGTGGGATTCATGATGAATCCAACCACTAATTACCTACCCTTTGATAACCTTCATGCATTCCTATAATCCGTTAGTTTGATATGGGATACAATTGCTTTGTCTGTATAATGGGAGTTCTATAAATATAGCCTCATCTCCTTCACATTTCTTTTGCTGAGCATTTTGGCTAAGTGAGACTAGAGAGCATATATATATATATATCAGTGTTATTGAGATAGCAGCAAGCTTAAATCATTTACAGAGGTATAAATCCTCTTCGTATCTTCATTGTCATTTTCTGTCAAAATTTCTATTCGTGAATTCTTGATTTCAGTTGGAAGTTATGGTTTTGTGAATTGAGAATAATAATTAGTTGTTTAAAGGACTTATATATGTGATTAGAATTACTATATATGCTTCATTGCTCTTCAATTTCATTTTTGGTGTTTCCATTTCTGAGATTTCTGTAAAAACATCAAATATCGTGAAATTAGTTGGTGTTCATGAAATTGGGAATTGATAATTGCTATTGACTATTATATAAGCATATATGTACGTGTTAGTAAGTTAAACAAGTCTAATAGCATTTGGGTATGTTGAAATCGATGAAATGGGAGGTTTTTGGTCGGATTTCGCTGCAGTCTGAACTGCAGAAAACTGCCTCGACGCCGCAGCGCCGCAGCCCGCGCCGCAGCGCCACTCGCGCCGTAGCCCGCGCCGCAGCGCCGCACGCAGCGCCACTCGCGCCGCAGCGCCAGTAGTGAGCTGCTGTGCCGCGCCGCAGCGCCAGCCTCTGTGTTCAGTTTTTCTGCATTCTGCAACAAAACTGTTATGAACTAATTGTTTGATTTTTGTTTAAACAAGCATGAAAGCATGATTAATACTTATATATAAACCTAATGAGGCAATGTGAGCATGTTTTAGTATATTAGCATGCATGGTTAACCAAACGACATATAGTTTGAAAACGAACTTAAAGTTTCATGAACGACGTTAACATATATGAAGCATGTTAATATTCTGACTTTCGAGACATGTTAGTATGACCTAGAAACACATGAAATGCATACTAACTTATGTATATAGGTTCCGTGATATAATATGGACATGTGAACCCAACTAGTGCACCTTTCTAACAAAAATACAAGTTTTGAAGGTTGATATTGACATGTAAAGACCATGTATACATTCTGACTTTTCGAGCATGTTTATAGGGCCTTGAAATACATGAAAAGCATGTTAACTTGTGTATATGGGTTTCATAAGGAAGCATGAACATGATAGACCTTATTAATGAACTATACTAACAAAGTATAAGCTTTGAACGTGAACGTTGGTATGTTATGACGAGAATTAGAATTTGACATTTATGAACACATGTGATAGTACTCTTAGACTCATTCATGTGTCATGCATGTATATATACCATGATTAGTTGCCATGATTAAAGTTTAGCATGAACAAAGCATGTTTTCAAGATAATAACAATGCTAGCTACATATATGCAATACGAGTACTCATGAGCATGACTAATACAAGTTATATGAATATCTTATGTGTTTAAAAGCGACCATGTTAGACCATATGAGTTCGTGTCCTTGAATGGCTTTAAGTATTAACTTAAGAACCTATACCATGTACGATTGGATTTGGAAAAGTTATACAAGCATGTAAAGTATCCTTTAAATATGAATACATGCTACGTGATATTATATGATGTTACTTGAACCCGATTTTGACGGTTAACTTAAGGAGATGCCGTAACTTGCTAAAATGAAATATATTTAGTATTGATTGTGGTCTTATGAGATATTAATAATATGCAAGCATGTTTGCTAATTGTTGAGATCTTATATAATATGAGAATGCGTTTAAACTCTAAAGAAGGAACGTTAAGGATAGAAATTATATCCTATATAACTGTGTAGCTAGGTAAAACTTAGCTTATGTGTTGATCGTATATTCAAAGAGAAAATGTGAAGTTAAATTATATGACTAATGAATATCATATATATACGTAACTGTATTACGATAGGAATTCGAAAGTGTTGATTTCTTTTCGTGGATAAACTACGCTAAAGGCAAGTTCTCTTACTTACACTCTTTTAAAGTGCAAGTATCCTAACCGACGCATTTACTTTATGCAAGGAAATCTATGATTGTGAAAGTTTCCTAACTTATACTTTTTACTATGCAAGTATCCTAAAACCTTGCACTACTTTATTTAACGGATATCGTAAGCGAGTATCTAAACCTTATCTCTTTGGATACGAATATTCTATCTTTGTATATTGCGAACTAGTTTCCTACTTAATCGTTTGAATTGAATTAGCATACTTGAACTCTTATTTCATTAAAGCTATTATTCATGTTGAACTTAGTGTTGTTCTTGAATATTGTGAAAGTGTCTATGCCATTTGATTCGGCTAGACTTACATTATTGAAAAGCGACCCAAAACCAATTGATTGGTGCGGGATCTTATATATGACTGAGAAGAACAAACTATAACTGTCGGAGAACCGACGCGCGCACTTGAGTATGATTGATTGTTATGCATAACGAGGGTACTTTAGGCTGATCACCTGTTGTATCTGTTTTTGTTGGATTTTCAGTTTATTACTGTCAAATCCTATGGAAGTTCATAGTCCTTAGTGACGGCTCAGTATTCAGTTATCTTGAAATCTTGAATTGATTTATTATTGAATCATATTGATATTATTCTGTCCTTAGTGACTGTTATTGAGAACTGTTGATATTCTTGCTATCCTTGAACTATCAAACTTTCCTATACCCTTTCGAGAATTGAGAATTATATCATTTACCCTTGTTGTATATTACTTGCTGAGCAATTTGTGCTCATTCTTGCTTTTTCCTAAAACATTTCAGTTAAGGCAGAGCATGGCGAACCTTCGGGCATTGATAAGGGCAAGGGCAAGGCTACCAACTAGCTTGTCTCTTTTATGTTTTAATATTTTAATGTTGTATTAAGATAATGTAGTAAGACTGGATTTGATTATGTTTAAGCTTAAGTTAGATTATGTAATAAGTCATTTATTGATATTATTATGTTATCTATTAAGTACTGTAGGTTGCGAGACTTGGGGGAATAATTATAATAAATCATTGTAAATTATTCTAGAATAGAATTTCCGCTGTGATTGTGCAATATTTAGTTATTATTATTGTGATATATTACCATGAGCACGTGATGAACCGAATTCGAGAGACCAAGTGGCGGTTTTAGAATTTGGGGGCGTCACAGGTTGGTATCAAAGCTGTAGTTATAAACCTTAGGAACGAGTGTCCTTAGACTATAACTTAGGCGAACTTAGAAGTTAGGAAGGAGATAAAACTCATGTAGAGTTTTCCTTGAGAGACTTAGTCTGTTATGAAATGTAACTTCATTCTATACAATGAACTTATATTTTGTTTAACATTCTAATGGAGATGCTATTTCTTGTCTTGTGTTTGTGAGTGTAGGATGACAGACACAGGGGTACCTAGTAGAGTTGTAGAGGAGGAGCCCAGGGATATACACGTAGTATACGAGGCACCTCTAGAGGCTACACCAGTGCAGGCAGTTGCACCATCCGAGTTTGATGACGAGGATGAGATCGAGATTGAGATAGAGACTGATCCAGAGGAGGAGCCGATGGAGGATGAGCCAGTAGAGGACTCTGATGAGGCTACTATAGAGGAACAGATGTTAGGCGAGTACGAGGAGCGTATTCTAGAGTTAGACTGTAGAGTTCAGGAGCTGGAGGCAGAGGCCCACGAGAGAGAGTCTGAGTTCCAGAAGCTGAGGGACGAGGACCACCAGAGGAAGCTGGCTATGCAAGAGTTAGAGGTGGAGATTGCCTACCGTAGGGAGGCAGGGATCCAGATGGGGACTCTATTTCACAGGTCAGTGGCTAGGAATGTAGATTTGGCAGAGAAGCTAGAAGAGGTTGAGCAGAGGGAGCTGAGTGAGAAGACTGAGAAAGAGGCACTCCGTACTCAGCTAGAGTTGGAGGTGATGGATAGGTTACACTTCGAGGAGAAGTGGGAAGCGTCCAATGAGAGAGCCGACGACCTTGAGGACGAGGTCAGGTGCAAGAAGAGAAAGATGAACAAGATGGGGTATGTGTTCCGTTCAGCTTTTGAAAGGGTGATTGATGGTGTGTACCACTACCCGGCAGAACAGGGACAGACTCTACATACCTTGAGCCGAGAGCTGGTTGCGTATATAGCACAGTTGGAGTACAAGAGCGCAGTGGAGCGCGGGATGATGGGATGAGATTTCCTTAGTCAGTCTAGTGGTAGTACTAGTTGTGTCTTTATGTATTGTATATACTATGTTGTAATCCCGATCTTTTGTGTAAGATGTGGGATGATGATGTAAACCCCGAGTTAGCTTTTGTTAGAGGGGTAGTATGGTAGTAGGTTGGTATATTCCCCGTCTTTTGTGATATTAGGGGATATATGTGATAACATTTATAGCAGTATGCTGGGGAAATCATGTAATGAAATGAAATGGCATATGAATATAAATGGAGTTGATTTTAGAAACGTGTTATAAATTTATTCTTTTAGTATTAAAAGAAATACTTAAGTAATATACTTGAATAATAATAAAATGAAAACTTGTGATGCAGATAATGCCGCCCAGACGTAGATTGACAGCACCCGAAGAATCTGTTAACAATGAGAGAGAACAAGTAGACCCGATCCAGAAACTGGTAGACTTGTTAGGAGAAGCCTTAAGGGGAAGGAACAATGAACCCGTTCGCCCGAACCCTCAAACTGTGCCAGTAACAACCTTTAAAGACTTTAAGAGTGTAGGACCCCCGGAGTTCGAGGGAACTACCGACCCAATCATCGCACAAACGTGGATCAAAGAGATCGAAAAAGCTTTCACTATAGCTAGCGTAGGCGAAGATCAGAAGACGGTGTTTGCCACGTACATGATGAGGGGAGAAGCGAACTACTGGTGGGAGGCTAATCAACAAAGAGCTGGAGAAGGGATAATAGCTTGGGATAAGTTTAAGACACTGTTCTTCGAAAATTACTTTCCAAAAAGTATGAAGAATAGGATGGAGGTGAAATTCCTAGAGTTAAAACAAGGTGAGATGACGGTGGCGCAATACGCGGCTAGGTTTAACGAACTAGCGCGATTTGCGGAGCACCAAGTTGGTGATGAAGAGAGGAAGGCTAGACGCTTTGAACAAGGGTTGAAGCCATGGCTGTTCAATAAGGTATCAGTTCTTCAAATTGATTCCTTTGCAACATTACTGGAGAAGGCAATCATTGCGGAAGGCGGCAGTGAGGCCTTAAGTCAGTATAACAAAGAAAAGAAAGGAAAGAATACTGGAGGAGAGAATCGTACGGGAGGAAGTAGTAGCGGAGGAAGCAACTTGGGAAAGAGAAAGTGGGAGAATAATAACAACAACAAAAACAACAATAATCAATCAGGGAATTTTCGTGGAGGTTTCAAGAAGAGGGCTGAAGGATGCCCGAAGTGTGGGAAGAATCACCAGGGCGAGTGCTGGAAGGGACGTGGCACTTGCTACAACTGCGGACAGGAAGGGCACATCTCGCCCAACTGTTTGAAACCGAAAAAGATACAAGGATGCTTTGCGTGTGGCTCGACGGAGCACCGAATTAAGGACTGCCCAAAGAAGGGAAGTGGGGGGGGTAGTAATCAGCAAGGAGGCAACAAGCTGATGATCGGTGGACCGGCACAATCCAACCGCCCAACCGCCAGAACCTTTAACATGACCGTCCAAGACGCAGTGGCTGCGAAGGATGTGGTGTCAGGTATAATCCCAATCAATGATATAAATGCTTATGTATTATTTGATTCGGGTGCCACCTGTTCTTTTGTATCTGAAGAATTTGCTAGTAGACTTAGTACACCTCGAGAACTATTAGAAAATCCTTTGATCATAGAAGTTGCTAATAAGGAAGTGATCCCTGTAGAATACGTTTATCGAAATTGTCGCGCAAATATTAGTAAACATGAACTGAGCGTAGACTTGATTCCTATTAGACTGGGAGAATTTGACGTAATACTGGGAATGGATTGGTTGTATAACCATGCTGCGATAATTGACTGTCAGAACAAATGTGTGAACCTTCAGACTCCGAGTAAGTCTAAGGTAGTGTTTTATGGTAGCTCATCGCTTAAGCAATCGTGTTGCGTTACGATGATGCAGGCCAAGAAATTGTTAAGGAAAGGATGTGTAGGTTATTTAGCTTACATCGTTGATACTCGGAAAAAGGGAGTAGAAATTAAGGATATATCCGTAGTTAATGAATTTCAAGACGTGTTTCCGGACGATCTGCCTGGTCTTCCGCCAGACAGAGAAATCGAATTCGTAATAGACTTAGCACCGGGAACGGCACCGATTTCGAAAGCTCCATATCGTATGGCGCCAGTAGAAATGAAGGAATTAATGATGCAATTGCAAGAATTATTGGATAAGGGTTACATTCGACCGAGTGTTTCTCCTTGGGGAGCACCAGTACTATTCGTTAAGAAGAAGGACGGATCAATGAGGCTCTGTATCGATTATCGAGAATTGAATAGAGTAACGATAAAGAACCGGTATCCGCTACCGAGGATAGACGACTTGTTTGATCAACTGAAGGGAGCAAAGTGTTTCTCGAAGATCGACCTACGAACAGGATATCATCAACTGAAGGTACGGGATGAGGACATACCAAAGACTGCGTTTCGAACCCGTTATGGACACTACGAGTTTTTGGTAATGTCATTCGGATTGACTAATGCTCCGGCAGCATTTATGGACTTGATGAACCGAGTTTTCAGGCCATACTTGGATAAATTTGTAGTGGTTTTTATCGACGACATTTTGATCTACTCAAAGACAGAGGAAGAACACGCCGAACATCTGAAGATTGTTTTGGAGGCACTAAGGAAGGAGAAGATGTATGCAAAATTTTCTAAGTGCGAATTTTGGATGGAGAAGGTTCAATTCTTAGGCCACGTGGTGGATAAAAATGGAATCTCTGTAGACCCTGCGAAGGTTGAAGCAGTAAGTAATTGGGAACAACCGAGAACACCGACGGAGGTGAGAAGCTTTCTAGGGTTAGCTGGGTACTATCGAAGATTCATCCAAGATTTTTCTAAGATAGCAACCCCGCTGACCAATTTGACTAGAAAGACGGTGAAATTTGTATGGACCGACAAATGCGAAGAAAGTCTTCAAGAACTGAAAAGGAGATTGAGCGAAGCACCTGTATTATCATTACCAGATGATGCGGGAAATTTTGTGGTGTATAGTGATGCATCGCACAAGGGGCTTGGCTGTGTGCTCATGCAACATGGCAAGGTCATTGCATATGCATCACGACAATTAAAGGATTACGAAAAACGATACCCTACTCACGACTTAGAGTTAGCGGCAGTAGTTTTTGCGTTAAAGATATGGAGGCATTATCTATACGGAGAAAAATGTGAGATATACACGGACCACAAAAGTCTGAAATATATCTTCACACAGAAGGAGTTAAACATGCGACAGAGAAGGTGGTTAGAATTAATCAAAGACTATGACTGCGATATTCTTTATCACCCGGGAAAGGCAAATGTGGTTGCCGACGCTCTGAGCAGGAAAGGAAGGGAGAAGTTGTTTAATTTGACGACTCAGGAAGAGTTGATAAGAGAGATGGAGAAATTGGAGATAGAAGTAAAAGGACCAGAAAAGTCTGGTGAGAAGTTAATTGTAATGGAAGCTTGTCCGACGTTGTTGAATAGAGTAAAGGAAGCTCAGGAAAAGGATGAAGAGTGTGAGAAAATCCGAAAGAGGATCACAGAAAGTGAGGGAGAAAAATTTCGAATGGATAAAGACGGTATTTTGAGATTTGAAGGGAGAGTGTGGGTACCAGCGGTAACTGAGTTGAGGGAAGAGATTTTGCACGAGGCACATAATACGACATATTCCGTTCATCCGGGAGGCACAAAGATGTACCGAGATCTAAGGCAACATTTTTGGTGGCCTAATTTGAAACGGGAAGTCGCAGAGTGCGTCAGTAAATGCTTGACTTGCCAACGCGTTAAAGCAGAACATCAGCGGCCAAGTGGTTTACTACAACCATTAGAAATACCAGAGTGGAAATGGGAGCATATTACCATGGACTTCGTGGTAGGACTTCCAGTTACACAGAAAGGTTATGATGCTATTTGGGTTATCGTGGATCGACTAACGAAGACCGCACACTTTCTACCAATCAAGATCCGCTACAGTTTGAACCAATTAGCAAGCCTATATGTAAAAGAAATTATTTCACGACATGGAGTGCCGGTGTCAATTGTCTCTGATCGAGATCCGCGCTTCACGTCCAATTTTTGGAAGAGTTTGCAAGAAAGAATGGGAACGCAGTTGAGGTTGAGTACAGCTTATCATCCTCAAACAGACGGACAAAGTGAGCGAACAATACAAACGCTAGAAGACATGCTTAGGACTTGCGTGATGGATTTTAAGGGAAATTGGGACGACCACCTACCCTTAGTAGAATTCGCATATAATAATAGCTACCATGCGAGTATTGGCATGCCACCGTACGAAGCTCTTTACGGGAGAAAGTGCAGAACGCCGTTATGTTGGGACGAAGTCGGAGAACGACGAATACTCGGACCAGAGTTAGTTCAACAAACCGCAGACGTGGTGACAGTGATAAGAGCCAGACTTGTAGCAGCTCAAGATCGCCAGAAGAAATACGCAGATTTGCATCGGCAGGACCGAGACTTCAAAGTCGGCAGTTTCGTATTCTTAAAGGTATCTCCATGGAAGGGAAAAATCCGTTTCGGCAAGAAAGGAAAATTGAGTCCAAGATTCATAGGACCGTTCGAGATACTGAAGCGAGTGGGCGAAGTGGCATACAAAGTTGCGTTGCCACCCGAACTGGAGCATATCCACAACGTGTTCCACATTTCCGTGTTGCGACCGTACAAGGCCGACTACAAGCACGTGATTTCTTACGAGCCCATTCAAGTGGAGAAGAACTTGGCGTATGAAGAAATTCCTGTCCAAATATTAGATAGGAAAGAACAAACTTTGAGAAATAAAGTTATTTCATCTGTAAAAGTACTTTGGCGTAACCACGATGTCGAGGAGGCAACGTGGGAGTTAGAAGATAGGATGATGAGGGACTATCCCCATCTATTTGTGTAACCTTGTAGCAATTCCGGGACGGAATTTTTATAAGGGGGGGAGGATGTAATACCCGAGAATTTCCATATATTATTAAATAAATATATTAATGGAAATGAGAATTTATTTGAATATAAATGATTTTGTGTTATGAGATGAATTAATTCAATTATATATAATTGAATAATTATAATAATTGAGAAATTGGTGGAGTTTGTGATAAACTCGTTGATTGCCTTGTGTGGCACAGTGGCGTAATATAAGAATGATTATATTAATTTAAGCGAACAATTAATCTATATTAATTGTTAATCGAAGAATATTAATTAACTGTTATAAAATACTAATGAGGATCGATTAACAATATGTGATTATTATTATTGCAAGAAACTTAATAATAATGAGCAACGTGTTTATAAATACAATAAGATTTATATCAAAGTGATAATTAATCATATAAGGGTTAATTAAATTGTTATGGAGGTTAACAATTATATTGATGGATGTAGGATATGTGTATATTATTAATTAATATTCAAATTATAAGATGAGAAATTATATGTGCAAGCATGCGAATTAAATGTATAGTAACTATATGTTATGATATGTGTAGGTGACAAATGATGTGTGGATATACATTAAAATAATGTATCATGGATCTATTATAAATAATTGTTGAGTAATACAATTTAATAATATATGATATAATGTAATGTGGTAGTATCCGATGGTATTATATCAGTAAGATAAACGTACCTGGATTATATGTGTGTAAATTACACTTATTACATTATGTGAAGTACATTGTGATTTAAATTATAACCTAAGAGTACATATATATATAACATATGTATATGGTGTGTATATACAAGTGTAGTATTTGCAAATGCTGAGGAGTTAAATCAATTGTCTCATTTTAAGTGTCCCATTTGCTCTTCACGTGCTTGACATACAGCTAAGGCCTATTCCTTCTTCTTCTCCCCAAACTCAGCAACTAGCATTTCATAGCTCATGATTGTGGAGGGAGTGGGATTCATGATGAATCCAACCACTAATTACCTACCCTTTGATAACCTTCATGCATTCCTATAATCCGTTAGTTTGATATGGGATACAATTGCTTTGTCTGTATAATGGGAGTTCTATAAATATAGCCTCATCTCCTTCACATTTCTTTTGCTGAGCATTTTGGCTAAGTGAGACTAGAGAGCATATATATATATATATCAGTGTTATTGAGATAGCAGCAAGCTTAAATCATTTACAGAGGTATAAATCCTCTTCGTATCTTCATTGTCATTTTCTGTCAAAATTTCTATTCGTGAATTCTTGATTTCAGTTGGAAGTTATGGTTTTGTGAATTGAGAATAATAATTAGTTGTTTAAAGGACTTATATATGTGATTAGAATTACTATATATGCTTCATTGCTCTTCAATTTCATTTTTGGTGTTTCCATTTCTGAGATTTCTGTAAAAACATCAAATATCGTGAAATTAGTTGGTGTTCATGAAATTGGGAATTGATAATTGCTATTGACTATTATATAAGCATATATGTACGTGTTAGTAAGTTAAACAAGTCTAATAGCATTTGGGTATGTTGAAATCGATGAAATGGGAGGTTTTTGGTCGGATTTCGCTGCAGTCTGAACTGCAGAAAACTGCCTCGACGCCGCAGCGCCGCAGCCCGCGCCGCAGCGCCACTCGCGCCGTAGCCCGCGCCGCAGCGCCGCACGCAGCGCCACTCGCGCCGCAGCGCCAGTAGTGAGCTGCTGTGCCGCGCCGCAGCGCCAGCCTCTGTGTTCAGTTTTTCTGCATTCTGCAACAAAACTGTTATGAACTAATTGTTTGATTTTTGTTTAAACAAGCATGAAAGCATGATTAATACTTATATATAAACCTAATGAGGCAATGTGAGCATGTTTTAGTATATTAGCATGCATGGTTAACCAAACGACATATAGTTTGAAAACGAACTTAAAGTTTCATGAACGACGTTAACATATATGAAGCATGTTAATATTCTGACTTTCGAGACATGTTAGTATGACCTAGAAACACATGAAATGCATACTAACTTATGTATATAGGTTCCGTGATATAATATGGACATGTGAACCCAACTAGTGCACCTTTCTAACAAAAATACAAGTTTTGAAGGTTGATATTGACATGTAAAGACCATGTATACATTCTGACTTTTCGAGCATGTTTATAGGGCCTTGAAATACATGAAAAGCATGTTAACTTGTGTATATGGGTTTCATAAGGAAGCATGAACATGATAGACCTTATTAATGAACTATACTAACAAAGTATAAGCTTTGAACGTGAACGTTGGTATGTTATGACGAGAATTAGAATTTGACATTTATGAACACATGTGATAGTACTCTTAGACTCATTCATGTGTCATGCATGTATATATACCATGATTAGTTGCCATGATTAAAGTTTAGCATGAACAAAGCATGTTTTCAAGATAATAACAATGCTAGCTACATATATGCAATACGAGTACTCATGAGCATGACTAATACAAGTTATATGAATATCTTATGTGTTTAAAAGCGACCATGTTAGACCATATGAGTTCGTGTCCTTGAATGGCTTTAAGTATTAACTTAAGAACCTATACCATGTACGATTGGATTTGGAAAAGTTATACAAGCATGTAAAGTATCCTTTAAATATGAATACATGCTACGTGATATTATATGATGTTACTTGAACCCGATTTTGACGGTTAACTTAAGGAGATGCCGTAACTTGCTAAAATGAAATATATTTAGTATTGATTGTGGTCTTATGAGATATTAATAATATGCAAGCATGTTTGCTAATTGTTGAGATCTTATATAATATGAGAATGCGTTTAAACTCTAAAGAAGGAACGTTAAGGATAGAAATTATATCCTATATAACTGTGTAGCTAGGTAAAACTTAGCTTATGTGTTGATCGTATATTCAAAGAGAAAATGTGAAGTTAAATTATATGACTAATGAATATCATATATATACGTAACTGTATTACGATAGGAATTCGAAAGTGTTGATTTCTTTTCGTGGATAAACTACGCTAAAGGCAAGTTCTCTTACTTACACTCTTTTAAAGTGCAAGTATCCTAACCGACGCATTTACTTTATGCAAGGAAATCTATGATTGTGAAAGTTTCCTAACTTATACTTTTTACTATGCAAGTATCCTAAAACCTTGCACTACTTTATTTAACGGATATCGTAAGCGAGTATCTAAACCTTATCTCTTTGGATACGAATATTCTATCTTTGTATATTGCGAACTAGTTTCCTACTTAATCGTTTGAATTGAATTAGCATACTTGAACTCTTATTTCATTAAAGCTATTATTCATGTTGAACTTAGTGTTGTTCTTGAATATTGTGAAAGTGTCTATGCCATTTGATTCGGCTAGACTTACATTATTGAAAAGCGACCCAAAACCAATTGATTGGTGCGGGATCTTATATATGACTGAGAAGAACAAACTATAACTGTCGGAGAACCGACGCGCGCACTTGAGTATGATTGATTGTTATGCATAACGAGGGTACTTTAGGCTGATCACCTGTTGTATCTGTTTTTGTTGGATTTTCAGTTTATTACTGTCAAATCCTATGGAAGTTCATAGTCCTTAGTGACGGCTCAGTATTCAGTTATCTTGAAATCTTGAATTGATTTATTATTGAATCATATTGATATTATTCTGTCCTTAGTGACTGTTATTGAGAACTGTTGATATTCTTGCTATCCTTGAACTATCAAACTTTCCTATACCCTTTCGAGAATTGAGAATTATATCATTTACCCTTGTTGTATATTACTTGCTGAGCAATTTGTGCTCATTCTTGCTTTTTCCTAAAACATTTCAGTTAAGGCAGAGCATGGCGAACCTTCGGGCATTGATAAGGGCAAGGGCAAGGCTACCAACTAGCTTGTCTCTTTTATGTTTTAATATTTTAATGTTGTATTAAGATAATGTAGTAAGACTGGATTTGATTATGTTTAAGCTTAAGTTAGATTATGTAATAAGTCATTTATTGATATTATTATGTTATCTATTAAGTACTGTAGGTTGCGAGACTTGGGGGAATAATTATAATAAATCATTGTAAATTATTCTAGAATAGAATTTCCGCTGTGATTGTGCAATATTTAGTTATTATTATTGTGATATATTACCATGAGCACGTGATGAACCGAATTCGAGAGACCAAGTGGCGGTTTTAGAATTTGGGGGCGTCACAAAATCTCGTTTGGGAAGACATCCACGAATTCCCTTCAAATCGGTATAAAAGTTCCTATGACTGTATTCTACGGGGATAACTTCCTTGTTTGCTACTCCTACGCTCATAGGGTGTTCTAATTCCTCACGGGGTAAGTCTAACTGTTTAGTAAATTTTTAGAAATAAAAGAACAGGTGGCACCTGAATCGAATAACACATATGCATCTATATAATTGATTGGGATGATACCTGACACTACGTCCTTGTTATTGCGGTTGCCGCTAGATGCAACGCCCTTTCTCTTTGGGCAGTCCTTTGATTTGATGGTCTGTGGCTCTACACGCGAAACATCCTCCTTTTGACTTATTCGAACATTGAGGAGCCATGTGCCCCGGTTGTCCACAATGATAACATGCGTTCTTCCCCTCAAGCATTCCCCCGAGTGGTTCCTTCCACAGTTACTGCACTTCAAACTTTTCTTAGCCTTTTCCCCTGATTTGCCACCTCCGGATGATTGGCTCTCCATCCATTTACGCTTATTGGGGTTGCTGCCTCCGCCGCTTCCCACTTTTGGTCCTTCCTGGCCGGTCTTCTTATCTTGTTTAAATTGCGCTATGGCTTCATTACCTCCTTCGACAATGATAGCCCTTTCCAAAAGATCAGAAAAAGTCTTAATCTTCAATACATCTATTGCCTTCTGCACCCATGGTTTCAATCCTAATTCAATTCTCTCTATTTTCCTGGCCTCCGTATCCACCTGATGCGAGGTGAATCGAGCCCACTCTTTAAATCTTGTCGCGTTCTCTGCAACTGACATACCTCCTTGTCTCAGCTCCAGAAACTTAACTTCCATATCTTGTTGCGTATTCTCCGAAAAGAAATTCTTAAATCTGTCCCACATAATAACTTCTTCGCCTGCTAGTCTTTTATTGGGTTCCCACCAATTATTAGCTTCGCCCTTCATCATGAATGTGGCAAAACTCGACTTCTGTGCTTCGGCCACCCGTGCGACCTCAAAAACCTTCTCAATTTCTTCTATCCATGTCTGGGCTTTGATTGGGTCTAAGGTTCCCCGGGACTCCGGTGATCCTACCAATTTAAAGTCCTTAAAGCTAGCCAAGTAATGTCCTGGCTGCTCAGCTGCTGGCGGGGTTATGTTTTGCATTGCTTCTGTTAATAGGTTAACGAAGCTCTGCATTGGGTCGACATTTCCCCCTCCACCATTGCTAACAGATCCTTCTTCCCTCTGGTTCTGCAAAAATCCCCTAGGCGGCATGATCCTGAGGACAGGAAGAAAACATTAGTCTTTATGTGATATGCTATTCAAGTTAGCATTAAGAAGTTTAGGACGTCTATCAATCATAGCTGATTTAAATAAATAACTTCAGTATCACAAAGCGACTCGATAGGTATCCTCAATCCATCACCTATAAACTCTACTTGAGTTTTCTACTAAGGTTATAACTTAGGTTTCGCATTCCTAACGTTTATAACCTGAAGCTTTGATACCAACCTGTGACACCCCCGAATCCGGGTCCTCTGACCCCGGTCCGATCGCCACGAAACAATACTAACATCCACCACTAAACAACATACGATAACTAAAAATGCAAAATATAATAAACGTACGTCGTTCATTCAAAAGGTGTTACTAGTCCCAAGATTCGATAACCTTAATACATCAATACAAACATACCCTAGAATAAACATTAGGGTTCATATTATATTAACAGTAATTAAACAAATCACAAAGACAAAGTCTGCTCCTTGCAAACCATCCTAAATCTTTCCTTTACCCTTGATCTTCCCTGAGGGCTCGGACTCAACAGCAATATAAGTCATGATATAGCAAGAATGAGCAACAAGTTTGCTCAGCAAGTTTAAATACAACAATAAAGGATATATCATGATGAATGGAAAAATATCTGACAATGATTTCAACAAAATGAATATCTTGAAGATTCAACAATATGAATATTAAAACGATTCAATAATATGAATATTAGAACGATTCAATAATATGAATATTTGTAAGGTTCAACAACCTGCATGATTCAACACTATGAACATCTGAACAATTCACAATATGAATACTAAAAGTAAAGATAATAATTGCCTTTAGAATGACTGATAATCGAGTAGACTCTGAACTATAACTTTCCAATGGGTTCAATAGCTAATTGACCCTTTTTGGATTACTGGCTACTGGCTACAGAAACCTAGTACCTCGAGGAGATCAACCTCGGGCACAACGTGAATATGCATAACACTTAAATCTTCTTACTCGTATCATATATATTAGATACCTGGGCACACTCCTACATATGAGGGGTGTTCTGTTCCGTCTAAGAATCCTTACCATCAATTGGTTTGGATAGCTTCAAAGAAAATTTTATACACTAGTCTGACCGAGCAAAGGTTCAGACTCTTACTGACACGGTTCAAGAAATTTAGAACCTTGAATAATGTACAAGTTCAAGACTGCACGAGCTCAAACGCACTAAGTGCGGATATCAATAATATCGATGTGGAATAATTGATAAGTAATTAAACCACTAAATAACATGCTTGGAAATAAAGTTCAAGCAATTAAGTAAACAACTTTCGATTCAACAATAACCTACTCAATACAATATGAGAAGGATAGAGAACTTGCACAAAGTGAAGTTTAGAATTTGCACAATACTCAATGTGTGAAATTCGGGGGAACTTGCACAATACTCAATGTGTGAGGTTTGGGGGAACTTGCACAATACTCAACGTGTGAAGTTTGGGGAACTTGCACAATACTCAATGTGTGAAGTTCGGGGAACTTGCACAATACTAGATTTCCTTGCATAAAATAAATGTATAGGCTTCGACACTTACAACATATAAGAGTGAAATTTGGGGAATTTCACCATAATAGATCCCTTGCATAAAGTAAATGCATAAGTTAGGACATTTGCGTACAACGTTCTTTGAGTAAAGTAAACACAAAGATAAGATACTTGCACAATATACGAGTTTGTATAAGTTTAGAGAACTTGCATAATAAAGAAATGAAGTTCGGAAATTTGCAAAATAACCAAAGTGTGAAGTTCGGGGAACTTTCACAATACTCAAAATGTGAAGTTCGGGGAACTTTCACAATAACCAAAGTGTAAAGTTCGGGGAACTTTCACAATACAATAATAACCTGCTCAAAACAATATGAGAAGGATAGGAACTTGCACAAATAAGGTGAAGTTTAGAATCTCGCTTACTCGAGTAATTGAATAAAGTAGTGCAAGGATTTAAAATATTTACACAATAAAAGTAGGGTTCGGAACTAGCTTACAATATCCGTTGAATAAAGTAATACAAGGGTCTAGGTTACTTGCATTCAATATCACAATCAAATGAAGTTAGGAAACTTGTAATATAATATTACCCTGCTCAATATAAATTTAAGTAAGATAGGGAGACTTGTATATAATACAAGAATGGTTTCAAAGGAACTTGCACAATCAAAGAGTGAAGTTCAGGAACTTGCAAATGATACAAGATCAGGTTCAAAAGAACTTACATTCATTATAACAGTCAAATGAAGTTAGGAAACTTGCAAATAATACAATAACGGGTTCAAAAGAACTTGCACAATCAAAGAGTGAAGTTCTAGAACTTGCCTGTTTGCTCAGCTACAAATAATTCTAGATTTAATTTAAATGGCGTTGGAACGACCTAATAATAACAAGTTGATCTCTCCAATTAGTATAAACTAATATAAGTTCACACATACAAGACTCTAGTCATTATATAATTCTATCACATAAGATCACGTTCAATATCAAACGTACCATTTATAGCATCATAATATGTTAACTGTTAAAATCCGACTTAAGCAAATTGTTCGCGTCTGAAAGTGTCCCGACGTAACTCTATCAAGCAACTATTGCCACTAAACCAATACACATGCTTATCAAGTTTATAATCTCCCATTCGAAACTAGCATGCTCGTCCTAATCCAATTTCGAAGTCATATGTTTTCATGCCGGTAATTCACACACTTTAACTAATATATGCTCATGCTTCAAAGTTGATTACTAAAATCATGTTTTCATATAACAAGGCAAAACAATATATAATATATATGCTCGAGTATACTACACACATATACTTTAGTCACATAGTTCATTTTCTATTATTAGGCATGCATATGTGAAATTCGTATATAAACAAATGATGGTCATGTTACTATGTCTATAGGTATAATGAACTTTAATACACATGCTCGCATGATCATAATATCATTCACATGGTAATCATTGCTAGTTAGCTTCCACATTCTAAGTTTCTATTACAAGGTACACCAAGTCAAAAAGACAATACGGTACATGTAAAGTATCTCGTAACCGTTACTCACATGTATTAGCATGCATATAATAAGTCACATACATGTATTTAAGTGGTCACAATCTAAAGACACGAGTCTTGGTTAAGTTCTCTTTTCAAAGTTCTTAAGTTTTCCTTTGAAAACTCCTTAAATCCCTCAATCTCGAATACTAATGTGTACAACACTTTAAACGCGCATTTTATGTCAATGTAAACATACTATTATGCTCATAATATCAAAATATACACATGCTACTTATATGATAAGGTTCGCATTCAAAACTATAAGCTTCATTTTCAAAACACAAGTTTTCCTTTGAGTCTTTCAAACACGTATGCTAGTGCGTGAACACACTTTAAACGTTCATTTCATGTCAACATAGTCTATACGATTATGTTCAAGAAATTAGAATGCACATATGTCATACGGTCTCAAAGTTCATGTTCGAAATCATAAGTTTATTTTACAAAACATGAGGTTTCCTTCCCAAATATGTGCTAGCATGCTCACCAATGTGTATGTTGTATTAAAGAACTCATACACAATAAGTAAATCAGTATTCAAGCCTTTCCAAAGTGGTATCATCAAGTTAGCATGAGCAAAAAGCAAAAATGAAAAAAAATTCTGCAGGACGGCACTGGCGCAGCTGCGCAGGCTGGCGGCCAGAGGCAGAGCAGGCAGTTTTCGACAGACTCACATTCCAACTCAGAAATAACTTCACAAATTCGATTCAATCACAATGTAATTCAGTTCTGATATACTTCTAAGCTAACATAACAACTACCAAGCATTCCCCAATCAACTCATTGTATAATTCATGCTTTAATTAAGAAATCAAGAACTTAGCAGTTGACAAAATTTGAAGAACTAGAATGTAAATGTTGTACCTTTAATGATATGAACTTGTTGCTAAACAATTGCTATGATGCTGCTATAGTACTTTCCCTCACTGATATCTCTCACAGCAACTTACTAGAATTTCTACACTTAATGAAATCTCAGCAAATGCAAGGAAGAAGAGAAGAGTTCATTATATAGGCAAATGAATACACGGTTCAAGCAATTGTTCACCAAATCAAACCATAGGATAGCAAGATTACATATGGACAAGAAGAAGTTGGTGGGAGTGGGTGATTACAATCATGGTAACCACTCCCCTTGCAATGATCCCATCTATGATGCTGAGTTTGAGAGTGTAGGAGTAGGCTAGCTTATTATTTGTTCACGTGAAGAGGAAGTTGGGGATGACACTCATATTGGGACATACCAATTACTCAGCAACTTGCATTTCATCAGACTAATGTTATATATGTACATATAGTATATACTTAAGCTACGTGCATCCATTCCATATACATTTAAATGGGAGCTACAATGTTATTTTTAATGAACAAATAATGATATAATGTATCAAGTAAGGTATATACATATAATCCATGTACATTATATAAACACCGAATATCAAGCACTTGGGTATATTTACTACGCATTATCATAACTGTTAATAACTTGCTAAAATCATTTATCAATTGATAATTATTTATTGATATTACTATATGTTGATGAGGCATACATGAATGTTTACTCACCCTCTTCATGTCACATAAGCCATATTATGAGGTAACTCTAATAATGTCATTAGTCTTACTATATAGTCTATACATATAATATAGAGACACATTAATGTGCACATTGCACTTTATATAATATGAAGATAACCACCGCATATTACAAGGTTTAATATATTGCATACTTGTATAAAACAATTAATCAAGTAAATATAATATTATTATATTTATTAATCTCTTACTCATTAATTATTATTTACTCATAATAATAATTAATCAACACAAAATCAATTAAGTACTCCCAATTCATTAATTATTATTTATTCATAATAATCAACAACAACAATAATTTCATATGTTATCAATTAATTACTCAAATATAAATAATTAATCACGATTAACTCTCTACACTATATTCAAGAAATTTGAATATATAATTACTAACACTTTTTATCAATACTCTGATATAAAGATCTTAGGGTTAATCTACTAAGTTAAATAACCATTAGTGATTCCATTTAATAAAAATCCTAGCATTTATTCGCATAGGTTAAATCACATAAGCACATAACCACATAAGGTTTAAATAATTTTGAAAAAATTAACTCCTAAAAATTTTAAATCACATATAAAATTAATAAGGAGACTAAAATTCTTGGTCGTTACAGATAACGTGCTTGTAGTCTGGTTTACACGGCCGCAACACTGACACATGAAACACTTTGTGAATGTGCTCAAGTTCAGGAGGTAACGCCACCTCGTACGCCACTTCACCGACTCGCCTCAGAATCTCAAACATTCCTATGAACCTAGGGCTCAACTTGCCTTTCTTCCCAAAACGAATCCTCCCTTTCCATGGAGATACTTTCAGAAAAGCATAGCTTCCTAATTCAAATTCTTTCTTCTTACGATGCAAGTCCGCATACTTCTTCTGGCGATCTTGAGCCGCTACCAGTCGGGCTCTTATCACCTTGATAATCTCTACTATCTGTTGTACTAATTCTGGTCCCAACAGTCGACATTCACCAACTTCGTCCCAACACAACGGTGTTCGACATTTTCTCCCATATAGCGCTTCGTACGGTGGCATTCCGATACTAGCGTGATAACTATTATTGTACGCCAACTCTACTAATGGAAGGTGATCCTCCCAACTACCCTTGAAGTCCATTACATAAGCTCGGAGCATGTCTTCAAGTATTTGAATTATTCTTTCGCTTTGCCCATCGGTCTACGGATGATACGCGGTACTCATTCATAACTGTGTCCCCAATCTCTCTTGAAGACTCTTCCAGAAATTCGACATGAATCGCAGATCTCTATCACATACAATAGATACCGGCACCCCATGTCTCGAGATAATTTCCTTGACATATAATCTGGCTAGCTGGCCCAAACTATACTTAATCTTAATCGGTAAAAAGTGAGCTAACTTCGTAAGACGATCTACAATTACCCAAATGGCATCGTGCCCTTTCTGCGTTGCCGGAAGTCCCACCACAAAATCCATCGTGATGTGCACCCATTTCCATTCTAGAATCTCTAACGGTTGTAATAACCCGCTTGGTCGTTGGTGCTCTGCCTTGACTCTCTGACAAGTTAAACACCTACTTACGTATTCTGCAACCTCCCTCTTCATGTTTGGCCACCAAAAGTGATGACGCAAGTCTTGGTACATCTTCGTGCTTCCTGGGTGTATTGAGTATCTTGTACTGTGTGCTTCTTTTAAAATCTCTTCTCTCAGTTTTGGTACTAACGGTACCCAAATTCGTCCTTCAAACCTTAGCAGTCCAGTGAGATCAATCTTGAATTTCAAATCATCACCTTCGACAATCCGCTTCTTGATAATATCACAATCTTCGTCCTTATCTTGTGCCTCCTTAACCTTATCTAATAAAGTCGGACTCGCTGTCACTGTAAATAATTTCTCATCGGTATCCATCGGATACTTAACCTCTAAATCTAGTCGTTCGAAATCTTTCACTAACTCTTCTTGAACAATTAACTTCGATAACTTCTCTCCGCCTTT
Source organism: Panax stipuleanatus (assembly GCA_020205555.1). Classification (NCBI taxonomy): domain Eukaryota; kingdom Viridiplantae; phylum Streptophyta; class Magnoliopsida; order Apiales; family Araliaceae; genus Panax; species Panax stipuleanatus. The sequence continues at coordinate 73,036,522 of CM035117.1, forward strand.
TCTGCTCAAGGCATCTGCCACTACATTTGCTTTGCCTGGATGGTACAGAATCTCACAATCATAATCTTTGATCAATTCTAGCCATCGGCGCTGCCTCATGTTTAATTCTTTCTGCGTGAAGATATACTTCAGACTCTTGTGGTCTGTATATATCTCACACTTCTCACCATACAAATAATGCCTCCAAATCTTCAAGGCAAAAACTACTGCTGCTAATTCCAGGTCATGAGTCGGATAACCCATCTCATAATCTTTTGGCTGACGTGAAGCGTACGCAATGATCCTGCCGTGTTGCATTAGTACACAGCTAAGAACCTTATGTGACGCATCGCTATACACTACAAACCCTCCCATATTATCCGATAAAGCTAACACAGGTGCTTGACTAAGCCTCTTCTTCAATTCTAGGAAACTCTCTTCACACTTCTCCGTCCAAACGAACTTAACTGTCTTTCTAGTAAGATTGGTCATTGGCGATGCTAATTTCAAAAAATCCTGGATGAATCTTTAATAGTATCCTGCTACTCCTAAGAAACTCCTGATTTCTGTTGGCGTCTTCGGCTGCTCCCAATTGATAACCGCTTCTACTTTTGCTGGATCCACCGAAACACCATTCTTGTCGATAACGTTCCCCAAAAACTACACTCTCTACAACCAAAACTCACACTTAGAGAATTTTGCATACAGATTCTCTCTCCTTAATGTCTCCAACACTATTTGAAGATGCTCGGCGTGTTCTTCCTCCGTCTCTGAATACACCAGAATGTCATCGATGAATACGACAACGAACTTATCCAAGTACTGTTTGAACACTCTGTTCATCAAGTCCATAAATACTGCCGGTGCGTTCGTCAATCCGAATGACATTCCCAGAAACTCAAAGTGTCCATACCGAGTTCTGAATGCCGTCTTTGGAATATCCTCCGGCCTCACCTTCAGTTGATGATAACCGGTCCTCAAGTCAATCTTTGAAAAGTCCTTCGCCCTCTTCAACTGATCAAACAAATCGTCGATCCTAGGCAATGGGTACTTGTTCTTAATGGTGACCTTGTTCAACTCTCGGTAGTTGATACAAAGTCTAAGCGATCCATCTTTCTTCTTTACGAATAAGACTGGTGCTCCCCACGGTAATACACTCGGTCGAATGTATCCCTTATCTAACAACTCTTGTAATTGAGCCATCAGTTCTTTCATCTCTATCGGTGCCATACGATACGGCGCTTTGTATACCGATGTTGTCCCTGGTGCCAAATCAATAACAAACTCAATCTCTTTATCGGATGGCAATCCCAGAATCTCGTCTGGGAAGACATCGACGAATTCCCTTACAATAGGTATCTGACCCAGTTCACCCTCGACTCGTCGAGTATCAACCACGTGAGCCAAATAACCTATACAGCCCTTCCTAAGCAATCTCTGCGCTTACATCATCGTCAGACAATGAGATTGTCTCGGCGATTTACTACCATAAAATACCACCTTCGACTTGTTCAGAGTCTTAAGGAGTACGCACTTCTTCTTACAGTCGATAACTGCTCCGTGATTCGATAACCAATCCATTCTGAGGATTACATCAAACTCCCCCAAATGAATCAGTATCAAATCCACGTTGAGCCTAAATCCTCACAATTCAGTATAACAGTTTCTATGAATGTATTCTATGAGGATAATTTCCTTGTTTGCTACTTCTACGTTCATAGGGTGTTCTAATCTTTCATGGGGTAAGTCTAACTGTTTACCAAATTCTTTAGAAACAAAAGAGCAGGTAGCACCCGAATTGAATAACACATAAGCATCAATATCATTGATCGGGATGATACCTGACACCACATCCTTGGAGTCCACCACATCCTGTATGGTTATGTTGAACGTGCATGCCGTTGGTCTGTTGGCTTAACTGGCTGGCCCTCCGATGCTCAGTCCGTTATTGTTGTTGCGGTTGCCGCTAGCTGCATCTCCCTTTTTCTTTGGGCAGTCCTTAATTTGATGGTCTAGGGCTCCACACGAGAAACACTCTCCTTTCTGCTTATTCAGACACTGAGGAGCCATGTGCCCCGGTTGTCCACAACGGTAACAAACACTCTTTCCCTTCATGCACTCCCCCGAGTGATTCCTCCCACAGTTGTTGCACTTTACACTTTTCTTGGCCTCTCCCCTGGACTTGTCACCTCTAAAGGATTGGCTCTCCGTCCATTTACGCTTGTTGGGGTTGCTGCCACCGCTGCTTCCCCCTTTTTGTCCCTCCTGACCGGTCTTCTTTTTTTGTTTGAATCGAGCAATGGCTTCATTGCCTCCTTCGGCAATGATAGCCCTTTCCAATAGATCAGAGAATATCTTAATCTTTAATACTGCAACTGCTTTTTGCACCCAAGGTTTCAGTCCTAATTCGAACCTTCTTGCCTTCCTAGCCTCCGTGTCAACCTGATGTGAAGCGAATCGGGCCAACTCATTAAATTTTGCTGCTTACTCTGCGACAGACATACTACCTTATTTCAACTCTAGAAACTTAACTTCCATATCCTGTTGCGTATTCTCCGAGAAGTAATTCTGGAGAAATAGCTCCTTTAAATTTATCCCAAGGAATAACTCCTTCGCCTGCCCGTCCTTTATTAGCTTTCCACCAATAGTTAGCTTCGCCCTTCATCATGAAAGTGGCAAAACTCGTCTTCTGTGCTTCGGCCACTCGTGCGACTTCAAACACTTTTTCCATCTCTTCTATCCAGGTTTAGGCTTCGATAGGGTCTAAGGTTCCCCGGAACTCCCGTGGTCCTACCAATTTAAAGTCCTTAAAGCTCGCCAAGTGATGTCCTAGCTGCCCTGCTGTTAGCTGGGGTCTGTTCTGCATTGCCTCATTTAACAAGTTAACGAAGTTCTGTATAGGGTCGACATTTTCCCCTCCGCCATTATTAACGGATCCTTCCTCCCTCTGGTTCTGCGGTAGTCTCCTAGGCGGCATGATCCTGAGGAAAGGAAGAAAACATTAGGCTTTACGTGATATGCTATTCATGTTAGCATTAAGAAGTTTAAGACGTCTATCAATCATATTTGATTCAAATAAACAACTTCAGTATCACAATAAGACTCGATGGATATCCTTAACCCATCACTTACATACTCTACTTGAGTTTTCTACTAAGGTTATAACTTAAGTTTCGCATTCCTAATGTTTATAACCTACAACTTTGATACCAACCTGTGACACCCCCGAATTCGGGTCCTCTGACCCTGGTCCGGTCGTCACGAAACAATACAAATATCCACCTCTAAACAACATACAATAACTAAATGCAGAAATATAATAAACGTATGTCGTTCATTCAAAAGATGTTACTAGTCCCAAGATTCGATAACCTAAATACAAACATACAAACATACCCTAGAATAGTCATTAGGGTTCATATTACATAACAGTAATTTAATTAAACATAAAGATAAAGTCTTCTCCTTGCAAACTAATCCTACATCTTCCCTTTACCCTTGTCCTTCCCTGAAGTCTCGGGCTTAACTGTAATATAAGGCATGATATAGCAAGAATGAGCAACAAGTTTGCTCAGCAAGTTTAAATACAACAATAAAGGATATATCGTGATGAAAGGAATATATCTGACAATGAATTCAACAATATGAATATCGAAAGCAAGAATAATAATTACTTTTAAAATAACTGATAGTCAAGGAGACTTTTGAACTATAAAACTCCAATGGAATCAATAGCTGATTGACCCTTTGGTTACTGGCTACAGAATAGTACTTGAGGGGATCAGCCTCACGTACGCTGTGTATATGCATAACATTCAACTCTGCTGTTTATATCTTTATACTAGATACCTGGGGTACTCCCCTATATATAAGGGGTGTTCTTTTCAGTCTAAGAATCCATACCATCAACTGGTCTGGATAGCTTTTATAAAACTTCATACAATTGTCTGACCAAACAAGGGTTCAGACTCTATATGATGCAGTTCAAGAATTATAGAACTTTTAAATAAGGTACAAGTCCAAGACTGTACGAACTCAAGTGCACCAAGTGCGAATAACAATAATATCGATGTGGAATAATTGTAAAGTAATTAAACCACCTAATAGCATGCTTGGAAATAAAGTTCAAGCTTTAAATAATTTACCGTAAATATGATAATAACCTGCTCAATACAATATGAGAAGGATAGGAACTTGCACAATAAAGAGTTTAAGAGAACTTGCATTCAAATCAAGTGAAGTTAAGAAACTCGCTTACACGATTCATTGAATAAGGTAGTGCAAGAATTTAGAATACTTGCTTATTTGCTCAGCTACAATTAATTTCTAGCATTAATTAACTTGCGTCGAAACGACCTAACATTAATAAGTCGGCCTTTCAATTAGCATTTATAAACTAATATAAGTCTATACTTATAATAATCCATTTATCGTATAAGTTTATAAAATCACGTTCAATATCAAACATACCACTTATAGCATCATAATATTCTAACTGTTAAAATCAGACTTAAGCAAATTGTTCTGGGCCTGAAAGTGTCCCGGCGTAACTCTAGCATACAACTACTGACATTAAACCAATACACATGCTTATCAAGTTAAAATTTCTCATTCGAAACTAGCAGGCTCTTTCTATATTCAATTTGAAGTCATGTTTTCATGCCGGTAATTCACATACTTTAACTAATACAAGTTCATGCTTCAAAGTTGATTACTAAGGTCATGTTATCACATAACAAGGCTAAACAATACATAACATGCATGCTCATACGTATACTATAAATGTATACTTTAATCCACCTATTTCATGCCTTAGAAATTCATTTCCTATGGTTTAAGTATATATATGTGAAGTCCATGTTCTACTATTTAACGATACATATGACTAGCTAGCATGCTTGAAAATCATGACACACTTAACCATGATATTAGATCCTAGAATACTTGTAATGTAGTTATTGACAACTAGTCTTCAAGGTTTCCTTTAGAAAAGTCCTTTAATGTCAAGCTATCAAAACTGATCATTCATGAAGTAAACATATGCCTCATGTTATACTTCTTCATATACATATCTAAGTTATTTACACATGTTCACAAGGTCAGAAATCTCAAGACAAAATCTTGGTCAAGTTTGTTTTCAAAAGTCTTAAGTTTCTCCTTTGAAAACCTTTAAATCCATCAATCTCGTATGCTAACGTTTTCAACATTTTAAACATGCATTTAAAGTTAATATAAACCTACTATCATAATCATAATATCAGAATACATGCATGTTACTTATATGAAAAAGTTCGCATTCAAAGCTACAAGTTTCATTTTCAAAACATAAGTTTTCCTTCGTAAACCTTATACTTTCCTTTCATAAAACATGCTAACATGGCCATGTAATACCAAGAAGTTTATATTACGGATTCATATCAGTTTCCATGCTTAACTAAAGGTTACCATCAAGCTAACCTGGACAGAAAACGAAACAGAAGCAAAAATTCTACAGCAGGCCCTGCGCAACTGCGCCGGGCACAGACCAGACACAGACGCAGACTGCTTCGGCAGCTTGCTAGCCCAATTCACTAAATTTTCAACGAAAATCATTTCTAACACAACATTTAGCAATTTTAAACTATTATAACATCATATAACCACTTAATAACATATCACAATCAATTAATTACTCAATCCATGAATCAATTCAATAATCAAGAATTATAAAAAAATATGCAGAGGATGAGAATGGGAAGTTATACCTCTACAAAAGGAAACTGAACTTGCTGCTAAACTAATTCGTCACTGATAACTCTCACAGAACTTGCTCACTATAATACTATACTCAAGCTAGCCTTGCTTCACAGAATTCTCAGCAAAAGAAAATGAGAGGGAAGAAGTGCTCTTATATAGGCAATTTGTATATCCGGTTCTTGACTTTGTTCATTAAATCAAAACAGAGGATTGCAAGAATTTACAATGGATAAGAAGAAGATGGTGAGAGTTGGTAACTCTCATTATGAAATCCACATCTCCTATAATCATTAGCTAGAATTCATGAATTTGAGAGAGAAATGTAGAGTGTAGCTAGCTTTGTTTATTCACATGAGAAGACTTTGAGGATGGCCTCTCATTTAGGGACAATGTAAACTCAGCATTTGCAAATTGTATATATATTATGTATGCTCCACACTTAGTATAATATATATATACTTAGATTATATAATGTATATACACATAGTATATCCTTAAGTTGTATGTATTTACTCCATATACATTTAAATGGGTGATACTATGTTATCTCAAATAGTATTTAATAATGAATAGGTACACAACATATAATCCATGTACATTTTTCTTAATACCAGATATAATTCAATTAGGCATTATTATTGTTATTTATTATCATAACCATTGTTATTATATAATTATAACAACTTAATAAAATCATTATTAATTAATAATTGATCTTATTATATGTCAATAGGGTATACATGAATGTCCACATAGTGTCACATACCTTCAATTTACCTCATCTTGCTATATAGTCCATATATGCAATATTCACCACATTAATATGTCACATTGCATTATGTATAATATAGATAGCTACCATATAGTAAAGGTTTAGTATAACACATGCTTGCACAAATTAATTAACCAAGTAAATATAATGTTATTATATTTATTAATCTTTTACTCATTAATTATTATTTATTCATAATAATTATTAATCAACACATTATCAATTAATTAATCATAATTGAAATTAATCAAACACGTTCAAATCCTACCAAGATATTCAAATAAGTTGAATATTTAGTTTTTAATAATCTTATCAATTCTCTGCTATATTAAAGTCTCAGGGCTAGTCCACTAATTTAAATAAACCATTAGTGACTTCCTTTAAATAATCCTAGCAATTTATTGCATAGGCTCTATCTCACATAATCACATAACCAGTTAAGGTTTAAATAAGCTCACAAAACTAACTCATTAAAATTAAATCATATATTTAATAAATAAGGAGTTTAAAATTCATGGTCGTTACATCCAATTTCTTTACTCTTCCTTTCTTTCATAGTTGTTTAAATGCTTTGTTTAAACCCCATAATGGTGGGAAGTTCAGTGATGAACTAACTTCCATTATGGGATTCTAATGGATTCTATTTATTTATTCTAGGGTTTATGCCTATTTGAAATGTATGGATGAGAATGTATGGTTTGCCTAGATGGTTGTATTTTATGTTTAGATGCCTGATCAACATCTACTACAATAGTTTATATGGAATCGAAAGAGGATATGTAAACTTAGATTTTGCCATGCTAGCATGTGTTTGTGAAACTTGCATTGGATGAGTTTTGTGATTCGCTATCCGGATAGAAATATACCGTATTGCCATATGTAGTCTAATGGGGGCTTCCACTTAAATCGGTTTAGCTTGTAAATTGCGTAGAAATATAGTGGTTTAGGCTTTATCAATGTTCATGTGATTTCTATCTTAATTGTGGATATTACATGATATGGACTTGGTGTATTGAAAAATGGCCCTGTCTCACATTCGTGCTCCAGGCTAGCATTCCTATGTGATTATTCATACATGATTCGAGGTGTTGTTAACCTAGATGACACAATAGATGAAGTTAGGATCCCATATTCCTTTAATTTGAACCCCTTTCATATTAATTAGTTAAGTCTAGTTTAAATTCAATATAGTTAATTAAAGAACACTATGACAATCGTTTGAGCAGACAAAGAAAACCATAGGACTGCTGCATGATAGTGTAAGTTTGACTCCTTTCTCCGTGGGAACAATCTCGACTTATCGAATTATTACTTGTCGACCGTGTACACTTGCACGTGTTTTGTGCCCGTTTTTGTTAACACGTAAATGGCGCAACAAGTTTTTGGTGCCGTTGCCAGGGATACGGTGTTAGTCTAGTACTATTGACATCAGTTTTTGTTAGATTTGGTTGACTTGAACAAATCTCTTCTTATCTTATTTTTAACTTTATTTTTTATTTGTGTTTCAGGTACTTGTGGATAGTTTATGCACACGCGAGCTTCAAATCCTGAGTTGGTGCCTCGACATTAGCACATTAACGGTAGAGTGTGGAGAGCAAACATCAAAAACACCAATTCGCAAGTAGAACCTGAACAACCTCATCAAATGGCTGAAGAGCAGAGGGTCAATAATAGGGCCTTACAGGACTACTCCATGCTGAAAATCACAGATCTGCAATCCAGTATTGTGCGGCCAGCTATCGCTGCAAATACTTTCGAGATAAAACCAGGGACCCTGCAGATGATTCAGAATAATCTCCAGTTTGGGGGTACTCCTTCCGAAGATCCCAACGAGCATATCCTGAATTTCCTAGAGATATACGACACGTTTAAGTTCAACAACGTTTCTGATGAGGCAGTAAAGCTTAGATTATTCCCTTTCACCTTGAGGGATAAGGCAAAAAGTTGGTTGCACTCATTACCCTCAGGATCAATTACCACTTGGGAAGACTGTGCTCAGAAATTTCTAACCAAATTCTTCCCTATGGCTAAGACTGCTTCTATGAGGAGTGCTTTGAGTCAATTTGCACAGCTCTAAGGGGAAATGTTGTATGAAGCTTGGGAACGCTACAAGGAAATGTTAAGGAAGTGCACGCACCATGGAATGTCTGAATGGATGGTGATAAACTCATTTTATAATGGATTAGGGTGGCAGTCCAGGCCAATTATTGATGCCGCATCGGGAGGAGCTCTATGAACCAAAGACTTCTCGATAGCTTATGAACTTATTAAAATAATGGCGGCTAATGAGTATCAAAATCCAACGGCAAGAATGGTTCAACCGAAGGTGGCAGGAGTATTGGATATTGATGAAATCACATCATTGTCAGTACAATTGGCAGCAATGAAAAAGAAAATAGATTCTATGGCAGAAAATAGAGTTCAACAGGTTGCATTCGTATGTGAGTTGTGTGTAGGAGCACATCCGAATGAGCAGTGTGCCATCACTACCGAGTCGGTGCAGTTTGTCAACAACTACCAAAAGCCACAAAATCAATTCCCAAAATCCTATCATCCCAACAATCGCAACCATCCGAACTTCAGTTGGAGCAACAACCAGAATGCTCAACAGTCCCAACCCTACCAAAATGCTCAATCATCCCAACCTCAAACATCACAAAATCAATACCAAAATGCATAACATTCCCAATATCAACCTTATCCACCAAAGCCTCAACCACAACAGTCTCAGCATCAATATGCCCCAAGACAATCACACCCACCAGGATTTCTTCAACACCAACAACAACAGCAATATCACTCAGATCCTGCACCTCAACAAGAAAAGAAACCTGACGTAGAAGAATTATTGCTGAAGCATATTGCTGCTACTGAGTTGATGATGAAGAGTCAAGCGGTGGCAATCAAAAATTTGGAAAATCAGATGGGCCAAAAGGCCAATTCAATCAATAACAGACAGCAAGGAAATTTTCCAAGCACTACTGAAGCCAATCTAAGGAGGGAAGGAAAAGAGCAATGTCAAGCCATTACACTGAGGTCAGGAAGGTAGACTGCAGAATTTCAGGCTGGCGATCCCGCGCCCAATAATGAAGAAGAGCTCGCGCGGCCACGCGAACTGTCAGTGGATTCAAAGAAGAGCTTAGCTAATGGGGGTTCTGAGCAGAGGGTAATCGAGAAGGATCATGAAGAGTTGCTTGAGAAAACCATAACCAAACCACCATCTATTTACCCTCTTGTTCCTTACCCATAAAGATTTCAAAAGCACAGAGATGATTGACAGTTGGCCAAGTTTTTGGAGGTGTTCAAGAAACTGGAGATAAATATACCATTCGCAGAGGCATTAGAACAAATGCCAAGTTACGCGAAGTTCATGAAGGGTATTCTATCAAGGAAGAAACGATTAGAGGACTTTGAGACAGTGGCCTTGACAGAAGAGTGCAATGCAGTATTATAGCGTAAGCTACCTCCAAAGCTTAAGGACCCAGGCAGTTTCACAATACCATGCTCTATTGGGGAGTTGTCCTTCAACAAATGTCTGTGTGACTTAGGGGCAAGCATTAATCTAATGCCACTATCGGTGTTTATGCAACTGGGTTTGCCGGCCCCTAAGCCGACGAGCATATCTCTGCAGTTAGCCAATAGATCCATTACTTATCCCAGAGGCATTGTTGAGGATGTGTTGGTGAAGGTTGACAAATTCATTTTTCCTGCAGACTTTATAATTCTGGACTTTGAGGAAGACAAAAATATCCCAATTATTCTGGGGAGACCGTTTCTAGCCACAGGGAGAACCCTAATAGATGTACAAAAGGGAGAACTGACTATGAGGGTTCCAGACCAAGAGGTGACATTTAATGTCTTTAAGTCAATGAAGTTTCCCACATATGAGGAAGCGTGCTTCAGAATTGATACTGTCGACAGAATACTATTGGGTTTGTACGTAGCGCGATCATGCAATCAAATCACATAAATAAGGGCGGAAGCGCAAAAACTAGGTTTTTAAAATTTTTATACAAACCCATAACCATGATCATTCTTGTGCATCAATTATCAGTCAATATAGAAGGAGAAAAACAGAATTATTCCTTTGAAGATCCAAGCTTCCTCAGGTACTAGTTCTACTCCTTTGTTTCCATTAATTCCTCTGTAGTAGCTCCTTCCCTTGATCAATGTCAGCCACCCAAATGTTTGTCCTCTAATGGTGATCCACCAAGGAAGATGAAGAACTCAGGAAGATGGGTTATTGGCTTAACCCTTGTTTCTATCTCTATAGAATATATGTACTCCCAACTCTTGGAAAAACTCACGTCCCTTATTTCTGATATAAGACTCTCTTATATAGATATTAGGTTAACCCTCCTAATCCAATTAGAATAGGATTTTATTTAATTAATTAATTAAACACTTTTAATTAATTTATATCCTAATCTTATTAAAATTGAGAGAGAGTACTGATATTATATTAATTTCTAAACTCCTTTAAAATTATAATAATAATAATAATAATAATATTAATAAGACTCCTCTTATTAATTTATATTTAATATTTCTAAAATATTAAATAATAAACATTAAGCTATTGAATTTATTCTATCACCGTAGATTAAATTAATTACACTTAATGCATTATTACTATCATGCCATTTTTTCTTAAATAATTCCTCTTCCTTTTATGGTGTGACCCTTTAGGTTCTCCATATTAAACCGGTTGTGAATAAATCAATTAGAACAATTCTAATCTTATTTAAATAAATAAATTAAACAAATAATCTATTTAAATAAATAATATTTATTCTACAATAAGGATAAGCCTCCCTAGCGATCAACGACTTTTCAGATAATATAGATATCAACATTAATCATAAAAGAACCTGTGAGTTAATAGTTACCGTACAATTCAATCCTTCCACCATACAATGTCCCAATTAAATATAAGACATGGATTTACTGTCAAGTCTTAATTTATTTAATCATATGTATTTCGATTAGAAAATGCACAACTCCAAATAATGTAAATTAGAAACCTCTTTCTAATTTTAATTCACCTTGGCCAAGGATTCCTGGGTTGTCATTTAACGAATCACATAGGACATATCTCCTCTTTTACTAGAGGTGGTAGATTCTTTATTGATCATACATTATCTCCATATGTAACTCATTATACCCAAGCATACCCTATATATACCTTAAAAGGCCTTAAGGAATAAGTCAAAGTATAATTTGTTCTATATAAGATACTATGATGATCTCAAGTCCAAGGATCACTTGTACTACTATCACATTAGGAATTCTTATTAACAGACGAGTAAAACTCCATTAGGTATTCCATAGCGAGTCACGTTTAGTGAACTTATTCTCCAATAAGCACCTACATACTTGCTTTAGTGTCTCCACACAAATGACCATGAGATCAGTCATCCTCATCCAATGAGCAAGCAACATATGTATCAATCTATCCGGATTTACTAATCCCCATTTTAGTATTCCCACGATTGGAAACTATTTTAGTTTTTAAGCTTTCTAAGAATTTAGATGTCATTAGCATGATCTCATTATGATTCTAAAAGCATTGCTTAAAACTATGGGTTATTTACATATTATAAAAATAGCACCATGTAGATAATTAAATGCCTTAAATAAATAGTTTATTAATAAATAAATAAGATTGTTTACAAAGTATGTGCTTTATCATCATACATGATTGACTTGTAATCACACTGCTATCAAATACTGCAAGAAGAATCTGAACACTTGCTGAGTGTGGATCCGTTGGAGAGTGCTCTACTGGGAGACTCAGACATGGAAGAGACAGATGTGGTAGAATGCATCCAGATGTTAAATACAGTGCCGCACATGGACAAATTTAAAGTTCCCATCGAACCACTAGGACAAATGGGGGAGTCCTCTGAACGACTCAAGCCTTCTCTTGAGGTGCCTCCAGATCTTGAACTTAAACCCCTTCCTGGTCATTTAAGGTATGCATTTTTAAGTAAATTTTCAAAGTTTCCTGTTATTATTTTTGCTGCACTAACATCTTTCCAGGAAGGAAAACTGCTACGAGTACTAAGAGAGTTTAAATCGATAATTGGGTGGACCGTAGTAGATATAAAGGGGATCAGCCCAGCATTCTGCATGCATAAAATCCTACTGGAAGATGATAGTAAGCTATCAGTGGAGCAACAGCGAAGACTGAATCCTATTATGAAGGAAGTGGTTAAGAAGGAGATATTAAAGTGGTTAGATGCAGGGATTATCTATCCGATATCAGACAGCTCTTGGGTGAGCCCGGTGCAGTGCGTGCCGAAGAAAGGGGGTATGACAGTGGCATCCAACGAAAATAACGAACTAATACCTACCAGGACAGTAACGGGGTGGAGAGTCTGCATGGACTACCGCAGACTAAATAAGGCCACCAGGAAAGATCATTTTCCCCTCCCATTAATTGATTAAATGCTAGATAGGTTGGCAGGTCATGAATACTACTGCCTTTTGGATGGGTACTCAGGATATAATCAAATAGTGATAGCCCAGAAGACCAAGAAAAGACTACCTTTACTTGTCTGTATGGTACATTTGCGTTTAGAAGGATGTCTTTCGGGTAGTGCAATGCTCCGGCTACCTTTCAAAGGTGTATGATGGCTATTTTCTCCGATATGGTTGAGCATAATGTTGAAGTCTTCATGGACGATTTTTCAATTTTTGGAGACTCCTTTGACATGTGTTTGGAGAATTTGGTAATGGTGTTAAAAAGGTGTGTTGAGATGAATCTAGTTCTGAATTTGGAGAAGTGCTATTTTATGGTACAAGAAGGTATCATTTTGGGACATAAGGTTTCGAAGAAAGGATTAGAGGTGGACAGGGCTAAATTGGAAACTATTGAGAACTTGCCTCCTCCTATTTCTGTAAAAGGTGTTCGTAGTTTTTTGGGACATGCAGGCTTCTATCGCCGGTTTATAAAGGACTTCTCGAAGATTACAAAGCCTCTTTGTAGTTTGTTAGAAAAAGATGTCCAATTTAAATTCGATGAGGAATGCCTGACCGCATTCAAGCACTTGAAAAAGAAGTTAACTACGGCACCAGTTATCACAGCTCCGGATTGGGACCTTCCTTTTGAGAAGATGTGTGATGCAAGCAATTTTGTTATGGGAGCTATATTGGGCCAGCATAGGGATAAGGTCTTTTATGTTATATATTATGCTATCAAGACCCTTACTGATGCCAAGTTGAAATACACTACTACAGAAAAAGAGCTTTTGGCGGTGGTGTACGCATTCGACAAGTTTCGTGCTTATTTGATTGGGACTAGAGTGATTGTGTACACCGACCATGCAGCGATCCGATATTTGATAGCAAAGAAAGATGCCAAGCCCCGTCTGATCAGGTGGATACTTCTGTTACAAGAATTTGACTTAGAGATCAAGGACAGAAAATGGACTGAGAACCAAGTGGCTGACCACTTATCGCGATTGGAGAATCCAAGAAGGGATGCAAATGACAAAGTTATGATCAATGAGTCCTTCCTAGATGAGCAATTGTTTGTGGTGAAAGGTGAAGCGCCATGGTTCGCAGATTATGCAAACTTTCTAGTAAGCAATATAATCCCTTCTGACTTGACCAGGCATCAAAAGAAGAAGTTTCTACACGATGTGAAATGGTTTATTTGGGATGAACCGTACTTATTCAAGTAGTGTGCTGATCAAATGATTAGAAGGTTTATTCCATATAGCAAGACTGAGAGTATACTGCAGGATTGCCACGCATCAGTATATGGAGGTCATTATGGAGATGAAAGGACAGCGGCCAGGGTTTTGCAAGCAGGTTTTTATTGGTTGACTATCTGCAAGGATGCTTACAGCTTTGTTCAAAGATATGATAGATGTCAGAGGGTAGGAAATATATCAAAGAGAAATAAAATACCCTTGAATACAATCCTTGAGGTAGAGATCTTCGATGTCTAGGGGATAGACTTTATGGGGCCTTTCATTTCATCATGTGGGAACTTGTACTTCCTTCTGGCAGTCGATTACGTGTCTAAATGGGTGGAAGTGGCAGCTCTACCGACGAATGATGCTAAGGTGGTTCTGAGATTTCTCCAAAAGAGAATTTTCACAAGGTTCGGAACTCCCAGGGCGATCACTAACGATGAAGGTACCCACTTTTGCAATCGCCAGTTTACAATTTTATTGGCTAAATATGGGGTAAATCATCGAATAGCTACAGCTTATCACCCCCAAACCAATGGCCAAGTAGAAGTGTCAAATCATGAGGTGAAGAAAATATTGGAAAAGGTTGTGAACCCCACGAGGAAAGATTGGTCGCTGAAGCTGGATGATGCGGTATGGGCTTACAGGACTGCTTAGAAAACACCACTGGGTATGTCGCTATTTCAGCTTGTGTATGGAAAGGCTTGTCACCTTCCCATAAAACTTGAACATAAAGCCTATTGGGCAATCCACAAGCTGAATTTTGACCTAAAGGCTGCAGGGGAGAAACGCCTAATCCAACTCAATGAGTTGGACGAATTTCAATTGCAGGCCTATGAAAATTCCAAATTGTACAAAGAAAAAGTGAAAAGGTGGCATGATCGCAAGATTATGGAAAGGACATTCGAGCCAGGGCAAGCAGTGCTGTTATTCAATTCCAGACTTAGACTCTTCCCAGGAAAGCTTAAGTCAAGGTAGTCAGGACCTTTCACTTTAAAGACTGTATATCCACACTGTGCAATAGAAATTTTTGATAAGGACCCGGATAAACCCTTCAAGGTCAATGGACAGCAGCTGAAGCATTACTATGGTGGTGAGGTTGACAGACAGAAGGTCGCCTCAATCCTTTCTACAACTTGATCAAAGAAGAGAAAGTCGAGCTAGTGGACTATAAACAAGCGCTAGATGGGAGGCACCCCATCATCTCTATCTCTCCCTCAAGTTTAATTCTTGCAAAACATTTTTCTATATCTCTCTCATGTTTAATTCTGGTTCTAATCTCTGCATTTTCCTTCCCCCGTTTAATTCTAATCATTTGGCAAAGGATTGGCTATTTTTGAACATCGTATTGTTAGAATGCTCATCGCCTACATTTTTGAACATTAGGCATGTAGCATAAATTTTTGGGAGTAGAAGCTCTTTGTATATATTCTTAGGATTTAATCGAACATTGCCTACATTTTTGCAATTGGGCATAGTTGCACAGATTTTTGGAGCTGGAAGCTCTTTGGACATATATTGACGCGATCGCATATTGCATATAAGCCTATAGAATTTTTTTTGGGAAATCACATAGATATGATTCACTTACATAGCATTGCTAAGGATTTAGCAGTATATATCTTACACATGCATTTCGAACAATGGAATCAATCTACGTTTAATTTTTTGATTGCTATATGTGCATGGGAGATAAAGTGTTGAAGATGCTTCATATACCTTCACCAAGTTGCTACCACAAAGAAGCAAAAGATTTTGGCAAGTTCAGTGCTCGCGCGCTCTCGCCCCTAGAAAGGTCATAGCACGCACGCCTGCGCCACCTGCTACTCCAGAGAGCAAAAATTAGATCCTCGCGCTCCCGCGCCCCCTTCAGAGCCTAGCCACGCGCGGCCGCACCCTAACCCTTCGACAGTTTTTAATTTAAGTTGGCCGTTCAAGGCCCTTATATCTTCATATATTGTAACCGATCCCTCCTCTCTCTCACAATATACTCTCTCAGATAATCCTTATATCTTCAATTTCCATACTCAAATCTCTCCTTTCTCCTGCACAAATTCGTCCTCTTTTCATCACCATTCCTAGCCTCCACTTCCATATCTGCCCGCCCCAATCTCTATCCAAGTTAGGGTTTATTAGGGTAATTTAGTCACAGAGATTCGAGTTTGGGGGTTGTTCTTCATCAATTCATCAATTTAGGGTTTAAAATGGAATTTTCTAAAAATCAACAATGGGTCTAAAGCGTTCTCGATCCGCCGCTTCCGCTTCCGCAGTCGGATCACCTATTCAAAATGGGTCGGACGACGACATCCCGTCGATCTGACAAAATTTATTAGCATCGAGGTCCAAATTGCATACTATCGGATAGCGGCTAAATCGATTGTTATAGAGCGGGGTTTGAAACCGACCAAGAAGGATGGAGCGATACGTGCCATGATTCGTGAATTGGGATGGCAAGGTGTTTGTGCCACGCCGCCGCCGGTGCCATTGGCATTGGTCGGTGAATTTTACGCCAACGAAAGCATCACGCAAAGCGGCAAGTCCTTTGTTCAGGGCCAAACCATTAATTACCGCCCGGCTGCAATTCATGAGATTTTAAATTTGCCATCAGTGCCAGCCGGGCAGGTGAATTGGGTCGAGGCGGAGAGGTTGAATACTGACCTTGACCAGTTGATCAGTGGCTTGTGTGTGCCAGGAATAGTGTGGAAGCATAAGAAAGATAATGTTAATGAGTACACCACGTTCCCTGCCTATGGTCTCAACAGATACGCCAAGGCATGTAACTTGTTCCTCTGTGCCAATTTGATGTCATCCATGCACCAGCACGAGGTTACAGTCGAGCGAGCAATTATATTATGGGGATCATCACAGGCAAATACATTGACGTCGGCTATTTGATCAACCAGAACATGCTGAGGTTTATGAGGGGCAGTACCACAGGCGCCATCCCGCATGCATCCATTATTGCCCATCTCTGTGTTGAAACAAGTCTCGAATGGCCTGATGAGTAGATTCAGATGCCGAGTGGCGACATTACTCATGCCACTATCAAGCATTTTGATGATTGGGCTGGAGGCAAGGCCAACTCGCGAGGGAAAGGTTTCATTGTGACAGCTCCTCCACCAGTCCCACCTCCGCAGCCGCAGCCAGATGAAGCAGCAGCTCCTCCTCCAGCCGGTGACTTACTGCAGGGTCGCTAGTATCGATGTTTGGAGAGGAGGATCGATGTGCTGCATGAGAGTTTTGTCGTGTTTGCTGATGGGCTGACTCGTTCCCTAGCTGAGGCCTTTGCACAGCAGGGGACAATGCTGAAGTGGCTTGTGTTCGCTTCTGACTTGCCATATCCACCGCCAGATACACCACCCGAGGAGGGTGGCCATGCCGAGTAGTAGAGGAGTTTTCCTGACCCTTTACCTTCAATGGGGACATTGAATATTTCTAGTTTGGGGGTATTGGGTGTAGTTAAGTAGTTTATTGCATATAGTTTTAAATTTAGTTAATTGCATAGCACTTGCATGTAGTTTATTTCATGAAATTTTTATTGCATGCTAGGTTGTATATAGTATTTGTATTGCATTTTAGCATGTATTAGTTTAAAATTTTGCATAAAAAATTTTTAGTTTTATTTTATTTTGTTTATTCAGTTGTGTTTATCTGCATTGCATTGCATAATCCCGTTTGTTTAGCCTGTTGAATTCCAGTCTGGCCGATAATGACATTGAGATATGATAGACTTTTCAACTCTGTTAGTTGCTTAAGCTCAGTTATATTTTTTTTAGACATGATGTAATCTAGACCTGTTACTGTGATGTCACCGGATAGCACATTATGTTTTTTGGTTGCTTGTTGGCTAGATTAGTGCATGCTTGTCTTCTAAGAGGAAAAATTTTGTTTTTAATTCGTTGAATTATGTAATAAAAGCAATAATGCCCTTAGCAACACTGGAATACAGGTTTGAGAAAAACTCTGGGTATGCATGCTGTGGGAGAGATGGAGCGTAAGACGCACTCTCCTTTTAAAAAAAAGAAAAAGAAAAGCAAAAAGAAAAGATAATAAGCTTTGAAAAAGATAAAAATAGAATAAACACCTTGGCTAGCGAAGTCTTGTGGCCTTTGATACTCGAGCAAGTACGCCCTAGGAGATTGTCTCTACACCCAGCGCCCTAAAGCCTTTATGGTTTGGGAGTCGTTGGTCGAAAGCTCGTTAAATGGGTATCATTGAAAAGCCTAATAAGCCCTAGCATTGCACAGTCGAGTGAATAATAGCATAATAAGCCCTTGTTGCACTTTAACTTGTATCTATGTGTTGGTTTGGTCATTGTTTGGTATAAATGAAAATTTCTTGATTTAAAACCCCAATTTTCCTTCCTTAGAAGCATAGCATGTGGAATCTTTACCTATGACAAGCTTGTTTTCGACTTTGCACACGCACATGGCATCTTAGTAACAGGTTGTGATTTACAGATTGTCTATCTATATAACTATTTCTTAAGCCAATTCATTGTTTAGTGTTCTTGCTATCTCTCTGAGGCGCATCCTATTGGAATTCATATTATGGCTGTTACTGTGGGATTCATTTTCATGTAGTTAGTTGCATATCATGTAGTTGCATTTGTGTCTTTGCTTGAGGGCAAGCAATAGTTCAAGTTTGGGGGTATTTGATAAGTAGATTATTTACCTACTTATTGGATGCCAACTTACTATGATTATGGCTTAAACTCAAGTACTTTAGTGGCTTTTAATGCATTTTATCTTGTTTTGCATATTTTAGGCAGGAAACTCCAAAGAGCAGGAAATGGCTTGATTAAGGCATGGAATGGCATGAAAAGGAGCATATGGCATGAACTTGTCAACAAGGCTTGTGGAATGGCAGAAAGACGGACAAAAGGACATAAGGCTAGCAAGATAGCATGAGGCACATGCGCATAAGGATGGTCTTAAGGCAGCAATTGTGAAGGAGTAAGAAGCAGCAAAAAGAAATAGCAAAGGATTGCACATGAAAGCCAGCACCAGAATTTCATCAAGGCAGGGAATTGGCTCGCCCGGCCGCGCCAGGGATACAAAGGGCTGACTAGCGCCCGTACCGTCTGGCAAAACTAGAGCCTTAGCTTGTGCACACGCGCGCCCGCGCCAAGGAAGCAGTTTATGCCGCGCAGTCATGCCTGTCAACATTTCTTGACTTCTCATTTTATTTCCTTGACTGATTGTAATGGTTATAAGGCCAATGTCTTGGACAAGAGAGAGGATGACTTATCAGACTTAGCATTTTTACTTTCAAGCTTGCTCTTACATTTTCTAGGTTTTATAGAGAGCTAGAGAGTTGGAGAGCTTCTCTCTTCCTTCCTTCTAGTTCTAAGTAGATTTCCTTTCTTGGGTTCATTAAAGAGCTTATTTGTGGTCTAAACTCAAGCTTGAAGCATTCTATTGGAAGAGAACTATCAAGATTTGCATTTCCAATCTCTTTACTCTTCCTCTCTTTCATAGTTGTTTAAATGCTTGGTTTAAACCCCATAATGGTGGGAAGTTCAGTGATGAATAACTTCCATTATGGGATTCTAATGGATTATATTTGTTTATTCTAGGGTTTATGCCTCTTTGAAATGTATGGATGAGAATGTATGGTTTTCCTAGCATGGTTGTGTTTTATGTTTAGATGCCTGATCAACATCTACTACAATAGTTTATATGGAATCGAAAGAGGATATGTAAACTTAGATTTTGCCATGCTAGAATGTGTTTGTGAAACTTGCATTGGATGAGTTTTGTGATTCGCTATCCGAATAGAAATATACCGTATTGTCATATGTAGTCTAATGAGGGCTTGCACTTAAATCGGTTTAGCTTGTAAATTGCATAGAAATATAGTGGTTTAGGCTTTATCGATGTTCATGTGATTTCTATCTTAATTGTGGATATTACATGATATGGACTTGGTGTATTAAAAAATGGCCCTGTCTCATATTCGTGCTCCCGGCTAGCATTCCTATGTGATTATTCATACATGATTCGAGGTGTTGTTAACCTAGATAACGCAATAGATGAAGTTAGGATCCCATATTCCTCTAATTTGAACCCCTTGCATATTAATTAGTTAAGTCTAGTTTAAATTTAGTATAGTTAATTAAAGAACACTGTGACAATCGTTTGAGCAGACAAAGATAACCATAGGACTGCTGCATGATAGTGTAAGTCTGACTCCTTTCTCCATGGGAACGATCTCGACTTATCGAATTATTACTTTTCGACCATGTACACTTGCACGTGTTTTGTGCCCGTTTTTGTTAACATTTAAACGGCGCTGTGATGCCCCCAAATCCGGGACCGCCACTTGGTCTCTCGAATTCGGTTCGTCACGTGCTCATGGTAATACATCACAATAATAATACGACTAAATGTCGCATCGCACAGCGGAATAATACACAACTAATACCGAATAAATTACATTTAAATAATATAATTATTCACGTCCCAAGGTCTCGTAACTTAAACAGTGATTACATAGCTTAGATATATCTTAAGCATAAATAACCTTAACTAGTACATAATATCATAAGTTCTTTATTACAATCATAAGTCCTACATAATTTAAGCTACTCAGTAGCCTTTCCCTTGCCCTTATCTGCACCCGAAGGTCCGCACTGCTCTGCCTTAACTGAAATATTTTAGGGAAAGCAAGAATGAGCACAAATTGCCCAGCAAGTAATATACAATAAGGGTTTGTGATATAATTCTCAATTCTCGAAAAGGGTATAGCAAGGTTTGATAGTTCAAAGATAACAAGAATATTAACAGTTCTCAATAACAGTCGCTAAGGACAGAATAATATCAATATGATTTAATAATAAATCAATTCAAGATTTCAAGATAACTGAATACTGAGTAGTCACTAAGGACTATGAACTTCTACTAGAATTAACAGTATTAAACTGAAAATCCAACTCAAAAACAGGTACAACAGGTGATCAGCCTAAAGTACCATACGTTATGCATAACAATCAATCATACTCAAGTGCGCACGTCGGTTCCCCGACAATTTTATTTTCCCTTCAAAGAAGGTTGTTCTTCTCAGTCAAATACAAGATCCCGCACCAACCAATTGGTTTGGGTAGCTTTTCAATAATATAAGTCTAGCCGAATCAAATGGCATAGACACTTTCATAATATTCAAGAAAAATACCAAGTTCCACATGAATAATAGCTTTAATGAAATAAGAGTTCAGGTATGCT
The DNA here is from genome assembly GCA_020205555.1 of Panax stipuleanatus. NCBI lineage: Eukaryota > Viridiplantae > Streptophyta > Magnoliopsida > Apiales > Araliaceae > Panax > Panax stipuleanatus. The sequence goes on from CM035117.1 coordinate 73,057,935, forward strand.
AATTCAATTCAAACGATTAAGTAAAGAAACTAGTTCGCAATATACAAGGATAGAATACTTGCATAAAGTAAATGTGTCGGTTAGGATACTTGCATCCAAAGAGATAAGGTTTAGATACTTGCACCGTAAAAGAGTGTAAGTTAGGAAACTTGCCTTATGCGTAATTTATCCCCGTAAATTTAATCAACACTTTTTGAATCCTATCGTAATATAATTACGTATATATGATATCCATTAGTCATATAGTTTAACATTATATCTCATCTCGTATATACGATTAACACATAAGCTAGCTACACAGTTATATAGAATATAATGTCTATCCTTAACGTTCCTCCTTTTGAGTTTAAACACATTCTCATATCATATAAGATCACAACAATTAGCAAACATGCTCTCATATTATTAATATCACATAAGACCACAATTAATACTAAATGTATTTCATTTTAGCAAGTTATGGCATTCTCATAAGTTAACCGTCAAAATCAGGTTCAAGTAACATCATATAATATCACGTAGCATGTATATATGTTTAAAGGATACTTTTATGCGTATACAACCTTTCCTTGTTCCAATCATACATGCAATAGATTCTAAGTTAACACTTTCAATAATTTAAAGCCATTCAAGGTCATGGTATTCACAAGGCCTATCATGCTCGCTTTTTAAACACATAAGGTATTCATATACTTTGCATTAGGCATACTTATGTGTATTCACATTTCATACATGTAACTATTACAGTTATTAGTTGAAAACATGCTTCGTTTATGCTAAATTTTAATCATGACATCTAGCATAGTATGTATACATGCATGACGTTCATGAAGTCAATAGTATTATCCAACACGTTCATAAACTTCAGAATTTAAACTTCAAGTTAACATGTCAAGGTGTACGTTTAAAACTTGTATTCTCATTAGTAAAGCTCACTAATAAGGCCTAACATGCTCATGCTATCTAGATTCATATGTTAACATGTTTGACACGTATTTCAAGGTCATATAACATGCTCAAAAAATCAGAACCTAGAATCCTAATATAACATGTTAGAGTCCATGTTCAACGCTGTTCATATGCTCAAGTTACATTATGAAGCTTAGATACGTAAGTTAACATTCATATCATGTGTTTCTAGGTCATACAAATATGTCTCAAAAGTCAGAATGTCAATATAAAGCTAACATATCAAAGTTCCTCTTTTCATAACTTTCAGTGTTCTTTGAAATACTCAACTAAAACAACTAGCATGGATTACTATAACCTAGTACCCTTATTCCATATGTTATTGTGAGTTATATGCATATCCTAACAGTACAACATGCTTAATACATCAGAAGATATAAAAGAAATCATCAACAATTTTTGCAGTGGCGCGCGGCTGCGCCCAAATTGAACTAGGGAGACGCGCGGCCGCCCGGCTCCCGTTCCAGTCCAGAGAGCAGCCAGCAACGGCACATAACAAACCCAACTCACGAAATTACTTCACGAATTAAATTCTAAACATGTTTTATTGTAGTTTAAACATATTTATAAGTCTATATATCAACTAACTAAGCAATTTATACTTCAATTGTCATCAATTTCCACAATATCAAGAATTCAAGAATTTACAGAAACAGAAAATAGAAATGAAGAACAAGAAATGTAGTATACCTCTGTAAACAATTTAGCTTGTTAAAACACTGAAATCTCTCTCTCAATTCTAGAATGCTTAACACTGATATATATATATATATATATGCTCTCTAGTCTCACTTATCCAAAGTTCTCAGCAAATGAAGAAGGAAGAGGATGGGTTATATTTATAGAGAAAATGATATCCAGACATTGTTTTCTTCCATTGAATCAAATCCATGGATTGAAGAATTGCATGAAAGTTATGGGAGAGTAGGTAATTGGTTGGTAAATCTCATCATCAAAACCACTCCCCATTGATCATGAGCCATCTAGATTGCTGAGTTTAAGGAGTAGAGAGTAGGCTAGCTTGGAGTTTTCACGTGTGAGGAAATGTGACTATCAATATGGGACAAGGCAAAGCAATCTCAGCATTTTGCAAATCCCACATACTAAGGTTACATACATAAGTCTACTTAGGTTACAATGTAATGTCACAATGTATTTCCATAAATAAGTAACATTTCAATGTAGTAAATGTAATTTGTACATATATAATCCATATATATTTAATCTTACCTGTATAGCTTAATCGGATATTAACACATTACACTGTATCCTTTATTATTAAATTCTACTAATCAACAATTGTTTATCATATATTCATGATGTACTATTTTAACGTACACTCACATACAATTGTCACATAAGCATCATAATGTATTAATTAGTTATGATATATAGTTTCAATATGTACAATCATACAATATGGTTTAAATATACTAGCATGGTCACACATAAGTGTTTCTCTACATTATATACTATGGTTGTAGTCCATATACTTTATATTATTAATTATTGCATGCTTGTACATAACAATTAATATAATCTTATTATATTAATAACTTACTTATTTGCTTTATTACTCATAATGTCAAATAAATAAATTATTCATCTTATCGATTGATTATCATTAATATTAATTAATCCATTCCTCGTAATTATTAATAACACTTATTTAATAATCATAGGATTAATTATCACATGAATATAGATCTTATTATATTTATAAACATGTTGCGTATTATTATTATATTATTTGTAATAATAATAATCCACACATCATTAATTATCATTAATATTCTATAACAATTAATTAATATTCTCTAATAACAATTAACAATTAATATAGATTAATTGTTCACTTAATAATTTCTTCGTTAATTAATATAATTATTAATATCCACAACCATGCTCATTTATCACGCACAGTATATAAATATAAATCTTATTATATTATAGGCACGTTGCTCATTATTATTATTATATTTCTTGCAATAATAATAATCACATATTATTAATTAATCACCATTAATAATCCTCATCACTGTGCCACACAAGGCTTTCACGAGTTTATCGCAACTCCATAATTTCTCAGTTATTATAAATATTCAATTTAATAAAATTGAGTTAATCCTTCTCATAACACAAAATCATTTATATTAAATAAATTCTCATTTCCATTAATATATTTATTTAATAATATTCAAAAATTATCGGGTATTACAGGCGCAACACTTGACATGTCCTCGGTTGATGTCGAGGTTGCCTTGACTTCCCGGATTGAGACCAGGGTTGACTTTGACTTCCTGGGTTGAGATCGGGGTTGATTGATACCTCCCGGGTTGCTGCTGGGGTTGAATTGACTTCCCGGGTTGAGACCGGGGTTGAGCTTTATGATCCGATTGACTGTCAGAACTTGATTGATGGTCTGATTGACTGTCGGAACTTCATTGATGGTCCGATTGACTGTCGGAACTTGATTGATGGTCCGATTGACTATCGTAATTTGATTGATGGTCTGATTGACTGTCAAAACTTGATTGATGGTCCGATTGACTGTCGGAGCTTGATTGATGGTCCGATTGACTATCGAAACTTGATTACCGATATTGAGAATCAGATTTAGGTTGAAGAACCGGCGTCGGTGGTCGGATTTGGATTGATTGACGTTTTGCCCTCCTACCGGGTTAGTATTGGGGCAAGAAAAATTTCGAGTGTCTACAATTACCTTGAAACCTTGTCCTGCAAAAATAGTTATTTGCAAGAGTGAGCTCGACAGCTCAGCAATATCTAACAGCTTTCATATATCACGTAACACATAATTAACATTCTCATGTTATACATCATAATCGTTAGACTAACATATCATGCATACTTTAATTCATATAACAAGTATAAAGATTGAGTTCCTTACTCAATCAATAATCTTTACTCAATCAATGAAGCCATAAATTGACTTTATCATTTCATACTTACAACATATATAACATATCATGCTCTTTGCGATACAATTTAAAACAATTCATCATCGAGTTCACATAGCAATTAGGAACTGAAAGACTTGTCTGACTCGTAGATCACCAATTAACGAAAAACAACTTATAATAATCTGCACTTCATGAATCCTACACAACGTATTACCATACGTATCAACTATTAGTCACATAGCAACGCTTAGCAATCGTTTAAGTAAATTCTACTTTACATTTCATAATTCTCTCCCATTTATTTGTTTAACACACACTGTCAAACTTATATGTATAATTAATAATATAAATTAATTATCACATAACTAATTCGCATAATTAGTTAACCCATTTAGGTTAACTTATTCCTCTTTAACTAATAGGTTTAACAATTAGTTATCACATAGTTAATCACATCACATGATCATATTACATCTTCACATAATTAATCAACTAATAATTAAATTATAATTAAAGAAATTATAATTTAAATTACACATCCTCAATTATAATTAATTGAATTATAATTGTAATTTATATTAATTAAATTATAATTTAAATTAAACATTTATTAATCAAACTTGATTTATGCATTTATATTAATTAAATTATAATTAAACCAATTATAATTTAAATTAAATAATTACTTTGATTATAATTAATCAATTTCAATCCACGCACTCATTAAATTATAATTAAAATGAATTATAATTTAAATTACACATTTACCTTAATTAAAATTACTCAAACTATATTCATTATATTTTAACAAATTATAATTGAAATTAAACCTTTACTTTAATTATAATTATTCAAATTATAATCACACATTATATTTTATTATTATAATTCATTACTATTATTTAGCATTTTACGGTATGCCTAACATGTCATCAAATTTAACACATTGGGTTAACTTTTCATGATCTAAGCAAAGCTGCACAAAACAAACCAAGTTTTCTTTTCTGCACACACCCCGCCGGGGCGGGGGTTCTATTCCTTGCAAGGCCCGCCGGGGCGGGCCCCCTGCAACGGCTCAATTTTGGTTCGCGAACTATGCAGAGAAAAAGCCAATTTGGCTTGTTTCTCCACACCAAATTCCGATTTCAGTCAACATAATTCATATCAATTTTATAGAAAACATAAATTCTAAGTTCCTAACATGTTTTAATATATTTAATCATCAAAACACATAATCAAAACTCTTAATTTTGAAAATTTTGTATAAAAACTATTTTCCAGTGTTCTTGATAAAATTGAACACTGAAAGTTTATTTCTCAATAAAAACACACAATTCAAATCACATTGAATCCGTTTATAAACATGTTATCATTATCTAACATCAATTTACCCAATGATTATCAATCAAACACAAATTTTAATTTTCAAAGACCAATTAACAAAAACTTATTTCATTGTAACTTTTTGATGAACATGAATTCTTCATGTTCATCATATACACATGAATTAAACATCCTAACTAAGCATACAAATCAATTGTAAACATATATGAATACAATTTATACATGAATTTTATGTTTATCTATATTTCCATGAAAACTTATTTTTACAGAGAACAAGAACATGAATAACATCAAACATGGTTTTTGAAATACAAGGGTTAGAATTATACCTTTGATGCTTAGTGAGGAAGATGATGATGAGGTTTAACAAAGACTTTCTCTCAAAATCTTCCTCCTTTCATCTTCTTCTTCTCTCTTCCTTTCTCTCTAACTTTTCTTTTCTTTATCTGGATTTTTCTCTTCTTGTTGTAACACTGGTAAAACTCTAACTCTTTTGTAATTCTAACTAACGTAATATACATATAATATAATATACATATATTATACATATAAAACATAAATATAAGATATATAACTTTCACTACATAATGGCCTTTATTAAATATAATAAGTACCATTAATATATAAGTTACAATTTGAATTTTAAAAGCCCTAAGACTTGTTTGGCAAAATAGCTTATTTTTAAAAACAGATTTTTAGAAGTTATGGCCCCGTTTGGCAAAACGGATTTAAAACAGTGCAAAGGCCTTGTTTGAAAAAACGGTTTTAAAAACTCTTTTACTCTTTTAATAAATCCTTTAACACATATTCTTAATGTTATACTTTAATTAATTAAATCTTAACATTATAATTTAATTAATTAAAAGTTAACATCAATTAATCACATAAAAATTATCACATAACAATTATAATTACTCGCTAATTATAATTTCATGTAACAATTATCACATAACTTCATCTAATTTAATTATCCCAATTAAATTAGAACTCTAACATAAAATCATTACATATTAATTAAATTAAATATTAAATATTTATTTAATTAATATATTACACTTAATTAAAGTACTCCATAACCCACATAATTATTTATTTAACTTAATAAATAAATTAATTAAAATATTTATTTAATTCAATAAATATTAAAATTAATATATAAAAAAAATTTCACACCAAATCACATATTTCCCAATATATAACACATATACACATACTCAAATTCGAAACACCTCATAATAAGAATTTTATTTATTAAATTCTCGTTTATTAATTCTTAAAAATTCGGGTTGTCACATCCTTCCCTCTTTATAAGGATTTCGTCCTCGGAATCAACAAAACCTCTCTTACTCGGTTTTCACGAAATCTCTTTCAAAATTTTATTGTTGAATAACTTCAACACATTATCTCAACAAAAGTATTACATATATACTACTCCATTTATTCCTTCAACAAGTTTTAGGTTTTATTACATAACCTTCAATTAAACACAATTATATCAAATATTATATATTCTTTAATCTGTTCATTTTCTTTCTAAGGATCATTACCATATGCTTTATTCGTCGAATTCATATACTTCATAATTCACTATCTCGTAAGTATTCTAGTTATCACATTTGTAGACACTCGAAATTTTTGCGGCCCCATCACCAACATTGTAGAAGGGCAGAGCTGTCTTTTCAAATCAACCCCGGTCTCAATACCAAGCCTCCAAATCAAAATTGGGCACCAATACCGGTCCGTCAATTCAATTCCGATCACGAATATCAGTAAACCTAAATCTGACCACCAATGTCGGTAAGCCTAAATTCGATCACCAATATCGGTAAACCTAAATCCGACCACCAATGTCAATAAGTCAAGCTCCGATCTCTAATCGGATCGTCCATCCAGCTCTGATCTCCAATCGAACCGTCTATCCAGCTTCGATCTCCAATCAGACCGTCTATCCAGCGTCGATCTCTAATCGGACCGTCTATCCAGCTCTGATCTCTACTCGGACCGTCTATCCAGCTCCGATCTCCAATCGGACCGTCTATCCAACTCCGATCTCCAATCGAACGGTTAATTCAGCTCCGATCTCGAATGGGACAGTCTATCAAGCTCCGATCTCCAATCGGACCGTCTATCAAGCTCCGATCTCCAATTGGACCGTCTATCCAGCTCCGATCTCCAATCGGACCGTTAATCCAGCTCCGATCTCCAATTCGACCGGTAATACAGCTTCGATCTCCACTCGGATTGTCAATCCAGCTCCGATCTCCAATCGAACCAGCTATCAAGCTTCGATCTCCAATCGAACCGTCAATCCAGCTCCTATCTCCAATCGAACCAGCTATCAAGTTTCGATCTCCAATCAGACCGTCAATCCAGCTCTGATCTCCAATCGGACCGTCTATCAAGCTCCGATCTCCAATCGGACCGTCTATCCAACTCTAATCTCAAATTAGACCGTTAATCTAGCTTCGATCTCCAATCGGACCGTCAATCCAGCTCATATCTCCAATTGGACCTTCAATCCAGCTCTGATCTACAATCGGACCGTCAATCCAGCTCCGATCTCCAATTAGATCGGTAATACAGCTTTGATCTCCACTCGGACTGTCAATCCAGCTCCGATCTCCAATCGAACCAGCTATCAAGCTCCGATCTCTAATCGAACTGTCAATCCAACTCCTATCTCCAATCGGACCAGCTATCAAGTTTCGATCTCTAATAAGACCATCAATCCAGCTCCGATCTCCAATCGAACCGTTTATCAAGCTCTGATCTCCAATCGGACCGTCTATCCAACTCTGATCTCCAATTAGATCGTCAATCCAGCTCCGATCTCTAATCGGACCGTCTATCCAGCTTCGATCTCCAATCGGACCGTCTATCCAGCTCTGATCTCCAATCGAACCGTCAATCCAGCACCTATCTCTAATCGGACCGTCAATCCAGCTTCGATCTCCAATCGAATAGTCAATCCAGCTCTAATCTCTAATCAGACCGTAAATCCAGCTCCGATCTCCAATCGGACCATCTATCCAGCTCTGATCTCTAATCGAACAGTCAATCCAGCTCCGATCTGCAACCGGACAGTCAATTCAGCTCTGATCTCTAATCGAACCGTCAATTCAGCTCCGATCTCTAATCGAACTGTCTATCCAGCTCCGATCTTTAATCAAACCATCTATCCAACTTCGATCTCCAATCAGACCGTCTATCCAGCTTCAATCTCCAATCGGACCATCAATCCATCTTCGATCTCCAATCGGACCGTCTATCCAGCTCCGATCTCTAATCGAATCGTCAATCCAGCTCCGATCTCCAATCGGATCGTCAATCCAGCTCTGATCCCTAATTGAATCGTCAATCCATCTCTGATCTCTAATCGTATCGTCAATCCAGCTCTGATCTCCAATCGGACCGTCAATCCAGCTCTGATCTTTAATCGGACCGTCTATCCAGCTCTGATCTCCAATTGGACCGTCTATTCAGCTTCGATCTCCAATCGGACCGTCAATCCAGCTCCGATCTCCAATCGGACCGTCAATCTAGCTCTGATCTCCAATCAAACAGATAATCCAGCTTCGATCTCTAATCAGACCGATAATACAGCTTTGATCTCCAATCGAACTGTCAATCCAGCTCTGATCTCCAATCGAACCAGCTATCAAGCTCTGATCTCCAATCGGACCGTCAATCCAGCTCCGATCTCCAATCGGACCGTCTATCTAGCTCTGATCTCCAATCGGACCATCTATCCAGCTCCGATCTCCAATCAGACCGTTAATCTAGCTTTGATCTCCATTCGGACCGACAATCCAGCTCCGATCTCCAATCGGACAGGCAATACAGCTTCAATCTCTAACCGGACCGTCAATCCAGCTCCAATCTCCAATCGGACCAACTATCAAGCTCCGATCTCCAATCGGACCGTCAATCCAGCTCCGATCTCCAATCGTTACGTTTGTCAAGCTCCGATCTCTAATCGAACCGTCTGTCAAGCTCCGATCTCCAATCGGACCGTCTATCCAACTCTAATCTCCAATCAGACCGTCAATCCAGCTTCGATCTTCAATCGGACCGTCAATCTAACTCCGATCTCCAATCGGACCAGCTATCAAGCTCCGATCTCCAATCTGACCGTAAATCCAGCTCCGATCTCCAATCGAACCGTCTATCAAGCTTCGATCTCTAATCGAACCGTCTATTAAGCTCCGATCTCCAATCAGACTATCTATCCAACTCCGATCTCCAATCGAACCGTCAATCCAGCTCCGATCTCCAATCGTCAACATTATATGTCAAATTTTTCCTTAAAATTCACCCTTCAGATCAAACAAATCAAATAGAGGGCATAAAGGGTAGAAACATATAGGAAAATGGATCGCAAAAGATTTTTCCCGACGTCGACAAATATATGAAATTTGTATGCTATGTGAAGCATAAAATGTGTAGATTGTTGGACTTGTTAAGCTGCCGTGCTCAATCTTGCAAACAATTTTGCAAATAAAGGTTGATTTAAACAGATGACCATAGCGTCAAAGGATTCAGAATAGACAAAGGATCACGAGAAGAAATATTGATTGAAGATGGTTTGTGTTTTAATAACAAACTAACATATTTGTGTAATCTTCTAAGATTGACTATACTTGGAAATGCTAAAGGCTAAAACTTTTAATTGCATAGTTCCTAGCTATGCTAGATGAATGTTAATATTATATATCGTAGATGTGTAGTTGAAGAATATTATACATAAGAATATTTTAATTTGGATTGTGAATCCATGTATCAATATGAAACATATTATTTATAGTTTAAGATGTATAGTTTAGATCATGAAAGATCTACATATGTAATAATCGATTGTAAAGGTTACAGATTCTAGAACAGAAGGGAATAATGTATTAATTGGTATTAAAGCCAGGTTGTGTTCATTAATTTATGAACAAATGTTATATATATTGAGATGAAGGTAGTACCGTAATGCACCATGTCCGAGGTTCAAAGGACCTAAATTTAGGGGCACTACACTATCTCCTCGGGATCCTCCTCAGATTTCATTGCTGCTGCTGGTACTGTAACGACCGAAAAAATTGAACTTTTATGTAAATAAATTTTATTTGAGTTTATTAAAAAAAATTGAATATATGTTTATTAAACTAACTAAGCTGTATGAAGGTTGTTCTATGACATAGAATGTGAGAATATAGAATGTCAATCCAGCTTCGATCTCCAATCGGACAGTCAATCCAGCTTTGATCTCCAATCGGACCGTAAATCCAACTCCGATCTCCAATTAGACCATCAATCCAGCTCCGATCTCCAATCGGGCCGTCAATTTAGCTCCGATCTCCAATCGGACAGTCAATCCAGCTTTGATCTCTAATCGGACCATAAATCCAACTTCGATCTCTAATCGGACCGTCAATCTAGCACCAATATCTAATCAGACAGTCTATCCAGCTCCGATCTCTAATCGAACCGTCAATCCAGCTCCGATCTCCAATCGAACCGCCAATCCATCTCTGATCTCTAATCGAACCGTCAATCCAGCTCTGATCTCCAATCGGACCGTCAATCCAGCTTCGATCTCCAATCGGACCGTCTATCCAGCTCCGATCTCCATTCGGACCGTCTATCCAGCTCTGATCTCCAATCGAACCTTCTATCCAGCTCCGATCTCTAATCAGACAGTCTATCCAGCTCCGATCATTAATCAGACCGTCTATCCAGCTCTGATCTCCAATCGGACTGTCAATCCAGCTTCGATCTCCAATCGGACCGTCTATCAAGCTTAGATCTCTAATCGGACCGTCTATCAAGCTCAGATCTCCAATCGGACCGTCTGTCTAACTCCGATCTCCAATCGGACCGTCAATCTAGCTCTGATCTCCAATCGGACTGTCAATCCAGCTCCGATCTCTAATCAGACTGTCTATCCAGCTTCGATCTCCAATCGGATCGTCAATCCAGCTCCGATATCCAATCGAAGAGTCAATCCAGCTTCGATCTCCAATCGGACAGTTAATCCAGCTCCGATCTCCAACCGAACCGACAATCCAGCTTCGATCTCCAATCGGACTGTCTATCTAGCTCCGATCTATAATCGGACCGTCAATCCAGCTCTGATCTCTAATCTGACCATCTATCCAGCTCCGATCTTCAATCAAACCGTCTATCAAGCTCCGATCTAAAATCAAACCGTCTGTCCAGCTTCGATCTCTAATCCAACCATCAATCCAGCTCCGATCTCTAATCGGACCGACAATCCAGCTCTGATCTCCAATCGGACTAGCAATCCAGCTCCGATCTCCAACCGGACCGGCTATACAGCTTTGATCTCTAATCGAACCGCCAATCCAACTCTGATCTCCAATCGGACCAGCTATCAAGCTCCAATCTCCAATCGGACCGTCAATCCAGCTTCGATCTCTAATCAGATCGTCTATCAAGCTTCGATCTCCAATCGGACAGTCTATCAAGCTCCGATCTCCAATCGGACAGTCTATCCAACTCTGATCTCCAATCGGACGGTCAATCCAGATTCAATCTCCAATCGGACCGTCAATCCAGCTCCGATCTCCAATCGGACCAACAATCCAGCTTCGATCTCCAATCGGGCCATCAATCCAGCTCCGATCTCCAATCGGATCTTCAATCCAGCTTTGATCTCCAATTAAACAGTCAATCCAGCTCTGATCTTTAATCAGATAGTAAATCCAGCTCTGATCTCGAATTGGACCGTCTATCCAGCTCTAATCTCCAATCGGAATGTCTATCCAGCTCTGATCTCTAATCGGACCTTAAATCCAGCTCTGATCTCCAATCGGACCGTCAGTCCAGCTCTGATCTCCAATCGGACCGTCAATCCAGCTCCAATCGCTAATCGAACTGTCAATCCAGCTCCAATCTCCAATCGAACCGTCAATCCAGCTCTGATCTCCAATCGGACCGACAAATAAGCTTCGAATTCCTATCGAACCGTCTATCCAGCATCGATCTCTTATCGGACCGTTAATCCAGCTCCGATCTCTAATCGGACCGTCTATCAAGCTCCGATCTCCAATCGAACCGTCTATCCAGCTCCGATCTCCAATCCGACCGTCAATCCAGCATCGATCTCTAATCGGACCGTCAATCTAGCTTTAATCTCCAATCGGACAGGCAATCCAGCTCCGATCTCCAATCGGACCGGCTATACAGCTTTGATCTCCAATCGAACCGTCAATCCAGCTCCGATCTCCAATCGGACCAGCTAACAAGCTCTAATCTCCAATCGGACCAGCTATCAAGCTCCGATCTCCAATCGGACCGTCAATCCAGCTCCGATCTCCAATCGGACAGTCAATCCAGCTCCTATCTCCAATCGAACCGGCAATCCAGCTCCTATCTCAAATCAGACCATTTACGCAGCTCTAATCTCTAATCGGACGGTCCATCTAGCTCCGATCTCCAATCGGACCATCTATCCTGCTCCGATCTCCAATCGGACAGTCAATCCAGCTCCGATCTCCAATCGGACCGTCAATCCATCTTCGATCTCTAATCGAATCTTCGATCTAGCTATAATCTCCAATCGAACCGTCTATTCCAGCTCCGATCTCCAATCGGACCGTCAATCTAGCTCTAATCTCCAATCGAACCGACAATCCAGCTCTGATCTCCAATCAAACCGGCAATACATCTTTGATCTCCAATCGAACAGTTAATCCAACTCTGATCTCCAATCGGACCAACTATGAAGTTCTGATCTCCAATCAAACCTTCAATCCGCCTTCGATCTCCAATCGGACAGTCTATCAAGCTCCGATCTCCAATAGGACCGTCTATCCAAGCTCCGATCTCCAATTAGACCGTCTATCCAACTTCGATCTTCAATCAGATAGTCAATCCAGCTCCGATCTCTAATCGGACCGTCAATCCAGCTCCGATCTCCAATCGGACCATCTATCCAGCTCTGATCTCCAATCGGACCGTCTATCCAGGTCCGATCTCCAATCGGACCGTCAATCTAGCTCTAATCTCCAATCGAACCGACAATCCAGCTCTGATCTCCAATCAAACCGGTAATACAACTTTGATCTCCAATCGAACAGTCAATCCAGCTCCGATCTCCAATCGGACCAGCTATCAAGTTCTGATCTCCAATCAGACTGTCAATCCACCTCCGATCTCCAATCGGACCGTCTATCAAGCTCCGATCTCCAATAGGACCGTCTATCAAGCTCCGATCTCCAATTGGACCGTCTATCCAACTTCGATCTTCAATCGGACCGTCAATCCAGCTCCGATCTCCAATCAAACCGTCAATCTAGCTCCGATCTACAATCGGACCGTCAATCCAGCTCCGATCTCCAATCGGACAGACAACCCAGCTCTGATTTCCAATCGGACTGCCAATCCAGCTTCGATCTCTAATCGGACCGTCAATCCAGCTCCGATCTCCAATCGGACAGGCAATCCAGCTCTGATCTCCAATCGGACCATAAATCCAGCTCTGATCTCTAATCGGACCGTCTATCTAACTCTGATCTCCAATCGGACCGTCAATCCAGCTCCGATCTCCAATCGGACAAGCAATCCAGCTCGGATCTCCAATCGGACAGTAAATCCAGCTTCGATCTCCAATCGGACCGTCTATGCAGCTCCGATCTCCAATCGGACCGTAAATCCAGCTCCAATCTCCAATCGGACCATAAATCCAGCTCCGATCTCCAATCGGACCGTCAATCTAGCTCCAATCTCCAATCGGACCGTTAATCCAGTTTCGATCTCTAATCGAACCGTCTATCCAGCTCCGATCTCCAATCGGACCGGTCTATGTAAGACCCCAACTTTTATGAATAAAGATTTAATTTTCTTTATATATTATTTTGAAATAATAAGGTGTTGATTTGATAAATGTGATAAGTTTTGGTGAAATGTGCAAATATTTCTAAATAAGCAAGTGGTTATAAAATATTCATTGTTGTCGGGGAATATTCGTTTAGTCGTAGAATATTCTTGTTGTCGGAGAATATTCGTACGACGGCGCAGCCATTTGTGGGCCCCACAACGGAATAACTGTCGAATATAGAAAGCTACAAAAATAACATTTTTATAAAATAACGGCATAGTTGTTACCGTTAGTACTGTTGAAATACCCGGTGGTTAAAATACAGTAATACGCGGTGTTGCACAGTAGCACACGGTATTGCACAATATTTTGAATTATTGATTCTTACGTAGGAAGGCACTTACTCAATTATTGTTACAGTAATTACTGTTCAATATTTTATATTATTGATTCAATAATTGAATAATATTTTATTAGTTTAATATTTGCTGCGTTGATATTTTATATCAATAATTGCTACTTTGCTATTTTATATTAGTGATTCAATAATTGTCATTGCACAGTATTGCAAATTATCAAATCAATAATTTATATTATTTGAATAATATTATTAGATAGCATTTTTTGCAATGTCTAAGTAAGTTCTGTCTAGGAAAGGGGTTGATTAATTGCGCGCCAGTAAGTAGAAATCCATATCGGAAGGCCCCCTCTTTCCTAGGAACGACTTGGATGTCATTATTGTGGTTCTATAATATTATTTGTGAATAATAATTATTGATAAAAATAATGATAAGTAAATATTTATTCAATGTGAATTTAAACGAAGGAATTTTTAACAAAAGTGACAATTATTGAGAATTGATATTTTATCTATTCTGATAAAATAATTCATTCAAATTATTATAATATTATATTATAAGTATATAATGTGATAATATAATAATATAATAGTGATGATATTTTTTTATAATAAATTCACGATATATGATTAAAATGAGGTGGAAGAGAGAAAATAAAATTTGGAATTCTTTTAATAATTATAAATATTTTAATATATATATATATATATATATATATATATATATATATATATATATATATATATATATATATATATAAACATGTGGTGGAATTCATTATTTCAAAAATAAAGGCTTTGGAATTTTGAATGTGTTGAAAATTTTCAAGAGTGATGAGTGTGGAAAAATCATCCGCATGTAAATTTCGGTAATTTTCTCGTTCGGAATTTGAAAAAACTTTCTTCTACAAAGTTGTAGAGAATTAAATTTCATATAGAATGAACATAAGGTTCGTATTTTTATGATAAAAGGGCTATTTGTTATGAATTATTGAAGTTCCAGAATATTGGGTCTGAATTAATTTTTGGTGGAGAATTTTCTAGAATGTGTGGGCTCCACTCTTGTTGTAAAATGTTGAAGTTTGGTTTTTAAATATGGTGAATTTGAAAAAATCATACGTATAAAAAATAAAATAATATTTTATTATTTTTTCTCCTTTGGTGTGCTAAGCATTTTCTATAAATAGGGTGCTTAGTTAGAAATGAAAATCACATCAGAATCAAAAAAAATTCTCTCTATAATATCGAGCGTATTTCTTGTGAGTATTTAGATACTTTGAGTGTTGATAGCAGTGCAAGTTTTTGTCCACATAATATCCGATATTCCAGTCAAAACTACTCTTCTGTTAAGGTAAGAGATATTATTTTTTGAGTAAATGATGTTATTGTCTTTCAATATTCATAAAGAATATTATTTTCTTTTATATTCCATATTATGGAAGTAATAATATTTTATTTCATATTCATAATCTGAACTTACCACGGTAAGTATTGCTTCTATGATTCCTGAAATGATCAAAAATTTCTTGAGTTTTGCGCTTCATCTAGTATCAATTCACCGGAATAATTTTCTGAACTTTCTCATGAAATTTTTATCTTTTCATGTTGAGTTACTATTCACAAGTTACTATTCATGAGTTACTATTCACGAAAAAAATATTTTTTTTTAATCTTTGATTGGATCCAAGTTTTGATCTTCATTCTTGAACTCTGGATAAATTCTCTAATATTTGTCATTTATCTCACTGGATTCGTTATTCATATTATTTTTCATCATCCTCAGTCCTAAATGGTGATATAACTGAATATCTTTGGCCTGTAGTGCAAAGATGAATGATCACTTGATGAATATCTTTTGCCTGTAGTGCAAAGATGAATGATTATCTGATGAATATCTTTGGCCCGTAGTGCAAAGATGGACATGTGTGGAGATGAACATGACCAACTGGTGATACAAATGAATATCTTTGGCCGTAGTGCAAAGATGAATATCTGATTAAAGATGTATATTGATTGATGTTACAGGGATAAAATATTGATGATGGACTTTTAAATCATAGAAGATAGTAAACTTCATTCTCTACTTAACTCTTCTAATGAATTGTTATTTTTGCTGCAAATATTGATCTAAAACTTGTTGTCCATTATATTTTATCTGATTTATTGAAGACTAATGATAATTTATTATTCATTATCTTAGTCATAATATTCTTTAGTGGGCTAGTTGAGTTCACCCTTTTCTTCCATTGTTCTCTTCAGGAAATGGGAATATCGCGGGGACTAGTCCAAGATCAGAGTGATGGTCAGAGTTAGAACAGTAAAAGTCCTCACTATTCTATAAAATAGTGGGATAATGATTGTAATTAATAAGGAATGAATTTGAATGTTTATATTTCGTATTATATATGATTTGTATTGAAATTCACAGTTTGTGTGGTCGTAGTTTGCACGACCGTATGTTATAAAAGATTGTATTTGAATTCTGTACCATGTATTTGGCGACTCAGAATAGGTTGGTAGTGAACCTATTTTGGGGGCATCATAGTTGGTATCAGAGCTTAGGGATATGATCTCTAGCGGAGATCTGGAAATAGAACTAGGAGGGGAGAGACGAGTAAAACCTTCGCTAGTGTGTCCTACCTAAGCTTAATTGTTATTTAATTGATCGGTTGGAATATAGGGTTAATATATGATATGTTAATTTATTTGATTAACCCTTGTTTTGTGGCAGTATTTGAGAATGACAGCTGAAAATCTAAACAATGGAGTGAATGAGACTGTTGAGACACCTTTAATCACCAACTAAGAGAACGTGCAACAGAAAGGCAACAATTCTCCTGTAAACAATCCTACTGAAGAAAATATAAATGACAGGATGTTTAGAAGCTTTTTGCAGTTCATGCAAAACCAGACGAGGGAGACTCGTGTTCATAATACAGGTGGAAATAACAACTCGTGGCTTGTCACTGCCAAGCAGTTTAAAGAGTTGGGACCACCAGAGTTTCAGGAAAAGCCAGATCCAATCAAGGCAGAAAATTGGATTAAGCAAATTACCAAGATATTTGATGTCTTGGGATGCACGGAGCAACAGAAGGTTCTATTTGCCACCTTTATGTTCCGTGGAGAGGCAGATTACTGGCGGGAATCTGTGAAGCGTACCCAGCCTACGGCACTCAAGATGTCTTGGGGGGGTTCCAGAAACTGTTCAATGACAAGTACTTTCCATAAAGTATTCGTCACATGAAAAAGGTAGAGTTTATCAGACTGGAACAGAACAACATGACTGTGTCCCAGTACGAGGCTAAGTTCTCGGAGTTATCCCGGTTTTCACCTCATTTGGTGGAGAATGAGGAACGTATGACGCGGATGTTTCTAAGAGGTTTGAAACCCGAGATTCGTCAATACCTCATTTCTCACAAATTTTCTCTATATTCGGATGTAGTGAATAGGGCCCAGTTATTAGAACGAGATAATTATTATGTTCAACAAAGGGACAACAACCAAGTTCGTACCAGTGGCAGTAGTCATCGGAACAATGACAACCTGCAAGGAGGAAAGTATAATGCCAGAAGAGGTAACCACTCCGGTGGTAATCGTGGCCATGATATTAGAAGAAGTGAGTTGGGGGGAGATTTCAAGAAGAGAATGTACAACAATGAGAACGTGAAAGCATCGACAGCAGCACCAACATCAACTGTTTCTAGGGGAGGAGAACGACTGCCGGTCGTATGCTATAAATGCGGACAAGAGGGACACATCAGCCCCAACTACACATAATAATCCAAGGTGTGTTATAACTGTTGAAAGGAAGGGCACATAGCTCGAGTGTGTCCTGTAGCGAAACCAAGTCCAGCAGGGATGGTGACTCTAAAGGCTATCCCTGACAAGTTAAAGTCAGTGGTTCCTAGAAGAGCTTTTGTCGTGACTACTCAACAAGCAAGGAACCAGAACGAGGTTATTACGGGTATGCTGATAATAAACTCTTGCGAAGTTTACACTTTATTAGATACTGGTGCTACCCATTCTTTTATTTCACCTGCTTGTGCTCAACGTTTGAACTTGACACCTGAGAAATTAGACTTTGACTTATCTGTTGAAACTCCATTGGGAGAAGCCTTTATTACATCTACAGTTTACAAATCTTGCTCGATTCAAATCGGTACCCTCAACCTACCTGTTGATCTTATATCTTTGAAAATACTTGCATTTGATGTGATTTTAGGAATTGACTAGTTGACCACTTATCATACCAAAATTGATTATTTTCAAAAGGTTGTTAGTTTTTATATTCCTAACCAACCTATTGTGCGAATTCAAACAACCAAACCACTAAAATCAATCAATGTTATTTCAAGTCATAAAGCTATTCGTTTATTGAAAAATGGATGTCAAGCTTTCTTAGCCCATGTAACTGATCTAAACCAGAATACGTCAGGTTTGAATGATATTTCTGTTATTAATGAGTTTCTTGATGTATTTCCCGAAGAACTTCCCGGTCTAACCCCGGAACATGAAGTTGAATTCTTTATTGACCTTGAACCCGGTACAAAACCCATTTCTAAAACCCTATATCGAATGACTCCTATTGAACTTCAGGAGTTAAAGGTCCAACTACAGGAGCTGTTAGACAGCGATTTTATTCGTCCTAGTACATCTCCTTGGGGTGCTCCTATTTTATTCGTAAAGAAGAAAGACGGGAGTATGCGACTTTATATTGACTATCGGAAGTTGAACCATGTCACCATCAAGAATAGGTATCCATTACTGCGTATTGATGACCTGTTCGACCAGTTGCAAGGTGCACAATTCTTTTCAATGATAGATCTTCGTTCTGGATATCATCAGTTAAAGATTAAAACTGAGGATATTCCAAAGACTGCTTTCAGAACTCGATATGGGCATTATGAATTCTTAGTCATATCTTTTGGATTGACTAATGCTCCTGCTGCTTTTATGGATATGATGAACCGTGAATTCAAAGAATATTTGGATCAGTTCGTGGTTGTCTTTATTGATGACATCCTCATCTATTCCAAAAGCCGTGAAGATCATGATCACCATTTAAAGCTGGTACTTCAAAGGCTTCGTGAAAACAAGCTATATGCCAAGCTGAAGAAATGTGAGTTCTGGCTTGAGGAGGTAGCATTCCTTGGGCACGTGGTATCAAAACGTGGAGTATCTGTTGACCCGACGAAGAGTGAAGCAATACAAAGTTGGGAGCAACCGAAGTCGGTGGCCGAAGTACGTACCTTTCTGGGCTTAGCTGGTTATTATCGGAGATTTGTGGAAGGATTTTCTCGAATCACTACTCTATTAACTCAGCTGACTCGGAAAGATACAAAATTCGTATGGAACAAGGAATGCGAGAAGAGCTTTCAAGAGCTCAAGAGGAGACTCATTTCGGCACCTGTTCTGACGATACCATCTGGTTCGGATGGATTTGTCATTTACAGCGATGCTTCGGGCAAAGGGTTAGGATGTGTTCTCATGCAACATAGGAAAGTCATAGCCTATGCCTCGCGACAACTCAAGGAATATGAGAGGAATTACCCTGCTCATGATCTAGAGTTGGCAGCAGTCGTTTTCACGTTGAAGATCTGGAGACACTACCTGTATGGGGAGAAAGTGGAGATCTATACGGATCATAAGAGCCTCAAGTATTTCTTCACCCAAAAGGAACTCAACATGCGGCAACGACTTTGGCTTGAGCTGTTGAAAGATTACGATCATACCATCCAATACCATCATGAAAAAGCGAACGTGGTAGCTGACGCGTTTAGTAGAAGATCATATGCGGGAACTAATGAGATGCATTCAAGGCCTATTTTGTGTGATTTACAAAAAATGGAGATAGAGTTCAAGACTCCGGGGACCCATGCGATGATGTCAAGTATACGCGTAAAACCAGCTTTGATTGATAAAGTTAAAGATGCTCAAGCTACAGACCCGGAGCTGATGAATATGAGGAAGAAGGTGCAAGAAGGTGCTATTCCAAAAGCAAGGATTGATGAAGAAGGAATACTTCGAGTTAACTCTAGACTTTGTGCTCTTGGCGATTCTGATTTAAAGTATAGAATCATGATGGAGGCACACAACACACTGTTTGCAATCCATCCTGAAAGTATCAAAATATATCGTGATCTTCGACATACATTTTGGTGGAGAAATATGAAGAGAGAGATCGCGGAGTTCATCTCGAGGTGTTTAACGTGTCAACGTGTCAAGGCAGAGCATCAAGTTCCAAAGGGTCCATTGCAACCACTTGAGATTCTAAAGTGGAAGTGGGAACACATTACCATGGATTTCGTTACGGGTCTTCCCGAGGTTTCTCAAGGCATAGATGCGATTTGGGTTATTATCGATAGATTAACCAAGTCTGCTCATTTCTTGCCTATACGAGAGACTTATTCCCTTGAACGTCTTGCTCGTATGTATGTGAATGAGATTGTGAGATTTCATGGCATGCCAGTATCCATAGTTTCGGATCGTGACCCTAGATTTACTTCATGATTTTGGATCAGTTTGCAGAAAGCTATGGGCACAGATTTACGATTCAGTTCTGCATATTATCCTCAAACGGACGGGCAATCGGAAAGGACTATCCAAACTCTTGAAGATCTATTAAGACTCTGTGTTCTAGACTTCAAAGGGAGTTGGGATAAGTACTTACCATTGGTGGAATTCTCCTACAATAACAGTTATCAGGCAAGTATAGGCATGGATCCATTCGAGGCGTTGTACGGACAAAAATATCGCTCTCTAGTATGTTGGGACGAGGTGGGTGAAGAAACATTGTTGGGACCGGAGTTAGTACGTATGACTACAAAAAAGATTCAAATGATCCGACAACATATACAAACAGTACAAGATTGACAAAAGAGTTATGCAGATCTTCATCGAAAGGACGTGGAATTTAATGTTGGGGATCATGTGTTGTTACGTGTTGCTCCATGGAAAGGAGTTACGAGATTCGATAAGAGAGAAAAGCTCAATCCACAATTCATTAGTCCATTTGAGATCCTTGACCGAGTAGGAAATGTGGCCTATAGACTCGCTTTACCTCCAAGCATGTCTCGTGTTCATAACGCTTTTCACATATCCATGCTTTGTAAATATGTGAAAGACCCAAACCACATTATTGAGTTAGAACCAGACGAGATAGCCGAAGATTTAACATATGAGGAGGTACCTGTCAAGATCTTGGATTGGAAGGAACATGTCCTACGCTCAAAGGTTATACCTCAAGTTAAAGTTTTGTGGAGGAACCATGATATCGAAGAAATGACCTGGGAGTTAGAATCAGAAATGAAAGCTAGGTATCCTCACCTTTTTGACATACCAGGTACGTACGTCAATTTCGAGGACGAAATTTCATAAGGAGGGGAGGTTGTAAGACCCCAACTTTTATGAATAAAGATTTAATTTTCTTTATATATTATTTTGAAATAGTAAGGTGTTGATTTGATAAATGTGATAAGTTATGGGTGAAATGTGCAAATATTTCTAAATAAGCAAGTGGTTATAAAATATTAATTGTTTTCGGGCAATATTCGTTTAGTCGTGAAATATTCTTGTTGTCGGGGAATATTCGTACGACGGCGCAGCCATTTGTGGGCCCCACAACGGAATAACTGTCGAATATAGAAAGCTACAAAAATAACTTTTTTTTATAAAATAACGGCGTAGTTGTTATCGTTAGTACTGTTAAAATACCCGATAGTTAAAATACAGTAATACGCGGTGTTGCATAGTAGCACACGGTATTGCACAGTATTTCGAATTATTGATTCTTACGTAGGAAGGCACTTACTCAATTATTGTTACAGTAATTACAGTTCAATATTTTATATTATTGATACAATAATATTTTATTAGTTCAATATTTGCTACGTTGATATTTTATATCAATAATTGCTACTTTGCTATTTTATATTAGTGATTCAATAATTGTCATTGCACAGTATTTCAAATTATTAAATTAATAATTTATATTATTTGAATAATATTATTAAATAGCATTATTGGCAATGTCTAAGGAAGTTCTGTCTAGGAAAGGGGTTGATTAATTGCGCGCCAGTAAGAAAAAATCCTTATCGGAAGGCCCCCTCTTTCCTAGGAACGACCTGATTGTCATTATTGTGGTTCTATAATATTATTTATGAATAATAATTATTGATAAAAAAAATAATAAGTAAATATTTATTCAATGTGGATTTAAACGAATGAATTTTTAACAAAAGTGACAATTATTGAGAATTGATATTTTATATGTTCTGATAAAATAATTCATTCAAATTATTATAATATTACATCATAAGTGTATAATGTGATAATATAATAATATAATAGTGATGATATTTTTTTTACAACAAATTCACGATATATGATTAAAATGAGGTGGAAGAGAGAAAATAAAATTTGGAATTCTTTTAATAATTATAAATATTTTAATATATATATATATATATATATATATATATATATATATATATATATATATATATATATATATATATATATAAACATGTGGTGGAATTCATTATTTCAAAAATGAAGGCTTTGGAATTTTGAATGTGTTGAAAATTTTCAAGAGTGATAAGTGTGGAAAAATCATCCGTATGTAAATTTCGGTCATTTTTTCGTTCGAAATTTGGAAAAACTTTCTTCTATAAAGTTGTAGAGAATTAAATTTCATATGAAATGGACATATGGTTCGTATTTTTATGATAAAAGGGCTATTTGTTATGAATTATTGAAGTTCCGGAATATTGGGTCTGAATTAATTTTTGGTGGAGAATTTTCTAGAATGTGTGGGCCCCACTCTTGTTGTAAAATGTTGAAGTTTGGTTTTCAAATATGGTGGATTTGAAAAAATCATACGTATAAAAATTAAAATAATATTTTATTATTTTTTCTCATTTGGTGTGCTAAGCATTTCCTATAAATAGGGTGCTTAGTTTGAAATGAAAATCACATCAGAATCAAAAAAATTTCTCTCTATAATATCGAGCGTATTTCTTGTGAGTATTTAGATACTTTGAGTGTTGATAGCAGTGCAAGTTTTCGTTCACATAATATCCGATATTCCAGTCAAAACTACTCTCCTGTTAAGGTAAGGGATATTATTTTCCGAGTAAATGATGTTATTGTCTTTCAATATTCATAAAGAATATTATTTTCTTTCATATTTCATATTATGGAAGTAATAATATTTTATTTTATATTCCTAAATCTGAACTTACTACGGTAAGTATTGCTTCTATAATTCCTGAAATGATCAGAAATTTCTTGAGTTTTGCGCTTCATCTAGTATCATTTTACCAGAATAATTTTCTGAACTTTCTCGTAAAATTTTTATCTTTTCATGTTGAGTTAGTATTCACGAGTTACTATTCACGGTAAAAAAAAATATTTTTTTTAAATCTTTGATTGGATCCAAGTTTTGATCTTCATTCTTGAACTCTGGATAAATTCTCTAATATTTGTCCTTTATCTCACTGGATTCGTTATTCATATTGTTTTTCATCATCCTCAGTCCTAAGTGGTGATATAACTGAATATCTTTGGCCTGTAGTGCAAAGATGAATGATTACTTGATGAATATCTTTGGCCTGTAGTGCAAAGATGAATGATTATCTGATGAATATCTTTGGCCCGTAGTGCAAAGATGGACAGGTGTGGCGATGAACATGACCAACTGGTGATACAAATGAATATCTTTGGCCGTAGTGCAAAGATGAATATCTGATTGAAGATGTATATTGATTGATGTTACAGGGACAAAATATTGATAATGGACTTTTAAATCATAGAAGATAGTAGACTTCATTCTCTACTTAACTCTTCTAATGAATTGTTATTTTCGCTGCGAATATTGATCTAAAACTTGTTGTCCATTATATTTTATCTGATTTATTGAAGACTAACGATAATTTAATATTCATTATCTTAGTTATAATATTCTTTACTGGGCTAGTTGAGCTCACCCTTTTCTTCCATTGTTCTCTTCAGAAAATGAGAATATCGTGGGGACTAGTCGGGGATCAGAGTGATGGTCAGAGTTAGATCAATAGAAGTCCTCACTATTCTATAAAATAGTGGGATAATGATTGTAATTACTAAGGAATGAATTTGAATGTTTATATTTCGTATTATATACGATTTGTATTGAAATTCACAATTTTTGTGGTCGTAGTTTGCACGACCGTATGTTATAAAAAAATTATATTTGAATTTTGTACCATGTATTTGGCGACTCAGAATGGGTTGGTATTGAACCTATTTTGGGGGCGTCATAGTCTATCCAGCTCCGATCTCCAATCAGACCGTCAATCCATCTCCGATCTCCAATCGGATCGTCAATCCAGCTCCAATCTCCAATCGGACCGTCAATCCAGCTTTGATCTCCAATCGAACCGTCTATCAGCTATGATCTATAATCGAACAGCCAATCCAGCTCTGATCTCCAATCGGACCGTTAACCCAGCTAAGATCTCCAATTAGACCGTCAATCTAGCTCTAATCTCCAATCAGACCGGCAATACAGCTTCGTTCTCCAATTGGACCGTCAATCCAGCTTCGATCTCCAATCGAACCAGCTAACTGGCAATACAGCTTCGTTCTCCAATTGGACCGTCAATCCAGCTTCGATCTCCAATCGAACCAGCTAACAAGCTTCGATCTCCAATCGAACCGTCAATCCAGCTTCGATCTCCAATCGGACCATCTATCAAGCTTCGATCTGCAATCGGACCGTCTATCATGCTCCGATCTCCAATCGGACCATCTATCCAACTTCAATCTTCAATCGGACAGTCAATCCAGCTACGATCTCTAATCGGACTATTAATCCAGCTCTGATCTCCAATCGGACCGTCAATCCAGCTCTGATCTCCAATCGGGCAGACAATCCAGCTCCGATCTCTAATCGGACAGCCAATCCGGCACTGATCTCTAATCGGACCGTCAATCCAGCTCCGATCTCTAATCGGACAGTCAATCCAGCTCTGATCTCTAATCGGACCGTAAATCCAGCTCCGATCTCCAATCGGACCGTCTATCCAGCTCTGATTTCCAATCGAACCGTCTATCCAGCTCCGATCTCCAATCGGACCATAAATCTAGCTCCAATCTCTAATCGGACCGTCAATCCAGCTCCGATCTCCAATCGGATCGTCTATCTAGCTCTGATCTCCAATCAAACCGTCTATCCATCGCCGATCTCTAATTGGACCGTTTATCCAGCTTCGATCTCTAATCAAACCGTCTATCCAGCTCCGATCTCCAATCAGACCGTCTATCCAGCTCCGATCTCCAATCAAACAGTCAATCCAGCTCTGATCTCCAATCGAACCATCCAACAAGCTCAGATCTCCAATCGAACCGTCAATCCAGCTTCGATCTCCAATCGGACCATTTATCTAGTTTTGATCTCCAATTAGACCGTCTATCCAACTCCGATCTCCAATCGGACTGTCTATCCAGCTCCGATCTCTAATCGGACCGTCAATGCAGCTCTGATCTCCAATCAAACCGTCTATCCAGCTCTGATCTCCAATAGGACCGTCAATCCAGCTCCGATCTCTAATCAGACCGTCTATCCAGCTCCGATCTCCAATCGGACCGTCAATCCAGCTCCGATCTCCAATCAGACCGTCAATCCAGCTCTGATATGCAATTGAACAGTCAATACAGCTTCGATCTCCATTCAGATCGTTTATCGAGCTTCGATCTCCAATCGAACCTTCAATCCAGCTCCGATCTCCAATCAGGCCGTCAATTCAGCTCCGATCTCCAATCGGACCGTTAATCCAGCTCTGATATCTAATCGGACCGTCAATCCAGCTCCGATCTCCAATCGGATCGTCAGATCAACCCCGATCTCAATATCGAGTTATCAACTCAACCCCGATCGTCAATAGGGACATCAAGTCCAACCCCGATCTCAATATCGGGCTTTCAAACCAGCCTCGACAGCAACCTGAAAGGTACAAGGCAGCCCCGGCATCATCCCGGGAGGTACCAATTAATCCCTATCTCACTATCGGGCCATCAAGATTAGCCCCGGTCTCAGCCCGGGAAGTACAGGTCAGCCCCGACGTCAATCCGGGAAGTGCAGTTCAGCCTAGAGATAACCTTGGGAAGCCAGATCCATTAAAGGCCGTGCCAACAACACAGGCAACCCCGGGAGGGGCAAAATGGTCATTTTACCAACTCTCAACCAATTCAATCAAACTCAAGCCGAATTGATGTCATCGAAGTCAAAACAAACCACAGCAACGATCCCGAGTGCCAACAACGCAGGACAGCTCAACGGACAAACTACGGGGAATCGAAGACCTAGTTATGAACCCGTCTTCTTGGACCCGAAAAATGTTTTATCCCATGTCATTGCGACACTCTCGACGAGGGCTTTTCGGAAAGCTATTGCATGCCTCAAACGAATGCTCCGATCAAAAGTTTGAAAGTTTCGACTTTAACTACGCGTTGTCCGGAATCCACGTACTTCGAGATAACAGAACCCGGCACGTGGGCCCCACCTAGGGGAGCCGCACCTCTACCTGTGGCAGTCGCAGGTAGAGCTAGGGCTCCCTGTCCTATAAATAAACGTGCACCCCCCTTCATTTTCAAGTTTTTAAAATGCAGCGAAGCTCTGCCAGTTCAATTTCTCAACTTTTACACCTCTTCCAAACATAAATATTTTCACTCTAACACGTAGGTATACCCATATACTACCACATATCAAAAAACCACCGGTAGATTTGGACGTATAGAGCCTACAATTTGGCAAAAAGCCCGTATTACAGTCCATTGTAAGTATTTTTATGATTAGAAAGTCAATACTACTACTTTACACTGTTTTCCACTTGCACACGAAGTTTCATCTTCTAAATATGCCCGGAACTTAGTTCTGCGGCCGGTTTTGTCAAAATTTGGTAAATTTCTATACATTAAAGCCAAATTTTATGTTTTTACAACTCGGATTGACGATCCGTCGGCTCCAGCAGCTTCAATGCACTAGCACACACGTTCTGGCAACTTCGTTGGACTGGGTTATCTTCCCAGTTCGGGTTTGGCCCTTTTTTATATATATTTAACTGTATATATACTAACATTTCAATTCTGTCAAGCTCGGATGTCAAATCCGAGGTAGTTTACCGCTTTTATATATATTTACGCATATATAAGCGACTCTCACCATAACTGGTTCTCTCACTAGTATTGGTTGACTACATTTCTGTCAATATATATATTTATATATTTTCAGTCCGGCCTGGATTACTTCATGGCCATTTTACTAATTTTGCACACTTTCCCATACTGGGTGCTCTCCCCAGTCACTGGGTGACTACTTTATGTCAATTTTAATTCCAGTACGGGTACCGGCGTGAAAACTCATCGCCCTTATTACTGTTTTTTTATATATATTTTTTATTTCTGTCATAGCCTGGATTATTTCGTGGCTATTTATAGTTTTCATATATATATATATATATATATTTTAATTCCAGTCCGGGCTTGCGAGTGAAAATCCATAGCCCTTTTACAGCTTTTTTATATATATAATTATATATATTGCTTTACTCAATTTATTCAACTGCTGCATTTAATATTCATTTGTATATGAATCTACACTGACATATCTGTGGGCGGACTAGATTTATTTAAATCTCGCTAATTTTAGTTTTCAAACAGTTCAAAACCTCCAGACTGAATCGGGAAGCTAGAATGGCTGAGATTTCTTTAAATCTAGCTTTCTTTCTAGTTTCAGCTTCAAAATCAACCTCGCGTCCCTTAGATCGCTATCTAGTGGGAACGAGACGCTTTGGTTACGCGCAGCCAGGATTTACTGATGAATCCTTGGTTCCATTGCTACGTGAGGATGTATATATATATCCATTTCTGTGCAAATTTGAACTGTGCAGGTTTATGGGCTACCCATATGTGAGCCTAGGAATCGTGGGATTCACGATCAAATCGATCGGGATTTGATTCCCATGATGGACAAACTCCAATTTAAGATGTACGCTGCCGATTTTTCTGTAAAATATACATACATAGACCTTAAAATGGTGATCCGGATTTAAGGTCTCAATATAATCAAAAAATGTCAATTGTCGTGTCAGCGTCCCTCCGATGGTTTTCATACCCATGAGGAGACCGACACTTGTATATTTTTGTGGTCGAGAATGCTTCGCAGCCCGACAAATCAACATTCACATGCAGCCTTAAGGCTATAAAGATAAAATTTGAAGAATAAACCGGTTTCAATTCCTATGTCAGCGTAAGGGTTTGATAAACCAGCTTTCAAAACATCATTTTCAAATCAATCAAAAGAAAAGCGTTTCAAGAAAATCAAATCAAATGCTTTTGCAAATCAAATCAAAGACAGATTTTCAAATCAAATCAAACCCTTCGTATATAGGCTCAACGAAGCCTGTCAAAACTTTCAATCAATCAATAGACCCAATTTTCAAACAGCATTCA
Organism: Panax stipuleanatus; assembly: GCA_020205555.1. Classification (NCBI taxonomy): domain Eukaryota; kingdom Viridiplantae; phylum Streptophyta; class Magnoliopsida; order Apiales; family Araliaceae; genus Panax; species Panax stipuleanatus. The sequence goes on from CM035117.1 coordinate 73,086,841, forward strand.
CTCACGCATTCACAGTTTTAAGGGAAATATTGAAAAGATGCGGTACCGTATTTACAAGGGAGTCGTGGGGTGCCTAACACCTTCCCCACACTTAACCAAGCCCCCGAACTCAAAACTCTGATTTCAAAGATCAAGTTTCGACAGTGTCTAGCAATTGGGCCGCTTTTCAAATCAAACTCGGTTGAGTTGGTGCAACTATTTTTCAATCTACCAACTGGCGACTCTAAACATTCAAATCGTCGACATAAACACATGTTGGCCTCTTTCCTAAAAAACCCTTCAAAACCTTTTTCCTAAATAAAAAGAATAAGGGTAGAGAGAACTTAGAAAGATCGATTTGAGGAAACCCGGGTTACGAACCGACCCCGGGGTTCTTAAATTTTCCAACGTTGACAGGTGGCGACTCTACTGGGGACAGTAGAGGGCTTAGGCCACTTTCTAATCTTTTCAAACATTTCCATTTCAAAACTATTTAATGCGTGAAATCTTGCGTCTCCACGGTCAATGGATGAGTGAATGTTACGTCTTTACATTGAATGAATGTGAATGAATGATTTCCTGCTTTTTAGTGCTTCGCACCCATATTTAGTGCTTCGCACCCATGTCATTACATGCATAAACGGTAAGTCACTATGTATGAGAATGTATGTTGTGTGTCCCTCTCACAAGGAGGATAACCCAGTCGGTGTTAAGTAATGACTTTGGGGACGATTAAGTCTCTGGGGGTGCCTCATGAAAATACACCACTTAGATTCGCTTCAGTTGAACGATCGGATTAACTTCCCTTCTAGTAGATTGCGATGATCTGGGAGTCTTCATGCCAAAATAAAAGCCGCGAGAGTAACCTAAGATAAGTCAGCCTCTGATCAACCAAATTCGAAGGGAAGCTTCTTCATACCTTCCTCTTTTAATTCCATGTCAAGTCTCCAATTCCTGAGGAGTACAATGTAAATGACATAATGAAAGATTTACTTTCCTATCAGATAAATATCATGTCATCCTGCCATCAAAACAACTAACCTCGATTTTGTAGGATAAACACTAAAAAACACATCATGCATCCAACCCTTACCTACCTCAGGAAATTAACACTCCTACGTTTTGTTGTAGGTGTAAAAATTGGTCCTGTCACTAGATCTAAATCTAAAGCACCCAGTCCATCCACGGACATGGCTTCCAATGCTCAACCAGAATCCACCCCTGTATCTAGGGAGGAGTTCGAAGGACTAAAAAATCAGATAGCCAAGTTAGCTGGCTTCCTACGCGAACAAAGCAAGGCCCTTAAAGAGAAAAAATCTCAAGCTCACATAGAACCAGGAACATCTGGTGGTAGCAGTGGCCATCAAGAGACTGAAAAAGTTGAAACTCAGATTCCTGGACCACAGAACCAGGACACAACTACAAAACTCCGAAAATCATCCCCCTCGTTAAAGAACAGGAAGCTGGTGACATTCTCAAGAAAGTGCAACAAATAGAAGAAACTCTCCGGTCAATCAAAGGAACCGGGACGTTTGGCAGTGTCACTTACTCTGATCTATGCATATTCCTCGGGGCGCGATATCCTGAGAAATTTTAAGTCCCTGATTTCGAGAAATATGATGGAATGGGGGATCCTTACACACACCTGAAAGTCTTCATCGGAGAACTCGAATCCTATGCTGAGGATGAGAAGCTTCGAATGCAACTATTCTAGAAAAGTCTAACCGGAGAAGCCAGAGCTTGGTATGCCCGCTTGGACAACTCCAAAATTCATAGTTGGGAATAGCTGGCCCATGCCTTCCTCAGCCAGTACAGTTTCCAATCACAGCTGGCTCCAGACAGATATCAAATAACCAAAATCAAGAAGAAGAACACTGAATCATTCAGAGAATATGCCCAACGATGGAGACGGGTCGCAGCCTAAGTCACCCCAGCCAGGACTGAATCTAAAATAGTCATGACCTTCATCGATATCCAAGAAGCGCCTTATTATGAAAGGGTCCTAGCAGGAATAGGAAAACCATTCTCTAAAATGATCAAGTATGGCGAGATGGCAGAAATGGGGATCAAATCCGGGAAGATAAAAGATCTAACCGCCCTCGAAGCTGTGGCCGAACATATCCAATCCAGAAATTACAGGAGTAATCCCCGGAGGGTCCATAAAAAGAAAGACGAAGAAGTCTCCTTAGTCTTATAAGGACACAATTCAAGGGGCGAGTCAAACCACATGCCCATTCAAAGGAGGAACTATACCCCTCTCCAAGCTTCAGCACCTCAATTCCAAAAAAAACATGGAAGTCAGGCGTCGAAGAAATTTCACCCCACTAAGGGATTCCCTCGAGAATGTGTTCCAACTTCTGACAGCTTAGAAGAAGATTGTTCAACTTCTTCCACCAACCAACACTAACGGAAAGAACTTTGATCCTAACAAGAAATGTGCTTATCATTCTGGATCTCCAGGCCATGACACTCAAGACTGTTGGTCTCTCAAGCACAAAATACAAGACTTGATTGACAGCGGTGAAATTGTGGTAACAAAGCCTGACCAACACCATGTCCAAGACAATCCTCTCCCACAGCACAAAGAGGAAAATGTCAACATGATCAGCGCCTCAAATGGAGAAGGATCTAAGTACCTCCGCTACGTTGGGGAACCAAGTTAATCCAATCTCAGCAGCCCAAAGAGTTGGGAAACTTTTGAGAAGTGATTCCTGATGGAGTAAGATATCAAGTATCTCAAGGAACAAATCGAGCAGTTGGCTGAATTGGTCGTCTACCAGCATCAACTCACCAAGAAGATACTAAAGCAAATTCATCAATCCATTGGCAGTCATTCTCCTCCGACGAAAGTTAATTCCATTCCCAATAGGGATCATTTCCAGTTGCACGAACAACTAATGGTGAAAAATGAGCATACCCAAGAAGGTAGAAAATTCCTATTTCAAAGGAATTTCACCAATCTGAATCAGTCAATGGAAGAAATCCTCCAAATGATGATCAGCGATGGGATAGTTGCAGATCTATTACCCCCATTAAACCCTCAATCCAGAAAATTCAAACCTGACCAAATATGTCAGTACTATTCCAACTCTCCCGGCCATGATACAGAAGAATTCTGGGCACTTCGTAATCTAATTCAATACTTGATTGAGAAAGGTGTCCTAATCAGAGGTGTTGGGAATTGCATATTCAGATTTGATATTGAAAGTAAATATAAATGCTTAAGTGAACAGTCCTTAAGAGAATCATTGTACGAGGACTTAGATGATAGATCAAACATGTTAGGTTAATCTGAGCCTTAATATTTATCATTTATGTAAATGAATGTATAAAAGAAAAGATCAAACTTGTTAGGTTGATCTATTTGAGCTGTAAAAGTTAAAGTCTTGACAGAATCGTAGTCTGTCAAAGATAGCATTCGAAAGACAGGGCAGAATCGTGGAGCTTAAGCAAAGATATCGGAATCGTAGTCTGCCAAGAGATTCAAGCCTACAGAAGTTAGGACAGAAAACGTGGAGCTTGAGTGAAGTTATACAAACTAGAAGTCTGCCGAAGAATCAAGTCTGCAGAGGCCAAGGCAAGAATCGTTGAGCTCAAGTGAAAGCATCAAAGAATCGTAGTTTGCCTCAGAAGCCACACTAAGAGTCATAAAAGTTGAAAAGCATCTGCCAAGCCAAGTTAGGAATCGCAGAGTGCTATCAGAAGTGTGAAGTATGCAAGACAAGCAAGCAAGGAATCGTAGTCTACCGAGAGCTTAAGAGAAATCATAGTGTGCTCTACGAAGAAGTCTGAATCACGCTGTGCAAAGCCAACACACAACGATTGTGTCACAATGACCATAATCGTAGTGTTCCTCCAGTTAACATCAAAGATTAAAGATCTAATGAAGGGAGGAAGAGCAACAAATGAAGAAAGGCTTATAGCCGTTGACAAAGTGATAGTCCCAATATTTCCATATTCATCCTTAGTCCAAATCGAAGAATCGTATTGTAGAAGCTAAGGATAGGACTAAAGTAGCCTGCAGAAAACACCTTTTCAGGTGTTAGGTGAAAGATACAGTCTGCTGTGTCAGTGAGCCAGGCGGCAGTGTAGCAGAAAAGCAGGACATCAACATCACTGCACAGAAAACGTCTGGAGCATTAAATGAAGCAACGGGAGCATTCAAAACGGCTATTTTTGAATGGCTTTTTTATAAGGAAATCATACAATGATTCAGACTAAGTAAGCAAGACGCATAAAGAAAGAATACATTGAAAAAACTCAAGAATACTCAACGTGCAACACTACGATACTAAAGAAAGCTTGCTTTGCTACTTAGTCCTTTGAAAGACAGAAGCTGAACTGCAACTGAGTAGCACACCTCAACTATCAACTGCCGATCCAAGTGAGGTACCAAGTCAGAGGACTTGAAGAGTTCAAAAGTGAACTAAGTGAAGATCCAAGTCAAAGGACTTGAAGAGTTCAGAAGTGAACTAAGAGCAGATCCAAGTCAAAGGACTTGAAGAGTTCAAAAGTGAACTAAGTGAAGTTCCAGGGCTGCTGGCCTTGAAGGGATCTGAGTGATCCAGTTATAAGAAGATATCCTTAGTGTATTTCTTACTCGTGGAGTAGAAGAGTGGATTAGGAGTCGTGTTGGCTCTAAACCACTTAAAACCCTGTGTCTCTATGTCTCTCATTAACTACTATAACTGCTATATCTGTTATAACTGCTTATCTAACCTTAACTGCATTATCTTGAAGGGGAACAAAACATATATTCCACTGCAGTCAGTATCATCAATACTGACTAAGTATTTTAGACCTAAGAAATTTTAAAATATCTATTCAACCCCCCTTCTAGATAACTAACGTGCCTTTGAGAACTAAACATTGGTATTAGAGCAGGTTCTCACATCTAAGCATACAAGCTTGAGAAGATCCTATGGCACAACTGATAAGCGAGACTAGGATAGGTGGAGGAAGCAACCCACCAATGTGCAACAAAGATAAATTCACTAATTGGAAAGTTCGGATGCAGGCTTACATGGATTCAATAGATGATGATCTATTTGAAACTGTTCTGAATGGGCCCTATGTTCCAAGGAAGCTTGCACCAACTACAGAAGATCCAAACAACATGGTGATAAAGATCAAGTCAGAATGGACTAAAAACAAGAAGAAGAACGTGCAGCTAGACAAAAAGGCTAAGAACATCTTGTTCCAGTCTTTAGAAGATATTCTATTTGAAAATGTGGTCAACTGCAAAACTGCCAAAGAAGTCTGGGATGCATTGCTCATCATGCATGAAGGAACTGAAGAAGTTAGAGAAAACAAACAATCTCTACTGACTCAACAGTATGAGATATTTGCCCACGTTCCTGGAGAAAATGTCACTTCTACATATGAAAGATTCACATTGCTGTTCAACTCTCTTCGAGCTTATGAAAAGGTCTATCCAAACAAAGATCTTATCATTAAGTTCATGAGGTCCTTACCAAGCAAGTGGGATGCCAAGATCACAGCAATCTGAGAGTCAAAGAACTTGCATGAAATGTCTGTTCAATAACTCTATGGCAACCTTCTTACATATGAACTCGAGCTCACTCAACGAGCAGAGACTCTATCTGAAGGAAGAAAGAAGGACAAAAGAGTTGCTCTCAAAGCTGAAGAAGACATCTCTAATGCCTATAATGAAGATGAATCCTCATCTGATGAGGCTGATGATGCAGATGCTGACGAAGCCACATTGCTGGCCAGAAAGGTAAGAAGGTTCATGCGCAAAAGAAGAAGCGGTAGACCTAAGAAATACAGGAACATCAGCAGTCAGGAGCAGATAAATGAAATATGTTACAACTGCAAAAAGCCTGGTCACTTCATGGCAAACTGCAATAAGCCATCATAGAAGAACTCAAATAAAGAACAAATCCAAAGAAGGATTTCAGAGGCTACAAGAAGCGTCAGAAGAAAGACAAAGGTCTTGTAGCTGGAAGTTCATGGAATGACTCAGATAATGATACAAATGCTGAGTCTGAAGATGAAGAAGAACCTCAAAAAGTCAATATATGTTTGATGGCCAAGGATGCAAACAACATGGAAAATACTGATCATCCTGAGGTAAACACAGATAAGGTATTTGACTTTAACGACCCTAACGTAAGTATAGATCGCTTAAGAATTGCTCTTAATGACATGACATATGATCTATACCAATATAAGAGGAGATTCAGAATTGTGTCCAAAGATTATTTTGACCTTCATTTTGAGAAAGAGAAAATTCAAAAAAAAATTGGAAACAGGTTTACTATGTTCTATCTCTCTCTCAGTCTGAAGCTAAGAATAAAAACTTAAGACAGATAAATGAACTAAGCACACAACGAGAGTCAAATCTAACCTCTAAGATTGAGGAGAAAAAAAAACTATCTCTATGTGGAATAGATCTTCTTCATGCATGGACTCTTTGATCTCTAGTCAGAAAAGTATTTCTGACAGGACGGGTATAGGTTACAAAGATCATACCTCAGAATCAAGTGTAAAAAAAAATTAAGGATACCAACTGTATCAGTGCTTCTAACCCAAATAGAAGAATTGTATTTGTAAAATCCACACAGAAGGAAGAAATAGTGCAACCCTACTCTTCTGATCTAAATCAAGTCTCACGACATGAAAGATTTCTTGCCGGTTTGGGATTTAGAAAAGAAAAGAGAAACTCAGTCACCACAGACCTACCTCGACGAATCGTAGAGTCAAGAAAAACTGACTCCACGGGTCAACCTGGAAGGAATCGTGGTGTTGAGGTTTACTTAGCACAAAATGTGAAGCCCAAGACTGCATGGAAGAGAAAGATGAAATACAAGGGTAAGGAAGAGAAAGATGAAATACAAGGGTAAGGCAAACCAGTACGCACACAAGTTCAAACGGATAAGGAGTCCATACACACACTCAAGCATGCATTATACAAAATGTTTTGAATATGATCGAACAAAGAATAATACTGCATCATGTTATCATACCACTGTGCATAGAAGGCCCAAAATCAAAAAGATTTGGGTCCCCAAGGTTACTAACACTGCAGGACCCATACCAGTCTGAGTACCAACATGAAAAACAAAATTTATCTACTAGAAATTAGCACCACGACCATAATGAGATATCTGGATAAGTAGACGCTCAAGACACATGACTGGACACAAAGCCCTCTTGTCAAACTACACAGAGAAGAAAGGACCAACAGCTACCGTTGGAGATATTAACTCTGGCAAGACAGGAGAGTATGGATAAATGGGAAATGTGTCAAGTCAGAAATCTGGAATACATCCTAAATCAAACTGATAGGAACAAGAGAAGGAAATAAGATATTTCATCTCAACTCCAAGAGTATGTTTAAGCTGTTCTCCAAAGATTTGGTAGCAGGATTACCCAAGTTCAGCTTCAACAAAGAAAGATCATGCAATGAGTACCAGCTCGAAAAGTAAATAAGAAGCTCTTTCAAAGGTAAAGCAGTCAACTCAAAAGATGAGACAAGCTTCCAACAGATCTCTTGTACATTCTACGTTAAAGAAGACTCCCTATGAGCTGTGGAAAGGAAGAAAGCCAAATATCAGTTACTTCCATGTGTTCGGTTGTTCATGCTACATTCTCAACAATGGAAAGTAATATCTGACCAAGTTCCAACCTAAGTCAGATGAAGGAATCTTCCTTGGTTATGCCACAGACAGCAAAGCCTATAGAGTGTTCAACAAAAAGACATTAAATGTTGAAGTCTCAATCCACATCATCTTCGATGAAACAGACTCAGATAAGTCTGCACCACCAGACACTACGATTGACGATACTGACACTACGAATGAAATGGTCGAGCCCAACACTACGACATTAGTTCCTGAAGAAAGAATCGTAGTGACCGAAGAAGAAATCATATAAAGAGTTGAACCAAATGACGATTCTGAACAACAAGAACCAGAAGTCAGTCTTGAGGAGTTCAGACAAGAAGGCACCAGAATTGATGTTCCAACAGGGAACAGAACCCAAGAAGATTGAAGATGCCATGCTAGACGCAAGCTGGATTGAAGCCATGCAAGAGGAACTTAATTAGTTTGAAAGAAGCAAAGTCTGAAGATTAGTTCAAAGACCAAAGAGTCACCCAGTCATCGGCACCAAATGGGTCTTCAGAAACAAAATGGATGAAGAAGGGGTGATCACTAGAAACAAAGCAAGACTGGTGACCAAAGGTTATTCTCAAGAAGGCATAGACTATGAGGAGACCTTTGCACCAGTAGCCAGACTTGAAGCTATCAAAATGTTCCTTGCATTTGCTGCACACATGAAGTTCAAAGTATTCCAGATGGATGAGAAGAGTGCATTCCTAAATGATGAACTTCAAGAAAGTCTACGTGGAGCAACCCCCAAGTTTTGTCAATCCAACCCTCTCTGATTATGTCTATAGATTAGATAAAGCCTTATATGGACTTAAACAAGCACCTGAAGCATGGTATGAAACACTAACAAACTTTCTTATTGAAAAAGGATTCACTAGAGGTAGAGTAGACACTATACTATTCCTTAGGAAACACAAAGATAAAGTCTTACTAGTTCAAATATATGTAGATGATATTATTTTTGGTTCTACAGATGAAAATCTGTGCAAGAGATTTGCCAAGCTTATGCAGAGCAAGTTTGAAATGAGCATGATGGGTGAGTTGAACTTCTTCCTTGGACTACAAGTAAAACAAACTGATGAAGGAATTTTCATAAGCCAAGCCAAGTACAATAAGACTTACTCAAGAAATATGGCACGAAATCAGCTACTCCCATGAAAACACCAATTGCTCCAGCAACTAAGCTTGACAAAGATGAGAAAGGTAAAAGTATTGATATTACTCAATATAGAGGTATGATAGGCTCCCTTCTCTACTTAATTGCCAGTAGACCAGATATAATGTTTGCAACATGTATATGTGCTAGATTTCAAGCTAATCCTAAGGAATCACACTTAACTGCTGTAAAAAGGATTTTCAGATGCTGACTTTGCAGGATGCAAAATAGATAGAAAAAGTACCAGTGGCACTTGTCAACTACTAGGCAATAGACTAGTGTCCTGGTTCAGCAAGAAGCAAAACTCAGTATCAACTTCAACAGCAGAAGCTGAATATATTGCTGCTGGTAGTTGTTGCGCTAAATCCTATGGATGAAGAATCAGCTAGCAGATTATGGGTTTGATTTCAAATCTATACCCATACACTGTGATAACACAAGTGCTATAGCAATAACAAATAATCCTGTCATGCATTCTAGGACCAAGCATATAGAAATAAGATATCATTTTATTAGGGATTATGTTCAAAATGGGACAATATCCTTGAAATATATTCCTACTGAAAATCAACTTGCTAATGTGTTTACAAAACCCTTAGACAAATCCAGATTTAATAAACTAATCAGTGAGTTAGGTATGATAAATTTGCAACCATAAATTCTATGCTCTAGATGGTGCTAACCTTGCAGATGTAAAGGCTAAGTCAAAATCGTAGAGATGACTAAGCGAAACCATGATCGTGGAGTGATCCAGTTAAAACATAAAGGCTCACTGTGATAGCAACAATAAGCCAAGCAACCCTTTTGATAAGTGTCTCAGGGACAAACCTGATCCTTTGTATCAAACTAAGAGGTTGGCCCTTCCTGAGCAACCTTAATCTAGAAGGCTTGTCATTTCAGCAGGCATCTCAAAAAAACATAGAGTCAATGGTCAAGAAGCGAGCAAAGGATCAAACTCAACAATCGTGGAGTGAGTCTCGGCATTCGTAGTCTCTCTACAAGGGCAGTCTAGCTCAGGGGGAGCTAAGGGCAGAACGGAGATTTACACATAAATTAAGATCGTGGAGTTCTACAAAACCCAACACGTGTTCCATGGTGCAGAACATATGGAGGGAAGTTAAAGTCATTTTAACTGCATTCTGACAGTTCACTTTTGAATTTCAAAAGGATATCTCTCTTTCACCTTCTTTTTCTCTCTCTCTCTCTCTAACAAAACCCTAAGTTTCAGAAAGCTAAGCCAAATTTGTTCATTCCAGGAAATTCAATCTACATTAATGGCTGCTTCTAGTGTGGTATCCGGCTATCAACTGTGTTTCGATGGTTTCGATAAGGCTGAGCCGGAGATACACGAAGTCCTTTCACTTATAAAAAAGGCGGGCCTCAAATATGCTCTGGGCACCAGCACACTGATATATCCAAAGCTGGTAAGTGAGTTCTACTGCAATGGAGTTGTAAATGAAGACCATATTCTCACTAAAGTCAACAATATGCAAATCCGACTCGACACTGAAAGTATAAACCAAGCCCTAGTTTTTAAAAACAGAGGTCTATCATCCATGGATACTGTTAATTACCATAGAGGACTGAAGGAAATGGGTTACACGAAAGATGAAGGGAAGAACGGACACAAGAAGAAAGAATTTCCCCAAGAATATAAATTTCTAGCAGACATTGTTGGGAAGTGCATATGTTGCAAGAGCACTAGTCATGATTCGGTCAATGAAAAGCAACTAAAGCTCATGACAGCCATCCGTCTCAAATTCAAACTTAACTACGGAGCCTTGCTGATAAATTGGATAGGCAAATGGATGCAAAGTTCAAAGAAGACCAAGAGCACTGCGAAAATGCCCTATGGAAGGTTTATCAGCATCATTATTCAACATGTGCTAGGTGACAGATTTGGGAACCATGAAGGTATTCCAGTCAACCCTAATAGAAAGATGACTCAACAACTGTTTTAGAACTGGAAAAGGAATCCCGATGAAAATGTAAAGATGAAGTCAGCAACTACGTCTACTGTAAAGGAAGACATAAGTGAAGAAAAGAAAGAGGTCAACCAAGAAAAGGTTGCAGCTTTGCCCAAAAAGAGTAAAGGGGAAAGGAAAATGCATGAAAATGTTCAAACAACTGAAGAACTCCAAGGCTCAACCACTGATGCACTCCACATGAATCCTGGTACTGATGATGAGCCTAAAAATCCTACCTCCAACAAAGACATCATTTCTGAATCACCATGAAAGGCTTTGAAAGAAAAGAAGAAGAATAAAAGGAAAGTAACAAGTGCAGATAAGGCTGAAGACAGCTCTGAGCTTCAGCAGAAGAAGAAGCATGTCAAAAGAGCAAAGAAGTCCTCACTCTCTGCGATTGTGGAATCAACCCAACTCATAGAGTCAGCAACTGAAGAAGGGGAAGCCACACTAGCTCCACAGATTGAACAGATCATCAGGGCTGAAGCAAAAAGGGGTATGGAGGCTGTGCACAAGAAAAATAAGAGAATGAAGAAGCTGGCTAAGAAATATGCTACTACAACTGAAGAAGATGACAGAAGTAAGGATGCTGAACAGATCAGTGAGTCTAGAGCATCTGGTCCAACTCAACACGAGATCAAAGCCATTGAAGATGTAGTAACTTATATGGTATCAACAAGGAATGCAGACAACTCTGATGCACCTAAACAGACTACCAACCAAGATGATGTGAATATGTCTGATGATGGTATTGAGGAAACTCTGGGAGGAGAAGTAGGAAAAGGAGCTACATCAAAAATAAATGTGCTAAGTCCAAATGAAGATGACACTATTGAAGTACAAGAAAGGGAAACTCTGAAGTCTCTTATTCAAAAGAATGATGTAGCTGAGGGGGAGCAGTCAGAAACAATGGAGACAGAAAATGCAAAAGCAGAGGGGGAGCTACCAAAGGAAAGTGTTGAAGTTCCATCAGTATATGAAGAATTCGTAGAGTCTGCTGCTGCAGAGGTGGTAAATATTGCAGATGATGTTGAAATGAACGATGTGGTGCAAGTTCATGATGAAGAAATTGAAGATGATGGTGTGTTAGAAAATTTGGATGAAAATGAAGACACTGATGAAGAGCTGAATGATGATGTTGAGATCTTAGCCATATACAGAAATGTAGAAAGAGCAGCCAACTATACTCAATTGTTCAAGTACTTGCCAATGATGTCATATCATAAAGCTATAATCATCAACAACTGGGATCACATGTTCTGGACCTTTAAGGAATATCCAGCAATCTCAGTGCTCGTCAATGGTTTCCCAAAAGAGAAGAAATTTGCCAAGAAGCTGATTTCAAATAAATCAACTTCAGAATCTAAGCATGAGGTATATTTCACTCCCATCTCTTTTATTGTTAACCATTCTCCATCATCCCACTTTAATGAGTTCTATGAACTACCAAAATGGATGGAAGTGGTTCTTCACCCATGAAACCAATTTCCAGTCACAAAGTCCCAAAACTCTGTGACTGAGGAACCAAATAATCAACTTACCCTCATAGAACAAAATGTTTGTGACTCAGTGGTCCTTGAGCATATCACCAAAGTAGTTAAAGAGATGCCTGATAGCTCAAACATTGAGGCATCTACTCAAGACTACGAACACCCTCCTGAGCAAAATGATCAATCTAACCCGGAAAACGTGAAGTCATCAGCATTGCCCCACCAATTAAATACACCTGACCCAAACACAGCACCTAAACGGCAAACCACAACTCAAACTCCACTGGCTCAAGCTGAAATCCCATCATCCTACAGAAATGAATATTTTTATACAACTCTTGCTCTTGAAAGTATATCAAGGAGAGATGATCACACCACAACACCTTCTACTCCTCATCAGACACAACGAATCTTAAATCAACTGTCTCGAATGCCAACAAAGGAGGAGCTCAGTGATGCACTAAACTAGATTGGATCAGACTCAGGAGAAATTCTTGAAGCTCACTCCATAGCGCTTCATATAAGATTTGACCACATTATAGAGTCAGTCAAGCCACTACCAAAGAAGTTAGAAATTGAGCTGACTAAGAAACTAAAGGAAGTGGTCAAGGAAATGGCTGACAGTTTGAATCAAAGAGATGCTATTCACTTCGCTGCTACAAAGAAACACAAGGAGGCTATAGAAATAATGCAAAAAAATCAGCAATCTCAGAATGCAAGAATGATGAAACAGATTGCTGAACTACACACCTCACTTAAATTCTTTCAAGACTCCGGTATAGCTCAACTCAATGAGAACTGCGGTGAAATGGAACAGATTCAACAAAAGTAAAGCCGCACTGAGGCTCAAATTGCTAAAAATTATAGTGACACGTCTCTAAACCACTCACAGATGCATGAGTTGGTTGAAGGAATTAAGCGTCTATCTGAAGATGTTCAAACCCTTGATGCTGACATAAAGGGGAAAAATAATCAGGAAGGAAATGATAATAGAAACAGAGGTAGAGGACGAGGAGGAGGAAGCAGCAGGAGGTAGCAACAGCAAAGGCAACACACTCACCTTAGTCAATCGTCGAGTGGTGGTGGAAATCTCAGAAGTCCTGATCTTTAGCCTCCACGATTTGATCAAAGTCCTATTATTGCTGAGCCTACTCAACGAAGTCAAGGTCAAGCCTCTAGCTCACAAGGCATAACATCAACTAGTCTCAGTATGACTGTTGCAGATCATGCCTTCATGAACAGACATGATCATGATGAACCATTAACTCAAGATGAGCTAGAGGACATTGCAAGAAGAGATAAAGCCTCAAGAAAAAGGAGAGCTGCAGAGCATGCCTACTTTCAGAGGAGCAAGAGACAACGAAAATAGAGATAAGCCAAAACTCAATTCTGTATTGATGTTTTTTTTTCTTGAATATTATATCTCCATCAATAAATTTATGCTTATTCTCTAGAAATTTCAGTTGCTCACTGAAACACTAAGCCATATTTAATTTCTAACATTACGCATTTAGAAAATGATGCTATGATCTAAATCTCCTTGATTATGTCAACATCAAATAGGGGGAGATTATTGGGAATTGCATATTCAGATTTGATATTGAAAGTAAATATAAATGCTTAAGTGAACAGTCCTTAAAAGAATTATTGTACAAGGACTTAGATGATAGATCAAATATGTTAGGTTGATCTGAGCCTTAATGTTTATCATTTATGTAAATGAATGTATAGAAGAAAAGATCAAACTTGTTAGGTTGATCTATTTGAGTTGTAAAAGTTAAAGTCTTGACAGAATCGTAGTCTATCAAAGACAGCATTCGAAAGACAGGGCAGAATCGTGGAGCTTAAAGCAAAGATATCGGAATCGTAGTCTGCCAAGAGATTCAAGCCTACAGAAGTTAGGGCAGAAAATGTGGAGCTTGAGTGAAGATATACAAACTAGAAGTCTGCCGAAGAATCAAGTCTGCAGAGGCCAAGTCAAGAATCGTCGACCTCAAGTGAAAGCATCAAAGAATCGTAGTTTGCCTCAGAAGCCACACTGAGAGTCATAAAAGTTGAAAAGCATCTGTCGAGCCAAGTTAGGAATCGCAGAGTGCTATCAGAAGTGTGAAGTCTGCAAGACAAGCAAGCAAGGAATCGTAGTTTACCGAGAGCTTAAGAGAAATCGTAGTGTGTTCTACGAAGAAGTCTGAATCACGTTGTGCAAAGCCAACACACAACGATTGTGTCACAATGACCATAATCGTAGTGTTCCTCCAGTCAACATCAAAGATTAAATATCTAATGAAGGGAGGAAGAGCAACAAATGAAGAAAGGCTTATAGCCATTGACAAAGTGATAGTCCCAATACTTCCATATTCATCCTTAGTCCAAATCGAAGAAGCTTATTGTAGAAGCTAAGGATAGGACTAAAGTAGCCTGCAGAAAACACCTTTTCAGGTGTTAGGTGAAAGATACAGTCTGCTGTGTCAGTGAGCCAGGCGGCAGAGCAGCAGAAAAGCAGGACGCCAACATCACTGCACAGAAAATGTATGGAGCATTAAATGAAGCAACGGAAGCATTCAAAATGGCTATTTTTGAATGGCTCTTTTATAAGGAAATCAGACAAAGATTCAGACTAAGTAAGCAAGATGCATAAAGAAAGAATACATTAAAAAAGCTCAAGAACACTCAACGAGAAACACTATAATACTAAAGAAACTTGCTTTGCTACTCAGTCCTTTGAAAGACAGAAGCTGAACTGCAACTGAGTAGCACACCTCAACTATCAACTGCCGATCCAAGTGAGGTACCAAGTTAGAGGACTTGAAGAGTTCAAAAGTAAACTAAGTGAAGATCCAAGTTAAAGGACTTGAAGAGTTCAGAAGTGAACTAAGAGCAGATCCAAGTCAAAGGACTTGAAGAGCTCAAAAGTGAACTAAGTGAAGTTCCAGGGCTGCTGGCCTTGAAGGGATCTGAGTGATCCAGTTATAAGAAGATATCCTTAGTGTATTTCCTACTCGTGGAGTAGAAGAGTGGATTAGGAGTCGTGTTGGCTCTGAACCACTTAAAACCCTGTGTCTTATTATCTCTCATTAACTGCTATATCTGTTATAACTGTTTATCTAACCTTAACTGCATTATCTTGAAGGGGTACGAAACATATATTTTGCTGCAGTCAGTATCATCAATACTAACTAAGTATTTTAGATCTAAGAAATTTTAAAATATCTATCCAACCCCCCTTCTAGATAACTAACATGCCTCTGGGAACTAACAAGAGGAGATCAAATCCTAGACATTTCAGATAAAAATAGCCTCTGGATCCCCAATGCATGGTACCAGGACACAGTGGCTGTCGTATCCTGCGATAAGGAATCAATCCTCACACCTCTAGTACTGACAGGAAAAGGGATCCAAGAAGTTCAAAATCCTATGAAGGTGGCTGCACCTCGGCCTCTAATCTTGCCCTTCAGACCTCAGTATGCAATCATCAGTCTGAAGAAGGTCCCATGGAACTACAGGGACATTGAAAGCTCTACTTTAAACAACATTTCCATCTTATCAAAGGATAATCCATTGTACCTGCCTCAGCTGGTAATTAAACCAGTTACCAAAGCAAAAAAGAAGATGGCTGAAGAAAAGATCAAGAGTTCGTCAATAAAATGGGACACAATGAAATCAAGATAGTGCAAAGCTTGAAAGAAGCACCCAAGCAAGTGTCCATCCTCGACCTGGTCTTATCATCAGAAGGCCATCGCAACATTCTAGTGAAGGTACTAGAAGAAGCCCATCTGCCACACACGTTAGACACAGAAAAATTCTGTCATATGATAGAACACATCTTCAACAGCAATGTGATTTCCTTCACAGATGATGATATCCCTGCAGAGGGAAGGGGCCACCACAAGTTCCTGCATATAGCTATAATATCCTTCGGATATGTGATCGGAAGTGTGCTCATCGATGGAGGATCATCCCTCAATATCTGTCCATACGATACCTTAGAAAAGATGAAGATCAATCCGAACCGGATCAAAACCAGTCATATAGTCATCCGAGCTTTCAATGGATCTCGCCACAAGGCTATTGGGGAAATCGAGCTTCCCTTGGAAATTAGTCCACACACTTTCTACGTATCCTTCCAGGTGTTCAATATTGCCACTGGATACAATTTGCTGTTGTGCCGACCATGGATCCACATGGTAGGAGCAGTGCCATCCACCCTCCATCAGCAACTCAAGTACATCATTAACGGAAGCCTCATCACGGTCAATGCCGAGGCAGAATACCCTACCTATATATAGGGGGACATGCCAATAATTAGCCTGGATGCGGGGATTGAGCCTGCAAGTTTTCAAGCTTTCGAGGTAAGTGATATTCAATATCTACCAATCGGGGCATCAATCCTAAAACCTAAAGTGTCCACTAAAGTAATGACTGTAGGCCAAGAGATGGTATCTTCGGGTTTCCAACCTGGAGAAGGGTTGGGAAAGGATAAGCAAGGCATCAAGATGCCAATCCAAATCCCAAGTCAGATGGTAAGAGCAGGATTGGGATATTCATCTGGGTTAAACCACCGAAATCCACATAAACACTCCAAGGCTCATGCCTCTACAATTCTTCTCCCAAACCTCACAAATGCCAACTGGTGAAACCTACGAGGAAGATCCCGACTACGGTGGTATCATCCATGCTATTTCCTTCAGTCATACCTGTCCATGAAAGAAAAGCCCTCAAGCCTGAGGCAAACAGCAAAAAGGGAAAAGAAAAGATCCTGTATGAAGGACGAGACCCATTCGCTAACATGAGAGTTATTCTCAACTACGAGGGTATGAATGACGAACTCCCCGATAGTGACGACGACCAGGTCCAAATTCCTCACATCAAGAAGAGGAATGATCCACAGAAAAGCCTTGGCCCTATTCTCAAGGATGTCTCAGTCATCATCCAGGACTAGGCGGATGAGCACAATTCCTCGATTCTCCCAATTAATGAGAATCTAACACTGGACAACTAGAGTAGTGTCCCTTGCCTAAGTCAAAAAAGGGTAAAGGGGCAGAGAGTACATCTGCCCTTAATTATGCTTTCATTTACTGCTTACTTTTGATTGCACAGCTGGAGCAGTAACTTTTGTCATATTTTGCAAATGCCTTATGTATTTAAGAAGTTGCATATATTAATGAAAGCATTTTTGTTTTCAGGACCCAAGCATTGGAGGTGTGTGTCTCTGCTGATGAGATGCCAACCTGTCAAGATGACTCCAACTTGGATGTAAAATTGAACTTCGACTTGATGGATATTAATCAAGAGGATGAAGATGACTATGAGGTGCTAGAGGAGATTAAGGAATGGGTCAAAGACAAACCCAAACCAAACCTCGACCAAACCTCCACCATCAACATAGGAACCTCCAAAAACATCAAAGAAATCCAAATAGGTTCAGACCTCACACCAAATCAAAAAGTTGACCTGATCAAACTCCTAACACAGTACCAGGATGTGTTTGCATGGTCACATGAAGACATGATCGGTCTATCCACAGCCATTGTCATCCATCGAATGCCCATCAAAGAAGGGTTCAAACCAGTTAAACAAAAACTCAGGCGATTGAAACTTGAGTGGAGTCTCAAAGTTAAAGAAGAAGTTGTTAAGTAATTCAAAGACGGGATCATCATGGTATCAACCTACCTCGAATGGCTATCAAACATAGTCCCCGTACCTAAACCGGGAAGGAAGGTACGAGTCTGCGTGGATTACTGGGATTTGAACAAAGCATGCCTTAAGGATAACTTCCCAGTGCCTTTCATTCACATTCTAATCGACAATACTGCGCAGTATGACATGTATTCATTCGTGGATTGCTTTGCTGGTTACCATCAAATCATGGTTGCTGAGGAAGACCGGGAGAAAATAGCCTTTATCACTCCCTGGGGAACTTTCTGCTACCGACGACTATCCTTCGGCCTCATCAATACCGGAGCAACGTATCAGCGAGCCATGATGGCCCTCTTTCATGATATGATGCACAATAAAATAGAAGTCTATGTTGACGACATCATCATCAAATCCCGAAGGCAGGATGATCACATAGACCATCTCAGAAAGTTGTTCAACTGGTTACATAAATACAACCTCAAGCTAAATCCCGCCAAATGAGCTTTTGGCGTAAGAACAGGCAAACTGTTAGGATTCCTGGTGAGCAACCGGGCATTGAACTCGACCCCGCCAAAATTAAAGCCATTATTGAAATGCCCGTACCTCGTACAGAGAAGGAGATATGTGGATTCCTAGGAAGGATCAACTTTATACGTAGATTCATTTCCCAGCTCACATCAACCTGTGAGCCCATCTTCAAGCTATTAAGGAAGAATTCCTCCACCACATGGAATGAGGATTGTCAACAAGCCTTCCTTGCCATCAAGAAACAGCTGACTGAAGCTCCTGTTCTGATACCCCCAAGGGAGGGAGTCCCTTTGTTCATGTACCTGTCCGTCAATGCCAATGCAATGGGCTGCATGTTAGGATAGAAGGATGATAGTAGCAAGGAAAGAGCCATCTACTACATCAGTAAAAGATTCAGCAGTGGGGAATAGAAATACACCCTGATCGAAAAGACATGATGTGCATTAGCATGGGCCGCCATGAGGTTGCAACATTATTTGCATGGGCACACGACCTACCTCATATCCCGCATGGATCCACTCAAATATGTATTCAACAAACCAATACTGAATTGCCGACTGTCCAAATGGCAGTTGATCCTACAGCAATTCGACATTGTCTATGTGACTCAGAAGTCAATCAAGGGTCAAGGCATTGCAGATCAATTAGCAGAAGCACCTTCAGGAGGATTCGAGCCCCTGGAGACCTATTTCCCGGATGATGGGGTCATGACAATTCAACAACTCCAGTCTAAGAATACAGTTCAACCATGGAAAATGTATTTCGATGGAGCGATAAACATGGAAGGTGCTGGAGCTGGGGTAGTCCTCATCTCTGGTAGAGGTGATCAATATCCTGTGGCTACCAAACTTTAATTTGGCAACACCAACAACACGGCCGAGTATGAAGGTTGTATCATGGGGTTGAAGCTAGCCCAATCCATGTCTATCAAATACTTATTCGTCTTCGGAGATTCCGAGCTGGTTATCAGACAAACTACTAGCGCGTATTTCACCAAAGAACTGCATTTGCTGCCCTACCATTGGCAAGTCATCAAAATATCTAGGGAATTCGAAGCAATAACCTTCGTTCACATTCCTTGGGGTCAAAATGACTTCGCTGATGCATTAGCAATGTTGGCTTCATTAATTCACATGTCCAATAGGAGTGGATTTCCCAACATTCAGTTCACAATTCAGAAAGCCCCGACATATGGGAATTATGTAGGAGAAGTATCAGATGAAATACCTCCTATCAAGCAGCCTTGGTTTTAAGACATCAAGGAATATCTCCGTGATGGATCCACACCCACTGGTTCAAGCCAATCAGAGCGAAAACGGATTCTCAGAATGGCCATGAAGTTCTATCTGAGCGAAGACGCACTTTATAAAAGGGATGCTGGAATAGGCCTGTTAAGGTGCCTCGACAATGAGCAAGCCCAAAGACTAATGGATGAAGTCCATGGCGGAGTCTGTGGTCCACACATGAGCGGTCATCTGCTGGCCAAGAAGATAATCAGAACAGGACATTACTGGATCTCGCTCAAAGCTGATTGCGATGATCACGTCAAGAGATGCTTTCAATGCCAAATACATGGAAATGCCATTCACACTCCTCCAAATGAGCTGTATAGCATGAGTTCACCATGGCCTTTCTCTATGTGGGGAATGGACGTAATAGGTCCAGTGGAACCTAAAGCCAGCAACGGTCATCGGTTCATCTTCACTTTGATTGATTACTTCACCAAATGGGTTGAAGCAGCTTCTTTTCCCAAAGTCATAAAAGAGGTTATCATCAGTTTCATCAGAAACAATGTCGTATGTCAATATAGACAACCGGAAAAATCTGAACAATTAAATGATGGTGGATCTGTGCAGTAAGTTCCACAACAAGCATATCAATTCTGTCATCTATCGGCCCAAGATGAACGACACTGTCGAAGCAGCCAACAAAAACATCAAGAAGATCATGCAGAAAATATCCGCCAATCACAAGGACTGGCCTGACCTGCTGCCTCTAACTCTGTTAGCATACAGGACTTCAATGCGCACCTCTACTGGGGCTACCCCCTACTCGTTGGTCTATGGCATGGAAGCAGTCCTTCCAATAAAAGTAGAGATGGAATCTTTGCGAGTGTTGATCGATGCTGAAATAGATGAAGATCAATGGTTGCAAGACCAGTATCATCAGCTGTCTCTGATAGATGAAAAGAGAGCTACGACAATTTTCCATGGACAGTTATACCAACAAAGGATCTCCAGATCCCACAATAAGAAGGTTCGAATTCGGCAATTTAGAGAAAATGACTTGGTGCTAAAGAAAATCCTAGAAAATCAGGATGAAGCCAAAGGAAAATTCGCCCCAAACTGGGAAGGCCCTTTCATTGTCAAAGAAGTGTTGACTGGGGATGCTATCAGACTGCAAGAGATGGATGGGAACTAATTTTCCCAACTTATCAATTCAGACACCGTGAAAAGGTATTACATCTGAGACACATGCATACCCGCATCCGGGTCCTACGAATCAAATCAGGTTTGGCTTTTCACTAGAAAGCCGGAACTACGAATAACCTGATCTCCCTCAACCCGGGAGTACGTAGGCAGCCATTTCTGGTGCGGTCAAACTAAGGAAAAAATCCAAAAATAAAAAAATATCAAACCATACCGGCACAGCCGAAACTACGAATGACCTGATCTCCCTCAACCCGGGAGTACGTAGGCAGCCATTTCTGGTGCGGTCAAACCAAACAAAAAATTAAAAACTCATAAAACCAAATTCAAAATCCAAGATAAACTCTTTTCAAACCTCTCCAACCACACAGCCAGAACTATGAATAACCTGATCTCCCTCAGCCCGGGAGTACGTAGGCAGCCATTTACGGCGCGGTTTGACCTTCAAGAAAAATAATAATAATAAAGACCAGTTCCAAGACACCAAAGATAAATAGAAGCTAAATTCTATCAAACTACCTTGGTCAACAGGCCCATCTGAGATACTCCTTGACATCTCAACTGTTAGTCCATCAAGGAGGAGCTCAAGATACATCAACAACTGCGAGTCATAAAAGAAGTGGTAATCACTCAGCAATGATAATATATCTCCAGTCAGGGAAGTGCATCAAAAATATTTCTCTGATATATAAAACTTCTTTATATATATAATGCCCTGTACATGACAAAAATAGCTGATCTAGTCTGTACATAAAAATAAAGCTAGTCTATGAACCCAAGGATAAGCGGGTCAACAATGCCAGCATGGCATCTCTATCTGAAGATGGTGGAGCAGCCGTAAGTTCAGTCCACTCAGCCTCCATACAGCCCAGAACATCCACAGTCATCTGCAAGGTGGCACTGTGGTCATCAATATAAGCACTCATCTCGGTGATCAAACCATGAGTGTAAGATCGAAGAGCAGTACTATCAGCAACGTGGAAATCACGGGAAGCTATAGCCTCATCCCACTCTACAAAAGCTGCGTCTCGAGCAATCAAAGTCTCCTCGATCTCAACATATGTTGCATCCCTAGCCGAGCGAACCTCGACTCGCTCTACAACTGCAGTATCCAGAGCAGAGCCGAGCTCATCCCGCTTAATCAATCCAGCATCCAAAGCAGCCCTGAGACCATCCCTCTTAGCAAAAGCTAAATCTCTGCCAGACAAGGCAGCCAACTTCTGTGCTCTAGATGAGTCTCGCTCAAAGGTCATCCTGAATAGTGAGTCTGCTAAAATTGGATCTGTCCCCATAGGAATAGTTAGGGAATCACTAACAAGAACAGTGGTCAAACCCATAAACAGCTCATCCTCGGTAGGAGAATCTAGATCCTCCATGGGCTCCTCCTCTTCAAGATCCACACCAGGAAATGAAGAAGCCTCTGCTATCACTCCTGTCTCTGCATCCAACCATGCAGAATACTCCAGAGAACAGCCCGAATGGCTACTGGAGAAATCAGCCCTCTCCCGATGAGTCTAATACTCATATACTCTGACCAAGTCAGCAGATGACATGGAAGAAGCCGACATCCTCTGATCAGCAGACCCCTCGAAATGGTGTAAACTCTGCAACTGATCAAACTGACACATGACTGCCAAAGGATGATAGGTAGTCACTCCTCTCAAACCAGCTAGGGGCAAATAATCTATGCCAGATGCATGAATGATAAAGCTATATGGGGATGCTAGCCCTGAGCATGGCAAGATCACAAACGAATGATCAATACCCGACAGAAATGCCGACCAAGACTCTGCATCAATACACTCCGCAGGCTGAAAAGAGAAATCTTTGGATGTCTCGTGAGTAAAGCAAAAACCCCTAGGCCTGAAGGATCCAATTGGTCGTATATGAGACATCAGCCATATATACAGCAAGACCGAGCTGCCCCTAAAAAACCCCTCTGGATGGGTACTACAATACGTGGCAGATCTAAATATCTCAGCCAATATCATCGGGATGATGGTGCTACCCTATCTAAGGGCTCTAACCACTACTACCAATCCCACATCTAGATGATCCAATCGCAACGGCATGTAGACATATGCCACAACACACATCAGCAGAATGTCTATCCTGGCCACATGCCATGCCTCTTCTGAACAAATAAAATCTCCGACGTGGCGACCATAACTGTCAAGCTCGCTAAAGCGCTTAATCAAGAAGTCCATAGAGATCACGTGCCCCAAAATGATCTCATCCATGACAACACTCTGACGGAGACCGGACAGCCTGATAAATGGCCTCCTCATATCACTAATCGTCGTCCGAGCGCACAGTAACTCCAAATCCAAACTAATAAATCTTTGGTACTCCTCCAGAGTCGGCGTCAGCTCACGTCGTCCGAAGCAAAACACCTGCCTATCGGTAATCCAGCAGGGTAGAAGGCCCTCAACAAATCTGACCGAAACCTAAAAATATGCAAGGGCCAATGAATGCCCCAACATCTGGTCCACTGTCTCCATAGCAGGAAAGGCAGACTATCATACCAGGACCTTAATGATGCCTCCACCGCAGATGGTGGTAAATGCTCAATACGACTGACTGCAGACGACGTCATCTGTAGCACCGTACCATAAGACTGCCCAGAGGTCAAGTCAAAACACAGCTGTCTGAATGCATACACATGACATAATACATGCATAATGACAGTAATATAAACATGATGCAGAAGATAAGATATGGCAGGAATATCTATAACAAGCTATCTACTGAATACAACATCCCTGTATCCTGATACAAAGTGAAAGGAAGAGTATAGGAAAAATGGGGCACCACCACCCAACTACTACAGTGGTCTATCAAAATGATGGCACAAGCACCGAATAGCCAAAACAGTAGCTGACCAAAAAGTATAGCTCCAATAGCTATCAGAGAAAGTCGTAGACATCAGTGTCGAATCGATCAACCTGCTCCATCTCCTCTATCGGCACAAAGCTGCTAGGATTGGGCATATCTGGGCGGTATAAGAGAGGATCTGTCCCTGTATAACTGCTTCTAAATGGACCTGAAAAGGGACCTGCTCCTGAGCTGGATGGGTCAAAAGAAGATACCTCTTACGGATCTCGGCCAAGGTGCCTGATAAAGAAATGAGTCTGCTCCAACTCCCTGGTCAGATCTGCTATCTGGTCTGCATGAGTTGGCTCCCTGAGGCAAGCTATCCAATCCGTCATCATCACGGATCCTGGCACTATATCTGCCATAAACTGGGTAGCCTGAGTCTGAGCTCCAATAGTACGAGAGCTCCACCATCGGCCAAATGCCTCCTTGCTGTATGGACCCTCTGATAGGGTAAAGCCATCAATGCCCTCCAAAGGGATGTCTGTCAAAGGCATAGTCAATGGCCAATGATGCCAAGTTAGAGGAATAATGGGAATACAGATCTCCTCTGTGATGCTCCTAATAGCACGCTCTCCAAGATAAAGCTCCTAGCCTCCCTCCGTCAACAACGGTACCCTGCGGGTCGATAAGTCAAACTCCAGGCCAGTAGGGACTCCTCCCTCGAATCCGATGGTCAAATGCTCGGATGTGTACGACGTTCAGGTGACCAAATCCGCCGTCAAAAGCTCCAACTGTAAACAGGCATGAGTGAATCCCTCAGCAATAGGGACCTCCATTAAAGTGGAGTGATGCCATCTCTGTCCTCGAGGATATGTCTCCAGACCTAATGCAGTAGCGGGCGGTAGGCAAGGAAGCCTCTCAAATGCCCAAAGCTAACCATGCAAATATCAAAAGTCCTCAGTGATCAAGACTGACAAAAATGCTGAAATCAAAAAGGTACAGAAAGATGTACTCACCAGCAGAAATGGATAAAATCCTAACCAAGCCTCCGTCGTACCCTCCGAAAGCATGCGCATGCCCCGAAGAAAATAGGCAAAGGTATAGGAGCCCCAATCATAGTCACTGAGGCGCTCTACATATCGAGTGGCGTTGATCAAAGTGAAGGACACAGTAAACGAGTTATCCGCCACGAAACAACCCCTGATGATCGAAAAAAATAATTGCCTCAGAATGCGATCTCTAGCCCTCTTGTCATCAGGCAGAGGTAACTGCAAAGTCCCATCCTGGGTATCTATACTCAAGGGACCAGATTGGACTGCCCGACCCTTGAATGTCGTCGTCGGGACTCCCAGAGGGACCGAACGATAACGGGCAAAATGTCAGTCAAAACAGGCACTGACTCGCCCTCGAACTCAATGCCGGTGATAAATCTCCAGTCCATAGGAGTCAACATCACCTCACAATCCAGTAAATGAAGGGACTGAGTCTGGTTGAACCAGCGCTCAGACAAAACCCTCATATACCCCCAGGGGCAATGGCGGGGAAGGATCGAGAAAAAGGCTTGAAATCCCCAGCCATCTATAATCTCCCTGTAATCCTCATGCAAAGTGTGATTCAGGGAGTGCACACTAAACCAGTTCCCTTGAGGCTGCGTAAAGTCGGGAACCTGCATAAAAATCAACCCAAGTTAAAACTCTGATCCCCGAAAATGGTAAGAAGGAAGAAAGAATCCAGAGAGAAGAAAGACTTCAAGTCACCTCGTTGGCCTGAAGATATCTCAAAGGATGGCGACTCATGTCGCCTAGTAGCTCCTGAGTAGGCACAGCAATGCCCGGGACCTCCGCACGTGGAGCCTGAGCGGGAGCAGGAACGGCGAACGGAGCCTCCTCATCATCAATATCCAATAGCTGCTCGTCCTATGCTAGACGAATCCTGCACTCTACCAGTCTACGAGGCATCCTAGCCGGACATGGCTGTGGCACATCAGAAGCCCTCCTACGTCTAATACCCAAAGAGACCCTACTGGAACGGCCGGGTCTATCACGATCCATCTACGGTAACAAGTCTCAAAATTACCTCAGAAAGGGTGCGGTAAGCCTAAAACCTGTGGCTTATCATTTTTTAATCAGTCCAGCATATATCTCTAGGTCCTAAGACATGCATGGGTCAGTCAAAAATACCCAGTAAAGTCAAAACTTCATGTTTTCAAAACCTAGCAACTCAAAACCTGCATGGGTCAGTAAAAATTCCCCACAGAGTCAAAAATGCATGTTTTTCAAAGCCCGAGATTTTGGAAAAATTTCGCCAGAGTCTCCTTTATAAAATGGACTGTCCACATGCACACAGGCATACCTAGGTGGCCATTCAGTAGCACACCTACCTAAAAATAGAAATAGTTTATATTTACTGAAAAAAATAAAAAATCAACCTCACATGGTAGCCAAATTACCATGGACATTTTTAGTTGAAAATCCAGGCTCACCAGGCCTCAAAAAGAATGATTAAACTGATCAAAAAGTGCAAAAATTGACTGTCTCAGAACCTGAATTTTCTTACATCCAAACATGCATTACAGTAAGATATGCATACATATGTAGTCAGAAATTTTTTTACAGGTCATATAGACGTACATTTTGCATACATTGCGTTTAAAAGCACCCTAGGCGGTTCGTATGCTTTTAACGGTCAAAAACTGTGAAAAAAGCATGTAAAACGTTACCTGCGCTGTGCTGAACGCATAGGAATTGACGGAATCAAAATTTGACTGCCAGAACTCCGTAGATCTGAAAAAGAAGATCGAAAATCCTTTCGCTGCTCAAATGGGAAACTTGCAAAATGAAAACTCCCAAGCTCCATTTAAAGCCCAGGTAGTCGCACCTCTACCTGCGGCTGCCGCACCTCCACCTGCGGTAGCCCAGGTGGGTCCAACTTCCCCCGGGCCCGATTCAGTTGAGGTCAAAACGGAGTTTAAACGAGCTGCCAAGTCAAATCTGAAGAGAAATCGCTACGCGATTGAGCGGTTTGGCTAGAAATCCTGCGTTTAAGTAGCGTCATCCTGACGAAAAGGGAAATTTCCCTAAGGCCCCTGGTATTCAACCCAGAACCATGTCCGAAGATCAACAAATCAATCTGCGAAAAAACTGCGCAAAAATTGTGCCAAACTGCCGAAAACTGTCATTTTTCAAAGTTCGGGTTCTGACCGAAGCAGTTTCAGCCGTTGGCTCAGCCCCAGCAAAGTTCAGGTACTGATCGAAGCAGTTTCAGCCGTTGGCTCAGCCCCAATGAAGTTCGGGTACTGACCGTAGCAGTTTTAGTCATTGGCTCAGCCCCAGCGAAGTTCGGGTACTGACCGAAGCAGTTTCAGCCGTTGGCTCAGCCCCAGCAAAGTTTGGGTACTGACCAAAGTAGTTTCAGTCGTTGGCTCAGCCCCAGCGAAGTTCGGGTACTGACCAAAGTAGTTTCAACAGTTGGCTCAGCCCCAGAGAAGTTCGGGTACTGACCAAAGCAGTTTCAGCCATTGGCTCAGCCCTAGCGAAGTTCGGGTACTGACCGAAGAAATTTCAGCCGTTAGCTCAGCCCCAGCAAAGTTCGGGTACTGACCGAAGCAGTTTCAGCCGTTGGCTAAGCCCCAGCGAAGTTTGGGTACTGATCGAAGCAGTTTCAACCGTTGGCTCAGCCCCAGCGAAGTTTGGGTACAGACCGAAGTTGATTTCAACCGTTGGTTCAGTTCCAGCAAAGCTCAGGTACAGACCGAGATCCAATCTAGCCGTTGTCCCAACCTTAATGATGATTCAACCATCGGACTAGCCCATGAGACATCAGGAGATGATCTCGAGGCGGAAGTCCTGCAATATTCCATCCCCACAGAGAATAGATGATGGAATCTGTTATACACATCCTCAAAAGGGGATTATTAATCGAGGTCGATGATACATACTCCTGTGGCTAACTACCAGTGCAGACTATCGTCCAGGTAGGCGTTAGAAGCTTCAGGCAAAACAATTCGATAACCAGAAGCTATCCTCAGCGGAGTATCCTTCAATCGATGAACATAGACACCCTTAATCTCAAATCAAGGAAGCGGCCATAGCATCCCCATCAGGGAGGTTAATGAACAACAACTATATCAACCTCATCAGGATCTACAAAGCTATCGCAGAAGACATCATCCCCAGCAGATCAAGACGTAAAAATCTATGATAGCTTATCTTCACCAATCTCACCAGAGGCAAGCAGGCTATCATGAACATCGTCATCCCCATCAAAAGGTGACGAAAGCCGTCTTTTATAGCCCCAAATCTGACAACTGATCAGGGAGGGTTAATCAATGATAATCGTATCAACCTCAATGGTCGTCACGAGTAACATTATCCCCAGCAGACAATGACGTGAAGTAATCCGTGCTGACCCTACACATGACATACCATGCACTGCCAGGCATCTACGTTTGCATTTCTAGTGTCTACTAATCTTTATCCTGCCCAATCCATTGCATTGCATGGACATGATAAAGAGAGGCATCTGTAGACACTCAAAATTTTCATTGCCCCATCACCAACATTGTAAAAGGGCAGAGCCGTCTTTTCAAATCAACCCCGATCTCAATATCGGGCCTCCAACTCAAAATCGGCCACCAATGTTGTAAGACCCCAGATTTTATGAAATAAAAATATTCAATTTTTCTATTTAGTAAATGGTTAAATTGAAAAAAGTTTAAAGTTAAGGGTGAAATATGCAAATTTTGCAAAGTAAGCAAGTGGTTATAAAATATTCATTGTTGTCGGGGAATATTCGTTTGGTCGTGGAATATTCTTGTTGTCGGAGAATATTCGTACGACGGCGCAGCTATTTGTGGGCCCCACAACGGAATAACTGTCGGATATAGAAAGT
This sequence comes from Panax stipuleanatus, assembly GCA_020205555.1. Lineage (NCBI taxonomy): Eukaryota > Viridiplantae > Streptophyta > Magnoliopsida > Apiales > Araliaceae > Panax > Panax stipuleanatus. The sequence goes on from CM035117.1 coordinate 73,115,368, forward strand.
GACAGAAATAACCTTTTTATAAAATAACGGCGTAGTTGTTACCGTTAGTACTGTTGAAATACCCGGTGGTTAAAATACAGTAATACGCGGTGTTGCACAGTAGCACACGGTATTGCACAGTATTTTGAATTATTGATTCTTACGAAAAAAAGTCACTTACTCAATTATTGTTACAGTAATTACTGTTCAATATTTTATTTTATTGGTTCAATAATTGCTACGTTGATATTTTATATCAATAATTACTACGTTGCTATGATTGATTCAATAATTGCTACCGTTGATATTTTGTATTATTGATTCAATAATTATCATTGCACAGTATTTCACATTATCAACTCAATAATTCATATTATTTGAATAATATTATTAGATAGCATTATTGACAATGTCTAAGGAAGTTCTGTCTAGGAGGGGTTATTTAATTGCGCGCCAGTAAGGAGAAATCCTTATCGGAAGGCCCCCTCTTTCTTGGGAACGACTTGGTTGTCAATATTGTAGGTCTGTAATATTATTTGTGAATAATTAATTATTGATTTACATGATAAGAAAATATTTATTTTGTGAATATAAAAAAGGAATTAGTGCTGATGTGTTTTTATCAGTATTTTGGCGTGAAAAATCATCCGTTTGTAGATTTCGGATAATTTATGTTTGGAATTTGGAAAAACCTCCTTCTACAAAGTTGTAGAGAATTAAATTTCATATCAAAAGGACATAGAATTTGTATTTTTCTGTCAAATGGACTATTTATTATGAATTATTGAAGTTTCAGAAAATAAATATTTTTTTTATAAAATGGTGGGCCCCACTTTTGGTTGGTGAAGGCTGATGGCTTTTGGGTCATGAGGCAGCTGAAAATTTTTAAAAATAAAATATTATTTTATTAAAAAGTCTACTTTGGCATCCTAAGCTTTTCCTATAAATAGGGTGCTTAGGTTAGAATTGAAAATCACACCAGAATCAGAAATTTTCTCTCTCTATAATATCGAGCATATTTTTCTGAGTATTTAGATATTTTGAGTGTTAGTATTCAGTGCAAGTTTTCTTCGGTATTATATCCGATATTCCAGTCAGAAGTACTATTCTTTTGAAGTAAAGGATGTTATTTTTTTCGTAAATAATGTTATTGATTTCAATATCATTTCATCGAAATATTGGTATGAATTTTATTATAAAATTTTTACCTTTTTCGTCGAGGTTACTATTCATGTATACGGCACTATTCACGAATATGGTACTATTCACGAGTACTATTCACGAAGTATGATTTTTCTTATGAAATTTCTATCCTTTTCATGTCGGGGTTACTATTTACGTATACGACACTATTCACGTATACGGTACTATTCACCGAAAAATTAAATTTTATTCTATTTGTCCAAGTTGCCTGTTAAGGTTCCTATCTTTGATCGGATCCATATTTTGAACTTCATTTTTGAATTTTACTCCACAATTGGTTATCATGTTAACAATTGGATCATATTGTTCTTATTCTCATATATAACATTTTTATAACACGGATGATGAAAATTCTCTTTGACTTGAGTGTAAAGATGGGTAGATTAGTGGTATGATTATGACTATGGGTTCTCTTTGGCCAGTAGTGCAAAGATGAATTGTTGACTGGTATGATCATGATCATTGATTTTACAATTGAATATCTTTAGCTTAAGTGCAAAGGTGAATTGATCAACATGGTTATAATTATTATTTATAAATTCTGGAATGATTAGATATTTTTTGAGATACGAATATCTTTGGCCCGTAGTGCAAAGATGAACTATTGATGAATATCTTTGGCCTGTAGTGCAAAGATGAGCGGTTGATTTGTGAATATCTTTGGCCTGTAGTGCAAAGATGAATGATTAATTGTTGAATATCTTTGGCTTGTAATGCAAAGATGAATTGATTAGCATGATTATGAACAGGAACTGTGATTTGGTATAACCATGATCTTTGGTGTTTCAGGTAAAGATAGGTGATGAAAGTTATCTTCGCCCTGGGTGCGAAGAGGAATTTAGCAACACAATTATGATTATGAATTATTCACATGATTATGAACAGGAATTGTTGATTGATGTTACAGGGATAAAACATTATTGGTGAACTTTTAACATGGAGAAGATAATAGACATTATGGTCTATTTGACTCTTCTAATGGATTGCTCGTTCCGCTGCAACTATGGTTGAAAAATTTTATCATCTACCATATATTATAAATCTCTGATTTATTACTGATGAAGACTATTGATAATTTAATTATCTTTAGTCATGATATTCTTTAATGGGCTATTTGTGCTCACCCTTTTCATCTATTGTCCTCTTCAGGAAATGAGAATGTTGCGGGAACTAGTCGGGGGACAGAATGATGGTCCGAGTTAGAGCAGTAGTAGTCTTTGCTATTTTTGTAAAATAGTGGGATAATAATTGTAATAAATAAAGAATGAATTTGAATGTTGATATTTCGTATTATATACGATTTGTATTGACACTCACAGTTGTGTGGTCGTATTTTGCACGACCGTGTGATATAAAAGTTTGTATTTGAATTCTGTACCATGTATTTGGCAACTCAGAATGGGTTGGGTTGACTGGACCTATTCTGGGGGCGTCACAAATGTCGATCCGTCAATTCAAATTCGATCACCAATATAGGTAAACCTAAATCTGACCACCAATATCGGTAAGCCTAAATCCGATCACCAATATCGGTAAACCTAAATTCGACCACCAATGTCGGTAAGTCAAGATCTGATCTCCAATCGGACCGTCCATCCAGTTTTGATCTCCAATCGGACCGTCTATCCAGCTCTGATCTCCAATTGGACTGTCAAGCCAGCTTCGATCTCCAATCGGACCATCTATCAAGCTCTGATATCCAATCGAACCGTCTATCAAGCTTCAATCTCCAATCGGACCGTCTATCCAGCTCCGATCTCCAATCGAACTGTCAATCCAGCTCTAATCTCCAATCGAACCATCAATCCAGCTCCGATCTCCAATCGAACCGGCAATCCAGCTCTGATCTCTAATCGGACAGGCAATCCAGCTCTGATCTCCAATCGGACCGTTATTCAAGCTCCGATCTCCAATCGGACCGTCAATCCAGCTTCAATCTCCAATCGAACAGTCTATCAAGCTTCGATCTCCAATCGGACTGTCTATCCAGCTTCGATCTCCAATCGGACCTCAATCTAGCTCCGATCTCCAATCGGACAGTCAGTCCATCTCTGATCTCCAATCGGACCGTCAATCTAACTCCGATCTCCAATCAGACCGTCAATACAGGTCCGATCTCCAATCGGACCATCAATCCAGCTTTGATCTCTAATCGGACAGTCTATCTAGCTTTGATATCCAATCGGACCGTCTATCCAGCTCCGATCTACAATCAGAAAGTCTATCCAGCTCCAATCTCTAATCGGACCATCAATCCATCTCCGATCTCTAATTAGACCCTCAATCCAGCTCTGATCTACAATCGTACAGTCAATCCAGCTCCTATCTCCAATCCGATCGTCTATCCAGCTCGGATCTCCAATCGGACAGTCTATCCAGCTCTGATCTCCAATCGAACCATCTATCCATCTCTAATCTTTAATCGGACCGTCAATCCAGCTCTGATCTCCAATCGAACAGTCAATCCAGCTCCAAAATCCAATCAGACCTTCAATCCATCTCCGATCTCCAATCGGACCGTCTATCCAGCTCCGATCTCCAATCGGACCGTCTATCCAGCTCCGATCTCCAATCGGACAGTCAATCCATCTTCGATCTCCAATCAGACCGTCTATCAAGCTCTGATCTCCTGTGACACCCCCGAATCGAATCTGGGTCCTCTGACCCCGGTCCGGTCGCCACAAAACAATACTAACATCCACCTTTAAGTAACATACGATAACTAAAATGCGAAATATAATAAACGTACGTCGTTCATTCAAAAGATGTTACTAGTCCCAAGATTCAATAACCTGATAAGTAGTATTTATATCGCGAATCAGATTCTCTATAGCTTAAGACGCTGCTTGTTTTATGTTATTTGTTGTGCTTTTGTATTTCTTTTGTTGTTATTATGCTTTTCCTGTATGATGCAGGGCTGTTCAGGTCATTTCTAGCTTGCAGGGACAATATTACACTCTGGCGCCGCAGCGCCAGAGCCTAGTCTGAAGCTCGCGCCGCAGCGCCGCCTCTTTGCCCATGCTGATGTTTTATGGCGCTGTAGCGGCCCTGGCCCTTCTTAAGCTCGCGCTGCAGCGTGAGTGGCGCCGCAGCGCCACCAAGCTGTTATAGGCTCCGCGCCGCAGCGTCGCCTCCCGTGTCTAGCCAGTGGCTCGTTTTTAATGACCTAATAAAAAGAGGAGAACACAGCGGCTAGATGATCGACAACAGACAGTGAGATAACGGAGAATATTTTTGGAGATTCTAGAGTAGAAAGAAGCTGTGTGTTTTAGGGGAGAATATTTATTGCATCATACACAGCTCAGGAGTTACACGGAGAAGAGAAGACTTGGAGACAGAAAACCTTACAACAGGAGTTTTCTTATTCCAAATCTCTCAGTTATTTGTGTATTACTGAGCAATGTTGAACGTGATAGAAATGTGTATTAGCACCATGGTTATGAACTAATTCCTTTTTAGGATTGCAATGTAACCTAGTGTTTAGCCTAATTAACTTTCTCTCCTATTTATATTAATGAATCATTTTGGGAATGGGTTGTTGTATTTCTTGCTTATTGACTAAATGCTTGACAGAGTGTTTGGTAGTGATATTAATGGATATTGAATATTGGACATTAATGTCTGGCTTTTAAAATACAATAACACTTGTTATGCCCTTGCCTAAAGGAATGTGTGCATAAACTGCTTAATAGGATAGACATATCTCTATTTGCCTTGTGTAGCCTTGAGACTGAGCTTAATGACCCTAGTCTAGTTATTATCATCGATAGACATATTGTGATTCATCTAGCTAGGGATGTGCATTTGGCCTTCGACAGAAGCATATGCGTAGTTCTATTCTCGGCTGACCATTCCTTGATTTGTTTGTAATGTGGAGAGTTATGAGATTAGGCGACGCATTAGGAGAATTGTAATCCTAGCTTGTCTCCCTATTACATCTATTTCTCCCACTTCCTTTAGTTGTAATCGCATAGTTTAAAATACCACCTCCAATCATTTGTTTAGATAAGACAGTATAGAACTTACATTAGTATTTGATTTGCATTTAAGACTTCGTCCTCGTGGGTACGACATCCTACTTATCTTATATTACTTGTTGACCGCGTATACTTGCGCGTTAATTGTCGTTACACAAACCAAACAACAAGTTTTTGGCGCCGTTGCCGGGGACGTAGTACTATTTGTTATCAATATTAAAGCTAAGTCAATACGATCTTAATTTAGACTAATTTTATCTGTTTAATTTTCTTTTCAGGTGATCTCAACGGCGTATGCCACCTCGAAGGGGTCGGAATATAATACCTCTCGATCCCGAGGTTGATAGAACGTACAGACGCCTGCAGAGAGAAAAAGCTCGGGACATACATACTCCTGTTACAATGGCTGAGGAACTTCAGAAATCTTTAAGGGAGCATGCTATGCCTCACATCGCAGATTTGCAAGCGAGCATTCTTAGGCCCGCAATCCAAGCAAACAATTTTGAGATCAAGCCGGGCACTATCCAAATGTGCTCCAATATTCAGTTTGGGGGATTACCAAATGATGACCCCAATGATCACTTGATGAACTTCTTAGAGATCTGCGATACGTTTAAGTGTAACGGAGTGTCTGACAATGCCATCAGACTCCGATTGTTTCCCTTCACTTTGAAGGACAAGGCCAAGAGCTGGCTACATTCACTTCCGTCAGGCTCCATAACCACATGGGATGACTTGGCTCAAAAGTTCGTGGCAAAGTTCTTCCTACCCGCTAAAACCGCCAGGCTTAGGCACGAAATTACCTCTTTTATTCAGTTTGAGTCAGAGTCTTTGTACGACTCATGGGAGCGATTCAAGGATCTTCTGAGAAAATGCCCCCACCATGGACTGCCAGAATGGCTTCCCATCCAGACATTCTATAATGGGTTATCCGGAGCTACTCGATCGAGTATTGATGCCGCTTCTGGAGGAGCGTTCATGTCTAAGCATCACACAGCGGGGTATGAATTGCTGGAAACAATGGCGGCCAATAATTATCAATGGCCAAATGATAGGCAGGCCCTTAGAAGAGCAGCAGGAATATATGAGGTTGATCCAGTCATGCAATTAGCTGCTCAGGTTGCAGCGCTAACTAAAAGACTCGACACCATGGGAGTGCAAGCTGTGCAGAATGTTCAGAGTGTCGCAGTATCGTGTGAATTATGTCAAGGGAGCCACCCAACTGATCATTGTGCCATAAGCCCCGAGTCAGTTTAATTTGTTTCCAACTACAGGCGGCAGCAAAATGCAAGTCTCCCTACTCATTATCATCCGGGCTTGAGGAATCATCCAAACTTTTCTTGGGGCAACACAAATAACCATCAAGCACAACCTCCGACCACCAGGCCTAATTTCTCAAACCCTCCGGGTTTTCAAGCTCAAAATCAGTACAACCAACAACCACAGAGTTCTCATAATCAGTTCCACCATCCACCACCTCAACAGGAAAAAAACCTAGTTTGTAAGATCTCCTGTCACGGTATATTGCCCAAAATGAGACAAGGAGCAGTAATCAAGAAGCTTCCATCCGGAACCTTGAAATCCAAATGGGACAGTTGGCCTCTGCTTTAAATGGTCGACCGCAAGGCACATTGCTGAGTGACACTGATGTCAACCCGAAACGGGATGGGAAGGAACACTGCAAAGCAGTTACACTCCGGAGTGGGAGAACTATAAATGACAAGGGTGGAGAGAGTCCTGTAGTGCAAGAAGAAGTGACTATAGAGGAACCTATTGTGGAGCAGAGTGATGATAAGTCTGGGGGTGAGGTAAATGCTCAAGAAAGCCCTTCATCACCAACCCCTACAGTAAACACAGCTAGTCCTCCTATCCCGCAGTTGCCATTCCCCCAGCGCATGTAGAAATAAAAGCTTGATAAGCAATTTTCTAAGTTTTTAGAAGTGTTCAAGAAGCTTCACATAAGCATCCCGTTTGCAGAGGCGTTGGAGCAAATGCCGAGCTATATTAAATTCATGAAAGACATATTATCGAAGAAGAGGAAAATGGGAGATTATGAAACAGTGGCTCTGACTGAGGAATGCAGTGCTATTCTACAGAACAAGCTCCCGCCAAAACTGAAAGATCCTGGAAGTTTCACGATTCCATGCACTATCAGGGACCAATTCATTGTCAAGGCCTTATGTAATTTGGGGGCGAGTATAAATTTAATGCCTCTGTCAATATATAAGAAGCTTGGACTAAATGAAGCCAAACCCACAAGTGTTACTTTGCAATTGGCGGATAGATCTCTCACTTACCCGAAGGGGATAGTAAAGGATGTGCTTGTTAAGGTGGACAAGTTAATCTTCCCAGCGGACTTTATTATCCTAGACTTTGAGGAAGACAAGGAGGTCCCGATAATACTGGGTAGACCATTCTTAGCAACGGGGAGAACCCTTATAGATGTGCAGAAAGGGGAGCTGACTATGAGAGTACAGGATCAGGACGTAACTTTCAATGTGTTTAGGGCAATGAAATATCCGAACACCCCTGAAGACTGCTTCCAGATTAAAGTGATTGATGATGCAGTCAGGGAAGTATTCTCAGAAATATGCATGACAGACCCTTTTGAAGCTACACTAAGAGGTACCAGTACTAAGGAAAAGGCCACCCATGTTGAATGTGCTAACTGGCTGGATACACCCCAGAGATCTACACAGTTCCAAAGACAGTTTGAGTCGCTGAATGATCCAGAAGCATCTACTTCTAAGGCCCAACCATCTGTTGTAGAACCTCCTGTCCTAGAGTTAAAGCCCCTGCCCAATCATCTGAGGTATGCATACTTGGGGAATTCATCCACTTTACCTGTTATAATATCTGCATCTTTAGAGGAAGGCCAGGAAGAGAAGCTACTTCTAGTGCTTAAACAGTATAAAACGACACTGGGGTGGTCGATTTCAGACATTAAAGGGATCAGTCCATCCCTTTGTATGCACAAAATCCTACTGGAGGAAGGATCCAAGCCGACCATTGAACATCAGAGGCGGTTGAACCCAATAATGAAAGAGGTAGTCCGGAAGGAAATCATTAAGCTGCTAGATGCGGGCATTATCTACCCTATCTCGGACAGTCCTTGGGTCAGTCCCATTCAATGTGTGCCAAAAAAGGGCGGGATGACAGTAGTAGCCAATGAGAATAACGAGTTGATTCCAACCAGAACGGTGACTGGATGGAGGGTATGTATGGACTATAGAAAGTTGAACAAGTCCACCTGTAAGGATCACTTCCCTCTGCCATTTATTGATCAGATGCTCGATAGACTTGCTGGGCATGCTTTCTATTGTCTGCTAGATGGTTATTCTGGCTATAATCAAATTTCTATTGCTCCCAAAGATCAGGAGAAAACAACGTTCACATGTCCGTATGGGACCTTTGCCTTTCAGAAAATGTCCTTTGGGTTGTGTAACGCTCCTGCAATATTCCAACGTTGCATGATGTCTATCTTCTCTGACATGGTCGAAAAGACCCTTGAGGTTTTCATGGATGATTTTTCTGTATTCGGGAGTTCATTTGATAACTGTCTGGTGAATTTGACTGCCGTTCTCCAAAGATGTGTTGAAACTAATCTTGTATTGAATTGGGAGAAGTGCCACTTCATGGTAAAAGAGGGCATTATTCGGGCCACAGAGTATCTGATAGTGGTATCGAGGTAGATAAGGCTAAAATTGATGTCATCAATAGTCTACCACCGCCTACATCAGTGAAAGGGGTTAGGAGTTTTCTTGGGCATGCAGGATTCTATAGGCGGTTTATCAAGGACTTCTCAATAATAACCAAACCGCTATGTTCACTATTAGAAAACGATATGCCGTTTCAGTTTGATGAAGCCTGCCTCAGAGCATTTGAACTATTGAAGGAAAAACTCATTTCAACTCCTATTGTGGTAGCTCCTGACTGGACTTTCCCATTTGAGCTCATGTGTGACGCCAGTGATTATGCTATTGGGGCAGTGTTAGGATAGAGAAGGGACAAAGTGTTCCACACGATCTACTATGCCAGCAAAACATTAACTAATGCTCAGTTAAATTACACCACAACCGAGAAGGAACTGCTGGCAGTGGTTTATGCTTTCGACAAATTCCGTTCCTACCTCATTGGAACAAAAGTGACCGTGTACACAGACCATTCGGCCATCAAATATCTGATAGAGAAGAAAGATGCAAAGCCTAGGCTGATAAGGTGGGTCCTTCTTCTACAAGAGTTCGATCTGGAGATCCGCGACAAAAAGGGGACAGAAAACCAGGTAGCAGATCACTTGTCGAGGTTGGAAAACCCTCCTCATTTGGGAGATGCAATCAAAGACATCAATGATTTCTTCCCGGATGAACAACTGTTTGGCGTCCAGAGTAAAGCCCCGTGGTATGCGGACTTTGCCAATTTCGTCACTTGTCAAATGCTTCCTCCCATCTTGAGCTATCAACAGAGGAAGAAATTCCTAAATGATGCAAAATAATACTTTTGGGACGAGCCCTTTTTATTCAAACAGTGTTCAGATCAGATTCTGCGGAGATGTTTGCCAGAGGAGGAAATTGAAGGTGTGCTCCATCATTGCCATTCCTCTAATTATGGAGGACATTTTGGGGGCCAAAGAACTGCTGCTAAAGTACTCCAATCTGGGTTTTACTGGCCTACCCTATTCAAAGATGCACACCTATATGTGTTGCACTACGATAGATGCCAAAGGGTAGGAACCATCTCAAAAAGGCATGAATTGCCTCTGCAGAATATCTTGAAGTAGAGTTGTTTGATGTATGGGTTATTAACTTCATGGGGCCATTCCCGTCGTCCTACAACAATCTCTATATTCTTGTTGTGGTTGATTATGTCTCCAAATGGGTAGAAGCAGTCGCCTTGCCTTCTAATGATGCTAAGGTGGTGCTTAATTTCTTAAGGAAAAATATTTTCACTCGCTTCGGCACTCCTCGGGAAATAATCAGTGATGAAGGGTCACATTTTTACAACAAATATTTCGAAGCCCTTCTTGCTAAGTATGGGGTGACCCATAAAATAGCCACAGGTTATCATCCGCAGACAAGTAGCCAAGCAGAAATCTCTAATTGAGAGGTTAAGCGTATCTTGGAGAAGATTGTTAATCCTAATCGGAAGGACTGGTCAAAGAAGCTTGATGATGCCTTGTGGGCATACCGCACCGCTTATAAAACGCCTATCGGAATGTCTCCGTATAGGCTTGTTTATGGAAAGGCTTGTCATCTTCCTGTGGAGCTAGAGCACAACGCATATTGGGCTATCCAAAAGCTCAATTTTGATATGGATGCAGCGGGTGAACTAAGACTATTACAACTCAATGAATCAGACGAGTTTCGTCTGCACGCGTATGAAAACGTTAAGTTGTATAAGGAAAAGACAAAGCGGTGGCATGACAAGAAAATTGTCGAAAGGAACTTCGAACAAGGCCAGAAGGTGCTTCTTTTTAACTCCCGGCTGAAATTATTCTCGGGGAAGTTGAAGTCCCGATGGTCGGGGCCGTTCACAATTGCTAAGGTGTATCCTCATGGGGCTATTGAGGTCGAAGACCCTCATTCAGACAAAACCTTCAAAGTCAATGGACAACGTTTAAAACACTATTGGGGCAGCGAGGTCGACCGACAAAACACCTCCATCACCTTGGGAGACCCGGTGTAAGGCGGGGTGAAAGTCAAGCCGACGACTCTAAATCAAGCGCTTGATAGGGAGGCAACCCCATCTCAGTATCAAAAATATCCTTATAATTTTATTTAATGTTGTTTTCTTTAGTTATCATTAGTGCACTTGGTTTTCCTTAGAATTATTGTAGATGTTAAATTAGTATGTTAGGATGATTGCTTTGTTTAGTAGTTAAAATGTGAATTGATTCAGGTTTTGGGTGTTTGTTGCAGGAATGCAGGAGAACAAAGTACTCGCGCCGCAGCGCCAGGTACTAACCTAAGTCTCGCGCCGCAGCGCCATGCTCAATATTCCAAATTCCTATCCACGCCGCAGCGCCAGCCCCTTTACAAATTTTCACGCCGCGGCGCCGGCATATGGTGGAAGCTACTGGAGAAATGCGCTGCAGTGTTGAGGCCTTCCTAATTATTCGTGCCACAGCGCCAAGATGTCACGCCGCAGTGCCGAAAATGGAGCCGCAGCGCCAAGATGAACCTAACTCGCGTCGCAGCGCTATGCACCACGTCGCAGCGCCAATGCCGTGTTTTTGAGTTTAAACAAGGCTTTTGGGATTCAGTTTACGGCAGTTCATGTTCATCCCTCATTTCTCTCACACATATCTCCCTTTCTTCCAAAGAGTGCGGCAAATCAACCGTCACCCTTTCAGTTTCTGACCGTTTGGGGCCATCAACCGTCCTGCCGTTTCTTCTCCTTCATCCTATTTATAAGTTATTTCGAGGTAAAGGATTTCTTCAGAGCAGAGTTTGGATTTTCGTTTGTTGATTTTCTTTTTGTTGTCCTTGGAGTTTTGTTGGCTATGGGTTCAAAGCGTCCTCGCACTAGTATAGGTCCTCCTCCGTCATCCAGAACCCCTCCTCCCCTTTGGGATGCTGTAAAATTCCTAAGTGAGGAAGCCTGGAAGCGATATGCCCAAAATTTTTCAAAGAGGAGTTTGGTTCCTGAGAGAGGGCTAAGGCCAGATGACAAGATGGACGGCGATATGAATTCCATAATTGTGACTATGAAATGGATTCACTTCACCAAGCCGCCCGAATCTGCAGTTATTTCGGTGGTAAAGGAATTCTACGCAAATGCTAATGCTGATGGTCCTGCTTCGGTACCGGTTCGGGGTAAGTTGATCAAATTTGACAGTCGTACCATCAATGCTGTGTATGGGACTCCAAACTACGATGGTAAGGATTATCTGGAGTCTGGGATGCGGAGTTACAGTACAGATGAGATTATAACCAAGCTCTGCAAGCCTGGTACCGTGTGGAAAACCAATGAATTCCACGGTGAAAAGACCTCTTTCCCCCATCAAGCCTTAAGTCATTATGGTAAGGCGTGGTACTCCTTCATTTGTGCCAATATCATGCCAACACGCCATCTGAGCGATGTAACAAGAGAGAGGGCAGTATTGCTGTATGCAATTGTCATGGGGCTGAAGGTTGATGTGGGGGTTCTTATCCAGGATTCAATTAAAAAGGCCATTAGGAGCAACGTCAATTCCGGACTCCCTCACCCATCTTTGATCACACGCCTATGCAAAAGGACGGGTGTGGTATGGGAGAAAGACGATATCACTCAGCCGCCTATGGCTGTCATTGATCATCACGTTATAGCCCGTTATGGAGTATGGGATGGGGGGCCTCCGTCGCACCCAAAGGGTCAGGGATATTTACCGGGACCTCTGCCGCCTCCCTCATCGGAGGCTGGTACCTCCGCTCAAGCGCTTGAGCCCCCATCTTCTGAGGCTATGCCACCCGGGGCCTTGGCAGAGATTTTAAGCAGCCTTAATTTTCTCCACTGCAAGGTTGATACAGTGGCTCAATGGCAGAGCCAATTCAATCACTATCATGCGGAGTTCGCAAATACAGTTTCCAGTATCTATTATGCTCAGGGAGGAGATGACGCAGAGTCCATGCCCTTTCAATTTCCAGAGCCTCCAATTTTTACGCCTTATCCTCCGCCATTTCCAGCCAGAGGAGAGGATCACGAGGGGGAGCCAGCGGGTGCCGATGATGATGGCGATGATGATGGTGGCGGTGATGGTGCTCCAGAGGGTGAAGGCCAGTGAGGACATTGGCAGATTTCAAGCTTGGGGGAGATTTCCTTTTTATGTATTTTTATATATGAATTGCTGTTATATTTCTGCTATGTTTGTGGATGTTTTTGGTTTATTTTAGGATGCATGATATGATGCATTGGTACATTGGTTTTATTACGTATATGAATGAATGTTTTGGTTTATAATATTTAGATGCTTGTGCTTTATTTTGTATATAGTATTTTGCGTTCGCTTTAGCTTTCATGTCATTTTTGGTTGTTATGTTTATAGCCATATTTTGGGGTTTGTGCAGATAATTGGTTTGCTTGATGCCATGTGTTATGGCTTCTCCTTATTTGGGTAGGGTGTTATTTCTTTTGTTGCTTCATGCCTAATTTATTTTGATCCCCCCTTTTTTTCGCCCCGTTCTGTAACTGTAAATATGCTGGGTGAGGGTGTTATAGCTGTTTATTTTTGATCGCTAATTTTTGATTGTGGCTAATGACAAGCGTCATATAATTATGCTTATCTCTTAGAGTCGTGTCAAGTATGTATGAGCTAGGGGTTGTTCAATCGATAAGTTGAGACTGTTATTGATCCGTCCTTTTTAGCAAGCACCGACCAACTGTGCTAACTAGTTATTTTTCGATTTTACTTCGCGCGTTTATTGCTTTGAGAGTATGTTCATTCTTATAATCTTTCATTTCTGCAAGGTAAGAAAAGACTTCGACGCATATACAGTTTTGGATCTTGGATTCTGGCATGTTGTAATATATATATATATATATATATATATATATATAAAATAAATTGAAAAGGAGATTGAATATCGAAAGTCTTGCGGTGGGTCGAGATGGAGCGTAAAACGCGCTCGCCCATAAACGCAGGACCGATGTTGAGATGGAGCATAAAATGCACTCGTCAAATAATCTTCAGATTTCATAAAGTCTAATTTGGCTTATGTTGATTACGTGGCCTTTACTGCTCGAGTTATTAGATCCATAGGGGTGTTCCACACCTAGTGCCCTAAAGTCGTCTGGCTTGGGAGTCACTAATCAAAAGCTTATTCATGGGTAGCTCTGTTTAGCCTAAGGTAATTAAGGACTGTCCGAGTCAGATTTTACAGTCTTCATGCTAGAGCCTTTTGATCTTTTTCCTGTGCTTGTATCTTAGTCTTAATGCTTGTTGATTATTTAAGTTGCGATGCATACTGGTTTTACCAATCGACCGTGCGAGTTTTTTTTGAGTTATGATTAGTTAGGATGGTTGGTCTTCACACACACATAGAATGGATCGAGTACAATCTCATGCTTGCATGTTCGATTTTAAGCTTTCATGTCAGTGTTTGTCCTATTCTCGGAGAGGCTCTATAAGTACGCTTTGAAGCCGTGGTATTATTCTATAGTAGTAGTTTCCATTCGCGTCTTCCAGTAATGTAGGTGTGGATGTTAGTTAGTTTGCTTGAGGGCAAGCAAAAGCTTAAGTTTGGGGGTATCTGATAAGTAGTATTTATATCGCGAATCAGATTCTCTATAGCTTAAGACGCTGCTTGTTTTATGTTATTTGTTGTGCTTTTGTATTTCTTTTGTTGTTATTATGCTTTTCTTGTATGATGCAGGGCTGTTCAGGTCATTTCTAGCTTGCAGGGACAATATTACACTCTGGCGCAGCAGCGCCAGAGCCTAGTCTGAAGCTCGCGCCGCAGCGCCGCCTCTTTGCCCATGCTGATGTTTTCTGGCGCTGTAGCGGCCCTGGCCCTTCTTAAGCTCGCGCTGCAGCGTGAGTGGCGCCGCAGCGCCACCAAGCTGTTATAGGCTCCGCGCCGCAGCGTCGCCTCCGGTGTCTAGCCAGTGGCTCGTTTTTAATGACCTAATAAAAAGAGGAGAACACAGCGGCTAGATGATCGACAACAGACAGTGAGATAACGGAGAATATTTTTGGAGATTCTAGAGTAGAAAGAAGCTGTGTGTTTTAGGGGAGAATATTTATTGCATCATACACAGCTCAGGAGTTACACGGAGAAGAGAAGACTTGGAGACAGAAAACCTTACAACAGGAGTTTTCTTATTCCAAATCTCTCAGTTATTTGTGTATTACTGAGCAATGTTGAACGTGATAGAAATGTGTATTAGCACCATGGTTATGAACTAATTCCTTTTTAGGATTGCAATGTAACCTAGTGTTTAGCCTAATTAACTTTCTCTCCTATTTATATTAATGAATCATTTTGGGAATGGGTTGTTGTATTTCTTGCTTATTGACTAAATGCTTGACAGAGTGTTTGGTAGTGATATTAATGGATATTGAATATTGGACATTAATGTCTGGCTTTTAAAATACAATAACACTTGTTATGCCCTTGCCTAAAGGAATGTGTGCATAAACTGCTTAATAGGATAGACATATCTCTATTTTCCTTGTGTAGCCTTGAGACTGAGCTTAATGACCCTAGTCTAGTTATTATCATCGATAGACATATTGTGATTCATCTAGCTAGGGATGTGCATTTGGCCTTCGACAGAAGCATATGCGTAGTTCTATTCTCGGCTGACCATTCCTTGATTTGTTTGTAATGTGGAGAGTTATGAGATTAGGCGACGCATTAGGGGAATTGTAATCCTAGCTTGTCTCCCTATTACATCTATTTCTCCCACTTCCTTTAGTTGTAATCGCATAGTTTAAAATACCACCTCCAATCATTTGTTTAGATAAGACAGTATAGAACTTACATTAGTATTTGATTTGCATTTAAGACTTCGTCCTCGTGGGTACGACATCCTACTTATCTTATATTACTTGTTGACCGCGTATACTTGCGCGTTAATTGTCGTTACACAAACCAAACAACATAACCTTAATACATCAATACAAACATACCCTAGAATAAACATTATGGTTCATATTACATTAACAGTAATTAAATAAATCATAAAGACAAAGTCTGCTCCTTGCAAACCATCATATATCTTTCCTTTACCCTTGTACTTCCCTGAGGGCTCGGGCTTAACTATAATATAAGTCATGATATAGCAAGAATGAGCAACAAGTTTGCTCAGCAAGTTTAAATACAACAATAAAGGATATATCATAATGAATGGAAAAATATCTGACAATGATTTCAACAAAATGAAGATCTTAAAGATTCAACAATATGAATATTAGAATGATTCAACAATCTGTATGATTCAATACTATGAATATCTGTATGATTCAACGATATGAATATCTGTAAGGTTCAACAACCTGTATGATTCAACACTATGAATATCTGAAAGATTCAATAATCTGATTATTAAAAGCAAAGATAATAATTGCCTTTAGAATGACTGATAGTCGAGTAGACTTTGAACTATAACTTTCCAATGGGTTCAATAGCTAATTGACCCTTTTTGGATTACTGGCTTCTGGCTACAGAAACTTAGTACCTCGAGGAGATCAGCCTCGGGTACAACGTGAATATGCATAACACATATATCTGCTTACTCGTACCATATATATTAGATACCTGGGAACACTCCTACATATGAGGGGTGTTCTGTTCTGTCTAAGAATCCTTACCATCAATTGGTTTGGATAGCTTTAAAGAAACTTCATACACTTGTCTGACCGAGCAAAGGTTCAGACTCTAACTGACACCGTTCAAGAAATTTAAAACCTTGAATAATGTACAAGTCCAAGACTGTATAAGCTCAAATGCACTAAATGCGGATATCAATAATATCGATGTGGAATAATTGATAAGTAATTAATCCACTAAATAACATGCTTGGAAATAAAGTTCAAGCAATTAAGTAAACAACTTTTGATTCGACAATAACCTACTCAATACAATATGAGAAGGATAGGAACTTACACAATAAAGGTGAAGTTTAGAATTTGCACAATATATGAATTAGTGTAAGTTCGGGGAACTCGCACAATAACCAAAGTGGTGTAGTTCGGTGAACTTACACAATAATAGACTCCTTGCATAAAGTAAATGCATAGGCTTAGACACTTGCAACATCAAAGAGTGAAATTCGGGGAATTTTACCAGAATAGATCCCTTGCATAAAGTAAATGCATAGGTTAGGACACTTGCTCAAATAATCAAAGTGTGAAGTTCGGAGAACTTGCACGGTAATAGAGTCCTTGCATAACATAAATGCATAGGTTAGGACATTTTCTTACAACGTTCCTTGAGTAAAGTAAACACAAAGATAAGATATTTGCACAATATACGATTTTGTATAAGTTTAGAGAACTTGCATAATCAAAGAAATGAAGTTCGGGAACTTGCAAAATTAAAGAGTGAAGTTCAGGGAACTTGCACTATATCAAGGTTGTGTAGTTCGGAGAACTTGCACAATAATCAAAGTCGTGAAGTTCGGGAAACTTGCACTATACTCACGTGTGAAGTTCGGGGAACTTGCACAATACTCAACGTGTGAAGTTCGGGGAACTTACACAATACAATAATAACCTGCTCAATACAATATGAGAAGGATAGGAAACTTTCACCAAAAACAAGTGAAGTTTAGAAACTCGCTTACACGGTTCATTGAATAAGGTATTACAAGAATTTAGAATACTTGCACAATAGGGTCCAGATACTTGTACAATAAATAAGTATAAGTCAAGAAAAACTTGCTCAAATAAAAGAGTAGTTCAGGAAAACTTGCAATATAATAATACCCTGCTCAATATAAATTTGAGTAAAGTTAGGGAGACTTGCATGATTGCTCAGCTACAATTAATTCTAGCTTTAATTTAAATGGCGTTGGAACAACCTAATATTAACAAGTCAATCTCTCCAATTAGTATAAACTAATATAAGTTCACACATACTAGAATCTAGTCTTTATATAAATCTATCACATAAGATCACTTTCAATATCAAACATACCATTTATAGCATCATAATATGTTAACTGTTAAAATCCGACTTAAGCAAATTGTTCAGGTCTGAAAGTGTCCCGGCGTAACTCTAGCATGCAACTATTGCCATTAAACCAATACACATGCTTATCAAGTTATAATCTCCCATTCGAAATTAGCATGTTCGTCCTAATCCGATTTCGAAGTCATATATTTTCATGCTGGTAAACCTTAAGTTAAACAAGTTCATACTTCAAAGGTTCGCTATTCCTGTCATACTACCTCATACGAGACCAAACAATACTTAATATATATATGCTCAAGTATACTACACACATATACTCTAATCACATAGTTGAAGTTCATTTTCTACGATTAAGCATGCATATGTGAAATCTGTATATAAACAAATGAGGTTCATTTTAATACGTCTATAGGCCTAATGAAATCTTAATATTTATACTCGTATGCTCACAACATGTCTCACATGGCATTTGATGTTATTTACTTTCACATCTTAAATTCTCTTTCAAAAATATACTAAGTCCACAAGGATAATATGATACATGTAAAGCATCTCATAGTCATGATTCACATGTACTAGAACGCTTATATAAGTCACATACATGTATTCAAGTGGTCCCAATCTAAAAGACACAAGTTTTGGTTATGTTTACTTTGAAAGTCCTTAAGTTTCGCTTGAAAAACCTCTTGAAGCTTTCAATCAAGTATGCTAACGTGTTTAACATTTTAAACATGCATTTCAAGTTAATATAAACCATGCTATTATGCTCATAATATCAGAATATGTACATGCTATGTCCATGATAAAGTTCACTTTTGAATTTGCAAGTTTCCCTTTTTAAAACATTTATTTTCCTTTCAACAAACATGTGGCCATGACATATACGTGTGGCCTCATGGAATACTTACTTATATTATGTCTACGTACCTATATATATATATATATATATATATATATATATATATATATTAATCATGTATACATATTTGCCAAAATCAGAACACTGGCATGCTTCATATATGTTACGTTCGTTCACGAAATCTTAAGTTTATTTCATAACTATATGTTGTTTCATAAACCTTGTATGCAAATATAGTAAAACATGTTTACACAATGTTCATATACTCATATAAGTGTATTAAGCTAGTTCACATGCCTGTCGTAACAAGGTATTTACATGATGGCATAACAGGCTTGTAGCAGAAAAATAAAAATCTGATTTCCAGGGCCTGCGCAGCTGCGCTGCAACCAGGCATAAACCCGGCGCAGCTGCGCCGGCTCCTGATCCAACCAAGACTGAACTGCTTCGGAAGTTCATCAGCCTAACTCAATGTTTTTTCCAACGAAAACCCTTTAAGCATGATATGATACCATTCTAACATGATTATAACTCCATATAACACTTAACAAACATATATCACAATTCAATTATCATCAATTCATGCTTAACTCAAAAATTAATAACTTAGCAATCTCAGAAACAGAAAAATTGAAGAGCATGAACAGAATTTTATAGAGATTGAAGAATAAGGAGGTAAGTGATTATACCTCTATAATTGAATGCACTAGTTCTTGTTGCTAAACTAATTCCTCCTCACTGATAACTCTTACACTTATATTTGTTATATGAAAAATCTCAGCAATGTGAGAATGAAAAATAAGAAAGCTCTATATATATCGGCAAACCAAATACCCAGATAATGCTATCATCTCCCAAATCAATTCAAGGGATTTCAAGATTGTACACTAGATAAGAAAGAGTTGGTAAGGGTTGGTGCAATCCATCATTACCTCCACTCCCCCATAATCATTCACTCTATGTTGCTGAAAATGAGAGAAGGAGGTAGAGTGTAGCTAGTATGTGGGAGTTCACGTGAGAGGAGAAGTGGGGAGGGGCTCTCATTGCTAACTCAGCACTTGCAAGGTGTATTATTATATAAGTCTCATACTTGGTTACATAATAAATACACTAGATAATATAATGTATATACACATAGTATATACTTAAATTATAAAGTTACTTCCAATGAACAAATAATGTTATAATGTATCAAGTAGTGTATATACATATCATCCATGTACATTGAATATAAAGCAATTGGGTATTAGTATTATAATAAATGTTATTATAATAGTTATAATAACTTATTGAAATTATTATTAATAATAATAGTTTATTAATATAAGGAAATAGGGTATTCATTTAATTCCACCCACATATGTCAAGTAACTCACATAGTGACATTAATTTTATTATATAATTTATAATGTATAATAATATTAATGTGTCACTTTATATATAATATATAGTTAACTATCATATATAAAAGGTTTAATATAAAACGATTAATCACATAAATATAATATCATTATACTAATTTATCTCTTACTCGTTAATTATTATTTATTCATAATAATTATTAATCAACAACAATAATAATTTCATACATTATCAATTAATTACTCAAATTTAAATAATTAATCCCGATTAAATCTCTACAATATATTCTAGAAATTTGAATATATAATTTACTAGCACTTTTTATCAATATTCTAATATAAAAGTCTCAGGGTTAATCTACTAATTTAAATAACCATTAGTGATTCCCTTTAATAAAATCCTAGCATTATTTGCATAGGTTAATTCACATAAGCACATATCCACATAAGATTTAAATAAGTTTGGAAAATTAACTCCTAAAAATTTTAAATCACATTTAAAATTAATAAGAAGCTTAGAATTCCTGGTCGTTACATCCCTCCCCCCTTATAAAAATTACGTCCTCAGAATTGTAAAAATAAGGTTACTCTAATAAAAACGGATAATTCGCTCTTATCACTTAGATAATCTCTACTATCTGTTGTACCACTCCTGGTCCCAACAGTCGACGTTCACTTAATTAGTCCCAACACAACGATGTTCGACACTTCCTCCCATAAAATGCTTCTAGAAAAATATCTTCTCTTAGTTCTGGTACTAACGGTACCCAAATTCGTCCTTCAAATCTTAGCAGTTCAGTGTTATAAACTTAAATTTTAACTCATCACCTTCAGCTAATCGCTTCTTGATGTTATCATAATCTTCGTCCTTCTCTTGTGCCTCCTTAACCTTATTTAATAACGTTGGGCTTACTGACACTGTAATTAATCTATCTTTGGTCTCCATCGGATACTTAATCTCTAAGTCTAGTCTTTCGAAATCTTTCACTAATTCTTCTGAATGGTCAACCTCGATAACTTCCTTCTGCCTTTCCTATCCAAGGCATCTGCCACTACATTTGCTTTGCCTGGATAGTACAGAATTTCACAATCATAATCTTTGATCAATTCTAGCCATCGGCGCTGCCTCATGTTTAATTCCTTTTGTGTGAAGATATACTTCAGACTGTGTATATCTCACATTTCTCGCCATACCAATAATGCTTCCAAATCTTTAAGGCAAAAACAGTCGCTGCCAACTCCAGGTCATGAGTCGGACAACCCTTCTCATAAACCTTCAACTTACGTGAAGCGTACGCAATGATCCTACCGTGTTGCATTAGTACACAGCCAAGACCTTTGTGTGATGCGTCACTATACACTACAAACCCTCCCGTGTCGTCCGTTAATCCGAATGACATTACCAGAAACTCAAAGTGTCCATACCAAGTTCTGAATGTCATCTTTGGAATGTCCTCTGTGTTGGGTTTGTATGTAACGCAATCATGCAATCAAATCACATAAATAGGGCGGAAGCGTAAAAACTAGGTTTTCAAAATTTATACAAACCCATAACCATGATCATGCTTTGTGCTTGTTATCAATAACAGAAAAGAGAGAACATGGAATTATACATTTGAAGATCTAAGCTTCCTCAGGTACAAGTTCTACTCCTTTGATTCCTCTGATAGTGGCTCCTTCCCTTGAATAATGTCAGCCACCCAAATGTTTGGCCTCTAACGGTGATCCACCAAGGAAGATGAAGAACTCAAGAAGATGGGTTATTGGCTTAACCCTTGTTTCTATCTCTATAGAATATGTGTACTCCCAACTCTTGGAAAATTTCACATCACTTATTTCTAATATAAGACTCTCTTATATAGATATTAGGTTAACCCTCCTAATCCAATTAGAATAGGGTTTTATTTAATTAATTTATATATTAATCTTTATTAGGATTGAGAGAGAGTACTAATATTATATTAATTCCTAAACTCCTTTAGAATTAAAATAATAATAATAATAATAATATTAATAAGACTCCTCTTATTAATTTATATTTAATATTTCTAAAATATTAAATAATAAACATTAAGCTATTTAATTTATTCTATCATCATAGATTAAATTAATTATACTTAATGCATTATTACTATCATGCCATTTTCTTCTTAAATAATTCTTCTTCCTTTTATGGTGTGACCCTTTAGGTTCTCCATATTAAACCGGTTGTGAATAAATCAATTAGAACAATTCTAATCTTATTTAAATAAACAAATTAAACTAATAATCTATTTAAATAAATAACATTTATTCTACAATAGGGATAAGCCTCCCTAGCGATCAACGACTTTCCAGATAATATAGATTTCAACATTAATCATAAAAGAACCTGTGAGTTAATAGTTACCGTACAATTCAATCCTTCCACCATACAATGTCCCAATTAAATATAAGACATGGATTTACTGTCAAGTCTTAATTTATTTAATCATATGTATTTCGATTAGAAAATGCACAACTCCAAATAATGCAAATTAGAAACCTCTTTCTAATTTCATTCTACCTTGGCCAAGGATTCCTGGGTTGTCATTTAACGAATCACATAGGACATATCTTCTCTTTTACTAGAGGTGGTAGATTCTTTATTGATCATTCATTATCTCCATATATAACTCATTACACCCAAGCATACCCTATATATGCCTTAAAAGGCCTTAAGGAATTAGTCAAAGTATAATTTGTTACATATAAGATACTATGATGATCTCAAGTCCAAGGATCACATGTACTACTATCACATTACGAATTCCTATTGACAGGCGAGTAAAACTCCATTAGGTATTCCATAGCGAGTCACGTTCAGTGAACTTATTCTCCAATAAGCACCTACATACTTGCTTTAGTGTCTCCACACAAATGACCATGAGATCAGTCATCCTCATCCAATGAGCAAGCAACATATGTACCAATCTATCCGGATTTACTAATCCCCTTTTTAGTAATCCCACGATTAGGAACTATTTTAGTTTTAAAGCTTTCTAAGAATTTAGATCTCATTAGCATGATCAACATCATGATTCTAAAAGCATTGCTTAAAACTATGGGTTATTTACATATTATAAAAACAGCACCATGTAGATAATTAAATGCCTTTAATAAATAAATATTTTATTAATAAATAAATAAGATTGTTAACAAAGTATGTTCTTTATCATCATACATGATTGGCTTGTATGCACACTACTATCAATCTCCCACTTGCACTAAAGCCAATCGCCATGGTATCTCATACCCAACTTCTCTAAGTGACGATCAAACTGCTGTTGTGTTAAAGCTTTAGTTAATGGATCTGCAATGTTGTCTTGAGAGTCTACACTCTCCTCTTTCAATGATTTCTTTAATCAAAGTGCCGCAACACATGTTTAGATTCAAGATGAGACTTAGGAACTATTCCTAGTTCTGTAATGAACTTTTCATCTAAAACATCAACTTGCAGCTTCACTTACAGTTATATACTCTGCCTCTGTCACTGAATCAGCAACCGTTTGCTGCTTGGAACTCTTCCAACTCACTGCACCTCCGTTCAAGGTAAACACATACCCTGAAATAGATTTACTGTCATCTTGGTCTGTTTGAAAACTTGAGTCCGTGAATCCCTCGAGTTTTAATTCAGACCCACCGTAGACAAGAAAAATATCTTTAGTCCTTCTCAAGTACTTTAGGATATTTTTCACTACCTTCCAGTGCTCTTCTCCTGGATTCGACTGGTATCTGCTTGTTACACTAAGTGCGTGAGCAACATCCGGTCTAGTACATATCATACCGTACATGATAGATCCTATTGCAGAAGCATAAGGGATCTTACTCATACGGTCTCTCTCCTCAGGTGTCTTTGGGGCCTGTTTCTTGGAGAGATTTATTCCATGGCTCATCGGCATCAGACCTCTTTTGGAATCTTCCATGCTAAACCTCTTTAGCATCGTATCAATGTACGTTCCTTGGGATAAGCCGAGCATCCTTTTAGATCTATCTCTATAGATCTTTATCCCCAAAATATAGGATGCTTCACCCAAGTCCTTCATGGAGAAGTTTTTAGATAACCAGATTTTAATGGATTGTAACATAGGAATGTCATTCTCTATCAGTAATATATCATCAACATATAATACAAGGAATGATACTGCGCTCCCACTAACCTTTTTGTATACACATGGTTCATCCTCGTTTTTGATAAAATCAAACTCTTTGATTGTCTCATCAAAATGAATGTTCCATCTACGAGAAGCTTGCTTCAACCCATAAATGGATCGTTGTAGCTTACAGACTTGATTTGTTCCAACTTTTGAAATAAATCCCTCTGGCTGTGTCATATACACATCCTCCTCAAGTTTCCCATTGAGGAAGGCCGTTTTCACGTCCATCTGCCAGATCTCATAGTCGTTGTAAGCTGCAATCGCAAGCAAAATCCGAATGGACTTGAGCATGGCTACTGGTGAGAAGGTTTCATCATAGTCAACTCCTTGTCTTTGTTTGAAACCTTTTGCAACCAGTCGGGCCTTATAGGTCTCTACCTTTCCGTCTGCTCCAGTCTTTTTCTTAAAAACCCATTTACACCCAATAGGTTTAATACCTTCAGGTGGTGAAACCAAAGACCATACTTTGTTTTCATACATGGAGTCCATTTCAGATTTCATGGCTTCAAGCCATTTCCCTGAGTCTTTATTACTCATAGCCTGTTCGTAATTCAATGGATCATCATCATTCATGATGTGTACCTCATCGTCATCCTCTATAACGAATCCATACCTCTTAGGTATCTTCGGTACTCTTCCAGATTTACGAACATGGTGTGGTACAGTAGGTTCTTCTACTTGGTTAGGTACCTGACTTTGATCCGTGGTAATTTGTGGTTCTTGAACTTCTTCAAGATATATCTTACTCCCACTGACCCCTTCATGGATAAACTCCTTTTCCAAGAAGGCAGCATGTTTCGCAACAAACACCTTTTGATCAGTTAGATGATAGAAATAATACCCTACAGTTTCTTTAGGGTATCCCACAAATCTACACTTTTCGGATTTAGTCTGTAGCTTATCATGTTCAAACTTTTTGACATAAGCTGGACAACCCCAAGTCTTAACATGCTTAAGATTTGGTTTCCTCCCTTTCCACATCTCATATGGAGTCTTTGGGGCGGATTTGGTAGGTACCTTATTAAGTAGGTATGCAGCCGTTTCTAGGGCATATCCCCAGAAGAAAATTGGAAGGTCGGTAAAACTCATCATGGATCGAACCATGTCCAACAGTGTTCGATTTCTCCTTTCAGATACTCCATTTAACTGTGGTGTACCTGGAGGAGTCCATTGTGAGATTATACCATTTTCTCTGAGACAATTGAGAAACTCACTGCTTAAGTATTCTCCACCTCGATCTGATCGAAGTATCTTAATACTCTTGCCCGTTTGTTTCTCTACTTCACTTCTTGAACTCTTTGAACTTTTCAAATGATTCTGATTTGTATTTCATTAAATACACATATCCAAATCTTGAGTGATCATCAGTGAAAGTAATAAAATAAGAATACCCATCCCGTGCACTTGTTGTCATAGGTCCACAAACGTCTGTGTGAATCAATGCCAACAACTCTGTAACTCTCTCCCCTTTTCCACTAAAAGGAGATTTAGTCATTTTACCCATGAGACAAGATTCACAAGTTGGATATGATTCATAATCAGATAGCTCGAGGAGCCCATCTTTATGCAACTTGGATAATCTTGTTTCATTGATATGACCGAGTCTACAGTGCCACATATAGGTATAATTAATATCATCTCTTTTCCTTTTCTTAATTTGTTCAATTTGAAATATATTTTCTTGCAAGTCAAGTGTATAAAGTCCATTTCGCAAATTTCCAACACCATATAAAATATCGTCTTTATAAATAGAACAACTATTGTTCTTTATAACAACGTTAAATCCTTCCATATCCAATACAGAAATTGAAATAATATTTTTAATAATATTTGGAACATAATAACAATTATTAAGATAAATGGACTTGCCCGAAGGCATTGCTAAATAATAAGTTCCTACAGCTAATGCAACAACCTTTGCTCCATTCCCCACTCGTAGGATCACCTCATCATTGTTCAGCTTTCTACTTCTGACCAGTCCCTTCACATTATTACATATGTGAGAACCACAGCCGGTATCCAATACCCAAGTAGAATTTTGACTTTCTGAAAAATTAATTTCAATCATGAACAAACCTTGATTGGAAGTCGAAGCTTCTCCAAGCTTCTTCTTTGCCAGAAACTTCTTGCAGTTCCTCTTCCAATGACCCGGCTCGTTGCAATGGAAGCACATTCCTTTGCTAGCTGGATAAGATTTCTTTTGTTCCTTTATGTTCACTTTGCCCTTGGTCATCCGAGATCGGAAGAGCTCCTTAGATATCTCATATCTAGCAGTCCTACTTTGTTCACCATACAACTCCTTGAGGTGAAGCAGCATAGCAGGAGCATCCATTTTTTCGTGCTGACGCTGAAGCTCGTTATTCATGGATGCGAGCATGATGCATTGAGCCACAGATGCATCATCTTGCCACTTATTGAAAATGGCAATCTCTTCCTCAGAGGCTGTTTCTGAAACAGATTCAGGGATAGTGGAATTTAGGACATAAGAAATCTTTTCAGCAGTGAGAACAATTCTCAGATTTCTTAGCCAGTCCTCATAATTCGGGCCGGTAAGCTTATTTGCATCAAGTATGCTTCGTAGTGAGATTAGTGATTTTGACATTTTTAAAATTCTGCATGTGAAAAGACAACATTTTAGCAAACATTCATTTTATTAACTTTGCATACCAAAATAAATTTAGGTCTTTATTTTAAATTGGTATCTCCCACTATTTTCATCAAACTATATTACCCTCACTCATATAGTTCGGCAACATCTAATTAAAGATTTGCTAGTGAGATTAAGGATCCCATTTCAAATGTATATAACCTTGTGGATAGCACAACAAGCGATATACAAATAAATAGGTAGACAACTCTTGTCAATTACATCACCATGTAACTCTTTTTATTTTGCCTCTTAAATCATAATGGTCATGTGTGTGCACATCCGAACTAAAATGATTTAAGTTAAGTCCAGCCTAGCACTTCCATAAATTCAAAAAAGAAAAATTTTCGTCCTTGTGGATAGCACAACAAGACTAGATCGTTCAATTTTCTTGATAAGCATCAAATGTGATTAATTAACATCTTAAATATTCAATACTCGCCTTGTGGATAGCACAACAAACTCATATTAAATATTTAATACTCTATTAACTAATCATGCTAGAAGGCGACGTTCGATATTCCAAATATCATTTGAACGCTTCAGACTTAATATTATTTCTTTGAGGGGTTTGTTATTATTTGTCTCATCTTTTTAAGCGCGCATGCACATATATATATATAAAATACGCGTCATTTTATTAAACATGCGAAGCATGTTTGTATAAAATATAATATATATAATATTTAGCATGCAATATAGAATACTATATTCTACCCGGATTGATTATGGACTTTTATTCTAGTTTGGTTCACTAGAGCCACCAAGTGAACCAAAAGGTCAAACCTAGGAGTGCAAGAATTTAAATTTTAAATGTAACTATTACATTTAAACCCGGGCTCCATACAAACGGGTCTTCACGCGCTCCTCGCTCCTTGGTCTCCAATTTCTTCAAAATAATTCTAACTATCTCTATTACATTAACTATTTAAAATTAAATAGAAACCTTGATCAGCAGTCAAGGGGAAGTACATAGAAAGGAGATAGAATTTACATCGAGAATAAAACTAGAGAAGACGAGGTACGCAGACCCCATTTTATAAAACCCATACATTCAAGCATTCATCCAAAATAAAATCCAATCACATTGGTTATTGTCCATAATCAATCCCATTTATTATCATACACATCAACATATGCATCAATAAATATCCATTCATCTCATGAATAACAATGCTATTCCATATATGGATCGATGTTATTTAATAGACAAAAGTTTTGCTAAATTTTATTTTTGAAACAAAATAAACTCTTTTATTTTAATCAAAAATAAATCCAAATTAAACTCCTTTAATTTTAGCATTCTGAAATCATATTTCAGATAAAATAAACTTCTTTATTTTAAAACTTTATCAATTAAGTAAACAGTTTACTTAATTAATTAAAATCAATTTTCAGGGTCTGTCCAGGTACCGGCGCAGCTGCGCCAGTAATGAACTGGGTAGCTGCGCAGCTGCGCCGGTAGACGGAAGCAGCAGTTTTTGCAGACGCCAGTAATGAACTGGGCAGCTGCGCAGCTGCGCCGTTCGCCGCAGAAACTTGCAGAAAACGATTTTTGTCCAGAAAAACGATCCAATTCTCACATCAATTCATACATAGAATTATAAAATTGATAATTAGCACAAAGTTAGGCTCTGATACCACTGTTGGGTTTGTATGTAACGCAATCATGCAATCAAATCACATAAATAGGGCAGAAGCGTAAAAACTAGGTTTTCAAAATTTATACAAACCCATAACCATGATCATGCTTTGTGCTTGTTATCAATAACAGAAAAGAGAGAACATGGAATTATACATTTGAAGATCTAAGCTTCCTCAGGTACAAGTTCTACTCCTTTGATTCCTCTGATAGTGGCTCCTTCCCTTAAATAATGTCAGCCACCCAAATGTTTGGCCTCTAACGGTGATCCACCAAGGAAGATGAAGAACTCAAGAAGATGGGTTATTGGCTTAACTCTTGTTTCTATCTCTATAGAATATGTGTACTTGATGAGTGGGATTTACACCCGCGAATCGGATACTTTATGGCTTAAATAGTTGCCTGATCTTCGCTTTGTTTATATATTTTTATATTATTTTAGTATTAGTATGCTTAACCGTTGTGTTGCAGGCTCTACAGGACTTTTCTAGGCAAAATGGGCAATTTACACACACTGGCGCCGCAGCGTCAATGCTATGCCTCCATCTCGCGCCGCAGCGCCACCTACCTATTCAGCCTGACGTCACCATGACGCTGCAGCGTCCCTGAGCCTTTATAATCTCGCGCTGCAGCGCGACCTCCGGTCTTTTGATTTTAACATGGCGCCGCAGCGCCATCCATAAGCCTATATCCCGCGCCGCAGCGCGACCTCCGGTGCCCAGACAGAGAAGGCTTGCTTTTGACCTAGAAAAAGAGAAGAACAGATAGAAAAAAAGGAGAGCAAGAGAAAAGAAAGGAGGGAGGTGGGATACTGATAGAGAATCGGTTAGCTTAGCTTAGGATAATATAGTTTTCTCTTCTCTTTTGTACTTTCTCTCTTTAGTTATTAGGTAATGTTTGTAAATATAGATTAGGTAGATTAGGGTAAAGTTTGGGTGTTCCTTGGAGCAACAAGAGCATTGAGCTACACGGATTGGAGAGCTTGAAAGGAGCGGAATGCTTGGAGACTGAAGAGGCTTGACAGAGTTTATTCTTATCCATTTATTTCCTCTACTTTTGTAATCCATAAATGTTGTCTTTATTGCTACTTATATTTTGTTCAATAGCTATGAACTAAGTATTAGCTCTAAGGTTATAATGGAACCCTTTGTTAGTTAAATTGACTGTCTTATCTCTTTGGTTGGCACCATATGGTTTGGTTTAATATATTCATGCTTAACGATTCTCACTAAGACATTAGTGATGATTTTGGTAATCTATATGATATCGAAAGAAGAATTGTAGATTTACACCTAAATATATTGGCATGTGATTATGGGTTTCGACTGCATAAGTTGTGCGTAGAATAGACATATATCTGTGTGCCACATGTGACCTAATTGAGAACTTATGCTTTAATCCTTGTTAGGTTAATTCGCATAGATATGTGTAGGATTATCACCTAGCTTGGACGTTCCTTTCTGTTCTATTCCCTATCGGGTGGATCTGGAGAGGTTACGTTTGTGCATACCTCGACAGAGGTGTATGAACACCTGTGTGTTCTCGGTCGACAAACTGTCGTGACCATTAAGACCAAAGAGAGAAGGGTAGGAAGTTTGATGAAGCATAGCACGCCAGGTGTTCGACGGAATGCCTGTGTGGGGTGAAGTTGTAACCTTAGCTTGTAATTCCTTCGATTACCATTCGTTATCCGTTTACTTGCTTTAATAATTAGTTATAACTAGTTTAGCCACACTCTTATTAGTTTACTGTTCGAATAAGACTAAAGCGATACAAAGTTGGTATTTGGTAAATATTAGTGATAGTTCCTCATGGGTACGACACTTTTCTTATCACTATATTACTTGTTAGACCGCGTATACTTGCGCGTGTTTAGTGATCGGTTTTCCGACCAACAAGTTTTTGGCGCCGTTGCCGGGGAACTATTATTCTAATATTGTCCAATATTGATTTAAATCAATTTAGTCTTAATTTGAACGTGTATATATTTCTTTTATTTGTTTGATCTTCCGTTGTGTTTTTAAGTTTACAGGTTATGGACGATCATTATTATCAATGGCCTTATGAGAGGACTACACAACCAAGCTCGGAAGAAGGACTCGAGAAATTGCGAGCTCAAATTGCAAATGTCTTGAGGTTTTCTGATAATCTTGAGTGTGAGTCCACTCAGACTGCCTACTGTCAGGAGCGAGCTGACATTGAACCAAGTTCCTATCATCCAAACTGTCAGGGTTATCCAAACTCTTGGGACTATAGTCAAGAGCAATATCATGATCTGAATTACTCCTATCCGAATCAATTTGAATGTCCATCACCTCTGCAATATAAGGTGACATTCCAACCCAATGAGAGCTTTTCGGCAGACTTAATAGAAGAGAAAAGGCTTGAAGAGCTCCTCACCAACTTTATAGAAAGAAATGAGGTTCGAATGGCAAGCCAAGATGCCGCATTGCAAAGCCTCGAAAATCAATTGGGACAACTCGTCAATGCCATCATAAATCTACCACAGGGCAATCTACCGGTCATAACCAATCTCAACAGTGAAGCAGTAGAGCATTGCACGGTGGATACGCAAGGAGAAGGCGGGGAGTCTCACGAAGTTGTTGAGGGAGATGTCATAGCGCAAATTGTCCAACAGGTGGAGACTGAAGTTGGAGAGAAGAGGATAAAGAGTGGCTATATTGTCAAGACTAATCAACAACCGGATGCCAAGCTCACGGTTGTGGAAACCCTGGAGGACCCGCTAGTGCACAAAGAACGCTTTCAACTTGATGAAAAAGGCGAATTATTGGATAATTCCAGTGGTGAAAGATTCTTCGTGCCGATGGGTGACGAAAACGAGGATGATCAATCATCCATGTCCGCCACAAATTTAAAGGAATTGACAAATAGGCGGCATGAAATGGTCATTTTTGCTTATGAGCCGGATTGAGCGGCATCGGTATAGTCAAGCTGACGACTTTAAAACAAGCGCTTGGTGGGGAGGCAACCCCATCTCAGTATCAATTTTCTCTGTTTTCTTTACTTATGTCTAGTTTATATTGTGTCTTTTCTTTTTACCATGTAAACATTGTTGTCAATGCGTTTGTTTTTGTGATTATAGCAGGCAGCATGTTATTTAGTATGTTGCTAGTGTATATCTTAGTTAGATATAGTATATAGCATGTTATTTACTTAGCATGATATCTGTGTAATATATGTTGTCTAATACATGGTTTTTGTGCAGAAAAACTCAGATACAAGGTTCACGCCGCAGCGCCAGAATTTACCCTGAACTTCGCGCCGCAGCGCCAAGCCTTTTATTCAAATTCTCTGCTTCGCGCCGCAGCGCCAAGGAACAAAGGGGGACTCGCGCCGCAGCGCCAAAAGCAGGCAAAGCTACTGCCAAGTCGCGCCGCGGCGCCAAGCAAAGAAGGAATACTCGCGCCGCAGCGCCGGTAGCGAATTTGTGTTTTTAAAAGCACAGCTGAAGCCGGCAGTTGTGCCCATTCATTCCCAATTCTCTCGACAGTTTCGGCAGCACAAAGAACCTAAAGAGACCCAAAACAAAAACGTGCCTTTCTCCACCCCCGAACCTTTGATCAATCTACCACAAGAGAGCAATCCATTCATTCTTTCACAAAACCCCAAGCCAGTGCACGCAGCAAGAGGAGATCAGAATCAATCTAGGGTTCCCACTCAAGGTATTTGGGGGATTTTAGTCATTCATTTACTGTTTGATTTCGATATTTGGGTTGGTTTTACTCTGTTGATTGGGGTGATTTCCACTGACGGAAATCGGGACAGAGCACTGTCAAGCAAGGGCTGTCCAAATTGGGTTTTGAAAGCGCGCACAAGGTGTTTGATAAATTGACTGAGAGATAATTTGACTGTTTGGGATTGTTTGACATTGAAGTTGCATTGGGAATTATTCTAGCCTAAGTTTGGCGAAGTGTGGAATCGAGTCCTGCTTGTGTTCAAGCCAATTGCTACAAATTCTGACATGGCTTCAAAAAGGCAACGCCTGAGCGTCGGCGGTTCCTCGTCCGCAGCACCAACGGCATGGGACAACACCAAATTTGTTAACGAAGAGGCATGGAAACGATACAAAAGCTCCTTTGCCGCACGAAATTTGATTCCTGAACGGGGTTTGAGGCCTGACAAAACAAAAGATGGCGAGTTGTTAGCCATGATTGCGGGTCGCCAGTGGGTGCACTTCACAAAACCACCCGAATCGGCCATTGTTTCTGTGGTTCGTGAGTTCTACGCTAATGCTAGTGCCGAGGGTCCTGCTGTTGTCCAAGTCAGGGGGCGGTCAGTGGCGTTTGGAAGCCAAGCCATCAATGCACTGTTCGCGACGCCCGGTTTCGAGGGTAAGGATTATATGGGGCCGGGACTCCGCAGCTATGACCTCGAGGAGATTGTTCGGAGGCTCTGCAAGCCCGGGACTACATGGAAGACAAATGACTTCACGGGTGAGAGGACCAGTTTCCCACATGCTGCACTCAGTCGCTATGGGAAGGCATGGTTCAGTTTTATTTGTGCCAACATGATCCCGACTCGTCACCTGAGCAACGTGACTAAGGATAGAGCGATCCTATTATTTGCCATTGTCACGGGGCTGAACGTGGACATCGGAGTTCTCATCCATGAGTCCATCATAAAGGCAATCAAGAGCAATGTATCTACGGGACTTCCACATCCATCCTTGATCACCCGGCTGTGCAAGAGGGCAGGTATACATTGGGGGCCAGAAGAGATAGCTTTGCCGCCCATGTCAGTCATTGACCATCAGACCATTTCACGCTTCGATGTGTGGGATAGGGCTATTTCTCATGCTAGAGGCGAAGGATTCGGGCCACCTACTGAGCCACCTCCTACAGCAGAGCCTTCGCAGCCATCAGACGCAGGCACAGCTTCACAGGGACTACTGGCAGAAATCATGGCATCCCTCACTCTGCTACATCAGAACCAGGACGCTAATGCTCAGAGGCAGCAGAGGCACATAGCAGCGGTGGCCTTGAGGCAGGACATAGCGATGCAGTATCAGGCTGAGCTGGTCAACACGATGCAGAGCATCTACACTGTGTATAGTGGCGAGGATTCAGAGTTCACGCCATTCCAGTTCCCGGAGCCTCCTGTCTTCCCGCCATACCCTCCACCATCACCACCCGCCGAAGCTGACGAGGACGCAGCTGCTGCCGAGTGACCAGACTTCAGGGAAGCTCTCTTGTTTAGAGTGATATATGTTTAGCAATGAGGGCATTGCTCACCTTAAGTTTGGGGGTGTTATGGTTTATTATCTGTTTTATTTCTGTCTATTGCCATGATAGGTTGTTATTTTAGTACTTTATTTAGGTTTTTATCAGGAGTGTAGTGCAGTCGTTTTGTACTGCGGTATTATGTTTTGGGTTTATTATGATGGATGCCATGAACAGTTTTTGGTTATTTATTAGCACTTTGTTTGTTTTTAGCATGTTTGTGGTTTATAGCCATCTTTTTGGGGCTTTTACAGATTTATATGCTTGTGCCATGTTAATGGCTTTATTACCCTATTTTGAGCTGCTTTTATGCGAGGGTGGTATATTTTTCGCTGATTTTTGATTGTGGCTAATGACAAGCGTCAAGTAATTATGCTTATCTCTTAGAATCGTGTCAAGCATGTATGAGCTAGGGGTTGTTCAATCGATAAGTTGAGACTGTTATTGATCCGTCCTTCTTAGCAAGCACCGACCAACTGTGCTAACTAGTTATTTTTTTGAATTTAGTTCGCCTGTTTATTGCTTTGGGAGTATGTTCACTTTTATAAACTTTCATTTTTACAAGGTAATAAAAGACTTCGACGCATATACAGTTTTGGATCTTGGATTCTGGCATGTTGTATATAAAAAAATAAAAAAAAAAATTTTGAAAAGGAGATTGAATATCGAAAGTCTTGCGGTGGGTCGAGATGGAGCGTAAAACGCACTCATCCATAAACGCAGGACCGATGTTGAGATGGAGCATAAAATGCACTCGTCATATAATCGTCAGATTTCTTAAAGTCTAATTTGGCTGATGTTGATTACGTGGCCTTTGCTGCTCGAGTGATTAGATTCATAGGGGTGTTTTACGCCTAGTGCCCTAAAGCCGTCTGGCTTGGGAGTCACTTATCAAAAGCTCATTTATGGGTAGCTCTGTCTAGCCTAAGGTAATTAAGGACTGTCCGAGTCAGATTTTTGTTGTCTTCATGCTAGAGCCTTTTGATCTTTTCCTATGATTGCATCCTAGTCTTAATGCTTGTTGATTGTTTAAGTTGCGTAGTGTGCATATTGTTTTTAGCAATTGACTGTGCGATCTTATTTGAGCAATGATTAGTTAGGATGGTTGGTCCCCACACACACACATAGAACGGATCGAATACAGTCTTATGCTTGAAGCTGAATGAACTCTTGCTAATATCTATGTTTGCCCTGTTCTCTGGGAATAGCTATGTTCGAGCTTAGAAGCCGTGATGCTAGTGCAGTTTTATTGTTCTTTTGCGTGTGTTTTACTGTGTGTTTGTGTTAGATAGTTTGCTCGAGGACAAGCAAAGACTTAAGTTTGGGGGTATTTGATGAGTGGGATTTACACCCGCGAATCGGATACTTTATGGCTTAAATAGTTGCCTGATCTTCGCTTTGTTTATATATTTTTATATTATTTTAGTATTAGTATGCTTAACCGTTGTGTTGCAGGCTCTACAGGACTTTTCTAGGCAAAATGGGCAATTTACACACACTGGCGCCGCAGCGTCAATGCTATGCCTCCATCTCGCGCCGCAGCGCCACCTACCTATTCAGCCTGACGTCACCATGACGCTGCAGCGTCCCTGAGCCTTTATAATCTCGCGCTGCAGCGCGACCTCCGGTCTTTTGATTTTAACATGGCGCCGCAGCGCCATCCATAAGCCTATATCCCGCGCCGCAGCGCGACCTCCGGTGCCCAGACAGAGAAGGCTTGCTTTTGACCTAGAAAAAGAGAAGAACAGATAGAAAAAAAGGAGAGCAAGAGAAAAGAAAGGAGGGAGGTGGGATACTGATAGAGAATCGGTTAGCTTAGCTTAGGATAATATAGTTTTCTCTTCTCTTTTGTACTTTCTCTCTTTAGTTATTAGGTAATGTTTGTAAATATAGATTAGGTAGATTAGGGTAAAGTTTGGGTGTTCCTTGGAGCAACAAGAGCATTGAGCTACACGGATTGGAGAGCTTGAAAGGAGCGGAATGCTTGGAGACTGAAGAGGCTTGACAGAGTTTATTCTTATCCATTTATTTCCTCTACTTTTGTAATCCATAAATGTTGTCTTTATTGCTACTTATATTTTGTTCAATAGCTATGAACTAAGTATTAGCTCTAAGGTTATAATGGAACCCTTTGTTAGTTAAATTGACTGTCTTATCTCTTTGGTTGGCACCATATGGTTTGGTTTAATATATTCATGCTTAACGATTCTCACTAAGACATTAGTGATGATTTTGGTAATCTATATGATATCGAAAGAAGAATTGTAGATTTACACCTAAATATATTGGCATGTGATTATGGGTTTCGACTGCATAAGTTGTGCGTAGAATAGACATATATCTGTGTGCCACATGTGACCTAATTGAGAACTTATGCTTTAATCCTTGTTAGGTTAATTCGCATAGATATGTGTAGGATTATCACCTAGCTTGGACGTTCCTTTCTGTTCTATTCCCTATCGGGTGGATCTGGAGAGGTTACGTTTGTGCATACCTCGACAGAGGTGTATGAACACCTGTGTGTTCTCGGTCGACAAACTGTCGTGACCATTAAGACCAAAGAGAGAAGGGTAG
This sequence comes from Panax stipuleanatus, assembly GCA_020205555.1. Classification (NCBI taxonomy): domain Eukaryota; kingdom Viridiplantae; phylum Streptophyta; class Magnoliopsida; order Apiales; family Araliaceae; genus Panax; species Panax stipuleanatus. The sequence continues at coordinate 73,151,636 of CM035117.1, forward strand.
GAAGTTTGATGAAGCATAGCACGCCAGGTGTTCGACGGAATGCCTGTGTGGGGTGAAGTTGTAACCTTAGCTTGTAATTCCTTCGATTACCATTCGTTATCCGTTTACTTGCTTTAATAATTAGTTATAACTAGTTTAGCCACACTCTTATTAGTTTACTGTTCGAATAAGACTAAAGCGATACAAAGTTGGTATTTGGTAAATATTAGTGATAGTTCCTCGTGGGTACGACACTTTTCTTATCACTGTATTACTTGTTAGACCGCGTATACTTGCGCGTGTTTAGTGATCGGTTTTCCGACCAACAGTACTCCCAACTCTTGGAGAATTTCACATCACTTATTTCTAATATAAGACTCTCTTATATAGATATTAGGTTAGCCCTCCTAATCCAATTAGAATAGGGTTTTATTTAATTAATTTATATCCTAATCTTTATTAGGATTGAGAGAGAGTACTAATATTATATTAATTCCTAAACTCCTTTAGAATTAAAATAATAATAATAATAATAATATTAATAAGACTCCTCTTATTAATTTATATTTAATATTTCTAAAATATTAAATAATAAACATTAAGCTATTTAATTTATTCTATCATCATAGATTAAATTAATTATACTTAATGCATTATTACTATCATGCCATTTTCTTCTTAAATAATTCTTCTTCCTTTTATGGTGTGACCCTTTAGGTTCTCCATATTAAACCGGTTGTGAATAAATCAATTAGAACAATTCTAATCTTATTTAAATAAACAAATTAAACTAATAATCTATTTACATAAATAACATTTATTCTACAATAGGGATAAGCCTCCCTAGCGATCAACGACTTTCCAGATAATATAGATTTCAACATTAATCATAAAAGAACCTGTGAGTTAATAGTTACCGTACAATTCAATCCTTCCACCATACAATGTCCCAATTAAATATAAGACATGGATTTACTGTCAAGTCTTAATTTATTTAATCATATGTATTTCGATTAGAAAATGCACAACTCCAAATAATGCAAATTAGAAACCTCTTTCTAATTTCATTCTACCTTGGCCAAGGATTCCTGGGTTGTCATTTAACGAATCACATAGGACATATCTCCTCTTTTACTAGAGGTGGTAGATTCTTTATTGATCATTCATTATCTCCATATGTAACTCATTACACCCAAGCATACCCTATATATGCCTTAAAAGGCCTTAAGGAATTAGTCAAAGTATAATTTGTTACATACAAGATACTATGATGATCTCAAGTCCAAGGATCACATGTACTACTATCGCATTAGGAATTCCTATTGACAGGCGAGTAAAACTCCATTAGGTATTCCATAGCAAGCCACGTTCAGTGAACTTATTCTCCAATAAGCACCTACATACTTGCTTTAGTGTCTCCACACAAATGACCATGAGATCAGTCATCCTCATCCAATGAGCAAGCAACATATGTACCAATCTATCCGGATTTACTAATCCCCTTTTTAGTAATCCCACGATTAGGAACTATTTTAGTTTTAAAGCTTTCTAAGAATTTAGATCTCATTAGCATGATCAACATCATGATTCTAAAAGCATTGCTTAAAACTATGGGTTATTTACATATTATAAAAACAGCACCATGTAGATAATTAAATGCCTTTAATAAATAAATATTTTATTAATAAATAAATAAGATTGTTAACAAAGTATGTGCTTTATCATCATACATGATTGTCTTGTGTGCACACTACTATCACTCTGGCTTCACCTTCAGTTGTTGGCAACCGGTTCTCAAATCAATCTTTGAAAAGTAATATGTTCCTTTCAACTGATCAAACAAATCGTCGATCCTAGGCAATAGGTACGTGTTCTAAATGATGACTTTGTTCAACTCTCGGTAGTCGACTTAGGGATCCATCTTTCTTCTTTATGAATAAGACTGGTGCTCCCCACGACGATACGCTCGGTCGAATGTATCCCTTATCTAACAACTCTATCTCTCTATCCGGTGGCAATCCCGAAAGTCTCTTTTGGGAAAATATCCACGAATTCTCTTCAAATCGGTATAATAGTTCCTATGAATGTCTCCTACGGGGATAATTTCCTTGTTTGCTACTTCTACGCTCATAGGGTGTTCTAACTTCTCACGGGGTAAGTCTAACTGTTTAGCAAATTCTTCAGAAACAAAAGAGCAGGTAGCACCCAAATCGAATAATACAGAAGCATCAATATCATTGATCGGATGATACCTGACACCACGTCCTTGGATTCCACCACATCCTTGGATTCCACCACATCCTATATGGTCATGTTGGCTTGACTGACTGGCCCTTCGATGCTCAGTCCATTGTTGTTGTTGTTGCAATTTCTGCTAGCTACATCGCCCTTTCTCTTCGGGCAGTCTTTGATTTAATGGTCTGGGGCTTTACAAGCGAAACATCTTCCTTTTGGCTTATTCGGACACTGAGGAGCCATCTGCCCCGGTTGTCTACAATGATAACACGTGTTCTTGCCCTTCATGCATTCCCCCGAGTGGTTCCTTCCATAGTTGTTGCACTTTAAACTTTTCTTAGCCTCTCCCCGATTTGATACCTCCGAATGATTGGCTCTCCATCCATTTACGCTTATTAGGGTTTCTGCCTTCGCCACTTCCCCCCTTCTATCCTTCCTGACCGGTCTTCTTAACTTGCTTAAATTATGCTATGGCTTCATCACCTCCTTCGGCAATGATAGCCCTTTCCAAAAGATCAGAAAAGGTCTTAATCTTCAATACATCTACTACCTTCTGCACCCATGGTTTCAATCCTAATTCAAATCTCTCTTTTTTCTTGGGCTCTGTATCCACCTGATGCGAGGTAAATCGAGCCCACTCTTTAAATCTTACCGCATTCTCTACGACTGACATACCTCCTTGTCTCAGATCCAGAAACTTAACTTCCATATCTTGTTGCGTATTCTCCGAAAGGAAATTTTTAAATATGTCCCACATAATAACTCCTTAGCCTACTAGTCTTGTATTAGCTTCCCACCAATAGTTAGCTTCGCCCTTCATCATGAAAGTGGCAAAACTCGTCTTCTATGCTTCGACCACCCGTGCGACCTCAAACACCTTGTCAATTTCTTCTATCCATGTCTGGGCTTCAATTGGGTCCAAGGTTTCCCGAAATTCAGGTGGTCCTACCAATTCAAAGTCCTTAAAGCTAGCCAAGTAATGTCCTGGCTGCTCAGCTGCTGGCGGGGTTATGTTCTGCATTGCTTCTATTAATAGGTTCACGAAGCTCTGCATTAGGTCGACATTTCCCCCTCCACCATTGCTAACAGATCCTTCCTCCCTCTAGTTCTGCAAAAATCCCCTAGGCGGCATGATCCTGAGGACAGGAAGAAAACATTAGCCTTTATATGATATGCTATTCATGTTAGCATTAAGAAGTTAGGACGTCTATCAATCATAGCTGATTTAAATAAACAACTTTAATATCACAATAAGACTCGATGGATATCCTCAATCCATCACCTACAATCTCTACTTGAGTTTTCTACTAAGTTTATAACTTAGGTTTTGCATTCCTAACGTTTATAACCTAAAGTTTTGATACCAACCTGTGACACCCCCGAATTCGGGTCCTCTGACCCCGGTCCGGTCGCCACAAAACAATACTAACATCCACCTTTAAGTAACATACGATAACTAAAATGCAGAATATAATAAACGTACGTCGTTCATTCAAAAGGTGTTACTAGTCCCAAGATTCGATAACCTTAATACATCAATACAAACATACCCTAGAATAAATATTAGGGTTCATATTACATTAACAGTAATTAAACAAATCATAAAGATAAAGTCTTCTCCTTGCAAACCATCCTATATCTTTCCTTTACCCTTGTCCTTCCCTGAGGGCTCGGGCTTAACTATAATATAAGTTATGATATAGCAAGAATGAGCAACAAGTTTGCTCAGCAAGTTTAAATACAACAATAAAGGATATATCATGAAGAATGGAAAAATATCTGACAATGATTTCAAAAAAATGAATATCTTAAAGATTCAACAATATAAATATTAGAATGATTCAACAATATGTATGATTCAATACTATGAATATCTGTATGATTCAACGATATGAATATCTGTAAGGTTTAACAACCTGCATGATTCAACACTATGAATATTTTAAAGATTCAATAATCTGACTATTAAAAGCAAAGATAATAATTGCCTTTAGAATGACTGATAGTCGAGTAGACTTTGAACTATAACTTTCCAATGGATTCAATAGCTAATTGACCCTTTTTGGATTACTGGCTTTTGGCTACAGAAACTTAGTACCTCGAGGAGATCAGCCTCGGGTACAACGTGAATATGCATAACACTTATATCTGCTTACTCGTATCAAATATATTAGATACCTGGGCACACTCCTACATATGAGAGGTGTTCAGTTCTGTCTAAGAATCCTTACCATCAATTGGTTTAGATAGCTTTAAAGAAACTTCATACACTTGTCTGACCGAGCAAAGGTTCAGAGTCTAACTGACACGGTTCAAGAAATTTAAAACCTTGAATATTGTACAAGTCCAAGACTGTACACGCTCAAATGCACTAAGTGCAGATATCAATAATATCGATGTGGAATAATTAAGAAGTAATTAAACCACTAAATAACATGCTTGGAAATAAAGTTTAAGCAATTAAGTAAACAACTTTTGATTCGACAATAACCTACTCAATACAATATGAGAAGGATAGGAACTTGCACAATAAAGGTGAAGTTTAGAATTTGCACAATATATGAATTAGTGTAAGTTCGGGGAACTCGCACAATAACCAAAGTGGTGTAGTTCGGGGAACTTACACAATAATAGACTCCTTGCATAAAGTAAATGCATAGGCTTAGACACTTGCAACATCAAAGAGTGAAATTCGGAGAATTTCACCAGAATAGATCCCTTGCATAAAGTAAATGCATAGGTTAGGACACTTGCTCAAATAATCAAAGTGTGAAGTTCGAAGAACTTGCACGGTAATAAATTCCTTGCATAACAAAAATGCATAGGTTAGGACATTTGCTTACAACGTTCCTTGAGTAAAGTAAACACAAAGATAAGATACTTGCACAATATACGAGTTTGTATAAGTTTAGAGAACTTGCATAATCAAAGAAATAAAGTTCGGGAACTTGCAAAATTAAAAAGTGAAGTTCGGGGAACTTGCACCATATCAAGGTTGTGTAGCTCAGAGAACTTGCACAATAATCAAAGTTGTGAAGTTTGGGGAACTTGCACCATACTCACGTGTGAAGTTCGGGGAACTTGCATAATACTTAACGTTTGAAGTTCGGGGAACTTGAACAATACAATAATAACCTGCTCAATACAATATGAGAAGGATAGGAAACTTTTACCAAAAACAAGTGAAGTTTAGAAACTCGCTTACACGGTTCATTGAATAAGGTAGTACAACAATTTAGAATACTTGCACAATAGGGTCCGGATACTTGTACAATAAATAAGTATAAGTCAAGAAAAACTTGCTCAAATAAAAGAGTAGTTCAGGAAAACTTGCAATATAATAATACCCTGCTCAATATAATTTTGAGTAAAGTTAGGGAGACTTGCCTGATTGCTCAGCTACAATTAATTATAGCTTTAATTTAAACGACGTTGGAACAACCTAATATTAACAAGTCAATCTCTCCAATTAGTATAAACTAATATAAGTTCACACATACTAGAATCTAGTCGTTATATAAATCTATCACATAAGATCACGTTCAATATCAAACATACCATTTATAGCACCATAATATGTTAACTGTTAAAATCTGACTTAAGCAAATTGTTCGGGTCTGAAAGTGTCCCGGCGTAACTCTAGCATGCAACTATTGCCATTAAACCAATACACATGCTTATCAAGTTATAATCTCCCATTCGAAACTAGCATGTTCGTCGTAATCCGATTTCGAAGTCATATATTTTCATGCCGGTAAACCTTAAGTTAAACAAGTTCATACTTCAAAGGTTCGCTATTCCTGTCATACTACCTCATACGAGACCAAACAATACTTAATATATATATGCTCGAGTATACTACACACATATACTCTAATCACATAGTTGAAGTTCATTTTCTACGATTAAGCATGCATATGTGAAATCTTTATATAAATAAATGAGGTTCATGTTAATTCGTCTATAGGCCTAATGAAATCTTAATATTTATACTCGTATGCTCACAACATGTCTCACATGGCATTTGATGTTATTTACTTTAACATCTTAAGTTCTCTTTCAAAAATATACTAAGTCCACAAGGACAATACGATACATGTAAAGCATCTCATAGTCGTGATTCACATGTACTAGAACGCTTATATAAGTCACATACATGTATTCAAGTGGTCCCAATCTAAAAGACACAAGTCTTGGTTATGTTTACTTTGAAAGTCCTTAAGTTTCGCTTGAAAAACCTCTTGAAGCTTTCAATCAAGTATGCTAACGTGTTTAACATTTTAAACATGCATTTCAAGTTAATATAAACCATGCTATTATGCTCATAATATCGGAATATGTATATGCTATGTCCATGATAAAGTTCACTTTTGAATTTGCAAGTTTCCCTTTTTAAAACATTTATTTTCCTTTCAACAAACATATGGCCATGACATATACGTGTGGCCTCATGGAATACTTACTTATATTATGTCTACGTACCTATATATATATATATATATATATATATAAATATATATATATATATTAATCATGTATACATATTTGCCAAAATCAGAACACTGGCATGCTTCATATATGTTACGTTCGTTCACAAAATCTTAAGTTTATTTCATAACTATATGTTGATTCATAAACCTTGTATGCAAACATAGTAAAACACGTTTACACAATGTTCATATACTCATATAAGTGTATTAAGCTAGTTCACATGCCTGTCCTAACAAGGTATTTACATGATGGCATGACAGGCTTGTAGCAGAAAAACAAAAATCTGATTTCCAGGGCCTGCGCAGCTGCGCTGCAACCAGGTATAAACCCGGCGCAGCTGCGCCGGCTCCTGATCCAACCAAGACTGAACTGCTTCGGCAGTTCATCAGCCTAACTCAATGTTTTTTCCTACGAAAACCCTTTAAGCATGATATGATACCATTCTAACGTGATTATAACTCCATAAAACACTTAACAAACATATATCACAATTCAATTATCATCAATTCATACTTAACTCAAAAATTAATAACTTAGCAATCTCAGAAACAGAAAAATTGAAGAGCATGAATGGAATTTTACAGAGATTGAAGAATAAGGAGGTAAATGATTATACCTCTGCAATTGAATGCACTACTTCTTGCTGCTAAACTAATTCCTCCTCACTGATAACTCTTAAACTTATATTTGTTATATGAAAAATCTCATCAATGTGAGAATGAGAAGGAAGAGAGCTCTATATATATAGGCAAACCAAATACCTAGATAATGCTATCATCTCCCCAATCATTTCAAGGGATTTCAAGATTGTACACTAGATAAGAAAGAGTTGGTAAGGGTTGGTGCAATCCATCATTACCTCCACTCCCCCATAATCATTCACTCTATGTTGCTAAAAATGAGAGAAGGAGGTAGAGTGTAGCTAGCATGTGGGAGTTCACGTGAGAGGAGAAGTGGGGAGGGGCTCTCATTGCTAACTCAGCACTTGCAAGCTGTATTATTATATAAGTCTTATACTTGGTTACATAATAAATACACTAGATAATATAATGTATATACACATAGTATATACTTAAATTATAAAGTTACTTCCAATGAACATATAATGTTATAATGTATCAAGTAGTGTATATACATATAATCCATGTACATTGAATATAAAGCAATTGGGTATTATTATTATAATAAATGTTATTATAATAGTTATAATAACTTATTAAAATCATTATTAATAATAATAGTTTATTAATATAAGGAAATAAGGTATTCATTTAATTCCACCCACATATGTCAAGTAACTCACATAGTGACATTAATTTCATTATATAATTTATAATGTATAATCATATTAATGTGTCACTTTATATATAATATATAGTTAACTACCATATATAAAAGGTTTAACATAAAATGATTAATCACGTAAATATAATATCATTATATTAATTAATCTCTTACTCGTTAATTATTATTTATTCATAATAATTATTAATCAACAACAATAATAATTTCATACGTTATCAATTAATTACTCAAATATAAATAATTAATCCTAATTAAATCTCTACACTATATTCTAGAAATTTAAATATATAATTTACTAACACTTTTTATCAATATTCTAATATAAAAGTCTCAGGGTTAATCTACTAATTTAAATAACCATTAGTGATTCCCTTTAATAAAATCCTAGCATTATTTGCATAGGTTAATTCACATAAGCACATAACCACATAAGGTTTAAATAAGTTTGGAAAATTAACTCCTAAAAATTTTAAATCACATATAAAATTAATAAGAAGCTTAGAATTCCTGGTCGTTACATCCCTCCCCCCTTATAAAAATTCCGTCCTCGGAATTGTAAAAATAAGGTTACTCTAATAAAAATGGATAATTCGCTCTTATCACTTAGATAATCTCTACTATCTGTTGTACCACTCCTGGTCCCAACAGTCGACGTTCACCTAATTCGTCCCAACACAACGATATTCGACACTTCCTCCCATAAAATGCTGCTAGAAAAATCTCTTCTCATAGTTCTGGTACTAACGGTACCCAAATTCGTCCTTCAAATCTTAGCAGTTCAGTGCTATCAACTTAAATTTTAACTCATCACCTTCAGCTAATCGCTTCTTGATGTTATCATAATCTTCGTCCTTCTCTTGTGCCTCCTTAACCTTATCTAATAGCGTTGGGCTTACTGACACTGTAATTAATCTATCTTTGGTCTCCATCGGATACTTAATCTCTAAGTCTAGTCTTTCGAAATCTTTCACTAATTCTTCTGAATGGTCAACCTCGATAACTTCCCTCTGCCTTTCCTATCCAAGGCATCTGCCATTACATTTGCCTGGATGGTACAGAATTTCCCAATTATAATCTTTGATCAATTCTAGCCATCGGCGCTGCCTCATGTTTAATTCCTTTTGTGTGAAGATATACTTCAGACTGTGTATATCTCATATTTCTCGCCATACCAATAATGCTTCCAAATCTTCAAGGCAAAAACAGTCACTGCCAACTCCAGGTCATGAGTCGGACAACCCTTCTCATAAACCTTCAACTTACGTGAAGCGTACGCAATGATCCTGCTGTGTTGCATTAGTACACAACCAAGACCTTTGTGTGATGCGTCACTATACACTACAAACCCACCCGTGTAGTCCGTTAATCTGAATGACATTACCAGAAACTCAAAGTGTCCACACCAAGTTCTGAATGTCATCTTTGGAATGTCCTCCGGCCTCACCTTCAGTTGTTGGCAACCGGTTCTCAAATCAATCTTTGAAAAGTACTTTGTTCCTTTCAACTGATCAAACAAATCGTCGATCCTAGGCAATAGGTACGTGTTCTAAATGATGACTTTGTTCAACTCTCGGTAGTCGACACAAGGTCTTAGGGATCCATCTTTCTTCTTTATGAATAAGACTGGTGCTCCCCACGACGATACGCTCGGTCGAATGTATCCCTTATCTAACAACTCTATCTCTCTATCCGGTGGCAATCCCGAAAGTCTCTTTTGGGAAAATATCCACGAATTCTCTCAAATCGGTATAATAGTTCCTATGAATGTCTCCTACGGGGATAATTTCCTTGTTTGCAACTTCTACGCTCATAGGGTGTTATAACTTCTCACGGGGTAAGTCTAACTGTTTAGCAAATTCTTCAGAAACAAAAGAGCAGGTAGCACCCAAATCGAATAATACATAAGCATCAATATCATTGATCGGATGATACCTGACACCACGTCCTTGGATTCCACCACATCTTATATGGTCATGTTGGCTTGACTAGCTGGCCCTTCGATGCTCAGTCCATTGTTGTTGTTGTTGCGGTTTCTGCTAGCTACATCGCCCTTTCTCTTCGGGCAGTCTTTGATTTGATGGTCTGTGGCTTTACACGCGAAACATCTTCCTTTTGGCTTATTCGGACACTGAGGAGCCAAGTGCCCCAGTCGTCTACAACGATAATACGTGTTCTTGCCCTTCATGCATTCCCCCGAGTGGTTCCTTCCACAGTTGTTGCACTTTAAACTTTTCTTAGCCTCTCCCCCGGATTTGCTACCTCCGGATGATTGGCTCTCCATCCATTTACGCTTATTGGGGTTGCTGCCTCCGCCACTTCCCCCCTTCTGTCCTTCCTGACCGGTCTTCTTAACTTGCTTAAATTGCGCTATGGCTTCATTACCTCCTTCGGCAATGATAGCCCTTTCCAAAAGATCAGAAAAGGTCTTAATCTTCAATACATCTACTACCTTCTGCACCCATGGTTTCAATCCTAATTCAAATCTCTCTATTTTCCTAGCCTCCGTATCCACCTGATGCGAGGTAAATCGAGCCCACTCTTTAAATCTTGCCGCGTTCTCTACGACTGACATACCTCCTTGTCTCAGCTCCAGAAACTTAACTTCCATATCTTGTTGCGTATTCTCCAAAAAGAAATTCTTAAATATGTCCCACATAATAACTCCTTCGCGTGCTAGTCTTGTATTGGCTTCCCACCAATAGTTAGCTTCGCCCTTCATCATAAAAGTGGCAAAACTCGTCTTCTATGCTTCGGCCACCCGTGCGACCTCAAACACCTTGTCAATTTCTTCTATCCATGTCTGGGCTTCAATTGGGTCCAAGGTTTCCCGAAATTCCGGTGGTCCTACCAATTTAAAGTCCTTAAAGCTAGCCAAGTAATGTCCTGGCTGCTCAGCTGCTGGCGGGGTTATGTTCTGCATTGCTTCTATTAATAGGTTCACGAAGCTCTGCATTGGGTCGACATTTCCCCCTCCACCATTGCTAACAGATCCTTCCTCCCTCTAGTTCCGCAAAAATCCCCTAGGCGGCATGATCCTGTGGACAGGAAGAAAACATTAGGCTTTATATGATATGCTATTCATGTTAGCATTAAGAAGTTAGGACGTCTATCAATCATAGCTGATTTAAATAAACAACTTCAATATCACAATAAGACTCGATGGATATCCTCAATCCATCACCTACAAGCTCTACATGAGTTTTCTACTAAGGTTATAACTTAGGTTTCGCATTCCTAACGTTTATAAGCTAAGGCTTTGATACCAACCTGTAACACCCCCGAATCCGGGTCCTCTGACCCTGGTCCGGTCACCACGAAACAATACTAACATCCACCTTTAAGTAACATACGATAACTAAAATGCAGAATATAATAAACGTACGTCGTTCATTCAAAAGGTGTTACTAGTCCCAAGATTCGATAACCTTAATACATCAATACAAACATACCCTAGAATAAATATTAGGGTTCATATTACATTAACAGTAATTAAACAAATCATAAAGATAAAGTCTTCTCCTTGCAAACCATCCTATATCTTTCCTTTACCCTTGTCCTTCCCTGAGGGCTCGGGCTTAACTATAATATAAGTCATGATATAGCAAGAATGAGCAACAAGTTTGCTCAGCAAGTTTAAATACAACAATAAAGGATATATCATGATGAATGGAAAAATATATGACAATAATTTCAACAAAATGAATATCTTAAAGATTCAACAATATGAATATTAGAATGATTCAATAATCTGTATGATTCAATACTATGAATATCTGTATGATTCAACGATATGACTATCTGTAAGGTTCAACAACCTGCATGATTCAACACTATGAATATCTGAAAGATTCAATAATCTGACTATTATAAACAAAGATAATAATTGCCTTTAGAATGACTGATAGTCGAGTAGACTTTGAACTATAACTTTCTAATGGGGTCAATAGCTAATTGACCCTTTTTGGATTACTGGCTTCTGGCTACAGAAACTTAGTACCTCGAGGAGATCAGCCTCGGGTACAACGTGAATATGCATAACACTTATATCTGCTTACTCGTATCAAATATATTAGATACCTGGGCACACTCCTATATATGAGGGGTGTTCTGTTCTGTCTAAGAATCCTTACCATCAATTGGTTTGGATAGCTTTAAAGAAACTTCATACACTTGTCTGACCGAGCAAAGGTTCAGACTCTAACTGACACGGTTCAAGAAATTTAAAACCTTGAATAATGTACAAGTCCAAGACTGTACGAGCTCAAATGCACTAAGTGCAGATATCAATAATATCGATGTGGAATAATTGATAAGTAATTAAACAACTAAATAACATGCTTGGAAATAAAGTTTAAGCAATTAAGTAAACAACTTTCGATTCGACAATAACCTACTCAATACAATATGAGAAGGATAGGAACTTGCACAATAAAGGTGAAGTTTAGAATTTACGCAATATATGAATTAGTGTAAGTTCGGGGAACTCGCACAATAACCAAAGTGGTGTAGTTCGAGGAACTTACACAATAATAGACTCCTTGCATAAAGTAAATGCATAGGCTTAGACACATGCAACATCAAAGAGTGAAATTCGGGAAATTTCACCATAATAGATCCCTTGCATAAAGTAAATGCATAGGTTAGGACACTTGATCAAATAATCAAAGTGTGAAATTCGAAGAACTTGCACAGTAATAGATTCCTTGCACAACATAAATGAATAGGTTAGGACTTTTGCTTACAACATTCCTTGAGTAAAGTAAACACAAAGATAAGATACTTGCACAATATACGAGTTTGTATAAGTTTAGAGAACTTGCATAATCAAAGAAATGAAGTTCGGGAACTTGCAAAATTAAAGAGTGAAGTTCGGGAAACTTGCACCATATCAAGGTTGTGTAGTTCGGAGAACTTGCACAATAATCAAAGTCGTGAAGTTCGGGGAACTTGCACCATACTCACGTGTGAAGTTCGAGGAACTTGCACAATACTCAACGTGTGAAGTTCGGGGAACTTGCACTATGCAATAATAACCTGCTCAATACAATATGAGAAGGATAGTAAACTTTCACCAAAAACAAGTGAAGTTTAGAAACTCGCTTACACGGTTCATTGAATAAGGTAGTACAAGAATTTAGATTACTTTCACAATAGGGTCCGGATACTTGTACAATAAATAAGTATAAGTCAAGAAAAACTTGCTCAAATAAAAGAGTAGTTCAGGAAAACTTGCAATATAATAATACCCTACGCAATATAAATTTGAGTAAAGTTAGGGAGACTTGCCTGATTGCTCAGCTACAATTAATTCTAGCTTTAATTTAAACGGCGTTGGAACGACCTAATATTAACAAGTCGATCTCTCCAATTAGTATAAACTAATATAAGTTCACACATACTAGAATCTAGTCGTTATATAAATCTATCACATAAGATCACGTTCAATATCAAACATACCATTTATAGCATCATAATATGTTAACTGTTAAAATCCGATTTAAGCAAATTATTCGGGTCTGAAAGTGTCCCGACGTAACTCTAGCATGCAACTATTGCCATTAAACCAATACACATGCTTATCAAGTTATAATCTCCTATTCGAAACTATCATGCTCATCCTAATCCGATTTTGAAGTCATATGTTTTCATGTCGGTAAACCTTAAGTTAAACAAGTTCATACTTCAAAGGTTCGCTATTCCTGTCATACTACCTCATACGAGACCAAACAATACTTAATATATATGCTTGAGTATACTACACACATATACTCTAATCACATAGTTGAAGTTCATTTTCTACGATTAAGCATGCATATGTGAAATCTTTATATAAACAAATGAGGTTCATGTTAATACGTCTATAGGCCTAATGAAATCTTAATATTTATACTCGTATGCTCACAATATGTCTCACATGGCATTTGATGTTATTTACTTTCACATCTTAAGTTCTCTTTCAAAAATATACTAAGTCCACAAAGACAATACGATACATGTAAAGCATCTCGTAGCCGTGATTCACATGTACTAGAACGCTTATATAAGTCACATACATGTATTCAAGTGGTCCCAATCTAAAAGACATAAGTCTTGGTTATGTTTACTTTGAAAGTCCTTAAGTTTTGCTTGAAAAACCTCTTGAAGCTTTCAATCAAGTATGCTAACGTGTTTAACATTTTAAACATGCATTTCAAGTTAATATAAACCATGCTATTATGCTCATAATATGAGAATATGTATATGCTATGTCCATGATAAAGGTCACTTTTGAATTTGCAAGTTTCCCTTTTTAAAACATTTATTTTCCTTTCAACAAACATGTGGCCATGACATATACGTATGGCCTCATGGAATACTTACTTATATTATGTCTACGTACCTATATATATATATATATATATATATATATATATATATATATATTAATCATATATACATATTTGCCAAAATCAGAACACAGGCTTGCTTCATATATGTTACGTTCGTTCACGAAATCTTAAGTTTATTTCATAACTATATATTGTTTCATAAACCTTGTATACAAACATAGTAAAACACGTTTACACAATGTTCATATACTTATATAAGTGTATTAAGCTAGTTCACATGCCTGTCCTAACAAGGTATTTACATGATGGCATGACAGGCTTGTAGCAGAAAAACAAAAATCTGATTTCCAGGGCCTGCGCAGCTGCGCTACAACCAGGAATAAACCCGACGCAGCTGCGCCGGCTCTTGATACAACCAAGACTAAACTGCTTTGGCAGTTCATCAGCCTAACTCAATTTTTTTTCCAATTTAAACCCTTTAAGCATTATATGATACCATTCTAACATGATTATAACTCCATATAACACTTAACAAACATATATCACAATTCAATTATCATCAATTCATGCTTAACTCGAAAATCAATAACTTAGCAATCCCAGAAACAGAAAAATTGAAGAGCATGAATGGAATTTTACAAAGATTGAAGAATAAGGAGGTAAGTGATTATACCTCTGTAATTGAATGCACTAGTTCTTACTGCTAAACTAATTCCTCCTCACTGATAACTCTTACACTTATATTTGTTATATGAAAAATCTCAGCAATATGAGAATGAGAAGGAAGAGAACTCTATATATATAGGCAAACCAAATACCCAGATAATGCTATCCTCTCCCAAATCAATTCAAGGGATTTCAAGATTGTACACTAGATAAGAAAAAGTTGGTAAGGGTTGGTGCAATCCATCATTACCACCACTCCCCCATAATCATTCACTCTATGTTGCTGAAAATGAGAGAAGGAGGTAAAGTGTAGCCAGCAAGTGGGAGTTCACGTGAGAAGAGAAGTGGGGAGGGGCTCTCATTGCTAACTCAGCACTTGCAAGGTGTATTATTATATAAGTCTCATACTTGGTTACATAATAAATACACTAGATAATATAATGTATATACACATAGTATATACTTAAATTATAAAGTTACTTCCAATGAACATATAATGTTATAATGTATCAAGTAGTGTATATACATATAATCCATGTACATTGAATATAAAGTAATTGGGTATTATTATTATAATAAATGTTATTATAATAGTTATAATAACTTATTGAAATCATTATTAATAATAATAGTTTATTAATATAAGAAAATAGGGTATTCATTTAATGCCACCCACATATGTCAAGTAACTCACATAGTGACTTTAATTTCATTATATAATTTATAATGTATAATCATATTAATGTGTCACTTTATATATAATATATAGTTAACTACCATATATAAAAGGTTTAATATAAAACGATTAATCACGTAAATATAATATCGTTATATTAATTAATCTCTTACTCGTTAATTCTTATTTATTCATAATAATTATTAATCAACAACAATAATAATTTCATACGTTATCAATTAATTACTCAAATATAAATAATTAATCCCGATTAAATCTCTACACTATATTCTAGAAATTTGAATATATAATTTACTAACACTTTTTATCAATATTCTAATATAAAAGTCTTAGGGTTAATCTACTAATTTAAATAACCATTAGTGATTCCCTTTAATAAAATTCTAGCATTTATTTGCATAGGTTAATTCACATAAGCACTTAACCACATAAGGTTTAAATTAGTTTAAAAATTAACTCCTAAAAATTTTAAATCACATATAAAATTAATAAGAAGCTTAAAATTCCTGGTCGTTACACCTCCAATCGGACTGTCAATCCAGCTCCGATCTCTAATCGAACCGTTAATCCAGCTCCGATCTACAATCGGACAATCTATCCAGTTTTGATCTCTAATCGGACCGTCTATCCAGCTCCGATCACCAATTGGACCGTCAATCCAGCTCCGATCTCTAATCGGACGTTCTATCAAGCTCCGATCTCTAATCGGACCGTCTATCCAGCTCCGATCTCCAATCGAACTGTCAATCCAGCTCTGATCTCCAATCAAACCGTTAATCCAGCTCTGATCTCCAATCGGACCATCTATCCAGCTTCGATCTCCAATCGGACCGTCTATCCAGCTCTGATCTCCAATCGAACCGTCTATCCAGCTCCGATCTCCAATCGGACCGTCAATCCTGCTCCGATCTCCAATCAGGCCGTCAGATCATTCCCGATCTCAATATCGGGCTATCAACTCAACCCCCATCATCGATCGGGGCATCAAATCCAACCCTGATCTAAATATCGGGCCTTCAAACCAGCCTCGGCAGCAACCTGAAAGGTACAAGGTAGCCCCGGCATTAACCCGGGAGGTACCGATTAATCCCTATCTCAATATCGGGCCATCAAGATTAGCCCCGGTCTCAGCCCGGGAAGTTCAGGTCATCCCAGGCTTCAATCCGGGAAGTGCAGTTCAGCCCTAGAGACAACCCTGGGAAGCCAGATCCATCAAAGGCCATGCCGACACCACAGGCAACCCTGGGAGGGGAAAAATGGTCATTTTATCAACTCTCAACCAAATCGGTCAAACTCAAGTCGAATTGATGCCATCGAAGTCAGAACGAACCATAGCAACGATCCCGAGTGCCAACAACGCAAGACAGCTCAACGGACAAACTACGGGGAATCTAAGACCTGGTTATGAACCCGCCTTCTTGGACCCGAAAAATGTTTTATCCCATGTTATTGCGAACACTCTCGGCGAGGGCTTTTCGGAAAGGTATCGCACGCCTCAAACGGACGCTCTGATCAAAAGTTTAAAAGTTTCGACTTCGATTGCGTGTTGTCCGAAGTGCACGTACTTCGAGATAACAGAACCCAGCATATGGGCCCCACCTAGGGGAGCCGTACCTCTACCTGCGGCAGCTGCAGGTAGAGCTAGGGCTCCCTGGCCTACAAATAAACGTGCACCCCCCTTTATTTTCAAGTTTTTGAATCGCAGCGAAGCTCTGCCAGTTCAATTTCTCGACTTTTACACCTCTTCCAAACACAAATATTTTCACTCTAACACGTAGGTATACCCATATACTACCACATATCAAAAAACCACCGGTAGATTTGGACGTATAGAGCCTACGATTTGGCAAAAAGCCCATATTGCAGTCCATTGTAAGTATTTTTATGATCAGAAAGTCAATACTACTACTTTGCACTGTTTTGCACTTGCACACGAAGTTTCATCTTCTAAATATGCCAGGAACTTAGTTTTGCGATCTTTTTTGTCAAAATTTGGTACATTTATGTATATAAACGCAAATTTTTGCATTTTTACAACTCGGATTGACGATCCGTCGGCTCCAGCAGCTTCAATCCACTAGCACACACGTTCTGGCAACTTCGCCGAACTGGGTTATCTTCCCAGTCCGGGTTTGGCCCTTTTTGTATATATTTAACTGTATATATACTAACATTTCAATTATGTCAAGCCCGGATGTCAAATTCGAGGTAGTTTACCGCTTTTATATATATTTACGCATATATAAGCGACTTTCACCATAACTAGTTTTCTCACCAGTATTGGTTGACTACATTTCTGTCAATATATATATATATATATATATATTTATATATTTTTAGTTCGGCTTGGATTATTTCGTGGCCATTATACTCATTTTGCACACTTCCCCATGTTGGGTGCTCTCCCCAATCACTGGGTGACTACTTTATGCCAATTTCAATTCCAGTACGGGCACCGGTGTGAAAACTCATCGCTCTTATTACTATTTTTTACATATATATTTCATTTCTGTCACAGCCTAGATTATTTCGTGGCTATTTATAGTTTTCATATATGCATATATATATATATATATATATATATATATATTTCAATTCTAGTCCGGGCTTGCGAGTGAAAACCCATCGCCCTTTTACAGCTTTTGTATATATATAATTATATATATTGCTTTACTCAATTTATTCAACTGCTGTAATTAATATTCATTTGTATATGAATCTGCACTGACATATCTGCGGGAGGACTAGATTTATTTAAATATCGCCAATTCTAGTTTTCAAATGGTTCAAAACCTCCAGACTGAATCGGGAAGCTAAAATGATTAAGATTTCTTTAAATCTAGCTTTCTTTCTAGTTTCAGCTTCAAAAGCAACCTCGCGTCCCTTGGATCGCTATCTAGTGGGAACGAGATGCTTTGGTCACGCGCAGCCAGAATTTACTGATGAATCCTTAGTTCCATTGTGACGTGAGGATGTATATATATATATACATTTCTGTGCAAATTTGAACTGTGCAGGTTTATGGGCTACTCATATATGAGCCTAGGAATAGTGGGATTCACGATCAAATCGATCGGGATCTGATTTCCATGATGGACAAACTCCAGTTTACAGATGTACCCTGCCGGTTTTTCTGTAAAATGTACATACATAGACCTTAAAAGGGTTATCCGAATTTAAGGTCTCAATATAATGAAAAAATATCAATTGTCGTGTCAGCGTCCCTCCGATGGTTTTTATACCCATGAGGAGACCGACACTTGTATATTTATGTGGTCGAGGATGTTTCGCAGCCCGGCAAATCAACATTCACATGCAGCCTTAAGGCTATAAAGATAAAATTGGAAGTATAAACCGGTTTCAATTCCTATGTCAGCGTAAGGGTTTGATAAACCAGCTTTCAAAATATCATTTTCAAACCAATCAAAAGAAAAGCGTTTCAAGAAAATTAAATCAAATGCTTTTGAAATTAAATCAAAGACAGATTTTCAAATCAAATCAAACCCTTCGTATATAGGCTCAACGAAGACTGTCAAAACTTTCAATCAATCAATAGGCCTAATTTTCAAACAGCATTCACTCACGCATTCATAATTTTAAGGGAAATATTGAAAAGATGCGGTACCGTGTTTACACGGGAGTCGTGGGGTGCCTAACACCTTCCCCACACTTAACCAAGCCCCCGAACTCAAAACTCCGATTTCAAAGATCAAGTTTTGACAGTGTCCAGCAATTGGGCCTCTTTTCAAATCAAACTCGGTTAAGTTGGTACAACCATGTTTCAATCTACCAACTGGCGACTCTAAACATTCAAATCGTCGACATAAACACATGTTGGCCTCTTTCCTAAAAAACCCTTCAAAACCTTTCTCCTAAATAAAAAGAATAAGGGTAGAGAGAACTTAGGAAGATCGATTTGAGGAAACCCGGGTTACGAACCGACCCGCGGGGTTCTTAAATTTTCCAATGTCGACAACATTCACCCCTTCTTCTAAGAATTTCATCCTCAAAATTTTTAATCATTAATCTTCGTATATCAATCTATCAAAATAGATTTTACGTTAATCCTTATTCATTGAATTGTTGCGTTCCACAACTACTACTTTTTAAGGAATATCCTTCTTGCCACATTCTTCTTCAGAATAATAAGAATCTTCCACAATTGCTCAATAATTGGGAAGCGATATAAATAACTCAGGAATTTAAAAGATTCTCAAATCATGCTAAGGGGTCATAAGACCTTGAACTCATCTCTAGGTTTAACAGTGCTTCACCCCCGATACTTCACACTATGAACCGCTCTAACAAAATGTTTAACAATCACACATACTGTAAACATCCTGCATCGGTGCTCTAGGTGATCAGACTATCGCACCACTACGTCGTGCACAAACGTAGTACATCGTAACGACTATATCCGTTACACTCGAAACTATTGTCTCCAATAACATGTCCCCTTTTATAGGGTTGTTCACCTCAGCTTCTTAACATCTGAATTCGCACTAAAATAATTTGGTTTGGCATAGTTTGACTAAGAAAGCTCGAATTTCATAAACATCTTTCAATACTTGTCTAGCTGAATCAAGTAGCATAGACCTCTAGCAACAATTCAGACATCAATCGAAATATGTATATATATGTATATATATATATATATATATATATTTTTAGCCAACTCAATAATTGTTTTTTATAGTTTAAGGAAACTAAAATAAATAAATTTTTTTATAATATCCTGAAACCGTACCGTAGTAATGGTACATTCAGGATTTCGTCATTACATGACGTCGTCATACTACATCACACCATAGTGGGCTGACGATCCTACGATCACATCCAACACTAGGTTTAACCACATTGATGACTTCCTTGATTATTATTCTTACATCATATCAAATGATGCATAGAATATATAAAATACATTTTGAAAATTTTAAATTATTTTTGTCTAGCTGAAGCAATTAGGATAGACATGTGAATAATAGCACTATTTTAAAAATTCATTGGTTCAATCATTTGATCCAATATTTTTCAAGAAAACAGAAGTGCAACATCAGCACGAAGTCAATAAATTTCAAAAATCTAGCAAAGCTAGGAGATTTAGAATATAAAAATTTTCTCTATCAATTTAAATCTTTACTCCACCATTTCATTACTTAAACATTCTATCAATCTTCAACAACATCAATGTTTTCTATACCATAACCTTTTTATACCCAGTATAGTTCATCAAACTTACCACACTTTGGAAGTTCAGGAACTTACCACAATAATATGAGTTTAAAAACTTGTCCTAGCAATACGTAGTCAAAGAACTGATCAGAGGCTGTCCATATGCTTAGGGGTTCAAAAATATACATATGATTATGACTCACGAACTTACCATAAGTATGAGTTTTAAGAACTCGAACCTAATCTTAATATCATCTAATCTAATCTTAATGTCACCTCTAACTATCAACTATAAACATGGGACAAGAATCATCTTTTCACCATATATATATCGATAGCCCGACACCACATTTCAATGATTACCCCTGTGATAAACCAAGTGTAAGTACAAAACCCCTGTCCATACAAAGGTTTGTACAACTCAGCCACCACATGAGCTCTCAGTTGAAATTCCACTTAACTCTATCTTACTCTTCTCTTGTTCTTTGCTCGATACAAATTTCCTGTATCTCATCATTTATAACTCCTCGTGAGTTTACCTCGTACTACATCATAGTACATTCTCGTTATAGCATCAAACTATAACTATTCTATCATTACAAACCATCTGTCTTTACAACTTTAAAAGATCACGACGTGATCTTATTCTATAATCATTTCCCTTATGATTGTTTTCTTATCTCATGATCGTTTTGTTTTACAATCTTCTTATCTTTACCTATTCATCACATCATATCATGATTCTATTATACTTTTAATTTTATAGACTTTGTCTACTCATCATTATTCGTCATCTTTATTATTGGAGTTAGGCAACTCCTTATTCTTATCTTTATCTCTCTCCAAGATTCATCTTTGAATCTTCTAGTTCATTTAACAACTCTTCCTTTAAGAATTTCTAATTTCATCCATGTTACTCAATATTTTATTCGAGTTTACTCCTCGTCATTATCATATTCTTCTTATAACATTTCTTGGACTTAACTCATCCTATACTTCTACGTATGTGAAAAGAATCACCTTTTTATCATACGTAACTTAAACTTAACTTCTTATAACCTAAGGTCATAGCCTAAGGTATACTCTTACCTACGGTGTATAACCTACTGGCTTTGATACCAACTGTAACGACCCCAAAATTTATACAAAATAATTCTCATTCTCGATCGTTAACAATACAATTTTATTCTAACTTTACATCATTATTCGATATTAAAATCACTAAAAATTTGGAATAGTTAAAACTTTTATATATTTCTTTCTTTATTGCCCTAAATCTCAACCATTACATAACATATCTTTGATTCAAATTTATTACATGAATCGCTTCTTCAAAGTTACTATATAAAATCCTACATCACTAAGCAGTATCCATTATACATCGGATAGCTCAACTATACATCTCGGCAATTATGTTACAATCAAAAACATAAAATGCATTTCTCATCTAACATAAGTAATCTTTTTGAATACTGATCTCTATAATTCAAATAGCATGTATCATTACCTTGAAACGTTGACCTGCAAAAATAGTTATTTGCAAGAGTAAGCTCGACAGCTCGGCAAGATCTAACAGCTTTCATGCATCACGTAACACATAATTAACATGCTCATCTTATACATCATAATCGTTAGACTAACATATCATGCATGCTTTAATTCATATAACAAGTATAAAGATCGAGTTCCTTACTTAATCAATAATCTTTACTCAATCAATGAAGTCATAAATTGACTTTATCATTTCATACTTACAACATATATAACATATCATGCTCTTTGCGATACAATTTAAAATAATTCATCATCGAGTTCACATAGCAATTAGGAACTGAAAGACTTGCCTGGCTCGTAGATTACCAATTAACGAAAAACAGCTTATAAAAATCTGCACTTCATGAATCTTACACAACGTATTACCATACATATCAACTATTAGTCACATAGCAACGCTTAGCAATCGTTTAAGTAAATTCTACTTTATATTTCATAATTCTCTCCCATTTATTTGTTTAACACACAATGTCAAACTTATATGTATAATTAATAATATAAATTAATTATCACATAACTGATTCTCATAATTAGTTAACCTATTTAGGTTAACTCATTCCTTTTTAACTAATAGGTTTAATAATTAGTTATCACATAGTTAATCACATCACATGATCATATTACATCTTCACATAATTAATCAACTAATAATTAAATTATAATTAAACAAATTATAATTTACATTACACATCCTCAATTATAATTAATCAAATTATAATTGCAATTTATATAAATTAAATTATAATTAAAAAAATTATAATTTAAATTAAACATTTATTAATCAAACTCCATTTATGCATTTATATTAATTAAATTATAATTAAACCAATTATAATTTAAATTAAACAATTAATTTGATTATAATTAATCAATTTCAATCCATACACTCATTAAATTATAATTAAAATGAATTATAATTTAAATTACACATTTATCTTAATTAAAATTACTCAAACTATATTCATTATATTTTAACAAATTATAATTAAAATTAAACCTTTACTTTAATTATAATTATTCAAATTATAATCACACATTATATTTTATTAATATAATTCATTACTATTATTTAGTATTTTAAGGTATGCCTAACATGTCATCAAATTTAACACATTGGGTTAACTTTTCATGATCTAAACAAAGCTGCACAAAACAAACCAAGTTTTCTTTTCTGCACATCCCCCGCCGGGGTGGGGGTTCTATACCTTGCAAGGCCCGCCGGGGAGGTCCCCCTGCAGCGGCTCAATTTTGATTCGCGAATTGTGCGGAGAAAAAGTCAATTTGACTTGTTTCTCCACACCAAATTCCTATTTCAGTCAACATAATTCATATCAATTTTATAGAAAACATAAATTCTAAGTTTCTAACATGTTTGAATATATTTAATCATCAAAACACATAATCAAAACTCTTAATTTTGAAAATTTTGTATAAAAACTATTTTCCAGTGTTCTTGATAAAATTGAACACTGAAAGTTTATTTCTCAATCAAAACACACAATTCAAATCACATTGAATCCGTTTATAAACATGTTATCATTATCTAACATCAATTTACCCAATGATTATCAATCAAACACAAATTTTAATTTTCAAAGACCAATTAACAAAAACTTATTTCATTGTAACTTTTTGATGAACATGAATTCTTCATGTTCATCATATACACATGAATTAAACATCTTAACTAAGCATACAAATCAATTATAAACATATATGAATACAATTTATACATGAATTTCATGTTTATCTATACTTCCATGAAAACTTATTTTTATAGAGAATAAGAACGTGAATAACATCAAACATGGTTTTTGAAATACAAGGGTTAGAATTATACCCTTGATGCTTAGTGAGGAAGATGATGATGTGGTTTAACAAGGACTTTCTCTCAAAGCCTTCCTCCTTTCATCTTCTTCTTCTCTCTTCCTTTCTCTCTAACTTTTCTTTTCTTTCTCTGTATTTTTCTCTTCTTGTTTTAACACTGATAAAACTTTAACTCTTTTGTAATTCTAACTAACGTAATATACATATAATAGAATATACATATATTATACATATAAAACATAAATATAAGATATATAACTTCTACTACATAATAGCCTTTATTAAATATAATAAGTACCATTAATATATAAGTTAAAATTTAAATTTTAAAATTCCTAAGGCTTGTTTGGCAAAACAGCTTATTTTTAAAAACAGGTTTTTAGTAGTTAAGGCCCCGTTTGGCAAAACGGATTTAAAAAAGTGCAAGGGTCTTGTTTGGAAAAACGATTTTAAAAACTCTTTTAATTCTTTTAATAAATCTTTTAACATATATTTTTAATATTAAACTTTAATTAATTAAATCTTAACATTCTAATTTAATTAATTAAAAGTTAACATCAATTAATCACATAAAAATTGTCACATAACAATTATAATTACTCGCTAATTATAATTTCATGTAACAATTACCACATAACTTCATCTAATTTAATTATCCCAATTAAATTAGAACTATAACATAAAATCATTACATATTAATTAAATTAAATATTAAATATTTATTTAATTAATATATTATACTTCATTAAATTACTCCATAACCCACATAATTATTTATTTAACTCAATAAATAAATTAATTAAAATATTTATTTAATTCAATAAATATTAAAATTAATATATAAAATTTTCTTCACACCAAATCACATATTTCCCAATATATAACACATATATACATATTCAAATTCGAAACACCACATAATAAGAATTTTATTTATTAAATTCTCATTTATTAATTCTTAAAAATCCGGGTTGTCATAGACGTGGCTCATAAACAGTTCAAATAATAGAACATGAATCAATTGCACTATATTCGAATAACAATAATCATTATGTGAATAACCAAAAATAATTATTCACTAATCATGCTTTGAAATTAATAACTCAAGTTGAGTTAGAAAACTTGCCTGATCTGTTGACTACTGCTACACAATTTAGTTTAAGCTTTTATACAAAGACCTATCATTAATCAGATTATTTTTTTCAATTAGAATAATACTTCATAACTCATAATTTTGTTATTTACAGTCATTATACATCTTAAACACATTATCACGTATTCACATCAGTCTTTAGAACATATAAGAACAGGTATCAAGTCAAACTATTTCAATCTGGTTTTATTTCGGTATTAATTCGGTGTCCCGATAGCCTTATCGGATAATTATCGAGTTTATTTTCAATAAAACTCTATTTAAAAGCTTCAATATTATTTTATATAATTTAATTATCATTTATAATATTTTTCGAAAGATCATAATAACACTATAAGAAAAAGGACTAATTCCAACAGAATATTCCGTCGGAAATGAGCCTAATCCGTCGGACTTAGCTTATTTCCGACGGAATATTCCGTCGGGGATTCAGTCGTAACTAACCCCATCAGAAATAAGCTCCGTTGTATATTCCGTCGAACCTTTTTATCTTCGACACAGTTATCTTCGACGGTGATTCCGTCGGATATAGCTTATGTTCGACGGATTTAGTCTCGACCGAATGGAACCTGTCGGATATACCGTCCTTATGACCGACCGAAAATTCCGTCGGAGATACATTAATTTTGACGAAAAATTAAATAATAAAGAAAAAATAAATAAATTATAAATTATACATCCGACGAAAAATTCCCTCGGACATAACTTAATTCAGACGAAAAATAAAAAACAAAAAAATAAATTATAAATTATAACTCCGACGGAATTTCAGTCGGAAATACCTTATTCCGTCGAAATTAAGGAACTTTTTTTTAATAATTTTTTTGAAAATGCAAAAACCAGGTATTTAAACCTATATATGTACCTGTAACCTGTTTTATCCCGATACAGACAGACAATAATATAATTCCCATTCATATATTCAATGCAATGCTAAAAACCTGTACCAAGTCGCAACAACGTAATCGACTAACTGATCATCATCAATATCACAAGATAACAATAACCAATATAAGCTAATGTATCATCAGAGGCCCAACTGAATATATACAAATGTTCTACAAATGAATGAATACAACGTAATCTCATTATACAGACGTACGCAACTATATAAACTACGTACAAATGAACTAGAATGAATAACATAAAATGAACTATAATCTAGTAGTATCATCATCGGGCGGAGGTGGACGATGCCTGTCTGGTGTATGAAAATCTCTGTCGCCCTCCTCGTCGTCATCGTCAAACCGCTCGTCATCGCCGCCAGCCCGCTCGCTATCGCCACCCTATTGAAAAAATTATAAATAAAAATTATTAGTCCGTATATATGTGAGAATTAACAAGCTAGCTTTAAATGAAAATAACATAAACAATAAGAATACCTGAGTAGGCGGGGGAGGACGAAAAGCCTCCTCCAAGAGGGTAATCACCATCCGGAGCATCTAGCAGCTGAAAGCGTCAAACTGCTCTCGCGGTAATTCCGTACTCTCTGCGGAGGCCCCTGCTATAACCTTCTAACCAACCTGGTGAAGACAAGAACTAGTAGGCAACTACTGACGGCAAAAGATCGGATCAGTATGTAACCTATCCAACACTGCCCCTATCAGCCTCTAGAAGATCTCATCATCCAAGCCAGCGCCCGTATCAGATGGTCCGACATGTGCTCTCGGCCACTGGCGCTGGCTGGAGCCTACAAAAAGAGATAAATTCCATTACTAATAATAATCTGTGTAATGTGATAAATTCTGATAATTTCGTGAAATATAAAAAATATTATTACCTCGAGGGAGTGTATATGCGGGTATCCTCGGCAGACCCAACACTCAATATCTGCCGGTACTGCTAGTAGGGGGGTCCTGAGACGTGACCCATAGTTTCAGCTCCTCATCCTAATCTAATACAATATTGGGAAGGGGAGTGTCGGAGTATGACGGCTCAGAACCCCTCCTAATAGCATCCAGCTCAGCTATACGATCGTCCCGAAACCTCTAAAATCGGTTCTGTAATTTATTTTTTATAAGTGTGTTAGATATGTCATTTTATTTACGATTGAATATTACTAAAAGCTAGATAGTAAGATGAGTTTTACCCGTATAGCCACAGCTGCCTGAGGCAAAACACGCTCGTCCTTGGGCGTGTGGGCTCTATCCCAAAACTCTAGAATGGTGGGATCTTTTCCCAAGGACCTACTCAAGGCCTAATAAAAACATTCATAAAACAGGTATTAAGTATTTGTGTAAGAACTTGATAACTAAACAACAAAATACAGTGCACTTACCATCTTCGCCTCCTCGAACGACTGAGAACCTGTGGTGTGTACTATGCGAAGCTGACCATGATTCTTCTTTGCCTACTCAAACTTCTTCTTGAAGTCATCAGCATCCCAGTGCACACACATAGCCTCCCAAGCTAAATTGGAGACTATGCGAGGCTGGTGAGATCTGATGGTGGTCCCGGGCTGGTCCTCAACTGCCCGGGCTGCCCTATGTCGCATCTCATACAGCTAGCCAGAGTAATTCTTAGCGATATGTGATATAATCACATCGTCGCCAGCTGTCTGAGAAATACTCGGGTCAAATCTATAATAAACCTATAACAAAAGTTTAAAAATTAGAAATAATTGATTTCGTCATCCTAATACAACTATGTACTAATTAATATAATATGTTTAACTTACGTGAAACTCCTGCAAGATAATCTGCATAAAAGTGGCATCGAACCACGTATACTGGCTGAACCGCATGCACCCAGTCGGGAGGTGCGTCAAACAGATGGCATGTAGGGTGTGCTTAGCCACCGGGTCTAGTATACTACAGAAAAAATTGTATTTTGCAATAATATGTGTTATGTGAATTGTGTTTTCCAATAACTGACAGAAATATTAATAATATATTAACACTTACTGTCCAGAAGCAACATCCACCGGTACTATATATGGAACTGCCGGCGGACGACCTAAGAGCCCGAGGTTCGTCCCTCGGTGTCGTCGACGAGGTACATCTGTAATAATTATATTTAACTGAGTTAATAAATATAAACTAATTCAGTTTGAGACATATTTAAATCCTAGTTAAGATAACTTACTAGCTCCTGAAGACGAGCCGTCGTCGTGGCTACCGTCTCCCGTACCGGATCGCCCACGACCTCGACGACCACCACCGCTATGTCTAGCCATGAATATCCTACTGCAATATCCAAAGTGGTAAATTATGAATATGTAAGGTTTAACAATGTGATATTTACTAATATGAATGTTAATTTTCAATTACTTAAGCCATCAAACCCATCAGAATCAACATGTATATCAGTCTTGGATTCGGTATCTTACTTATCCTTAGTTTCGAGATCAGTTTCATCATCATTATCATCATCGACGACTACATAATCACTCACGACGACATTTTCCTCGACATCCTCATCGTCAGGTACATCAATGAATCAGTATCCATCATATTTTCAACATTGAACACTACGGCTAAAGGGTTGCTAACATCTTCTTGCAACGCTTCATCTATACAAAACATGTTCTCAGCATCAAATGAACGTGTTTTAGTTGTGACTATTGTGTACCAGGGGCTTTGAGTATTTACGACATTAGGAGCGTAATACACTTGAGTCGCTTGACTTGCTAACATGAACACGTCATCAGACTTTAACACCAACTTGATATCTATGGTTGTGATTCTATTACGATCAACTTTAACCCCCTTTTCAGTATCAAACCAGCTACACTTAAATGTAACTACCTTTTTACCCCCGTGATAATTGAGCACAACCACATCCTGTAAACGTCTATAGTAATTGGACTCATAATCTTGGTAGCAACTTCCCAACACCAAAACCCCAGAATTGACTGATGTGAGTTCATTCAAGTCATCGACCCTAAATCTGTACCCATTCACGATGCATCCGGGAAAAGAACTAATAACTTTGTATGGTCCTCAGATGACATCTATAAAATGCTCAGAATTGTTCTCTTCTTCAACCCGTTGCTTAAACCACTGTTGAAAATTAACATTAGTGAATGTTTCCAACTCTGCTGCAGTAAAAGCTGGGTTAGAAGCATACGCTTCCTCTTCGAATGAACTGCGTAAATAGTAAAATGTCTTTAACAAATAGATGACTACACTTATAAATTGCACTAAATACCACAAATAATTATTCATACCTGATGTATCTAGATACTTCGGGCATATTTAGAAGCATGTATGTAGATACAATCTTCAACTCTTTGTCGCTTAAGAAAGTCTGCGTCTCATGGCCAAAAGGCTTAGTCGGATATGTGAATATAGCTAACTCATCATCAGTATGAGACAATGGACCAACGACCTCATTTCTACTTAAACGATTGTGCTTCATTAAGACAACATCGTCAAAATACAATGAACAGAAGTTGACAAGCTCTTCCTCCGTATAGCGTTCAACAATAGCTACACGAGCTTAGTTCTTCACCTTTTATTTTAATTGGTGCATATACCTAAGATAAATATTCCGACAAATATGTATGAGTATTATTAATATGATGAGCAACATAAAGCAATTTATAGTTTATATTACCTCTCAAAAGGATACATTCACCAATATTGCACTGGTCCTCCAAGTTTGAGTTCATACGGTAGATGAATAGGCAGATGTTCCATCGAGTCAAAGAATCCTGGAGGAAAGATCATTTCGAGCTTGCAAATGGTACTAACAATATTTTTCTCCATCTGCTCCACATCAGTGTTCTTAATTATAGTTGAGCAAAGATTTCAAAAGAAATTTGAAAGTTCGATCAATACATCCAAAACTTTTCTGGGTAACATCTCGCGAAATGCAATTGGGACCTGCTTCTGCATGAATACATGACAATCGTGACTCTTGAATCCAGAAATTTTTAATTGCTCGACCTTACAACAACGTGTTATGTTCGACGTGTATCCATCTGGAAGCTTCAACCCACTAATCCACTTACACACGTCTTCAACTTGTTTCTTAGTAAGACAATATGGAGCTTTAGGTTTCGTATTATTAGGGTGAAGCCATAATTCTAGCCTAATGTTCAATGCCTCCAAATCTTTTCGAGCGTTGTCATTGTCTTTGGTTTTACCACTCGCATCTAGCACGGTGTAAAGTAAGTTCTCGAAAACATTCTTTTCGGTATGCATGACATCTATACAATGACGAACTGAAAGTGTGCCCCAATATGGCAACTCAAACCATATGGGCGAGTGTGTCCAATTATGAGTCTTCCCGTACCCGACTGCTCTCAATTTACTGTGCTCTTTCCCCGACAAAGGATAATCAAGCTGGTTCAACCAGTCCAAGACCTCACTGCCTGACAGTCGACCAACAACCCCCTTCTTCTCTGTCTTTCTGTTGAACTGTGCAGACATCTTTCTGTAATTGTGATCAAGAGGCAAGAATCTACGAGCAGTTCCAAAGAAAGTACATTTTCGCCCATGCTGCAACTGATTGCCTTGCACATCCCCCATACACACTGGACATGACAGCTTCCCGTGAGTTAACCAACCACTAACCATCCCAAGAGCCGGAAAGTCAGTGATAGTCCATAACAGAGCTGCCTTCATCATAAAATTCTCTCTTTTTGATTTATTATACGTCTGGACCCCTGTCTCCCACAACATCTTTAGTTCATCTACTAACGGTCGAAGGTACACGTTAATGTCTTTTGTAGGACTTTTATCCCCCGGTATGAGTAAAGTCAAGAACAAGTACGGATCCCTAATGCACATCAACGGTGGAAGATTATAAGCGACCATAATCACTAGTCAAACTGAGTACAGCTGACTAAAATTATTGAAAGGGCAAAATCCATCAGTAGCCATGCCAAGCCTAACATTCCTGACTTCTTCCGCAAACTCAGGATAATTTGCATCAAATCTCTTCCATTCATCTCCATCCACTGGGTGAGTCAGCTAACCAGGCACGACATCCCTTGTTCGATGCCAACTCATATGTTGAGCCGTATAAGACGACATGAACAGCCGCTGAAGCCTCGGCGCAAGAGGAAAGTGCCGTAAGATCTTCCTGGGAACATGTTTCTCCTTCCCCCCACGTTTTGTCACCTTGTAGCGCGAAAAGCTGCATATATCACACTGTCCCTTATCTCTGTCCTCCCCATAGTATAACATGCAATCCTGCTCACAAGCATCGATTTTCTGATGCCCCATATTTAACCCTTTGACCATCTTCTTCACTTCGTAATAATTTGCAGGAAGAGTATGATCCTTGGGTAAGAACTTTCCAACAATGGCAAGCAAATTGTTGAAACCTCTCTCACTACAGTCGTGCTCATTCTTGTAGTGTAAGAGCATCGTCACTGCAGAAAGCTTGGTGTCCGTATCATTTCCTGGATACAACGAGACCCCAGATTCAGATAGCAACTTGTAAAAGGCAGCAGCTGTATCATTTGGCACTTGCTTAGCACTGCTTGAAGAAGGCTCATTTTTAGCCCAGTCAATATTAGTAGGGCCATAAGCATCGACCAACATCTCCATCGGATCATAGTTTTCGGCGTATGAATCCCGTAGAATATCTATCCGCTCAGCTGATTCCCCGTGATGAGTCCATACGAAGTACCCATCCACAAATCCACGGGAAAATAAGTCGAATTTAATCTCATAAACTTTCTTCCAGATCAGGTTTTTTCACTTGACACACAGGCAGCGCATCTTTCCATTCGAATCATCAACATTATCTATTGCTTTGTTCAAGAAATCTGGCACCCCATCACGATAAGCTGATACTAATCCCCTCCCATCACTGCGTATCCTACGGTACATCCAACTCCGGTCGGCTGACATTTTTAACTGCACAGACCACACATTCAGTACAGGGATGTTCATGTATGTGGTCCATGTATGAATGAATGTCAAGCGGGTTTTAGTCAAGGGATGTTCATGCATATGGTCCATGCATGAATTAGAGTATTTTCCTATTACGACAGCTCTATAGGAAAGGGGTAATTCAGGCTTTTATCCCGTTCCTAGATGCGTCTCTTCACTAGTGCCAACACGTTATGCACGTTTCTATTGTTTTAAGAAAATTTCGACAGCACCTCCCCATGGTCTCTAAATACACGAAATAGATTAAGATAACTTAATCTAAGTATGTACTCGAAGAACATGTAGAGATAACAACCGAAAAGTCCTAAAAACAACAAAACGTGTTGTTTCGTATTGGCACCGGCCTAAATGAAAGACATAACATCCAGTAACAGTCCCAAACTAGGGACTATTCGACATTCACTCCTACTGAGTGAATGTCAAACGGGTTTCTATGTTGACACCTCCAAAAGCATGTATGTCTTCATCAAGATACAGATACATAGGTTATCAATGAATTTTACAAGCAAAGAAGTATGATTTTCCTTTAAAATTCATTGATAGCCTACATAAAGGGAAATGGATGAAGACATGCTTTGGATTCAAAGCTCCACATAGATGCTTTCTTTGTGATGGAACTGAAATGTCTACACTTAAACCTTAACACTGAAAGTCAATGTGAATAAGTCATATTGAATTTATTGAATATTGCGGCAAACTAAGCAAGTGCTACATAGTTTATTTTGCCAATGAAAAACTAAGTAAGTGCTACTTAGTTTATTGAATATTGCATCCCAACTAAGCAAATGCTACTTAGTTATTAATTGTTTTTAGTTTTATTGTATTTAATTGTATTTTATTAAATATTGCGGCAAACTAAGCAGGTGCTACTTAGTTTATTTTGCCAACGAAAAACTAAGTGCTACTTAGTTTATTGAATATTGCATCACAACTAAGCAAATGCTACTTAGTTATTAATTGTATTTAATTGTATTTAGTTTTATTAGTTATTATCTATTATTTATTTATTATGTATTATTTATTATTAATTAGTTATAAATAATAATTAATTATTATTTATTATTTATTATTTATTATTTATTATTATTTGTTATTTATTATTAATTAGTTATTATCTATTATTATTTATTATTTAGTATTTAGTATTTATTATTTATCTTTTATTATTTATTTATTATTTGTTATTTATTATTTATTATTAGTTAGTTATTTATCTATTTTTTATTTATTATATATTATTAATTATTTATTATATATTATTTATTATTTATTATTAATTACTATTTATTATTTAGTATTTATTATTATTTGTTATTTATTATTAATTAGTTATTATCCATTATTTATTTATTATTAATTATTATTTATTATTTATTATTTATTATTTATTATCAATTATTATTTATTACTTATTAATTATTACTTATTACTTATTATTATTTATTATTTATTATTTATTATTAATTAGTTATTATCTATTAGTTATTAATTATTAATTATTATTTATTATTTATTATTTATTATTTATTATTTATTACTTATTACTTATTACTTAGTATTTATTACTTATTATTATTTATTATTTATTATTAATTAGTTATTATCTATTATTTTTTAATTATTAATTATTAATTATCATTTATTATTAATTAGTTATTATCTATTAATTATTAATTATTAATTATTATTTATTATTTATTATTAATTAGTTATTATCTACAATTTATTAATTATTAATTACTAATTATTATTTATTATTAATTAGTTATTATCTATTATCTATTATTTATTTATTATTAATTATTAATTATCAATTATTAATTATTATTTATTAATTATTACTTATTACTTATTACTTATTATTATTTATTATTAATTATTAATTATACTAGCAGGGCCCATAAATTTTGCAAATGAAAATTCTGACAGAAATTTCGTCGAGAATTCCGTCGGAAATATCATATATCACATTCTTATAAAGCCCAAATTGCAGTATCAAACCCAAATTGTAGAAAACTAATCAGAACAAATCCAAATTGCAGTAAATGAACATGTTGAGTTATTCTTAAACATAAACCAATTAGGACAAACCCAAATTGCAATAATTATCAATCCAAATTGCAGCAAATCAATATCCAATAGCAGTAAATGAGCTTCAACCCAAATTGCAGCATATCAAATTCAATTTCAAATCAAGATACAATTATTAAACAAAGTTCAGGAAATTTTAGAGATTCTACAAAATATACATACATTCTCAATATCAGATTGTCCCAACAGATTGTTCCCAATTTCAATTTCAATCTCAATTTCATATTGTTCCTAATTAAGTAATGAAGCAACAGAAATTAACCCTAACAAAACCCTAACTAATGAATTAAAAATACTTACAACTGTTAGTGAGTAATGAGAGATACGGCCGGTAGGCATGAAAAGGAAGGCGGCGACAGCTCGGAGAAGGGAGGAGGCGGCGACACAGGGAAGAGGCAGGGGGTGTGGGGGCTGGGTCGGGGGGAGTTGGAGGGGGAACCGGAGGAAGTGGCAGGGGGTGGTGGAGGAGGCAGGTGAAGCTGGTGGTGGTGGCCGGGAAGAGAGGGAAGAGAGAGTGAGAGAGAGAGAGTAGAGAGAGAGAGTGAATAGGAAATGAGTGAGGCACTGGAAAAGAAGACGGTAATTAGGTTTTAATCCTTATTTTCAACGGAATGCCCGTCGAAATTAATTCCCTCGGATATAACTTATTTACGACGGACGATTCCATCGAAATTGTCTATATTCCGTTGAATTTATATTTGGCACGGGGGGGAAATCTGGCGCCAGCAAAGTACTTACTGTTCCGACGGAATTTCGTCGTAAATATATTATCTTCGAGTGAATTATCGCCGAATGAAATTTCCATCGTAAATATAGTAACTTCGACTGAATATATTCCGTCGAGGATATTTCTGTCGAAAATAGTTAGTTTTCTTGTAGTGTAATTTTCAAATAATTATTATCATTGTCTTAAACTCTTGTCTAATATTATTAATCCTTTAATAATATTTTATTCGCTTTCTAATATTATTAACTATTTAATAATATTTTAATCCCTTATTAATATTATTAATTATTTAATAATATTTTAGTCATTTAATAATATTATTAATCACTTAATAATATTTTAATCAATCTTTAATAATATCTTAACAATTTACAAATATTATTAATCATTTAATAGTATTTTAATCAATTAATAATATTATTAACCATTTAATAGTACTTTAATTTAACTTTAATCTAATATTATTAATCATATAATAATATTTTAAATTATTATCTAATATTATTAATCATTTAATAATATTTTAATCTAACATTTATTAATAACATGTTAATATAATATTATTAATTTATTAAATAATATTTTAATCATTTATTAAACTTATAAATACTATATTTTAATTGTTTACTATTTACCAATCACTTTATTTAACAACCCTAAATTGCCACCGATTATTATAAAATTCCTTGTACTATACATGAAATAATTTTAGCATTATAATTGTTTATAAAATGATTATTCATCAAATAAATTGAGCATTATAACTACTTGTAAAATGAATATTCATTTACTATGTTTGAAATAAATCGAGCATTATAATTGCTTATAAAATAAATATTCTTACTAAATACTTGAAGAAAATCGGACATAGTAACTGCTTATAAAAGTATATTTTCTACTTTATAAGAGAAATAAATCGAACATTATAACTGCTTGTAAATAGGACTTTTGTACTATACACTTAAAATAATTTGGACATTATAACTGATTATAAAAGTATATTTTTTTACTAAATATATATAAAGAAGATTGAAAATAATAACCACTAGAGTAAATACCTCTTGAAGTTGTAAGCTTTAACTGATTCTTTGCAATC
Source organism: Panax stipuleanatus (assembly GCA_020205555.1). Taxonomy (NCBI): domain Eukaryota; kingdom Viridiplantae; phylum Streptophyta; class Magnoliopsida; order Apiales; family Araliaceae; genus Panax; species Panax stipuleanatus. The sequence goes on from CM035117.1 coordinate 73,187,806, forward strand.
TCACAAGAACTCTCTCTTTCTAATTCTTGATTATAACTTTGCTTTGTAAATTGGTGAAGAACTAATGAACTTAGCTATCTATTTATAGAAAAACGTAGTTTCAATAATTGAACGTTAGGAGCCCGGCTTATTACAGTTTGGTACCTAGGTTAATTACACTTTAGTACCTCATTAGTTGCACCTTAGTCCCTCAAAATATCATCCACCAGGTGACATCATCTTTGTGTTTCTTTAAGGCTGATGTCATGCTTACATGATGCTTGCATCATCTGTGTTTCTTTACGGATGATGTCATGCTTACATCATGCTTGCATCATCTCTTCTCTGACTGGTCGATTTAACTTCACATGGATTGGTTTTATTTTAATTACTAAATTTAGCTTATTAAAATAAAAAAAAGGATATTTTGGTCATTTCACACATAAAAGGGCATTTTTGGTCATTTAACAAATAATTTTAAGGGTAGTTTAGTCATTTCATATGTTTTTTTAAATTTTAACCCTTAGGGTTTGCTAATTAGTATTAGGGTTTGTAAATTAGGGTTTAGGATTTCCAAATCTAGAATTAGGGTTTAGGATTGAACATTAGGGTTTTCTAAATTGATAATTAGGGTTTCCTAATTACATTTCATCTAATCAATTACTTAACATTGTTCACATAATGTGCATATATATCATCCTTAAATATAATTTAAATGTATAAATTTTCAAATCGCTATTTGAAATTCAAGTTAGGGTTTTGATTAGTTATTCATCTTAGCTTCCATTCTTAGTCAACTTATAATAATTAAGTTGACTAACTTGCCTAATCCTATCGCATATGTTCAAAATAGTACAGATAACAATAATTATAAAAAAATTCATTCGTGAAAATATAGTCGTATATATTCGTTTAAAAATTCTCGGTCCTTATATTCTCCCATCCTTATAAAGATTCCGTCCCCGGAATCACTATTACCTTACATTCAAATTATGTCTATCTTTATACACTTATTTATTAATCAATCAATTTTTATTGAATTATTCTAATTATATTTATTACTGTATTTATTCTTTCCTATCCCAATTCAGGTCGAAAAATCTGTGCTTAATTCAAGTCTCATTTGACTTGACATAGCTCATATTTATCTATTATATTTAGGCATCAACATATTACTCATAATAGTATTTCTTTAATATATTAAGCAACTTGTGCTTTCTTTCATTCTACTCTGGAACCTCTATAGGTCACCATAGATCACATAGATATACTCATGTTCTAATACTTTTTAAAGTTGTATTATCAATTCCTTCATTTCTATATATACACGATACTAATCTGTGACTCGGATACCAATCTATAACTCGGATTCGTAAAGGAATAGTACCTCACACTGATATCTAAACAATACGTACACGGTTATATTACTAAGTGAAATCTTTACCTGTCACCACTTTCTTTGCAGCCACTGCGTCTTGAACAGTCATGTTAAACGTGCGCGCCTTTGATCTTCCCGGCTGAGCTAGTCCTTTGATCGTCAGTGTCCCACTACTGTTTCCTCTATTGTTGCTTCCTCTCTCTGCATTCTTCTTTGGACAGTTCCAGATTTGATGATCTGGCGATCCACACAAAAAACAACCTTGTATCTTCTTTGGGCTGGGACAATTAGGATAGATATGTCCCTCTTGTCCACAGTTAAAACACACTCCTTTTCCCTTTAAACATACTCCCTGATGATTTTTACCGCAAACTACTCACGGCTCACCTCTTTTCCTACTTTCTCCTGACTTGTTTCCCGATTGGGTGTTTTCGTTCCACTTACGCTTGTTGGAGTTACTCCCTCCACTACTACCTCCTTCATTCGTCTTATTCTTCTTCTCTTGATGATACTTTGATGCGGCTTCACTCCCTCCTTCGGTGATGATTGCTTTTGTGACGAACGAGAATTTTGTAATTTAATTTAAAAATTTATTGAAATAAATAAATATTTTTGATAATTTATTTATTGAGTTAAATAATTATTTGATGGAATTGTGATAGATTAATTTAATCATATGTGTTACATGGATTAAATTAATATGGAGAATTTTTATAGTTCAAAGTATGAATTTAATTGAGTTTATTTAATTAAATGAATTATTTAATAAGCATAATGTTATTCTAATTAATTAAAGATTTAATGATTTGACATAATTAATAAATGAGAATTTTAATTATGTGATGATGTGATTTAATGTGTAATATCATATTTTATTTAATTAATTTAAATAAGATTATTTGATTAATTAAAGTGTGACAATTAAACTATACAATAAATACTTTAATTAAAATAATGGAAAGGGAGGAATAAAGGAGAACAACCAAACAATGCCTAAGAAACATGGGAGCAGTTAAGGCCTGATGCGCTTAACTGCTACCCATGACTTTTACCGGTTAAATAACTATACGTATTATGCTATACATATATTATATTAGTTTTCATATATTGTATATCAGTCAGAGAGGTTAGAGAGGAAGGAGGGAAAGTTTGAGAGAGAAATTGAGAGAATTGAAAGAAAAGTGAAGAATCAAAGAAAGTTTTTATCATCTGTGGTGAATCATCTTAACAAGTAGCAAGGGTAAATTCTTCAACCCAAACTCTTAATTTTACGTTCATATATTTCTCCATGAAAGCATATTTAAGTTCTCTGTAAAAGCCTACTTTGTAATTAATGTATGAATTGATGATATATGTGTTACTAAATGGTTATAGCATGTTTTCTATCATCTATGTATGTTTTAAAACCATCAAAACCATATAATTATGCTTCAATTAGAATTTCAAAAGTTACAGAGTATGAAAAGTATGAATATGGCCATATGTACCAATTTATATGCTTTAATCATTTATTTAAATTGAAATTGAAGGTTGATTATGATTATGCATGTTATTACGAACAAAACGAACTTTAAAAGGACAGATTTAGAGTTATAACAAATCTATAATGATGAATTTTATGATTTCTCTCAAAACTTTGAAAAATACCAAAAACAGTAAATTTAGGTGTTCTAATTCGAGTAATTACGTGATCTAAAGTGTTAAAAATATGCTAAGTATGTTGTTGAATGTTTCTGTTAAGTTCAGAATGTATGGATAACATTAAATGTATTGTTTGAACTTAATTTTTGTATTTTTGTGGGTTATTGGGGTTGATGAACAGTGCAGTCGCGAACTGCAGTTCATCATATTAGGGACCCCAGCCCCGGCGGGCCACTTGCTGTTCAAACCCCCGCCCCGGCGGGGTACAGAGTTGGAATGGTTTGGTTTTGTGTGTTTTTAATCCATAACATGATAAGTTAACTTAACCTAATGAACCTGATAATGTGTTGAGCATGTAATACAGTACTATAACATATTGTTGACATGTATAAGAAAATTTTAAGTTGCATATTAACAAGTTATATGTGAACTTAGATTTTGTTGTTGTAAGGTTTAATTTTGACTATTTAAGAGTTTATACTTGTGTGGTTAGTCAACAAGTTAAGATTACGAATCAAGTTGTTAAATTGATCTTAAGTGAAAAGTTCAACAGTTAAATGTAGTGGTAATGGAACTAATCGATATTCTAAACGTAATGAAATGTGTAGGACGTTGAGGAATGAATTGTAATTATAACTGTAGCTTGTGCACGAGGCAAGTTTCCTAATTCCTACTTTTAATTAAGTAAGTTTTCTAACTTTACTTTTATTAAGCAAGTATTCTAAACTGAAATCAGTTATTGAACAAGCTTTCTATTCTAGAATTATTATCATGATGCAAATTTTTATTCTTGTTTATTCAAGTCAAGATTTATATGAGATATTATAATTCCTTTAAAATATTACTTCAGTTATACAATACTTATTCGATTGTATACTCTTGAGACTTATTATTCGATTTGAATATCAATGTTATTATTGAACCTTGTAAGACTAGCGAACTCTTAATGATTCGACTAGTCCATAGTTGATCAACGTTCTAAATTCTAGAACTGTTATTGAGCTTATTCAAACCAAACTTCCTTTAGTGCAGACTCTAATGTCAAACTGACATGAATAACCCTTTAATAGGGGATTATTTACGCGTTAGCGCTGCGATGATGTGCACATTATGGTACAAAGGGCTGATCCCCCTAAGTACGAATAGTAGAGTCCATATAGTCTTATGACTGTTAAAGGTTCAAAGTAGAGATATTTGACAACCTAGGACATAGTTCATGGTCTTATGATCCTCAGATGTACTTTTGATTCTTGTTATTCATTCTTGATTCAAAAGCCGAGCTTTCTTTATTCAGAATTCTTTGATTCACTCGCATGTTATTATTATTGCTATATTGTTATACTTGTGGACAATCATGTCCACTCTTGCATAATAACATTGCAGCTAAGAACGAAATGTGACGCCCCCAAAATAGGTTCAATCAACCCAACCCATTCTGACTCGCCAAACACATGGTACAGAATCCAAATACAAACTTTTATATCAAAAGGTCGTGAGCAGGACTATAAGACCCCAACTTTTATGAATAAAGATTTAGTTTTCTTTATATATTATTTCGAAATAGTAAGGTGTTGATTTGATAAATATGAAAGTTATGGGTGAAATGTGCAAATATTTTTAAAATGAGCAAGTGGTTATAAAATATTCTTGTTGTCGGAGAATATTCGTTTGGTCGTGGAATATTCTTGTTGTCGGGGAATATTCGTACGACGGCGCAGCTATTTGTGGGCCCCCACAACGGAATAACTGTCGGATATAGAAAGCGACAGAAATAACTTTTTTACAAGATAACGGCGTAGTTGTTATCATTAGTACTGTTGAAATACCCGGTGGTTAAAATACAGTGATACACGGTGTTGCATAGTAGCACACGGTATTGCACAGTATTTCGAATTATTGAGTCTTACGTGAGAAGCCATTACTCAATTATTGTTACAGTAATTACTGTTCAATATTTTATATTATTGACTCAATAATTGCTACGTTGATATTTTATATTATTGACTCAATAATTGTTATATTGATATTTTATTGACTCAATAATTGCTACGTTGCCATTTTATATGATTGATTCAATAATGGCTACAGTTGATATTTTGTAGTATTGATTCAATAATTGTCGTTGCACAGTATTTCACGTTATCAACTCAATAATTCATATTATTTGAATAATATTATTAGATAGCATTATTGACAATGTCTAAGGAAGTTCTGTCTAGGAGGAGTTATTTAATTGCGCGCCAGTAAGGAGAAGTCCTTATCGGAAGGCCCCCTCTGTCCTGGGAACGACCTGGTTGTTAATATTGTAGTTCTATAATATTATTTGTGAATAATTAATTATTGATTTATATGATAAGGAAATATTTATTTTGTGGATATTAAAGAAGGAATTGGCGCTGGTGAGTTTTTATCAATATTTTGGTGTAAGAAATCATCTGTTTTTGGATTTCGGATAATTTATGTTTGGAATTTGGAAAAACTTCCTTCTGCAAAGTTGTAGAGAATTAAATTTTCTATGGAAGGACATAGAATTTGTATTTTTCTGACAAAGGGGCTATTTGTTATGAATTATTGAAGTTTCGGAAAATAAATATTATTTAATGGGTGGGCCCCACTTTTGTTGAAAATTCAAATTTTTGAAAAGCCGCCAGGCGGCTGAAATTATTTTGAAAATAATAATATTTTATTATTTTAGTCTCCTTTGGCATCCTAAGCTTTTCCTATAAATAGGGTGCTTAGGTTAGAATTGAAAATCACACCAGAATCAGAAGTTTTCTCTCTCTATAATATCGAGCGTATTTTTGTGAGTATTTCAATACTTTGAGTATTAGTATTCAGTGCAAGTTTTCTTCGGTATTATATCCGATATTCCAGTCAGAGGTACTATCTTTTTGAGGTAAGGGATGTTATTTTCTTTCGTAAATGATGTTATTCTTTTCAATATCATTATACAGAAATATTGTCATGGATTTTATGCTGAAATTCTTACTTTTTCCGTCGAGGTTACTATTCACGTATACGGCACTATTCACGTATACGGCACTATTCACGAAAAAATTAAATTTTCTTCTATTTGTCCAAATTGCTTGTTAAGGTTACTATCTTTGATTGTATCCAAGTTTTGAGCTCTCTTCTTGAATTTTGCTCCATAATTGATTATTACGAGGTATTTTTGAATTGGATATACTAAAATACGAATCCTTAGTCTTTGTCTTTTATCTCACTGGATTCGTTTTTTTAAAATATTTTTCATCATTCTCAGTCCTAAAAGGTGATGTAACTGAATATCTTTGGCCTGTAGAGCAAAGATGAATGATTACTTGATGAATATCTTTGGCCTGTAGAGCAAAGATAAATGATTACTTGATGAATATCTTTGGCCTGTAGTGCAAAGATGACAGGTGTTGAGATGAACATGACCACTGATGATACAAATGAATATCTTTGGCCTGTAGTGCAAAGATGAATATTTGATTCGAGATGTATATTGATTGATGTTACAGGGATAAAATATTGATGATGGACTTTTAAATCATAGAAGATAGTAGACTTTGTTCTCTGCTTAATTCTTCTAATGAACTGTTATTTTCGCTGCGAATATTGATCTGAAGTTGGTTGTCCGTTATATTTTATCTGATTTGTTGAAGACTAACGATAATTTATTTTTCATTATCTTAGTCATAATATTCTTTACTGAGCTAGTTGAGCTCACCCTTTTCATTTGTTGTCCTCTTCAGGAAATGAGACTGTTGCGGGAACTAGTCGGGGGACAGAGTGATGGTCCGAGTTAGAGCAGTAGTAGTCCTCACTATTTCTGATAAATAGTGTGATAATAATTGTAATGAGGACTTAGTTTGAATCTTAATATTTTCTACATAGTTGTATTGACACTCACAGTTGTGTGGTCGTATTTTGCACGACCGTATGATATAAAGTTTGTATTTGAATTCTGTACCATGTATTTGGAGACTCAGAATGGGTTGGGTTGAATGGACCTATTCTGGGGGCGTCACAGTTGGTATCAGAGCTTAGGGATATGATCTCTGGCGGAGATCGGGGAATAGAACTAGGAGGGGAGAGACGAGTAAATCCTTCGCTAGTGTGTCCTACCTAAGCTTATGTGGTATTTAATTGGTCAGTCGGAGCATAGGGTTAATATGTGATATGTTGATTTGTTTAATTAACCCTTGTTTTATGGCAGTATTTGAGAATGGCAGCTAAGAATGTTAACAACGAAGTGAATGAGACCGTGGAGACACCTTTAATCGTTAACCAGGAGAACGTGTAACAAGAAGGCAATGTTTATCCTGAAAATAACGCTGGTCAGACCATAAACGATGAGATGTTTAGAAGTTTTTTGCAGTTTATGCAAAATCAGACGAGGGAGACTCGTGTACAACATACAGGTGGAGATAATAACAACACACGAGATGTCACTGCTAAGCAGTTCAAAGAATTGGGACCACTAGAGTTTCTGGGAAAGCTAGATCCGATCAAGGCGGAGACGTGGATTAAACAAATTACCAAGATATTTGATGTCTTGGGATGTACAGAGGAACAAAAGGTTCCATTCGCCACGTTTATGTTCCGTGGAGAGGCAGATTACTGGTGGGAATCTGTGAAACGTATCCAGCCTGCCGCACTCAAGATGTCTTGGGAAGCGTTCCAGAAACTATTCAATGACAAGTACTTTCCTGAAAGTATTCGTCATATGAAGGAAGTAGAATTTATTAGACTCGAGCAAAACAACATGACGGTATCCCAGTACGAGGCTAAGTTCGCAGAGCTGTCCAGGTTTGCACCTCATTTGGTGGAGAATGAGGAACGTATGACGCGGATGTTTCTAAGAGGTTTGAAACCCGAAATACGTCAATATCTCATTTCTCATAAATTTTCTTTATATTCGGATGTAGTAAACAGGGCCTAGTTATTAGAACGAGATAATGATTATGTTCAACCGAGGGACCACAACCAAGGTCGTACCGGTGGCAGCAGTCATCGGAGCAATGACAACCAGCAAGGAGGAAAGTATGACAGAAGCGGTAACCACTCCGGTGGTTATCGTGGCCATGATAGTAGAAGAAGCGAATCGGGAGGAGATTTCAAAAAGAGAAGGTATAATAATGAGAACGTGAAGACGTCGACATCAGCACCAGCATCAACTGTTTCGAGGGGAGGAGAACGACCACCGGTCGTATGCTTTAAATGCTGGAAAGAGGGACATATCAGCCCAAACTGCCCACAACAGTTCAAAGGATGCTATAACTGTGGAAAAGAGGGACATATAGCTCGAGATTGTCCTGTTGCGAAACCAAGTTCAGCGGGGGTGGTGATTCCAAAGGCGGTTGCAGACAAGTCAAAGTCGGTGATTCCTGGAAGAGCGTTTGTCGTGACAGCCCAAAACGCGAGGAATCCACACGAGGTGATTACGGGTAAGCTGATCATAAACTCTTGCGAAGTTTATACCTTGTTAGATACCGGTGCTACCCATTCCTTTATTTCACCTGCTTGTGCTCAACGTTTGAACTTGACTTCTGATAAATTAGACTTTGACTTATCTGTTGAAACTCCGTTAGGAGAAACCTTTGTTACATCTACAGTTTACAAATCTTGCTTGATTCAGATTGGTACCCTTACCTTACCTGTTGATCTTATATCTTTGAAAATACTTGCATTTGACGTGATTTTAGGAATTGACTGGTTAACCACTTACCATGCCAAAATTGATTGTTTTCGTAAGGTTGTTAGTTTTCATATTTCTAATCAACCTGTTGTACGAATTCAAACCACCAAACCACTAAAATCAGTCAATATCATTTCAAATCCCAAGGCTATTCGTTTATTGAAAAACGGATGTCAAGCTTTCTTAGCTCATGTCACTGATCTATACCAGAATACATCAGATTTGAATAATATTTCCGTTGTTAATGAGTTTTCTGATGTATTTCCCGAAGAACTTCCCGGTCTACCCCCAGAACGTGAAGTTGAATTCTTTATTGACCTTGAGCCCGGTACAAAGCCCATTTCTAAAACCCCATATCGAATGGCTCTTATTGAACTTCAGGAGTTAAAGATCCAATTACAAGAGTTGTTAGACATCGGTTTTATTCGTCCTAGTACGTCTCCTTGGGGTGCTCCTGTTTTATTCGTAAAGAAGAAAGAAGGGAGTATGCGACTTTGCATTGACTATCGGGAGTTGAACCATGTCACCATCAAGAATAGGTATCCGTTACCTCGTATTGATGACCTGTTCGACCAGTTGAAAGGAGCGCAATTCTTTTTAAAGATCGATTCTGGACATCATCAGTTGAAGATTAAAACTGAGGATATTCCAAAGACTGCTTTCAGAACACGGTACGGGCATTATGAGTTCTTAGTCATGTCTTTTGGATTGACTAATGCTCCTGCTGCTTTCATGGATATGATGAACCGTGTATTTAAGGAGTATTTAGATCAATTCGTTGTTGTCTTTATTGATGACATTCTCATCTATTCTAAAAGCCGTGAAGATCATGAACACCATTTGAAGTTGGTACTTCAAAAGCTTCGTGAGAACAAGCTATATGCCAAGTTAAAGAAATGCGAGTTCTGGCTTGAGGAAGTAGCATTCCTTGGGCACGTGGTATCGAAACGTGGAGTATCTGTTGACCCGGCGAAGATTGAAGCAATACAAAGCTGGGAGCAACCTAAGTCGGTGAACGAAGTACGAAGCTTTCTGGGCTTAGCTGGTTATTATCGGAGATTCGTAGAGGGATTTTCTCGAATCGCTACTCCATTAACTCAGTTGACTCGGAAAGATACAAAATTCGTTTGGAGCGAGGAATGCGAGAAGAGCTTCCAAGAGCTCAAGAGGAGACTTATCTCGGCACCTGTTCTGACAATACCATCTGGTTCGGATGGATTTGTTATTTACAGCGATGCTTCGGGCAAAGGGTTAGGATGTGTTCTCATGCAACATGGGAAAGTCATAGCCTATGCCTCGCGACAACTCAAAGAATATGAGAGGAATTATCCTACTCATGATCTAGAGTTGGCAGCAGTCGTTTTCGCGTTGAAGATCTGGAGACATTACTTGTACGGAGAGAAAGTGGAGATTTATACAGATCATAAGAGCCTTAAATATTTCTTCACTCAGAAGGAACTCAACATGCGGCAACGACGTTGGCTTGAGCTGTTGAAAGATTACGATCATACTATCCAATACCATCCTGGAAAAGCGAACGTGGTAGCTGACGCGTTGAGTAGAAGATCATATGTGGGAACGAGTGCGATGATGTCAAGTATACGCGTAGAACCAGCTTTGATTGATAAAGTTAAAGCTGCTCAAGCTACGGATGCGGAGCTGATGAAGATGAAGAAGAAGGTGCAAGAAGGTGCAATTCCAGAAGCGAGAATCGATGAAGATGGAATACTTCGAGTCAACTCCAGACTTTGTGTTCCTAACGATTCCGACTTGAAGTATAGAATCATGATGGAGGCACACAACACACCGTTTGCAATCCATCCTGGGAGTACTAAAATGTATCGTGATCTTCAACATACATTTTGGTGGGGCAATATGAAGAGAAAGATCGCGGAGTTCATCTCGAGATGTTTAACTTGTCAACGTGTAAAGGCGGAGCATCAAGTGCCGAAGGGTCCATTGCAACCACTGGAGATTCCGAAATGGAAGTGGGAACACATTACGATGGATTTCGTTACGGGTCTTCCCAAGGTTTCTCAAGGCTTAGATGCGATTTGGGTTATTGTTGATAGATTAACCAAGTCTGCTCATTTCTTGCCGATACGAGAGACTTATTCCCTTGAATTTCTTGCTCATATGTACGTGAATGAGATTGTGAGATTGCATGGCATGCCAGTATCCATAGTTTCGGATCGTGATCCCAGATTTACTTCACGATTTTGGATCAGTTTGCAGAAAGCTATGGGTACGGATTTACGATTCAGTTCGGCTTATCATCCTCAAACAGACGGACAATCGGAAAGGACTATCCAAACTCTTGAAGATCTATTGAGACTCTGTGTTCTAGACTTCAAAGGGAGTTGGGATAAGTACTTACCATTGGTGGAATTCTCCTACAACAACAGTTATCAGGCAAGTATAGGCGTAGCTCCATTCGAGGCATTGTATGGGAGAAAGTGTCGCTCTCCAGTATGTTGGAACGAGGTGGGTGAAACAACATTGTTGGGACCGGAGTTAGTACGTATGACTACGAAAAAGATCCAAATAATCCGACAACGTATACAAACAGCACAAGATCGACAAAAGAGTTATGCGGATCTTCATCGAAAGGACGTGAAATTTAATGTTGGAGACCATGTGTTATTACGTATTGCTCCATGGAAGGGAGTTACAAGATTTGGGAAGAGAGGAAAGCTCAACCCACGATTTATTGGTCCATTTGAGATTCTTGACCGAATAGGAAATGTGGCTTATAGACTCGCTTTACCTCCAAGCATGTCTCGTGTTCATAACGTGTTTCACATATCCGTGTTACGTAAATATGTGAAGGATCCAAACAGCATTATTGAGTTAGAACCAGACGAGATAGTCGAAGATTTAACGTACGAGGAGGTACCTGTCAAGATCTTGGATAGGAAGGAGCATGTCCTACGCTCGAAAATTATACCTCAAGTTAAAGTTTTGTGGAGAAACCATGCAATTGAGGAAATGACCTGGGAGTTAGAATCGGAAATGAAAGCGAGGTATCCTCACCTTTTCGACATACCAGGTACGTACGTCAATTTCGAGGACGAAATTTCATAAGGAGGGGAGGTTGTAAGACCCCAACTTTTATGAATAAAGATTTAGTTTTCTTTATATATTATTTCGAAATAGTAAGGTGTTGATTTGATAAATATGAAAGTTATGGGTGAAATGTGCAAATATTTTTAAAATGAGCAAGTGGTTATAAAATATTCTTGTTGTCGGGGCATATTCGTTTGGTCGTGGAATATTCTTGTTGTCGGGAAATATTCGTACGACGGCGCAACTATTTGTGGGCCCCCACAACGGAATAACTGTCGGATATAGAAAGCGACAGAAATAACTTTTTTACAAGATAACGGCGTAGTTGTTACCATTAGTACTGTTGAAATACCCGGTGGTTAAAATACAGTGATACACGGTGTTGCATAGTAGCACACGGTATTGCACAATATTTTGAATTATTGAGTCTTACATGAGAAGCCATTACTCAATTATTGTTACAGTAATTACTGTTCAATATTTTATATTATTGACTCAATAATTGCTACGTTGATATTTTATATTATTGACTCAATAATTGTTATATTGATATTTTATTGACTCAATAATTGCTACGTTGCCATTTTATATGATTGATTCAATAATGGCTACAGTTGATAATTTGTAGTATTGATTCAATAATTGTCGTTGCACAGTATTTCACGTTATCAACTCAATAATTCATATTATTTGAATAATATTATTAGATAGCATTATTGACAATGTCTAAGGAAGTTCTGTCTAGGAGGGGTTATTTAATTGCGCGCCAGTAAGGAGAAGTCCTTATCGGAAGGCCCCCTCTGTCCTGGGAACGACCTGGTTGTTAATATTGTAGTTCTATAATATTATTTGTGAATAATTAATTATTGATTTATATGATAAGGAAATATTTATTTTGTGGATATTAAAGAAGGAATTGGCGCTGGTGAGTTTTTATCAATATTTTGGTGTAAGAAATCATCTGTTTTTGGATTTCGGATAATTTATGTTTGGAATTTGGAAAAACTTCCTTCTGCAAAGTTGTAGAGAATTAAATTTTCTATGGAAGGACATAGAATTTGTATTTTTCTGACAAAGGGGCTATTTGTTATGAATTATTGAAGTTTCGGAAAATAAATATTATTTAATGGGTGGGCCCCACTTTTGTTGAAAATTCAAATTTTTGAAAAGCCGCCAGGCGGCTGAAATTATTTTGAAAATAATAATATTTTATTATTTTAGTCTCCTTTGGCATCCTAAGCTTTTCCTATAAATAGGGTGCTTAGGTTAGAATTGAAAATCACACCAGAATCAGAAGTTTTCTCTCTCTATAATATCGAGCGTATTTTTGTGAGTATTTCAATACTTTGAGTATTAGTATTCAGTGCAAGTTTTCTTCGGTATTATATCCGATATTCCAGTCAGAGGTACTATCTTTTTGAGGTAAGGGATGTTATTTTCTTTCGTAAATGATGTTATTCTTTTCAATATCATTATACAGAAATATTGTCATGGATTTTATGCTGAAATTCTTACTTTTTCCGTCGAGGTTACTATTCACGTATACGGCACTATTCACGTATACGGCACTATTCACGAAAAAATTAAATTTTCTTCTATTTGTCCAAATTGCTTGTTAAGGTTACTATCTTTGATTGTATCCAAGTTTTGAGCTCTCTTCTTGAATTTTGCTCCATAATTGATTATTACGAGGTATTTTTGAATTGGATATACTAAAATACGAATCCTTAGTCTTTGTCTTTTATCTCACTGGATTCGTTTTTTTAAAATATTTTTCATCATTCTCAGTCCTAAAAGGTGATGTAACTGAATATCTTTGGCCTGTAGAGCAAAGATGAATGATTACTTGATGAATATCTTTGGCCTGTAGAGCAAAGATAAATGATTACTTGATGAATATCTTTGGCCTGTAGTGCAAAGATGACAGGTGTTGAGATGAACATGACCACTGATGATACAAATGAATATCTTTGGCCTGTAGTGCAAAGATGAATATTTGATTCGAGATGTATATTGATTGATGTTACAGGGATAAAATATTGATGATGGACTTTTAAATCATAGAAGATAGTAGACTTTGTTCTCTGCTTAATTCTTCTAATGAACTGTTATTTTCGCTGCGAATATTGATCTGAAGTTGGTTGTCCGTTATATTTTATCTGATTTGTTGAAGACTAACGATAATTTATTTTTCATTATCTTAGTCATAATATTCTTTACTGAGCTAGTTGAGCTCACCCTTTTCATTTGTTGTCCTCTTCAGGAAATGAGACTGTTGCGGGAACTAGTCGGGGGACAGAGTGATGGTCCGAGTTAGAGCAGTAGTAGTCCTCACTATTTCTGATAAATAGTGTGATAATAATTGTAATGAGGACTTAGTTTGAATCTTAATATTTTCTACATAGTTGTATTGACACTCACAGTTGTGTGGTCGTATTTTGCACGACCGTATGATATAAAGTTTGTATTTGAATTCTGTACCATGTATTTGGAGACTCAGAATGGGTTGGGTTGAATGGACCTATTCTGGGGGCGTCACAGTTGGTATCAGAGCTTAGGGATATGATCTCTGGCGGAGATCGGGGAATAGAACTAGGAGGGGAGAGACGAGTAAATCCTTCGCTAGTGTGTCCTACCTAAGCTTATGTGGTATTTAATTGGTCAGTCGGAGCATAGGGTTAATATGTGATATGTTGATTTGTTTAATTAACCCTTGTTTTATGGCAGTATTTGAGAATGGCAGCTAAGAATGTTAACAACGAAGTGAATGAGACCGTGGAGACACCTTTAATCGTTAACCAGGAGAACGTGTAACAAGAAGGCAATGTTTATCCTGAAAATAACGCTGGTCAGACCATAAACGATGAGATGTTTAGAAGTTTTTTGCAGTTTATGCAAAATCAGACGAGGGAGACTCGTGTGCAACATACAGGTGGAGATAATAACAACACACGAGATGTCACTGCTAAGCAGTTCAAAGAATTGGGACCACTAGAGTTTCTGGGAAAGCTAGATCCGATCAAGGCGGAGACGTGGATTAAACAAATTACCAAGATATTTGATGTCTTGGGATGTACAGAGGAACAAAAGGTTCCATTCGCCACGTTTATGTTCCGTGGAGAGGCAGATTACTGGTGGGAATCTGTGAAACGTATCCAGCCTGCCGCACTCAAGATGTCTTGGGAAGCGTTCCAGAAACTATTCAATGACAAGTACTTTCCTGAAAGTATTCGTCATATGAAGGAAGTAGAATTTATTAGACTCGAGCAAAACAACATGACGGTATCCCAGTACGAGGCTAAGTTCGCAGAGCTGTCCAGGTTTGCACCTCATTTGGTGGAGAATGAGGAACGTATGACGCGGATGTTTCTAAGAGGTTTGAAACCCGAAATACGTCAATATCTCATTTCTCATAAATTTTCTTTATATTCGGATGTAGTAAACAGGGCCTAGTTATTAGAACGAGATAATGATTATGTTCAACCGAGGGACCACAACCAAGGTCGTACCGGTGGCAGCAGTCATCGGAGCAATGACAACCAGCAAGGAGGAAAGTATGACAGAAGCGGTAACCACTCCGGTGGTTATCGTGGCCATGATAGTAGAAGAAGCGAATCGGGAGGAGATTTCAAAAAGAGAAGGTATAATAATGAGAACGTGAAGACGTCGACATCAGCACCAGCATCAACTGTTTCGAGGGGAGGAGAACGACCACCGGTCGTATGCTTTAAATGCTGGAAAGAGGGACATATCAGCCCAAACTGCCCACAACAGTTCAAAGGATGCTATAACTGTGGAAAAGAGGGACATATAGCTCGAGATTGTCCTGTTGCGAAACCAAGTTCAGCGGGGGTGGTGATTCCAAAGGCGGTTGCAGACAAGTCAAAGTCGGTGATTCCTGGAAGAGCGTTTGTCGTGACAGCCCAAAACGCGAGGAATCCACACGAGGTGATTACGGGTAAGCTGATCATAAACTCTTGCGAAGTTTATACCTTGTTAGATACCGGTGCTACCCATTCCTTTATTTCACCTGCTTGTGCTCAACGTTTGAACTTGACTTCTGATAAATTAGACTTTGACTTATCTGTTGAAACTCCGTTAGGAGAAACCTTTGTTACATCTACAGTTTACAAATCTTGCTTGATTCAGATTGGTACCCTTACCTTACCTGTTGATCTTATATCTTTGAAAATACTTGCATTTGACGTGATTTTAGGAATTGACTGGTTAACCACTTACCATGCCAAAATTGATTGTTTTCGTAAGGTTGTTAGTTTTCATATTTCTAATCAACCTGTTGTACGAATTCAAACCACCAAACCACTAAAATCAGTCAATATCATTTCAAATCCCAAGGCTATTCGTTTATTGAAAAACGGATGTCAAGCTTTCTTAGCTCATGTCACTGATCTATACCAGAATACATCAGATTTGAATAATATTTCCGTTGTTAATGAGTTTTCTGATGTATTTCCCGAAGAACTTCCCGGTCTACCCCCAGAACGTGAAGTTGAATTCTTTATTGACCTTGAGCCCGGTACAAAGCCCATTTCTAAAACCCCATATCGAATGGCTCCTATTGAACTTCAGGAGTTAAAGATCCAATTACAAGAGTTGTTAGACATCGGTTTTATTCGTCCTAGTACGTCTCCTTGGGGTGCTCCTGTTTTATTCGTAAAGAAGAAAGAAGGGAGTATGCGACTTTGCATTGACTATCGGGAGTTGAACCATGTCACCATCAAGAATAGGTATCCGTTACCTCGTATTGATGACCTGTTCGACCAGTTGAAAGGAGCGCAATTCTTTTTAAAGATCGATTCTGGACATCATCAGTTGAAGATTAAAACTGAGGATATTCCAAAGACTGCTTTCAGAACACGGTACGGGCATTATGAGTTCTTAGTCATGTCTTTTGGATTGACTAATGCTCCTGCTGCTTTCATGGATATGATGAACCGTGTATTTAAGGAGTATTTAGATCAATTCGTTGTTGTCTTTATTGATGACATTCTCATCTATTCTAAAAGCCGTGAAGATCATGAACACCATTTGAAGTTGGTACTTCAAAAGCTTCGTGAGAACAAGCTATATGCCAAGTTAAAGAAATGCGAGTTCTGGCTTGAGGAAGTAGCATTCCTTGGGCACGTGGTATCGAAACGTGGAGTATCTGTTGACCCGGCGAAGATTGAAGCAATACAAAGCTGGGAGCAACCTAAGTCGGTGAACGAAGTACGAAGCTTTCTGGGCTTAGCTGGTTATTATCGGAGATTCGTAGAGGGATTTTCTCGAATCGCTACTCCATTAACTCAGTTGACTCGGAAAGATACAAAATTCGTTTGGAGCGAGGAATGCGAGAAGAGCTTCCAAGAGCTCAAGAGGAGACTTATCTCGGCACCTGTTCTGACAATACCATCTGGTTCGGATGGATTTGTTATTTACAGCGATGCTTCGGGCAAAGGGTTAGGATGTGTTCTCATGCAACATGGGAAAGTCATAGCCTATGCCTCGCGACAACTCAAAGAATATGAGAGGAATTATCCTACTCATGATCTAGAGTTGGCAGCAGTCGTTTTCGCGTTGAAGATCTGGAGACATTACTTGTACGGAGAGAAAGTGGAGATTTATACAGATCATAAGAGCCTTAAATATTTCTTCACTCAGAAGGAACTCAACATGCGGCAACGACGTTGGCTTGAGCTGTTGAAAGATTACGATCATACTATCCAATACCATCCTGGAAAAGCGAACGTGGTAGCTGACGCGTTGAGTAGAAGATCATATGTGGGAACGAGTGCGATGATGTCAAGTATACGCGTAGAACCAGCTTTGATTGATAAAGTTAAAGCTGCTCAAGCTACGGATGCGGAGCTGATGAAGATGAAGAAGAAGGTGCAAGAAGGTGCAATTCCAGAAGCGAGAATCGATGAAGATGGAATACTTCGAGTCAACTCCAGACTTTGTGTTCCTAACGATTCCGACTTGAAGTATAGAATCATGATGGAGGCACACAACACACCGTTTGCAATCCATCCTGGGAGTACTAAAATGTATCGTGATCTTCAACATACATTTTGGTGGGGCAATATGAAGAGAAAGATCGCGGAGTTCATCTCGAGATGTTTAACTTGTCAACGTGTAAAGGCGGAGCATCAAGTGCCGAAGGGTCCATTGCAACCACTGGAGATTCCGAAATGGAAGTGGGAACACATTACGATGGATTTCGTTACGGGTCTTCCCAAGGTTTCTCAAGGCTTAGATGCGATTTGGGTTATTGTTGATAGATTAACCAAGTCTGCTCATTTCTTGCCGATACGAGAGACTTATTCCCTTGAATTTCTTGCTCATATGTACGTGAATGAGATTGTGAGATTGCATGGCATGCCAGTATCCATAGTTTCGGATCGTGATCCCAGATTTACTTCACGATTTTGGATCAGTTTGCAGAAAGCTATGGGTACGGATTTACGATTCAGTTCGGCTTATCATCCTCAAACAGACGGACAATCGGAAAGGACTATCCAAACTCTTGAAGATCTATTGAGACTCTGTGTTCTAGACTTCAAAGGGAGTTGGGATAAGTACTTACCATTGGTGGAATTCTCCTACAACAACAGTTATCAGGCAAGTATAGGCGTAGCTCCATTCGAGGCATTGTATGGGAGAAAGTGTCGCTCTCCAGTATGTTGGAACGAGGTGGGTGAAACAACATTGTTGGGACCGGAGTTAGTACGTATGACTACGAAAAAGATCCAAATAATCCGACAACGTATACAAACAGCACAAGATCGACAAAAGAGTTATGCGGATCTTCATCGAAAGGACGTGAAATTTAATGTTGGAGACCATGTGTTATTACGTATTGCTCCATGGAAGGGAGTTACAAGATTTGGGAAGAGAGGAAAGCTCAACCCACGATTTATTGGTCCATTTGAGATTCTTGACCGAATAGGAAATGTGGCTTATAGACTCGCTTTACCTCCAAGCATGTCTCGTGTTCATAACGTGTTTCACATATCCGTGTTACGTAAATATGTGAAGGATCCAAACAGCATTATTGAGTTAGAACCAGACGAGATAGTCGAAGATTTAACGTACGAGGAGGTACCTGTCAAGATCTTGGATAGGAAGGAGCATGTTCTACGCTCGAAAATTATACCTCAAGTTAAAGTTTTGTGGAGAAACCATGCAATTGAGGAAATGACCTGGGAGTTAGAATCGGAAATGAAAGCGAGGTATCCTCACCTTTTCGACATACCAGGTACGTACGTCAATTTCGAGGACGAAATTTCATAAGGAGGGGAGGTTGTAAGACCCCAACTTTTATGAATAAAGATTTAGTTTTCTTTATATATTATTTCGAAATAGTAAGGTGTTGATTTGATAAATATGAAAGTTATGGGTGAAATGTGCAAATATTTTTAAAATGAGCAAGTGGTTATAAAATATTCTTGTTGTCGGGGCATATTCGTTTGGTCGTGGAATATTCTTGTTGTCGGGAAATATTCGTACGACGGCGCAACTATTTGTGGGCCCCCACAACGGAATAACTGTCGGATATAGAAAGCGACAGAAATAACTTTTTTACAAGATAACGGCGTAGTTGTTACCATTAGTACTGTTGAAATACCCGGTGGTTAAAATACAGTGATACACGGTGTTGCATAGTAGCACACGGTATTGCACAATATTTTGAATTATTGAGTCTTACATGAGAAGCCATTACTCAATTATTGTTACAGTAATTACTGTTCAATATTTTATATTATTGACTCAATAATTGCTACGTTGATATTTTATATTATTGACTCAATAATTGTTATATTGATATTTTATTGACTCAATAATTGCTACGTTGCCATTTTATATGATTGATTCAATAATGGCTACAGTTGATAATTTGTAGTATTGATTCAATAATTGTCGTTGCACAGTATTTCACGTTATCAACTCAATAATTCATATTATTTGAATAATATTATTAGATAGCATTATTGACAATGTCTAAGGAAGTTCTGTCTAGGAGGGGTTATTTAATTGCGCGCCAGTAAGGAGAAGTCCTTATCGGAAGGCCCCCTCTGTCCTGGGAACGACCTGGTTGTTAATATTGTAGTTCTATAATATTATTTGTGAATAATTAATTATTGATTTATATGATAAGGAAATATTTATTTTGTGGATATTAAAGAAGGAATTGGCGCTGGTGAGTTTTTATCAATATTTTGGTGTAAGAAATCATCTGTTTTTGGATTTCGGATAATTTATGTTTGGAATTTGGAAAAACTTCCTTTTGCAAAGTTGTAGAGAATTAAATTTTCTATAGAAGGACATAGAATTTGTATTTTTCTGACAAATGGGCTATTTGTTATGAATTATTGAAGTTTCGGAAAATAAATATTATTTAATGGGTGGGCCCCACTTTTGTTGAAAATTCAAATTTTTGAAAAGCCGCCAGGCGGCTGAAATTATTTTGAAAATAATAATATTTTATTATTTTAGTCTCCTTTGGCATCCTAAGCTTTTCCTATAAATAGGGTGCTTAGGTTAGAATTGAAAATCACACCAGAATCAGAAGTTTTCTCTCTCTATAATATCGAGCGTATTTTTGTGAGTATTTCAATACTTTGAGTATTAGTATTCAGTGCAAGTTTTCTTCGGTATTATATCCGATATTCCAGTCAGAGGTACTATCTTTTTGAGGTAAGGGATGTTATTTTCTTTCGTAAATGATGTTATTCTTTTCAATATCATTATACAGAAATATTGTCATGGATTTTATGCTGAAATTCTTACTTTTTCCGTCGAGGTTACTATTCACGTATACGGCACTATTTACGTATACGGCACTATTCACGAAAAAAATTAAATTTTCTTCTATTTGTCCAAATTGCTTGTTAAGGTTACTATCTTTGATTGTATCCAAGTTTTGAGCTCTATTCTTGAATTTTGCTCCATAATTGATTATTACGAGGTATTTTTGAATTGGATATACTAAAATACGAATCCTTAGTCTTTGTCTTTTATCTCACTGGATTCGTTTTTTTAAAATAGTTTTTATCATTCTCAGTCCTAAAAGGTGATGTAACTGAATATCTTTGGCCTGTAGAGCAAAGATGAATGATTACTTGATGAATATCTTTGGCCTGTAGAGCTAAGATGAATGATTGCCTGATGAATATCTTTGGCCTGTAGTGCAAAGATGACAGGTGTTGAGATGAACATGACCACTGATGATACAAATAAATATCTTTGGCCTGTAGTGCAAAGATGAATATTTGATTCGAGATGTATATTGATTGATGTTACAGGGATAAAATATTGATGATGGACTTTTAAATCATAGAAGATAGTAGACTTTGTTCTCTGCTTAATTCTTCTAATGAACTGTTATTTCCGCTGCGAATATTGATCTGAAGTTGGTTGTCCATTATATTTTATCTGATTTGTTGAAGACTAACGATAATTTATTTTTCATTATCTTAGTCATAATATTCTTTACTGAGCTAGTTGAGCTCACCCTTTTCATCTGTTGTCCTCTTCAGGAAATGAGAATGTTGCGGGAACTAGTCGGGGGGACAGAGTGATTGTCCGAATTAGAGCAGTAGTAGTCCTCACTATTTCTGATAAATAGTGTGATAATAATTGTAATGAGGACTTAGTTTGAATCTTAATATTTTCTACATAGTTGTATCAACACTCACAGTTGTGTGGTCGTATTTTGCATGACCGTATGATATAAAGTTTGTATTTAAATTCTGTACCATGTATTTGGCGACTCAGAATGGGTTGGGTTGAATGGACCTATTCTGGGGGCGTCACAAGGACGACCATACAAGCTGTGAGTGTCAATACAAATCGTATATAATACGAAATATAAACACTCAAATTCAGTCCTTAATAGTTACAATTATTTTCACACTATTATACAAAAATATTGAGGACTACTACTGCTCTAACTCTGCCCATCACTCTAATTTTCGACTAGTCCTGCAACATTCTCATTTTCTGAATAGGATAATAGATGAAAAGGGTGAGCTTAACTAGCCCAATAAAGAATATTATGACTAAGATAGTGCAGAATAATTTATCGTTAGCCTTCAACAAATCAGATAAAGTATTATAGACAACAAGTTTTAGATCAACAACTGCAGCGGAATTAACAATGCATCAGAAGAGTTAAGTATGAAATAATGTCTACTATCTTCTATGATTTAAAAGTCCATAATCAATATTTTATCCCTGTAACATCAATCAATATATATCTTGAATCAAATATTCATCTTTGCACTACGGGCCAAAGATATTCATTTGTATCATCAGTTAGTCATGTTCATCTCAACATCTGTCTATCTTTGTACTACGGGCCAAAAATATTCATCAGATAATCATTCATCTTTGCACTATAGGCCAAAGATCACTACTACAATAAGATGAATAGATGACACTTAAACTACAATGTTTTTATAAAAAATGTTATGGTTTATTTTTTTATGACTTTTTTTTAAAAAAACGTTGTGGTTTTGGCACAAGGGTTTTAAATATATAACGTTTTCTAAAGAATAGATAACGTTTTGAAAAAACACGGAGGGGTAAAACCGTAAAACAGACTACAGTCGAGCGTTTAGCTCTGTAGAATGAAGGACTCCTTCGTTGTTCCAGATTCGAAATGTTTGATCTCGAGGCTAGGGCTCTCTCTCTGGATCTCAACGACGGAGCCATGGTTTCCTCGACCTCGGCCATACTCTCAGCTCCGCCGCTGGTCCTTCACCATCTCACACCACCGCCGCTGGTCCTTCACCATCTCACAATTTAGGGCCAATTGTGGACTTCTGTGTGGCGGACTTAGAGAGGCAAGGACTTAGGGCCAATTGTGGTGAGACTTGTGCTTCCTGGCGAATTGGCCAAACACGCCGTATCTGAGGGTACTAAGGCGGTTACCAAGTTTACCAGCTCTTAAAATAAGGGTTTGCCGTTTTTTTCTTCTAAAATTTGATGTAGAATTTAGGTATTAACTCATCCTTGCTTCTTTTGATGTGTGTTTTGATCTTATGTAACTATTAGTACGACATTAATGATTGATATTGGGTTTTCCTCCTGGTGTTATTATTTGAATTTATAATGTTTATTACTTCTTAGTTAAAATGTGATTGCTATACTTAGCTATTTAATGTTGGTGCTATTGTGTCTGCCCAGAATATTTTTTTCAGGATAAAAATTTATAAATTCAATTGTATGTTACGGAGTTGTGGCATTTATCATTACTCAGATGGTCAATTAGATGTTTGATGGCCACTTTGATATTTCAATATCTTAGGATGTGTTTTTGACTTTGTGATTTGACGGCTTTTGACTTTTATATATGACCTGTAGCTAGTTAATTGTTTTGGATTGCATAAGGTATGTGAAAGAAATATTATGTGATTTTTTTTGTGCGGAGATCTTGACATTTTTTACATTTGGGACATGCTAATGCCGACTATTCTTGATGTCCACTAGTTATTGTAACATTACCGAACATGTGTTTGTTATTGCTTTGGGATGTAGATTGTAAAATCAATTGCTTTGATGATTGCATTTGTGAATACCCAAAAGTTCTGTGGATTTGAGAAGAATCTTTGTTTTGGTGTGGTATTTTGTATAATGCATAAGTGATAATGATGCAAAATTTTATTATGTGTAATGTTTGAGTACTGTATGTTTGTTCTTAGTATTGTGTTGGTGTGTGATGACTTGATGTGCACTAAGCATACAAGCATATAAGCAATATGTGCAGTATCTGGACCAGGGTATTGTGTGGTGCCTTCTTTTGCATCATTATCTTTTTTGTTTTGATATTTCTGTCTTAATTGCTGTAATGAATGTTCTGTTTATTTCATACGGTCATGATAACTTGAGCTTTTTGCATATAGATTTTTTGTTTAAATTTTAAAATATTTCCACCCTGTTTTAATTTATTATATGTTTCATCAAAGAATTTAGGAACCCTTTCTAAAGGGTAACATTGTAAACATGCTTTTGAGAAATGTTTGTGAAGGATACCAAGGAGATTCAGATTGTTGTGACTGGAGAGACTTGTGAATTGGCCAAGCATGTTTTTGGCCACTAAGGTTGCTACCAAGCTACCAACCCTTGAATTAGGGTCAGTTCTTTTTAGATGAAATTGGGGTCAGGTTTTCTTCGGTGTACAATCAAGTATCAATTCATAAATGTTTTGTTACGTATGATCTGCTGCAAGTATTCTTTTTACATCAATGAATGCTATCATTTACCTATGGCTTTAATATGTAAATTTAGAATTTTAATGTGTTTTGATGCATGGAATGCTATTACCATACTTTTTCAATGTTATAACAAGGAACAACCTATAAAGCACTAGGTCCAATACCTTTTGATGCTATGCTTATTTTTATTTTTGTTTTTGTTTTTAATTTATATTTTAATTTGTTTATTGATTAGGATTAGTTTAGCTTCTTTGTTATATTTTGATAGTTTATTTTCTGGTGTGAGCTTTTTGTTTTTAGTTGTAGACAATGATTTTGTTCGGACTTGGACGTGTTTGTGTTTGATTACATAACGTGTGAAAGAAATTTTAAAATGTGAAGCTTGGTGTGAAGATCTTTACTTTTTAATGCTTTTGTTCGAGTATCCTGATATTTATCTGCTGTTGTTTAATATGCAATAAGTTTTTATTATGGGTTTTGTGTGTAGACAATAAACTGAGTTGATTTGGGCAGTTGCAGATGGTGATATTCAATATATGATCAAATCAAGTAAAAGCACATTTGTCTGTATAAGGTACTAACTACAGATTGTACCTTATTTACAAACTTTGACATTGTTTAGAAAACCTTACGAACGTGTCAATTAGACAATTTGGAAGTGCGTATAAAATTCAAATTGTTGCGTATGCGTATACTGTGTGACAGGTCTAAGTCATATTGGGTTTTAATTGGTTTTACTTTATGCAGGTTTTGGTTGTGAGGATGACTTAAAGATGGGGAAAGGGAAAATTTCGGCTCAATGCAGGTAGCCATCGATTGCTTTATTGCCTTAGACATGATTTTTGTTTTCCTTTCTTCTGAATACCTCATCAAAGTAACTTATAAACAAGAAGAAAATCTTATCAAAGTATTTCAGAATTTCCATGGTCTATTTGGCTCTACTTTTTGTAGCAGAGCTGCTATCTACGAAAAGTACGTGGAGCGGGTAATCTTAGAATTAATACTTTAAGAACATGTGTTTGGTACTTGCAACTTATTTTAATGTGCTGTGAAATCATGGTTGTTCCTACTAAACTGAAGCCTTAAAGCAGTGAACTTAATAGTGTTCATTATTTTGCATATGTTTTTGTGAATGGTTATGTTTCGTTGGATATATTAAACTAATTTTGTTGTCTGGTCAGTCGTTCAACTTTGGGACTATATAAGAAGATCCTTCATCGGGCACCAAAGGTTTTAAGCAGGTAATCTCAAAACAAATACAAGTTTTATTGGGGCCTTGAAAACTGAATGTGTACTTCTATTTTGTTGTTTATCTGTTATTAGATGCCAGTTTTTCCTTTCTGCAGGTGGGAGATGCGCGGGCCGGTTAAGGTGGTTGTGAAAATTGAAAGCGAAGAGGATATGTTGGTTTTACAAGTAATGCTTAATCACTTTAATTTTGAAGAAATTAATTTATGTGTTGTTCTATCTTCATAGCTTCATCATCACCTAACTAACATGGTAGATTCACTAATTCATATTTATATCACTGAGGTTCCAATACTTAGATTAACAATCTTTTACGATGACAAGTACTAGATTTGTATAAGTAAATATGACAAACATTATTAATGATTTGCAAAAATACCAAAGAGAACACCTATGTTGTATGGAAGATTTAGGTATCAATTACAATAGGACATTAAAGTTTTAAGTTCAATTTCTTGCGCTTTTGCTTAGTTGGTTGTTAAGAGAACTGTGTTCATAAAGCTGTAGATATTCAAAATTTTGATGTAGGGATTGACTTTTGTGTAGGGTAAAAGTGTTGAAGAAGACAAATAAGGAGAATGAAATGCTGTGAGAGAAGCTGATTACAGTGGATTTATCATAAGAAGAGGCCAACATCTTAATTTTATAGATAGTTTGGTATATTTTGCGGATGTAGTTAAATTCGCAATTCAATGTACGTAGTAATAATTATATTAACAAGTGAATTTGAAACTATAAACGTATGGTATTATAGGGATGTATGGTATTTTGAAATATAGAATGCTTATATTTTGATTTTAAATGTTGTGGATTGTGTTTTTTAAATAGACAATGCTTTTTAGAATAAAATGTTGTCTATTTGTCAAATAGACAACGTTTTTACAAAAAACGTCTAATTTGTCAAATAGACAACGTTTTTACAAAAAACGTTGTCTAATGTGTCAAATAGACAACGCTTTTTAGAATAAAAAAGGATGATAAACGTTGTCTATTTGACAAATAGACAACGTTTTTTAATTGTTGTCTATTTGCGTCTAAAAACGTTGTCTATTTGACAAATAGACAACGCTTTTTTGAAAAAACGTTGTCTATTTGTCAAATAGACAATGTTTTTTAACCGTTGTTTATTTGTGCCTAAAAATGTTGTCTATTTAACAAATGGACAACGTTTTTTTAAAAAAAACGTTGTCTATTTGTGTCTAATAGATGACACTGCTAACCAAGACGTTTTTTGGGAACTTATTACAATATTTTTTAAACGTTGTCTATTTATTTTTTTCTACTAGTGGATATTCATCAAATAATCATTCATCTTTGCATTACAAGCCAAAGATATTCATTAAATAATCATCTATCTTTGAACTACAGGCCAAAGATATTCTTTTGTATCACCATTTAAGACTGAAGATGATGAAAAATATTTTAAAGAACGAATCCAGTGAGATAAGGGACAAAAATTAGGGATTCGTAATTTAGTTTATTCAAGTTCAAGAATACTTCATAATAATCAATTGTGAAACTTGGATCCAATCAAAGATAAGAACCATAATAGGCAACTTGGACAAAGAAAAAAAAATTAATTTCTCTGTGAATAGTACCGTATTCGTGAATAGTGCCGTATACGTGAATAATGCTTTATACGTGAATAGTAACCCCAATATGAAAAGATAAAAATTCCACAATAAAATTCATACCAATATTTCAGTGTCATTATATTGAAAGAAATAATATCATTTTTAAAAAAAATAGCATCTCTTACCTCAAAAGACAAGTACTTCTGACTTAAATATCGGATATAATGCTGAAAAAAACTTGCACTGCTTATCAACTCTCAAAGTGTCTAAATACTCACAAAAATACGCTTGATATTATAGAGAGAAAACTTCTAATTCTGGTGTGATTTTCAAATTCTAACTAAGCATCCTAAATAGGAAAATGCTTAGGACGCCAAAGCAGAAAATTTAATAAAATATTATTATATTTATTTATTTTTTCAACGGATGCCAACCAGCAAAAATTTCCAGCAATTAGCCAACCACTAGTGGAACCCACCCACACAACATGTTTTAATCACCTTTTGTAACAAAAATAATTCAGACCCAATATTTCGGAACTTCAATAATTCATAATAAATAGTTCTTTTATCAGAAAAATACGAATCTTCTGTCCATTCAATAGGAAATTTAATTCTCTACAACTTTGTAGAAGAAAGTTTTTCTAAATTTCGAATGAAAAATGACCCAAATTTATATACGGATGAATTTGCAGGCTATAATCAAACTTTAGTCAAAAACGGGGCCCACCAACATATTTAACATGTTTTTTGTAACAAAAATACTCCGGACTCAATTTGCTCTCTTTCTCCTCTTTTTATTCACATATCGTGCATTCATTGTAAAAATATCACTATTATTATATTATTATATTATTACATCATACACTTATAATGTAATATTACAATAATATATTTGAATGAATTATTTTATCGAAGAAGATAAAATATCAACTTTCAATAATTATCTCTTTAAAAATTCTTCCATTAAATAAATATGTCCTTATCATTTTTATCAGTAATTAATTATTCACAAATAATATTACAGAATCACAATAATGACAACCAGGTCGTTCCCAAGAAAGAGGGGGCTTTCCGATAAGAATTTCTCCTTACTGGCGCGTAATTAAATTAACTAACTCCTTTCCTAGACAGGACTTCCTAGACATTACCAATAATGCTGTCTAATAATATTATTCAAATAATATGAATTATTGATTTGATAATGTAAAATATTGTGCAGTGACAATTATTGAAACAACAATAATATAAAATACTGTGTAATATCGTGTGCTACTGTGCAACAACGCGTATTACTTTATTTTAACTACCGGGTATTTCAACAGTATTAATGGTAACTGTTACGCCGTTATTTATAGAAAACTTATTTTTGTCATTTTTTTCATCCGATAATTTTTCGTTATGGGGCCCACAAATGACTGTGCCGTCCTACGAATATTATCCAACAACAAGAATATTTCACAACGAAATGAATATTCCCCGACAACAATAAATATTTTATAACCACTTGTTTATTTTAAAATATTTGCGCATTTTACCCATAACTTACCACATCTATCAGATCAATCTCTTACTATTCAAAATAATATATAGAGGAAATTCAATTTTATTTATAAAAAATTGGGGTTTACAACCACCCCTCCTTATTAAATTTCGTCCTCGAAATTGACGTACGTACCTGGTGTTTCGAAAAGGTGAGGATACCTCGCTTTCATTTCCGATTTCAACTCCTAGGTCGTTTCCTCAATAGTATGATTCCTCCACAAAACTTTGACTTGTGGTATAACCTTTATGGGTAGGACATGCTCCTTTCTATCTAAGATCTTGACAGGTACCTCCTCATACATTAAATCTTAGACTATCTCGTCTGGTTTTAACTCAATAATGTGATTTGGGTCTTTTACATATTTAAGTAGCACGAATATGTGAAGCACGTTATGAACACGAGACATGCTTGGAGGTAAAACGAGTCTATAGGCCACATTTCTTACTCGGTCAAGAATCTCAAATGGACCAATAAATCGTGGGTTGAGCTTTTCTTTCTTCTTAAATCTTGTAACTCCTTTCCACGGAGCAACACGTAACAGTACATGATCCCCAACATTAAATTCCACGTCCTTTAAATGAAGATCTGTATAACTCTTTTGTCTATCCTGTGCCGTTTGTATACTTTGTCGGATCATTTGGATCTTTTTTGTGGTCATACATACTAAATCCGGTCCCAATAATGTTGCTTCACCCATCTCATTCCAACATACTGGAGAACGACACTTTCGCCCATACAACGCCTTGAATGGAGCCACGCCTATACTTGCTTGATAACTATTGTTGTATGAGAATTCCACCAATGGTAGGTACTTATCCTAATAGATCTTCAAGAGTTTGAATAGTCCTTTTCGATTGCCCGTCCGTTTGAGGATGATATGCCGAACTGAATCGTAAATTCGTGCCTATAGCTTTTTGCAAACTGACCCAAAATCGTGAAGTGAATTTTAGGTCACGATCCGAAACTATGGATACTGGCATGCCATGCAACCTCACAATCTCATTCACGTACATACGAGCAAGACGCTCAAGGGAATAAATCTCCCGTATCGACAACAAATGAGCAGACTTGGTTAATCTATCAACAATAACCCAAATCGCATCTATGCCTTGAGAAACCTTGGGAAGACCCGTAACGAAATCCATGGTAATGTGTTCCCACTTCCACTTTGGACTCTCAAGTGGTTGCAATGGACCCTTTGGCACTTGAAGCTCCGTCTTGAAACGTTGACACGTTAAACACCTCGAGATAAACTCCACGATCTCTCTCTTCATAGTGCTCCACCAAAATGTATGTCGAAGATCACGATACATTTTGGTACTCACAGGATGAATTGCAAACGGTGTGTTGTGTTCCTCCATCATGATTCTATGCTTCAAGTCAGAATCATTAGGAACACAAAGTCTGGAGTTGACTCGAAGTATTCCTTCTTCATCGATTCTTGATTTTAGAATAGCACCTTCTTGCACTTTCTTCCTCATCTTCATTAGCTCCGGATCTATAGCTTGAGCAGCTTTAACTTTATCAATCAAAGCTGGTTCTACGCGTATACTTAACATCATCATGTGGATCCCCAGAGTCTTGAACTCTATCTCCATCTTTGGTCAGTCACACAGAATAGGCCTTTGTGTTGACAGCATCGCACTCGTTCCCGCATATGATCTTCTACTCAACGTGTCAGCTACCACGTTCGCTTTACTAAGATGGTATTGGATGGTATGGTCATAATCTTTCAACAGCTCAAGCCAACGTCGTTTTCGCATGTTGAGTTCCTTTTGAGTGAAAAAATATTTAAGGCTCTTATGATCCGTATAGATCTCCACTTTCTCTCCATACAGGTAGTGTCTCCAAATCTTCAACGCGAAAACGACTGCTGCCAACTCTAGATCATGAGTAGGATAATTCCTCTCATATTCCTTGAGTTATCGCGAGGCATAGGCTATGACTTTCTCATGTTGCATGAGAACACATCCTAACCCTTTTCCCGAAGCATCGCTGTAGATAACAAATCCATCCGAACCAGATGGTATTGTCAGAACAGGTGCCGAGATAAGTCTCTTCTTGAGCTCTTGGAAGCTCTTCTCGCATTCCTCGCTCCATACGAATTTTGTATCTTTCCGAGTCAGCTGAGTTAATGGAGTAGCGATTCGAGAAAATTCTTCCACAAATCTCCGATAATAACCATCTAAGCCCAGAAAGCTACGTACTTCGGTCACCGACTTCGGTTGCTCCCAACTTTGTATTTCTTCAATCTTCGCCGGATCAATAGATACTCCATGTTTTGACACCACGTGCCCAAGGAATGCTACCTCCTCAAGCCAGAACTCGTTTTTCTTCAACTTGACATATAGCTTGTTATCACGAAGCCTTTGAAGTACCAGATTCAAGTGGTGCTCATGATATTCACAGCTTTTGGAATAGATGAGGATGTCATCAATAAAGACAACAACGAACTGATCCAAATATTTCTTGAACACACGGTTCATCATATGCATGAAAGCAGCAGGAACATTAGTCAATCCAAAAGACATGACTAAGAATTTATAATGCCCGTACCGAGTTCTAAAGGCAGTCTTCAGAATATCTTCAGTTTTAATCTTCAGCTGATGATATCCAAAACAAAGATTGATCTTTGAAACGAATTGTGCACCTTGTAACTGGTCGAACAGGTCATCAATACGAGGTAGTGGATACCTATTCTTGATGGTGACATGGTTCAACTCCCGATAGTTAATACAAAGTCGCATACTCCCGTCTTTCTTCTTTACGAATAAAATAGGAGCACCCCAAGGAGACGTACTAGGACGAATAAAATCGATGTCTAAAAACTCCTGTAGTTGGACCTTTAACTCCTGAAGTTCAATAGGAGCCATTCGATATGGGATTTTAGAAATAGGTTTTGTACCGGGTTCAAGGTCAATAAAGAATTCAACTTCACGTTCTGGGGGTAGACCGGGAAGTTCTTCGGAAAATACATCAGGAAACTCATTAACAATAGAAATATTATTCAAATCTTACGTATTCTAGTTTAGATCAGTGGCATGGGCTAAGAAAGCTTAATATCCGTTTTTCAATAAACGAATAACTTTATGACTTGAAATGACATTGATTGATTTTAGTGGTTTGGTTGTCTGGATTCGCACAACAGGTTGGTTAGGAATATGAAAACTAACAATCTTACGAAAACAATCAATTTTGGCATGATAAGTGGTTAACCAGTCAATTCCTAAAATCACGTCAAATGCAAGTATTTTCAAAGATATAAGATCAACAGGTAGGGTGAGGGTACCAATTTGAATCAAGCAGAATTTGTAAACTGTAGATGTAACAAAGGTTTCTCCCAACGAAGTTTCAACAGATAAGTCAAAGTCTAATTTCTCAGATGTCAAGTTCAAATGTTGAGCACAAGCAGGTGAAATAAAAGAATGGGTAGCACCGGTATCTAATAAGGTATAAACTTCGCAAGAGTTTATGATTAGCTTACCCGTGATCACCTCGTTCGGGTTCCTCGCGTTTTGGGCAGTCACGACAAACGCTCTTCCAGGAACCACCGACTTCGACTTGTCCGGGAAAGCCTTTGGAGGCACCATCCCCGCTGGACTTGGTTTCGCTACAGGACACTCCCGAGCTATATGACCTTCCTTTCCACAGTTATAGCACACGTTGAATTGTTGTGGGCAATTTGGGCTGATGTGTCCCTCTTTTTCTCATTTATAACATACGACCGGTGGTCGTTCTACTCCCCTAAAAACAGTTGATGCTGGTGCTGACGTCTTCACGTTGTCATTGTTTTACCTTCTCTTTTTGAAATCTCCCCCCGACTCACTTCTTCTATTATCATGGCCACGATTACCACCAAAGTGGTTACCGCTTCTGTCATGATATTTTTCTCCCCGTTGGTTGTCATTGCTCCGATGACTGTTATCACCGGTATGACCCTGGTTGTGGTCCCTTGGTTGAACAGACTCATTATCCTGCTCTAATAATTGAGCCCTATTCACAACATCAGAATATAGAGAAAATTTGTGAGAAATGAGGTATTGACGAGTTTCGGGTTTCAAACATCTCAGAAACATCCGCGTCATACGTTCCTCATTTCCACCAAATGAGATGCAAACCGGGATAACTCCGCGAACTTAGCCTCGTATTGGGACACAGTCATGTTGTTCTGTTCCAGTCTAATAAACTCTACCTCTTTCATATGACGAATACTTTTAGGAAAGTACTTATCATTGAACAGTTTCTAGAACGCTTCCCAAGATATCTTGAGTGCGGCAGGCTGGGTACGCTTCACAGATTTCCACCAGTAATCTGCCTCTCCACGGAACATAAAGGTGGCGAATGGAACCTTATGTTCCTTCGTGCATCCCAAGACATCAAATATCCTGGTAATTTGCTTAACCCACGTTTCCGCCTTGATCGGATCCGGCTTTCCCAAAAACTCTGGTGGTCCCAACTCTTTGAACTACTTGGCAGTGACAAGCTGCGAGTTGCTATTATTTCCACCTGTATTTTGCACCCGAGTCTCCCTCGTCTGGTTTTGCATGAACTGCAAAAAACTTTTAAACATCCCATCATTCATCGTTTGATCGGTGGGGTTGTTTACAGTAGGAATATTGCCTTCCTGTTGCACGTTCTCCTGGTTGATGATTAAAGGTGTCTCAACGGTCTCATTCACTCCATTGTTAACATTCTCAACTGCCATTCTCAAATACTGCCATAAAACAAGGGTTACTTAAACAAATTAACACATCACATATTAACCCTATACTCCGACCGACCAATTAAATATCACATAAGCTTAGGTAGTACATACTAGTGAAGGATTTACTCGTCTCTCCCCTCCTAGTTCTATTCTCCGATCTCCGCCAGAGACCATATCCCTAAGCTCTGATACCAACTGTGACGCCCCCAGAATAGGTCCAATCAACCCAATCCATTCTGAGTCGCCAAACACATGGTACATAATTCAAATACAAATTTTTATATCAAAAGGTCGTGAGCAGGACGACCATACAAGCTGTGAGTGTCAATACAAATCGTATATAATACGAAATATAAACACTCAAATTCAGTTCTCAATAGTTACAATTATTTTCACATTATTATATAAAAATAGTGAGGACTACTGCTACTCTAACTCTGCCCATCACTCTGTTCCAAGACTAGTCCCTGCAACATTCTCATTTTCTGAAGAGAACAATAGATGAAAATGGTGAGCTCAACTAGCCCAGTAAAGAATATTATGACTAAGATGCAGAATAATTTATCGTTAGTCTTTAACAAATCAGATAAAATATTATGGAAAATAAATTTTAGATCAACAACTGCAGCTAAATTAACAATGCATCAGAAGAGTTAAGTAGGAAATAATTTATACTATCTTCTATGATTTAAAAGTCCATAATCAATATTTTATCCCTGCAACATCAATCAATATATATCTTGAATCAAATATTCATCATTGCACTACGGGCAAAAGTTATTCATTTGTATCACCAGTTGTGTTGGGTTTGTACGTAACACAATCATGCAATCAAATCACATAAATAGGGCAGAAGCGCAAAAACTAGGTTTTCAAAAATTTATACAAACCCATAACCATGATCATGCTTTGTGCTAGTTATCAATAACAGAAAAGAGAGAACATGGAATTATACCTTTGAAGATCCAAGCTTCCTCAGGTACTCCTTTGATTCCTTTGATTCCTCTGTAATGGCTCCTTCCCTTGATCAATGTCAGCCACCCAATTGTTTGGCCTCTAACGGTGATCCACCAAGGAAGATGAAGAACTCAAAAAGATGGGTTATTGGCTTAACCCTTGTTTCTATCTCTATAGAATATGTGTACTCCCAACTCTTGGAAAAATTCACGTACCTTATTTCTGATATAAGACTCTCTTATATAAATATTAGGTTAACCCTCCTAATCCAATTAGAATAGGGTTTTATTTAATTAATTAAATACTTTTAATTAATTTATATCCTAATCTTTATTAGGATTGAGAGAGAGTACTGATATTATATTAATTCCTAAACTCCTTTAGAATTAAAATAATAATAATAATAATAATAATATTAATAAGACTCCTCTTATTAATTTATATTTAATATTTCTAAAATATTAAATAATAAACATTAAGCTATTTAATTTATTCTATCACCATAGATTAAATTAATTATACTTAATGCATTATTACTATCATGCCATTTTCTTCTTAAATAATTCTTCTTCCTTTTATGGTGTGACCCTTTAGGTTCTCTATATTAAACCGGTTATGAATAAATCAATTAGAACAATTCTAATCTTATTTAAATAAATAAATTAAACTAATAATTTATTTAAATAAATAACATTTATTCTACAATAGGGATAAGCCTCCCTAGCGATCAACGACTTTTCAGATAATATAGATTTCAACATTAATCATAAAAGAACCGGTGAGTTAATAGTTGCCGTACAATTCAATCCTTCCACCATACAATGTCCCAATTAAATATAAGACATGGATTTACTGTCAAGTCTTAATTTATTTAATCATATGTATTTCGATTAGAAAATGCACAACTCCAAATAATGCAAATTAGAAACCTCTTTCTAATTTCATTCTACCTTGGCCAAGGATTCCTGGGTTGTCATTTAACGAATCACATAGGACATATCTCCCCTTTTACTAGAGGTGGTAGATTCTTTATTGATCATTCATTATCTCCATATGTAACTCATTATACCCAAGCATACCCTATATATGCCTTAAAAGGCCTTAAGGAATAAGTCAAAGTATAATTTGTTACATACAAGATACTATGATGATCTCAAGTCCAAGGATCACTTGTACTACTATCACATTAGGAATTCTTATTGACAGGCGAGTAAAACTCCATTAGGTATTCCATAGCGAGTCACGTTCAGTGAACTTATTCTCCAATAAGCACCTACATACTTTCTTTAGTATCTCCACACAAATGACCATGAGATCAGTCATCCTCATCCAATGAGCAAGCAACATATGTACCAATCTATCCGGATTTATTAATCCCCATTTTAGTAATCCCACAATTGGGAACTATTTTAGTTTTTAAGCTTTCTAAGAATTTAGATCTCATTATCATGATCTCATCATGATTCTAAAAGCATTGCTTAAAACTATGGGTTATTTACATATTATAAAAACAGCACCATGTAGATAATTATATGCCTTAAATGAATATTTTATTAATAAATAAATAAGATTGTTTACAAAGTATGTGCTTTATCATCATACATGATTGGCTTGTATGCACACTACTATCAATCTCCCACTTGCACTAAAGTCAATCGCCATGGTATCTCATACCCATCTTCTCTAAGTGACGATCAAACTGCTGTTGTGTTAGAGCTTTAGTAAATGGATCTGCAACGTTGTCTTGAGAGTTCACACGCTCCAAGGTGACGTCTCCTCTTTCAATGATCTCCCTGATCAAGTGAAATCGCCGTAACACGTGTTTAGATTTCTGATGAGACCTGGGTTCCTTAGCCTGTGCAACCGCTCCGGTGTTGTCACAGTATACGGGAACTGCTTCTCCGATGCTAGGAACCACACCAAGTTCAGTTATGAACTTCTTCATCCAAACAGCTTCCTTTGCAGCTTCACTTGCAGCTATATACTCTGCCTCTGTCACTGAATCAGCAACTGTTTGCTGCTTGGAACTCTTCCAACTCACTGCACCTCCGTTCAAGGTAAACACATACCCTGAAACAGATTTACTGTCATCTTGGTCTGTTTGAAAACTTGAGTCCGTGAATCCCTCGAGTTTTAATTCAGACCCACCGTAGACAAGAAAAATATCTTTAGTCCTTCTCAAGTACTTTAGGATATTTTTCACTGCCTTCCAGTGCTTTTCTCCTAGATTCGACTGGTATCTGCTTGTTACACTAAGTGCGTGAGCAACATCCGGTCTAGTACATATCATACCGTACATGATAGATCCTATTGCAGAAGCATAAGGGTTCTTACTCATACGGTCTCTCTCCTCAGGTGTCTTTGGGGCCTGTTTCTTGGAGAGATTTATTCCATGGCTCATCGGCATGAGACCTCTTTTGGAATCTTCCATGCTAAACCTTTTTAGCATCGTATCAATGTACGTTCCTTGGGATAAGCCGAGCATCCTTTTAGATCTATCTCTATAGATCTTTATCCCCAAAATATAGGATGCTTCACCCAAGTCCTTCATGGAGAAGTTTTTAGATAACCAGATTTTAATGGAATGTAACATAGGAATGTCATTCCCTATCAGTAATATATCATCAACATATAATACAAGGAATGATACTGCGCTCCCACTAACCTTCTTGTATACACAAGGTTCATCCTCGTTTTTGATAAAATCAAACTCTTTGATTGTCTCATCAAAACGAATGTTCCATCTACGAGAAGCTTGCTTCAACCCATAAATGGATCGTTGTAGCTTACAGACTTGATTTGTTCCAACTTTTGAGATAAATCCCTCTGGCTGTGTCATATACACATCCTCCTCAAGTTTCCCACTGAGGATGGCCGTTTTCACGTCCATCTGCCAGATCTCATAGTCGTTGTAAGCTGCAATCGCAAGCAAAATCCGAATGGACTTGAGCATGGCTACTGGTGAGAAGGTTTCATCATAGTTAACTCCTTGTCTTTGTTTGAAACCTTTTGCAACCAATCGGGCCTTATAGGTCTCTACCTTTCCGTCTGCTCCAGTCTTTTTCTTAAAAACCCATTTACACCTAATAGGTTTAATACCTTCAGGTGGTGAAACCAAAGTCCATACTTTGTTTTCATACATGGAGTCCATTTCGGATTTCATGGCTTTAAGCCATTTCCCTGAGTCTTTATTATTCATGGCCTGTTCGTAATTTAATGGATCATCATTCATGATGTGTACCTCATCGTCATCCTCTATAACGAATCCATACCTCTCAGGTATCTGCGGTACTCTTCCAGATTTACGAACAGGGTGTGGTACAGTAGGTTCTTCTACTTGGTTAGGTACTTGACTTTGGTCCGTGGTAACTTGTGGTTCTTGAACTTCTTCAAGATATATCTTACTCCCACTGACCCCTTCATGGATAAACTCTTTCTCTAGGAAGGTAGCATGTTTCGCAACAAACACCTTTTGATCAGTTGGATGATAGAAATAATACCCTACGGTTTATTTAGGGTATCCCACAAATCTACACTTATCGGATTTAGTCTGTAGCTTATCATTTTCAAACTTTTTGACATAAGCTGGACAACCCCAAGTCTTAACATGCTT
The DNA here is from genome assembly GCA_020205555.1 of Panax stipuleanatus. Classification (NCBI taxonomy): domain Eukaryota; kingdom Viridiplantae; phylum Streptophyta; class Magnoliopsida; order Apiales; family Araliaceae; genus Panax; species Panax stipuleanatus. The sequence continues at coordinate 73,225,413 of CM035117.1, forward strand.
AAGATTTGGTTTCCTCCCTTTCCACATCTCATATAGAGTCTTTGGGGGCGGATTTGGTAGGTACCTTGTTAAGTAGGTACGCAGCCGTTTCTAGGGCATATCCCCAGAAGGAAATTGGAAGGTCGATAAAACTCATCATGGATCGAATCATGTCCAACAGTGTTCGATTTCTCCCTTCAGATACTCCATTTAACTGTGGTGTACCTGGAGGAGTCCATTGTGAGATTATACCATTTTCTCTGAGACAATTGAGAAACTCACTGCTTAAGTATTCTCCACCTCGATCTGATCGAAGTATCTTAATACTCTTGCCCGTTTGTTTCTCTACTTCACTTCTGAACTCTTTGAACTTTTCAAATGATTCTGATTTGTATTTCATTAAATACACATATCCAAATCTTGAGTGATCATCAGTGAAAGTAATAAAATAAGAATACCCACCCCGTGCACTTGTTGTCATAGGTCCACAGACGTCTGTGTGAATCAATGCTAACAATTCTGTAACTCTCTCTCCTTTTCCACTAAAAGGAGATTTAGTCATTTTACCCATGAGACAAGATTCACAAGTTGGATATGATTCATAATCAGATAGCTCGAGGAGCCCATCTTTATGCAACTTGGATAATCTTGTTTCATCGATATGACCGAGTCTACAGTGCCACATATAGGTATAATTAATATCATCTCTTTTTCTTTTCTTAATTTGTTCAATTTGAAATATATTTTCTTGTAAGTCAAGTGTATAAAGTCCATTTCGCAAATTTTCAATACCATATAAAACATCGTCTTTATAAATAGAACAACCATTGTTCTTTATAATAACTTCAAAACCTTCCATATCCAATACAGAAATTGAAATAATATTTTTAATAATATTCGGAACATAATAACAGTTATTAAGATAAATGGATTTGCCCGAAGGCATTGCTAAACAATAAGTTCCTACAGCTAATGCAGCAACTTTTGCTCCATTTTCCACTCGTAGGATCACCTCATCTTTGTTCAGCTTTCTACTTCTGACCAGTCCCTGCACAGTATTACATATGTGAGAACCACAGCCGGTATCCAATACCCAAGTAGAATTATGATTTTCAGAAAAATTAATTTCAATCATAAACAAACCTTGATTGGAAGTCGAAGCTTCTCCAAGCTTCTTCTCTGCTAGAAACTTCTTGCAGTTCCTCTTCCAATGTCCCGGCTCATTGCAATGAAAGCACATTCTTTTAGCTGGTTCAGATTTCTTTTGCTTCTTTTCTTTCCCTTTTCCCTTAGCCTTCTTAGATTTCTTCTTTTCAGAAGACACCTTGGGCCTCTTTCTTTTATTGGAAGAATCCACCATCAAGACATGGTTCTTCTTGGATGAGAAGTGACCTTCTGCAGTTTTCAACATGTTAAGCAGCTCAGGCAAGCTTACATCTAGCTTATTCATGTGAAAATTAACCACAAACTACGAGAAGGTCTCAGGGAGTGACTGCAAGACCAAGTCTTGACTCAACTCCCCATCTATGACGAACCCAAGTTGTCCAAGGCGTTCAATCAAATTGATTACCTTCAGAACATGAGTCTCGACGGCAGTGCCCTCGATCATCCGAGATCGGAAGAGCTCCTTAGATATCTCATATCTAGCAGTCCTACTCTGTTCACCATACAACTCCTTGAGGTGAAGCAGCATAGCAGGAGCATCCATTTTTTCGTGCTGACGCTGAAGCTCGTTATTCATGGATGCGAGCATGATGCATTGAGCCACAGATGCATCATCTTGCCACTTATTGAAAGTGGTAATCTCTTCCTCAGAGGCTGTTTCTGAAACAGATTCAGGGATAGTGGAATTTAGGATATAAGAAATTTTTTCAGCAGTGAGAACAATTCTCAGATTTCTTAGCCAGTCCTCATAATTCGGGCCGGTAAGCTTATTTGCATCAAGTATGCTTCGTAGTGAGATTAGTGATTTTGACATTTTTAAAATTCAGCATGTGAAAAGACAACATTTTAGCAAACATTCATTTTATTAACTTTGCATACGAAAATAAATTTAGGTCTTTGTTTTAAATTGGTATATCCCACTATTTTCATCAAACTATATTACCCTCACTTATATAGTTCGACAACATCAAATTAAAGATTTGCTAGTGAGATTAAGGATCCCATTTCAAATGAATATAACCTTGTGGATAGCACAACAAGCGATACACAAATAAATAGGTAGACAACTCTTGTCAATTACATCACCATGTAACTCCTTTTATTTTGCCTCTTAAATCATAATGGTCATGTGTGTGCACATCCGAACTAAAATGATTTAAGTTAAGTCCAGCCTAGCACTTCCATAAATTCAAAAAGAAAAATTTTCATCCTTGTGGATAGCCCAACAAAACTAGATCGTTCAATTTTCTTGATAAGCATCAAATGTGATTAATTAACATCTTAAATATTCAATACTCACCTTGTGGATAGCACAACAAACTCATATTAAATATTTAATACTCTATTAATTAATCATGCTAGAAGGCGACGTTCGATATTTCAAATATCATTTGAACGCTTCAGACTTAATATTATTTCTTTGAGGGGTTTGCTATTATTTGTCTCATCTTGTTAAGCGCGTATGCACACACACAAACACACACACACACACACACACACACACACACATATATATATATATATATATATATATATATATATATATATATATATATATAAAATACGAGTCATTTTATTAAACATGCGAAGCATGTTTGCATAAAATATAATATATATAATATTTAGCATGCAATATAGAATACTATATTCTACCCGGATTGATTATGGACTTTTATTCTAGATTGGTTCACTAGAGCCACCAAGTGAACCAAAAGGTCAAACCTAGGAGTGCAAGAATTTAAATTTAAATATAACTATTACATTTAAATCCTGGCTCCATACAAATGGGTCTTCACGCGTTCCTTGCTCCTTGGTCTCCAGTTTCTTCAAAATAATTCTAACTATCTCTATTACATAAACTATTTTTAATTAAATAGAAACCTTGATCAGCAGTCAAGGGGAAGTACATAAGAGGGAGGTAGATTTTTACACCGAGAATAAAACTAGAGAAGACGAGGTACGCAGACCCCATTTTATAAAACCCATACATTTCATCCAAAATAAAAAAATAATCACATTGGTCATAGTCCATAATCAACCCCATTTATTATCATACACATCAACATATGCATCAATAAATATCCATTCATCTCATGAATAACAATGCTATTCCATATATGGATCGATGTTATTTAATGGACAAAAGTTTTGCTAAATTTTATTTTTGAAACAAAATAAACTCTTTTATTTTAATCAAAAATAAATTCAAATTAAACTCCTTTAATTTTAGCATTCTGAAATCATATTTCAGATAAAATAAACTTCTTTATTTTAAAACTTTATCAATTAAATAAACAGTTTACTTAATTAATTAAAATCAATTTTCAGGGTCTGTCCAGGTACCGGCGCAGCTGCGCCAGTAATGAACTGGGCAGCTGCGCAGGTAGCCTGAAGCAGCAATTTTTGCTGACCGGCGCAGTTGCGCCAGTAATGAATTGGACAGCTGCGCAGCTGCGCCGTTCGTCGCAAAAACTTGCAGAAAACGATTTTTGTCCAGAAAAATGATCCAATTCTCACATCAATTCATACATGGAATTATAAAATTGATAATTAGCACAAAGTTAGGCTCTGATACCACTGTTGGGTTTGTACGTAACGCAATCATACAATCAAATCACATAAATAGGGCAGAAGCGCAAAAACTAGGTTTTCAAAAATTTATACAAACCCATAACCATGATCATGCTTTGTGCTAGTTATCAATAACAGAAAAGAGATAACATGGAATTATACCTTTGAAGATCCAAGCTTCCTCAGGTACAAGTTCTACTCCTTTGATTCCTTTGATTCCTCTGTAGTGGCTCCTTCCCTTGATCAATGTCAGCCACCCAATTGTTTGGCCTCTAACGGTGATCCACCAAAGAAGATGAAGAACTCAAAAAGATGGGTTATTGGCTTAACCCTTGTTTCTATCTCTATAAAATATGTGTACTCCCAACTCTTAGACAAATTCACGTACCTTATTTCTGATATAAGACTCTCTTATATAGATATTAGGTTAACCCTCCTAATCTAATTAGAATAGGGTTTTATTTAATTAATTAAATACTTTTAATTAATTTATATCCTAATCTTTATTAGGATTGAGAGAGAGTACTGATATTATATTAATTCCTAAACTCCTTTAGAATTAAAATAATAATAATAATAATAACATTAATAAGACTCCTCTTATTAATTTATATTTAATATTTCTAAAATATTAAATAATAAACATTAAGCTATTTAATTTATTCTATCACCATAGATTAAATTAATTATACTTAATGCATTATTACTATCATGCCATTTTCTTCTTAAATAATTCTTCTTCCTTTTATGGTGTGACCCTTTAGGTTCTCTATATTAAACCGGTTATGAATAAATCAATTAGAACAATTCTAATCTTATTTAAATAAATAAATTAAACTAATAATCTATTTAAATAAATAATATTTATTCTACAATAGGGATAAGCCTCCCTAGCGATCAACGACTTTTCAGATAATATAGATTTCAACATTAATCATAAAAGAACCTGTGAGTTAATAGTTGCCGTACAATTCAATCCTTCCACCATACAATGTCCCAATTAAATATAAGACATGGATTTACTGTCAAGTCTTAATTTATTTAATCATATGTATTTCGATTAGAAAATGCACAACTCCAAATAATGCAAATTGGAAACCTCTTTCTAATTTCATTCTACCTTGGCCAAGGATTCCTGGGTTGTCATTTAACGAATCACATAGGACATATCTCCCCTTTTACTAGAGGTGGTAGATTCTTTATTGATCATTCATTATCTCCATATGTAACTCATTATACCCAAGCATACCCTATATATGCCTTAAAAGGCCTTAAGGAATATGTCAAAATATAATTTGTTACATACAAGATACTATGATGATCTCAAGTCCAAGGATCACTTATACTACTATCACATTAGGAATTTCTATTGACAGGCGAGTAAAACTCCATTAGGTATTTCATAGCGAGTCACGTTCAGTGAACTTATTCTCCAATACGCACCTACATACTTTCTTTAGTGTCTCCACACAAATGACCATGAGATCAGTCATCCTCATCTAATGAACAAGCAACATATGTACCAATCTATCCGGATTTATTAATCCCCATTTTAGTAATCCCACAATTGGAAACTATTTTAGTTTTTAAGCTTTCTAAGAATTTAGATCTCATTATCATGATCTCATCATGATTCTAAAAGCATTGCTTAAAACTATGGGTTATTTACATATTATAAAAACAGCACCATGTAGATAATTATATGTCTTAAATGAATATTTTATTAATAAATAAATAAGATTGTTTACAAAGTATGTGCTTTATCATCATACATAATTGGCTTGTATGCACACTACTATCAAGTTGGTCATATTCATCTCAACACCTGTCCAACTTTGCACTACGGGCCAAAGATATTCATCAGGTAATCATTCATCTTTGCACTACAGGCCAAAGATATTCATCAAATAATTATCCATCTTTGCACTACAGACCAAAGATATTCTTTTGTATTACCATTTAAGACTAAAGATGATAAAAAATATTTTAAAGAACAAATCCAGTGAGATAAAGGACAAAAATTAGGGAGTCGTAATTTAGTTTATCCAAGTTCAAGAATAATCAATTGTGGAGCAAAATTCAAGAATAAAGATCAAAACTTAAAGGTCAATAAAGAATTTAGAAATAGGTTTTGTACCGGGTTCAAGGTCAATAAAGGATTCAACTTCACGTTCTGGGGGTAGACCGGGAAGTTCTTCGGAAAATACATCAGGAAACTCATTAACAATAGAAATATTATTCAAATCTTACGTATTCTAGTTTAGATCAGTGGCATGGGCTAAGAAAGCTTAATATCCGTTTTTCAATAAACGAATAACTTTATGACTTGAAATGACATTGATTGATTTTAGTGGTTTGGTTGTCTGGATTCGCATAACAGGTTGGTTAGGAATATGAAAACTAACAATCTTACGAAAACAATCAATTTTGGCATGATAAGTGGTTAACCAGTCAATTCCTAAAATCACGTCAAATGCAAGTATTTTCAAAGATATAAGATCAACAGGTAGGGTGAGGGTACCAATTTGAATCAAGCAGAATTTGTAAACTGTAGATGTAACAAAGGTTTCTCCCAACGAAGTTTCAACAGATAAGTCAAAGTCTAATTTCTCAGATGTCAAGTTCAAATGTTGAGCACAAGCAGGTGAAATAAAAGAATGGGTAGCACCGGTATCTAATAAGGTATAAACTTCGCAAGAGTTTATGATTAGCTTACCCGTGATCACCTCGTTCGGGTTCCTCGCGTTTTGGGCAGTCATGACAAACGCTCTTCCAGGAACCACCGACTTCGACTTGTCCGGGAAAGCCTTTGGAGGCACCATCCCCGCTGGACTTGGTTTCGCTAAAGGACACTCCCGAGCTATATGACCTTCCTTTCCACAGTTATAGCACACGTTGAATTGTTGTGGGCAATTTGGGCTGATGTGTCCCTCTTTTTCTCATTTATAACATACGACCGGTGGTCGTTCTCCTCCCCTAAAAACAGTTGATGCTGGTGCTGACGTCTTCACGTTGTCATTGTTTTACCTTCTCTTTTTGAAATCTCCCCCCGACTCACTTCTTCTATTATCATGGCCACGATTACCACCAAAGTGGTTACCGCTTCTGTCATGATATTTTTCTCCCCGTTGGTTGTCATTGCTCCGATGACTGTTACCACCGGTATGACCCTGGTTGTGGTCCCTTGGTTGAACAGACTCATTATCCTGCTCTAATAATTGAGCCCTATTCACAACATCAGAATATAGAGAAAATTTGTGAGAAATGAGGTATTGACGAGTGTCGGGTTTCAAACATCTCAGAAACATCCGCGTCATACGTTCCTCATTTCCACCAAATGAGATGCAAACCGGGATAACTCCGCGAACTTAGCCTCGTATTGGGACACAGTCATGTTGTTCTGTTCCAGTCTAATAAACTCTACCTCTTTCATATGACGAATACTTTTAGGAAAGTACTTATCATTGAACAGTTTCTAGAACGCTTCCCAAGATATCTTGAGTGCGGCAGGCTGGGTACGCTTCACAGATTCCCACCAGTAATCTGCCTCTCCACGGAACATAAAGGTGGCGAATGGAACCTTATGTTCCTTCGTGCATCCCAAGACATCAAATATCCTGGTAATTTGCTTAACCCACGTTTCCGCCTTGATCGGATCCGGCTTTCCCAAAAACTCTGGTGGTCCCAACTCTTTGAACTACTTGGCAGTGACAAGCTGCGAGTTGCTATTATTTCCACCTGTATTTTGCACCCGAGTCTCCCTCGTCTGGTTTTGCATGAACTGCAAAAAACTTTTAAACATCCCATCATTCATCGTTTGATCGGTGGGGTTGTTTACAGTAGGAATATTGCCTTCTTGTTGCACGTTCTCCTGGTTGATGATTAAAGGTGTCTCAACGGTCTCATTCACTCCATTGTTAACATTCTCAACTGCCATTCTCAAATACTGCCATAAAACAAGGGTTACTTAAACAAATTAACATATCACATATTAACCCTATACTCCGACCGACCAATTAAATATCACATAAGCTTAGGTAGTACATACTAGTGAAGGATTTACTCGTCTCTCCCCTCCTAGTTCTATTCTCCGATCTCCGCCAGAGACCATATCCCTAAGCTCTGATACCAACTGTGACGCCCCCAGAATAGGTCCAATCAACCCAATCCATTCTGAGTCGCCAAACACATGGTACATAATTCAAATACAAATTTTTATATCAAAAGGTCGTGAGCAGGGCGACCATACAAGCTGTGAGTGTCAATACAAATCGTATATAATACGAAATATAAACACTCAAATTCAGTTCTCAATAGTTACAATTATTTTCACATTATTATATAAAATAGTGAGGACTACTGCTACTCTAACTCTGCCCATCACTCTGTTCCAAGACTAGTCCCTGCAACATTCTCATTTTCTGAAGAGAACAATAGATGAAAAGGGTGAGCTCAACTAGCCCAGTAAAGAATATTATGACTAAGATGCAGAATAATTTATCGTTAGTCTTCAACAAATCAGATAAAATATTATGGAAAATAAATTTTAGATCAACAACTGCAGCTAAATTAACAATGCATCAGAAGAGTTAAGTAGGAAATAATTTATACTATCTTCTATGATTTAAAAGTCCATAATCAATATTTTATCCCTGCAACATCAATCAATATATATCTTGAATCAAATATTCATCATTGCACTACGGGCAAAAGTTATTCATTTGTATCACCAGTTGTGTTGGGTTTGTACGTAACACAATCATGCAATCAAATCACATAAATAGGGCAGAAGCGCAAAAATTAGGTTTTCAAAAATTTATACAAACCCATAACCATGATCATGCTTTGTGCTAGTTATCAATAACAGAAAAGAGAGAACATGGAATTATACCTTTGAAGATCCAAGCTTCCTCAGGTACAAGTTCTACTCCTTTGATTCCTCTGTAATGGCTCCTTCCCTTGATCAATGTCAGCCACCCAATTGTTTGGCCTCTAACGGTGATCCACCAAGGAAGATGAAGAACTCAAAAAGATGGGTTATTGGCTTAACCCTTGTTTCTATCTCTATAGAATATGTGTACTCCCAACTCTTGGAAAAATTCACGTACCTTATTTCTGATATAAGACTCTCTTATATAGATATTAGGTTAACCCTCCTAATCCAATTAGAATAGGGTTTTATTTAATTAATTAAATACTTTTAATTAATTTATATCCTAATCTTTATTAGGATTGAGAGAGAGTACTGATATTATATTAATTCCTAAACTCCTTTAGAATTAAAATAATAATAATAATAATAATATTAATAAGACTCCTCTTATTAATTTATATTTAATATTTCTAAAATATTAAATAATAAACATTAAGCTATTTAATTTATTCTATCACCATAGATTAAATTAATTATACTTAATGCATTATTACTATCATGCCATTTTCTTCTTAAATAATTCTTCTTCCTTTTATGGTGTGACCCTTTAGGTTCTCTATATTAAACCGGTTATGAATAAATCAATTAGAACAATTCTAATCTTATTTAAATAAATAAATTAAACTAATAATTTATTTAAATAAATAACATTTATTCTACAATAGGGATAAGCCTCCCTAGCGATCAACGACTTTTCAGATAATATAGATTTCAACATTAATCATAAAAGAACCGGTGAGTTAATAGTTGCCGTACAATTCAATCCTTCCACCATACAATGTCCCAATTAAATATAAGACATGGATTTACTGTCAAGTCTTAATTTATTTAATCATATGTATTTCGATTAGAAAATGCACAACTCCAAATAATGCAAATTAGAAACCTCTTTCTAATTTCATTCTACCTTGGCCAAGGATTCCTGGGTTGTCATTTAACGAATCACATAGGACATATCTCCCCTTTTACTAGAGGTGGTACATTCTTTATTGATCATTCATTATCTCCATATGTAACTCATTATACCCAAGCATACCCTATATATGCCTTAAAAGGCCTTAAGGAATATGTCAAAATATAATTTGTTACATACAAGATACTATGATGATCTCAAGTCCAAGGATCACTTATACTACTATCACATTAGGAATTTCTATTGACAGGCGAGTAAAACTCCATTAGGTATTTCATAGCGAGTCACGTTCAGTGAACTTATTCTCCAATAAGCACCTACATACTTTCTTTAGTGTCTCCACACAAATGACCATGAGATCAGTCATCCTCATCTAATGAACAAGCAACATATGTACCAATCTATCCGGATTTATTAATCCCCATTTTAGTAATCCCACAATTGGGAACTATTTTAGTTTTTAAGCTTTCTAAGAATTTAGATCTCATTATCATGATTTCATCATGATTCTAAAAGCATTGCTTAAAACTATGGGTTATTTACATATTATAAAAATAGCACCATGTAGATAATTATATGTCTTAAATGAATATTTTATTAATAAATAAATAAGATTGTTTACAAAGTATGTGCTTTATCATCGTACATAATTGGTTTGTATGCGCACTACTATCAAGTTGGTCATATTCATCTCAACACCTGTCCATCTTTGCACTACGGGCCAAAGATATTCATCAGGTAATCATTCATCTTTGCACTACAGGCCAAAGATATTCATCAAATAATTATCCATCTTTGCACTACAGACCAAAGATATTCTTTTGTATTACCATTTAAGACTAAAGATGATAAAAAATATTTTAAAGAACAAATCCAGTGAGATAAAGGACAAAAATTAGGGAGTCGTAATTTAGTTTATCCAAGTTTAAGAATAATCAATTGTGGAGCAAAATTCAAGAATAAAGATCAAAACTTAAATTCAATCAAAGATAGGAACCATAATAGCCAACTTGGACAAAGAAAAGAAAATTTAATTTTTCTATGAATAGTATCGTATTCTATGAATAGTGTCGTATACGTGAATAGTGTCGTATACGTGAATACTAACCCCAATATGAAACGGTAAAAATTTCACAATAAAATTCATACCAATATTTCGGTGTCATGATATTGAAAGAAATAACATCATTTTTGAAAAAATAACATCCCTTACCTCAAAAGACAAGTACTTCTGACTGGAATATCGGATATAATGTTGAAGAAAACTTGCACTGCTTATCAACTCTCAAAGTATCTAAATACTCACAAAAATACGCTCGATATTATAGAGAGAGAAAACTTCTAATTCTGGTGTGATTTTCAAATTCTAACTAAGCACCCTATTTATAGAAAAATATTTAGGACGCTAAAGCAGAAAATTTAATAAAATATTATTATATTTATTTATTTTTTCAACGGACGCCAACTAGCAAAATTTCCCAGCAATTAGCCAACCACAAGTGGGACCCACCCACACAAAACATGTTTTAATCACCTTTTGTAACAAAAATAATTCAGACCCAATATTTTGAAACGTCAATAATTCATAATAAATAGCCCTTTATCAGAAAAATACGAATCTTATGTCCATTCCACATGAAATTTAATTCTCTACAACTTTGTAAAAGAAAGTTTTTCCAAATTCCGAACGAAAAATGACCCAAATTTATATACGGATGAATTTGCAGGCTATAATCAAACTTCAGTCAAAAATGGGGCCCACCAACATATTTAACATATTTTTTATAATAAAAATACTCCGAACCCAATTTGCTCTCTTTCTCCTCATTTTATTCACATATCGTGCATTCATTGTAAAAATATCACCATTATTATATTAATTATATTATTACATCATACACTTATAATGTAATATTACAATAACATATTTGAATGAATTATTTTATTGAAGAAGATAAAATATCATCATTCAATAATTGTCTCTTTAAAAATTCATTCATTAAATAAATATTTTCTTATCATTTTTATCAATAATTAATTATTCACAAATAATATTACAGAATCACAATAATGACAACTAGGTCATTCCCAGGAAAGAGGGGGGCTTTCCGATAAGGATTTCTCATTACTGGCGCACAATTAGATTAACTAACCCCTTTCCTAGACAGAACTTCCTAGACATTGCCAATAATGCTGTCTAATAATATTATTCAAATAATATGAATTTTTGATTTGATAATGTAAAATATTGTGCAATGACAATTATTGAAACAACAATAATATAAAATACTGTGTAATACCATGTGCTACTGTGCAACAATGCGTATTACTTTATTTTAACCACCGAGTATTTCAACAGTGTTAACGGTAACTGTTACGCCGTTATTTATAGAAAATTTATTCTTGTCGTTTTCTTCATCCGACAGTTTTTCGTTATGGGGCCCACAAATGGCTGCGCCGTTGTACGAATATTCTCCGACAACAAGAATATTCCACGACCAAATGAATATTCCCCGACAACAATGAATATTTTATAACCACTTGCTTATTTTGAAATATTTTCACATTTTACTCATAACTTACCACATCTATCAAATCAACCCCTTACTATTCAAAATAATATATAGAGAAAATTTAATTTTATTCATAAAAAGTTGAGGTCTTACACGAAAGGTCCGACGAGCCTTCTACTAGCAAAGACAAGGGCAAGGTTAACAAGTGTTGAAGACTTGTTATTTAATTTGAGAATGTTATGTTTAAGACTTTGATGTGTTAAGACTTATGTATTTGATTATGTTTCTGCATTTGAGATTTAAGGTTAGTTCAACCTGGGATTTATTTATGTATTCAGATGTTGTAACCCCTTAAGGGGAGGATTTCTATTTATCTAATGGTTTGCATTTATTATGGGTAGATAGATATGTGATATTTGTACAGTGAACACCAAATCCAGTGAAAATTGAAGTACCCGGATTTGGGAGTGTCACAAGTTGGTATCAAAGCTGTAGGTTATGAACCTTAGGTGGGGGAAAACTTTAGGGTAGTAGCCTTCGATAACATAGTAATGATAAACTCTTATTGAGTTCTAAGAAAGATAATAAATTACCTTATGTGCTATGTGTTTATATTTATGTACTTGCGCGAGTATCGATTAGTATAACGTAATAACTAATACTTAAAATTTTGATTGTTAGGATGTCGGATGTTGGAGGATCCAGTCAGCCTAGGGAGGTTGTACCCCGAGTGGCTATTGAGGAGGAGCCCCGAGACATTCATACAGTCTGGGAGCAGTTGGTTCGTAGAGAGCCATCTCCGTTGATCACTATTGTTGGTCAGGAGCATGAGCCAGTGTTTGACTCTGAGGAGGACTCTGAGGAGATTGAGATTGAGGCTAAGGCAGCTGAGGATGAGGATGAAGACCCTGATGAGTTCCCACTAAACTCTATCAGTGCTGAGATGTACCACGAGCTGTATGACCGTAACATTGAGTTATATGATACTGTTCAGGACTTGAAGGAGGAGACAGTTACTCAGTGGACTACCATCGAGCAGAAAGATGGTGTGATCGAGACTCTGGATACACGTCTTGGAGACGTGGAGTGGGAGTTGGTCTATGAGAAGGGCCAAAGTGAGCAAAAGTCAGAGGAGATAGAGAAACTGAAGAATGATTTGCAAGAGGAATCAGCGAAGCGTGCCACAGCAGAGGATGCTTGGATGAGGGCTTCACGACGTGCAGATATTGCTGAGGATAACGATCGAGCAAAGAAGGCTAAGATCGAGGAGACGGACTACACATTTCAGACTGCGATTGATAAGGCCCAGGATCGGGTTATGTGTTATCCAGTGCAGTTCGAAGATCTACCTTGGTACATGCTGGATCATAGGACGATGTTCCGCATTATGGAGTAAGAGCGCAACAAAGCTGTTCGATGCCTTAGTAGGCTGTGATAGGAACAACATGATTATGTGAATATTTCTTTGTCAGTTAATAATGTAAATTCCAATGTGATTATAAACAAAGGAATATGTTGATTATTTAAATCCTAACGATTCCTTATCTCAGGATAGTTGATGTAAATAGCTGTGATGCTATCTTGTTTTGTTTAAAATTTGGATTAAATAAAATATCAGAGTTGTTTGAGATGATATGTGTTAAGTGATTATTTCAAATTGTTTAAGCTAAGTCTTAAATATTTAAGAATTGAATAAAGATCTAATAAGAATATATCTTAACATAAATATGCTGCCGAAAAGACGATCAAACAGTCAACCAGCCCAAGAAAGGTCAACTAACAATAACGACGCCAATGCCAACGCCAACCCCGTCCAGTAGTTGGTGAACTTATTGACCGGAGCAATGGCCAATCAGCAGCAAGCACCACCGAATACAACATTTAAGGACTTCAAGGTGATGGGACCACCAGAATTTAAGGGATCCATGAACCCAATAGAAGCACAGACTTGGGTCATGGAGATGGAGAAAGTTTTTGACGTCGCTAGGGTGAGTGAGGACCAGAAGTTAGCTTATGCGACATTTGTGCTGAAGGCGGAGGCCAGCTATTGGTGGAAGGCAAACAAGGTCAGGGGAGGACAAGGTGTGATTACCTGGGAGAGGTTTAAAGAAATATTTTTTGAGATGTACTTCCCGACAAGCTCACAGAACCAAATGGAGGTTCAGTTTCTGGAGCAAAAGCAGGGCAACATGTCTGTGCCAGACTATGCGGCAAGATTTAATTAGTTGGCCAGGTTTGCCACATACCAAGTGGACACTTATGAAAGGAAGTCCAGGAGATTTGAACAGGGACTGAAGCCCTGGTTGTATAGCAAGGTGTCGGTGTTCCAGTTGAACACCTTTGCGGGAGTATTGGAGAAAGTAATCATCGCTGAAGGAGGGAGCGATGCTATGACCAAGTACAACCAGGAGTTGAAGAAGAAGAAGAGTGAAGGTGAAGAAAATAAGGCTAGTGGTAGCAACACTAGGGGAAACAACAGTCAGAAGAGAAGGTGGAATGACAGCTCATCGACCGTGAATCAGCAGGGAAACCAGAAGAAGAGGGTAGAAGCATGTCCGACATGCGGGAAGAGCCACTTGGGGGTTTGTATGAAGGGAAAACAAGTTTGCTATAATTGTGGCCAGGAAGGCCACATAGCACCTAATTGCCTTAACCCTAAGAAGGGCGCCTACTTCACATATGGGTCAAAAGACCATCTGGCGAGGGACTATCCCAAGAAAGTATCTGGAGGGGCAGGAGCAGGTGGTAACAAGGGAAGCAGCGATGGCAACGCTCTGACAATTACAGGACCAACCGTAACAAACTGACCTACCGCCAGGACATTCAACATGACAGTGCAGGATGCTGTGCAGTCTCGCGATGTGGTGTCAGGTATCATTCCGATCAATAATGTTAATGCATATGTATTATTTGATTCGGGTGCTACTTTCTCATTCATATCCGATGATTTTGCTAAGGATTTAGGATTTCTTAAGGACGAATTAGAATACCCTATGAACATAGAGATTGCAAATAGGGAAGTGATTCCTGTTAAGTACATACACAAGAACTGTAGGGTGGATATTAAGGGTAATGTGATGAACGTAGATCTTATTTCGATTAGACTTGGGGAATTCGATGTTATCTTAGGAATGGATTGGCTATTCAATTATGGGGCAATAATTAATTGCCAGGGGAAATGTATTAACCTTATGACTCCGTCAAAGGTTGTGTTTGATGGCAGCAAGTCTCCTAGACAAGCGAGTTATCTGACAATGATGCAGGCCAGGAAGTTGTAAATATAAGGCTGTGTAGGATATTTAGCCTAGATAGTTGATAGTCGTAAAAAGAGCCCGAAGTTAGAGGAGATACCAATCGTGAGAGACTTCGTGGACGTATTTTCGGATGATTTGCCAGGACTTCCGCCAGATAGGGAAGTAGAGTTCGTGATCGATTTATCGTCAGGAACCGCTTCAATATCAAAGGCCCCGTACCGTATGGCTTCGGTAGAGGTGAAAGAATTGATAGTGCAACTGCAAGAGCTTTTGGACAAGAAATACATACAGCCGAGCGTATCGTCGTGGGGAGCGTCGGTGCTATTTGTTAAGAAGAAAGATGAGACGATGCGGCTCTGCATTGAGTATAGAGATTTGAACAAGGTCACAATTAAGAATAAGTATCTGTTGCCTAGGATTGACGACTTGTTTGACCAATTGAAGGGTGCAAGATATTTCTCGAAGATAGATCTGAGAAGTGGTTACCATCAGTTTAAAGTGAGAACAGAGGACGTTTCGAGGACAGTGTTCAGGACTCGATATGGACACTACGAATTTTTGGTGATGTCATTTGGTCTAACAAATGCGCCTGCAGCATTTATGGACCTAATGAACAGACTGTTCAAACCATTTTTGGACAAATTTGTAGTGGTGTTTATCGACGACATTCTGGTGTATTCGAATACCAAAGAGGAACACGTAGAGCACCTGAAGGTGACATTGGAGGCGTTGAGAAAGGAGAAGTTGTACACCAAGTTTCTGAAATGAGAATTTTGGATTCAGTGGGTGCAATTTCTTGGACATGTGATTAATAAGGACGGAATTTCGGTAGATCCATACAAGGTTAAAGCTGTGATGAACTGGGATCAGCCGAAGACACCGTCAGAAGTTAGAAGTTTTCTTGGATTGGCAGGATATTATAGAAGATTTATTCAAGACTTTTCCAAGATCGCACCTCCGCTAACGAATTTGACCAGGAAATCGGTGAAATTCGTTTTGACGAAAGTGTGAGGAAAGCTTCCAAGAGCTTAAGAAGAGGTTGAGTACAACACCTGTGTTATCTCTTCCGGATAGCACAGAAAACTTTGTGGTGTATAGTGATGCGTCTCATAAAGGACTAGGTTGTGTGCTTATGCAAAACGGCAAAGTCAATGCGTATGCATCACGACAGCTGAAGGGTTATGAGAAGGGGTATCCGACCCATGATTTGGAATTTGCTGCGGTAGTATTTACTTTGAAGATCTGGAGACACTATCTCTATGGGAAGAAGTGTGAACTATATACAGACCACAAGAGTCTGAAATATATTTTTACACAGAAGGATCTGAATATACGCCAGAGAAGATGGTTGGAATTGATAAAGGACTACGACTATGAAATCTTATACCATTCGGTTAAAGCGAATGTGGTTGCCGACGCCTTAAGTAGAAAAGGTCGAGAGAAAATAATGTTGTTGACTGCCCAGGAGGAGTTAACTTCAGCAATGGAGAAGCTGGAATTAGAGGTGAGATATCCGATGGATTCTGAAGTGAAGCTGTTCCAATTGGGAGCTAGTACTACTTTATTGGATAAGGTTAAAGAAGCACAACTTCTGGATGAGGACTGTGAGAAGATAAAGAAGAGGATATCTGAAGAGAATGAACTAAAATTCAAGGTGGACAGTGAGGGACTGTTAATATTTGAGAGAAGAGTTTGGGTACCGCCAGTGCCAGAGATTAAGGAGGAAATTTTGAGCGAGGCTCATAGCTCACAGTATTCCATTCACCCCGGGAGTACCAAGGTGTACCAAGATCTCTGACAGTATTTTTGGTGGCCGAATATGAAACGAGATGTTGTCGATTGTGTTGCCAAATGCCTGACGTGTCAGAAAGTGAAAGCAGAACATCAGAGGCCGAGTGGGTTGCTACAACCACTAAAGATCCCAGAATGGAAATGGAAACACATTACGATGGATTTCGTAGTTGGCCTTCCGACGACTCAGAAAAGCTACGACACAGTATGGGTTATCGTTGATCGACTGACAAAATAGGCACACTTCATACCGATCAAAATCAGATTCAACTTAGATCAGTTGGCGAAGTTTGTGAAGGAGATTATTTTAAGGCACGGAGTTCCAGTGTCGATTGTTTTCGATCGAGATTCGCGCTTTACATCGAATTTCTGGAAGCGACTACAAGAATGCATGGGGACACAGTTGAGAATAAGTACGGCATATCACCCTCAAACAGACGGGCAGAGCGAAAGATTGATCCAGACATTGGAAGATATGTTAAGAGCGTGCATCATGGATTTCAAAGGAAGTTGGCATGATCACCTACCACTCGTGAAATTTGGCTACAACAACAGTTACCACGCAAGTATTGGCATGTCGCCTTATGAAGCGTTGTACGGTAGAAAGCGCAGAACTCCAATGTACTGGAATGAAGTTAGCGAAAGATAATTACTAGGACCAGAACTGGTATAACAGACAGTCGAGATCGTCAAGGTGATCCGGACAAGATTGGTAGCTGCTCAGGATAGGCAGAAGAAATACGTCGATCTACACCGCAAGAATGTAGAATTTGAATCGGGTAGCTTTGTATTCTTGAAATCTCTCCCTGGAAGGGAAAGATCAGATTTGGAAAGAAGAGGAAATTGAGCCCGAGGTTCATTGGACCCTTTGAGGTGTTGCGAAGAATCAGAGAAGTTACGTATGAGGTAGACTTACCTCCGACGCTAGAGCATGTCCACAACGTCTTCCATGTGTCAGTGTTACGACCATATAAACCCGATTACAAATATGTGATTGAATATGAACCCCTGACTTTTACCGGTTAAATAACTATACGTATAATGCTATACATATATTATATCAGTCTTCATATATTGTATATCAGTCAGAGAGGTTAGAGAGAAAGGAGAGAGTTTGAGAGAGAAATTGAGAGAATTGAAAGAAAAGTGAAGAATCAAAGAAAGTTTTTATCATCTGTGAATCATCTTAACAAGTAGCAAGGGTAAATTCTTCAACCCAAACTTTTAATTTCACGTTCATATATTTCTCCAAGAAAGCATATTTAAGTTCTCTGTAAAAGCCTACTTTGTGATTAATGCATGAATTGATGATATATGTGTTACTAAATGGTTATAACATGTTTTCTATCATCTATGTATATTTTAAAACCATCAAAACCATATAATTATGCTTTAATTAGAATTTCAAAAGTTACAGAGTATGAAAAGTATGAATATAGCCATATGTACAAATTTGTATGCTTTAATCGTTTATTTAAATTGAAATTAAAGGTTGATTATGATTATGCACGTTATAACGAACCAAACGAACTTTAAAAGGACAGATTTAGAGTTATAACAAATCTGTAATGGTGAATTTTATGATTTCTCTCAAAACTTTGAAAAATACCAAAAACAGTAAATTTCGGTGTTCTAATTCGAGTAATTACGTGATCTAAAGTGTTAAAAATATGCTAAGTATGTTGTTCAATGTTTCTGTTAAGTTTAGAATGTATGGGTAACATTAAATGTGTTGTTTGAACTTAATTTTTATATTTTTGTGGGTATTTGGGCTGATGAACAGTGCAGTCGCGAACTGCAGTTCATCATATTAGGGACCCCCGCCCCGACGGGCTTCCCAGTATAGGAACCCCCGCCCCGGCGGGCCACTTGCAGTTCAAAACCCCGCCCCGGCGGGGTACAGAGTTGGAATGGTTTGGTTTTGTGTATTTTTAATCAATAACATGATGAGTTAACTTAACCTAATGAACCTGATAATGTGTTGAGCATGTAACACAGTACTATAACATATTGTTGACATGTATAAGAAAATTTTAAGTTGCATATTAACAAGTTATGTGTAAACTTCGATTTTGTTGTTGTAAGGTTTAATTTTGACTATTTAAGAGTTTATACTTGTGTGGTTAGTCAACAAGTTAAGATTACGAATCAAGTTGTTAAGTTGATCTTAAGTGAAAAGTTCATTAAACGTAGTGGTAATGGAACTAATCAATATTGTAAAAGTAATGAAATGTGTAGGACGTTGAGGAAATGAATTGTAATTATAACTGTAGCTTGTGCACGAGGCAAGTTTCCTAATTCCTACTTTTAATTAAGCAAGTTTTTTAACTTTACTTTTATTGAGAAAGTATTCTAAACTCAAATCAGTTATTGAACAAGCTTTCTATTCTCGAATTATTATCATGATGCAAGTTCTTATTCTTGTTTATTCAAGTCAAGATTCATATGAGATATTATAATTTCTTTAAAATATTACTTCAGTTATACAATACTTATTCGATTGTATACTCTTGAGACTTATTATTCAATTTGAATATCAATGTTATTATTGAACCTTGTAAGACTAGCTAACCCTTAATGATTCGACTAGTCCATAGTTGATGAACGTTCTAAATTCTAGAATTGTTATTGAGCTTATCCAAACCAAATTTCCTTTGGTGCAGACTTTGATGTCAAACTGAGATGAACAACCCTTTAATAGGGAATTATTTACACGTTAGCGTTGAGATGATGTGCGCATTATGGTACTAAGGGCTGATCCCCCTAAGTACGAGTAGTAGAGTCAGTCTTATGACTGTTAAAGGTTCAAAGTAGAGATACTTGACAACCTAGGACATAGTTCATGGTCTTATGACCCTCAGATGTACTTTTGATTCTTGTTATTCATTCTTAATTCAAAAGCCGAGCTTTCTTTATTCAGAATTCTTTGATTCACTCGCATGTTATTATTATTTCTATATTGTTATACTTGTGGGCAATCATGTTCACTCTTGCATAATAACATTACAGTTAAGAACGAAAGGTCCAACGAGCCTTCCACTAGTAAAGGCAAGGGCAAGGTTAACAAGTGTTGAAGACTTGTTATTTAATTTGAAAATGTTATGTTTAAGACTTTGATGTGTTAAGACTTATGCATTTGATTATTTTTCTGCATTTGAGATTTAAGGTTAGTTCAACCTGGGATTTATTTATGTATTCAGATGTTGTAACCCCATAAGGGGAGGATTTCTATTTATCTCATGGTTTGCATTATTATGGGTAGATAGATATGTGATATTTATACAGTAAACACCAAATCCCATAGAAATTGAAGTACCCGAATTTGGGGGTGTCACAGGTTTTTCCAATAGAGTCCAAAATGTATTGATCTGCAACACAGCTACTTTGTTAAATATCCCCGACTTCAGTCTATTCTCAAACCTTCGCGCCTTTCGTGCCTCAGTGTCCACTTGATGTGGAGAGAATTTGGCTAACTCGTCGAATTTGGCGGCGTATTCAAAAATCGACATATTCTCCTGCTTCAACTCCAAGAATTTTACCTCCATTCTTACTTGCATACCTGGCGAAAAATAATTCTCGAGAAATAATTCTTTAAATCTTTCCCATGTTACTACTGTTGTTCCGGCTCTAACCTGGTTTGCCTCCGACCAGTAATTAGCTTCACCTTTCATCAAATAGGTAGAAAAAGGTGTCTTTTTCTCCTCTGCTACTCTAGCAATAACAAAAGCCTTCTCCATCTCCTTTACCAAAGTTTGGGCTTCCATAGGGTCAGTGATTCCTTTAAATTTTAGCGGTCATACTACTTTAAAGTCTTTGAAATTTGCCAATCTATTAGTTGGCCGATTTCTTGCTGCTGGTGCCCTAGTTTGCATAGCTTGAGCTAACATGTCTACAAAGTTCTGCATTGGGTCTGCTTGACCTCCTTCATAATTCACCGATCGTTCCTCCCTTTGGTTAAGATTTTGTTGTCTTGGAGGCATTATCTGATTAAATAAAAAACTTACATTAATCCTTTATCTTTATTCCACATCTTATTATTAGTATAATAAGAATTTAACACAATTTTAAACTCAGACCAATTCAGCTTGCTGGATTAACGAATTCCTCCGATAGACATCTTACTAGTTTAATCCTCAAATTTACTTTACTTATTCAAACATATAATCATAGCATGACATTCATATTCATATTCATTTAAATAGTACATAGTACTTTTCATCATATAGCGAATACTGCTATAATCATTTACTATCCTTTTTGCGACAAAAGTCGGGATTCATTATTACAACTTTATATCAAAAGTTGAGACTTACAAAAGTTATCTTGATATACATACAAAAGCGAGGATTACATTTATATAGATTTACATATACCTACTTGTCGTTTACGATACTATATTCCTAATGTATTATCTTATTTCAAAAGGTTCTACTCCTCACACTTAACCTTTCTTCCGTCCACTTCCTTCACATGTCTTCTTCTTAGGATAATTTTTAAACCTATGACCCGTTCCACTACATGAAAAACATCCTCCTTTCTTTGGCTTAGGACAATTTGGTGATATATGTCCTTCCTGACCACAATTGTAACACCCATTCTTACCCTTCATACATTTCCCCAAATGGATCTTTCCACATTTACCACATGCTTGTTTCTTCTTTGAATGTGAGTTCCCTGAGTTATTGTCACTGTCGTTGTTCCTTTTCTTTTTATTACCCTTCTTTTTCTTACTTACAGCTTCAGACGATACACTGCACTCAACCCTCCTTTTATCGACTTGTGCCTTCAGATTATTCCGTTCTTCTATCATCTCGCGCAATGCCCTTTTCATCTTCCACAATTCCTCCAGGAGAAACACATTATTCCTTAGTTCTTGAACTTCTGCGGATGCTTGGCCTTCTTCCAGTACTACTATGTCTTTTTCTCCATCTTCGATATTTATTTCTGGCTCCACCTTATTTTCTTTGGAATCTACCTCTTCCTCTTCATTCAGCTCCATCTCGGGGTATTCGTCATGATCACTTGCTAGATTTACCATAGATTCGTCTCTTAAAACTTCTTCAAGTGACTCACTCTGAGCTGGCACCTTGGCTAATGGTATTGGTGCAGTTGCTAGCACCTCTGTATCCATCTGGGTTTCTTTAATCTCATCATCTCCTGACATCCTAAAATCATTTTTAAATAACTTAATTAGTACATCACCAGTAAACACAATCCATAAACACTAAGTTTCCACATATCTTAGTATTGATGAATTTTCTCAATCCATCACTTAAAAATCTAAATGAGTTTTCTCTATCTTTCTTATGGTTATTTACCTAAGGTTTTTCTCGCACCTAAGGTTTATAACCTACCGCTTTGATACCAACTTGTGACGTCCCCAAAACCGGGTTCCCTAACCTCGGGTTTGGTGTACACGATTCATCATACATATCACATCTAACTACCCATTTATTGATGAATTACATTATTCATACCATTACTTAATACAAATTATAACAATATCCTAGGTTAACTAACCTTAACATAACTTACATACCCTTAGGTACTCAAAAGGTTTACATAATTAATTTACATAAAGTAACATAACAAGTAAAGTTCACAATAACTACTCTTGAACTTTGCCTTTACCCTTGTCTTTCCTTGACCCTTCGGCTACCTCGTCCTTAGCTGAAATATTTTATTTAAGCAAGGGTAAGCAACGAGTTTGCTCAGCAAGTTAAAGCGTACAATAAAGGATATATATCATGAATAAAAGAGTCTAACGTTTATAGAACTTGAACAATGAACAAAAGATTTCGAACTAGCTGAATAATAAATCAATTTCAATCACGAAACTTTTCTTGAAAGTTCATGCTGAACAAATATCAAGGATGAAAGAGTAAAATTCTTTCAAAGGTTCAATAACATTCAATTGATTAAGAAGAATTATCAATGCCACAATAGTATTCATCAAAGTGGGATATTCCCAGATTTCATGCTGAGTGATCACAAATGGATCATGAACTAATAGAGGAATCATTAATTAATAAAACTAAATTACCTCAAGAATATAAGTTAGTTATAAAAACTAAGCATACTCTTCTGCGAGTACTTTGAAGTGATCAGCTCCATTGTACCCTATATTATACATAGTACTCAAAAATAGCGCAATAGTCGGATGTCCAACAATATAGTTCCCCTTTTTATGAGAGTTTTTCATCTACGTCTTATATAATGAGTCCGTACCACAACAATGTGGTTTGGATTGCTTCCAAAGAAATGCTATGATTTCAACATATAATATTAATATTGATCTAGCCGAAATAAATGGCATAGATCTTTCAATAATAAATCAGTTCATAATAAATAAAACGTTTCATGCTTTAACAAATATTAGTCTAGCCAAAACAACTAGCTGAGACGTGGCTCATAAATAATTCAAATAATAGAACATGAATCAATTGCACTATGTGCGAATAACAATAATCATTATGTGAATAACCAAAAATAATTATTCACTAATCATGCTTTGAAATTAATAACTCAAGTTGAGTTAGGAAACTTGCCTGATCTTTTGATTACTGCTACACAATTTAGTTTAAGCTTTTATAAAAAGACCTATCATTAATAAGATTATTTTTTCAATTAGAATAATACTTCATAATGCATAATTCTTCTATTTACAGTCATTATACAGCTTAAACACATTATCACGTATTCACATTAATCGTTAGAACATATAAGAACAGGTATCAAGTCAAACTATTTCAATATGGTTTTATTTCGGTATTAATTCGGTGTCCCGATAGCCTTATCGGATAATTATCGAGTTTATTTTCAATAAAACTCTATTTAAAAGCTTCAATATTATTTTATATAATTTAATTATCATTTATAATATTTTTCAGAAGATCATAATAATTTTCAAATAATTATTATAATTGTCTTAAACTCTTGTCTAATATTATTAATCCTTTAATAATATTTTATTCACTTTCTAATATTATTAACTATTTAATAATATTTTAATCCCTTATTAATATTATTAATTATTTAATAATATTATTAATCACTTAATAATATTTTAATCAATCTTTAATAATATCTTAACCATTTACAAATATTATTAATCATTTAATAGTATTTTAATCAATTAATAATATTATTAACTATTTAATAATACTTTAATTTAATTTTAATATAATATTATTAATTATATAATAATATTTTAAATCATTATCTAATATTATTAATCATTTAATAATATTTTAATCTAACATTTATTAATAGCATGTTAATCTAAGATTATTAATTTATTTAATAATATTTTACTCATTTATTAAACTTATAAATAATTTATTTTAATTATTTACTATTTACTAATTACTTTATTTAATAACCCTAAAATGTCACCGATTATAATAAAACTCCTTGTACTATACATGAAATAGTTTCAGCATTGTAATTGTTTATAAAATTATTATTCATCAAATAAATTGAGCATTATAACTGATTGTAAAATGAATATTCGTTTACTATGTTTGAAATAAATCGAGCATTATAACTACTTATAAAATGAATATTCGACTATTATATTTGAGATAATTTCAGCATTATAACTGCTTATAAAATGAATAGTCTTACTAAATATTTGAAGAAAATCGGACATAGTAACTGCTTATAAAAGTATATTTTTTACTTTATAAGAGAAATAAATCGGACATTATAACTGCTTGTAAATAGGACTTTTGTACTATATACTTAAAATAATTTGGGCATTATAACTGATTGTAAAAGTATATTTTTTACTAAATATATATAAAGAAGAATAAAAATAATAACCACTAAAGTAAATACCTCTTGAAGTTGCAAGTTTTAACTAATTCTTTGTAATCTCACAAGAACTCTCTCTTTCTAATCCTTGATTATAACTTTGCTTTGTAAATTGGTGAATAACTAATGAACTTAGCTCTCTATTTATAGGAAAACTTAGTTTCGATAATTGCACGTTAGGGGCTTGACTTATTACAGTTTGCACCCGGCTTATTACAGTTTGGTACCTAGGTTAATTACACTTTAGTTCCTCATTAATTGCACCTTAGTCCCTCAAAATATCATCCACCAGGTGACATCATCGTGATGAAATCATTTTTGTGTTTCTTTAAAGGCTTATGTCATGCTTACATCATGCTTGCATCATCTATGTTTCTTTAAGGATGATGTCACGCTTACATCATGCTTGCATAATCTCTTCTTTGATTGGTCGATTTAAGTTCACATGTATTGGTTTTATTTTAATTACTAAATTTAGCTTATTAAAATAAAAGAAAAGGGTCTTTTGGTCATTTCACACATAAAAGGGCATTTTTGGTCATTTCATAAATAATTTTAAGGGTAATTTAGTCATTTCACATGTTTCTCTTAAATTTTTTAGGGTTTGCTAATTAGTATTAGGGCTTGCAAATTAGGGTTTAGGATTTCCAAATCTGGAATTAGGGTTTAGGATTGAACATTAGGGTTTTTCAAATTGATAATTAGGGTTTCCTAATTACATTTCATCTAATCAATTACTTAACATTAATCACATAATGTGCATACATATAATCCTTAAATATAATTTAAATGTATAAATTTTCAAATCCCTATTTGAAATTCAAATTAGGGTTTTGATCAGTTATTCATCTTAGCTTCCATTCTTAGTCAACTTATAATAATTAAATTAACTAACTTGCCTAATCATATCGCATATGTTCAAAATATTACATATAACAATAATTATAAAAAAAATTCATTCGTGAAAATATAGTCGTATATATTCGTTTAAAAATTATCGGTCCTTACAGTTCGGCACAAGGCCTCATATATAAACATGTTACACAAATATCACACGTTTGCATATCGGTAAAACTTCTCAAGTTCAACATCTGAGAAAGTTTAAGAAATTAGCATTCATTTAAAAATATGAATGAAGTTAGAAAACTTGCCTTAAGCACTGCTACAACTTATAGTTTACGATGAACTGTTCATTGCGAACCCTATATATCACATAAGGAAAACACATTCCAATTAGTCATATATTTGACTTATACATTGGATTAACTTAACTTCTCATGGTTCACGTCTTATAATTTAAGTTAACGTAACCAACTTTACTTTCATTCCTTCGGTATTATGACATACGGAGATGACATAAACCTTATAATCATCCTTTACGATAGATTTACATTCTCATCTTCTGCTTATAACATTTATAGGACTTAACTCATCCTATACATCTACACATGTAAAAAGAATCACCTTTCCATCATATGTATCCATAACTCTATACTCAGCACACATCGAGTCTCTAGCAGTGTTCAATATAGTAAGCTGAGTGGTTTCCCACAAACAACTAACAAATTAGTTTCTCGTCTCATCTACATTGTCTTTGTGACGCCCCCAAATTCGGGTACTTTCAACCCACAGATATGGTGTTGCATGGTGCTACTATCTACTCATACATTCAATTGAAGACTTCAATGACAAGCATAACTTTACTAATCATAGTAATCCCTTCCCAGGTTCTTTGTAACCATTACATTTGTGACGCCCCCAAATTCGGACCACCACAGGGTCACTCGAATTCGGTTTGTCACGTTCTATAATCTAACACCATGATAATATTATTACGACTAAATATCGCATCGCACAGCGGAATAATACACATCACTATTACCGAATAGATTACATTTAATTAATATAATTTATTCACGTCCCAAGGTCTCGTAACTTAAACATTGATTACATAGCTTAGACATGACTTAAGCATATATAACCTTAACTAGTACATAATAGAATAAGTTCTTATTACAATCATAAGTCCCACATAATATTAAGCTACTCAGTAGCCTTTTCCTTGACGTTGTCGGTGCCCGAGGGTCCGCACTGCTCTGCCTTAACTGAAATATTTTAGGAAAAGCAAGAATGAGCAACAAGTTTGCTCAGCAAGTAATATAACAACAAGGGTGAGTAATATAGTTCTCAAAATTCAAAAGGGTATAGCAAGGTATGATAGTTCAAATATAGCAAGAAATATCAACAATTTTTAATAACAGTCGCTAAGGACATCAAAATATCAATAAGATTCAAAATTAATTCACTTCACGATTTCAAGATAACTGAATACTGAGCAGTCTCTAAGGACTATGAACTTCTACTAGAATTAACAGAAATATACTGATAATCCAATAAAAATAAGTACAATAGGTGATCAGCCTAAAGTACCCTACGGTATGCATATCGTTCAATCGTACTAAAGTGTGCACATCGGTCTCCCGATAATATAATTTCCCTTCAAAGAAGGTTGTTCATCTCAGTCAAACACAAGATCCCGCACCAATCAATTGGTTTAGGTTGCCTTTCAACAATATAAGTCTAGCCGAATCAAATGGCATAGATCACAACAATTATAAGTTCAATCTCAAGATTTAAAGTTCGAAGAATATAAATTGACTTTTATCTTATCCATGAAGTATATAGTTTATAATACATGACTTGCAATCTCAAAAGTTTACTTGTACGACAATAATAGCACAAGCTTAATGAATGCTCAATAAAGTGTAAGGTTAGGAGCTTGCTTACAACTTTCCTTGAATAAAGTAAACACAAGGATAGAATACTTGCACTTTAAAATAGTGTAAGTTAGGGAACTTGCCTTATGCGTAGTCTATCCACGTAAATTAATCAACACTTTCAAATCCCTATCGTAATATAATTACGTGTATATATGATATCCATTAGTCATATAGTTTAACATCATACTTTATCTTATATATACCATCCACATATAAGTTAAGTCTTCAATCTTACTATACAGTCATACCATGCATAGTATCACATTAATTCACAAAACTCGATTGATAAAACTTTCAATGCCTTTTATCCTTAACGTTTCTCTTCTCAAGTTAATCGTTAAAAATCGAATTCAAGTATCCATTTATGGTATCACACAACATATAAACATTTCAAAGGGTTCTTTCATGCTTGTACCACCTTTCCTCGTTCAATCTTTCATGATATAGGTTCTAAGTTAATACCTTTAATCACTTAAGGCCTCTTAAGGTCATGAAACCACATTAGCTATCATGCTTGCCATTTGAAACATATGAGGTGATCACATAACTTGATTTTGGCATGCTTGTAAGTTTATATTTCATATACACATAGCTAGTATTGTTACTAGCTTAAGTCACGCTTCAAACTCATACTTGGTTTACTTTCATTATATCAAACACATAAGAACCATAATGAACGTAAACATGTTATTTTATATTCTTAGAACTTAACTACTTATACTAATACAATTTGTTTGAAAGCATATTCAAGTTTGCCTTTGAAATCATTTTAAACTTGAATGATGAAATTAAACACATACAAGACAACTTTAAAGCTCTTATTATGTGTAGTTATGTCATGTTAACATCTTCTCAAGATCAGAATGTACATCATGTAATATTCATGCATATTAGCTTTGATATGTCAAGTTTTTCTTTGAAAAAGTTTGCTAGCTCAACGCCTATCAACTTGGTTATAAACAAAGGACTATAAATCACAACACATGCTCATAGATGTCATAATTAGTTATACGAGTACACTATTATGTTCGAAAAATCAGAATGCAATATGGTATGTATATATATCAAGGTTCGTTTAAAACTATAGGTTCATTCCCAAAACATAAGTCTTTTCGTCAATAACGTGTACTAACATAGATTTGAACATGCAAGTTATATCAATGGTCTTATAGATACATGTTAAGCCTTTTAGCATACTTGTTTAAGTTACCTTAGTTACTATCTCTTAACAGAATCTGCAGTAAAAAGCAAAAATTGAACACAAAGGCCAGCGCAGCTGCGCTGCGCCTCAGTTATAAACCGGCGTAGCTGCGCCGTGTCTGGTTCGTGCCAGACAGTGTCTTGCTTTTGCAGTTTCCAGCACAATTACCAAATTTCTTATCCAATTTGGTTCCAGACAAGTTACATTGCCAAACTAACATACACATCAGCTTATACAACAACTAACAACCATTCCTTAGTCCAACTAGCATGTATTGCAACTATAATCAAGAATTTAAGAATTCTCAGAGACAAGAAATGAAGAACATGGAATATACCTTTTGCTAAATTGTGAATGAGCTTGCTGCTAATTGAATTCTCCCAATTCTAGAATGATATTACTAAAGTATATACGCTCTCAATTCCACACTCAAACAAAATTCTTAGCAATGAATTAGAAGGAGATGGGTTATATTTATAGAGAAAATGATATCCAGACATTGTTTTTCTCTCCCAAACCAAACCAACGGATTGAAGGATTACATGGAGGTTATGAAAGAGTAGGTAATTAGTGGTTGGATTCCATCATCATCCCCACTCCCCATTGCCTGATGATTATCTAAGTTGCTGATTTTGAGATTATAGGGAATAGGCTAGCTTGGGGTATAACACGTGAAGAGAATGAGACTCTCATTGAGGGACAAGCATTATCAATCTCAGCATTATATCAACATTCATGTATATACACACTTATGTTACTTTGCACATGTTATATATCTAAGTTGTATTCATATAATACATGCTTAGGTTGTAGTTTTAATGACACAATGTAATTCACATAATGTAGTAAGTGTAATTTGCACACATATAATCCATGTACATTTTATCATACCGACATTATCACATTATCTCATCTCCTTTATTATTAAATTCTATCAATCAATTGTTTACAACATATTCATGATGTACTTATTTTAATGTCCACACACTCACATTGTTACATAGGCATTATTCAAGTAGTTTTCACAACTCAATAATTTTACTATATAGTTTATGTATAATTGTATAGTCACATTGCACTACGCTTCATATAATATATAGGTATCTACTATACCTTATACATTTAATTACTGCACACTTGCACATAGTAATTAATTAATTATTTATCTTATCAATTAATTAATAATAATAATAATTAATCCATCCCTCATCAATCAATGTAATTATTAATCTCCATAACATTTATATGATTAATTATCACATTTAGATAAATATAAATCTTATTATATTTATAAACAAGTTGCTTATTATTATTCTATTATTTGCAATAATAATAATCAACACATCATCAATTAATCATCATTAATATTCTATTTCTCATAATAGTAATAAATAACAATTAATATTGATTAATTGTTCACGTATTAATTCCTTTATTAATTACCCTTATCAATTATTATTTCTCATCACTGTGCCACACAAGGCATTCAACGAGCTTATCGCAAACTCCATATATTCTCAATTATTATAATTATTCAATTTAATATAATTGAGTTAACTCATCTCATAACAGAAAATCATTTATATTCAAATAAATTCTCATTCCCATTAATATATTCATTTAATAATATATGAAAATTCTCGGGTATTACATCCTCCCCCTTATAAAAAATTTCGTCCTCAGAATTACTACAAGGTTACAGAAATAGATGGGGATAATTCCTCATCATCCTATCTTCTAACTCCCATAGCCTCCTCGACATCGTGGTTACGCCAAAGTACTTTTACAGATGAAATAACTTTATTTCTTAAGGTTTGCTGTTTCCTATATAATATCTGGACAGAAATTTCTTCGTAAGCTAAGTTCTTCTCCACTTGAATGGGCTCGTAAGAAATCACGTGCTTGTAGTCGGCCTTGTATGGTCGCAACACAGAAATGTGGAACACGTTGTGGATGTGCTCCAACTCGGGTGGTAATGCAACTTTGTATGCCACTTCGCCCACTTTCTTCAGTATCTCGAACGGTCCTATGAATCTTGGACTCAACTTTCCTTTCTTGCCAAAACGGATCTTTTCCTTCCATGGAGATACCTTCAAGAATACGAAACTGCAGACTTTAAAGTCTCGGTCCTGCCGATGCAAATCTGTGTACTTTTTATGGCGATCTTGAGCTGCTACTAGTCTGGCTCTTATCATTGTCACCACGTCTGCGGTTTGTTGTACTAACTCTGGTCCGAGTATTCGTCGCTCTCCGACTTCGTCCCAACATAATGGCGTTCTGCACTTTCTTCCGTAAAGAACTTCGTACGATGGCATGCCAATACTCACATGGTAACTATTGTTATACGTAAATTCAAGTAAGGGCAAGTAGTCGTCCCAATTCCCCTTGAAGTCCATCACACAAGTCCTAAGCATGTCCTCCAGTGTTTGTATAGTTCGCTCACTCTGTCCGTCTGTCTGAGGATGATAAGCGTTACTCAATCTCAACTGTGTTCCCATTCTCTCTTGCAAGCTTTTCCAAAAATTTAACGTGAAGCGCGGATCTCTATCAGAGACAATTGACACCGGCACTCCATGTCGTGAAATAATCTCCTTTACGTAAAGACTCGCTAACTGGTTCAAACTATATCGGATCTTGATCGGTAGAAAATGTGCGGTCTTCGTTAGTTGATCCACGATAACCCAAATGGCATCATATCCCTTCTGTGTGACTGGAAGTCCTACCACGAAGTTCATCGTAATATGCTCCCATTTCCACTCCGGTATTTCCAACTGTTGAAGCAAACCACTAGGCCGCTGGTGCTCTGCTTTGATGCGTTGGCAAGTCAGACATCTACTAACGCACTCTGCGACTTCTTGTTTCAGATTTGGCCGCCAAAAGTGTTGCCTCAAATCTCAGTACATCTTAGTGCCTCCCGGATGAACGAAATACGTCGTATTGTGTGCCTCGTGCAAAATCTCTTCCCTTAACTTGGTTACCGCTGGTACCCACACTCTTCCTTTGAACCTCAAAATACCATCTTCATCCATTCGAAATCTTTCTTCTTCATTTTCTGTGATCCTTTTTCTGATTTTCTCGCACTCCTCATCTTTCTCTTGTGCTTTTTTTACTCTATCCAACAATGTCGGACGAGCTTCCATTACAAATATCTTCTCTTCAGACCTCTACGGCCCTTTCACCTTTATCTCTAATCTTTCCATTTCTTTTATCAATTCCTCCTGAGTCGTCAAATGAAACAGCTTCTCCCTTCCTTTTTTTGCTCAGAGCATCGGCAACCACGTTTGCCTTACCCGGGTGATAAAGAATATCGCAGTCATAGTCTTTGATTAATTCTAACCACCTTCTCTGACGCATATTCAACTCCTTCTGTGTGAAGATATATTTCAAAATTTTGTGGTCCGTGTATATCTCACATTTCTCTCCGTACAAATAATGCCTCCAAATCTTCAACGCAAAAACTACTGCCGCTAACTCTAAGTCGTGAGTAGGGTATCGTTTTTTGTAATACTTCAATTGTCATGATGCATACACAATGACTTTGCCGTGTTTCATGAGCACACAATCAAGTCCCTTGTGCGATGCATCACTATACACCACAAAATTTCCCGCATCATCTGGTAAGGATAACACAAACACCTCACTTAATCTCTTCTTCAACTCCTGAAAACTCTGTTCGCATTTGTCTGTCCATACAAACTTCACCGTTTTCCTTGTCAGATTGGTCAACGGGGTCGCTATCTTAGAAAAATCCTGGATAAATCTTTGATAGTACCCAGCTAATCCTAAGAAACTTCTCACCTCGGTTGGTGTTCTCGATTGCTCCCAATTACTTACTGCCTCGACCTTCGCAGGGTCTATTGAGATTCCATTCTTATCCACCACGTGACCTAAGAATTGAACCTTCTCCATCCAAAATTCACACTTAGAAAATTTCGTAGACATCTTCTCTTTCCTTAGTGCCTCTAAAACAATTTTCAGATGTTCGACGTGTTCTTCCTCTGTCTTTGAGTAGATCAAGATGTCGTCGATAAAAATTACTACTAATTTATCCAAGTATGGCTTGAAAACTCAGTTTATCAAGTCCATGATTGCTGCCGGAGCATTAGTCAATCCAAATGACATTACCAAAAACTCGTAATGTCCATAACGGGTTCGAAACGCAGTCTTTGGTATGTCCTCATCCCGTACCTTCAGTTGGTGATAACCCGTCCGTAGGTCTATCTTTGAAAAATACTTTGCTCCCTTCAGTTGATCAAATAGGTCTTCTATCCTTGGTAGCGGATATCTATTCTTGATCGTTACTCTATTTAATTCTTGATAATCGATACAGAGCCTCATCGATCCGTCCTTTTTCTTAACGGATAACACTGGTGCTCCCCAAGGAGACACACTTGGTCGCACGTAACCTTTATCTAATAACTCTTGCAGTTGTATCATCAATTCCTTCATTTGTACTGGCGCCATACGATATGGAGCTTTCGAAATCGGTGCCGTTCCTGGTGCTAAGTCTATTACGAATTCAATTTCTCTGTCTGGCAGAAGACCAGGCAGATTATCCAAAAATATATCTCGAAATTCATTCACTACGGATATATCCTTAATTTCTAGTCCCTTTTTTCAAGTATCTACGATGTAAGCTAAATAACCTACACATCCTTTCCTTAACAATTTCTTAGCCTGCATCATCGTAACGCAACACGATTTCTTAAGCGATGAGCTACCATAAAACACTACCTTAGACTTACTTGGAGTCTGAAGGTTCACATATTTGTTCTGACAGTCAATTATTCCAGCATGGTTATACAACCAATCCATCCCCAGTATTACGTCAAGTTCTCCCAATCTAATAGGAATCAAGTTAACGCTTAGTTCATGCTCTCTAATGTTTGCGCGATAATTTTGATAAATTTATTCTACAAGGATTACTTCCTTATTCTCAACTTCTATGTTCAAGGGATCTTCTAATCGTTCTCGGGGTGTATTAAGTTTACTAGCAAATTCTTTAGATACAAAAGAACAGGTGGCACCCGAATCAAATAATACATAAGCATTTATATCATTGATTGGGATTATACATGACACCACATTTTTCACAGCCACTGCGTCCTGGACGGTCATATTAAAGGTTCTGGCGGTTGGGCGGTTGGATTATGCCGGTTTGCCGATCATCAGTTTGTTCCCTCCTTGTTGGCTGCTACCTCCGCCACTTCCCTTTTTTGGGCAGTCCTTAATTCGGTGCTCCGTTGAGCCATATGCAAAGCATCCTTGTATCTTTTTAGATTTCGGGCAGTTGGGAGAAATGTGTCCTTCCTGTCGGCAGTTGTAGCAAGTTCCGCATCCCTTCCAGCACTCACTTTGATGGTTCTTCCCATATTTCGGGCATCCTTCAGCCCTCTTCTTAAAACCTCCACGAAAATTCCCCGATTGATTGTTGTTATTTTTGTTGTTGTTATTGTTGTTCTCCCACTTTCCTTTTCCCAAGTTGCTTCCTCCACTACTGCTTCCTCCAGTACGATCCTCTCCTCCGGTATTCTTTCCTTTCTTCTGCTTGTTATACAGACTTAAGGCCTCACTGCCACCTTTCGCAATGATCGCCTTCTCCAGCAATGTCACAAAGTAATTAATTTGAAGAATTAATACCTTATTGAACAGCCACGGCTTCAGCCCTTGTTTGAATCGTCTCGCCTTCCTCTCTTCATCTCAAACCTGGTGCTCCGCAAATCGCGCTAGTTGGTTAAACTTAGCTGTGTACTGCGCCACCGTCATATCACCTTACTTAAGTTCCAAAAACTTCACCTCTATCCTATTTTTCATGTTTTTTCGGAAGTAGTTCTCGAAAAACAGCGTCTTAAACCTATCCCATGTTATCGTCCCTTCTCCAGCTCTCTACTGATTAGCCTCCCACCAATAGTTCGCTTCGCCTCTCATCATGTATGTAGCAAATACCGTCTTCTGGTCTTCACCCATGCGAGCTATAGTGAAAGCCTTCTCGATCTCTTTTATCCAGGTTTGCGCGATTATCGGGTCAATAGTACCCTCGAACTCTAGGGGTCCTACGCTTGTAAAGTCCTTAAAGTTTGTCACTGGGACTTCTTGAGGGTTAGGGCGAACAGGTTTGTTATTCCTTACCCTTAGAGCTTCTCCTAACAAGTCTACTAACTTCTGGATCGGGTCAACTTGTTCCCTCTCGTTATTAACTGATTCCTCGAGTGCAGTCAATCTACGTCTTGGTGCCATGATCTGCATCATAAATTTTCATTTTATTATTACTCAGTTATATTACTTAAGTATTTCTTTTAATACTAAAGGCATAAAATTTTATAACACATTTCTGAAATAAGCTTCATTTATATTCATATACCAAATCGTTTCATTACATGATCATCCCTAGCATATTCCTATAAATGTTATCATATATCCCCATTATCACAAAAGACGGGGAATACTAATATACTACCATACTACCCCTCTAACAAAAGCTTACTCGGGGTTTACATCACTATCCCCACATTTTACACAAAAGTTGGGATTACAACATAGTATATACATCACATAAAGTAAATACTACTACTAGACTGACTAAGGGTCTCATCCCATCATCCCACGCTCCACAGCGCTCTTGTACTTGATCTGTGCTATGTACGCCATTAACTCTTGGCTCATAGTATGTAGGGTCTGTCCCTGCTCTGCTGGGTAGTGGTACACACCGTCAATCACCCTCTCAAAAGTCGAACGGAACACATACCCCAACTTGTTCATCTTCCTCTTCTTGTATTTGACCTCATCCTCTAGGTCGTCAGCTTTCTCGTTGGCCGCTTCCCACTTCTCCTCGAAGTGTATCCTATCCATAACCTCCAACTTTAGCTGAGTATGGAGTGCTTCCTTCTCAGTCTTCTCACTCAACTCCCTCTGCTCAACCTCTTCTAGCTTCCCTGCCAGATCTACATTTCTGGATACCGACCTGTGGAATAAGGTTCCCATCTGGATCTCTACCTCCTTGCGGTAAGCAATCTCTACCTCCAACTCCTGCATGGCTAGCTTCCTCTATTGGTCTTCATCCCTCAGTTTCTGGAACTCTGACTCTCTCTCTTGGGCCTCAGCCTCCAACTCCTGGACTCTGCAGTCCAACTCTAGAATACACTCCTCGTACTCTCCCAGTATATGCTCCTCTAGGTTAGGCTCGTAGGAGTCCTCCATGGGCTCCTCCTCGGTAGGCTCGTCTTCAACAGGCTCGTGCTCCATAGGATCCTCATCGGGGTCAAACTCCACACCGATCTCATCCTCGTCATTAGACTTGAATGGTGCAACAACCTTCACTGGCATAGCCTCTAAAGGTGCCTCGTATACTACATGTATATCTCTGGGCTCCTCCTCGGCCACTCTACTAGGTACTCCTGTGTCTGCCATCCTACAATCACAAACACAAGACAAACAAACAGCAACTCCATTAGAATGTTAAATAAAATATAAATTCATTGTATAGAATGAAGTTACATTTCATAAAACACTAAGTCTTTCAAGGAAAACTCTGCATGAGTTTTATCTCTTTCTAACTTTTTAAGTTCTCCTAAGTTATATTCTAAGGACACTCGCTCCTAAGGTTTATAACTACAGCTCTGATTCCAACCTGTGACGCCCCCAAATTCGGACCACCACAGGGTCACTCGAATTCGGGTTGTCACGTTCTATAATCTAACACCATGATAATAATATTACGACTAAATGTCGCATCGCACAGCGGAATAATACACATCACTATTACCGAATAGATTACATTTAATTAATATAATTTATTCACGTCCCAAGGTCTCGTAACTTAAACATTAATTACCTAGCTTAGACATGACTTAAGCATATATAACCTTAACTAGTACATAATAGAATAAGTTCTTATTACAATCATAAGTCCTACAAAATATTAAGCTACTCAGTAGCCTTTCCTTTGCCCTTGTCGGTGCCCGAGGGTCCGTACTGCTCTGCCTTAACTGAAGTGTTTTAGGGAAAGAAAGAATGAGTAACAAGTTTGCTCAGCAAGTAATATAACAATAAGGGTGAGTAATATAGTTCTCGAAATCTAAAAGGGTATAGCAATGTATGATAGTTAAAGGATAGCAAGAAATATCAACAGTTTTCAATAACAGTCGCTAAGGACATCAGAATATCAATAAGATTCAATATTAATTCACTTCACGATTTCAAGATAACTGAATACTGAGCAGTCACTAAGGACTATGAATTTCTACTAGAATTAACAGAAATATAATGATAATCCAATAAAAATAAGTACAACAGGTGATCAGCCTAAAGTACCCTGCGGTATGTATATAGTTCAATCGTACTAAAGTGTGCACATCGGTCTACCGACAATATATAATTTCCCTTCAAAGAAGGTTGTTCATCTCAGTCAAACACAAGATCCCGCACCAATCAATTGGTTTGGGTTGCCTTTCAACAATATAAGTCTAGCCTAATCAAATGGCATAGATCACAACAATTATAAGTTCAATCTCAAGATTTAAAGTTCGAAGAATATAAATCGACTTTTATCTTATCCATGAAGTATATAATTTATAATACATGACTTGCAATCTCAAAAGTTTACTTGTACGACAATAATAGCACAAGCTTAATGAATGCTCAATAAAGTGTAAGGTTAGGAACTTGCTTACAACGTTCCTTGAATAAAGTAAACACAAGGATAGAATACTTGCACTTTAAAATAGTGTAAGTTAGGGAACTTGCCTTATGCGTAGTCTGTCCACGTAAATTAATCAACACTTTCAAATCCCTATCATAATATAAGTACGTATATATATGATATCCATTAGTCATATAGTTTAACATCATACTTTATCTTATATGCCATCCACATATAAGTTAAGTCTTCAATCTTACTATACAGTCATTCCATGTATAGTATCACATTAATTCACAAAACTCGATTGATAAAACTTTCAATGCCTTTTATCCTTAACGTTTCTCTTCTCAAGTTAATCGTCAAAAATCGGATTTAAGTATCAATATATGGTATCACACAACATATAAACATTTTAAAGGGTTCTTTCATGCTTGTACCACCTTTTCTCGTTCAATCTTTCATGATATAGGTTCTAAGTTAATACCTTTAATCACTTAAGGCCTCTTAAGGTTATGAAACCACATTAGCTATCATGCTTGTCATTTGAAACATATGAGGTGATCACATAACTTGATTTTGGCATGCTTGTAAGTTTATATTTCATATACACATAGCTAGTATTGTTACTAGCTTAAGTCATGCTTCAAACTTATACTTGGTTTACTTTCATTATATCAAACACATAAGAACCATAATGAACGTAAACATGTTATTTTAGATTCTTAGAACTTAACTACTTATACTAATACAATTTGTTTGAAAGCATATTCAAGTTTGCCTTCGAAATCATTTTAAACTTGAATGATGAAATTCAACACATCCAAGACAACTTTAAAGCTCTTATTACGTGTAGTTATGTCATGTTAACATCTTCTCAAGATCAGAATGTACATCATGTAATATTCATGCACATTAGCTTTGATATGTCAAGTTTTTCTTTGAAAAAGTTCGCTAGCTCAATGCCTATCAACTTGGTTATAAACAAAGGACTATAAATCACAACACATGCTCATAGATGTCATAATTAGTTATACGAGTACACTATTATGTTCAAAAAATTAGAATGCAACATGGTATGAATATATATCAAGGTTCGTTTAAAACTATAGGTTCATTCCCAAAACATAAGTTTTTCTGTCAATAACGTGTACTAACATAGATTTGAACATGCAAGTTATATCAATGGTCTTATAGATACATGTTAAGCCTGTTAGAATACTTGTTTAAGCTATCTTAGTTACTATCTCTTAACAGAATCTGCAGCAAAAAGCAAAAATTAAACACAAAGGCCAGCGTAGCTGAGCTGCGCCTCAGTTATAAACCGGCGCAGCTGCACCGTGTCTGGTTCGTGCCAGACAGTGGCCTGCTTTTGCAGTTTCCAGCCCAATTACCAAATTTCTTATCGAATTTAATTCCAGACAAGTTACATTGCCAAACTAACATACACATCATCTTATACAACAACTAACAACCATTCCTTAGTCCAACTAGCATGTATTGCAACTATAATCAAGAATTTAAGAATTCTCAGAGACAAGAAATGAAGAACATGGAATATACCTTCTGCTAAATTGTGAATGAGCTTGCTGCTAATTGAATTCTCCCAATTCTAGAATGATATTACTTAAGTATATACGCTCTCAATTCCACACTCAAACAAAATTCTTAGCAATGAATTAGAAGGAGATGGGTTATATTTATAGAGAAAATGATATCCAGACATTGTTTTTCTCTCCCAAACCAAACCAACGGATTGAAGGATTGCATGGAGGTTATGAAAGAGTAGGTAGTTAGTGGTTGGATTCCATCATCATCCCCACTCCCCATTGCCTGATGAATATCTAAGTTGCTAATTTTGAGATTATAGGGAGTAGGCTAGCTTGGGGTATAACACGTGAAGAGAATGAGACTCTCATTGAGGGACAAGCATTATCAATCTCAGCATTATATCAACATTCATGTATACACACACTTATGTTACTTTGCACATGTTATATATCTAAGTTGTATTCATATAATACATGCTTAGGTTGTAGTTTTAATGACACAATGTAATTCACATAATGTAGTAAGTGTAATTTGCACACATATAATCCATGTACATTTTATCATACCGACATTATCACATTATCTCATCTCCTTTATTA
Organism: Panax stipuleanatus; assembly: GCA_020205555.1. Taxonomy (NCBI): domain Eukaryota; kingdom Viridiplantae; phylum Streptophyta; class Magnoliopsida; order Apiales; family Araliaceae; genus Panax; species Panax stipuleanatus. Next base: position 73,265,112 of record CM035117.1, read on the forward strand.
TTAAATTCTATCAATCAATTGTTTACAACATATTCATGATGTACTTATTTTAATGTCCACACACTTACATTGTTACATAGGCATTATTCAAGTAGTTTTTACAACTCAATAATTTTACTATATAGTTTATGTATAATTATATAGTCACATTGCACTACACTTCATATAATATATAGGTAGCTACTATACCTTATACATTTAATTACCGCACGCTTGCACATAGCAATTAATTAATTACTTATCTTATCAATTAATTATTAATAATAATAATTAATCCATCCCTCATCAATCAATGTAATTATTAATCTCCATAACATTTATATGATTAATTATCACATTTAGATAAATATAAATCTTATTATATTTATAAACAAGTTGCTTATTATTATTCTATTATTTGCAAAAATAATAATCAACACATCATCAATTAATCATCATTAATATTCTATTTCTCATAATAGCAATAAATAACAATTAATATTGATTAATTGTTCATGTATTAATTCCTTTATTAATTACCCTTATCAATTATTATTTCTCATCACTGTGCCACACAAGGCACTCAACGAGCTTATCGCAAACTCCATATATTCTCAATTATTATAATTATTCAATTTAATATAATTGAGTTAACTCATCTAATAACACAAAATTATTTATATTCAAATAAATTCTCATTCCCATTAATATATTCATTTAATAATATATAAAAATTCTCGGGTATTACAACATTCGTTTTGTATCATAATATCATTCATTACAAAAATAATATTATGCTATTATAAGGATAATCTATTTATCGATCTTGGCTTTGCCCTTATCTTTCCCGGATCCTTCGGTCCGTATGCTCTTAAATGCAATCATATAATTTAAGCAAGAGCTAGCATAACTAGCTCAGCAAGTTTAAACATTTTATACTGCAACCACAAAATCAAAAATCATATGATTATACCTTCGATAATTGTACAATAGTTATGAAGTACTACGAATAACCAAAATAGCACTTTTCGTTCCTTTAAAACCATTTCAAAGGACATATAGTCACTTAAGAAATCTGAGTTGGTCGAAGACCGTGAACAATCCCTTTAATTACATTCATGAAAAGATTAACCCGGCACTAAGACTGCATGTTCGATATAGCTTACGAGCACATCTAGGTGATCAGCTTATAGTACTTTATATTGATCAACATTCATTTTCTTAAACGTATTTACGTTTAAGTTCTGGCAAACTCACGTGCCCGTCAATTCAACGACTTTAAAACCTTTGTGTATTCATACTCATGCTTACCTTTGAATCCGTACCAAAGCAATTAACATAGGATAGCAACATTATGAATATTTTGAAAGAGTTGTGAAAAAATCAACCAAAATACTTTAAATCTCAGTCTAGCCGAATCAAATGGCATCGACTATTCAATAACAGTTCATGCATAGGAAATCATGCATATTCATAGCTTGTCCAACTTAAAGTGTAGATACGAGTTTAGAAAACTTATCTCAAGCTTCTTCAAACTTCTAAATCAACCTTTCTTGGTCTTTACAATTTCTACATGATATATTCACATAGCACATTGACATTAGCTACCCAATAATTTAAACACATTGTTTAAACCAACTTCTTTCTCTTCTATAACTTAATTAAAATTATTTCATTAATAATTCTCGTTTAAGGATACTTAACATTCATTGCGGCTTATTAACATTCATATGTCATAAACTGACACTCGTTAACCATCGTTTAGGTACAAAGAAAGACGAAACCCTAATTGGTTCGTTAACTCAGACACCTTTCCCCCGGATTATCGATAACAGACTCCGTATAGGAATTACATAAGTTTCATCTTCATTTCTTATCATTCTTGTACCACGCATGTCTATTACATACCATATAACTATAAGACACGCATTAAACTTGAATACGATTCACGGTTTTGCATTTCAAGTTTTAAGTTTAAATAGTTTTAATCAACGTTTAATTCCTAAAATCATTGTTAAACATGTTGTTTAGGAATTCTCTCTTCATGTATATTAAGTATATACTTGCCCCCCTAATTACCACATGAAAAGTTGGGTAAACAAATGTCTGCGTTGGAAAAAATTATGTTAAGGGCGTTGTGGTGCCTCTTTCAGCACAAACAGCCACGTTGCAGCGCGAGTTAGCAGGGGCTGAGTCCCCGGGTAGGCGCTATGGCGCCAGTTTATAAGGCATGGGCGGCGTTACAGCGCCGGCTCTGAGCCTTTGAACTTTTTTTAAGTTTTTCAATTACATGAAATTCCCGAGCTCGTAACGCGATCGTTATAACTCAGAATTGGTTCGTTCAAAAGCCATTACCTCACATATCTCACATACTACAATTCTATCCAGACAGAATAAGTTTATGAATCCATTAATGATAAATTCACTATTTAAATTTCTATTACGCGTTTGTTAAACGTTCGTGAATGTTCATAGCTCATTTCTTCGTTTTAAGTCCGAATTTGACCGTTCTTAAGTTCACGACTCTTAAATACATATTTCTTCGATACACCACTGAAAACCTAGGTTTCTGAGTTAAACGGTGAATTTTGACTATCATTCCGAAAATCCTACGATTTCGACGGTTAACGTCTATTCGCGTAAAATTCGCAATAACTTCGTTACTCGAGATTTTTACACCAAAACAAATGGAATCAATCCATTGGTTAATCATCTAAGTTCCTAACCAAAAATCTTCATCTAACTTATACGTGATAGTTTTCAATTTGTCCATCAACAACACGCTCTAAGTTTTGATTATTTTTTTCTTCATTAAGTGCTTAATCATTCAACTATGATTTCACTTGTTCATGGTTATTAATATTTAAAGTCCACTATATAGCCATCCTTATTACTTCGGGTGAGATATGCTCCACCAATTCTTTTCTCTATCTCTCTATCAAATTTGTAAGAAAAGAAATAGATTAAAGTTTAGTTTTACCTCTTGTGTTCTTCGTGTTCTTAAGTTTTGTTCTTGTCAAAAGTCTTAGCTAGCTTCTTTTCTTATTTGATTACTTGTTAATAGCTCTTCTCTCTCTCTCTCTCTCTCTCTCTCAATATAGGTGATCAAGTTTGGTAAACAAACTAATGAACACCTAGGTTAACTTATATAGAAATTACAAAGTGGGGGCAAAATGGTCATCATGCCCCACCTCCTCACTATTCACACCTCCTTGACTTTGCCTCCCCACCAAGCCATGTCCATGTGCCGACCATGTGCTACCATGTGCCCCCCATGGGGCCCCATATGGGTTGCTCCATGGGTTTTACCCATCAGGTGACCCATCGATTCGACCCACGAATTTGATTCTTGGTTTGGGCTTATAATTAATTCAAATTGGGCCTATTCTTGGGATTGATTTAAATTATCATTGGGCCTTGATATAAATCCTCATTGGGCTTCACTCATTTGTCCAGTTGGGCTTGACAAATGTCTAAGTCCCATGGTTAAAGTCCATTAAGACTTATCGTATTACTATCGTATAATTCTCATCTTTTTTTCGTATATACTTCATATGATATTCGTATTATACGTCATATTAATCTTCGTATTATACTCGTATTCCTCACGTATAACAATCATTGTTATTACACTTAACCATTTCCTCTTAAAATTTCACTTTCCCTAACCCTTTGGGTTTTAAGTCCTCAGACAAAAACTTCGTTTGTCATAACTAAAATATTATTAGATATTCCATCTTGTCTTGGAATCCTATCATTACGCGTTCCTCAAAAATTCAAAAATAATTCCTAAGCAGTTTCGGATAAATAGTGATTTGTTGGAAATTTCTCAGAAAACCTTTATTTTTGTCATGAAAATTCAAATCATTTATTTCTAGCATATAGCCAAAAACATACAATCATACCAGCATTCTAGGTCATAAAACTACCTTCATACAACTTACTCAGTTTAATAAACATATATTCCAATTTTATTCAATAAACTCAAATAAAATTTATTTACATAAAAGTCTGATTCTTCTCGGTCGTTACAGTCTCCCCCCTTTATAAAGATTCTGTCCCCAGAATCTCAATATAAGTTAGTCAAATAGATGGGGATATGCTCTCTTCATCTTATGTTTGAGTTCCCACATTGCTTCTTCGGCATTGTGATTCCTCCATATCACCTTCACCGAAGGTATTACTTTGCTCCTTAAAACTTGTTCTTTCCTATCAATAATTTGAATTGGAACTTCTTCTTACGTTAAGTCTTTCTCAACTTGAATAGGTTCATAATCGATTACATGCTTATAATCTGGCTTATAAGGACGCAATACGGATACATAAAACACATTAGGTATATATTCTAACTCTGAAGGTAATGCTACCACATACGCTACCTCTCATACCCTTCTCAAAATCTCAAATGGTCCTATAAACCTAGGGCTTAGTTTTCCCTTCTTTTTGAAGCGTATCTTTCCTTCCCAAGGCGATACCTTCAGGAATACATATGAACCGATTTTGAATTCTCTTTTCTTTCGATACGGATCTGCATATTTTTATGTCTATCCTGAGCTGCTACCAGTCGTGTTCATATTAACTTGACCACCTCTGTTGTTTGTTGTACCATTTCTGGTCCTAACATCCGACGTTCTCCTACCTCATCCCAACACAGTGGAGTTATGCACTTTCGTCCGTATAACGCTATGTAAGGCGGTATGCCTATACTTGCGTGATAACTGTTGTTGTAGGAAAACTCTACCAACTAGAATTCACACTTAGTGAATTGCGCATACAACTTTTCCTTACGCAGTGCTTCCAACACTAATCTTAAATGTTCAGTGAGATCTTCTGGCGTCTTAGAATAGACTAGAACATCATCAATGAACACTACAACGAACTTGTCCAAATACTGTTTGAACACTCTGTTCATCATATCCATGAATGCGGCTGGCGCATTAGTTAACCCAAACGACATTACCAAGAACTCGTAATGACCATAACGAGTCCTGAATGTCGTCTTAGATATATCTTCTTTCCTAACTTTCAGCTGGTGATACCCCGTTCGCAAATCTATCTTAGAAAAATACTCTGCCCTTTCAATTGATCTAAAAGATCATCAACCCTGGGCAATGGGTATTTATTCTTTATCGTTAGTTTGTTCAACTCTCGATAGTCGATACAAAGACTCAACGATCCATCCTTTTTCTTTACAAACAATACCGGTGCCCCCCACGGAGACACACTCGGTTGAATGTACTTCATATCTAACAGTTCTTATAATTGAATCATTAACTCCTTCAATTCTACTGGTGCCATACGATACAGTACCTTCGACACGGGTGTTGTCCCGGGAACAACATCTATAACGAATTCAGTCTCCCTATCGGGTGGAAGACCCAGTAATTCATCCGAAAATACGTCTGCAAATTCATTGACTATAGGTATATGTTCCAATATTACTCCCACTCATTGGTTATCAACAACATAGCACAGGTATCCTACACATCCTTTCCTTAGCAACTTTCTGGCTTGTGTCATGGTTAGACAACAAGAGCGTCCCGGTGATTTACTACCGTAGAACACTACCTTGGGCTTCCTCACAGTCCGAAGGTTTACACTTTTCTTTTGACAATCGATAATCGTCCCATGGTTAAAAAACCAATCCATCCCGAGAATTACATCGAATTCTTCCAACTTTATCGGTATAAGATCTACTGACAACTTATTACCTCTTATATCTACACAAAAACTCCTATGAATATGATCGATAGGAATTGCTTCTTCATTTGCTACCATAATATTCAATGGTATTACAAGTTTTCCAGGGAGTAATTCTAATCGTTTAGCAAATTCATATGCTATAAAAGAACAAGCAGCACCCGAATCAAACAGTATATATACATTTTTATCGTTAATTGGGATAATACCTGCTACTACATCACTTGATGCAACTGCATCCTGGACCGTCATATTAAATGTACGGGCCGTTGGTCTACCCTATGGTACAGAACCACTATTAGCTAGCTTAGCACCACTAGCTCCCTTCACACTATCCGATTCCTTCCTCAGACAGTTCTTTGCCATGTGGTCCGTAGACCCACACACAAAGCATCCATTATTTTTTTTAGGGTTGGGACAGTTAGGCGAGATGCACCCTTCCTGCCCACAGTTATAGCACACAGCTTTACCTTTGAGATAGACTCCAAGATGAGCCTTCCCACACGTCTTGCATGCCTCGATCCTCCTTTTAGGATCACCCTGCTTCACCCCGGTATTTCTCAAGTTGAAGCCCTTCCATTTCAGTGCACTTTTACTACCATTAGCTCCCTCTATTTTGACTCCCCCCATCAAACTTATTCTTATTCTTATTCTTCTTGTGGTACAGGCTCAAAGCCTCACTACCCCCTCAACTATTATAGCTTTCTCTAACACGATTCCAAAGATCTCATTCTGGAACACTGAGACTCTAGTGTAGAGCCAAGGTTTCAAACCTTGCTCAAATTTCCTCGCTTTTCTCACTTCTGTGTCCACCTGATGTGGCACAAATCTCGCCAGTTCTTTGTACTTGGCAGGGTATTAGGTACCTGTCATGTCCCCCTGCTTCAGCTCTAGGAATTTAACTTTCATCCTACTCTGCATGCTCGTAGGGAAGTAGTTCTCAAAGAAAATCTTCTTGAACTGTTCCCACGTAGCGTTTTCTACTCCAGCCCTACTCTGGTTTACCTCCCACCAGAAGTTGGCCTCTCCCTTCATCATGTAAGAAGCAAAAGGGGTCTTTTACTCTTCTCTGACATTTGCTATCACAAATGCCTTTTCTATCTCTTTTACCCATGTTTGGGTTGCTATAGGATCCGTAGTTCCTTTGAACTCATGCATACCTAAGCTCTTAAAATCCTTAAAAGTAGTAACACCTACTACCCTTGGATTAACTCATACATTTCCTCCAGTCCTATTAAAGGTTGTAGTCAATAAATTTATAAATTCCTACATAGGGTTATTCCGACCCCCTTGCCCATCCTCATTACGAGGCTCTGCTTTTTGATTCCTATATCGTCTTCTTGGCGGCATTTTTTGTTAACATAATTATAGTTTCATCATTATTTATTTCTTTCCGTTAGTCATTACTCATAACAAATAATAACTCAAACTTAACGCAAAGCATATTTTAATAAACTTCTTATATTAATTATGCTTTCTTCTTGTAGTATAACACTACAAACATTCTTATTTACATAGCCTTAACCATTTACAGGACTATCCCGTAATTGCTTTCCAAAAATAGGGATTTACAAAAGACTACCCTTTGATTATACAAAAGAGGGTTTTACGTCATTACATAACTACACAAATATTTACATAGCTATTTCTTCTCTAGGTGCTAACTAGACTACATCTGCCTAACGGCATTAGTGAAATCCGCCTTGGTAAGACTGGCCACCACATCCCAGCTAATAGTGTGCCGAGTCTGCCATGCTTCCACAGGATACCCAACATCCTGATGTTGGTAATCCATAAGTGAACTCCTATGAATGTAGGACATTCTACTGATCTTTTTCTTCTTGCTCAGCAACTCTCCCTTAAGTTCCTGGACCTCAAATTTTAGATCCCGGACCTTATCCTTGGCTAGCACTTTCTCATCGTGTTCCACCTCTCAAAAGGTCTCCATGTCCTCCTTCTCTTCCTGAATGTCATGAACTTACTCCTTAAGATCACGAACCTTCTTACTCAGCTGGACATTCCTATCTAACACTGCCATGAATAATGCCTTCTCCTTTTTAGTAGGTAATACTATGTTAAACGATACCATCTCTACTTCCTCTTCATACATACCATCGAACAACGATGTAAATCCAAGGTCGTCAGAATGCTCGGACGGATCCTCCTCTTCTGGATCAGACTCGTCAATATTCACAAAAGGTACCTCAGTTATTGGCATTGGTACTAGCTCTATTAGGTTGACAGGTTCCTCGCTTACTACATGTATGTCCCTATACATGGCAATATCTCCTGACATCTACAATAAGACACAATATCTTGATTAGTACACAATATCAAAATATTATACACACATATCACATTTAATATGTTTAAGGTTACTTTCTTCTTTGAAACTCTACTCGAGTTTATTTACTTCTAACTTCTACTTCTCTTCTCAAGGTTATAGCCTAAGGTTTCCCCCCTAAGTTTTATAACCTACAGCTTTGATACCAACCTATGACGCCCCCAAATTCGGGTACTTTCAACCCACATATATGGTGCTGCATGGTGCTACTATCTACTCATACATTCAATTGATTACTTCATGACAAGCATAAGTTTACTGAATATTACATCATAGTAATCCGTTCCCAGGTTCTTTGTAACCATTACATTTGTTCTGTATCATAATATCATTCATTATAAAAATAATACTATGTTATTACAAGGTTAATCTATTTATCCATCTTGGTTTTGCCTTTATCCTTACCGGATCCTTCGGTCTATACGCTCTTAACTGTAATCATATAATTTAAGCAAGAGTGAGCATAACTAGCTCAACAAGTTTAAATATTTTATACTGCAACCACAAAATCAAAAATCATATGATTATATTTTCGATAACTGTACAATAGTTATGAAGTACTATGAATAACCAAAAAAGCACTTTTCGTTCCTTTAAAACCATTTCAAAGGACGTATAGTCACTTAAGAAATTTGAGTTAGTCGAAGACTATGAATAAACCCTTTAACTCCATTCATGAAAAGAACAACCTGGCACTAAGACCACATGTTCGATATAGCTTACGAGCACATCTAGGTGATCAGCCTATAGTACTCTATATTAATCAACATTCATTTTGTTAAACATATTTACGTTTAAATTTTGGCAAACTCACATGCCCGTCAATTCAACGACTTTAAAACCTTTATGTATTCATACTCAGACTTACCTTTGAATCCGTACCAAAGAAATTTGTAAGGACCGAGAATTTTACATGATTATATATGTAATTTATTTTTAGAAAGTACTTGAACCATATAAGTGAATATGTGAATTAAACAAGATAGTTAATTTAATTATTTTAAATTAACTAAGATCAATACTTAATCAATTTGATTAAGGAATAATAATATAAGTTATGTTAAAAATTAACATATCTTGAATGTTAACCTTGAATGGTAAAATTAAAAAGATTTACAATCTTTAAGTGATTAACTATTGATATGAATTATATAAAGTAATTATATGATTATGTGAGTATTTAAATATGATAAGAAATTATCAACAATGATAAATGTGTTATAGATTATGTGGAATAATGTATGTGGCTAAATAAATATATATTATGAATATGAATATTTATCTACTAAGAGAATCAAAAAGGAAAGCTACATAACCTAATTGTACATTAGGAATGAAAATTAGTAACCTAAGGGTTATAATATTGAAGGATGATAGTATTTAAAAATATATACAAACCCTAAGGAATTTATTTTATACATCTCTATTAGTTAATTTTATAACTTAATTAAAGCAAGTCTAATTGGATTATAAAATTTAATGTACAAGAGTAATGATTTAAATGGCCAATGAGTGAGTGGATCCCTAATTAAATAATTAGAGTAAGATAAAATAAAAAGTATTGGACTATGTCAATTTCCATTGTCCAAGTAATTAATTAGAGAGCCCAACAATTTAATTCAATGGCCCAAGCTTGGCCCAAATTGAAAGGGACTTAATAAGTTATTTGACAAGTTAAATAAGCAATAAACACAATTCACAAATGGGCTAGAAAAGGGGGAGGTGGGCGGCCCAAAGAGGAGAGGAAAGGGAGCATGTATGTAATCATTTTGCTTCTCAAGTTTGCTTAAGTTACTCTTACAATCAACATATGTGTCATCTAATCCTTTAGCCAATATCTTTTAACCAAGATTTACAAGCAAGCTAAGATTGGAGAGAGAGGATGGGAGAGATATGGGAGATTTGCGTATACTTATATAAGCTATATGTATATACTTTTACTACTATAAATAACCCTCTCTCATTTACAAATTAAAGCTTTACTTCACTTTTTATTCTCCAAAAATCTTGAAAACAAAAGCAAGAGAGAGAAAGAGAGAAGGAATTTGTGGGCTTCAAAGAGGAGAGGGAGAAAATTTTGTGTTTCTTCAAGGCCTTAATTCAAACGTAGGAAGAGGAAGGAAGGAAAACAAAGCAATGGTATAAAAGATTTCTACTTTAATATAGTTTATTTTCTTTTTGTTTGATTTTGTGTTTGATGATCTAAAGTTTATGATCTTGAGATCTAAAACCTTAGATCTATGTGTTAATAAGTATTTCATGTTTAGATCTAACCCTTTTAAGTGTCAAAAGTAGGATCTAAAGCAAGAAATAAAAACTAGTTTTTCAAAAGTTAACCCTAAAGGTTTTCAACTTTGTAAGCTTATAACTTGATATTTATAACTTCTTTTTGTGATCCGTCAAAGAGGGGTACTAGATATATAAGTTAAATACTAAACCCATGTAGTAACACTCAAAAACAATGTGTTTACAAGTCTTGGTGTCAGTTTTAGTCAAAACAGTCCGGGTAGTGAACGAAAAGTGAATAGAGCTTGCTGACTATGCACTTCCAGGGACTGTATTGTCAACGTTTTTTATTTTAAAAATTCTGGAAATATTTTGAGAGATAATATGAGAAGTTATGTCATTCTTATAAAAATTTGAGAATTTTTGGGCATGTAGAATGAGAGTTATGGGTGCTACGACCAAGGACTACTTTCAAAAGTACACCCAAATAACTTTTTGTGGTTACCTCAAAAACTTATGAAATTTATACTGGACAGACATATATATAACACGAACATAACCTTTAAATTTTCTAATTTTTGAATAAAGATTCGATTTATGATAAATGTAGCAATATTTGGCTGGTTTTGACTGTTTAAATATAGTGAATGGATTTTAAAAATTTTAGAAAAAATAAATTTTCATAAAGGGAGTTATTATCTGTCAAATCCCAGAAAAGAAAGATTTTTGGAGTTGTTTTGTTATTTTCCATATAAATGATCGAGTTATGAATAAATGAATTAAATATGTTATGTAATGTTAAAAATATGAAAAATAGAATTTTATGACTTGAAAACCATAAATATGGTTTATGCAAATTTTTGATGGGAGTTTTGGTCATTTGTGATAAGATATTATGTGTATGGCCTTTTAAAATGATTAAATAAATTAATTAGTAATTAATTATAAATAATTAAAATAAATTGTTTAATAAATAATTAAAATATTATTAAATGATTAATAATATTAGACTAAGATATTATTAAATAATTAATAATATTAAATTAAAGTTAAATTAAAATATTATTAAATAATTAATAATATTAGTTAAGAATTTAAAATGTTATTAAATGATTAATAATAAAGGATTAAAATATTATTAATAAATGATTAATAATATTAGTTAAGAATTAAAATATTATTAAATAATTAATAATATTATGGGATGAGTAAGATATTATTAAATGATTAATAATAATATGAGGTGCGTAAGACATTATTAAATTATTAATAATATGTGTGAATGAATAAAATATTATTAAATAATTAATAATATTAAATGAGAGTTTAAAAGAGGAGTTAAGATATTGAGTTAGACATTCAATAGATTATGTTGAATTATATGATGAATTGGAAATTTAATATGTTAGGAAGGAAATACAGTTTGAATTCGACTTGTTGAATTGATGTATTCAGTTTGCTGGATTTGTAAACAGTGTACCGAGTTATAATAAGAACTTATAAAATAAAAGAGTGAGTGTTAAATCTGAAGTAGTATAGTCGTACTCTTTAATGGTTGATGTATAGTATCCGGAATAAACGATTCTTTCAAAGAGCGAAGGTATATACGAACTAGCTACCGATCTAACTCGCTGTGAAAAAGAGTGTAGACGAGACGGGAAACTAGTTTGTTGGTTGTTTGTGGGAAACCACTCAGTATACTATATTGAATACTATTAAAAACTCGATGTGTGCTAGGTTTAGACTTGTGAATACGTATGGTGTTAAGGTGTTATCTAATGTTTGATTATGTGATTACATGTTAGATAAATTATGATATTATAAGTAAGATATGTGATGCTAATTAAGAGATCAATCTTGTTAATGATAGGTCTTACTAAAGAAGTTAAATTAAATTGCGTAGCAGTTGTCAACGAATCAGGCAAGTTCCCTAACTCAAACTCGAATTATTATCTTTTAAGCATGTTAGTGAATAATTATTGTTGAATATTCACATCCATAATAATTATTGTTATTCAAACATAGTGCAATTAATTCATGTTCTATTATTTGAATTGTTTATGAGCTATATCTCAGCTAATTATTTTGGCGAGACTAATATTTGTTACAACATGAAACGTTCTATTTATTATGAACTAATTTATTATTGGAAGATCGATGCCATTTATTTCGGCTAGATCAATATTGATATTATATGTTAAAATTATAGTATTTCTTTGAAAGCAATCCAAACCATATTATTGTTGTACGTACTCATGATGTAAGACTGAGATGAACAAACTTTATTGTCAGACATCCAACCCCTTGCACCATTTTTGAGTATTATGCATAATATAGGGTACAATGGAGCTGATCACTTCTTGTACTTGTAGAAGAGTATAGTTTAGTTTTAATAACTAACTTATATTCTTGAGGTAAATTAGTTTTAATAATTAATGATTCCTCTATTAGTTCATGATCCATTTGTGGTCACTCAGCATGAAATCTGAGAATATTCCACTTTATTGAATATTATTATAGTATTGTTAAACTTCTTGATCAATTGAATATTATTGAATCTTTGAAAGAATTTTACTCTTTCATCCTTGATATGTTATTTAGCATGAAATTTAAGAAAGTCTTGTTATTGAAAATGAATTATTATTCAGCTACTTCGAAATTCTTTGAATATTGTTGAAGTTCTATAGAAGCTAGACTCTTCTATTCATGATATATATCCTTTATTGTATACTTTAACTTGCTGAGCAAACTCGTTGCTCACCCTTGCTTAAATAAAAGATTTCAGCTAAAGCCGAGGTAGAAGAAGGTTCTAACAAGGATAAAGACAATGGCAAAGCTCAGGAGTAGTTATTATTGACTTTTAATTGTTATGTTACATTATGTAAATTAATTATGTAAACATTTTGAATAGCTAAGGGTATGTAAGTTATGTCAAGGTTAGTTAACCTGGGATATTGTTATAAGTTATATTAAGTAATGATATGTATGTTGTAATTCATCAATGGATGGGTAGTTAGACGTGATATGTATGATGGATCGTGAGCACCAAACCCGAGGTTGGGGAACCTGGATTTGGGGGCGTCACACAATTGGCATAGGATAGCAATATTATGAATATTTTGAAAGATTTATAGAAAAATCAACCAAAATACTTTAAATCTTAGTCTAGCCTAATCAAATGACATCGACTATTCAATAACAGTTCATGAAAGTAGTATGCATACAAGACAATCATATATGATGATAAAGCATATAATTTGGAGACAATCTTATTTATTTAATAGTAAAAGTATTCATTTATTAAAGGCATTTAATTATCTACATGATACTATTTTTATAATATGTAAATAACCCATAGTTTTAAGCAATGACTTTAGGATCATGATGTTGATCATACTAATGAGATCAAAATTCTTAGAAAGGTTAAAACTAAAATAGTTCCTAATCATTGGATTACTAAAAAGGGAATTAGTAAATCCGGATATATTGGTACATGTGTTGCTTGCTCATTGGATGAGGATGATCGATCTCATGATCATTTGTGTGGAGACACTAAAGCAAGTATGTAGGTGCTTATTAGAGAATAAGTTCACTGAACGTGACTCGCTATGGAATACCTAATGGAGTTTTACTTGTCTGTTAATAGGAATTCCTAATGTGATAGTAGTACAAGTGATTCTTGGACTTGAGAGCATCATAGTATCTTGTATGTAATGAATTATACTTTGACTTATTCCTTAAGACCCTTAGGATATATCAAAGGGTATGCTTGGGTATAATGAGTTACATATGGAGATAATGAATGATCAATAAAGAATCTACTACTTCTAGTAAAAGAAGAGATATGTTCTATGTGATTCGTTAAATAACAACCTAGTAGTCATTGGCCAAGGCAGAATGAAATTAAAAAGGAGTTTTTAATTTGTATTATTTGGAGTTGTGCATTTTTCAATCGAAATACATATGATTAAATAAAATAAGACCAGACAGTAATTCCATGTCTTATATTTAATTGGAACATTGTATGGTGGAAGGATTTAATTGTACGGTAACTATTTACTCACAGGTTCTTTTATAATTAATATTAAAATCTATATTATCTAGAAAGTCATTGATCGCTAGGGAGGCTTATCCCTATTGTAGAATAAATATTATTTATTTAAATAGATTATTAGTTTAATTTATTTATTTAAATAAAATTAGAATTGTTCTAACTGATTTATTCACAACCGGTTTAATATGGAGAACCTAAAGGGTCACACTATAAAAGGAAGAATAATTATTTAAGAAGGTAATGACATAATCGTAATAATGTATTAAGTGTAATTAATTTAATCTATAGTGATAGAATAAATTAAATAGCTTAATATTTATTATTTAATATTTTAAAAATATTAAATATAAATTAATACGAGGAGTCTTATTATTATTATTACAATTATTATTATTTTAATTTCTAAAGGAGTTTAGAAATTAATTTAATATTAGTTCTCTCATTTATTCCTAAAAAGATTAGGAGGCAAATTAATTAAAGGAGTTTAATTAATTAATCCCAATATGTTGGGAAGCCTAATTAATTAAAGGAGTTTAATTAATTAAATAAAAACCTATGTCTAATAAGATTAGAAGGGTTGACCAATATCTATGTAAGAGGAGTCTTATGTTAGATATCAGTTGATGAAATTTTAATTATTGGAGAGTACTCCTCTTCTATATATGATAGAAAACTAGGGTTTAGCCAACCACCCTCCTTCTTGAATAATTCATATTCCTTAGTGGATCACCTTTAGAGGCCAAACACTTGGGTGGCTAACGTTGATCAAAGGAAGGAATCAATCTCGGATATTCAAGGAGATCGCGAAGAACAAGGAGTTAAACTTGTACCTGTGGAAGCTTCGTTCTACAAGGGTATGAATTCCATAACTTCTTATTTATCGTTTTAAATTAATAATATGCATAAAGGATGATCCGGGTAATGGTTTTGTAGAAATACCATGCTTCTTGTCAGCGTCGAAAAAAAATTCGCGGGTTGGGTCACAACTCGGATCTTTCTCTTTTCCTAAGTTATATCTACCCTTACTATTTTTATTTATGAAAAAGATTTTGAAGGATTTTTTAGGAAAAGGCCAACATGCATCATGTCGACGATTGAATATTTTACAGAGTTGCCAGTTGGTAGATTTGAAATAGTTGTACCAACTCAACCGAGTTTCGTTTGAAAGAGGCCCAATTGCTGGACACTGTCGAAACTTGATCTTTGAAAACAAAGTTTTTGAGTTCAGGGGCTTAGTTAAGTGTAGAGAAGGTGTTAGGCACCCCACAACTCCTGTGTAAATACGGTACCACATCTTTTTAATATTTCCCTTTTAAATCTGCAATGTGTGTGTGAATGCTGTAAGAAATTTGGGCCTATGTTTGATTGGGAGTATGTTTATGCATCGTTGAATCTATGTACGAAGGGTTTGGTTTGATTTGCAAAACAGTTCTTTGATTTGATTTGCAAAAGTGTTTGATTTGATTTGCAAAAGCTTCTCTTTTCGATAAGATTTATTGAAATGATATTTTGAAAGAAGGTTTTCAAGCCCTTATGCTAACATAGGAATTGAAGCATATCGATACTTCAGTTTTATCTTTTCAGCCTTAAGGCTCAATTTGAATGGTTATTATCGGGCTGCAAAGCATCCTCGATCACAAAATTGAATACAAGTGTCGGTCTTCTCATGGGCATGACAGCCATCGGAGTGACTTTGACATGGCAAACCATATTTTCACTATGTTGAGACCTTAAATACGGATAACCATTTTAAGGTATTTTGTATGTACATTTTTTACAGAAAAAGTGGCAGGGTACATTTGTAAAGTTGAGTTTTTCCATCGTGGGAATCAGATTCTAATCAGTTTGATCATGAATCCCACAATTCCTAGGCTCACATAGGGAATCCAATAAACCTGCACAACTCAAATTTGTACAGAAATATTCAAATATCGCCAAAACCAAGGATTCAGCAGTAAATCTTGGCTCACACATGGCCGAAGCGTCTCGTTCTCACTAGATAGCGATCTAAGGGCCGCGAGATTTCTTTCATAACTGAAACTAGAAAAAATACTTTAAATAAATCTCAGCCATTCTAGCTTTCCGGTTCTGTCTGGACCTATTTTGAACCGTTTGAAAGCTAGAGTTAGCGAGATTTAAAGAAATAATGGACTGCTACACGGGCTCTTTGCCAAATCGTATGCTTTAAACGTCCAAATCTACCAATTAATTTTTGATATGTGGTAGTATGTGGGTATATCTACGTGTTAGAGTGAAAAAAATTTGGGTTTGGAAGAAAAGAAAATGGCTGGAAAACCAAACGGGCAGGGGTTCAGAGCGTTTTTGAATTTTTTAAATGAGTTGGAGGTGAGCTCATATGTATAGACCCAGGAGAAACAGCTCTACCTGCTACAGCCGTAGGTAGAGGCGCGGCTACACGTGGCAGTGCCCACGTGGCGGGTCCTGTTGCATCGAAGTACGTGCACTCCGAGCAATGCGATGTCAGATTCAAAACTTTCTAACTTTTGGTCGGAGCGTCTGTTTGAGGCGTGCTATACCTTTTCGAAAAGCCCTCTTCGAGAGTGTCGGAATGATTTTGGAGAAAACCTTTTTCAATTCCAAAAAAATGGGTTCATAACCTGGTCTTTGATTCCTCGCAGTTTGTCCGTTGAGCTGTCTTGCGCTATTTCCACTCGGGATCATTGTTATGGTATGTTCTGACCTTAGTCGCATTAATTCGGCTTGAGTTTTATTGAATCGTCTTTAAATTGGTAAAATAACTGTTTTACCCCTCCCGGGGTTGCCTTTATTATCGGCATGGCCTTCGGCTGACTTCCTGGGGTTGTTTCCAAGGTTTGGATCCCATTCGAGTCTGTTCGTCCTCAATGTTATCTCCAAGGCTGACTTGGTCCTTTCAGTTTTTCCTCCGGAGATGTTGTGATGCTTCAAGATTGTTTCTAAAGCTGCCCTGTACCTCCCGGGTTGAGACTGGGGCTGACCTGTACTTCCCGGGTTGAGACCAGGGCTGACCTGTACATCCCGGGTTGAGACAGGGGCTGACCTGTACCTCCTGGGTTGAGATCGGGGTTAACCTGTACCTCCCGAGTTGAAATCGGGGCTGACCTATACCTCCCGGGTTGAGACTGGGGTTAACCTGTACTTCCCAGGTTGAGACCGGGGCTGACTAGTACCTCCCGGGTTGAGACCGGGGCTGACCTGTACCTCTCGGGTTGAGACTGGGGCTGACCTGTACCTCCTGAGTTGAGATCGGGGTTGACCTGTACCTCCCAGGTTTAGACTGGGGATGACTTGTACCTCCCAGGTTGAGACCGGGGCTGACCTGTACCTCCCGGGTTGAAACTGGGGCTGACCTGTACCTCCCTGGTTGAGACTGGGGCTAACCTGTACCTTTTGGGTTGAGATTGGGGCAGACCTGTACCTCCCAAGTTAAGATCGGGGCTGACCTGTACCTCCCGGGTTGAGACCGGGGCTGACCTGTACATCCCGGGTTGAGATTGGGGCTAACCTGTAATTCCCGGGTTGAGACCGAGTTTGACCTGTACTTCCCAGGTTGAGACCGGGGCTGACCTGTACCTCCCGGGTTGAGACCGGGGCTGGTTTGTACCTCCCGAGTTGAGATCGGGGTTGATTTGATGGCCCGGTATTGAGACTGGGGTTGATTTAACGGTCCGATATTGAGATTGGGGTTAATTTGACGGCTCGCTATTGAGACCGGGGTTAATTTGACGGCCCGGTATTGAGACCGGAGTTTGATTTGACGGCCCGGTATTGAGACCGGGGTTGATTTGACGGCTAAGTATTGAGACTGGGGTTGATTTGATGGCCTGGTATTAAAATCGAAGTTGATTTGACGGCCCAGTATTGAGACCGGGGTTGATTTGATGGCCATGTATTGAGACTGGGGTTGATTTGAAAAGCCAGTTTTACCCTCCTATAATGTTAGTAAAAGGGAAACGAAATTTCGAGTGTCTACAGATGCCCCTCTTTATCATGTTCATGCAATGTAGTGAAATGAACAGGATAAAGATTGCTAGACACTAGAAATGCAGATGCAACGGTAAAGTAATGCATGGCAGGATATGTGATGAATGTTAGATACCTTCGAGGGGGTAGGGTTATCACTGATTGATTACGTTAGTTTCTGCTAGGGATAACGTTACCCATGATAACCCTTGTTGCAGCATTATCATGTAGTCGCTGGTAGGACATCAGAGTTAAGCTATCCCAGACTGTTTTCCTCACTTTCTGCCGGGGATGACGTCCTTCGTGATAGCTTTGTTGACTCTGACGGGGATGACATTATTGATGCTACCTTGGTTTGAGACCAATGGTTTCCCACACCTATTGATACTCTTCATTATATTTTCCTTTCGGTTGATGCCGTTATACCTTTCTGCCGGTTTCTCCGCTGGGGATACATCTCGGTTATTGAGTTATCTCAGTGTGTGCTTCCGATGCCTATCTTGATGATAATTTACACCGGTAGTTGGCAACAGGGGGTTGAATAACCAATCCTTCTTGGTACTCCCTTTGAGGATGTGTATAACAGATTCCATCATCGGGGATGGATTATTATATTACTTCCGTCAAAGGATCACTTTCGATGCTTCGCGGGGGTTGAGCCAATGGCTGAGACGTCGCTGGGGTTGAGCCAAGGGCTGATACTTCTTTGGGGTTGAGCCAACGGCCGATACTTCATTGGGGTTGAGCCAACGGCGGAACTATCATTATTCAGTACCTGACGCTTCACTTGAGTTGTGCCAACGGCTGAATTGTCCTCGGTCTGTACCCGACGCTTTGCTGGGGTTGTGCCAACGGCTGAACTATCATCGGTCAGTAGTTGACGCTACGTTGGGGTTGTGCCAATGGCTAAAATGTCATTGGTCAGTACCCGACGCTTCGCTGGGGTTGTGCCAACGGCTGAACTGTCATCGGTCAGTACCCGACGCTTCGACAGTGTTGATTTCTAGCAGTTTTGTGCCGTTTTTCGGCAATTTTTTAGCAATTTTCATCATTGATCCCCGGATATTGCTTCGGGATGATAACCAATGGCTTTCACAAATATTTTTCTTCTGTCAAGATTCCACTACTTAAACGCAGGATTTCAGGACAAACCGCTCAATCGCATAGAGATTTTTTTCTCAAATTTTACTTTTTAGCTCATATAAACTCCGTTTCAACTTGAAACCGAACCGAACCGGAGGGAGCGGAGCCCACCCTGGGGAGCCACAAGTAAAGGTGCGGCAGCCGTAGGTGGGCCAGTTTGTACCTGTATTTTTAAAATTGGCAGCAGCGGGCTCATAAACTCATTTTCATTTTGAGTTTAAAACGGAATTCGATTTTCTTTTTTAGATCTATGGAGTTTAGGCAGCTTTTTTTAGATTCCGCCAGTGGCTGCGCATTATGCACATCTCAGTTGACGTTTTACATCCTTTTTTTCACAAGTTTTGACCGTTAAAAGCATGTCAACCACATAGGGTGCATTTAGACGCAATGTATGAAAAATGTATGCTTATATGACCTACTAAAAATTTTCTAACTTTATAAGTATGCATATTTTACTGTAATGCACGTTTTGACGTAAGAAAAATTAGATTCTGAGACGGTCATATTTTGCTCTTTTTGATCAGTTTACTTGTCCTTTTTGGGGCCTAGTGAGCCTGGATTTTCAACTAAAAATGTCCATGGTAACTTAGGTACCATGTGAAGTTTACTTTTGATTTTATTTCATAAATATGAACTGTTTTTATTTTTGGGAAGGTGTGCTACTGAATGGCCACCTAGTCATGCCTGTGTGCATGCGGACAGTCCATTTTACAAAAGAGACTCTGACAAAATTTTTTAAAAACCCGAGCATTTAATTAACATATAATTTTGACTCTACTGGGGATTTTTGACTGACCCATGCATGTTTTAGGACTTAGAAATGCATAAAATACTTATTTAAATTAATAAGCCACATGTTTTAGGCTTACCACACCCTTTCTGAGGAGATTTGGAGATTTTGTCCATGTGATGGACCGAGACAGACTCGACAGTGCTAGCAGGGTAGTTTCAGGAGTTAGGTGGAGGCGAGCTTCTGATGTTCCTCAGCCACGTCCAGCTCGATCGCCTTACAGATTAGCAGAGTCGGTGATTCGTCCAGCCCAGGACGAGCCGTTGATTGATATAGATGATGAGGAGGCTCCGTTTGCTGCTTCTGTCCCAGGTCAGGTCTACGTGCGAAGCTTCCGGGCATTGTTGTTCCAACCCAAGAATTGTTGGGAGACTTGAGTCGTCATCCATCGCGATTTCTTCATGCAAATGAGGTGACTTGAAGTTTTCTTCTCTCTAGATTCTCTTTCTTTCTTTTGCCATTCTCGGGGCACAGGTTTTTGACATGGGTTGGCTTTTGATGCAGGTTTCGGGCTTTACGCAGCCTCGAGGGAACTGGTTTAACGTGCACTCCCTCTACCACACTTTGCACCAGGAGTACAGAGTTATCATTAACGGCTGGGGGTTTCAGGCCTTCTTCTCTATTCTTCCCTGCCTTTGCCCCTGGGGTTATATTAGGGCTTTGTCTAAGCGCTGGTTCCACCAGACTCAGTCTCTTCACTTGTTGGACTGCGAGGTGATGATGACGCCTATGGACTGGAGGTTCATCACTGGCATAGAGTTTGAGGGTGAGCCCGTGCCTGTTGTGGCCGACATTACGCCTACTGCTGTTAGATCCCTGCTGGGAGTTCCTTTGTCGGTGCTCAAGGGTCGGACGGTTCGATATGGTCCCTTGAGCATAGATGCCCAGAGTGGGGCTTTACTTGAACCTTTGCCTAATGATCAGAGGGTTAGGGATCGCATCCTGAGACGATAATTTTTGGTGATCATCAGGGGTTATTTTCTAGCGAAAAACTCATCGACTATGTCCTTTGCCCTGGTCAGTTCCACCTAACATATAGAGCGCCTCAGTGACTTTGATTGGGGTTCTTACACTTTTGCCTATTTTCTTCGAGGTATGCGCATGCTCTCGGAGGGTTTGACGGAGGCTTGGTTAGGGTTCTACCCATTTCTGCTGGTGAGTACATCTTTCTTGTATATTTTTGATTTCTGCATTTATATTTGTCAGTCTTAATATTTTCATGGCCAATTCTAGGCGTATAAGAGGCTTCCTTGCCTACGGCCCGCCACTGAATTAGGTTGGGAGACCTATCCCCGAGGACGGTGTTGGCATCACTCCACTCTGACGAAGGTCCCTGTTGCTGAGGGCTTTACTCATTCCCGCCTATAGTTGGAGCTTTTGACAGCCGGAGCGATATCGTGGATCCCATATGCCTCCTAGTTTTTGACTATTGGATTTGAGGGAGGCTTCTGCACTGGTTGGGAGTTTGTATTGTCAACCTGCAGAGTCCCGTTTTTGACAGAGGGAGGCTGGGAGCTCTATCTAGGAGAGCGTGCCATCCAAAGTATTATGGGTCAAATCTGCATTCCCTTTGTTCCTCTGGCATGGCATCATTGGCCATTGGTCCAGCCCCTGACAGATATCCCTATGGAAGGTGTGGACGGCTTTACCTTATCAGAGGGGCCTTACAGCCAGGAGGTATTCAATAGCTGGTGGAGTCCTCACAGTATTGGGGCTCAGACTCGTGCTACTTAGTTTATGGCAAACATGGTGCTGGGGTCTGTGATGATGACAGACTGGATAGCTTTCCTTAGGGAGCCTACTCACTTGGACCAGATTATAGGACTAACCCAGCAGTTGGAGAGAGCTCATTTAGTCATCAGGCATCTTGGCCAAGATCCATCAGAGGCATCTTATTTTGATCCGACCGGCTCTGAAGCGGGCCCCTCTTCAGGTCCATTTTCCAGCAGTTATACAGGGGCTGATCCTCCATTGTACCTCCCTGACATTCCTGATGGCCGAGACTTTGTGTCCATGGAGGAGATGGAGCAGGTTAACAGCCTGAGTGTAGACATTTTAGTATTTTTTGGATAGCTATTATAGCTATATCTTTTGATAGGCCACTATTTTGGCTGTTGGGCGGCTGTGCCCCGTATCCCTGTACTTCTTATTTTGTACTTTTTTAGCAGACAGAGATGATGCTTGCAGTAGATAGTTTATTGCATGATATTTCCTATCTATCACATTATGTTTATCATTATCATTATGCATGTATTATGTCACGTGTATGTATTTAGACAGATGAGTTCAGATTTAACCCCTGGATGGTCTTGCGATATGGTGATATAGATGTCGTCGTCCACCGTCAATCGTATTGAGCACTTACCACCATCTGTGGTGGCATCATCCTTGAGATCGTGGTATAAGAGCCTGCCCTTCCTAGCCAGAGGGACAGTGGATCGTAAGTTAGGGCATTCATTGGCCCTTATAGACTTTCAGGTCACGTATGTGTTCGTGGATGGCGCCTTATCCAGTTGGATACTTGAGAGACAGGTTTTCCGCTTTGGGCGGCACGAGCTGACTCTAACTTTAGAGGAGTATCAACGGTTTACTGGTTTAGCTTTAGACTTGCCCTACGCTCGTACTGTGATCAGCGACATGAGGAGACCGTTTCTTCGGATGTCAGGTCTACTCTAGAGTGTAGTCTCGGATGAGATCGTTTATGGACATGTGATCTCTATAGACTTCTTGATCAATTGTTTCGGCCGGCTGGACAGCTATGATCGTCATGCTGGAGATTTTATTATTTCGACAGAGGCATGACATTTGGCCAGGATAGATGTTTTGTTGACGTGCATAGTAGCCTACGTCTATATGCCACTTCACTTGGACCAGCTGGATGTCGGATTGATAGTCGTGGTTTGGGCCCTTAGACAGGGTAGCACCATTCTTTCGATTTTATTGGATGAGACGCTGAGAGCAGCCACCCACTGCAGTACCCACCCGGAGGGGTTTTTTAGAGGCAGTTCAGTCTTGCTGTACGTATGGCTCATGTCCCATTTATGATCGATTGGGTTTTTCAGACACCAGGGGTACTGTTTCACCCATGAGATAGCCATGTCTTACTCCTTTCAGCCAGCAGAGTGTACCAACGTAGATACATTATCAAAAATTCTGTCCGATATTGCGCATCCATTCTCAATTCTGCCATGCTCATGGCTAGTTTCTCCCTATAGCTTCATCACCCACGCATCTGGCATGAACTACTTGCCCCTAGCGGGATTGAGGGGAGTGACTACTTACCATCCTCTGGCTATTATGGGCCAGTTCGATCAGTTTTAGAGCCTGCATCAGTTTGAGGGGGCTATTGATCAGAGGATGTCAGCTTCGTCTATGTCATCTGTCTATTTGATTTGAGTGTATGAGTGTTGGACTCATAGGGAGAGGGTCGATTTCTCCAGTAGCCATTCGGATCGTTCTCTAGAGTACTCAACGTGGTTGGAGGTAGATATAGCATCAGCTGCATTCATCTAGTAAGCTCCGATAGTGGATTCAGACGAGGAGGAGCCTATGGAGGATCCTGATTCTCCCACTGAAGATGAGTTGTTCATGGGTTTGACAGTAGCACTAGTTAGTGATCCGCCAATCATTCTTGTCGGGACAGATCCAGCTTTGGCAGACTCACTAGCCAGGATGACCTTTGAGAGAGATCAGGCTAGAGCGCTAATATTGACTGCCTTGTCTAGCAGAGATATAGCTTTTACGGAGAGAGATGAGGCTCGAGCCACTCGAAATATGACATTGGTTGAGAGATACGAAGCTCGATCTTCTCGAGATGCTGCTTTTGTCAAAATGGAGGAGACTTTGATTACCAGGGACGTAACTTTTGCGGAGAGGGATGAGATTTGATCTGCCAGATATGCAGCTTATGAGGAGATTGAGGAGGTTTTGATTGCCAGGGATGCTGCTCTTATGAAGAGGGACGAGGTCATAGCTTCCCGGGATTTCCACATTGCCAACAGTACTGCTCTCCGATCTTATACTCATGGTCTAGTTACCGAGATGAGTGCTTATATTGATGATCACAGCAAGACTATGCAGATGGCTGTGAATGTTTTGGCTCGTATGGAGGTTGAGGGTATTGCACTTGCAGCAGCTCCTCCATCTTCAGAGAGAGATGCCATATTGGCATTGCTGTCCTGCTTGTCCTTGAGTCCATAGGCTAGCTTTGTTTTTCCTGAACATACTAGAGTAGCCATTTTTGTCATGTACAGGACACTATGTATATGTTAAATAGTATTATATATCAGAGAAATATATTTTGATTCACTTCCCTATTTGGATATGTATTGTCATTGCTGAGTGATTACCACTTCTTTCATGACTTGTTGTTGTTGATGTATCTTAAGCTTATCCTTGATGGGCTGACAGTGAAATGTCAGAGGGTATCTTAAATGGGCCTGCTGACCAAGGAGGCTTGATAGTTTTTACGTTTCATATGGTTTCGGTGTCTTGGGATTGGTTTTTATTGGTTTTTGTTTTTTTTTATTTTTTTCTTGAAGGTCAAACCGCACCATGAATGGCTGCCTACGTACTCCCGGGTGTAGGGAGATCAGGTCATTCGTAGTTTAATTTTTTGTGTGAGAGGTTTAAGAAGTGTCTCTTTCGAGTTTAGTTTGATGAGTTTTTAAAATTTTTTATTTGGTTTGACTGCACCAGGAATGGCTGCCTACGTACTCCCAGGCTGAGGGAGATCAGGTCATTCATAGTTCTTGTTTCTAGTGACAACCGAACCTGATTTGATTTGCAGGACCAGAATACGGGTATGCATATGTTTTAGACATAGTACCTTTTTATGGTGTCTGAGTTGATGAGTTGGGGAAATTCATTTCCGTCTATTTCTTGCAGTCTGATAGCTCCAACCGTCAACACCTCCTTGACAATGAAAGGGCCTTCCTAATTAGGGGCAAACTTTCCTTTGGCTTCGTCCTGATTGGCCAAAACTTTCTTCAGCACCAAGTCATTTTCTTTGAATTACCGTATTCAGACTTTCTTGTTGTAGGATCAAGCGATTCTTTGTTGATATAACTGCCCGTGAGAAATGGTTATAGCCCTCTTTTCATCTATCAGGAACAGTTGGTGGTACCGATCTTGCAACCACTGATCTTCGTCCATCTAAGCATCGATTAACACTCGTAAGAAATCCATCTCCACTTCTATGGAAAGGACTGCTTCCATGCCAAAGACCAATGAATAGGGGGTAGCCCCAGTAAAGGTACGCATTGATGTCCTGTAGGCTAATAGGTTTAGAGGCAGTAGGTCAGGCCATTCTGTGATTGGCGGACATTTTTTGCATAATCTTCTTGATGTTTTTGTTGGCCGCTTTGACAACACCATTCATCTTGGGCCGATAGATGACGGAATTGAGATGCTTAATGTGGAACTTGCTACATAGTTCTTTCAATATTTAATTGTTCAGGTTCTTGGCATTGTCTGATACGATCACCTCCGGTTGTCCATATCGACAGACGACATTATTTCTGATGAAACCAATGATGACCTCTTTGGTGACTTTGGGAAAGGAGGTAGCTTCAACCTACTTGGTAAAGTAATCGATCATGGTGAAGATGAATCGATGACCATTACTGGCTTTTGGTTCTACTGGACCGATCACATCCATTCCCCATATAGATAAAGGCCATGGTGAACTCATGTTGTGTAACTCATTTGGAGGAACGTGTATGGCATTTCCATGTACTTGGCATTGAAAGCAACTCCTGACATGATCATCATAGTCAGCTTTGAGAGAGATCCAATAATGTCCTGTTCTTAATATCTTCTCGGCCAACAGATGATATGTGGACCACAGACTCCACCGTGGACTTCATCCATCAATCTCTGGGCTTGCTCTTTATCAAGGCATCTTAACAATCCTATTCCAATATCCCTTTTGTATAGTGCATCTCTACTTAGATAGAACTTCATAGTCATTTTGTGAATTCACTTTTATTCGGATTGGCTTTCCCTAGCGGGTGTAGATCCATCTCAGAGATATTCCTTGATGTCTTGATACCAAGGCTGTTTCATAGGAGGTATTTCATCTGATGTCTCCAATGTAATTCCCATATATCGGGGCCTTCTGACTTGTGAATTTGATGTATGAAATTCCACTCCTATCGGATATGTGGATCAAGGAAGCCAATGTCGCCAATGCATTAGCAAAGTCATTCCTACCCCGAGGAATATGGATGAAGGTTATGTCTTCAAACTCCATGGATATTTTGGCGACCTTCCGATGATAGGGCAACAAATGCAGTTCTTTGGTATGATATTCCCCAGTGGTTTGTCTTATGACCAATTCAGAATCTCCAAAGACTAGTAAATGTTTAATACCAATAGATTGGGCTAACTTCAACCCCATTATACAGCCTTCATACTCGGCCGTGTTGTTGGTGTTTCCAAATTGCAGTTTGGTAGCCACAAGATATTGTTCTCTTGTACTAGAGATAAGGACTGCCCCAGCTCCGGCACCCTCCATGTTTACCGCTCCATCAAAATACATTTTCCATGGTTGGACTGTATTCTCTTGTTGGAGTTGTTGAATTGTCATGATTCCATCATTCGGGAAATAAGTCTCCAGGGGCTCGAACCCTTCTGATGGTGCTTCGGCTAGTTGATCTGCAATGCCCTGAACTTTGATGGACTTCTCAGTCACGTAGACAATGTCGAACTTTTATAGGATCAACTGCTATTTGGAATGTCAACAATTCAATATTAGCTTATTGAATACGTACTTCAGTGGATCCATGCAGGATATGAGGTAGGTCGTGTGCCCATAGAGGTAATGTTGTAACCTCATTGCGGCCCATGCTAATGCACAACACGTCTTTTTGATCAGGGTGTACCTTTGTTCACCGCTGCTAAATCTTTTGCTGATGTAGTAGATGGCTCTCTCCTTGCTACTATCATCTTTCTGTCCCAGCATACAGCCCATTGCATTGGCATTGACTGATAGGTACATGAACAGGGGAACTCCATCCCTTGGTGGTACCAATATTGGTGCTTCAATTAGCTGTTTCTTGATGGCAAGGAAAACTTTTTGACAATCCTCATTCCATTTGATGGAGGAATTCTTCCTTAATAGCTTGAAGATGGGTTCACAGGTTGCCGTGAGCTGGGAAATAAACTCGCTTATGAAATTGATCCTTCCCAGGAACCCGCGTATCTCCTTCTCTATTCGATGTATTGGCATCTCAGTGATGGCTTTGATCTTGGCTGGGTCTAGCTTGATGCCTCGATTACTCACTAGGAATTCCAACAACTTGCCTGATTTGACTCCAAAAGCACACTTGGTGGGGTTTAGCTTGAGGTTGTACTTACGAAACCTGTTGAACAGCTTCCTGAGATGGTCAAGGTGATCATCCTCCCTACAGGATTTGATGATGATGTTGTCCACATAAACCTCTATCTCTTTATGCATCAAGTCATGAAACAGGGCCATCAGGGCTCGCTGATATATGGCACCGGCATTAATGAGGCTGAAGGATAGTCGTCTATAGCAGAAGGTTCCCAGGGAGTGATGAAAGCTATTTTTCCTTGTCCTCTTCAGCAACCATGATATGGTGGTAACCAGCAAAGCAGTCCACAAAAGAATACATACCGTACTGCGCCGTGTTGTCTATTAGGATGTGAATAAAAGGTACTAGGAAATTGTCCTTGAGGCAGGCTTTGTTCAAATCCCAGTAATCTATGCTTATTTGTACCTTCCCTCCGGGTTTAGGTACGGGAACTATGTTTGACAGCCACTCTAGGTATGTTGATACCATTATGATACTGGCTTTGAATTGTTTAATGACTTCTTCTTTGACTTTCAGACTCCACTCTGATTTCGAATGCCTGAGCTTCTGCTTGACTGGCTTGAATCCATCTTTGATGGGCATTCGATGGATGACAATATCAGTAGATAGGCCAATCATGTCTTCGTGTGACCATGCAAATACATCTTGGAACTGTGTTAGGAGTTCGATCAGGTCGATTTTTTGATCTTGTGTGAGGTCTAGGCCTATCTAGACTTATTTGATGTTTTCAGAGGTTCCTATGTTGATAGTGATGGTTTGGTTTGGGTTTGTCTTCGACCCATTCTTTGATCTCCTCGGGCACCTCATAGTCATCTTCCTCCTCTTGATCAATATCCATCAAGTCGAAGTTCAGTTCTACATCAAAGTTGTAGTCACTGTGACAGGTTGGCATCTCACCAGCAGTGACAAAGAAATCTAACTCTGGAGTCCTGAAAATAAACATGATTTCACTTTAATATATGCAACTGCTTAAATATACAAAGCATTTGGCAAAGTATGACAAAAGTTACTACTATAGCTGTGCAATCAAAAGTAAGCAGTAAATGAAAGCATGTTACAGGGCAGACGGACTCTCTGCCCCTTTACCCTTTTTGACTGAGGCAAGGTACGTTGCTCTAGTTATCCAGGGTTAGATCCTCATGAATAGGGAGGATCAAGGAATTGTGCTCATCTGCCTCGTCTCGGATAACGACTGAGACATCCTTTATAATAGGGTCGGGGCTTTTCTTTGAACTGCCCCTTTTTCCCTTCTTGATGCGAGGAATTTGTATCTGATCCTCGTCGTCACTGTCTGGGATCTCATCATTCATACCATCATAGTTTATGATAACCCGCATGTTAGCAAATGGGTCTCGTCCTTCGTACAGGATCTTTTCTTTTCCCCTTTTGCTATCACCCTCAGGCTTTGGGGATTTCCTTTCACCGGCCGGTATGACTGGAGGAAACATCATAGCTGATACCACAGCGGGGATCTTTCTCATTGGCTTTATGAAGCTAGCATCAGTGAGATTTAGCAGTAGTATGGTGGAAGCATGAGCCTTAGGGTGCTTATGTGGATTCCGGCGGCTTGACCCGAATGAATAACCAAATCCGGCTCTCCTTGTCTGGCTCAGGATTTGGACTGGATTTGTCATACCTTGTTGGTTCTTTCCTAACCTTTCTCCAGGTTGGAAACCCAAAGATACCATCTCTTGGCCTACCGTCATCACTTCAAGGGAGACTTTAGGCTTCAAGGCTGGTTCCTCAACTGGTAGATATTGAGTATTACTCACCTCCAAGGCTTAAAAACTAGCAGGTTTAATCCCTACATCCAGGTTGATCACCGACATGTCTTTCTGTATGCAGACAGAGTATTCCGATTCGACATTCACCGTGATTAGGTTGTTATTGATAATGTATTTGAGTTGTTGATGGAGGGTGGATGGCATTGCTCCTGCCATGTGGATCCATGGCCTGCCCAACAACAAGTTGTATCCAATGGCGATGTTGAGCACCTGAAAGGACACATAGAAAGTATGCAGACCAATCTCCAGAGGAAGATCTATTTCCCCCTATAGCTTGTCGGCGAGATCCATCGAAAGCTCTAATAACCATGTGCATAACTGGTTTTGATCCTGTTCGGGTTACTCTTCATTCTTTCTAAGGTATCGTATGGACAGATGTTGAGGGATGATCCTCCATTTATGAGCACACCTCCGATCACATAACCGAAAGACATCACTGCTATTTGTAATGACTTGCGATGACCCGTCCCCTCTGAAGGTATATCATCGTCAGTGAAAGATATCACATTGCTGTTGAAAATGTGTTCTACCACGTGATGGAATTTCTCGGCATCCACGGTATGTGGAAGATGGGCTTCTTCCAGTACTTTCACCAGAATGTTGAGATGATCCACCGATGATAAGACCAAGTATAGGATGGACATTTTCTTGGGTGCGTCTTTTAAGCTTTGCACTACCTTGATTTCATTGTGTCCCATTTTATTGAGGAACTCTTTGATTTTCTCTTCAGCCACCTTTTCTTTGGCCTTGAGGACTAGTTTGATCACCCGCTGAGGCGGGTACAAGGGATTCTCCTTTGGCACAATGGTAATGTTGTTTGAGGTGGAACCTTTATCATTTCCGTAGTTCCATGGGACCCTCTTCAGACTGATAATTGGATACTAAGGTCTGAAAGGTAGTATTAAAGGCTCGGGTGCGGCCACCTTCACATGATTTTGTGTTTCTTGGACCCCTTTCCCTTGCTGTACTAAGGGTGTGAGAGATGACTCCTTATCACAGGAAATAACAGCCACGGTATCTTGATCCATGCAGTGGGAATAAAGAGAGTTTCCTCATCTGGGAGGCCATAATCCAAATTTCCTCTTATCAATTCACCGCTTTCAATCATATTCTGAATTAGGTTACGAAGTGCCCAGCAATCCACAGTATCATGGTCGGGTGCATTGGAGTGGTACTGAAAAGTTTGGCCAAGCTTGAATTTCCTGGATCGCGAGTTTAATGGAGGTAATAAATCTGCAACCATTCCTTCGTTGATTAACATCTGGAAGATTTCCTTCATTGGTTGGTTCAGGTTAGTGAAATTCCTTTATAAGGCGAATTTCCTACCAACTTGGAAATTCTCCTCTTTGGCTATATTGTCGGCCCAGGATACATGCTCATGAGACCGGTAATGATTCGTCATATGGGGATGGGACTGATCTCCAGTGTGGGAGGATATGCATCAGATTTGTTGGTCTGGTTCATCATCTGTCTGGTGATCTGATGTTGGTATACGACCAGTTCTGCTAACTGTTCAATTTGTTCCTTAATAGAGCTAATCTCCTGCTCTATCAGGAATCGCCTTTCCGAGACTTCCCAACTGTCTGGGCTGTTGTTGCTAGACGGAGTCTACTCTCCTGTATAACGGAGGTATTTAGATCCTTCTCCATTTCCTGTGTTGATCATGTTGACATTTTCCTCTTTGTGTTGAGGGAGGGGATTATCCTGCACGTGCGGTTTGCTCGGGCTTTGTCAACACAATCTCTTTGTTGTCAACCAAGTCTTGAATTTTACGCTTGAGAGACCAACAGTCTTGTGTGTCATGGCCATGAGATCCAGAATGATAGGCACACTTCTTGCTTAGGTCAAAAATTCTTCCCCTCGGTGTTGGTTGGTGGAAGGAGTTGCACAATCGTTTTCTGTGCGGTTAACAATTTTAGCACATTTTCGAGTGAATCCCCTAAGGGGGTGAACGTTTTTCAACGCTTGGCCTCCATAGTCTTCTGAAATGGAGGGTTTGAAGGCTGTGCAGGAGCTTGAAAAGGGGTATAATTCCTCCTTTGAATTGGCATATTGCTTAAATCACCCCTTGGATTCTGTCCTTGCAATACTGAGGATACTTCTTCATCTTTCTTCTTATGTGCCCTCCGGGGATTACTCCTATAATTTCTGGACTGTATATGTTCGGCAACGGCTTCCAAGGCAGTCTGGTCCTTTATCTTCCCAGACTTTAGCCCCATTTCAGCCATCTTTCCGTTCTTGATCATCATAGAGAATGGTTTTCCTATGCCTGCTAGGACCCTCTCGTAATATGGAGCGTCTTGAATATTGATGAAGGTCATAACTATCTCAGACTCAGTCATAGATGGGGTGACTTGTGCTGCAACCCGCCTCCACCGTTGAGTATACTCTTTGAATGACTCAGTACTTTATTTCTTGATTTTGGTTATCTAGTATCTGTCTGGAGCCAGCTGATATTGGAAACTGTATGACTGAGGAAAGCATGTGTCAGCTCTTCCCATAAGTGAATTTTGGAGTTGTCGAGACGGACGTACCAGGCTCTAGCCTCTCCGGTCAGACTCTTCTGAAATAACTGCATTCGAAGTTTCTCGTCCTCTGCATAGGATCCGAGCTCTCCAATGAATACTTTCAAGTGAGTGTAGGGATCTCCCAATCCATTATATTTTTTAATATCAGGAGTTCTAAATTTTTCGGGATAACGAGCCCCAGGAAAAATGCATAAATCAGAATAATTGACACTGCCAAATGCCTCAGTCCCTGTGATAGACCGGATGGTTTCTTCCATCTGCTAGACTTTCTTCAAAATGTCACCAGCTTCCTGTTCTTTGTTAAGGGTGGTGATTTCAGGGATTTTGTTGATTGTGTCCTAGTTTTGTGGTCCAGGAATCTGAGTATTTGTCTTTTCGGTCTCTTGATTGCCACCACTATCACCAGGTGTTCCTGGTTCTGTGTGAGCTTGGGCTTGCTTCCCTTTAAGAGCCTTACTTTGTTCTCTCAGGAAACTAGCCAATTCGGCAATCTGATTCTTCAATCCTTCAAACTCTTCCCTAGAGACAGGGGGATTCTGACTGAGTGTTAGGAATATTCATAAGAATGGTATTCCTATTTTATATGATTTGATTATGATATAAATGAATGAATATGCAAGTATGCTTGCATTGATAAAAGCTGTAAAGTCCTTTGATAGATAATAGGAATATATATACAAAGATTTATACTGAAATGATTAAATATGTTAGGTTGATCCTACATAAACAAAACAGCTTTGTAAAGTCCTTAAAAAGAAATGATGTACAAGAACTATAAATATAGAGAGATCAAACTTGTTAGGTTGATCTTATAAAGTGTAATAGATAGGCTTGTCTGATTGTCGAGCACTGCACTAGCATCGTAGTCTGCCAGGAGAGACAAGGAAGACTCAAGAATTATCAAGGCGAAATCGTAGTCTGCAAGGATAGTAGATCTTAGAGTTCGTAGTCTGCCAGGAGAGACGAGAAAGGATCGTAGTGTGTCGGAAAGAACTTTCTCAGAGCCGTAGTCTGCTGAGGAAGTCATGCTCAGAATCGTAGAGACAGCCTGTCTATGAGTCGACCGAGCATCTGCCAGAGCTAAGTCAAGAATCTTAGATCACACTTGTAGTAGTGGAGTCTACTGATCATATTAGAGGCAGAGATCGTAGTCGAGCCAGATCATATAAGGACAGCAGGCATGGAGGCAGAAATCATAGTCTGTCAAGGTTTGATCTCGGAGTCGTAGTGCCTACAGAATCAAAGCAAGATCGTAGTCTGCAGAACTAAGGCTTCAACAAGGTTGCTCACAATGCCAAGGTAGAATCGTAGTGTCAACACGATTCTCAACAAATGAGCACTCCCTTAGAATCCAAAGATGAAGCCTCTGGTCTGAGTCACAAAGATACATTCCACCTGAAGGAAACCAGAGAGCACTCAATGAATGGCCTGCATGCAATCAGAATATCTAAGCACCAACTCAATCGTCATCTAGGTTGAGTTGTGAAGCCATTCGAGATGAAGTCTTCCACAAGCCGATCAGAAGAAGACTTCCGATAAAGTAACTGACTAGAGAAAGTCAGCAAGTGCAGTAGCTGTCAAGTGAACAGAAGACAAAGATCTTGGGATTAACCAGGATCGTAGTGTTTGCCAAATGAGCAGGAACTGATGCAGTTTACACGGAGATACTGGCCAGCTTATGAAGAACAAGATAGAAGTGATTAAGCATGGGTCAGACCATTGTTGATAGGTGAACGGGAGATCACCAAAAGAAAGAGAGCTGGGTATACCACAAATCTGATGTGTCTTACTATTCAGAAAGAGGCCAGAACGATAAGTCAAGCTATCAGTTCCTAAGATTAGTCAAGGCAAGCAGAAGTGTGGAAGCACTATATAAGTGAAGGAAGAGGTGTTCTACAATGCAGACCCAAAGAACACTCTTCAGAATCGTAGTGTTGTCTTAACTAGTTAAAGAGCAACATTCAACAAGATACACTACGATCAAGGTCCAAGAACATTTGCATCAGAATCATAGAGTTCGGGTATTTGAATATTGAAGCACTGGCAATGTCTCAATATGAAGACTGACATCCGAACGTTGCTAATTGACAGCGTCAATGCAAAAGGACAACTCCTGTAGATTCGAATTAGAGAATCAGAAAGGAGATATAAAAGTGACTACCAGCCTGACACGGAATAGTGACATCTTTGAGGCGGTGGGTGAAGTAGCAGACTGTTGTGTCAGTAAAGTCAAAAAGGAGCTGTTACATCACATTAGCAGTCTGCACCAAATAACTCAAGATCTGCGAAGCAATTCAAATAGCTTCCAACGACTATTTTCCAACGAGAAGATCCTGGAAGGGTATTTAACAGCTGAAGCTTCAAAGATAAAAGTTGTTGCGAAGGTGAAGAATCGTTGAGTTGTTGGAATGCTACATTGTTGACTCTACGAGTTCCACCAGAGATGAATAGAACAAGTCTCAGTGGCAGTGAAACTACGAAGGTGGTAGTGAAGCAGATTTGAAGAAGGACTTGAACAGACTAAAGCTTCACTCAACAAGGATGAGAATGCCTTTGAAGATGGCAGCTAAGTTGAGAGCCGAGAAGGCCAAGAAGATAGCATTCAGGAAAATGGCTAAGCATAAAGAAGATCAGAAGAGCCACTCTACGGATCACCATGAAGAACCATAAGCTGAAAAGGAAAAGATGCAGAACCATGCCTGCTTATCTATCAAGAAGGGTTCAAGGAGTGCTAAGGACCAGAAGAAGGTGACCCACAATGAAACGCCTTAGCAGTCCTATGTGGTGATGGTGCCCAGCTGACATTAAAAGAAGATGAGCTGAACAGAATAAAGATCAGCTGCACCTGAGAAGAAGAGGTCTAGACTCGAAGCAGAATGTTGAGGACCAAGCTAAGCTGCTAAGAACAAGAGATGATAAAGCTTCAAGTTATGTTAGCAGCAAAGCAACAACAACAACAACAACTACAACAACGAGTAGCCAGGGCCTAAGGGGTCCTTGTCCAGAGGGACTAAATGAGTTCCAAGGCCGCTAGCCTTGAAGGGTTCTTAGTGAACTAGAGGAGTTCCAAGCTTGCTGGGCTTGAAGAGTTCTTAGTGAACTGAAGTTCCAAGGCTGCTGGCCTTGAAGGAATCTTAGTGATTCAGGGTGCTGCCTTTCCTTAGTGGATTTCCTGCGAGAGTGTAGAAGAGTGGATTAGGAGCTTGAGTCTCTGAACCACTTAAAATCCCTTGTGTCATTTACATTCTATCATTTACTTTCTGTCATTTACATTATGTTCTTAACTGCTATAACTGCTATGTTTGTATTAACTACTTACAACTAAACTAACTCCAAGAACAATGTATCAATGTTTTTTAATATATCAATGAAGGGGACATTTAACTTATTACGCTGTGCTTGAAATAATTCTTATGTTTGTCATATGCTAACTTCTTAGCAATACAAAATAAAATGAAAAAGAGCTTAAAAACGCAAAGGTTCTATTCAACCCTCCCTTCTAGATCTATTGTGTGCCTACTGGGAACTAACAATTGGTATCAGAGCTGGTTCTCATGCTATATTCAAAAGCTAATCGCTTTGAGTTTGATCCTAGGCACAAACATTGTTCTAAACTTAGTTTAGTAGTAAGTCACTTGTAAATGCAGATAAGCTCACACGTTGGAAATAATGTGTACAAGTAAATGTGTATATACACCTGAAGCTGCTCAGATTGGTCCATGTTCTTGAAAGACATAGCATCAAGACCAATCCTTGTCCACAGTCAATCTTGTAGTCTGAAGACCAGAGATGGGAAGTCAAGAGGTATCAATAGCAAAGAGTCAAGCATCCTCCATTCTGAAAGATGAAAGGCCATGCATGCTAAGAAACGCTTATCCAGAGGAGAAAAAAGAATTTCTCAAATATGTATTTGGCTAACCAGTAGTTGGATGTGAACCCTGAGGTTCAAGGTGATTAAAGAACTAAAGATGCCAAGACTTTCTTAGCTTACCTCTTCAAGGCTATGACTGATTGATCGAAGGACAACTGGAGCAACAAGCTGTCAGAAATAAATATAAAGATATGCACATCAATGCCTAACCTCATTATAGCAAGGTAGGCAAATGAATGTCAAGAGACTGATAGTGTAAAGGTACGGTTCCTCATTCATTATAAATGTGTATATCATGTTGCATCACCTTATGTACTATAACAATATTATATCAAGAGACCATATTCTTCCTAAAAAGAGGAAGAGAGAAAGTACACTAAGGTTGGGAACTCAATTGTTAACAAACTTTCTCTCCGCCCAAGTTTTAGGTTGAAGATAACACCTTGAAAGAAGTCTGAAATAAGTCATAAGCATATCAAGAATTAATTAAGTTTAAGTGGAGTAATTCTTGCTTAAGGGTTGGTATGTATGTACAAACCCATGCTCTAAGTTTTTGATAACACGTAGAGTATGATCAGTTCTAAAGGAGTATCTTGAAGATTCTTAGAAACTGATCATCTCCATGAATTAACTAGATACAACTAAGTAATAGAGTTGATTCCTACTCTGCAAACATTCAAAAACTGTGAACATAACCAAGCAAAGGGTGAAACCATCAAAGAACAGGAGTGTCTTATTAAAATAATTAATCTTACATACACTCACCATCATGCATTTTAAATGTCATATCTAAATCTGATACATGCATGGATATGATCATTGATGCTAAATTTGATGTAAATTCAAATATATGAGGAATAGGGTTTTTGAGAAAACTAACCTAGCAGGACTTAATCAAGCTTGGGTACCAAAATAGAAATTATCTAAAACTGCAAGTACTTGGTCTATTTGACCACACTAAGGCATGCTGAATCAGATGGCTTCAGTGATGAAGATTCACCCAGCTGGAGGCTCAAGACATTTCAGCAATATTCTTGTCAAAAATCATCCTATGCTAAAGCCGGTTTCTGAAGATTTGCTGAGCTCACATAAACGAAGCTTACAAGATTGCTGATCTCCACATGGAAGCTGATCATTCATACCTAGATGAAAAAAAAGGATCTTCCATGACCCATCCATGCAAGGAATATCATCTCAGAAAAAATCTCAAAGAAGTTCACATAAGAGGATCATCAATTCTTAAGTATGAAGAATTCATCATAGAAGCAGAACTCCACGAGTGCAATCTGTCAAAAGAGTTTAAGGAAAATTGTAGTGTTCTCTACGATCAAGACTTTGTCAAACCTGTGCAAGCCAACACATAACGATTATGGTACAATGATCATAATCGTAGTGTTCCTCCAGTCAGCATCAAAGTCCGTAATTCTGATTAAGGAGAAAGGGAAACTAACTGAAGGAAGGTTGTTAGATGTTGACAAGTTAATAGTCCAAAATGAGTCTTCATTCATCCGTAGTGTATGTTGGTGAAACTAAGGAAGGACTACAAGCCTACTGAAAATGCCTATTTAGGTATCAGATAAAGAAAACTACGTTCGTAGTTCTATCAACAATCGTGGAGTGATCAGTCCTGAAGATATCTCTCTCCATGATCCAAGGAAGCTTTTATGATAGAGATGATTTCAGTCAGAAGGAGATATGCAAGACTGCCTTCTAATGAATATGAAGAAGAAGAATTCATGCTTCTTTGAGAAGAAAGCATCATCAATGGGGGAGCAGTAATCTGCTAAGAGCAGCAACACTAAAGGTATCTAAGATGATTAATGAAGCAAATTCTTCAAATCTTTTAAGCAGAAAAGATAGTCACTTGATTGACTTAGAAAGATCAAGTGAGAAGCTGAAGAAGCTGTGAATTTCAGAAGAAGAAGAAAAGCAGTCACAAAACTAAGAAGTTCTCACTCACTACGATTGAAGAGGTGTCACCAATTGTAAAGTCCAGACAAATTATGACTGCAGATGGAGAAGCTGCTACAGCCTCTTAGCCTGAACAATTATCAGGGCTGAATCTGAAGAAAGTACAAAGGTTGTGTGCAAGTCAAAGAAGAGGACCACGGAATTTATCAAGGAATTTGATCTGACAGATGAAGATATGGAGATGGTGTAGCTCAGGGAGCAAAATGAAGAAGTTGAATTCTTGCCAGAAGTTGTGAGAAAATCTCAGAAGATAAGTTAATCATGGTGTATACCACGATTATCAAGACCACTTCTGCCAAAGATCATAGAGAACAGGAGCTAACCCATAACAGAAAAATTCCAGTTACAGAGTCCCAAAATTCTGTGACTGATGAACCAAATGAATATCCATCATAGTCAGTAGTAATGTCCCAAAACATGCTACTGATAATCATATCAGCCACCCTCCTCAAAATTATGGAATGCCTATGATCAAACATCTGATCATAGTATAACAGCAGAAGGACACCACGATACAAACTTTACAAAAACCAACACCAATGAATATCCAGAGTTGGTAAATGAACTCCCCAGCAGAGAGGTCAGATGTGATGTTAGTACTAACCTTGTATAAGTCTTTTCATCTGGCAAGCGCCTCAGGGACAAACCTGATCCTTAGCGTTGAGCTAAGAGGTTGGACCTTCCTGAGCCACCTTACTTTAGAAGGAATGCTAATGTGGAATGCATCACAAGAATCTTTGCTGAAGCAAGCAGCATCTCATCAGAAGATTACAAGTTGTAAATGAGAATTGCCAATCCCTCAGAGCACAATGAAGAAGTTATCTATTGAAGCATGACCACAGACTACGATCATCGGAGAAGGTGCTGAGAGTGTAAATCAGTCTGGGAATCGTGGAGTACTGAGCTAAGACATAAGTCACTCCACGGATTGAAGAAGTCAATGGTCAACAGAAGAAAAGTCAAATCTGGTTAACTGGCACGATGGAGAAGTTACAGATTGTGACCTAGCAACGTCTTACAACTGTCCCACTAAGAAACATGGAGGGAACAGTTACAAGAAGGAAATTCAAATTATTGGCAGTTTTTTTTAAAGAGTTCATCAAAAGCTGCAAACCTGTCAAATCCATACACTCACCCTCTCAAGTCAAAACCTAAACACCTCCAAACAGCCAGACCTTCTCCAACAGTCATCAAATCTCGAATCGCTTCCTGACATATAACAAGATTCTCACAAAGTTATAAATCCAGAAAACCCTAACACTTCAAATGGCACATTGGCGAGTAATCACTGGTATTCATCTCGGGACTAAGACGTTTGAGAAATCTGAGAAAAAGTTCAGAGATATTCTTGAACTTGTGAAGAAAGCTGGATTCTCAGAATGCCTTGAGTCAAATACTCCAATTTTTGTTAACTTGGTTAAAGAGTTTTACTCCAATATGACTACAAACTCTGGAACCCTTTCTACCAAAGTAAAAGGTCAGATTCTGAAGCTGAAATCTTTTGACATCAATCAGTGCTTAGGTTTTCCTGACCTAGGTCTGAAAGATCTTGATGAAGTCAACACTGAAGAAGCCAAGAAGATCATGAGGTACAGAAGAATCCCTAGTCTAAAGGATTTGAAGAAAAAGGAGCTTCCTAAATAATTTGAGTTCCTTGCAGAGATTGTAGGCAAATGTATATTATGCAAGGACACTGCACATGACACTGTGAGTGATCAACATCTGAAGATCATATCTGCAATAGTCCTGAAGAAGCGTATCAACTTTGGAGTTATTCTGATCGACCAAATGTCCAAATGGCTGGATAGAGCAGAGAAGAAGAGGTTAACAGGGAAACCACTTACAAAGGTTTTCCATGGAAGGCTATTAAGTATTATTCTGAAGAAGAGGCTGAAGAACAAAATTAAAGATGATGAAGGTGAAGTTCTTAACAGCTATAAGATAATGACTACACAGCTATTTGCAAACTGGAAAAAGAACCCAATGGAGAACAAACGACTAACACATGGCAGCAGCAACAAGAGTACTTTAAAGAAGATAAAGGCAAGTGCCATAAAAGAAGAAGAACTGTCACACTCTGAAGATTCAGAGCCCAAGTCTGTAAAGCCTTCGAAGAAGAAAGCCAAAATGGTGAAAAAGCAAAAGTCAGTTCCTCAAAGAAGTATATCTACTGAAGAAGAAAATGTAGAGTCAGAAGATAATGTGGAAACTGAGAACTTTAAGGATGATTCTTCAAAAAGCAAATTTGATAATGAAGGAGAAGCTGCAAGTCCTATAGCTAATCCTTAGAGTAGCCATTCT
The DNA here is from genome assembly GCA_020205555.1 of Panax stipuleanatus. NCBI lineage: Eukaryota > Viridiplantae > Streptophyta > Magnoliopsida > Apiales > Araliaceae > Panax > Panax stipuleanatus. The sequence goes on from CM035117.1 coordinate 73,305,103, forward strand.
GCTGATAAAGGAGAATCTAATCCTAAAACAGTTAGATCTCATAGTGCTGAAGTATCAAGGAGCACTTATGATGGTTCAAAAGACATAGAGTCTGAAGAAGAAACATCTGTCCCTCCTGCTGTTGAACCTCAAGGAAGTCTGTCTAATGATTTAGAGACTTCAAAATCTGAAGATGAAGAAAGATCTGAATCGCCTGAAGTTGAAACGCCAAAAAAGAGGAAGAGCAACAGATTGCGTGCTCAAGCTATTCTCGAAAAGAAGGGAGAATCATCTACAGCTATCATAGAACTCGGTGATGATAAGGCTGTATCAAAGGGAAGACAAATGAAGATTTCTGCAAAGAATAGTAGCAAAAGGCTGAAGACTAAAGAGCTAGAAGAGGCTAGTGAATCTGCAAAGGCAAGCTCTGCTGATGATGATCAAATGCTAAAACAAACTGATGAGTCAGTTAAAGAAAGTCTGCACCAGTCTGACTCCAAGTCAGGACAAGAAGAAAGTAAAGAAGATTCTAATCTTGAGAATAATATTCCAGAAGATTTTCACATTCCTTGTCCTGTTCATAGCAAGAGAAGAATAGTGGTGGAAGTTGATGAAGAACCACTAGATGTACTTCCAGGAAAATGGGTTAATCTTGGAAATGAGAGGCTGAATGTGGTGAAGATGACTGTAGCATATCTGCTCAATAATCTCGAAGCTATGAAGCTGGATACTTCAACTCTAATATATGAGCCTGAAGTCAAGGACCATGCGATAAGGTGGTTTTATCCTCATATGCCATGGGTAAAGGCATCCCTCACCGGAGACAGTGGATATCTCACATGGTGTTTCTCCCATCTTCCCAACCTAGAGCTGGTGGCACAGAACTTTCCAAGGGTCAAAAAATTTGCAACTCTGCTAATCAAAGACCAATCCCATTTCAAGGTCTATCGACATGCTCAAAATTATTACATCCCCTACGATTGTCGAGTAGATTCAGATGGTAGTAGGATTTTGCCCAAGTCTACAATCGTAGAGTCCTTTCACTCTACCAATGAAGATGATCAAACTGAGTTTGAAAAGCTCTATACTGATCCAGCAGTGCTGACTGATAATCCTCCATCCTTTAACAATGATTGGTACTCAACGATCTATCAGATTCTCATTACTTTTGAAAACTTGTCCAAGGGAAATCGTGGAGTCCAATCTGGTTCTCAGTATAAGATTGATCAACCAGTTGCTCAGCAGGAGGCTGACCAAACAGCTGCTCAGAAAGAGGATGAACAACTTGATGCCAGATCTCTTCAAAAGCAAGAGTTGCTAAAGAACTTTGAAGAACTGATTGAGGAGATCTCTCTTATAGCTGCAGAAGTCAAGGACATGTCAACAGGAGATGACAATGAGCTATCAAAAAAGCTTCAAGACAGACTCTCAGACATATCCCTCAAGCTTCAACTAAGGGATCAAGTTTTTCTAAAGGCTATGAGTGATCAGAAGGAGGAAGCTATACGAGCTCAGAAGGCTAATGAAGAGCAAATTCTATCTCTCTCTCTTAAGAGTGACGATCTGAAACAGTTTCTCTCCCTCCAACTTGAGCTAAGCCAACAAGAACTCAAAATTGAGGTTGGTAACTCATCTCACCTGATAGAGCAGCTTATGTTAAACATGGAGCAGCTGTCTCAAGTGATTAATGACAATAAAGGGGAGAAAAAGATACATCAAAAGAGACATAGAAAGAGGCATTCAAGAAAGAGCAAGGAGAGGAGAATGAACGAAGACAAGAAGAACAAGTGCAGAGAGGCAAATGAGCAGAAGAAGAAGAAAGTAGCAGCAGAAGAAGAGTCATCATCTGAGGGGGAGCCAAAAGATGATGACCCCATGAACACAGAATCTGAGGGGAAGCCAGATAAAGGAGAGCATACAACTGAACCAGAGCCTAATCAAGAAAAAGAAGTATAGCATGCATCTGAGGGGGAGCAGAGGAAAGAACAAAAAGAAGAAAGAAAGATGAGTACCTGAATAGATAATCAACAGACATCCTGGAGACATACATGGAGCAGAAAAGGTACATCTCTATCTAGTTAGGTATGTTCTGGATCCAGGATGTAGAGTGTCATAGTTTATGAAATTCCATATTATCATCAATGACATTCATGATTATCTATTTTAAAAATACAGCTACTTACTGTATATAAGATTCATTCATCTCATACATATGCACTAATTATTTTTGTCATAATCAAATAGGGGGAGATTGTTAGGAATATTCATAAGATTGGTATTCCTATTTTATATGATTTGATTATGATATAAATGAATGAATATGCAAGAATACTTGCATTGATAAAAGTTGTAAAGTCCTTTGATAGATAATAGCAATGTATGTACAAGGATTTAGACTGAAATGGTCAAATATGTTAGGTTGATCCTACATCAACAAAACAGCTTTGTAAAGTCCTTAAAAAGAAATGATGTACAAGGACTATAAATATAGAAAGATCAAACTTATTAGGTTGATCTTATAAAGTGTAATAGATACGCTTGTCTGATCGTCGAGCACTGCACCAGCATCGTAGTCTGCCAGGAGAGACAAGGAAGACTCAAGAATTATCAAGGCAAAATCGTAGTCTGCAAGGATAGTAGATCTCAGAGCTCGTAGTCTACCAGGAGAGACGAGAAAGGATCGTAGTGTGTCAGAAAGAACTTTCTCAGAGCCGTAGTCTGTTGAGGAAGTCATGCTCAGAATCGTAGAGACAGCCTGTCTATGAGTCGACCCAGCATCTGCCAGAGCTAAGTCAAGAATCGTAGATCACACTTGTAGTAGTGGAGTCTACTGATCATATCAGAGGCAGAGATAGTAGTCGAGCCAGATCAGACGAGGACAGCAGGCATGAAGGCAGAAATCGTAGTCTGTTAAGGTCTGATCTCGGAGTCGTAGTGTTTACAGAATCAAAGCAAGATCGTACTCTGCAGAACTAAGGCTTCAATAAGGTTGCTCACAATGCCAAGGCAGAATCGTAGTGTCAACACGATTCTTAATAGATGAGCATTCCCATAGAATCCAAAGATGAAGCCTCTGGTCTGAGTCACAAAGATACATTCCACCTGAAGGAAACCAGAGAGCACTCAATGAATGGCCTGCATGCAATCAGAAGATCTAAGCACCAACTCAATCGTTATCCAGGTTGAGTTATGAAGCCATTTAAGATGAAGTCTTCCACAAGCCGATCAGAAGAAAACTTCATATAAAGTAACTGACTAGAGAAAGTCAGCAAGTACAGTAGCTGTCAAGTGAACAGAAGACAAAGACCTTGGGATTAACCAGGATCATAGTGTTTGCCAAACGAGCAAGAACTGATGCAGTTTACATAAATATACTGGCCAGCTTATGAAGAACAAGATAGAAGTGATTAAGCATGGGTCAGACCATTGTTTATAGGTGAACAGGAGATCACCAGGAGAAAAAGAGCTGGGTATACCACAAATCTGATGTGTCTTACTATTCAGAAGGAGGCCAGAATAACAAGTCAAGCTATCAGTTCCTAAGATCAGTCAAGGTAAGCAGAAGTGTTGAAGCACTGCACAAGTGAAGGAAGAGGTGTTCTACAATGCAGACCCAAAGAACACTCTTCAGAATCGTAGTGTTGTCTTAACTAGTTAAAGAGCAACATTCAACAAGATACACTACGATCAAGGTCCACGAACATTTGCATCAGAATCATAGAGTTCGGGCATTTGAATATTGAAGCACTGGCAATGTCTCAATATGAAGACTGACATCCGAACGTTGCTAATTGAGAGCATTGATGCATTAGGACAACTCCTGTCGATTTGAATCAGAGAATCAGAAAGGAGATATAAAAGTGACTACCAGCCTGACACAAAATAATGACATCTCTGAGGCGGTGGGTGAAGTAGCAGACTGCTGTGTCAATAAAGTTAAAAAGGAGCTGTCACATCACATCAGCAGTCTGCACCAAATAACTCGAGATCTGCGAAGCAATTCAAATAGCTTCCAACGGCTATTTTCCAACGAAAAGATCCTAGAAGGGTATTTAACAGCTGAAGCTTCAAAGATAAAAATTGTTGTGAAGTTGAAGAATCGTTGAGTTGTTGGAATGCTACATTGTTGACTCTACGAGTTCCACCAGAGATGAATAGAACAAGTCTCAGTGGCAGTGAAACTACGAAGGTGGTAATGAAGCAGATTTGAAGAAGGACTTGAACAGACTAAAGCTTCACTCAACAAGGATGAGAATGCCTTTGAAGATAGCAGCTAAGTTGAGAGCCGAGAAGGCCAAGAAGATAGCATTCAGGAAAATGGCTGAGCATAAAGAAGATCAGAAGAGCCACTCTACGGATCACCATGAAGAACCATAAGCTGAAAAGGAAAAGATGCAGAACCATGTCTGCTTATCTATCAAGAAGGGTTCAAGGAGTGCTAAGGACCAGAAGAAGGTGACCCACAATAAAATGCCTTAGCAGTCCTATGTGGTGATGGTGCATAGCTGACATCAAAAGAAGATGAGCTGAACAGAATAAAGATTAGTTGCACCTGAGAAGAAGAGGTCCAGACTCAAAGCAGAATGTTGAGGACCAAGCCACGATGCTAAGAACAAGATATGATTGTTGGGTTTGTACGAAATCGTGACGCAATCAAATTGCAAAAATTAGCGGAAGCATGGTATATCAGAATTTTAAAAAAAATTCTACAAAACCATTACCTGGATCATCCTTTATGCAAATTATTAATTTAAAACGATAAATAAGAAGTTATGGAATCATACCTTTGTAGAACGAAGCTTCCGCAGGTACGAGTTCAACTCCTTGTTCTTCGTGATCTCCTTTAATTTTAGGGCTAGATTCCTTCCTTTGATCAACGTTAGCCACCCAAGTGTTTGGCCTCTAGAGGTGATCCACCAAGGAAAAGAAATTATCAAGAAGGAGGGTGTTTGGCTAAACCTTAGTTTTCTATCCTCTATAGAAAAGGAGTACTCTCCAACAATTAGAATTGTATCGACTGATATCTATTATAAGACTCCTCTTATATAGATATTGGTCAACCCTTCTAATCCTATTAGACATGGGATTTCTTTTAATTAATTAAACTCCTTTAATTAATTTAGGCTTCCCACCACATGGGGAATAATTAATTAAATTCATTTAATTAATTTGTCTCCTGATCTTATTAGGAATAAATGAGAGTACTAATATTAAATTAATTACTAAACTCCTTTAGAAATTAAAATAATAATAATTGTAATAATATTAATAAGATTTCTCTTATTAATTTATATTTAATATTTGCCAAAATATTAAATAATAAACATTAAGATATTTAATTTATTCTATCACTATAGATTAAATTAATTACACTTAATGCATTATTACGATTATGCCACTACCTTCTTAAATAATTTTTCTTCCTTTTATGGTGTGACCCTTTAGGTTCTCTATATTAAACCAGTTGTGAATAAATCAATTAGAACAATTCTAATCTTATTTAAATAAATAAATTAAACTAATAATCTATTTAAATAAATAATATTTATTCTACAATAGGGATAAGCCTCCCTAGCGATCAACGACTTTTCAGATAATATAGATTTCAACATTAATTATAAAAGAACCTGTGAGTAAATAGTTACCATACAATTCAATTCTTCCACCATACAATGTCCCAATTAAATATAAGACATGAATTTACTGTCAAGTCTTATTTTATTTAATTATATGTATTTCGATTAGAAAATGCACAACTCCAAATAATGCAAATTAGAAACTCCTTTCTAATTTCATTTTACCTTGGCCAAGGATTCTTGGGTTGTCATTTAACGAATCACATAGGACATATCTCCTCTTTTACTAGAGGTGATAGATTCTTTATTGATCATTCATTATCTCAATATGTAACTCATTATACCCAAGCATACCCTTTTATATACCCTAAAGGACTTTAAGGAATAAGTCAAAGTATAATTTATTACATACAAGATACTATGATGATCTCAAGTCCAAGGATCACTTGTACTACTATTACATTAGGAATTCCTATTGACAGGCGAGTAAAACTCCATTAGGTATTCCATAGCGAGTCACGTTCAGTGAACTTATTCTCCAATAAGCACCTACATACTTGCTTTAGTGTCTCCACACAAATGATCATGAGATCAATCATCCTCATCCAATGAGCAAGCAACATATGTACCAATCTATCCGGATTTACTAATCTCATTTTTAGTAATCCCACGATTAGGAACTATTTTAGTTTTAGAGCTTTCTAAGAATTTAGATCTCATTAGCATGATCATCATCATGATTCTAAAAGCATTGCTTAAAACTATGGGTTATTTACATATTATAAAAACAACACCATGTAGATAATTAAATGCCTTTAATAAATGAATATTTTATTAATAAATAAATAAAATTATTTACAAAGTACGTGCTTTATCATCATACACGATTGACTTGTATGCACACTACTATCAATCTCCCACTTGCACTAAAGTCAATCGCCATGGTATCTCATACCCATCTTCTCTAAGTGACGATCAAACTGCTGTTGTGTTAAAGCTTTAGTAAATGAATCTGCAATGTTGTCTTGAGAGTTTACACGCTCCAAGGTGACGTCTCCTCTTTCAATGATCTCCTTGATCAAGTGAAATCGTCGCAACACGTGTTTAGATTTTTGATGAGACCTTGGTTCCTTAGCCTGTGCAACTGCTCCTGTGTTGTCACAGTAAACGGGAACTGCTTCTCCAATGCTAGGAACCACACCAAGTTTAGTTATGAACTTCTTCATCCAAACAGCTTCCTTTGCAGCTTCACTTGCAGCTATATACTTTGCCTCTGTCACTGAATCAGCAACCGTTTGCTGCTTGGAACTCTTCCAACTCACTGCGCCTCCATTCAAGGTAAAAAACATACCCCAAAACAGATTTACTGTCATCTTGGTCCATTTGAAAACTTGAGTCTGTGAATCCCTCAAGTTTTAATTCAGACCCACCGTAGACAAGAAAAATATCCTTAGTCCTTCTCAAGTATTTTAGGATATTCTTCACTGCCTTCCAGTGCTCTTCTCCTGGATTCGACTGGTATCTGCTCGTTACACTAAGTGCATTAGCAGCATCCGGTCTAGTACATATCATACCGTACATGATAGATCCTATTGCAGAAGCATAAGGGATCTTACTCATACGGGCTCTCTCCTCAGGTGTCTTTGGGGCCTGTTTCTTGGAGAGATGTATTCCATGGCTCATCGGCATGAGACCTCTTTTGGAATCTTCCATGCTAAATCTCTTTAGCATTGCATCAATATATGTTCCTTGGGATAAATCAAGCATCCTTTTAGATCTATCTCTATAGAACTTTATCCCCAAAATATAGGATGCTTCTCCCAAGTCCTTCATGGAGAAGTGTTTAGATAACCAGATTTTAATCGATTGTAGCATAAAAATGTCATTCCCTATCAGTAATATATCATCAACATATAATACAAGGAATGAAACTGCGCTCCCACTAACCTTCTTGTACACATATGGTTCATCGTCATTTTTGATAAAATCAAACTCTTTTGATTGTCTCATCAAAACTAATGTTCCATCTACGAGAAGCTTGCTTCAATCCATAAATGGATCGTTGCAGCTTACAGACTTGATTTGTTCCAACCTTTGAAACAAATCCCTCTGGCTGTGTCATATACACATCCTCCTCAAGTTTCCCATTGAGAAAGGCCGTTTTCACGTCCATCTGCCAGATCTCATAGTCGTTATAAGCTGCAATCGCAAGCAAAATCCGAATGGACTTGAGCATAGCTACTGGTGAAAAGGTTTCATCATAGTCAACTCCTTGTCTTTGTTTGAAACCTTTTGCAACCAGTCGGGCTTTATAGGTCTCTACCTTGCCGTCCGCTCTAGTCTTTCTTTTAAAGACCCATTTACACCCAATAGGCTTAATGCCTTCAGGTGGTGAAACCAAAGTCTATACTTTATTTTCATACATGGAGTCCATTTCGAATTTCATGGCTTCAAGCCATTTTCCTGAGTCTTTATTACTCATAGCATGTTCGTAATTCAATGGATCATCAACATTCATGATGTGTACCTCATCGTCTTCCTCTATAACGAATCCATACCTCTCAGGTATCTTCGGTACTCTTCCAGATTTACGAACAGGGTGTGGTATAGTAGGTTCTTCTACTTGGTCAGGCACCTGACTTTGATCCGTGGTAATTTGTGGTTCTTGAACTTCTTCAAGATATATCTTACTCCCACTGACCCCTTCATGGATAAACTCCTTTTCCAAGAAGGCAGCATATTTCGCAACAAACACCTTTTGATCAGTTGGATGATAGAAATAATACCCTAAAGTTTTTTAGGGTATCCCACAAATCTACACTTATCGGATTTAGTCTGTAGCTTATCATTTTCAAATTTTTTGACATAAGCTGGGCAACCCTAAGTCTTAACATGCTTAAGATTTGGTTTCCTCCCCTTCCACATCTCATATGGAGTCTTTGGGGCAGATTTGGTAGGTACCTTGTTAAGTAGGTATGCAGTCGTTTCTAGGGCATATCCCCAGAAAGAAATTGGAAGGTCGGTAAAACTCATCATGGATCGAACAATGTCCAACAGTGTTCGATTTTTCCTTTCAGATACTCCATTTAACTGTGGTGTACCTGGAGGAGTCCATTGTGAGATTATACCATTTTTTTTGAGACAATTGAGAAACTCACCACTTAAGTATTCTCCACCTCGATCTGATCGAAGTATCTTTATACTCTTGCCCGTTTATTTCTCTACTTCACTTCTGAACTCTTTGAACTTTTCAAATGATTCTGACTTGTATTTCATTAAATACACATATTCAAATCTTGAGTGATCATCAGTGAAAGTAATAAAATAAGAATACCCACCCCGTGCACTTGTTGTCATAGGTCCACAAACGTCTGTGTGAATCAATGCCAACAACTCTGTAACTCTTTCTCCTTTTCCACTAAAAGGAGATTTAGTCATTTTACCCATGAGACAAGATTCACAAGTTGGATATGATTCATAATCAAATAACTCAAGGAGCCCATCTTTATGCAACTTAAATAATCTTGTTTCATTGATATGACCGAGTCTACAGTGCCACGTGTAGGTATAATTAATATCATCTCTTTTCCTTTTCTTAGTTTGTTCAATTTGAAAAATATTTTCTTGTAAGTCAAGTGTATAAAGTCCATTTCGCAAATTTCCAACACCATATAAAACATCGTCTTTATAAATAGAACAACTATTGTTCTTTATAACAACGTTAAATCCTTCCATATCCAATACAGAAATTGAAATAATGTTTTTAATAATATTCGGAACATAATAACAATTATTAAGATAAATGGACTTGCCCGAAGGCATTGCTAAATAATAAGTTCCTACAGCTAATGCAGCAACCTTTGCTCCATTCCCCACTCGTAGGATCACCTCATCATTGTTCAGCTTTCTACTTCTGACCAGTCCCTTCACATTATTACATATGTGAGAACCATAGCCGGTATCCAATACCCAAGTAGAATTTTGACTTTCTGAAAAATTAATTGCAATCATGAACAAACTTTGATTGGAAGTCGAAGCTTCTCCAAGCTTCTTTTTTGCCAGAAACTTCTTGCAGTTCCTCTTCCAATGACCCAGCTCGTTGCAATGGAAGCACATTCCTTTGCTAGCTGGATCAGATTTCTTTTGTTCCTTTATGTTCACTTTACCCTTGGTCATCCGAGATCGGAAGAGCTCCTTAGATATCTCATATCTAGCAGTCCTACTTTGTTCAACATACAACTCCTTGAGGTGAATTAACATAGTAGGAGCATCCATATTTTCGTGCTGACGCTAAAGCTCGTTATTCATGGATGCGAGCATGATGCATTAAGCCACAGATGCATCATCTTGCCACTTTACAATGGTGGCAATCTCTTCCTCAGAGGCTGTTTCTGGAATAGTTCCAGGGACAGGTGAGTTTAGGACATAAGAAATCTTTTCAGCAGTGAGAACTATTCTCAGATTTCTTAGCCAGTCCGTATAATTCGGCTCGGTAAGCTTATTAGCATCAAGTATGCTTCGCAGTGAAATTAGTGATTTTGACATTTTTAAAATTCTGCATGTGAAAAACAACATTTTAGCAAACATTCATTTTATTAATTTTGCATACCAAAATAAATTTAGGTCTTTATTTTAAATTGGTATCTCCCACTATTTTTATCAAACTATATTACCCTCACTTATATAGTTCGGCAACATCTAATTAAAGATTTGCTAGTGAGAATAAGGATCCCATTTCAAATGTATATAACCTTGTGGATAGCACAACAAGCGATATACAAATAAATAGGTAGACAACTCTTGTCAATTACATCACTATGTAACTTCTTTTATTTTACCTCTTAAATCATAATGGTCAAGTGTGTGCACATCCGAACTAAAATGATTTAAGTTAAGTCCAGCCTAGCACTTCCATAAATTCAAAAAAGAAAAATGTTCGTCCTTGTGGATAGCACAACAAGACTAGATCGTTCAATTTTCTTGATAAGCATCAAATGTGATTAATTAACATCTTAAATATGCAATATTCGCCTTGTGGATAGCACAACAAGCTCATATTAAATATTTAATACTCTATTAATTTATCATGCTAGAAGGCGACGTTCGATATTCCAAATATCATTTGAACGCTTCGGACTTAATATTATTTCTTTGAGGAATTTGTTATTATTTGTCTCATCTTGTTTAGCGCGCATGCACATATATATATATAAAATACGCGTCATTTTATTAAACATGCGAAGCATGTTTGCATAAAATATAATTTATATAATATTTAGCATGCAATATAGAATACTATATTCTACCCGGATTGATTATGGACTTTTATTCTAGTTTGGTTCACTAGAGCCACCAAGTGAACCAAAAGGGCAAACCTAAGAGTGCAAGAATTTAAATTTAAATATAACTATTACATTTAAACCCGGACTCCATACAAACGGGTCTTCACGCGCTCCTTGCTCTTTGGTCTCCAATTTCTTCAAGATAATTTTAACTATTTCTATTACATTAAACTATTTAATGTAAATAGAAACCTTGATCAGCAGTCAAGGGGAAGTACATAGGAGGGAGATAGAATTTTACATCAAGAATTTTTTTTTTAGAGAAGACGAGGTACACAGACCCCATTTAATAAAACTCATTCATTCAAGCATTCAACTAAAATAAAATCCAATCACATTGGTCAAATAGTCCATAATCAATCCCCATTTATTATTATACATATCACCATATATATCAATAAATAAATATTCATCTCATGAATTAAAACATTCCATATATATATGAATATCATTTAATGGGCAATTTTAAATTGCATGAAATCCAATTTCAAGATTAAAATAAACTATTTATTTTAATTATAAAATTATTTAGAATATAATATATAAATATATCATATATATATATATATATCATATATATATATATAAATATATTTGATATTACCGTATATATTATATATATTTATATAACGAATCAGGTTATATATATATATATATATATATATATATAATATAAATTCATATTTATTTTTTAAAAAGAAGTCACCTTCTTTTATTAAAAGAGTCCTGCAAGTTTATTAAAAGAGTCATTTCATGATGGGACACCTTCTTTTTGGAGTAAGAAAGAGACAACACATTTTCTTTGCAGAATTCAAGATTAGCACCCAAAAAAAATTGCGATTCGTCCAAAAAAAAAACGTCATTTTTTTTTCTTAAAAAAATAATAATTTTAAACAATAAAATTATGCCCAATAAATTATTTTAAATACATACCCATATGTATATGAAATCAAAAATAAATTAATAATTGCATAAAAGTTTGGCTCTAATGCCACTACTGTGTTTGTACGAAATCGTGACGCAATCAAATTACAAAAATTAGCGGAAGCATGGTATATCAGAGTTTTAAAAAATTTTCTACAAAACCATTACCCGGATCATCCTTTATGCAAATTATTAATTTAAAACGATAAAGAAGAAGTTATAGAATCACACCCTTGTAGAACGAAGCTTCCACAAGTACGAGTTCAACTCCTTGTTCTTCGTAATCTCCTTGAATTTTCGGGCTAGATTCCTTCCTTTGATCAACGTTAGCCACCCAAGTGTTTGGCCTCTAGAGGTGATCCACCAAGGAAAAAGAATTATCAAGAAGGAAGGTGTTTGGCTAAACCTTAATTTTCTATCCTCTATAGAAAAGGAGTACTCTCCAATAATTGAAATTGTATCGACTGATATCTATTATAAGACTCCTCTTATATAGATATTGGTCAACCCTTCTAATCCTATTAGACATGGGATTTATTTTAATTAATTAAACTCCTTTAATTAATTTAGGCATCCCACCACATGGGGAATAATTAATTAAATTTATTTAATTAATTTGTCTCCTAATCTTATTAGGAATAAATGAGAGTACTAATATTAAATTAATTACTAAACTCCTTTAGAAATTAAAATAATAATAATTGTAATAATATTAATAAGACTCCTCTTATTAATTTATATTTAATATTTCTAAAATATTAAATAATAAACATTAAGCTATTTAATTTATTCTATCACTATAGATTAAATTAATTACACTTAATGCATTATTACGATTATGCCATTACCTTCTTAAATAATTATTCTTCCTTTTATGGTGTGACCCTTTAGGTTCTCTATATTAAACCGGTTGTTAATAAATTAATTAGAACAATTCTAATCTTATTTAAATAAATAAATTAAACTAATAATCTATTTAAATAAATAATATTTATTCTACAATAGGGATAAGCCTCCCTAGCGATCAACGACTTTTCAGATAATATAGATTTCAACATTAATTATAAAAGAACCTGTGAGTAAATAGTTACCATACAATTCAATTCTTCCACCATACAATGTCCCAATTAAATATAAGACATGAATTTACTGTCAAGTCTTATTTTATTTAATTATATGTATTTCGATTAGAAAATGCACAACTCCAAATAATGCAAATTAGAAATTCCTTTCTAATTTCATTTTACCTTGGCCAAGGATTCCTGGGTTGTCATTTAACGAATCACATAGGACATATCTCCTCTTTTACTAGAGGTGATAGATTCTTTATTGATCATTCATTATCTCCATATGTAACTCATTATACCCAAGCACACCCTTTTATATACCCTAAAGGATTTTAAGAAATAAGTCAAAGTATAATTCATTACATACAAGATACTATGATGATCTCAAGTCCAAGGATCACTTGTACTACTATTTCATTCGGAATTCCTATTGACAGGCGAGTAAAACTCCATTAGGTATTCCATAGCGAGTCACGTTCAGTGAACTTATTCTCCAATAAGCACCTACATACTTGCTTTAGTGTCTCCACACAAATGATCATGAGATCAATCATCCTCATCCAATGAGCAAGCAACATATGTACCAATCTATCCGGATTTACTAATCTCATTTTTAGTAATCCCACGATTAGGAACTATTTTAGTTTTAGAGCTTTCTAAGAATTTAGATCTCATTAGCATGATCATCATCATGATTCTAAAAGCATTGCTTAAAACTATGGGTTATTTACATATTATAAAAACAGCACCATGTAGATAATTAAATGCCTTTAATAAATGAATATTTTATTAATAAATAAATAAGATTGTTTACAAAGTACGTGCTTTATCATCATACATGATTGGCTTGTATGCACACTACTATCAATGATAAAGCTTCAAGTCATCTTAGCAGCAAAGTAACAACAATAACAACAACAACAACAACAACAACAACAACAACAATGAGTAGCCAGGGCCTAAGGGGTCCTTGTCCGGAGGGACTAAATGAGTTCCAAGGCTGCTGGCCTTGAAGAGTTCTTAGTGAACTAGAAGAGTTCCAAGCCTGCTGGGCTTGAAAAGTTCTTAGTGAACTGAAGTTCCAAGGCTGCTGGCCTTGAAGGAATCTTAGTGATTCAGGGTGCTGCCCTTCCTTAGTGGATTTCCTGCGAGAGTGCAGAAGAGTGGATTAGGAGCTTGAGTCTCTGAACCACTTAAAACCCCTTGTGTCGTTTACATTCTGTCATTTACTTTCTGTCATTTACATTATGTTCTTAACTGCTATAACTGCTATGTTTGTATTAACTACTTACAACTAAACTAACTCCAAGAACAATGTATCAATGTTTATCAATATATCAATGAAGGGAACATTTAACTTATTCCGCTGTGCTTGAAATGATTCTTATGTTTGTCATATGCTAACTTCTTAGCAATACAAAATAAAATGGAAAAGAGCTTAAAAACGCAAAGGATCTATTCAATCCCCCCCTTCTAGATCTATTGTGTGTCTACTGAGAACTAACACTGAGCACTTGAAGTCATGTCTGTGGATGGACTTAGTGCTTTCTTAAACTTAGATCTAGTAACAGAACCAATTTTTCACCTACAACAAAACGTAGGTGTGTCAATTACCTGAAATAGGTAGGGATAAGATGCATGCCATGATATATTTTTGTGGTTTTTTAATCTTATCCTACAAAACAGAGGTTAGTTGTTTTGATAATAGGATGACAAGATGTATATAACAAGGAATGTAAACTTTTTATTATGATATTTACATTGTGCTCCTTTACATTGGAATTGAAAACTTGACATTGAATTAAAAGAGGAAGGCATGAAGAAGCTTCCCATCGCATTTGGTTAAATAGAGGCTGACCTATCTTAGGCTACTCTCGCATTTTTTTGGCATGAAGGTCCTCAGATCATCGCAATGTACTAGAGGGGAAATTAATCTGATCTTTCAACTGGAGCGAATCTGAGTGGTACATTTTCATGAGCCCAGAAGACTTATTCACCCTCGAAGATATTACTTATCACCGACGGGTTTGCCTCCTGGTGGAGGAATCACACAACATACATTCACATATATTGTTCCTCACCGTTATGCATATGATGACATGGGTGCGAAGCACTAATATGGGTGCGAAGCACTAAAAAAGCAGAAAAACATTCATTCACATTCATTCAATGTAAAGACGCCGAATTCACGCATTCATTCAATGTAAGGATGAAAAATTCACACATACGCAGATGTGAAAATGAAATTTTTGAAAAGATTTGAATGCGGCCTAAGCCCTCTACTGTCCCCAGCAGAGTCGCCACCTGTTGACGTCGGGAAAAAATCCGAGGGTCGGGTCACAACCCAGATTTTTCACTCTTCCTAAGTTATGTCTACCCTTACTATTTTTATTTATGACAAAGGTTTTAAAGGGTTTTTTAGGAAAAAGCCAACATGCATCATATCGACGATTGAATATTTTACAGAGTCGCCAGTTGGTAGATTTGAAATGGTTGTGCCAACTTAACCGAGTTTTGTTTGAAAGAGGCCCAATTGCTGGACACTGTCGAAACTTGATCTTTGAAAATAAAGTTTTGAGTTCAGGGGCTTGGTTAAGTGTGGGGAAGGTGTTAGACACCCCCACAACTCCCGTGTAAACACGGTACCGCATCTTTTCAATATTTATCTTTTAAATATGCAATGTGTGTGTTAATGCTGTAAGAAATTTGGGCCTATGTTTGATTGGGAGTATGTTTATGCATCGTTGAACCTATATACAACGGTTTTGATTTGATTTGTAAAATAGTTCTTTGATTTTATTTGTAAAAGTGTTTGATTTGATTTGCAAAAGCTTCTCTTTTCGATAAGATTTATTGAAATGATGTTTTGAAAGAAGGTTTTCAAACCCTTACGCTAACATAGGAATTGAAGCATATCGATAATTCAGTTTTGTATTTTCAGCCTTAAGACTCAATTTGAATGGTGATTATCAGGCTGCGAAGCATCCTCGATCACAAAAATGAATACAAGTGTCGATCTTCTCATGGGCATGACAGCCATCGGAGTGACTCTGACACGGCAAACCATATTTGCAGTATGTTGAGACCTTAAATTCAGATAACCGTTTAAAGGTCTTTTGTATGTACATTTTTTTACAGAAAAACTGGCAAAGTACATTTGTAAAGTTGAGTTTGTCCATCGTGGGAATCAGATTCTAATCAGTTTTATCATAAATCCCATGACTCCTAGGCTCACATAGGGAAGCCAATAAACCTGCACAGCTCAAATTTGTACAGTAATATATCCAAATATCGCCAGAACCAAGGATTCGTCAGTAAATCTTGGCTCGCACATGGCCGAAGCGTCTCATTCCCACTAGATAGCGATCTAAGGGCCGCGAGGTTGCTTTCATAACTGAAACTAGAAAAAATGCTAGATTTAAATAAATCTCAGCCATTCTAGCTTCTCGGTTCTGTCTGGACCTATTTTGAACCATTTGAAAGCTAGAGTTGGCGAGATTTAAAGAAATAATGGACTGCTACACGGGGTCTTTGCCAAATCGTAGGCTTTAAACGTCCAAATCTACCGATTAATTTTTTGATATGTGGTAGTATGTGGGTATATCTACGTATTAGAGTGAAAATTTTTGGGTTTGGAAGACAAGAAAATGGCTGCAAAACCAAACGAGCAGGGGTTCGAAGCATTTTCGAATTTTTTAAATGAGCTGGTGGTGAGCTCATATATATAGACCCAGGAGAAGAAGCTCTACCTACTGCAACCGCATGTAGAGGTGCGGTTCCACGTGGGAGGGCCCACGTGGTGGGTCCCATTGCATCGAAGTACGTGCACTCTGAGCAATGCAATGTCAAATTCGAAACTTTCTAACTTTTAATCGGAACGTCTGTTTGAGGCGTGCTATACCTTTTCGGAAAGCCCTCACCGAGCGCGTCACAATGATATGGGAGAAAACCTTTTTTGAGTCCAAAAAGACAGGTTCATAATCAGGTATTTGATTTCTCGCAGTTTGTCCTTTGAGCTGTCTTGCGCTGTTTTCACTCGAGATCATTGTTATGGTTCGTTCTGACCTTAGGGGCATCAATTTGGCTTGAGTTTGGCCGAATCATCTTTTTATTGGTAAAATAACTATTTTGCCCCTCCCTGAGTTGCCTTCAATGTCGACATGGCCTTCAGCTGACTTCTTGGGGTTGTTTCCAAGGTTTGGATCCCATTCTAGTCTGTTCATCCTCAGTGTCGTCTCTGAGGCTGACTTGGTCCTTCCAGGTTTTCCTCTGTAGATGTTATGATGCTTTAGGATTGTTTCTAAAGCTGACCTATACCTCCCGGGTTGAGACCGGGGTTGACCTGTACTTCCCAGGTTGAGATCGGGGCTAAACTGTACATCCCGGGTTGAGACCGGGGCTGACCTGTACCTCCCAGGTTGAGACCGGGGTTGACCTGTACCTCCCGGGTTGAGATCGGGGCTGACCTATACCTCCTGGGTTGAGATCGGGGTTGACCTGTACCTCCCGAGTTGAGATCGGGGCTGACCAGTTCTTCTCGGATTGAGACCGGAGCTGACCTGTACCTCCCGGGTTGAGACCGGGGCTGACCTGTACCTCCCAGGTTGAGACCGATGCAGACCTGTACTTCCCAAGATGAGACTAGAGCTGACCTGTACCTCCTGGGTTGAGACTGGGGGATGACCTGTACCTCCTGGGTTGAGATCGGGACTGACCTGTATTTCTCGGGTTGAGACCGGGGCTGACCTGTACTTCCCTGGTTGAGACCGGGGCTGACCTGTACTTTTTGAGTTGAGACCGGTGCTGACCTATACCTCCCTGGTAGAGACCGAGGTTGATTTAACGGCCTGGTATTGAGACCGGGGTTGATTTGACGGTTTGGTATGGAGACCGGGGTTGATTTGACGGCCCGGTATTGAGACCGGGGTTGATTTGACAGCCCAGTATTAAAATCGGGGTTGATTTGACGGCTTGGTATTGAGATCGGGGTTGATTGGATGACCTGGTATTGAGACTGGGGTTGATTTAATGGCCTGGTATTGAGACCGGGGTGATTGACGGCCCAGTATTGAGACCGGGGTTGATTTGACGTCTTGGTATTGAGACCGGGGTTGATTTGAATGCCCGATATTGAGACCGGAGTTGATTTGACGGCCCGATATTGAGATCGGGGTTGATTTGACGGCCCGATATTAAGACCGAGGTTGATTTGACGGCCTAGTATTAAGACCGGGGTTGATTTGACGGTCCGATATTTAGACCGGAGTTGATTTGACGGCCCGATATTGAGACCGGGGTTGCTTTGAAAAGACAGTTTTACCCTCCTACAATGTTAGTAACAGGGAAACAAAATTTCGAGTGTTTACACTTCTGCTAATTTTTGTAATTTGATTACGTCATGATTTCGTACAAACTCAACAGTGGCATCAGAGCCAAACCTTTATGCAATTATTAATTGTTTTGATTCCATATATGTATGGGTATGTATTTAGAATAATTTATTGAGCATAATTTATTGTAAAAAACTATTTTAAAAAAAAAGGAACATGACGAATTCTTTTGAAAAGGACCTGACGAAATCCTTTTTAAAAGGAGATTCACGTGATTGATTATAAGTTTCTTGAATCATTATTCAATACACCCACGGATTGGTTTTAAAAAACAAAGGATCCTGTATAGATTTTAAAAAAGGGATCACTTTGATTTTAAAAGGTAACATCAAGTCCTGTCTCGGATTAATAAAAAAAATGGTGAGTCACGTTTTCAAGGAAGGAATTCGCTGTAGGGTCCTTTTTGAATATTTAAATCATGATTCATGATTCTTTTTATATATATATATATATATATATTAAGTAATCTCACTTGTCCCACTCTAAGTAATTTTAGATGGCATAAAGATATTTTTACTTCTCGAGTTATGATGCGTAATGACAGTAACAAACCTTTCTAAAAAGAAAAGTTTGCTAATGGCTTACGTAATTTATATAATATATATATAAACTTATATATATATATATAGTAATAGTGTGTGTGTGTATATATATATATATATATATATATATTACTATATATATATATAATATATAATTAATAATTTTATAATTAAAATAAAAAGTTTATTTTAATCTTGAAATTGAATTTCATGCAAATTAAAATTGCCCATTAAATGATACTCATATATATATAGAATATTTTAATTCATGAGATGAATATTTATTTATTGATGCATATGGTGATATGTATTATAATAAATGGGATTGATTATGGGACTATTGACCAATGTGATTGGATTTTATTTTAGTTGAATGCTTGGATGAATGAGTTTTATTAAATGGGGTCTGCATACATCGTCTTCTCTAGTTTTTTCTTAATGTAAAATTCTATCTCCCTCCTATATACTTTCCCTTGACTGCTGATCAAGATTTCTATTTAAATTAAATAGTACTGTAATAGAAATAGTTAGAATTATCTTGAAGAAATTGGAGACCTAGGAGTAAGGAGCGCATGAAGACCCATTTGTATGGAGCCTGAGTTTAAATGTAATAGTTACGTTTAAATTTAAATTTTTGCACTCATAGGTTTGACTTTTTGGTTCACTTGGTGGCTCTAGTGAACCAAACTAGAATAAAAGTCCATGATCAATCCAGGTAGAATATAGTATTCTATATGTGCATGCTAAGTATTATATATATATATATATATTATATTTTATGCAGACATGCTTCGCATGTTTAATAAAATGACGCGTATTTTATATATATATGTGCATGCGAGCTAAACAAGATGAGACAAATAATAACAAACCCCTCAAAGAAATTATATTAAGTCTAAAGCGTTCAGAGATATTTAAAATATCGAACGTCGCCTTCTAGCATGATAAATTAATAGAGTATTAAACATTTAATACGAGTTTATTGTGTTATCCACAAGGTAAGTATAGCGTATTCAAGATATTAATTTAATCACATTTGATGCTTATCAAGAAAATTAAACAATATTGTTTTGTTGTGTTATCCACAAGGACAATATTTTTCTTTTTTAAATTTATGGAAGTGCTAGGTTGGACTTAACTTAAATCATTTTAGTTCGAATATGCACACACTTGACCATTATGATTTAAGAGGCAAAATAAAAAGGAGTTACATATTGATGTAATTGACAAAGAGTTGTCTACCTATTTATTTATATATCGTTTGTTGTGCTATCCACAAGGCTATATACATTTAAAATGGGATCCTTATTCTCACTAGCAAATCTTTAATTAGATGTTGCCGAACTATATAAGTGAGGGTAATATAGTTTGATGAAAATAGTGGGAGATACCAATCTAAAATAAGACCTAATTTATTTTGGTATATAAAATTAATTAAATGAATGTTAGCTAAAATATTATCTTTTCACATACAGAAATTTAAAAAATGTCGAAATCACTAATTTCACTGCGTAGCATACTTGATGCTAACAAACTGACCGGACCAAATTACACAGACTGGTTAAGGAATCTGAGAATAGTTCTCATTGCTAAAAAGATTTCTTATGTCCAAAATTCACCTGTCCCTAGAACTGTTCCAGATTCAGCCTCTGAGGAAGAAATTGTCACCATACCAAAGTGGCAACATGATACATCTGTGGCTCAATGCATCATGCTCGCATCCATGAATAACGAGCTTCAGCGTCAGCACGAAAACATGGATGCTCCTACTATGTTGCTTCACCTCAAGGAGTTGTATGGTGAATAAAGTAGGATTGCTAGATATGAGATATCTAAGGATCTCTTCCGATCTCGGATGACCGAGGGCACTGTCGTTGAAACTCATGTCTTAAGGGTGATCAATTTGATTGAACGCCTTGGACGGCTTGGGTTCGTCATGGATGGGGAGTTGAGTTAAGACTTGGTCTTGCAATCACTCCCTGAGACCTTCTCGCAGTTCGTTGTAAATTTCCACATGAATAAGTTAGATGTCAGCTGTAATACCCGAGAATTTCCTAATATTATTAAATAAATATATTAATAGAAATGAGAATTTATTTAATATAAATAATTTTGTGTTATGAGATGAATTAATTCAATTATATAAAATTGAATAATTATAATAATTGAGAAATTGATGGAGTAGCGATAAACTCGTTGGGAGCCTTGTGTGGCACAGTGATGAGGATTATTAATGATTATATTAATTAACGAATGAATTATTAAGTAAACAATTAATCTATGTTAATTGTTAATTGCTATTGTAGAATATTAATTAATTGTTAAAGAGTATTAATGACAATTAATTGATGATGTGTGGATTATTATTATTGCAAATATAATAATAATAATAATCAACGTGTTTATATACATAATAAGATTTACATTCATTTAATGTGATATTTAATCATATAAGTGTTAATCAATTATTGTGGAAATTTATAATTTCATTGATTGATGAGAAATAGATTAATTGATATTATTAAGTAATTAATTGTTAAGATAAGTAATCTATTAAATTGCTATATGCAAGCATGTGATGATTAAATGTATAATGTATAGTAACTACCTAGATATTGTGCAAAGTGTAAAGTGCAATGTGACAAATGTATGTGAAGTGTATATTAAAATAATATATCATGGATAATTGGTGGACAATTTAATAACAACGGAGATATTATAACGTAATAATATCCGAGTAAGTTATACTGGCATGATAAAATATACATGGATTATATGTGTGCAAATTACACTTATTACATTATGTGAAGTACATTGTGACTTAAATTATAGCCTAAAGTATATATTATATAACTTAAGTGGACTTATATATATGTAACCTTAGCATGTGTAGTATAACAAAGTGTTGTAAGATTGTCCAAATGCTGAGATCTTGTCCCACAATGAGGCTCATTTCCCTCACACGTGAAAAGGCAAAAGCCTATACTTTTTCAACTTCAGCAAAACCTTAGCTATCATGATGAACAAGGGAGTGGGAATTATGATTAATTCTAACAACCAAATACCAACTCTCCCATAACCACCATGCAACCCTCTTTTCTGTTAGTTTAATTTGGAAGTTAAAGGTATTGTCTGTATATTGGTTTCTCTATAAATACAACCCATCTCCTTCAATTTCATTTGCTTTGAGTTTGCATAAGTGTTGAGTTGAGAGAATACATTGATAGTATAGTAGCATTGTGAGTGGAAAGTAGCAGCAAGTTCACATATGTTTGACAGAGGTATAATTCCAAGTTTTGTATTCTTCATTGCCATTCTTGTTCTCTGTCAAAACTTCATTCTTGATCATATAAAATTTGGTGACAATTGGATGTTAGAATGCTTGTTTAATTGTTATATGGTCTTCGAAACATGTTTAAACTGAAATGTAGTTGAGTAGAAACGAATTGGTTGTGGAATTCAAAAATTGGCCTAGTATTCTGCCGTAGCAAACTGCTGTCTGGGTTGAACCAGTGGCGGCGCAGCTGCGCCGGCACCCTGCTGCAGATTCTGCATCCTGCTTGATTTCTGTTATGCATATATTATGTGGTTTGGTTTAAACAAGCATACTAACTTGTGTATTATATATATATATGACTAAAAGGAGGCAAGGTAAGCATGTTTTCTTGTACTAGCATACATGATTAACAAAAAGGGTATGGTTTCCGAGATAAACTTAGTATTCTAAAAATAAACTTTGAAGTAATACTTGTTCTACAAGTTTTGAACTTAGTGATTCATACACATGATTGATTTCAAATATAAAGGAGCATGATATAGTGTTTATAGTATCCTTGTTCATGACCAAACTTTTTAGACCTTGTGTTAGAGAAATTATTAAGAAAAAACTTGTTAGGTTAAAGCTAATATGCATGAATACTACCTGATATACACGCTGATCTTGCGAAAGTGTTAATATGACTTGACTACATACGATAAGAGCTTTGAAGTTTCCTTGTATGTGTTAAATTGCGTTGTTCAAGTTTAAAATGGATTCAAAAGCAAACTTGGATATGTTTTCGAACCAAGTGCATTAAGTATGAGTAATTAAGTTCTTAGAATGTAAAATGACATGTTTACATTCATTATGTCTCTAAGCATGACTCTTATATGTTTGATATAACGGTAGTAAACCAAGCATAAGTATAGGTATGTTTTAAAGTAAAAAACAATGCTAGTTAAGAATAAATGATGTGGACAATCGCAAGCATGTATATTACAATTGATATGACCTTCTCGCAAGTATCTATGATTAAATTGTATTCGTTGTGGTTGTATGACCCTATTTGGCCATTCCTATGGCGATCCTAAACTAAGACCATGACATGTAAAAGTGAACTTAAGATGGTCGTAAGCTTATGAAAAGTCCTCTAGCATGAATGTATGTTAAGTGTAATTGCCTTAGTATGCTTATGTTGTTGACAGAAACAGCAGCAGCCCAACCCTGGTCTGGCCAGGGGGAAGCGCAGCTGCGCCGCCCCTAGGCCTAACCAGGGCGCAGCTGCGCCAAGCCAAAATGAAATTTGGGCAGTTTTGTTGATCTGACTTTTGGCATATAACTCACCTCAATGCTATAGCTGCTAAACAAGACTAATTACTACTGATATTTGATAGTAACATACCATGAAGATGTTTCAATTGAGAAAAGTAATTCCATAGCTAATGAAAGCCTAATCGATTAAAAATGACATAATGTTATACGAATGTTATTTGAATTCATGGTAACTTATAATTTGATTTCATACCGAATGCGTATAAGTATGTAATGACGTGTGACTAAGGTAATATAATGTGTGTATATTTAATTTGAGTAACAAGCTTATGTACCGAATGTGTTAACTAATGAAAATCCTATACATATAATACATTATAAATAGGATTCGAAAGTGTTGGCTAGTTTTACGTGAGTAAACTACGCATAAGGCAAGTATCTAAACCTTATCTCTTTGGATGCAAGTTTCCTAACTTACACTCTTTTACGGTGCAAGTATTCTATCCTTGTATATTCCGAACTAGTTTCTTTACTTAATCGTTTGAATTGAATTAGCATACTTGAACTCTTATTTCATTAAAGCTATTATTCATGTTGAACTTGATATTGTTCTTGAATATTGTGAAAGTGTCTATGCCATTTGATTCGGCTAGACTATATTATTGAAAGGCGACCTAAACCGATTGATTGGTGCGGGATCTTGTATTTGACTGAGAAGAACAAAATATAACTGTCGGAGAATCGACGCGCACACATTAGTATGTTTGAGTGTTATGCATAACATAGGGTACTTTAGGCTGATCACCTGTTGTACTTATTTTTGTTAGATTTTCAGTTTATTACTGTCAATTCCTGTGGAAGTTCATAGTCCTTAGCGACTGCTCAGTATTCAGTTATCTTGAAATCTTGAATTGATTTATTATTAAATCACATTGATATTATTCTGTCCTTAGCGACTGTTATTGAGAACTGTTGATATTCTTGTTATCCTTGAACTATCAAACCTTGCTATACCCTTTCGAAAATTAGGAATTATATTACAAACCCTTATTGTATATTACTTGCTGGGCAAATTGTGCTCATTCTTGCTTTCCCTAAAAATATATTAGTTAAGGCCGAGCAGTGCGGACCCTC
Organism: Panax stipuleanatus; assembly: GCA_020205555.1. Lineage (NCBI taxonomy): Eukaryota > Viridiplantae > Streptophyta > Magnoliopsida > Apiales > Araliaceae > Panax > Panax stipuleanatus. Next base: position 73,329,588 of record CM035117.1, read on the forward strand.
GAGTACCGACAAGGGCAAGGGAAAGGCTACGGAGTAGCTTAATATTATGTAGGACTTATGATTGTAATAAAGAACTTATGATATTATGTACTAGTTAAGGTTATTTATGCTTAAGATATATCTAAGCTATGTAATCACTGTTTAAGTTACGAGACCTTGGGACGTGAATAAATTATATTATTTAAATGTAATCTATTCGGTATTAGTTGTGTATTATTCCGCTGTGCGATGCGATATTTAGTCATATTATTATTTTGATGTATTACCATGAGCACGTGACGAACCGAATTCGAGCGACCCCGTGACGGTCCTGGAATTTGGGGGCATCACATCAGCTTGCTTGAATTACTTAACATGTTAAAAACTGCAGATGGTCACTTCCCATCCAAGAAGAACCATGTTTTAATGGTGGATGATTCTTCCAAGAATAGGAAGAGGCCCAAGGTATCTTCTGAAAAGAAGAAATCTAAGAAGGCTAAGGGCAAGGCGAAAGTGAAGGGTCAAAAAGAACCTGACCAACTAACAAAGGAATGTGCTTCCATTACAACGAGTCGGGTCACTGGAAGAGGAACTGCAAGAACTTTCTAGCAGAGAAGAAGCTTGGAAAAGCTTCGACTTCCAATCAAGGTTTGTTCATGATTGAAATTAATTTTTCAAAAAGTCAAAATTCTACTTAGGTATTGGATACTGTGCAGGGACTGGTCAGAAGTAGAAAGCTGAACTAGGATGAGGTTATCCTACGAGTGGGAAATGGAGCAAAGGTTGCTGCATTAGCTCTAGGCACTTATTGTTTAGCGCTACCTACGGGCAATTCTATTTATTTAAATAATTGTTATTTTGATCTGAATATCATTAGAAACATTATTTCTATTTTCGCATTAGATATGGATGGATTTGACATTATAATAAAGAACAACAGTTGTTCTATTTATATAAATATTATTTTATATGGTGTTGGTAATTTACGAAATGGATTTTATATACTTGACTTGCATGAAAGTATATTTCAAATTGAACAGATTAAGAAAAGAAAAAAGAGATGATGTTAATTATACCTATATGTGGCACTGTAAACTCGATCATATCAATGAAACGAGATTATCCAAGTTACATAAGGATGGGCTCTTAGAGCTATCCGATTATGAATCATATCCAACTTGTGAATCTTGTTTTATGGGTAAAATGACTAAATCTCCTTTTAGTGGAAAAGGAGAAATAGTTACAGAGTTGTTAGCGTTGGTTTACACAGACGTTTGTGGACCTATGACAACGAATGCACGGAGAGGGTATTCTTATTTTATTATTTTCACTGATGATCACTCAAAATTTGGATATGTGTATTTAATGAAATACAAATCTGAATCATTTGAAAAGTTTAAAGAGTTCAGAAGTGAAGTAGAGAAACAAACGGGCAAAGAGTATTAAGATTCTTCTATCAGATCGAGGTGGAGAATACTTAAGCGGTGAGTTTCTCAATTGTCTCAAAGATAATGGTATAATCTCACAATGGACTCCACCAGGTACACCACAGTTAAATGGAGTATCTGAAAGGAGAAATTGAATATTATTGGACATGGTTCGTTCCATGATGAGTTTTACCGATCTTCCAATTTCATGTCCTAGAAATGACTACATATCTACTAAATAAGGTCCCCTCGAAATCCATCCCCAAGAATCCATATGAGATGTGGACAGGGAGGAAAACTGGTCTTACGCATGTTAAGATTTGGGGATGTCCAGCTTATGTGAAAAGGTTTCAAAATGATAAGCTTGGGATAAAATCTGATAAGTGCACGTTTGTGGGATATCCTAAAGAAAGTTTGGGATACTATTTCTACAATCCTACTGAGCAAAAGGTGTTTATTGCGAAACACGCTGCCTTCTTGGAAAGAGAGTTTATCCTTGAAGGGGCTAGTGGGAGGAAAATAGATCTTGAAGAATATCCAGAATCACAAACCACTACAGATCAATTGGATGAACCTGTCCAAGTAAAGACACCTACTGTACAACACCCTATTCATAAATCTGGAAGAGTACCGAAGATACATTAAAGGTATGGATTCATCATAAAGGATGACGATGAGGTACACATCATGGATGATGATGATCCATTGAATTACGAACAGGCTACGAGTAATAAAGACTCAGGGAAATGGTAGATGACCATAAAATCTAAAGTAGATCTTTGAAGCAATGCTTAAGTCCATTTGGATTTTACTTGCGATTGCAGCTTATTATTACTAGATCTAGCAAAATGGACGTGGAGATGCCCTTCCTCAAATATACTTATTAGAGGAGAATTTATGTATGATACATCCAGATGGATTTATTTCAATGGTTGAAGAAAATCATGTATATAAGCTGCAACAATCCATTTATGGATTGAAGCAAGCTTCTCAAAGATAGAACAATCATTTTGATGAGACAATCAAAGAGTTTGATTTTATCAAAAACGAGGATGAACCATGTGTGTACAAGAAGGTTTGTGGGAGCGCTGTTTCATTCCTTGTAGTATATGTTGATGATATATTACTGATAGGGAATAACATTCCTATACTACAATCGATCAAAATAAAGTTGTCTAAACATTATTCCATGAATAATTTGGGCAGAACATCCTACATTGGGGATATAAATCTGTATAGATAGATTTAAAAGGATGTTCGGCTTAACCCAAGGAACGTATATTCATTAGATACTAAAGGCGTTTAGCATGGCAAACTCCAAAAGGTGTCTCATGATGATGAGACATGGAGTGTATCTCTCTAAATTTGTCCTCAATAAAAGAGAGATCGCATGAGTTACTATCATGTATGTAATGAAATATACGAGAGTTGATGTTGATCAGTCATATTCTAGAGAAGATCACTGTAAGATAGTGATAAACATCTTAAACTACTTAACTAAAACTAAGGATGTCATCATGTCACATGATGAGTCTGAATTAAACTAGAGGGCTAAACAGATTCAAGTTTTTAGACTGACCAAGACGACAGTAAATCGACTTTAGGGTAAGTTGTTATCTTGAAAGGTGGTGCAGTGAATTGAAAAGGTTCCAAACAGCAAAAGGTTGCTGGGTTAGTGACAAAGACAAAGTATATAACTGTAAGTGAAGCGGCAAGTTGATGTTTCGAATGAAAAGTTCATTACAGAATTAGGAATAGTTCCTAAGTCTCATCTTGAATCCAAACATGTTTGCGGCACTTTGATTAAAGAAATCATTGAAAGAGGAGCGTGTAGACTCTCAAGACAACATTGTAGTTCCATTTACTAAAGTTTTAAGACAACAGCAGTTTGAACGTCACTTAGAGAAGATTGGTATGAGATACCATGACGATTGGCTTTAGTGCAAGTGGGAGATTGAAAGTAGTATGCATACAAGCCAATTATGTATGATGATAAAGTATATACTTTAGAGACAATCTTATTTATTTATTAATAAATTTATTCATTTATTAAAGGCATTTAATTATCTACATGATGCTATTTTTATAATTTGTAAATAACCCATAGTTTTAAGCAATGATTTTAGGATCATGATGTTGATCATGCTAATGAGATCTAAATTCTTAGAAAGCTTAAAACTAAAATAGTTTTCAATCGTTCGATTACTAAAAAGGGGATTAGTAAATCCGGATAGATTGGTACATATGTTGCTTGCTCATTGGATGAGGATGATCGATCTCATGATCATTTGTGTGGAGACACTAAAGCAAGTATGTAAGTGCTTATTAGAGAATAAGTTCACTGATTGTGACTCGTTATGGAATACCTAATGGAGTTTTACTTGCCTGTCAATAGGAATTCCTAATGTGATAGTAGTACAAGTGATCCTTGGATTTGAGATCATCATAATATCTTGTATGTAATGAATTATACTTTGACTTATTCCTTCAGACCCTTAGGGTATATCAAAAGGTATGCTTGGGTATAATGAGTTATATATGGAGATAATGAATGATCATTAAAGAATCTACCACTTATAGTAGAAGAAGAGATATATCATATGTGATTCGTTAAATGACAACCCAATAGTCCTTGGCCAAGGTAGAATGAAATTAGAAAGGAGTTTCTAATTTGTATTATTTGGAGTTGTGCATTTTCCAATCGAAATACATATGAGTAAATAAAATAAGACTTGATAGTAATTCCATGTTTTATATGTAATTGGGACATTGTATGGTGGAAGGATTGAATTGTACGGTAACTATTTACTCACAGGTTATTTTATGATTAATGTTGAAATCTATATTATTTGGAAAGTCGTTGATCGCTAGGGAGACTTATCCCTATTATAGAATAAATATTATTTATTCAAATAGATTATTAGTTTAATTTATTTATTTAAATAAAATTAGAATTGTTCTAATTGATTTATTCACAACCGGTTTAATATGAAAAACCTAAAGGGTTACACCATAAAAGTAAGAATAATTATTTAAGAAGGTAATGGCATAATCGTAATAATGCATTAAGTGTAATTAATTTAATTTATGGTGATAGAATAATTTAAATAGCTTAATGTTTATTATTTAATATTTCAAAATATTAAATATAAATTAATAAGAGGAGTCTTATTAATATTATTACAATTATTATTATTTTAATTTCTAAACGATTTTAGGAATTAATTTAATAGTAGTACTCTCATTTATTCCTAATAAGATTAGGAGGCAAATTAATTAAAGGGAGTTTAATTAATTAATCCCAATATATTGGGAAGCCTAATTAATTAAAAGAATTTAATTAATTAAATGAAAACTTATGTCTAATAGGATTAGAATGGTTGACCAATATCTATATAAGAGGAGTCTTATGTTAGATATCAGTTGATGCAATTCCAATTGTTGGAGAGTACTCCTTTTCTATAGAGAATAGAAAACTAGGGTTTAGCTAACCATCCTCCTTGAATAATTCCTATTCCTTGGTGGATCACCTCTAGAGGCCAAACACTTGGGTGGCTAACGTTGATCAAAGAAAGGAATCAATCCTGGATATTCAAGGAGATCGCGAAGAACAAAAAGTTAAACTTGTACATGTGGAAGTTTCGTTCTACAAGGGTATGAATTCCATAACTTCTTATTTATCGTTTTAAATTAATAATATGCATAAAGGATGATCCGAGTAATGATTTTGTAGAAATTTTTTAAACTCTGATATACCATGCTTCCGCTAATTTTTTTAATTTGATTGCGCCATGATGTCGTACAAACCCAACAGTTCATGCATAGGAAATCATGCATATTGACAGCTTATCCAACTTAAAGTGTAGACAATAGTTTAGAAAACTTGCCTCAAGCGTCTTCAAACTTTTAAATCAACCTTTCTTGGTCTTTACAGTTTCTACATGATATATTCACATAGCAGACTGACATTAGCTACCCAAAAATCTAAACACATTTTTTAAACCAACTTCTTTCTCTTCTATAACTTAATTGAAATTATTTCATTAATAATTCTCGTTTAAGGATACTTAACATTCATTACGGTTTATTAACATTCACATGTCATAAACCGACACTCGTCAACCATTGTTTAAGTACAATGACAGACAAAACCCTAATTGGTTCGTTGACTCGGACAACTTTCCCCTGGATTACCGATAATAGACTCCGTAAAGGAATTACATAAGTTTTATCTTCATTTTTTATCATTCTTGTACCACGCATGTCTATTACATACCATATAACTATTAGACACGCGTTAAACTCGAATACGATTCACGATTTCGCATTTCAAGTTTTAAGTTTAAATACTTTTAATCAAATTTTAATTCCTAAAATCATCGTTAAACATGTTGTTTAGGAATTCTCTCTTCATGTATATTAAGTATATATTTGCCCCCTAATTACCAAACGAAAAGGTAGGTTTAAAAATGTCCGCGTCAGAAAAAATTATGTTAAGGGCCTTACGGAGCCATTTTCAGTACAAACAGTCGCGTTGCGGCGCGAGTTAGCAGGGGCTGAGTCCCCGGGTAGGCGCTACGACGCCGGCCCTGAGCCTTTGAAATTTTATTTATGTATTTAATTACATGAAATTCTAGAGCTCGTAACGCAATCGTTATAACACAGAATTGACTCGTTCAAAAGCCATTAACCCACATATCTCACATACTACGATTATATCCGGACATAATAAGTTTTCTTAATTCGTTAATGATAAATTCACCGTTTAAATTCCTATTACGCATTCGTTAAATGTTCGTGAATGTTCATAGCTCATTTCTTCATTGTAAGTCCGAATTTAACCGTTCTTGAGTTCACGACTCTTAAATACATATTTCTTAGATACGCCACCGACAACCTAGGTTTCTGAGTTAAATGGCGACTTTTGACTATCATTCCGAAAATCCTACGATTTCGACGATTAACATTTATTCGCGTAAAATTCCCCATAACTTTATTACTCGAGATTTTTACACCAAACCAAATGGAATCAATCAATTGGTAAATCATCTAAGTTCTTAACCAGCAATTTGCATCTAACTTATACGTGATGGTTTTCAATTTGTCCATCAACAACAAGCTCTAAGTTTTGATGGTTTTTTTCTTCATTAAATGCTTAATCATTCAATTATGATTTCACTTGTTCATGGTTATGAATGTTTAAAGTCCACTATATAGTCATCCTTCTTACTTCGGATGAAATATGGTCCAACAATTCACTTCTCTATTAACTTTGTAAGAAAAGAAATAGATGAAAGTTATGTTTTACCATTTGTGTTCTTAAGTTTTGTTCTTGTCAAAAGTCTTAGCTAGCTTCCTTTCTTCTTTAATTGCTTGTTAATAGCTCTTCTCTTTCTCTCTCTCTTAATATAGGTGATCAAGTTTGGTAAACAAATTAAGTAACACTTAGACTAGCTTATATAGAAATTACAAAGTGGGGGCAAAATGGTCATCATACCCCACCTCCTCACTATTCACACCTCCTTAACTTTGCTTCCCCACTAAACTATAGCCAATGTGTCGGCCATGTGCTACCATGTGCCCCCCATGGGACCCCACATGGGTTGCTCCATAGGTTTTATCCATCGGTTCGACCCACGAGTTTGGTTCTTGGTTCGGGCTTATAATTAATTCAAATTGAGCCTATTCTTGGGTTTGATTTAAATTATAATTGGGCCTTGATATAAATCCTCATTGGGCCTCATTCATTTGTCCAGTTGGGCTTGACAAATGTCCAAGTCCCATGGTTAAAGTCCATTAAGACTTATCGTATTCCTATCGTATAATTCTCGTATTTTCTTCGTATATACTTCATATGATATTCGTATTATACGTCGTATTAATCATCATATTATACTCGTATAATACCTAGTATTATACTCGTAGTCCTCACGTATAACAATAATTGTTATTACACTTAACCATTTCCTCTTAAAATTTCACCTTTCCTAACCCTTAGGGTTTTAAGCTATCAAGCAAAAACTTCGTTTATCATAACTGAAATATTATTAGATATTTCATCTCGTCTTAGAATCCTATCATTACGCGTTTCTCAAAAATTCAAAAATAATTCCCGAGCAATTTCAGATGAATAGTGATCTCTCAGAAATTTCTCGAAAAACCTTTATTTTCGTCTTGGAAATTCAATTCATTTATTTCTAGCATATAGCTAGAAACCTACAATCATACCACTATTCTAGGTCATAAAACGACCTTCATACAGCTTACTTAGTTTAATAAACATATATTCCAATTTTATTCAATAAATTTAATTAAAATTTATTTACAAAAAAATCTGATTCTTCTCGGTCGTTATAGTCTTTCATAGTGAGTTAGATCGGTTATTAGTTCGTATTAAACCTTTGCTCACTAAAGGAATTGTTTAGCTCAGATACCGTCCATCAACCATTAAAGAGTACGATTGTACCACAACTTAAACTTAACTTCTTATTCTTATCGTTTTATCGTAACTTATCTGAACCATTAAAACTATATTGTTCATTAAGTTAATTTCCCATTCCTTACGACTTTTTGACAATTAAATGTCATACCTCAGAATTATTCATTAACATCTAGGTCATACAGTTATTTGTATGCCAAGAACGAACATTCAATGTTAAGACTATGCGTTCATAGCTTTTAAACATTTTACACTATCTCTATTTCATATCTTACAACATCCAGTTCATTTGACTAGGAACGTTATTCAAGTTATTATTACTAACTCGGCTTGTTCAACGTTTATACGTTATTTGTTATTCTTCATTATCTTACGTTCAAACCAGACACGGTGTGTAGGTTATGCACGTTTATCTTACACTTACACTCAACACCTTCACGTCAGTTTAAGTGTTCTAACGCTTACGTTTCTTTTTACCATTCATTATCCTACTCACACTCGAACCTTCATTAATCTTATGAAATTTCGTTACGATTTTATTGATAATTACATATCTTACTTACAACATTCGTCAACGTCTAAGTCATACAACCAATGTATACTTAGAACGTTCGTCCGACGCGAATAATATTCATGAGGATCGTTTACGTATTTAGCGTTCACGTTGTTCATCTTTTAAACCTCCATTCAACCTTTACTTAAGGTTTTAATCACTTTCATTAGCGATTCCTTACATGAACATTATGTTCATCCTCATCTATTAATGTCTAAGTCATATTGTTTGTTGTATACTAAGACCAATCATTCATCGCAATTACTTTACGTTTACAGCATTTAAACGCTTTATACTTAACCTTCATTACGGCTTCATAGCATTGAAATGTTATAAGTCGTTATTTTCCTTCAACGTACGAGGAATTACTATAATAGCAATCTGACACGTTCGTTTTAACGCGAATACGGTCCCCGAATATCGGTTACGAATTTTGTGTTAGTCATTTTTTAACCTTTATTCAACGTTTAATTGTCAAACTCAAGGTTTTACTCATCATTCTAGATATTTCTTTTCATGAATATTGCATTCATGCTTTCTCCTTAATTACCATCCAAAAAGTTGGACAATAAAAACCTTCAGCCAGAAAATTTTGGATTAAGGGTACTGCGGCGCTACTCTAAGGCTTAAATGGGGCGCTGCGGCGCCTCTTGGCAGTGCATGAGGCCCGGAGCCGGCGCTTCTGCCCGCTTTCTGCTTTGTTGGGCGGTGCTGCGGTGCCAGGCTTAAAACTTAGAAAAAAGTTTCTAAGTCTTTTACAAGTTTGAGACGCCTACTTTGAAATCTCATAAATTCTTCATTCTAACTCGGAATTAATCCGTTCTTAAGGCGTTAGAAAGCTTTCAACACTCTCTAAAAATTCCCTTGGGTAGAATAACTTTCTCGAGTCTCTAATAATCCTTAATCTTTGCTCAAAAGTTCTCCCCCTCTAAGTTTTTTAACTTTGCATTAAATTTTCGTTCGTTCGTAATTCGTTCAAATGAACCCGGACTTCGTTCGTTCTTGGGTCCACGACTCATGTTTTCTATATTTTCTTACATTCTTATAAAACCCTACTCATTCGGGTTCATTTACATACTTTCTATATTCCATTTGTCTTTTATGAAATTTCGCTATAACTTCGCTATTGGCTAATTTTAATCCGTTCTTCATTAACGTGTCTACCATTACTTACCAAACAAACATATAAACGGTGGTTTTAAACTTGTCCATCAATAACAAGCTCTAATTAGATGATTTTAAAATTTTCCATCAACAACGTTCTTACCACGTTCTTCGTGTTCTTCGTTCGTTCTTCGTTCATTCTTTGTTTTTAATCGATATTATGATTATAATTTCACTTTTTCATACTTATTAACATTATAAGTTCATTAATGCATCCTTATACCATCAGATAGTTAATATAACTTGTCTAAGTCGTCCATTAACATCAAGAAATTTATAGTTCATATGAAATTTCTTAGAAAAAAGAAAAAGGTGAAATAAAACTTCAAATTTTCTTATTACTTACATATTCCTATGATTCGACCATAAGAATATCATTTCGAACAATCTTATACTTCCATTTTCGCTAAACTATATGGTTTCATATTGAAACTTAAAGAAAAACTGGATTCGAGGTAGGTTTTAGTATTAACTTTCTTCATTAATCTTCTTCCTCTTGATTAGTCTTACGATTTGCTAATTTTTCTTCTCCAGAGATTTGATAATCTGAGTCCCTCACGTCCTCTCTTCATTTGTCCAGAGTTTCCTCTTTCGATTTTTTTAAAAAAATAAAGAGATTAAGCTTGTTTATATAGAAAACCAAGGCTAGGGGCATTTTGGTCATTTGGCAAACTGCCTTACTATTCACACCTCCTTACTATTCACGAAGCTTCTCGTGGAAGCTTCGTTGTTCCGTCTTTCATAATTTATCCGACAGTTTGAAAAACTATGTTTCTCAGAATCCAAATATTTTTGGATATTTCGTCTTTCCTCTACAGATTAACTTTTATGCGTTCTTCGAAACTTCAAAAAACTAAAAAAACTTTTTGATGAATAGTGTTTTCTGTCACGTTTCCCCACAACGTAGTTAAACGAATAAAAAGTACATAACAGTAATTTACGTCATTTTTATTTTGTCCGATCTCTACACGTTTTTTGAGAAAAACTTTTATCGACTAATATAACTTCTCACGGCATATTACCGGCAAATCTTCAGACGTAATGTCATTCCGACGTACCGATCTCTCAAAAAAGCTTAGATTATTGAAACCCTAATCATTAGGTTTCGTCGGGTGAATAGTGCCTATTTCTTTTTTTTTAATACATCAGATAACTCAACTTTACAACTCAACATAAATTAAACATCTTAAACCATCAAACGCATTTATCAAAATCTTAACATGGTTCAAAGTAATAATTTCAGCTAAAATATTTAGTCTTCATGCATCATTTTGATCCATGTCATTCAAGTAGCACATAGCGTTACCTTGAATCCTTAACCTGCAAAAATGGTTATTTTGCAAGAATGAGCTTGACAGCTCAGCGAAAGCTAACAGTTTTCATGTATCACGTAGCAAATAAATAACATGCTCATCTTATACATCGTAAACATCTGACCAACATATTATACATGTTGTACATCACATATCAAATAAAGATTGAGTTCCATAACTCAATCATCATTCTTTACTCAACCAATGTAGTCATAAGTTGACTTTGACATTTCATACTTGCAACATATGTAATACATCATGCTCTTTGCAAAACAAATTTAAAATAATTAATCATCAAGTTCACATAGCAAATATGAACTGAAAGACCTGTTTGGCTCGTAAATTACCAATTACTAAAAGATAGTTTATAGATCTGCACTTCACGAATCCTACACAATATATTGTCATACACATCAACTATTAGCCATATAACAACGCTTGGTAATCGTTTAAGTAAACTTTACTCTATATTCCATAATCATTCCTTTTAATCAATACAAAATGTTTAATCATGTGTTTAAGTCCCGATAACACTCCTCATTGTCCACTTTATTTGTTTTCATTAATCTTTCATTCATTTCTTATCACACTTCCTTTTACTTGACATTTAACATTCGTTTAAGTGTTTAGGGCTTGCCAAGACTCTATATCGAGAGATTAATGTTCAAAGAAATTAATTATAGTTAACTTAAGCAACCTTCAATTTATCTTTCTTCATACGTCTTTTCAAACTAACGCATAACATTCGATGAAGTCATTATATAAGTTCATTATGTGACACCCCCAAATTCGGGTACTTCAATTCCACAAGATTTGGTGTTCATTGTCCAATAATAACATATCTATCTACCCATAATAAATGAAACTCATAATGAAAAATAGAAATCCTCCCCTTAAGGGGTTACAACATCATAAATAATTAATCCCCAGGTTATCTAACCTTAAAACATCAATGCGGAAATAACATAAACAAATAAGTCTTAAACATAACATAGTGAGTCTTAACAATAACATTCTTAGATAAATAATAAACAAGTCTACATCACTTGTTTGTCTTGCCCTTTCCCTTACTAGTGGATGGCTCGTCAACTCTTTCACACTTAGCTGCAATGTTATTATGCAAGAGTGAGCAACAATTGCCCACAAGTATAACAATAATAATAATAATAACATGCGGATAATCAATGGATACTGAGTAATAAAAAGCTCGGCTTTTGAATCAAGAATAAAAAAAAGAATCAAAAGTACATCTGAGGGTCACAAGACCAAGAACTATATCCCAGGTTATCAAGTATTTCTACTTTAAACCTTTAATAGTTGTAAGACTATATGAACCTTACTTCTCGTACTTTGGGGGATCAGCCTTTAGTACCATGTATGTGCACAACATCTCAATGCTAATGCATAAATAATCCCCTATAAAGGGTTATTCATCTCAGTTTGACATCAGAGTCCGCCCCAAAGGAAGTTTGGTTTGGATAAGCCTAATTAATAGTTCTAGAATTTAGAACGCTCATCAACTATGGACTAGTGAAATCAATAAGGGTTCGCTAGTCTTTCAGGGTTCAATAATACAATTGATACTCAAATCAAATAATGAATCTCAAAGGTATACAATTGAATAAGCATTGTATAGCCGAAGTATTACCTTTAGAAGCATTAGAACATCTCAATTAAAATCATTAACTTGAATAAACAAAAGTAAGACTTTGCTCAATATAAGAAGAGATTTAGGAACTTGCTCAATTAAAAGTAGGGTTAAGAAACTTGCGTAATGATAACAAGTCAAGGATAGAAAACTTGCCTCGTGCGTAGTTTAAATAATTACTATTCATGTTCTCCCAATTAATCCTACATACCATTTACATTCGCAATACAAATTAATTATAACATAACTTGCATCTTAACTCAACTCTAAGTCCGCTTATATTAATCAAATCACAAATATTAGTTCTTGAACACGTTATTAGACTTCACAAAGTAATGAGTTTAAATTCATTTTCGACTTATCAATCAATAAAGGATAAACATCATCGATATTTTAATAATCTATTTTTTAACATCTCAATATATGATTAACACATTTTTATGTTAATAAGATTAGGTTTTAAATTATATTTCTGAACTTGAACACTTAAATAAAAAAAAATTGGGTGATTCTGCTAACCGGCGCTGCAGCGCCCCATAATGAACTGGAAACCGGCGCTGCGGCGCCGAGACACGTCAGCAGGCACTTCTTGGAGCTGCAGAGCCCAGTTTCTTGGCAGAACTGGCGTTACGGCGCCGCGACACGTCAGTCGACACTTGCCTGGGGCTACAGCGCTCGGTTTCTTCACAGAACCAGCTCTGCGGCTCCGCGACACAGTGGGACACAGACAAATCTCGCGAAGAACACAGAAAAGCAAAATTAGTCCAAAACTTCGCTCAAACAACAAATTTAATGTTACCCATAAGTTCTAAACTTAACAGAAATATTTTACAACAATCATAGCATGATTTTAACAGCTTAGGCAACTTAAACAACCAAATTAAAACCCATAAATTCAATGTTCATGCTATTTTTTAAAGTTTCATCAAATATGGTGAAATCACTCATTACAGATTCGTTATAACACTAAATTAGCCTGTTTAAGTTTCGTTCTTTTTGTTTTTACATGTATACGCATAATCAATCATCAATTTATTGTTTAACATACAATTGAAGCATGAATTTTTGTACATACAAGTCATTTTCAAATATTATTTCTTTATAAACTTCAAAACTCTATTTTAAACATATTTTCATGGATTAATTCACTCAAAATCGTTTATAAACATCATATATTAGATTATACATGCATATTAACAATTATAAACCACTTTTCAACAATTTGCTCATGAAAAATCAATTACAGAGAAATAAAATATATTATCATGGAAAAACTCAAGAACTTAATAAACAGAGATTGTAACTTGAATCTTACCCTTTAGTTCTTGTTTAGATGATAGGAAAATCCTCCTTTGATTCTTCAAATCTTCTTCCTCACTCTTAGTTCTCTCAAAACTCTCACTTTTTCTATCTGACTTTAGCCTTAGGAATGAATACGTGAAATAAAGACTGATATAATATAATACGTATATATGATATAACTGATGAGTACATGGGTGTCAGTTAAGCACATAATGGCTTTAACTGCTCCCATGATCTTAAGGCCATGTTTGGTTTTGTTATAAAAGGCTCTTGTCTATTTATTTTAATTAACTTGTTTATAATATAGTTTATCTGTCACACTTTAATTAATCAAATTATATTATTTAAATTCAATTAAATAAAAGGCAATATTACACATTAAATCAAATCATCACATAATTAAAATTCTCATTTATTAATTATGATAAATCATTAAATCTCTAATTAATTATTAAATTAATTAGAATAATATTATAATTAGTAAACAACTCATTTAATTTAATAATCTCAATTAAATTCACATTTTAAATTATAAAATTATTCCACATTAATTTAATCAATGTAACACATTTAATTAATTTAATCTACCACAATTCCATTAAATATTTATTTAACTCAATAAATAAATTAATAAAATATTTATTTAATTCAATAAATATTTAAAAAAAATTACAAAAATCAAATCATCACATAATTAAAATTCTCATTTATTAATTATGATAAATCATTAAATCTCTAATTAATTATTAAATTAATTAGAATAACATTATAATTATTAAACAACTCATTTAATTTAATAATCTCAATTAAATTCACACTTTGAATTATAAAATTATTTCACATTAATTTAATCAATGTAACACATTTAATTAAATTAATCTACATCAATTCCATCAAATATTTATTTAGCTCAATAAATAAATTAACAAAATATTTATATAATTTAATAAATATTTAAAATAAATTACAAAAATATCGTTCGTCAAACATTAGACTTCCTATCTCATCATCATTTGTGAATAAGGTTCATTCGTCTTCACTACATAAACCTTCAAGTCATGTTCTATAATTCTCTACCTCTTAACCCACCCTTAATCTTTTAACAAGTGGTTAAACTTTATTAGATTATTATGTTATCCACATAACATTCCTTAAATTGATTACATAATCTTGACATTCAACCAAATGATTAAGGTTTAGTACTATATCATATTACATGTCTAAAGCTTCATCACATTCATTAGAATAGGTTGAATTAACATCCCCCAAACTGCATAAACAAAATAAATTTTCTAGTTGTGACTGCCATATGGCGTAGCTGTGCTATATCAAGCCTTGGAAATGGCACAGCTACGCCCAAGAGAGCAGTTGCGCCCCAATTGCACTTCATTCCAGCGCAGCTACGCTGGAACTCAGGTTCAGCTTTTGCAGACTCGCGACAGACTCTACTACAACCCAAAAATTCCCAAATTCACTTTAACATCAAATTCAACATACTTAGACACTACAAACTATATAAAATCATAACCCAACATGTATATATTGATTCTAATAACCCACATAACTTAAACAACCAAATTAAACTCTCAAATTTCAAGTTCATACTCCATATTTCATATTTTAACAAATTTAGCGAGATCAAACACCACGAATTCGTTTTTCAACCATTTTGATTCATTCAAGTTGTGTTGTTTTCGTTTCTTAACATATTAACGCGATCCATCATCAATTTCACAATTATAACATGAACTCCTAACCAATTTTAGTCTCAAAATAAACCCAAAATACATATATTAAGTTAAACTTACAATCTTCATCTTCAACATGATTTTCATGAAATTAATTATTGAAAACCCATCTATAGATGACATAGAATGAATTATACATATATAAGAATATATATAATCCAATTTCTTAACAACTTCTCCACCAAAATCCATTTATAGTGGAGTTTTCTATGAAATAAAACAAAGAACTTTATGTTTAGACATTTACCTTTAATTCTTCCTAAACTTGATAGATGATATGAATCTTCTTCTTCTTCCTTCTTTGATTGTCAAAACCTTCCCAATTTACAGAGAATTTTTTCTCTTTCTCTCTCAATTTTCTCTTCTAAACTCTCTTCTTTTCTTAGCTCTTTATAAAAGAAAAGTATGAGGGAATACACTGACATAGCCCTTAATGTAATTGAAAGTTACATACCCACGTATAGTCTCAACAGTTATAAAACAAAAAGCTACAAGGCCTTGTTTGGCTTACCCAAATAGCACTCCTTTCTATTTATTTTAATAATATTCTTATCATCTGTCACATCAAATGTCACACTTTATTTTATTTAATCACCTAACCCAAAATAATTACCATTTACTTAACAAATCATTAGTCCTCCAATTTAATTATTTAATTAAATTAGAATATTTCTATAATAATTTTCATCGAATATTTATTCCATAAATAATCTAAAAAAAATATTTATTCAATTCCATAAATATTTTTAACTATTTACAAAGCTCACAATCTTACTACATTAACATATTACATTTATATACAATATATATTAATCTCTCATTTTATTAAAACAAATATATTCACATTAATTCACTATTTTTATTAAGTGAATCACTCACATTATTTATGAAACTTAATTTATAATAATTTCCATTGCCCATAAGGTATAATAGTCAAATTATATTATCTCATAATATAATTTTAACTTAAATAAATTAATTAATATTACACAGTTAATTTCCTTTTCGAAAAAACTTCATTTATTTTCTTCAATAGTTTAATTAACTATTAAATCTCTTTTTCCCCGATACATGAATATATAATTCTCTTCACACCAAATCACATATTTCACAATATATAACACATATATACACATACTGTGACACCCCCAAATTCGGGTACTTTATTTTCACAGGATTTGGTGTTCACTGTCCAATAATAACACATCTAACTACCCATAAATAAAGTAACTCATAATTAAAATAGAAATCCTCCCCTTAAAGGGTTACAACATCTTAAACAAATCAATCCCAGGTCAACTAACCATAATACATCAATGCAGAAATAACATAAATAATTAAGTCTTAAACATAACATCATAAGTCTTAAACAAAACATTTTCAAATAATAATAAACAAGTCTTCATCACTTATTTGCTTTGCCCTTGCCTTTACTAGTAAATGGCTCATCAACCCTTTCAACCTTAGCTGCAATGTTATCATGCAAGAGTGAGCAACAATTGCCCACACATATAACAATAATAATAATGATAACACGCGAGTAAACAATAGATACTGAGTAATAAAAAGCTCGACTTTTGAATCAAGAATGAATAACAAGAATCAAAAGTACATCTGAGGGTCACAAGACCAAGAACTATGTCCTAGGTTATTAAGTATTTCTACTTTAAACCTTTAACGGTTGTAAGACTATATTGACCATACTTCTCGTACTTAGGGGGATCAGCTCTTAGTACTATGTATGTGCACAGCATCTCAACGCTAACGCGTAAATAATCTCCTATAAATGGTTGTTCATCTAAGTTTGACATTAGAGTCCGCACCAAAGGAAGTTTAGTTTGGATAAGTCTCAATAATAGTTCTAGAATTTATAACGCTCATCAACTATGGACTAGTCGAATCAAGAAGGGTTCGCTAGTCATTCAAGGTTCAATAATATAATTGATACTTAAATCAAATAATGAATCTCAAAGGTATACAATTGAATAAGCATTGTGTAACTGAAGTATTACTTTAAAACAATTAGAACATCTCACTTGGAATCATTAACTCGGATAAACAAGAGTAAGAATTTTCTTAATATAAGAATAGGATTTAGAAACTTGCGTAACATAAAAGTAAGGTTTAGAAACTTGCGTAACGTAAAAGTAAGGTTTAGAAACTTGCCCCGTGCGTAGGCCACAATTTATAATTCACATTCTCCAATTAATCCTACATACCATTTCATTCACAATACCAATTAATCGTAACTCAACTAGCATCATGAGTATACTATCTTAACTCTGAATCTGATTATATTAATCGGATTCATAAATGTTAACTCTAAAACACATTATTAGACTTCATGAACAACGAGTTTAAAATATGTACTCGATGTCGACGTTGGGAAAAAATTCAGTTTGAGTTGGACCCGAATCTTTCTCTCTTCCTAAGTTTTGTCTACCCTTATTTTATCTTTTTTGTGAAAAAGGTTTTGAAGGGATTTTTTAGGAAAAGGCCAACATGTATCATGTCGATGATTTGAACGTTTTACAGAGTCGTCAGTTGGTAGATTTGAAATAGTTGTACCAACTCAACCGAGTTTTGTTTGAAAAGAGGCCCAATTGCTGGACACTATCGAAACTGAATCTTTGAAACCGAAGTTCTAAGTTCAGGGGCTTGGTTAAGTGTAGGGAAGGTGTTAGGCACCCCACAACTCCCGTAAAAACACGGTACATCATCTTTTCAATATTTCCCTTTTAAATCTGTAATGTGTGTGTGAATGTTGGAAGAAATTGGGCCTATGCTTGATTAATTTGAAAGTATGGACATGCTTCGTTGAACCTACATTCGAAGGGTTTGATTTGATTTGCAAAAGTCTTTCTCTTTTTTTTTTTTAGAAAAGATTATTAAGATGATATTTTAAAAGCAGGTTTTCAAACCCTTACGCTCACATAGGAATTGAAGTATGTTGATACTTCCATTTTTTTATCTTTTAAGCCTTTTGGCTCAATTTGAATGGTGATTGTCGGGCTGCGAAGCATCCTCGACCACATAATATATACAAATGTCGGTCTTCTCATAGGCATGACAACCATCGGAGTGACTCTGACACGATAAACTATATTTTTCACTATGTTGAGACCTTAAACCCGGATAACCATTTTCAGGTCTTTTGGATGTACATTTTTTTACAGAAAAATTGGCAGGGTACATTTGTACAGTGGAGTTTTTCCATCATGGGAATCAGATTCAGATCAATTTGATCGTGAATCCCACGATTCCTAGGCTCACAGAGGGAAGCCAAAAAACCTGCACAGCTCAAATATGTACCGAAAATGAATATTTACATCAAATCGTAGCAATAACCAAGGATTCATCAGTAAATCCTGGTAAGTGCACAACCCAGAGCATCTCATTCCCACTAAATAGTGATCTAAGGGCCGCGAGATTGCTTCCTGAATGAATAAAACTAAAAAAAAATGCTAGATTTAAGTAAATCTCAGCCATTCTAGCTTCCTGGTTCTGTCTGAACCTATTTTGAACCCTTTGAAAGACAAAATTGGAGAGATTTACCGATTCATGTCAAATGAATATTTATAGCAGTAATTTAATCACAATGAAGAAAAGATATATATACAGTTATATATATACGAAAGCTGTAATGGACGATGGGTTTTCACTCCGATGCCTGGACTTGAATGTAAATATATATATTTATAAAAAGCTGTAAAAAGCCACAGAGTAATCCAAGCTGGACAGAATTGAAATATATATATATATATATATATATATATATATATACACACACATATATATAAAACTGTAAAAGAGCCATGGGATGATCCAGGCTCGACAAAATTGAAATATATACATATATATATATAAAAGCTGTAAATGAGCCACGAAATTATCTAGGCTCAGCAAAAAGTAAATATATAAATATATATATATATATATATATATATATATATATATATATAAACTGTAAAGGGCGATGGACATTCTATCCTTTGTCCGGACAGAAATGTAAGTATATATATTTCTAAAAGCAGTAAAAAGGCCACAGAATAATCTAGGCCAAACTGGAATGTAAAAAGTTAATATATACAGTTAGTATATATATATTAAAGCAATAAAAAGGCCACAAAGTAGAAATCCAGACCCAAATAAGTCTAAAAAATTTATATATATATATATATATATATATATATAGTTATATATATAAAAACACTAAACTACCACGGATTTGACATCCGGGCTTGACAGAATTGAAAAGTTAGTATATATATAGTTAAATATATACAAAAAAAAAGTCAAACCGGGATTGGGAAGATAATCCAGTCCGATGAAGAGCATGTATGCATATATATATATATTTATATATGAACTAATAAAAGCGACGAATCGACGATCTGAGCTGTGAAAATGCCAGAAAACGTGTTTATGTACTAAAATGTACGAAAACGTAAGCAAAAACGGCCACGGAACTAAGTTTCGGGCATAATCAGAAAACAAAAATTAACGTGCAAGTATATAAATGCGCAATGAAGTAGTGTGAACTTTCTGATCGTAAAAATACTCACAATGGACTGCTACACAGGCTTTTTGCCACTTGGTAGGCTTCAAACGTCCGTTTCCACCGGTTAATTTTTGGTATGTGGTAGTATATGAGTATACTACAGCGCCGCGACATAGTGGGACGCAAACAGAGCTTGCGAAGAACACATAAAGAGCCAATTTATGCCAAAACTTTGCTTAAACAACAATTTTAATGCTACACATAAGTTAAAAACTTAACAAAAATATTTTACAACAATCATGACATGATTTTGACATCTTAGGCAACTTAAACAACCAAATTAAAACCCATAAATTCACTATTTTTGTGAAAAACTCTATTTTTGACATTCTTAACAAAATCAACTATCATGAACTCGTTTTTCAACCAAATCAGTCAGTTTAAGTTTCGTTCTCTTCGTTTTTACATGTATAAACATAATTAATCATCAATTTACTATTTAGCATACAATTGAAGCATGAATTTTTGTACATATAAGCCATATTCATATGTTATTTCTCTGTAAACTACAAAACTCCAATTTAAACATAATTTCATGGATTAATTACTCTAAAATAGTTTATAACCATCATGTAGTAGATTATATATGGATATTAATGATTACAAATAACTTTTCAACAATTTAATCATGAAACTCAATTAATAAAGAACTTAAAATATACATTCATGGAGAAACTTTAAAAAACATAAATTGAAACTTGGGATTATAAAATAACCCTTGATTGTTTGTTAAAATTGATATAAACTTCTCTAATTCTCCAAACTCCTTCAATCTCAAAATCTCTCAAGTTTTTCCCTCGTTTCTCTCTGAGTTTCTTACTTAACTAACAAAGAAAATACTGATATAACTAATATAGATATATGTATAAAATAACTGGCAGAATATGGCTGTCAGTTAAGGCCATCATGCACTTAACTGCTCCCATGTTCATGAGGCCATGTTTGTTTGCATGTAAAAGACTCTTTTTCCCATTTATTTTAATTAATTTATTTATTATATAGTTTATTTGTCACATTTTAATTAGCAAATTATATTATTTAAATTCAATTAAATAAAAGAGAATATTACACATTAAATCAAATCATCACATAATTAAAATTCTCTTCTATTATTTATGACAAATCATTAAATCTCTAATTAATTATTAAATTAATTAGAATAACATTATAATTAATAATAACTAATTTAATTTAATAATCTCAATTAAACTCATACTTTGATCTATAAAATTATTCCACATTAATTTAATCAATGTAACACATTTAATTAAATTAATCTACCACAATTCCATTAAATATTTATTTAACTCAATAAATAAATCAATAAAATATTTATTTAATTTAATAAATATTTAAAATAAATTACAAAAATCTCGTTCGTCACATCTTTCTCCCTCAAAAAGGATTGTCCTCAGAATCACGATTCAATTAATTCGTCCCGTTACTTTCCCCCCTTACAAAGATTCTGTCCCTAGAATCGCTACACATATAGATTATGCAAAAAAATGAGGGTAAGTTTTCATCATCTGTTCTTTAAGTTCTCACGTAACTTCTTTATTGTTGTGGTTCCTCCAAATTACCTTAACAGAAGGTATCACTTTGTTTTTGAGAACTTGCTCTTTCCTGTCAACTATCTGAACAAGAACTTCTTCATAAGATAAATCTTTCTCAAATTGTAGGGGTTCATATTCTGTAACATGTTTGTAATCGGGCTTATACGATTGTAACACTGAAACATGAAAAATATTATGGATATGTTCTAATGCCGGAGGTAAGGCTACCTCATACACAACTTCACCAATTCTTCGCAACACTTTAAAGGGTCCAATGAATCTCGGGCTCAATTTCCCCTTCTTACCAAATCTAATTTTCCCCTTCTAGGGAGACAATTTTAAGAAAACAAAGTTACCGGATTCAAATTTTATATCCTTGCGGTGTGGATCGGCGTATTTCTTCTGCCTATCCTGAGCAGCTATCAATCTTGTCCTTATTACTTTGACGATCTCAGTTGTCTATTGTACCAATTCTGGTCCTAGCAATTGACGTTCGCCAACTTCATCCCAGTATATTGGAGTTCTGCACTTTCTTCCGTATAACACTTCGTAAGGCGGCATGCCAATACTTGTGTGGTAACTGTTATTGTAAGCGAATTCCACTAACGGTAGGTGATCATCCCAATTTCCTTTGAAATCCATGATGCATGCTCTTAACATATCTTCCAATGTCTGGATCGTTCTTTCATTCTATCTGTCGGTCTGAGGATGATATGTAGTACTCATTCTTAACTGCGTTCCCATGCATTCCTATAGTCGCTTCCAGAAGTTCGATGTGAAATGTGATCTCTATCTGATACAATAGATACTGGGACACCGTGCCTTGAAATAATTTCCTTTACATACAGCTTTGCCAACTAGTCTAAGTTGAATCTGATCCTGATTAGTGAGAAGTGCACTGATTTCGTCAGTCTATCCATGATAACCCATACTGTGTCGAAACCTTTCTGAGTCGTTAGAAGACCTACTACAAAATCCATTGTGATATATTTCCATTTCCATTCTGGGATTTCTAATGGTTGTAACAACCCACTCGGCCTCTGATGTTCTGCTTTAACTTTCTGACATGTCAGGCACTTGCCCACACAATCGGCAACGTTCTGTTTCATATTCGGCCACCGAAAATGCTGTTGGAGATCCTGGTACATCTTCGTACTCCCCGGATGAATCGAATACGTTAAACTTTGACCCTCGCTCAAAGTTTCCTCCTTAATCTCTAGCACTGGCGGAACCCAAATTCTTCCCTCGAATCTTAGCAGTCCTTCGTTGTGAACTTTGAATTTCACTTCATCCCCTTCAGATATTCTTTTCATGTTTTTCTCATATTTCTCATCTTTAAGTTATGCTTCCTTAACCATATCCACCAAAGTTGTACTAGTACTTAGTTGGAACAATTTTCCGTCAAACTCCTTAGGATATTTCACCTCCAACTCCATTTTTGCCATCAATGAAATTAGCTCCTTCTGGGCGGTCAACAACATCAATTTCTCTCGACCCTTTCTGCTTAAGGCGTCGGCAACCACATTCGCTTTCTCCGGATGGTATAAAATCTTATAGTCGTAGTCCTTTATTAACTCCAATCATCGACGCATGTTCAAATCCTTTTATGTAAAAATATATTTCAGACTCTTATGGTCTGTATATATTTCACACTTCTCCCTATAAAGATAGTGCCTCCATATCTTCAAAGCAAACACTACCGCGGCCAACTCCAAATCACGGGTCGGATACCCCTTCTTATAATCCTTCAATTATCGTGACGCATATGCCATGACCTTGTCCTTTTGCATAAGCACAAAGCCTAGTCCTTTATGCGACACATCACTATACACCACAAAATTTCCTATGATATCCGAAAGAGATAACACAGGTGTCGTACTCAACCTCTTCTTCAGCTCTTGGAAGCTTTCCTCACACTTCTCCGTCTAGACGAACTTCACCGATTTTCTAGTTAAATTCGTCAACGAAGTCGCGATTTTGGAAAAGTCCTGAATGAATCTTCTGTAATATCCTGCCAATCCTAGAAAACTTCGTACCTCCGACGGTGTTTTTGGTTGAACCCAGTTCATCACAACTTCAACCTTTGAGGGATCTAGCGAAATTCTGTCCTTATCAATCACATGTCAAAGAAATTACACCCGCTCTATCCAGAATTCACATTTCAAAAATTTGGTGTACAACTTCTGTAAGACCCCAACTTTTATGAATAAAGATTTAATTTTCTTTATATTATTTCGAAATAGTAAGGTGTTGATTTGATAAATATGAAAGTTATGGGTGAAATGTGCAAACATTTTTAAAATGAGCAAGTGGTTATAAAATATTCTTGTTGTCGGGGAATATTCGTTTGGTCGTGGAATATTCTTGTTGTCGGGGAATATTCGTACGACGGCGCAGCTATTTGTGGGCCCCCACAACGGAATAACTGTCGGATATAGAAAGCGACAGAAATAACTTTTTTACAAAATAACGGCGTAGTTGTTACCGTTAGTACTGTTGAAATACCCGGTGGTTAAAATACAGTACGCGGTGTTGCACAGTAGCACACAGTATTGCACAGTATTTCGAATTATTGAGTCTTACGTGAGAAGGAACTTATTCAATTATTGTTACAGTAATTACTGTTCAATATTTTATATTATTGACTCAATAATTGCTACGTTGATATTTTATTTTATTGACTCAATAATTGCTACGTTGCCATTTTATATGATTGATTCAATAATGGCTACAGTTGATATTTTGTAGTATTGATTCAATAATTGTCGTTGCACAGTATTTCACGTTATCAACTCAATAATTCATATTATTTGAATAATATTATTAGATAGCATTATTGACAATGTCTAAGGAAGTTCTGTCTAGGAGGAGTTATTTAATTGCGCGCCAGTAAGGAGAAGTCCTTATCGGAAGGCCCCCTCTTTCCTGGGAACGACCTGGTTGTTAATATTGTAGTTCTATAATATTATTTGTGAATAATTAATTATTGATTTATATGATAAGGAAATATTTATTTTGTGGATATTAAAGAAGGAATTGGCGCTGATGAGATTTTATCAATATTTTGGTGTGAGAAATCATTTGTTTATGGATTCTGGATAATTTATGTTTGAAATTTGGAAAAACTTCCTTCTGCAAAGTTGTAGAGAATTAAATTTCCTATGAAAGGACATAGAATTTATATTTTTCTGACAAAGGGGCTATTTGTTATGAATTATTGAAGTTTCAAAAAATAAATATTATTTAATGGGTGGGCCCCACTTTTGTTGAAAATATGAATTTTGGGAAGCCGCCAGGCGGCGGAATTTTTTTAAAAAATAATAATATTTTATTCATTTAGTCTCCTTTGGCATCCTAAGCTTTTCCTATAAATAGGGTGCTTAGGTTAGAATTGAAAATCACACCAGAATCAGAAGTTTTCTCTCTCTATAATATCGAGCGTATTTTTGTGAGTATTTCAATAATTTGAGTGTTGCTATTCAGTGCAAGTTTCCTTCGGTATTATATCCGATATTCCAGTCAGAGGTACTATCTTTTTGAGGTAAGTGATGTTATTTTCTTTCGTAAATGATGTTATTCTTTTCAATATCATTATACAAAAATATTGTCAAGGATTTTATGTTGAAATTCTTACTTTTTTCGTCGGGGTTACTATTCACGTATACGGCACTATTCACGTTTACGGCACTATTCACGGAAAAATTAAATTTTCTTCTATTTGTCCAAATTGCTTGTTAAGGTTACTATCTTTGATTGTATCCAAGTTTTGAGCTCTATTCTTGAATTTTGCTCCATAATTGATTATTACGAGGTATTTTTGAATTGGATATACTAAAATACGAATCCTTAGTCTTTGTCTTTTATCTCACTGGATTCGTTTTTTTTAAATGTTTTTCATCATTCTCAGTCCTAAAAGGTGATGTAACTGAATATCTTTGGCCTGTAGAGCAAAGATGAATGATTACTTGATGAATATCTTTGGCCTGTAGAGCAAAGATGAATGATTACCTGATGAATATCTTTGGCCTGTAGTGCAAAGATGACAGGTGTTGAGATGAATATGACCACTGATGATACAAATGAATATCTTTGGCCTGTAGTGCAAAGATGAATATTTGATTCGAGATGTATATTGATTGATGTTATAGTGATAAAATATTGATGATAGAATTTTAAATCATAGAAGATAGTAAACTTGATTCTCTGCTTAACTCTTCTAATGAATTGTTATTTTCGCTGCGAATATTGATCTAAGATTGGTTGTCCATTATATTTTATCTGATTTATTGAAGGCTAACAATAATTTATTTTCCATTATCTTAGTCATAATATTCTTTACTGAGCTAGTTGAGCTCACCCTTTTCATCTGTTTTCCTCTTCAGGAAATGAGAATGTTGCGGGAACTAGTCGGGGGACAGAGTGATGGTCCGAGTTAGAGCAGTAGTAGTCCTCACTATTTCTGATAAATAGTGTGGTAATAATTGTAATGAGGACTTAGTTTGAATCTTAATATTTTCTACATATTTGTATTGACACTCACAGTTGTGTGGTCGTATTTTGCACGACCGTATGATATAAAGTTTGTATTTGAATTCTGTACCATGTATTTGGCGGCTCAGAATGGGTTGGGTTGAATGGACCTATTCTGGGGGCGTCACAGTTGGTATCAAAGCTTAGGGATATGATATCTGGCGGAGATCGGGGAATAGAACTAGGAGGGGAGAGACGAGTAAATCCTTCGCTAGTGTGTCCTACCTAAGCTTATGTGGTATTTAATTGGTCAGTCGGAGCATAGGGTTAATATGTGATATGTTGATTTGTTTAATTAACCCTTGTTTTATGGCAGTATTTGAGAATGGCAGCTGAGAACGTTAACAACGAAGTGAGTGAGACCGTGGAGACACCTTTAATCGTTAACCAGGAGAACGTGCAACAAGAAGGCAATGTTCATCCTGAAAACAACGCTGGTCAAACGATAAACGATGAGATGTTTAGAAGTTTTCTGCAGTTCATACAAAACCAGACGAGAGAGACTCGTGTGCAACATATAGGTGGCAACTCGCGAATTGTTACTGCCAAGCAGTTCAAAGAATTGGGACCACCAGAGTTTCTGGGAAAGCCAGATCCGATCAAGGCGGAGACGTGGATTAAACAAATTACCAAGATATTTGATGTCTTGGGATGTACAGAGGAACAGAAGGTTCCATTCGCCACGTTTATGTTCCGTGGAGAGGCAGATTACTGGTGGGAATCCGTGAAGCGTACCCAACCTGCCGCACTCCAAATGTCTTGGGAAGCGTTCCAAAAACTGTTCAATGACAAGTACTTTCCTGAAAATATTAGTCATATTAAGGAGCTAGAGTTTATCCGACTGGAACAAAATAACATGACGGTATCCCAGTACGAGGCTAAGTTCGCGGAGCTGTCCAGGTTTGCACCTCATTTGGTGGAGAATGAGGAACGTATGACGCGGATGTTTCTAAGAGGTTTGAAACCCGAAATACGTCAATACCTCATTTCTCATAAATTTTTTTTATATTCAGATGTAGTAAACAGAGCCCAGTTATTAGAACGAGATAATGATTATGTTCAACCGAGGGACCACAACCAAGGTCGTACCGGTGGCAGCAGTCATCGGAGCAATGACAACCAGCGAGGAGGAAAGTATGACAGAAGCGGTAACCACTCCGATGGTTATCGTGGCCATGATAGTAGAAGAAGCGAATCGGGGGGAAATTTCAAGAAGAGAAGGTACAACAATGAGAACGTGAAGACGTCGACATCAGCACCAGCATCAACTGTTTCGAGGGGAGGAGAACGACCACCGGTCGTATGCTTTAAATGCGGGAAAGAGGGACATATCAGCCCAAACTGCCCACAACAATTCAAAGGATGCTATAACTGTGGAAAAGAAGGACATATAGCTCGAGATTGTCCTGTTACGAAACCAAGTTCAGCGGGGGTGGTGATTCCAAAGGCGGTTGCAGACAAGTCAAAGTCGGTGATTCCTGGAAGAGCGTTTGTCGTGACAGCCCAAAACGCGAGGAATCCACAAGAGGTGATTACGGGTAAGCTGATCATAAACTCTTGCGAAGTTTATACCTTGTTAGATACCGGTGCTACCCATTCCTTTATTTCACCTGCTTGTGCTCAACGTTTGAACTTGACTTCTGATAAATTAGACTTTGACTTATCTGTTGAAACTCCGTTAGGAGAAACCTTTGTTACATCTACAGTTTACAAATCTTGCTTGATTCAGATTGGTACCCTTACCTTACCTGTTGATCTTATATCTTTGAAAATACTTGCATTTGACATGATTTTAGGAATTGACTGGTTAACCAATTACCATGCCAGAATTGATTGTTTTTGTAAGGTTGTTAGTTTTCATATTCCTAATCAACCTGTTGTGCGAATCCAAACCACCAAACCACTAAAATCAGTCAATATCATTTCAAATCCCAAAGCTATTCGTTTATTGAAAAACGGATGTCAAGCTTTCTTAGCTCATGTCACTGATCTAAACCAGAATACATCAGATTTGAATGATATTTCCGTTGTTA
This sequence comes from Panax stipuleanatus, assembly GCA_020205555.1. Lineage (NCBI taxonomy): Eukaryota > Viridiplantae > Streptophyta > Magnoliopsida > Apiales > Araliaceae > Panax > Panax stipuleanatus. The sequence goes on from CM035117.1 coordinate 73,357,838, forward strand.
ATGAGTTTCCTGATGTATTTTCCGAAGAACTTCCCGGTATACCCCCAGAACGTGAAGTTGAATTCTTTATTGACCTTGAGCCCGGTACAAAGCCCATTTCTAAAACCCCATATCGAATGGCTCCTATTGAACTTCAGGAGTTAAAGATCCAATTACAAGAGTTGTTAGACATCGGTTTTATTCGTCCTAGTACGTCTCCTTGGGGTGCTCCTGTTTTATTCGTAAAGAAGAAAGACGGGAGTATGCGACTTTGTATTGACTATCGGGAGTTGAACCATGTCACCATCAAGAATAGGTATCCGTTACCTCGTATTGATGACCTGTTCGACCAGTTGCAAGGAGCGTAATTCTTTTCAAAGATCGATCTTCGTTCTGGATATCATCAGTTGAAGATTAAAACTGAGGATATTCCAAAGACTGCTTTCAAAACACGGTACGGGCATTATGAGTTCTTAGTCATGTCTTTTGGATTGACTAATGCTCCTGCTGCTTTCATGGATATGATGAACCATGTATTTAAGGAATATTTGGATCAATTCGTTGTTGTCTTTATTGATGACATCCTCATTTATTCTAAAAGCCGTGAAGATCATGAACACCATTTGAAGTTGGTACTTCAAAAGCTTCGTGAGAACAAGCTATACGCCAAGCTGAAGAAATGCGAGTTTTGGCTTAAGGAAGTAGCATTCCTTGGGCACGTGGTATCGAAACGTGGAGTATCTGTGGACCCGGCGAAGATTGAAGCAATACAAAGCTGGGAGCAACCTAAGTCGGTGATTGAAGTACGAAGCTTTCTGGGCTTAGTTGGTTATTATCGGAGGTTCGTAGAGGGATTTTCTCGAATCGCTACTCCATTAACTCAGTTGACTCGGAAAGATACAAAATTCGTTTGGAGCGAGGAATGAGAGAAGAGCTTCCAAGAGCTCAAGAGGAGACTTATCTCGGCACCTGTTCTGATAATACCACCTGGTTCGGATGGATTTGTTATTTACAGCGATGCTTCGGGCAAAGGGTTAGGATGTGTTCTCATGCAACATGGGAAAGTCATAGCCTATGCCTCGCGACAACTCAAAGAATATGAGAGGAATTATCCTACTCATGATCTAGAGTTGGCAGCAGTCGTTTTCGCGTTGAAGATCTGGAGACATTACTTGTACGGAGAGAAAGTGGAGATTTATACGGATCATAAGAGCCTTAAATATTTCTTCACTCAGAAGGAACTCAACATGCGGCAACGACGTTGGCTTGAGCTGTTGAAAGATTACGATCATACTATCCAATACCATCCTAGAAAAGCGAACGTGGTAGCTGACGCGTTGAGTAGAAGATCATATGTGGGAACGAGTGCCATGATGTCAAGTATACACGTAGAACCAGCTTTGATTGATAAAGTTAAAGCTGCTCAAGCTACGGATGCGGAGCTGATGAAGATGAAGAAGAAGGTGCAAGAAGGTGCAATTCCAGCTACGGATGCGGAGCTGATGAAGATGAAGAAGAAGGTGCAAGAAGGTGCAATTCCAGAAGCGAGAATCGATGAAGATGGAATACTTCGAGTCAACTCCAGACTTTGTGTTCCTAACGATTCCGACTTGAAGTATAGAATCATGATGGAGGCACACAACACACCGTTTGCAATCCATCCTGGGAGTACTAAAATGTATCGTGATCTTCGACATACATTTTGGTGGGGCAATATGAAGAGAGAGATCGCGGAGTTCATCTCGAGATGTTTAATTTGTCAACGTGTAAAGGCGGAGCATCAAGTGCCGAAGGGTCCATTGCAACCACTGGAGATTCCGAAATGGAAGTGGGAACACATTACGATGGATTTCGTTACGGGTCTTCCCAAGGTTTCTCAAGGCTTAGATGCGATTTGGGTTATTGTTGATAGATTAACCAAGTCTGCTCATTTCTTGCCGATACGAGAGACTTATTCCCTTGAACATCTTGCTCATATGTACGTGAATGAGATTGTGAGATTACATGGCATGCCAGTATCCATAGTTTTGCATCGTGACCCCAGATTTACTTCACGATTTTGGATCAGTTTGCAGAAAGCTATGGGCACGAATTTACGATTCAGTTCGGCTTATCATCCTCAAACAGACGGACAATCAGAAAGGACTATTCAAACTCTTGAAGATCTATTGAGACTCTGTGTTCTAGACTTCAAAGGGAGTTGGGATAAGTATTTACCATTGGTGGAATTCTCCTACAACAACAGTTATCAGGCAAGTATAGGCGTGGCTCCATTCGAGGCATTGTATGGGAGAAAGTGTCGCTCTCCAGTATGTTGGAACGAGGTGGGTGAAACAACATTGTTGGGACCGGAGTTAGTACGTATGACTACGAAAAAGATCCAAATAATCCGATAACGTATACAAACAGCACAAGATCGACAAAAGAGTTATGCGGATCTTCATCGAAAGGACGTGGAATTTAACGTTGGGGACCATGTATTGTTACGTATTGCTCCGTGGAAAGGAGTTACAAGGTTTGGGAAGAGAGGAAAGCTCAACCCACGATTCATTGGTCCATTTGAGATTCTTGACCGAATAGGAAATGTGGCTTATAGACTCGCTTTACCTCCAAGCATGTCTCGTGTTCATAACGTGTTTCACATATCCGTGTTACGTAAATATGTGAAGGATCCAAACCACATTATTGAGTTAGAACCAGACGAGATAGCTGAAGATTTAACGTACGAGGAGGTACCTGTCAAGATCTTGGATAGGAAGGAGCATGTCCTACGCTCAAAAATTATACCTCAAGTTAAAGTTTTGTGGAGAAACCATGCAATTGAGGAAATGACCTGGGAGTTGGAATCGGAAATGAAAGCGAGGTATCCTCACCTTTTCGACATACCAGGTACGTACGTCAATTTCGAGGATTAAATTTCATAAGGAGGGGAGGTTGTAAGACCCCAACTTTTATGAATAAAGATTTAATTTTCTTTATATTATTTCGAAATAGTAAGGTGTTGATTTGATAAATTTGAAAGTTATGGGTGAAATGTGCAAACATTTTTAAAATGAGCAAGTGGTTATAAAATATTCTTGTTATCGGGGAATATTCGTTTGGTCGTGGAATATTCTTGTTGTCGGGGAATATTCGTACGACGGCGCAGCTATTTGTGGGCCCCCACAACGGAATAACTGTCGGATATAGAAAGTGACAAAAATAACTTTTTTACAAAATAACGGCGTGGTTGTTACCGTTAGTACTGTTGAAATACCCGGTGGTTAAAATACAGTGATACGCGGTGTTGCACAGTAGCACACGGTATTGCACAGTATTTCGAATTATTGAGTCTTACGTGAGAAGGAACTTATTCAATTATTGTTACAGTAATTACTGTTCAATATTTTATATTATTGACTCAATAATTGCTACGTTGATATTTTATTTTATTGACTCAATAATTGCTACGTTGCCATTTTATATGATTGATTCAATAATGGCTACAGTTGATATTTTGTAGTATTGATTTAATAATTGTCGTTGCACAGTATTTCACGTTATCAACTCAATAATTCATATTATTTGAATAATATTATTAGATAGCATTATTGACAATGTCTAAGGAAGTTCTGTCTAGGAGGGGTTATTTAATTGCGCGCCAGTAAGGAGAAGTCCTTATCGGAAGGCCCCCTCTTTCCTGGGAACGACCTGGTTGTTAATATTGTAGTTCTATAATATTATTTGTGAATAATTAATTATTGATTTATATGATAAGGAAATATTTATTTTGTGGATATTAAAGAAGGAATTGGCGCTGATGAGTTTTTATCAATATTTTGGTGTGAGAAATCATTTGTTTATGGATTCCGGATAATTTATGTTTGGAATTTGGAAAAACTTCCTTCTGCAAAGTTGTAGAGAATTAAATTTCCTATGGAAGGACATAGAATTTGTATTTTTCTGACAAAAGGGCTATTTGTTATGAATTATTGAAGTTTCGGAAAATAAATATTATTTAATGGGTGGGCCCCATTTTTGTTGAAAATCTAAATTTTGGGAAGCAGCCAGGCGGCGGAATTTTTTTTAAAAATAATAATATTTTATTCATTTAGTCTCCTTTGGCATCCTAAACTTTTCCTATAAATAGGGTGCTTAGGTTAGAATTGAAAATCACACCAGAATCAGAAGTTTTCTCTCTCTATAATATCGAGCGTATTTTTGTGAGTATTTCAATACTTTGAGTGTTGCTATTCAGTGCAAGTTTCTTTCGGTATTATATCCGATATTCCAGTCAGAGGTACTATCTTTTTGAGGTAAGGGATGTTATTTTCTTTCGTAAATGATGTTATTCTTTTCAATATCATTATACAGAAATATTGTCATGGATTTTATGTTGAAATTCTTACTTTTTCCGTGGGGGTTACTATTCACGTATACGGCACTATTCACGTATACGGCACTATTCACGGAAAAAAAATTAAATTTTCTTCTATTTGTCCAAATTGCTTGTTAAGGTTACTATCTTTGATTGTATCCAAGTTTTGAGCTCTATTCTTGAATTTTGCTCCATAATTGATTATTACGAGGTATTTTTGAATTGGATATACTAAAATACGAATCCTTAGTCTTTGTCTTTTATCTCACTGGATTCGTTTTTTTTAAATGTTTTTCATCATTCTCAGTCCTAAAAGGTGATGTAACTGAATATCTTTGGCCTGTAGAGCAAAGATGAATGATTACTTGATGAATATCTTTGGCCTGTAGAGCAAAGAAGAATGATTACCTGATGAATATCTTTGGCCTGTAGTGCAAAGATGACAGGTGTTGAGATGAATATGACCACTGATGATACAAATGAATATCTTTGGCCTGTAGTGCAAAGATGAATATTTGATTCGAGATGTATATTGATTGATGTTATAGGGATAAAATATTGATGATGGACTTTTAAATCATAGAAGATAGTAGACTTGATTCTCTGCTTAACTCTTCTAATGAATTGTTATTTTCGCTGCGAATATTGATCTAAGATTGGTTGTCCATTATATTTTATCTGATTTATTGAAGGCTAACGATAATTTATTTTCCATTATCTTAGTCATAATATTCTTTACTGAGCTAGTTGAGCTCACCCTTTTCATCTGTTGTCCTCTTCAGGAAATGAGAATGTTGCGGGAACTAGTCGGGGGACAGAGTGATGGTCTGAGTTAGAGCAGTAGTAGTCCTCACTATTTCTGATAAATAGTGTGATAATAATTGTAATGAGGACTTAGTTTGAATCTTAATATTTTCTACATATTTGTATTAAGACTCACAGTTGTGTGGTCGTATTTTGCACGACCGTATGATATAAAGTTTGTATTTGAATTCTGTACCATGTATTTGGCGGCTCAGAATGGGTTGGGTTGAATGGACCTATTCTGGGGGCGTCACAACTTCTCTCTTCTTAGAGCCTCCTATGTCACCTTCAAATGTTCCATATGCTCCTCCTTGGTTTTTGAATACACCAGAATGTCATCGATAAACACCACCACAAATTTATCTAAAAACGGCTTAAACACCCTGTTCATTAGGTCCATAAATGCTGCATGAGCATTCGTTAGACCAAATGACATCACCAGAAATTTGTAGTGACAATATCGAGTCCTAAACGCTATCTTTGGAACATTTTATTTCCTCACCTTCAACTAATGGTACCCACTTCTTAAGTCTATCTTCGAGAAGTATCTAGCTCCATTCAACTAGTCAAACAAGTCGTCGATCCTTGGCAACAGATACTTATTCTTAATTGTAACCTTATTCAACTCCCTGTAGTCAATGCAAAACCGCATCAATCCATCCTTCTTCTTAACGAACAACACCGGCGCTCCCCACGGCGATACACTCGGCTGAATATACTTCTTATCCAAAAGTTCTTGCAGCTGCACCATTAATTCCTTCATCTCAACCAGAGCCATACGGTACGGGGCCTTCGATATTGGGGCAGTTCCTGGTGCCAAATCATTCACGAATTCTACTTCCCTATCTGGTAGAAGTCTTGGCAAATCGTTTAGAAATATATCCACAAAATCCCTAATGACAGGTATCTCCTCTGGTTTCGGACTCTCCTTTCTACTATCGACTATGTAGGCTAAATACCCTACACAACCTTGTCTCAACAACTTCTTGGCCTGATTCATCATCAGATAACTCGCTTGTCTAGGTGACTTGCTGCCATAAAATACAACCTTTGACGGGGTCATAAGGTTAATACACTTTTTTGGCAATCAATTATCACCCCATAATTTAATAACCAATCCATCCCCAAAATAACGTTGAATTCCCCAAGTTTAATCGGGATAAGATGTACGATCATCAGGTTTCCCTTAATATCCACCCTACAGCTCTTGTGTACAAACTTAACAGGAATCACTTCTCTATTCGCAATTTCTATGTTCATAGGGTAATCTAATTCGCCCTTGGGTAATTCTAGATTCTTAGCAAAGTCACCGTATATAAATGAGCAAGTAGCACCCGAATCAAATAACACGTAAACATTCATATTATTGATCGGAATGACACCTGACACCACATCACGTGACTGCACAACATTTTTTACGGTCATGTTGAAAGTCTTGGCGGTAGGTCAGTTGGTTGGGGTCGATCCAGTGATAATTAGAGTGCTACCATCGCTGGTTCCTCTAATTCCACCTGCTCTTGCTCCTCTTACTGCCTTCTTGGGAAAATCCCTAGCAAGATGATCCCTCGACCCACAAGTGAACCAAGCGCCCTTCTTAGGATTAGGGCAATTTGGTGCTATGTGGCCTTCCTGACCACAATTGTTGCAGACCCTCTTTCCCTTCATGCATACCCCCAGGTGATTCTTCCCGCAGGTAGGACAAGCCTCCACTATCTTTTTCTAATTTCCTTGCTGATTCCCAGTAGACGCACTGTCATTCCACCTCCTTTTCTGACTGTTGCCACCACCACTATTGCTACCACTAGTTTTATTATTTTCACCTTCATTCTTCTTCTTCTTTAGTTCTTGATTGTACCTGGTTAGAGCAATGCTTCCACCTTCTACGATAATTGCCTTCTCCAACACTCCTATAAAAGTGTTCAATTGGAACATTGACACCTTGCTGTACAACCAGGGCTTCAACCCCTGTTCAAACCTTCTAGCCTTCCTCTCATCTGTATTCACCTAATAATTTGCAAACCTAGCCAACTCATTAAACTTCACGACGTAAACCAACACAGACATGTTACCCTGCTTTAATTCCAAAAATTGAACCTCCATCTAGTTCTAAGAGCTCATTGGGAAGTACATCTCAAAGAACATCTCCTTGAACATATCCCATGTGATCACGCCTTGTCCTCCTCTAACCTTGTTTGCCTGCCACTAGTAACTGGCTTTTGACTTCAACATAAATGTTTCGAAGGCAGTCTTCTGGTCGTCATTGACCCTCGCAACATCAAACACTTTCTCCATCTCCATTACCCAAGTTTGAGCTTCGATTGGGTTCATGGATCCTTTAAACCCTTGTGGTCCCACCGCTTTGAAGTCCTTAAATGATATGGTTTGTGGAGCTTGCGGCTGATTGGCAAGTGCTCCCGTTAAGAGATTGGCCAACTGTTGGACATGATTAGTGTTGGCATCGGAGTTATTGTTATTGTTATTGATCGACCCTTCATGAGCTGGATGACGGGTTGTGCGTCTTCTTGGCGGCATCTTTCTGTTTAAGATATAAGTTTATTAGATCGTTAATCAATTTCTTAAATATTTAAGATTTAACTTAAACATTTTAAGATTATCACTTAACACATATCATCTCAAATAAACTCTGATATTTTATTCATTCAAAAGTTTTAAACATAAACAAGATAGCATCACTGCTATTTACATCAACTATCCCGAGATAAAGAATATTCAGGATTTAAATCATTATATTCCATTATTTATAACCGTAGTGGAATTTACATTATTAACTAGCATAGAATATTCACATAACTCATACTGTTCCTATCACGGCCTACTAAGACGTCGAACAACTTTTCTGCGCTCTTCTTCCATAATACGGAGCATCGCCCTACGATCCAGCATGTACCAAGGTAAGTCCTCAAACTGGACTGGATAGTAGATAACTCGATCCTGGGCCCTATCAATCGTTGTCTGAAATGTGCAGTTCGTCTCCTTAATCTTAGCCTTCTTTGCCCGTTCATTATCTTCAGCGAGATCTGCATAGCATAAAGCATTATTCCAAGCTTCCTCTGCTCTAGCACGCTGTACTGACTCCTCCCTTAGGTCACTCTTCAGTTTCTCTATCTCAGCTAACATCTCTTCATTTTGGCTCTCAGCATGAACCAATTTCCACTCCACGTCTCCAAGACGTATATCAAGATTCTCAATCTTGGCATCCTTCTGCTATATAGCAGATCTTTGTTCCTCTGTCAGCTCTTCCAACTCCTCGACTAGATTGTGTAACTCTATGTTACGGTCATATACCTCCTCTCACATCACAGCACTGATAGAGTTTGGTGGAAACTCATCAGGGTCCTCATCCTCCTCCTTAGCCTCAGCCTCTACCTCTATCTCCTCAGAGTCCTCCTCTGAATCAAACACATGCTCATGCTTCTGACCCACAACAGTGATCAACGGAGATGGCTCTCTCTGTACCAACTGCTCCCAGACGGTATAAATGTCTCGGGGCTCATCCTCTCTAGCTACGCGGGGCTCAATCTCCCTAGGCTGACTGGATCCTCCAACATTTGACATCCTGATAATCAAAATTTTAAGTTTTTAGTTACTACGTGATGCTAACCGATACTGGCGAGCACATAAGTATATCACATAAGCACATAAAGTCTTTTATTATCTTCAATGAATTCCTTAATTCATTTCTTAGAACTTGATAAGAGTTTATCACCACTATATTTTTGATCTCTTAAAAAGGCTACTACCCTAAGGTTTCCCCACCTAAGGTTCATAACCTACAGCTTTGATACCAACTTTTGACACCCCCAAATTCGGGTACTTCATTTCCACAGGATTTGGAGTTCACTGTCCAATAATAACACATCTAACTACCCATAAATAAAGTAACTCATAATTAAAATAGAAATCCTCCTCTTAAGGGGTTACAACATCTTAAACAAATCAATCCCAGGTCAACTAACCTTAATACATCAATGCGGAAATAACATAAATAATTAAGTCTTAAACATAACATCATAAGTCTTAAACAAAACATTTTCAAATAATAAACAAGACTTCATCACTTGTTTCCTTTGCCCTTGCCTTTACTGGTAAATGGCTCATCAACCCTTTCAACCTTAGCTGCAATGTTATCATGCAAAAGTGAGCAAATATTACCCACAAGTATAACAATAATAACAATGATAACACGCGAGTAAACAATGGATACTGAGTAATAAAAAGCTCAGCTTTTGAATCAAGAATGAATAACAAGAATCAAAAGTACATCTGAGGGTCACAAGACCAAGAACTATGTCACAGGTTATCAAGTATTTCTACTTTAAACATTTAACGGTTGTAAGACTATATTGACCATACTTCTCGTACTTAGGGGGATCAGCCCTTAGTACCATGTATGTGCACAACATCTCAACGCTAACGCGTAAATAATCCCCTATAAAGGGTTGTTCATCTAAGTTTTACATCAGAGTCCGTACCAAAGGAAGTTTGGTTTGGATAAGTCTCAATAATAGTTTTAGAATTTAGAACGCTCATCAACTATGGACTAGTCGAATCAATAAGGGTTCGCTAGTCATTCAAGGTTCAATAATATAATTAATACTTAAATCAAATAATGAATCTCAAAGGTATACAATTGAATAAGCATTGTATAACCGAAGTATTACTTTAAAAGAATTAGAACATCTCACTTGGAATCATGAACTCGAATAAACAAGAGTAAGAATTTTCTTAATATAAGAATACGATTTAGAAACTTGCGTAACGTAAAAGTAAGGTTTAGAAACTTGTGTAATGCAGGCTATAATTTATAATTCACGTTCTCCAATTAATCCTACATACCATTTCATTCACAATACCATTTAATCGTACCTCAACTATCATCATGAGTATACTATCTTAACTCTAAATCTGATTATACTAATCGGATTCACAAATGTTAACTCTAAAACACATTATTAGACTTCATGAACAACGAGTTTAAAATATGTACTCGACTTATCAATTAATCACATAAAACATCATTGACATGTTAATAGTTTATTTTAACATCTCAATATATGATTAACACATTTTTCATGTTTATTACATTAGGTTTTAAATTGCATTTTTGGACTTGAACACTTAAATAAAATTTTCTGGGTCATTCTCCTAACCGGCGTTGTGTTGGTTGATTTATGTAACGACAATTAACGCGCAAGTATACGCGGTTAACAAGTAATATAAGATAAGTAGGGTGGCGTACCCACGAGGACGAAGTCTTAATTGCAAATCAAATACTAATGTAAGTTCTATATTGTCTTATCTAAACAAGTGATTGGAGATGGTATTTTAAACTATGCTATTACAACTAAAGGAGGTGAGAGAAATAGATGCGCTAGGGAGACAAGTTAGGATTATAATTCCCCTAATGCATCGCCTAATCTCCTAACTCTCCACATTACAAACAAATCAAGGAATGGTCAGCCGAGAATAGAACTACGCATATGCTTCTGTTGAAGGCCAAATGCACATCCCTAGCTAGCTGAATCACAATATGTCTATTGATGAAAATAACTAGACTAGGGTCATTAACCTCAGTCTCAAGGCTACACAAGGCAAAAAGAGATATAACTATCCTATTAAGCAGTTTATGCACACATTCCCTTAGGCAAGGGCATAACAAGTGTTATTGTATTTTAAAAGCCAGATATTAATGTCCAATTTTCAATATCCATTAATATCACTACCAAAAACTCTGTCAAGCAATCAGTCAATAAGCAAGAAATACAACAACCCATTCCCAAAATGATTCATTAATATAAATAGGAGAGAAAGTTAATTAGGCTAAACACTAGGTTACATTGCAATCCTAAAAAGGAATTAGTTCATAACCATGGTGCTAATACACATTTCTATAACGTTCAACATTGCTCAGTAATACACAAATAACTGAGAGATTTGGAATAAGAAAACTCCTGTTGTGAGGTTTTCTGTCTCCAAGTCTTCTCTTCTCCGTGTAACTCCTGAGCTGTGTAGGATGCAATAACTATTCTCCCCTCAAAACCAGCTTCTTTCTCTTCTAGAATCTAATTAATCTACCCTGTTATCACTGTCTGTCATTTTATGTCCTAGTCGCCGTACTTGTTTTCTATATCCCTCCCCCGCTGTATGTTCTCTTTCTTTTTTATTAGGTCATTAAAAGCGAGCCACTGGCTAGGCACCGGAGGTGGCGCTGCGGCGCGACTCGCGCTGCGGCGCGAACACAAGGAGTATAAGCGACGCTGCAGCGGCAGATGACATCAGCATAAACAAGGAAGCGGCGCTGCGGCGTGAGGAGAAGGCTAGGCTCTGGCGCTGCCACGCCAGAGTGTAGAAAATGATAATTTTTCCCCCCTTTAAGCTGGAAATGACCTAAACAGCCCTGCATCATACAAGATAAGCATAATAACAACAAAATATATATAAAAGCTCAATAAATAACATAAAACAAGTAGCGTCTTAAGCTTTTAGAGAATCTGATTCGTGATATAAAAAACCACTTATCAGATACCCCCAAACTTAAGCTTTTGCTTGCCCTCAAGCAAACTATCTAACATCCACGCCTACACTACTGGAAGACGCGAATGAAAACTACTACTATAGAATAATACCATGGCTTCTAAGCGTAATTATAGAGCCTCTCCGAGAATAGGGCAAACACTGACATGAAAGGGGGCTTAAAATCAAATTTGCAAGCATGAGACTGTACTCGATCCATTCTATGTGTGTGTGAAGACCAACCATCCTAACTAATCATAACTCAATTAAACTCGCACAGTCGATTGCTAAAACCAGTATGCATCGCAACTTAAACAATCAACAAGCATTAAGACTAAGATGCAAGCACAGGAAAAGATCAAAAGGCTCTAGCATGAAGACTGTAAAATCTGACTCGGACAGCCCTTAATTACCTTAGGCTAAACAGAGCTACCCATTAATGAGCTTTTGATCAGTGACTCCCAAGCCAGATGACTTTAGGGCACTAGGTGTGGAACACCCCTATGAATCTAATAACTCGAGCAGCAAAGGCCACGTAATCAACATAAGCCAAATTAGACTTTACGAAATCTGAAGATTATTTGACGATTGCATTTTATGCTCCATCTCAACATCGGTCCTGCGTTTATGGGCGAGCGCGTTTTACGCTCCATCTCGACCCACCGCAAAACTTTCGATATTCAATCTCCTTTTCAATTTATTTTATTTTTATTTTACTTTACAACATGCCAGAGTCCAAGATCCAAAACTGTAAAAGCGCCTAAGTCCTTTATTACTTTGTAGAAATGAAAGATTATAAGAATGACATACTCTCAAAGCAATAAATGCGCGAACTAAAATCAAAAAATAACTAGTTAACACAGTTGGACGGTGCTAGCTAAGAAGGACGAATCAATAACAGTCTCAACTTATCGATTAACAACCCCTAACTCATACATGCTTGACACGACTCTAAGAGACAGCCATAACTACTTGGCGCCTGTCATTAGCCACGATAAAAAATTAACAGCTGTAACACCCTCACCCAGCATATTTACAGTTACAGAACGGGGTAAAAGGGGGAATCAAAATGATTTAGGCCTGAAGTAACAAAAGAAACAGCACCCTGCCCAAATAAGGAAAAGCCATAACACATGGCATCAAGTAAACCAATTATCTGCACAATCCCCAAAATATGGCTATAAACACAATAACCAAAAATGACATGAAAGCTAATGCGAACGCAAAATACTATATACAAAATAAAACACAAGTATTCAAATATTATAAACCAAAACATTCATTTATATACTTAATAAAACCAACGCACCAATGCACCAATGCATCTAAACAAGCATCCAAAAATAAACCAAAAACATCCACAAACATAGCATATAACAAAAACATAGTCTGGGGCTATACCGCCCAGAAGAAACATAACAGCAATTCATATATAATAATACTTAAAAAGGAATCTCCCCCAAGCTTGAAATTTGCCAATGTCCTCACTGGCCTTCACCCTCTGGAGCATCATCATCACCGCTATCATCATCGCCATCATCATCGGCACCCGCTGGCTCCTCCTCGTGATCCTCTCCTCTGGCAGGGAATGGCGGTGGATAAGGCGTAAAAATTGGAGGCTCTAGAAATTGAAAGGGCATGGACTCTGCATCATCTCCTCCCTGGGCATAATAGATACTGGAAACTGTATTTACGAACTCCGCATGATAGTGATTGAATTGGCTCTGCCATTGAGCCACCGTATCAACCTTGCAGTGGAGAAAGTTAAGGCTACTCAAAATCTCTGCCAGGGCCCCGGGTGGCATAGCCTCAGAAGAAGGGGGCTCAGGCACTTGAGCGGAGGTACCAGCCTCAGATGAGGGAGGCGGCAGAGGCCCAGGCAAATAGTCCTGACCCTTTGGGTGCGACAGAGGTCCCCCATCCCATACTCCATATCGGGCTATAATGTGATGATCAATGACAACCATAGGCGGCTGAGTGATATCATCTTTCTCCCATACCACACCCGTCCTTTTGCATAGACGTGTGATCAACGACGGGTGAGGGAGTCCGGAATTGACGTTGCTCCTGATGGCCTTCTTAATTGAATCTTGGATAAGCACCCCCACATCAACCTTCAGCCCCATGACAATTGCATACAGCAATACTGCCCTCTCTCTTATTACATCGGTCAGGTGGCGTGTTGGCATGATATTGGCACAAATGAAGGAGTACCACGCCTTACCATAACGACTTAAGGCTTGATGGGGGAAAGAGGTCTTTTCACCGTGGAATTCATTAGTTTTCCAAACGGTACCAGGCTTGCAGAGCTTGGTTATAATCTCATCTGTACTTTAACTCCGCATCCCAGACTCCAGATAATCCTTACCATCGTAGTTTGGAGTCCCATACAAAGCATTGATGGTACGACTATCAAATTTGATCAACTTACCCCGAACTGGCACTGTTGCAAGACCATTAGCATTAGCATTTGCGTAGAATTCCTTTACCACCGAAATAATTGCAGATTCGGGTGGCTTGGTGAAGTGAATCCATTTCATAGCCACAATCATGGAATTCATATCGCCATCCGTCTTGCCATCTGGCCTTAGCCCTCTTTCAGACACCAAACTCCTCTTTGAAAAATTTTGGGCATATCGCTTCCAGGCTTCCTTACTTAGGAATTTTACAGCATCCCAAAGGGCATGAGGGGTTCTGGATGATGGAGGAGGACCTATACTAGTGCGAGGACGCTTTGAACCCATTGCCAACAAAACTCCAAAGACAACAAAAAGAAACTTAACAAACAAAAATCTAACTCTGGCTCTGAAGAATTCCTTTACCTCAAATAAGATATAAATAGGATGAAGGGGAAGTAACTGCAGGACGGTTGATGGCCACGAACAGTCAGAAACTGAAAGGGGGACGGTTGATTTGCTGAACTGCTTGGAAGAAGGGGAGAAGTGTGTTAGAGAAAAGAGGGGAGATACATGAACTGCTGCAACCTGAATCCCAAAAGCCTCGTTTAAACTCAAAAACACAGCACTGGCGCTGCAGCGTGGTGCATAGTGCTGCGGCACGAGTTAGATTTGTATTGGCGCTGCGGCGTCATTCTCGGCGCGGCAACGCGACATCTTGGAGCTGCAGCGCGAAGAATTACGAAGGCCTCAACGCTGCAGCACAACTCTCTAGTAGCTTCCAGCATAAGCCGGCGCTGCGGCGGGATAATTTGTAAAGGAACTGGCGCTGCGGCGCGATGGAGAATTTTGAAATAATGAGCATGGCGCTGCGGCGCAAAACTTAGCTAAGCACCTGGCGCTGTGGCGCGGCCTTCTGATTTCCTGCACAGCAAACATCCAAATTACTGAATCAACACAAACTAATCATACTGACAATTATACCAACCATTAACCTACATACTAACATACTAACTCAGCATCTATAATTATTATAAGGAAAACCAAATGCACTAATGATAACTAAAGAAAACAACACTGAATGAAAATAATAAGGGTATTTTTGATACTGAGATGGGGTTGCCTCCCCATCAAGCGCTTGATTTAGAGTCGTCGGCTTGACTTTCACCCCGCCTTACACCGGGTCTCCCAAGGTGATGGAGGTGTTTTGACGGTCGACCTCGCCGCCCCAATAGTGTTTCAAACGTTGTCCATTGACTTTGAAGGTTTTATTTGAATGAGGGTCTTTGACCTCAATAGCCCCATGAGGATACACCTTAGCAATTGTGAACGGCCCCGACCATCGGGACTTCAACTTCCCCGGGAATAATTTCAGCCGGGAGTTAAAAAGAAGCACCTTCTGGCCTTGTTCTAAGTTCCTTTCGACAATTTTCTTGTCATGCCACCTCTTTGTCTTTTCTTTATACAATTTAGCATTTTCATATGCATCCAGACGAAACTCGTCTGATTCATTGAGTTGTAATAGTCTTCGTTCACCCGCTGTATCCATATCAAAATTTATCTTTTCGATAGCACAATATGCATTATGCTCTAGCTCCACAGGAAGATGACAAGCCTTGCCATAAACAAGTCTATACGGAGACATTCCGATTGGCATTTTATAAGCAGTGCGGTATGCCCACAAGGCATCATCAAGCTTCTTTGACCAGTCTTTTCGATTAGGGTTAACAATCTTCTCCAAGATACGCTTAACTTCTCGATTAGAGATCTCTGCTTGGCCACTTGTCTGCGGATGATAACATGTGGCTATTTTATGGGTCACCCCATACTTAGCAAGAAGGGCTTCGAAATATTTGTTGCAAAAATGTGACCCTTCATCACTGATTATTGCCCGAGGAGTGCCGAAGCGAGTGAAAATATTTTTTCTTAAGAAATTAAGCACCACCTTAGCATCATTAGAAGGCAAGGCGACTGCTTCTACCCATTTGGAGACATAATCAACCGCAACAAGAATATAGAGATTGTTGTAGGAAGACGGGAATGGACCCATGAAGTCAATACCCCATACATCAAACAACTCTACTTCAAGGATATTCTGTAGAGGCATTTCATGCCTTTTTGAGATGGTTCCTACCCTTTGGCATCTATCGCAGTGTGACACATATTGGTGTGCATCTTTGAATAGGGTAGGCCAGTAAAACCCAGATTGGAGTACTTTAGCAGCAGTTCTTTGTCCCCCAAAATGTCCTCCATAATTTGAGGAATGGCAATGATGGAGCACACCTTCGATTTCCTCCTCTGGCAAACATCTCCGCAGAATCTGATCTGAACACTGTTTGAATAAAAAGGCCTCGTCCCAAAAGTATTGTTTTGCATCATTTAGGAATTTCTTCCTCTGTTGATAGCTCAAGATGGGAGGAAGCACTTGACAAGCGACGAAATTAGCAAAGTCCGCATACCAAGGGGCTTTGCCTTGGACACCAAACAGTTGTTCATCCGAAAAGAAATCATTGATGTCTTTGATTGCATCTCCCGAATGAGGAGGATTTTCCAACCTCGACAAGTGATCTGCTACCTAGTTTTCTGTCCCCTTTTTGTCGCGGATCTCCAGATCGAACTCCTGTAGAAGAAGGACCCACCTTATCAGCCTAGGCTTTGCATCTTTCTTCTCTATCAAATATTTGATGGCCGAATGGTCTGTGTACACGGTCACTTTTGATCCAATGAGGTAGGAACGAAATTTGTCGAAAGCATAAACCACTGCCAGCAGTTCCTTCTCTGTTGTGGTGTAATTTAACTGAGCATCAGATAATGTTTTGCTGGCATAGTAGATCGTGTGGAACACTTTGCCCCGTCTCTGCCCCAACACTGCCCCAATAGCAAAATCGCTGGCGTCACACATGAGCTCAAATGGGAAAGTCCAGTCAGGAGCTACCACAATAGGAGTCGAAATGAGTTTTTCCTTTAATAGTTCAAATGCTCTAAGGCAGGCTTCATCAAACTGAAAAGGCATATCCTTTTCCAATAGTGAACATAGCGGTTTGGTTATTCTTGAGAAGTCCTTGATAAACTGCCTATAGAATCCTGCATGCCCAAGAAAACTCCTAACCCCTTTCACTGATGTAGGCGGTGGTAGACTACTGATGACATCAATTTTAGCCTTGTCTACCTCTATACCACTATCAGATACTCTGTGGCCCAGAATAATGCCCTCCTTGACCATGAAGTGGCACTTCTCCCAATTCAATACAAGATTAGTTTCAACACATCTTTGGAGAACGGCCGTCAAATTCACCCAGACAGTTATCAAATGAACTCCCGAATACAGAAAAATCATCCATGCAAACCTCAAGGGTCTTTTCGACCATGTTAGAGAAGATGGACATCATGCAACGTTGGAATGTTGCAGGAGCGTTACACAACCCAAAGGACATTTTCCAAAAGGCAAAGGTCCCATACGGACATGTGAACGTTGTTTTCTCCTGATCTTCAGGAGCAATAGAAATTTGATTATATCCAGAATAACCATCTAGCAGACAATAGAAGGCATGCCCAGCAGGTCTATCGAGCATCTGATCAATGAATGGCAGAGGGAAGTGATCCTTACAGGTGGACTTGTTCAACTTCCTGTAGTCCATACATACCCTCCATCCGGTCACCGTTCTGGTTGGAATCAACTCGTTATTCTCATTGGCTACTACCGTCATACCGCCCTTTTTTGGCATGCACTGAATGGGACTGACCCAAGGACTGTCCGAGATAGGGTAGATAATGCCCGCATCTAGCAGCTTAATGATTTCCTTCCGGACTACCTCTTTCATTATTGGGTTCAACCGCCTCTGATGTTCAATGGTCGGCTTGGATCCTTCCTCCAGTAGAATTTTGTGCATATAAAGGGATGGGCTGATCCCTTTAATGTCTGAAATCGACCACCCCAGTGCCGTTTTATACTGTTTAAGCACTAGCAGTAGCTTCTCTTCCTGGCCTTCATCTAACGATGCAGATATTATAACAGGCAAAGTGGATGATTTCCCCAAGTATGCATACCTCAGATGATTGGGCAAGGGCTTTAACTCGAGGACAGGATGTTCTACAATTGATGGCTGGGCCTTGGAAGTAGATGCTTCTGGATCATTCAGAGACTCAAACTGTCTTTGGAACTGTGTAGATCTCTGGGGTGCATCCAGCCAGTTAGCACATTCAACATGGGTGGCTTCTTCCATAGGACTGGTACTTGTTAGTGTAGCTTCTAAAGGGTCTGTCATGCATGTTTCTGAGAATACTTCCCTGACTGTATCATCAATCACCTTAATCTGGAAGCAGTCTTCAGGAGTGTTTGGATATTTCATTGCCCTAAACACATTGAAAGTTACTTCCTGATCCTGTACTCTCATAGTCAGCTCCCCTTTCTGCACATCTATAAGGGTTCTCCCCGTTGCTAAAATGGTCTGCCCAGTATTATCGGGACCTCCCGGTCTTCCTCAAAGTCCAGGATAATAAAGTCCGCTGGAAAGATTAACTTGTCCACCTTGACAAGCACATCTTCAACTATCCCCTTCGGGTAAGTGAGAGATCTATCCGCCAATTGCAAGGTAACACTTGTGGGTTTGGCTTCATTCAGCCCAAGCTTCTTATATATTGACAGAGGCATCAAATTTATACTTGCCCCCAAATCACATAAGGCCTTTCCAATGAATTGGTCCCTGATAGTGCATGGAATTATGAAACTTCCAGGATCTTTTAATTTTGGCGGGAGCTTGTTCTGTAGAATAGCACTGCATTCCTCTGTCAGAACCACTGTTTTATAATCTCCCATTTTCCTCTTCTTCGACAATATATCTTTCATGAATTTGACATAGCTCGGCATTTGCTCCAACGCCTCTGCAAACGGGATGTTTATGTGAAGCTTCTTGAACACTTCTAAAAACTTAGAAAATTACTTATCAAGCTTTTGTTTCTGCATGCGCTAGGGGAATGGCAACTGTGGGATAGGAGGATTAGCTGTGTTCACTGTAGGGGTTGGTGATGAAGGGCTTTGTTGAGCATTTACCTCACCCCCAAACTTATCATCACTCTGTTCCACAATAGGTTCCTCTATAGTCACTTCTTCTTGCACTACAGGACTCTCTCCACCCTTTTCATTTATAGTTCTCCCATTCCGTAGTGTAACTGCTTTGCAGTGTTCCTTCCCATCCCGTTTTGGGTTGACATCAGTGTCACTCGGCAATGTGCCTTGCGGTCGACTGTTCAAAGCAGAGGCTAATTGTCCCATTTGGGCTTCAAGGTTCCGGATGGAAGCTTTTTGATTACTGCTCCTTGTCTCACTTTGGGCAATATATCGTGACAGGAGATCTTCCAAACTAGGTTTTCTTTCCTGTTGAGGTGGTGGATGGTGGAACTGATTATGAGAACTCTGTGGTTATTGGTTGTACTGATTTTGAACTTGAAAACCCAGAGGGTTTGAGAAATTAGGCCTGGTGGTCGGAGGTTGTGCTTGATGGTTATTTGTGTTGCTCCAAGAAAAGTTTGGATGATTCCTCAAGCCCGGATGATAATGAGTAGGGAAACTTGCATTTTGCTGCCGCCCGTAGTTGGAAATAAATTGAACTGACTCGGGGCTTATGGCACACTGATCAGTTGGGTGGCTCCCTTGACATAATTCACACGACACTGCGACACTCTGAACATTCTGCACAGCTTGCACTCCCATGGTGTCGAGTCTTTTTGTTAGCGCTACAACCTGAGCCGCTAATTGTGTGACTGGATCAACCTCATATATTCCTGCTGCTCTTCTAGGGGCCTGCCTGTCATTTGGCCATTGATAATTATTTCCCGCCATTGTTTCCACCAATTCGTACCCCGCTGTGTGATGCTTAGACATGAACGCTCCTCCAGAAGCGGCATCAATACTCGAACGAGTAGCTCCGGATAACCCATTATAGAATGTCTGGATGGGAAGCCATTCTGGCAGTCCATGGTGGGGGCATTTTTTTAGAAGATCCTTGAATTGCTCCCATGAGTCGGACAAAGACTCTGACTCAAACTGAATAAAAGAGGTAATTTCATGCCTGAGCCTGGCGATTTTAGCGGGTGGGAAGAACTTCGCCACGAACTTTTGAGCCAAGTCATCCCATGTGGTAATGGAGCTTGAAGGAAGTGAATGTAGCCAACTCTTGGCCTTGTCCTTCAAGGTGAATGGAAACAATCGGAGTCTAATGGCATTGTCAGATACTCCGTTGCACTTAAACGTATCGCAGATCTCCAAGAAGTTCATCAAGTGATCATTGGGGTCATCATTTGGTAATCCCCCAAATTGAATATTGGAGCACATTTGGATGGTGCCCGGCTTGATTTCAAAATTATTTGCTTGGATTGTGGGCCTGAGAATGCTCGCTTGCAAATCTGCGATGTGAGGCATAGCATGCTCCCTTAAAGATTTCTGAAGTTCCTCAGCCATTGTAACAGGAGTATGTATGTCCTGAGCTTTTTCTCTCTGCAGGCGTCTGTACGTTCTATCAACCTCGGGATCGAGAGGTATTATGTTCCGACCCCTTCGAGGTGGCATACGCCGTAGAGATCACCTGAAAAGAAAATTAAACAGATAATATCAGTATAAATTAAGATCGTATTGACTTAGTTTTAATATTGATAACAAATAGTACTTAGTCCCCGGCAATGGCGCCAAAAACTTGTTGGTTGATTTATGTAACGACAATTAACGTGCAAGTATATGCGGTCAACAAGTAATATAAGATAAGTAGGGTGTCGTACCCATGAGGACGAAGTCTTAATTGCAAATCAAATACTAATGTAACTTCTATACTGTCTTATCTAAACAAGTGATTGGAGATGGTATTTTAAACTATGCGATTACAACTAAAGGAGGTGAGAGAAATAGATGGAGACAAGTTAGGATTACAATTCCCCTAATGCATCGCCTAATCTCCTAACTCTCCACATTACAAACAAATCAAGGAATGGTTAGCCGAGAATAGAACTACGCATATGCTTCTGTTGAAGGCCAAATACACATCCCTAGCTAGCTGAATCACAATATATCTATTGATGAAAATAACTAGACTAGGGTCATTAAGCTCAGTCTCAAGGCTACACAAGGCAAAAAGAGATATGTCTATCCTATTAAGCAGTTTATGCACACATTCCCTTAGGCAAGGGCATAACAAGTGTTATTGTATTTTAAAAGCCAGATATTAATGTCCAATTTTCAATATCCATTAATATCACTACCAAAAACTCTGTCAAGCAATCAGTCAATAAGCAAAAAATACAACAACCCATTCCCAAAATGATTCATTAATACAAATAGGAGAGAAAGTTAATTAGGCTAAACACTAGGTTACATTGCAATCCTAAAAAGGAATTAGTTCATAACCATGGTGCTAATACACATTTCTATAACATTCAACATTGCTCAGTAATACACAAATAACTGAGAGATTTGGAATTAGAAAACTCCTGTTGTGAGATTTTTTGTCTCCAAGTCTTCTCTTATCCGTGTAACTCCTGAGCTGTGTAGGATGCAATAACTATTCTCCCCTCAAAACCAGCTTCTTTCTCTTCTAGAATCTAATTAATCTACCCTGTTATCACTGTCTGTCATTTTATGTCCTAGCTGCCGTACTTGTTTTCTATATCCCTCCCCCGCTGTATGTTCTCTTTCTTTTTTATTAGGTCATTCAAAGCGAGCCACTGGCTAGGCACCGGAGGTGGCGCTGCGACGCGGAGACTATAACTGATTGGGTAACGCTGCGGCGCCAATCGCGCTGCGGTGCGAACACAAGGAGTATAAGCGACGCTGCAGCGGCAGATGACATCAACATAAATAAGGAAGCGGCGCTGCGGCGCGAGGAGAAGGCTAGGCTCTGGCGCTGCGGCGCCAGAGTGTAGAAAATGACAATTTTGCCCCCCTTTAAGCTGGAAATAACCTAAACAGTCCTGCATCATACAGGATAAGCATAATAACAACAAAATATATATAAAAGCTCAATAAATAACATAAAACAAGTAGCGTTTTAAGCTTTTAGAGAATCTGATTCGCGATATAAAAACCACTTATCACGTTCCAGCGTCCAGTATGAACTGGGGACCGGCGCTGCGGCGCCGAGCCATATCAGCAGGTCACTGGCTTGGCACTGCAGCGCTCGGTTTTTTCACATAACCAGTGATGAGGCGTCGTGACACGTTAGCCGGCACTGAGTTTGGCACTGCATTGCTCGGTTTCTTCACAGAACACATAGTGGGACGCAAATAGAGCTCGCAAAGAACACATAAAGAGCCAATTTATGCCAAAACTTTGCTTAAACAACAATTTTAATGCTACACATAAGTTAAAAACTTAACAAAAATATTTTACAACAATCATGACATGATTTTGACATCTTAGGCAACTTAAACAACCAAATTAAAACCCATAAATTCACTATTTTTGTGAAAAACTCTATTTTTGACATTCTTAATGAAATCAACTATCATGAACTCATTTTTCAACCAAATCAGTCAGTTTAAGTTTCGTTCTCTTCGTTTTTACATGTATAAACATAATCAATCATCAATTTACTATGTAGCATACAATTGAAGCATGAATTTTTGTACATATAAGCCATATTCATATGTTATTTCTCTGTAAACTACAAAACTCCAATTTAAACATAATTTCATGGATTAATTACTCTAAAATAGTTTATAACCATCATGTAGTAGATTATACATGCATAATAAGGATTACAAATAACTTTTCAATAATTTAATCATGAAAATCATTTAATAGAGAACTTAAAATATACGTTCATGGAGAAAACTTTAAAAAACATAAATTAAAACTTGGGATTAAGAAAATACCATTGATTGTTTGTTTAGATTGATAGAAACTTCTCTAGTTCTCCAAACTCCTTCAATCTCAAAATCTCTTAGTTTTTCTCCCTTTTCTCTCTAAGTTTCTAACTTAGATAACAAAGAAAATACTGATATAACTAATATAGATATACATATAAAATAACTGGCAGAACATGGTTATCAGTTAAGGCCATCATGCACTTAACTGCTCCCGTGTTCAATAGGTCATGTTTGGTTTTTATGTAAAAGACTCTTTTCCCATGTATTTTAATTAACTTATTTATTATATAGTTTATTTGTCATACTTTAATTAATCAAATTATATTATTTAAATTCAATGAAATAAAAGGCAATATTACATATTAAATCAAATCATCACATAATTAAAATTCCCTTTTATTATTTATGACAAATTATTAAATTTTTAATTAATTATTAAATTAATTAGAATAACATTATAATTAATAATAACTCATTTAATTTAATAATCTTAATTAAATTCACACTTTGAACTATAAAATTATTTCACATTAATTTAATCAATGTAACACATTTAATTAAATTAATCTTGTAGACACTCAAAATTTTGTTTTCCTGTTACTAACCATACAGTAGGACAAAAGCGTCTTTTTCCACTCTAGAGAACAACCTGAGAGGATTACGACATCAAACCAGAACCCCGGAGACAGCCCCGGGAAATCATCAAGACAAATTTAGAGATAACCCTGACTACAGACAAAAGTCAACAGCAGTCGAATCCTGGAGATAAACCCGAGAAAGACAGTTGTAGCCACTTCAAGCCCTGACAACAACCCCGGGAGGTACAGTCAACCTTCAAATACAGCCCTGAAGCATCAAATCATCCCCAGAGACAACCCTGAGAGACCAAGTCAACCTCGGAGATAACTCAGAGGAAGAACAAAGTCGGCTGGGAGCAAAACATTGGAGACGATCCCGAGAAACAGTCGAAAATCATGTCAATCCTGGAGGCAACCCCTGGAGGGGCAAAATGGTCATTTTACCAACTTGATATCAAATCAAGTCAAAATCAAGCCAAATCAATGCAATGAGGGTCAGAAAGAACCATAATATCAATCCCGAGTGAAAACAGCACAAGACATCTCAACGGATGGACTGTAAAAAAATAAAGATCTGGTCATAAACCCATCTTTTAAGATTCAAAAAAGGTCAAATCTCATGTTATTGTATAGCTCTCGGAAAGGGCTTTTCGAAAAGGTATAGCACGCTTCAATTGGACTCCCGGATCAAAAGTTATGAAGGTTCAAGCAGGCTGCGTATTAGTTGGATGCACGTACTTCGAGACAACAGGACCCACCATGTGGGCCCCACCATAAATAGCCGCAGGTTGACCCGCGGTTGCCGTGAGTAGACCCGCTACCTTTGGGGTCTTTAAATAAGACATCAACCAAAAGAAAGGGAGAAAAAATAGAAAAATGCTCTGAAACTCCGTCCATTTCGTCCCTTAGCCCTACTTCTAGCACTCCAAACTTAGATTTTATTCTTCCAATACGTTTGCATACGTATATTCTACAACATACCAAAAATTAACAGGTGAAAACGTCTATTTGAAGCCCACCGAGTGGCAAAAAGCTCGTGGAGCAGTCTATTTTAAGTTTTTTTTCGATCAGAATTCATTTCCTACTTCATTACGCATATGTGAACGTGCATATCAAATTTCATCTTCTGGTTTTGCCCGGAACTCGGTTCCGTGGCCTTTTTAGCTTACTTTTTAGTATATATATATATATATATATATATTCTTTGTTTGCACATCCTGGATCGTCTATTCGTGGCTTTTACTCGCTTTTATGTATATATATATATATATATATATATACAAACTTGTTCAGCCTTGATCGCTGATTCGTGGCCATTTCAACTTTATTGTATATATAATTGACTATATATATACTAACTTTTAATTTAGTCGGGCCTGGATTGCGAATTCGTGGCCCTTTTACTGCTTTTATATATATAATTATATATATATATATATAGATTTTCTAACTTTGTTTGGTCTGGATTGCTAATTCGTGGCCTTTTTTGCTTTAATATATATATATATATATACTAACTGTATATATATTAACATTTACATTTCAGTTTGGCCTAGATTGGAAATCCGTTGTAATACCCGAGAATTTTCGAATATTATTAAATAAATATATTAATGGAAATGAGAATTTATTTAATATAAATGATTTTGTGTTATGAGAAGGATTAACTCAATTTTATTAAATTGAATATTTATAATAACTGAGAAATTATGGAGTTACGATAAACTCGTGAAAGCCTTGTGTGGCACGGTGATGAGATACCCGAGAATTTTTGAATATTATTAAATAAATATATTAATGGAAATGAGAATTTATTTAATATAAATGATTTTGTGTTATGAGAATGATTAACTCAATTTTATTAAATTGAATATTTATAATAACTGAGAAATTATGGAGTTGCGATAAACTCGTGAAAGCCTTGTGTGGCACGGTGATGAGATATATTAATTGACGAAGGATTTATTAAGTGAATAATTATTTAATTGTTAATTGTTGTTAATTATTATCGTAGAATATTAATTGATTGTTATAGAATATTAGTGATAATTAATTGATGATGTGTGGATTATTATTATTGCAAATAATATGATAATAATAAGCAACGTGTTCATAAATATAATAAGATCTATATTCATGTGATAATTAATCCTATGATTATTAATTAAGTGTTATTAATAATTACGAGGAAGGGACTAATTAATACTATTGTTAATTAATTGATAAAATGAATAAATTATTTATTTGACATTATGAATAATAAAACAAATAAGTAAGGTTGTATTGATTGTTGGTTGTTATGTGCAAGTATGCAATAATTGATAATATAAGGTTTATGGAATACAACTATATTCTGAAGTGTAGAGAAACACTTAAGTGTGACCATGCATGTATATATAAACTATAGTGCAGTGTGATTATGCTACACATAGAAACCATATATTATATAAAGCATAATGTGATTATATTATGTACATAAACTATATAGTAAAGTTATTGAATTGTGATAACTACATGATAATGCCAATGTGATAATGTGAGTGAGTATACAATAACATAATATGTCATGAATATATTGTAATCAATTGTTGATTGTAGAATTTAATAATAAATGTGATAATAACTGATAAAATTATATCCGATATTAACAAAATGTATATGAATTATATATGTACAAATTACATTTACTACATTGAAATGTTACTTATTCATGGAAATACATTGTGACATTACATTGTAACCTAAGTAGACTTATGTATGTAACCTTAGTATGTGGGATTTGCAAAATGCTGAGATTGCTTTGCCTTGTCCCATATTGATAGTCACATTTCCTCACACGTGAAAACACCAAGCTAGCCTACTCTCTACTCCTTAAACTCAGCAATCTAGATGGCTCATGATCAATGGGGAGTGGTTTTGATGATGAGATTTACCAACCAATTACCTACTCTCCCATAACTTTCATGCAATTCTTCAATCCATGGGTTTGATTCAATGGAAGAAAACAATGTCTGGATATCATTTTCTCTATAAATATAACCCATCCTTTTCCTTCTTCATTTGCTGAGAACTTTGGATAAGTGAGACTAGAGAGCATATATATATATATATATATATATATATATATATATATATATATATATATATATATATATATATATATATATATCAGTGTTAAGCATTCTAGAATTGAGAGAGAGATTTCAGTGTTTTAACAACAAGCTAAATTGTTTATAGAGGTATACTACATATCTCATTCTTCATTTTCTGTTTCTGCAATTTCTTAGAATTCTTATATTCTTGATCATGTTGAATTAGAGTGTAATTGGGATATAGAATGCTTGTTAAGTTGTTATATAGTCTTAGAAATATGTTTAAACTACAACAAAACATGTTTAGAATTTAATTCGTGAAGTAATTTCGTGAGTTAGGTTTGTTATGTGCCGTTGCTGGCTGCTCTCTGGACTGGAACGGGAGCCGCGCGGTCGCGCCTCTCCCTAGGACAATTTGGGCTCGGCCGCTCGCCACTACAGAAATTGTTGATGATTTCTATTATATCTTCTGATATATTGAGCATGTTGTACTGTTAGGATATGCATATAACTCACAATGACATATGGAATAAGGGTACTAGTTTATAGTAATCCATGCTAGTCGTTTTAGTTGAATATTTTGAAGAAAACTAAAAGTTATGAAAAGAGGAACTTTGATATGTTAGCTTTATATTGACATTCTGACTTTTGAAACATATTTGTATGACCTAGAAACACATGATATGAATGTTAACTTGCGTATCTAAGCTTCATAATGTAACTTAAGCATATGAACCTCAATAGTGAACCTTTCCAATGAAAACTCAAGCGTTGAACATGGACTCTAACATGTTATATTAGGATTCTAGGTTCAGATTTTTCGAGCATGTTATATGACCTTGAAATGAGTGTCAAATATGTTAACATATGAATCTAGATAGCATGAGCATGTTAGGCCTTATTAGTGAGCTTTACTAATGAGAATACAAGTTTTAAACGTACACCTTTGCATGTTAACTTGAAGTTTAAATTCTGAAGTTTTTGAACGTGTTGGATAATACTATTGACTTCATGAACGTCATGCATGTATACATACCATGCTAGATGTCATGATTAAAATTTAGCGTAAACAAAGCATGTTTTTAACTAATAACTGTAATAGTTACATGTATGAAATATGAATACTCATAAGTATGCCTAATGCAAAGTATATGAATACCTTATGTGTTTAAAGAGCGAGCATGATAGGCCTTGTCAATTCCATGACCTTGAATGGCTTTAAATTATTGAAAGTGTTAACTTAGAATCTATTGCATGTATGATTGGAACAAGGAAAGGTTGTATACACATAAAAGTATCCTTTAAACATGTATACATGCTACGTGATATTATATGATGTTACTTGAACCCGATTTTGACGTTTAACTTATGAGAATGCCATAACTTGCTAAAATGAAATACATTTAGTATTAATTATGGTCTTATGTGATATTAATAATATGAGAGCATGTTTGCTAATTGTTGCGATCTTATATGATATGAGAATGTGTTTAAACTCAAAAGGAGGAACGTTAAGGATAGACATTATATTCTATATAACTGTATAGCTAGGTTAAAACTTAGCTTATATGTTAATCATATATACGAGATGAGGTATAATGTTAAACTATATGACTAATGGATATCATATATACGTAACTATATTACGATAGGAATTCGAAAGTGTTGATTTGCTTTTCGTGGATAAACTACGCTAAAGGCAAGTTCTCTAACTTACACTATTTTAAAGTGCAAGTTTCCTTACTTACACTCGTTTATAGTGCAAGTATCCTAGACCTTCGTATTTACTTTATTCAAGGAACGTTGTAAGCAGGTTCCTAACTCTACTCTTTATTGAACATTCAATTGGCTTATGCAATTATTGTCATACGAGTAAACTCTTGAGATTTAAATTCAGATATTATGAATCATATACTTCATGAATAAGATAAAAGTCGAACTATATTCTTCGGACTTTAAATCTTAAAATTTAACTTATAGTTGTTGTGATCTATGCCATTTGATTCGGCTAGACTTATATTATTGAAAGGCGACCCAAACCGATTTATTAGTGCGGGATCTTATATTTGACTGAGAAGAACAAAATATAACTGTCGGAGAACCGACGCGCGCACATTAGTATGATTGAGTGTTATGCATAACATAGAGTACTTTAGGCTGATCACCTGTTGTACTTGTTTTTGTTGGATTATTCAGTTTATTACTGTCAATTCCTGTGGAAGTTCATAGTCCTTAGTGACTGCTCAGTATTCAGTTATCTTGAAATCTTGAATTAATTTATTATTGAATCACATTGATATTATTCTGTCCTTAGCGACTGTTATTGAGAACTGTTGATATTCTTGTTATCCTTGAACTATCAAACCTTGCTATACCCTTTCAAAAATTGAGAATTTTATTACTCACCCTTATTGTATATTACTTGCTGGGCAATTTGTGCTCATTCTTGCTTTCCCTAAAAACATTTCCGTTAAGGCAGAGCAGTGCGGACCTTCGGGCATAGATAAGGGCAAGGGAAAGGCTACCGAGTAGCTTATATTATGTAGGATTTATGATTGTAATAAAGAACTTATGTTATTATGTACTAGTTAAGGTTATTTATGCTTAAGATATGTCTAAGCTATGTAATCACTGTGTAAGTTATGAGACCTTGGGACGTGAATAATTATATTATTTAAATATAATTTATTCGGTATTAGTTGTGTATTATTTCGCTGTGTGATGCGACATTTAGTCGTATTATTATTGTGATGTATTACCATGAGCACGTGACGAACCGAATTCGAGAGACCAAGTGGCGGTCCCGGATTTGGAGGCGTCACAGGTTGGTATCAGAGCTGTAGTTATAAACCATAGGAGCGAGTGTCCTTAGATTATAACTTAGGAGAACTTAGAAGTTGGAAATGAGATAAAACTCACATAGAGTTTTCCCTAGAGCGAGACTTAGCGTGTTATGAAATGTAACTTCATTCTATACAGTGAACTTATATTTTATTTAACATTCTAATGGAGTTGCTGTTTGTTTGTCTTGTGTTTGTGATTGTAGGATGACAGACACAGGTGTACCTAGTAGAGTGGCAGAGGAGGAGCCGAGGGATATACATGTAGTATACGAGGCACCTCTAGAGGCTACACCAATGCAGGCTATACCAATGCAGGCTATTGCACCGTTCGAGTCTGATGACGAGGATGAGATTGAGATAGAGTCTGATCCAGAGGAGGAGCCGATGGAGGACGAGCCAATGGAGGATGAGCCAGTAGAGGACTCTGATGAGGCTACTGTAGAGGAGCAGATGCTAGGAGAGTATGAGAAGCGGATCCTAGAGTTAGACTGCAGGGTCCAGGAGCTGGAGGCAGAGGCCCATGAGAGAGAGTCTGAGTTCCAGAAGCTGAGGGACGAGGACCACTATAGGAAGTTATATATGCAGGAGCTAGAGGTAGAGATCGCTTACCGCAGAGAGGCAGGGATCCAGATGGGAACCTTATTCCACAGGTCGGTTGCGAGAAATGTAGATATAGCAGGGAAGCTGGAAGAAGTAGAACAGAGAGAATTGAGTGAGAAGACTGAGAAAGGGGCACTCCGTACTCAGCTAGAGTTGGAGGTGATGGATAGGTTACACTTCGAGGAGAAGTGGGAAGCGGCCAATGAGAGAGCTGATGACCTAGAGGACGAGGTCAGGTGTAAGAAGAGGAAGATGAATAAGATGGGGTATGTGTTCCCGCTCAGCTTTTGAGAGGGTGATTGATGGTGTGTACCACTACCCGGCAGAGCAGGGACAGACTCTACATACTTTGAGTCGAGAGTTGGTTGCGTATATAGCGCAGATGGAGTACAAGAGCACTGTGGAGCGTGGGATGATGTGATGAGATTTCCTTAAATGGTCTAGTAGTAGTTAGTAGCATTTATCTTTATTTGTTGTACATTCTATATTGTAATCCCTATCTTTTGTGTAAGATATGGGCTATTGATGTAAACCCCGTGTAAGCTTTTGTTAGAGGGGTAGTATGGTAGTAGGTTGGTATATTCCCTATCTTTTGTGATATTAGGGGATATATGTGATAACATTTATAGCAGTATGCTAGGATAATCATGTAATGAAACGATTTGGCATATGAATATAAATGAAGTTTATTTTAGAAATGTGTTATAAATTTATTCCTTTAGTATTAAAAGAAATACTTAAGTAATATACTTGAATAATAATAAAATGAAAACTTGTGATGCAGATATTGCCGCCCAAACGTAGATTGACTGCACCCGAAGAATCTGTTAATAACGAGAGGGAACAAGTTGACCCGATCCAAAAACTGGTAGACTTGTTAGGAGAAGCCTTAAGGGGAAGGAACAATGAACCCGTTCGCCCAAACCCTTAGACTGTGCCAGTAACAACCTTTAAAGACTTTAAGAGTGTAAGACCCCCGGAGTTCGAGGGAACTACCGACCCAATCATCGCACAAACGTGGATCAAGGAGATCGAAAAGGCTTTCACTATAGCTCGCGTAGGCGAAGATCAGAAGACGGTATTTACCACATACATGATGAGGGGAGAAGCGAACTACTGGTGGGAGGCTAATCAACAAAGAGCTGGAGAAGGGATAATAGCTTGGGATAAGTTTAAGACGCTGTTCTTCGAGAATTACTTCCCGAAGAGTATGAAGAATCGGATGGAGGTGAAGTTCTTAGAACTAAAATAAGGTGACATGACGGTGGCGCAGTACGCAGCTAAGTTTAATGAACTAGTGCGATTTGTGGAACACCAAGTTGGAGATGAAGAGAGGAAGGCTAGACGCTTCGAACAAGGGTTGAAGCCGTGGTTGTTCTATAAGGTATCAATTCTTCAAATTGATTCCTTTGCGACATTACTAGAGAAGACAATCATTGCGGAAGGTGGCAGTGAGGCCTTAAGTCTGTATAACAAAGAGAAGAAATGAAAGAATACTGGAGGAGAGAACCGTACGGGAGGAAGTAGTAGTGGGAAAGAGAAAATGGGAGAATAACAACAACAACAAAAATCAATCAATCAGAGAATTTTTGTGGAGGTTTCAAGAAGAGGGCTGAAGGATGCTCAAAGTGTGGGAAGAATCACCAGGGTGAGTGCTGGAAGGGACGTGACACTTGATACAACTGCGGACAGGAAGGGCACATCTCGCCCAACTGTCCGAAGCCAAAGAAGATCCAAGGGTGTTTTGCTTGCGGCTCAACTGAGCACCGTATTAAGGATTGCCCAAAGAAGGGAAGTGGCGGGGGTAGCAATCAGCAAGGAGGCAACAAGCTGATGATCAGCGGGCCGACACAATCCAACCGCCCAACCTCCAGAACCTTTAACATGACTGTCCAGGACGCCATGACTGCGAAGGACGTGGTGTCAGGTATAATCCCAATCAATGATATAAATGCTTATGTATTATTTGATTCGGGTGCCACCTGTTCTTTTATATCTGAAGAATTTGCTAGTAAACTTAGTACACCCCGAGAACGATTAGAAAATCCTTTAATAATAGAAGTTGCTAATAAGGAAGTGATCCTTGTAGAATACATTTATCGAGATTGTCGCGCAAACATTAGAGAACATGAACTGAGCGTAGAGTTGATTCCTATTAGACTGGGAGAATTTGACGTAATACTGGGGATGGATTGGTTGTATAACCATGCTGCGATTATTGACTGTCAGAACAAGTGTGTGAACCTTCAGACTCCAAATAAGTCTAAGGTAGTGTTTTATGGTAGCTCATCGCTTAAGCAATCGTGTTGCGTTACGATGATGCAGGCCAAGAAATTGTTAAGGAAAGGATGTGTAGGTTATTTAGCTTACATCGTTGATACTCGAAAAAAGGGAGTAGAAATTAAGGATATATCCGTAGTGAATGAATTTCAAGATGTGTTTTCGGACGATCTGCCTGGTCTTCCGCCATACACAGAAATCGAATTCGTAATAGACTTAGCACTGGGAATGACACCGATTTTGAAAGCTCCATATCGTATGGCGCCAGTAGAAATGAAGGAATTGATGATGCAATTGCAAGAATTGTTGGATAAGGGTTACATTCGACCTAGTGTTTCTCCTTGGGGAGCACCAGTACTTTTCGTTAAGAAGAAGGACGGATCGATGAGGCTCCGTATCGATTATCGAGAATTGAACAGAGTAACGATCAAGAACCGATATCCGCTATCGAGGATAGACGACTTATTTGATCAACTGAAGGGAGCAAAGTGTTTCTCAAAAATCGACCTGCGAACAGGATATCATCAACTGAAAGTGAGGAATGAGGACATACCAAAGACTGTGTTTCGAACCCGTTATGGACACTACGAGTTTTTGGTAATGTCATTTGGATTGACTAATGCTCCGGTAGCATTTATGGACTTGATGAACCGAGTTTTCAAGCCATACTTGGATAAATTTATAGTGGTTTTTATCGACGACATTTTGATGTACTCGAAGACAGAGGAAGAACACGCCGAACATCTGAAGATTGTTTTGGAGGCACTAAGGAAGGAGAACATGTAGGCAAAATTTTCTAAGTGTGAATTTTGGATGGAGAAGGTTCAATTCTTAGGCCACGTGGTGGATAGGAATCTCTGTAGACCCTGCGAAGGTTGAAGCAGTAAGTAATTGGGAACAACCGAGAACACTAACGGAGGTGAGAAGCTTTTTAGGGTTATCTGGGTACTACCGAAGATTCATCCAAGATTTTTCTAAGATAGCAACCCCGTTGACCAATTTGACTAGAAAGACGGTGAAATTTGTATGGACCGACAAATGCGAAGAAAGTTTTCAGGAACTGAAAAGGAGATTGAGCGAAGCACCTGTGTTATCATTACCAGATGATGCGGAAAATTTTGTGGTGTATAGTGATGCATCGCACAAGGGACTTGGTTGTGTGCTTATGCAGCACGACAAAGTCATTGCGTATGCATCACGACAATTGAAGGATTACGAAAAGCGATACCCTACTCATGACTTAGAGTTAGTGGCAGTAGTTTTTGCGTTAAAGATATGGAGGCATTATTTGTATGGGGAAAATGTGAGATATACACGGACCACAAAAGTCTAAAATATATCTTCACACAGAAGGAGTTGAATATGCGGCAGAGGAGGTGGTTAGAATTAATCAAAGACTATGACTGTGATATTCTTTATCACCCGGGAAAGGCAAACGTGGTTGCCGACGCTCTAAGCAGAAAAGGAAGGGAGAATTTGTTTAATTTGACGACTCAGGAAGAGTTGATAAGAGAGATGGAGAAATTGGAGATAGAAGTGAAAGGACCAGAAAAGTCTGGTGAGAAGTTAATTGTAATGGAAGCTTGTCTGACGTTCTTGGATAAAGTGAAGGAAGCCCAAGAAAAGGATGAAGAGTGTGAGAAAATCCGAAAGGACAGAAAATGAGGAAGAGAAATTCCAAATGGATAAAGACGGTATCTTAAGATTTGAAGCAAGAGTGTGGGTACCAGCAGTAACCGAGTTAAGGGAAGAGATTTTGCACGAGGCACACAATACGACATATTCCATTCATCCAGGAGGCACAAAGATGTACCGATATCTAAGGCAACATTTTTGGTGGCCCAATTTGAAACGGGAAATCGCAGAGTGCGTCAGTAGATGTTTGACTTGCCAACCCGTTAAAGTAGAGCATCAACGGCAGAGTGGTTTACTACAACCGTTAGAAATACTAGAGTGGAAATGGGGGCATATTACGATAGACTTCGTGGTAGGACTTCCAGTTACACAAAATGGTTATGACGCTATTTGGGTTATCGTGGATCGACTAACGAAGATCGCATATTTTTAACCAATCAAGATCCGCTATAGTTTGAATCAGTTAGCAAGTCTATACGTAAAAGAGATTGTCTCACGACATGGAGTGCCGGTATCTATTGTCTCTGATCGAGATCCGCGCTTTACGTCCAATTTTTGGAAGAGTTTGCAAGAAAGAATGGGAACACAGTTAAGGTTGAGTACGGCTTACCATCCTTAGACAGACGGACAGAGTGAGCGAACAATACAAAAGCTGGAGGACATGCTTAGAACTTGCGTGATGGATTTCAAGGGAAATTGGGACGACCACCTACCCTTAATAGAATTCGCATATAATAATAGCTACCATGCGAGTATCGGCATGCCACCGTACGAAGCTCTTTACGGAAGAAATTGCAAAATACCATTATGTTGGGACGAAGTCGGAGAGCGACGAATACTCGAACCAGAGCTAATACAACAAATCGCAGACGTGGTGACAGTGATAAGAGCCAGATTAGTGGCAGCTCAAGATCGCCAGAAGAAATACGCAGATTTGCATCAACAGGACCGAGACTTCAAAGTCGGCAGTTTCGTATTCTTGAAGGTATCTCCATGGAAGGGAAAAATCCGTTTCGGCAAGAAAGAAAAATTGAGTCCAAGATTCATAGGACCGTTCGAGATACTGAAGCGAGTGGGTGAAGTGGCATACAAAGTTGGGTTACCACCCGAGTTGGAGCACATCCACAACGTGTTCCACATTTCTGTGTTGCGACCGTACAAGGCCGACTACAAGCACGTGATTTCTTACGAGCCCATTCAAGTGGAGAAGAACTTGGCGTACGAAGAAATTCCTGTCCAAATACTACATAGAAAAGAGCAAGCCTTGAGAAATAAAATTATATCTTCTGTAAAAGTACTTTAGAGTAACCACGATGTCGAGGAGGCAACGTGGGAGTTAGAAGATAGGATGATGAGGGACTATCCCCATCTATTCGTGTAACCTTGTAGCAATTCCGGGACGGAATTTTTATAAGGGGGGGAGGATGTAATACCCGAGAATTTTTGAATATTATTAAATAAATATATTAATGGAAATGAGAATTTATTTAATATAAATAATTTTGTGTTATGAGAATGATTAACTCAATTTTATTAAATTGAATATTTATAATAACTGAGAAATTATGGAGTTGCGATAAACTCGTGAAAGCCTTGTGTGGCACGGTGATGAGATATATTAATTGACGAAGGATTTATTAAGTGAATAATTATTTAATTGTTAATTGTTGTTAATTATTATCGTAGAATATTAATTGATTGTTATAGAATATTAGTGATAATTAATTGATGATGTGTGGATTATAATTATTGCAAATAATATGATAATAATAAGCAACGTGTTCATAAATATAATAAGATCTATATTCATGTGATAATTAATCCTATGATTATTAATTAAGTGTTATTAATAATTACGAGGAAGGGACTAATTAATACTATTGTTAATTAATTGATAAAATGAATAAATTATTTATTTGACATTATGAATAATAAAACAAATAAGTAAGGTTGTATTGATTGTTGATTGTTATGTGCAAGTATGCAATAATTGATAATATAAGGTATATGGAATACAACTATATTCTAAAGTGTAGAGAAACACTTAAGTGTGACCATGCATGTATATATAAACTATAGTGCAGTGTGATTATGCTACACATAGAAACCATATATTATATAAAGCATAATGTGATTATATTATGTACATAAACTATATAGTAAAGTTATTGAATTGTGATAACTACATGATAATGCCAATGTGATAATGTGAGTGAGTATACAATAATATAATATGTCATGAATATATTGTAATCAATTGTTGATTGTAGAATTTAATAATAAATGTGATAATATCTGATAAAATTATATCCGGTATTAACAAAATGTACATGAATTATATATGTACAAATTACATTTACTACATTGAAATGTTACTTATTCATGGAAATACATTTTGACATTACATTGTAACCTAAGTAGACTTATGTATGTAACCTTAGTATGTGGGATATGTAAAATGCTGAGATTGGTTTGCCTTGTGACATATTGATAGTCACATTTCCTCACACGTGAAAAATCCAAGCTAGCCTACTCTCTACTCCTTAAACTCAGCAATCTAGATGGCTCATGATCAATGGGGAGTGGTTTTGATGATGAGATTTACCAACCAATTACCTACTCTCCCATAACTTTCATGCAATTCTTCAATCCATGGGTTTGATTCAATGGAAGAAAACAATGTCTGGATATCATTTTCTCTATAAATATAACCCATCCTCTTCCTTCTTCATTTGCTGAGAACTTTGGATAAGTGAGACTAGAGAGCATATATATATATATATATATATATATATATATATATATATATATATATATATATATCAGTGTTAAGCATTCTAGAATTGAGAGAGAGATTTCAGTGTTTTAACAACAAGCTAAATTGTTTATAGAGGTATACTACATATCTCATTCTTCATTTTCTGTTTCTGCAATTTCTTAGAATTCTTATATTCTTGATCATGTTGAATTAGAGTGTAATTGGGATATATAATGCTTGTTAAGTTGTTATATAGTCTTAGAAATATGTTTAAACTACAACGAAACATGTTTAGAATTTAATTCGTGAAGTAATTTCGTGAGTTAGGTTTGTTATATGCCGTTGCTGGCTGCTCTCTGGACTGGAACGGGAGCCGCGTGGCCGCGCGTCTCCCTAGTACAATTTGGGCACGGCCGCGCGCCACTGCAGAAATTGTTGATGATTTCTATTATATCTTCTGATATATTGAGCATGTTGTACCGTTAGGATATGAATATAACTCACAATAACATATGGAATAAGGGTACTAGTTTATAGTAATCCATGCTAGTCGTTTTAGTTGAATATTTCGAAGAAAACTGAAAGTTATGAAAAGAGGAACTTTGATATGTTATCTTTATATTGACATTCTGACTTTTGAAACATATTTGTATGACCTAGAAACACATGATTTGAATGTTAACTTGCGTATCTAAGCTTCATAATGTAACTTGAGCATATGAACCTCAATAGTGAACCTTTCCAACGAAAACTCAAGCGTTGAACATGGACTCTAACATGTTATATTAGGATTCTAGGTTCTGATTTTTCGAGCATGTTATATGACCTTGAAATGCGTGTCAAATATGTTAACATATGAATCTAGATAGCATGAGCATGTTAGGCCTTATTAGTGAGCTTTACTAATGAGAATACAAGTTTTAAACGTACACCTTTGCATGTTAACTTGAAGTTTAAATTCTGAAGTTTATGAACGTGTTGGATAATACTATTGACTTCATGAACGTCATGCATGTATACATACCATGCTAGATGTCATGATTAAAATTTAGAGTAAACAAAGCATGTTTTCAACTAATAAATGTAATAATTACATGTATGAAATGTGAATAGTCATAAGTATGCCTAATGCAAAGTATATGAATACCTTATGTGTTTAAAGAGCGAGCATGATAGGCCTTGTGAATTCCATGACCTTGAATGGCTTTAAATTATTGAAAGTGTTAACTTTGAATCTATTGCATGTATGATTGGAACAAGGAAAGGTTGTATACACATAAAAGTATCCTTTAAACATGTATACATGCTACGTGATATTATATGATGTTACTTGAACCCGATTTTGACGTTTAACTTATGAGAATGCCATAACTTGCTAAAATAAAATATATTTAGTATTAAATATGGTCTTATGTGATATTAATAATATGAGAGCATGTTTGCTAATTGTTGCGATCTTATATGATATGAGAATGTGTTTAAACTCAAAAGGAGGAACGTTAAGGATAGACATTATATTCTATATAACTGTATAGCTAGGTTAAGACTTAGCTTATGTGTTAATCGTATATACGAGATGAGGTATAATGTTAAACTATATGACTAATGGATATCATATATACGTAACTATATTACGATAGGAATTGGAAAGTGTTGATTTGCTTTTCGTGGATAAACTACGCTAAAGGCAAGTTCTCTAACTTACACTCTTTTAAAGTGCAAGTTTCCTTACTTACACTTGTTTATAGTGCAAGTATCCTAGACCTTCGTATTTACTTTATTCAAGGAACGTTGTAAGCAGGTTCCTAACTCTACTCTTTATTGAACATTCAATTGGCTTATGCAATTATTGTCATACGAGTAAACTCTTGAGATTTAAATTCAGATATTATGAATCATATACTTCATGAATAAGATAAAAGTCGAACTATATTCTTCGGACTTTAAATCTTGAAATTTAACTTAAAGTTGTTGTGATCTATGCCATTTGATTCGGCTAGACTTATATTATTGAAAGGCGACCCAAACCGATTTATTAGTGCGGGATCTTATATTTGACTGAGAAGAACAAAATATAACTGTCGGAGAACCGACGCGCGCACATTAGTATGATTGAGTGTTATGCATAACATAGAGTACTTTAGGCTGATCACCTGTTATGCTTGTTTTTGTTGGATTATTCAGTTTATTACTGTCAATTCCTGTGGAAGTTCATAGTCCTTAGTGACTGCTCAGTATTCAGTTATCTTGAAATCTTGAATTGATTTATTATTGAATCACATTGATATTATTCTGTCCTTAGCGACTGTTATTGAGAACTGTTGATATTCTTGTTATCCTTGAACTATCAAACCTTGCTATACCCTTTCAAAAAGTGAGAATTTTATTACTCACCCTTATTGTATATTACTTGCTGGGCAATTTGTGCTCGTTCTTGCTTTCCCTAAAAACATTTCAGTTAAGGCAGAGCAGTGCGGACCTTCGGGCACAGATAAGGGCAAGGGAAAGGCTACTGAGTAGCTTATATTATGTAGGATTTATGATTGTAATAAAGAACTTATGTTATTATGTACTAGTTAAGGTTATTTATGCTTAAGATATGTCTAAGCTATGTAATCACTATTTAAGTTACGAGACCTTGGGACGTGAATAGTTATATTATTTAAATGTAATTTATTAAGTATTAGTTGTGTATTATTCCGCTGTGTGATGCGACATTTAGTCGTATTATTATTGTGATGTATTACCATGAGCACGTGACGAACCGAATTCGAGAGACCAAGTGGCGGTCCCGGATTTGGGGGCGTCACATCCGTGGCCTTTTACAGCTTTTGTAAATATATATATATATATATATATATATATATATATATATATTTCTATTCTGTTGAGCCTGGATCAATTCGTGGCTCTTTACAGCTTATATATATATATATATATATATATATATACATTCAGTTGAGCCTGGATCAATTCGTGGCTCATTACAGCTTTTATATATATATATATATATATATATATATATATATATACTTTCCTGTCGAGCCTGGATTAATTTGTGGCACTTTCACAGCTATTATAAATATATATGTATTTACATTCTAGTATGGCCTGGATTGGAAATCCGTTGCCCTTTACAGCTTTTATATATATATCTAATTATATAATTATATATATATATATTCATTATTTATTGTGATTAAATATTTGTTTCAATTATTCATTTGATATGAATTTATTTTAATATAAATTTGGTGAAATAGATTTATTTAAATCTAACCCTTTCTATATTTCAAACGATTCAAAATAGGTCCAACCGGAACCGGAAAGCTAGAATGGCTAAGATTTAATTAAATCTAGCTTTCTTTCTAGTTTTGTTAGATATTAAAGCAACCTCGCGACCCTAGATCCATATCTAGTGGGAACGGGAAGCTTTGGCTACGCGTATATAAGAATTTGACTGATGAATCATTTATTTTTGTGACGTCTAGTGTATAAATTACATTTTATGTGAATATCTGTGTTGTGCAGGTTTTCTTGGCCATTTTTCTGTGAGCCTATAAACTTGTTGTTTTATACATATTTTGCGTAATAGTTGGTAGATCTAGAGTTTTTATCGGTTATTTTGTGCATATATAGTTGTAAATCAAATCAGAGACTAGATCTACCTATATCTAAGCCGGATCTAGCGCTGGAATGGTTATGGAGCATGAAGCCCTAACCTATATGCTAGATTAGTTTAGATCCATGGTAGATCTAGAAGTTTTGATGCTTTTGATCGGTCCAGATCACTCCGTAGAGCCCTAGATCTATATCTACAGGTGAGGGGATCCTAATGGCTCATAACGGGAATTTCAACAGATAAAATCACCTAATAACGAGTTTAGGATATGTTGTACGTACATATTTAAGTTTAATAATGTGAGCCTAGGGATCCCGATGTCGAGATCTAAGGATCGGATCTTAACTTGATTCCCACGATGGACATTTCATTTTCAATGTAATATTTAAATAACGGGAAATCGTTGTACGTGTAATAATGGATCTTAAAACGAGTTCAAGGGGTTCGTCCCGAGAAATCGAATTTAAGATCCCATGATAGTAAAAACTTGTGATTGTGGGTTCGGATCTATCAAGAGGGCTTTCATGCCCGATGATGATTCGATTCTTTTCAGCACTTTCTTGCATACATTATCGCCCAAAAGCGATTTTCCAATAAAACCACAAAGAGCTGTTATAAAAAAATAAAGTGATTCGAGGGTAGATCACCTTATCAACATAAAGATAATAAAAGGAAGTATCAATGGTCCTCGATTACTATTCGGGCGAAGGATTTGAAAACTACGTTTTCAAAAATATCATTTCAATATATATTTTGTCTAAAAATGAACTTTTCGCTAAATCAAATCCTTCGTACATAGGTGCAAAAGAGGAACAACACTACTTCAAAATAACCCAAAAAATGAGATTTATAATAAAGAATAAAATCAAAACACTTATGACAATAAAAGCACACACACACACACACACACTTTATGAATAAGAAATCAATAATTTACGATAAACGTGTTTCCACGGAAGTCGGAAGGTGCCTAACACCTTTCCCTCGCTTAAGCAAGCCCCCGAACTCTATGAATCTCAAGTTTCCAGAACAATCCTATGGAGTCACATATTGGACCATATTGCGAAAACCTTCAAAATTTAGGTGAGTTGGTACATCCATTTAAAAATCATACTAACTGGCGGCTCTGTCTAATTTGGTCCGAACATCAAAATTAAATTGGTTAAATCAATCTTTTCAAGTTCGTCGACCTTCATATTTATCTCGTTTTCCTAAAAATTCACCCTTCAAATAAATCAATCAACATAGAGAAATACAAAGGGTAGAAACAATCAGGAAAGAATCATTATTATAGCATTATTTTTTCCTGCCGTCGACAGTGTTACGCTTTTAGCGAACTTTTGAC
Organism: Panax stipuleanatus; assembly: GCA_020205555.1. Taxonomy (NCBI): domain Eukaryota; kingdom Viridiplantae; phylum Streptophyta; class Magnoliopsida; order Apiales; family Araliaceae; genus Panax; species Panax stipuleanatus. Next base: position 73,399,514 of record CM035117.1, read on the forward strand.
CAATGACTCCCAAACCAATTGGTTTTAGGGCGTTAGGTCATGTAGAGAAACCTCTAGGGTTTACTTGTCCGAGCAATAGAAGTAACAAAGTTAAACTAAGTCAGATTTTATTCATTACATATATATATATATATATATATATATATATATATTTTCTCTTTTTTTATTTATTATAATTTAGAAAAAGAAAACATCCCAAGGATTCCCCCAAACTTAGAATATTGTCTAACTTTCACTTTCAAAGACATGCAAGCAAGTTTTATAGGTGTTGGTCGTTTTACCGATCAATATATTCGTGCAAGTATACACGGCCAACAAGTAATAAAGTGTAAGTACAGATATCGTTCCCACGAGGAATTAACAGATAAAAGGTCGCCAAACCACTAGCCTATAATCATCTCAGTCTTATTTAAACGAGCGGTAAAGAGAATGAATTTAAACTAAGTTAACTAGGCAAGAAATTAAACTTAAACTAATTAATTCTAGAGTTAAAATCAGATAATGAAGATAAGAGATTCCAATTTCCCCCAACACTACGTTCGAATCTCTTAACTCTCTCACTTAGAATAATAAGCACCTAGAATTGACAACCGAGAAATCACGATTACATAATAGCCTCTTTCGATGGACAACTATGAATCTTCCTAATGCGGCATGAAGGTATATGTATATCCTACACACTATCAAGCAACTAATATCCAGAACAATTAACAAGACACATGTCACGAGAAATCTGGTTAACTACTCTATAAATTACCAACTTTCGCATTGGAAGTCATTACGATTAGATTCTCAAATGGTTGCATACGGCATTTAGGTATATTTCTATCCTAAACACTAACAAATTATCAACTCTTTAGGACAATGAATGAGACACACGTCACATAATCTCATAATAGATTACCCGCAAGAATCTCTAACTTTCGCATGATATCATAACTAGGTCTAAACCTATAATCCATTTGTCAAGTTCATACAGGTTCACAAAAAATCAATCTAAATGCACAAGTTATGATAACCAATTCATAATAATAGCAAAGAGAGGGCAATCAATGCAAACTATGTGTTGGGTTCCATTGTAACCCCAAAATATAAACTAAGTCATAAATAACTTGAATATATTATCCACAAGTTTAGTATACCTTATCCAAATAAAAATGATAGCAAGGAGAGTAAGAGATAGAGAAATGCAAATCTTCGTTCGTTTCTCCAAGCTTGGATCTTAGTGTACACACTTGCTTCAATCTCCTTTTCCCTAGAAATTACACTAATTAATTAACCCTAAGCTTACCTTAATCTACTCCTAATCTATACAAAATGGAAAGGAAAAGGAAAAGGAAAACTAGGGCTAAGCTAAGGCAGAGCTCCCTATTGGAGATACCGAGCAAATGGGGCTGAACCCCCTTATATTAGCCTTCTCCAGTTCATTTTAAGCAAAAGTCAAACTCTGGGTCATAATCGGGCTGGCGCGGCCGCGCGGGCTGTGAACTTGCTGCATTGCATCTTTTTCTGCTGCAATTATCTTTGACACACTTATACCTTGCAAGCAAACTCCCTTCTTGCCTCTTTACAGCAACACATCCCCATTTAGCCGTTTGACTTCATGCTTTGCCCTATCATGCCATCATCATGCTTTTAGCCTATTTCAGTGCGATGCCTTTTTTAAGCTATCTTTGTCCTTTAACGCTCAATAATCGCCAAGAGAGTTCCTAAACATAAACACTGCAAAACAAAGGAAAAACATATTAAAAACACAAGGATACTCGAGTTTAAGCCACAAAATAAGGTGGTTACTATCCGACTAAGTGGTCATGAAAACCACTAATCAAATACCCTCAAACTTAAACGTTGCTTGCCCTCAAGCCACCAAAACAAAACTAAACAAAAGAAGCAATGCAGTATCTATAATGTATGCAACCTACGCTATCATGAATGCGAATCCAAGTTCCCAGCCAGCATTGAACTTTCAAAGCAATGCCTCAGAAAACCACGAGATAGTCGAAATAGATAAGCTACCCAAAACAAGACCATAAGGCATATTCTGTAAATCCAAAACTGTCAGCACTGATGTATTGTGCGTTGTGTGCCTGGCAACCATTAGATATGCATTCAGCTAAATAACTCACATACTATGCTTCTTAGGGGAAAAACAAGCTTTAACTTAAGAAAAATAGTAAATTATATAAGTTCTAACTAAGACCGTACATTACTAGAGTTAAGAGTCAACAGGGGATTTTCATTAAGGTCTTATTATTTACGAGGGCGTATTCGCACTTTCCCGTGTACACTATCGACCGTGCAATGCCTAGTTCTCTTAAGCTCTTCAATGATATCCATGTAGCGAGCTTTCGACCAACGACTCCCAGACCAGACGACCTTAGGGCACTGGGTGTAGAGACACCCCTAGGGCTTACTTTCTCGAATATCAAAGGCCACAGAACTCGACGTAGCCGAAGTGTTTATTCTATTTTTTTTTCAATGCATTTTCTTTTGTTTTCTTTTTCTTTTTCTTTTCCTGCAAGGGAGTGCGTCTTACGCTCCATCTCCCCGCATATATCATACATGTCCCCTGTTTCTCCCAAACTTAAGCTTTTAACAGTCTAGTTATTATTATATGCGAACTGAAACTCTTTTATTAAAACCTAGTTTTTCCACCAGAAGACAAGTATGTAAACATTTAAACTTAGCATATCATGGTGTTTACTCTATCGTGCTTACTGGGTACACAGTATCTGACAGGTAAGGATTTACATATATGACCATGAAATCAGGCTTAAGTCTCAAATCAGTTCAACAATCATGTGATTTCAGTTTCTTCACAGGCAACATACATAACTAACCAACTGAAAACTGGATTCATGCAGTATGCTCTAACACAGAATGCAAAACAGAATGCAAAAATAAAAGAAAAATTTTAAAATTTTCACAAATTTTAACTATTTACAACCTACATGCACTATATGAACTAACTTACATGCAATGAATTATTTACATGCAAAACATGAAATGAATTACCTATATGCAAAATAAACACCAATACCCCCAAACTTAAACTGTTCAATGTCCTCATTGAAGGTAAAGGTAAAAAGAAAGAAACTCCCCTATTTGGCTTCTTATGCTGCATGAAATGAAGTGGCGCCCTCCTCTCAGATGTTTCCCCGTCTCATCTCTGCTCTTGGTAAAATAAACTCCGCTCAACACTATACTCAACGAACCAACCCAGCTCCATATCAATCTTGCTCTGCTAGAGATTCCACACTCAATGTCTCAATTGATCAGGTTGAGAGGATGAGGTGGATGGGAATTGGTACTTTGGATTGAAGAGGTGGGTGGTTTTCAAAACTAAGGCTTGTAGTGGGGGGGGATTGCATTAAGGAATTGAGGGTTTGGGATTATAGGGACTGAGGCTTGGGGGATGCTAATAATTGACATGAAGTGTTACCCCACAAGATCTGTAGGATTTTTCCCAAGACAGGCCCAGTTTATGTGTGGCGCGACCGCACGTGGTAATGCCTTGGATTGGGCACGACCGCGCGGACCATCAGATTTTGTTGCTGCAGATTTTTGGCATGAACTGAGGTTGGCTTTTGCTTTTCATTCAATCCGAGCAGCCTTTGACCTGAAATACGCAGAAAATACTTATTAAGCCCTCCTAGACTAACAAAAGTATATAAAATCTATTTACATCAAGAGAATGAACATGGAAAGATATATGCATTAAATTCCCAAAAATTCTCTAAAGGCGTATATGCAATGCAAGTGCATCAAAAGTATGCTATAAGCTGTGTAATCCCAAAAATATACGCATTCATACCTAAAACCAATAATGTAGGCAATGAATTCCTAATTGCTAAAGTATGCAAAAACTTTAAACTAAATATTAACTACTAAGAATTAAAAGAGGGGGAGGGAAATGTGATAGAAATCATATAAATGGAGAATTAAATAGGTAGGGAGAGAGAGAAATGATGGGGTGCCTCCCATCTAGCGCTTGATTTATAGTCCTCTAGCTTGACTGTGTCTGCCCACTGCTATGCAACTCCCCGACGATACTGGAGAACCCCTCCATCCATCAGAATAGCTGTGTGACTTTGGCGGCTTCCCAGTAGGAGCAGATGCAGATTTAAACTACCTAGCATTGGATAAGTAAAAGAATTCCCCGTCCTGAAGGTTGGGGAGCTAGGCAAGGGTTCCGTTGTGTAGGTGAAATGATCGGGGCATGGAGGTATAGACCACACAACGGACTCTTCTTCTATTCTCTTCTCTTCTGACCACCATGGTTTGAAGCTCACGAACTCTCTCATGTCATCGAGATCCGTATCTGTAATGTGGCCTCCGAGGGGGCAAGGGTGTGCAAACTTGACTGGCTTGTTCCACGAAGGCTAAGAAGGCCCTTGGGGGATTTTCACTATTGGTTCACATTCATACTCCACATCCCCAATTGGCTCCTCTATTTCCATTGCTTTTGGCTCGTCTAGTTGCAATTGCACTTTGGATTCTCTATCAGTTTCTGCACCCATGTCATAGCACCAATCTTTCTGAGAGTCATAACTCACGGTTTCAGTCATTGGAGGCACAAAATCTTGCACTGTTGTCTCTTATTCAAATGCCTCCTCCTTCCTTAATGTCGTGCTAATCTGCTCTACCCAAATATGAAGATCCTCAATCGATTGCTCTTGTTCAATTAAGGTCTCCTCTGTCGATGCTATGGAATTCCCCCACATAATTTCCAATCCTTCCTTTTCTGTTTCAGCCTCGGGCTCTATGTACTGATGCTCATTGGTAGAAGCATAGTTAATTGGGGCCATCTGATATTAAAAATTTTAGGTTGATGGTTCTTGGCTCCCAAACAACTCCTCTTGGTTTTCTGAGCTTGCATACATGAAGTCCATTGTTGACTGTTCTCCTTGTAAACATGGGGATTGATAAGTGGGTTCAGGTGCATAATTTGGACTTGGCTTGCATTGTTCTTGATAGCTCACAGTATGGTTTTGCCCTTGCTCATCCTCTATCATCAAGGCCCTACTAATCTACTCTGCCCAGTTCTGAATACTCTTGAATGACTTCTGTTGCTCATTCAAGATGTCCTTTAGTGATTCTATGCCACTTCCTTCCTCCAAGCTTGCATTTTTTGTGTCACCCTCAAAATTGTATTGAGGCTCGTAAACTAGAGTCTGGAAGGTGCATTCTGGGGCGTATGCGGGATTTGGATCCCAGTGTTGGTCTTGATAGTAGTCTGATGAAGGGTTTGGGTGATACCCCCAATCTTGTTGATAAGTGGGATAAGGTTCGGTGTAGGAATAACCACCCCCATACTGCTCCTGCCCATAACTGATAGGCTCCTGATGGCTCGCGTAGCTCCCAGCACCGTAGTCATAGGTCACTGCCGTCTCTCGATTTTGCTGAGCTGAGACAGTATCCAGCTTCCTCGAGAGAACCTCTAGCTGTGCTGAAAGGGTTGCAATTGGGTTGACTCCATCAGTGTATGCTTCCCTTGGTTGCTCTTGCCTTTGGTTCCATGGATAGAAATTCAAGTCCATTGTACCTGAGAAGAGACTATAGGAAGAGAATTAAATTAAAAAAAATGTTTAAATTAAGACTAATTTGATTAAAACTAATGTTGGCAAACAGTTATCCAATTAATTCTCCGGCAACAGCGCCAAAAACTTGTTGGTCGTTTTACCGATCAATATATTTGTGCAAGTATACACGGTCAACAAATAATAAAGTGTAAGTACAGATATCGTTCCCACGAGGAATTAACAGATAAAAGGTCGCCAAACCACTAGCCTATAATCATCTCAGTCTTATTTAAACGAGCGGTAAAGAGAATGAATTTAAACTAAGTTAACTAGGCAAGAAATTAAACTTAAACTAATTAATTCTAGAGTTAAAATCAGATAATGAAGATAAGAGATTCCAATTTCCCCCAACACTACGTTCGAATCTCTTAACTCTCTCACTTAGAATAATAAGCACCTAGAATTGACAACTTGAGAAATCACGATTACATAATAGCCTCTTTCGATGGACAATTATGAATCTTCCTAATGCGGCATGTAGATATATGTATATCCTACACACTATCAAGCAACTAATATCCAGAACAATTAACAAGACACATGTCACGGGAAATCTGGTTAACTACTCTATCAATTACCAACTTTCGCATATGAAGTCATTACGATTAGATTCTCAAATGGTTGCATACGGCATTTAGGTATATTTCTATCCTAAACACTAACAAATTATCAACTCTTTAGGACAATGAATGAGACACACGTCACATAATCTCATAGATTACCCGCAAGAATCTCTAACTTTCGCATGATATCATAACTAGGTCTAGCCTATAATCCATTTGTCAAGTTCAAACAGGTTCACAAGAAATCAATCTAAATGCACAAGTTATGATAACCAATTCATAATAATAGCAAAGAGAGGGCAATCAATGCAAACTATGTGTTAGGTTCCATTGAGTCCCCAAAATATAAACTAAGTCATAAATAACTTGAATATATTATCCACAAGTTTAGTATACATTATCCAAATACAAATGATAGCAAGGAGAGTAAGAGATAGAGAAATGCAAATCTTCGTTCGTTTCTCCAAGCTTGGATCTTAGTGTACACACTTGCTTCAATCTCCTTTTCCCTAGAAATTACACTAATTAATTAACCCTAAGCTTACCTTAATCTACTCCTAATCTATACAAAATGGAAAGGAAAAGGAAAAGGAAAACTAGGGCTAAGCTAAGGGAGAGCTCCCTATTGGAGATACCAAGCAAATGGGGCTGAACCCCCTTATATTAGCCTTCTCCCGTTCATTTTAAGCAAAAGTCAAACTCTGGGTCATAATCGGGCTGGCGCGGCCGCGCGGTCCCTAGTCAAGTCCTTTGATTCCTGCATATTGGCGCTGGCGTGCGGGCTGTCCTTGCAATGCTGGCGCGGCCGCGCGGGCTGTTAACTTGCTGCATTGCATCTTTTTCTGCTGCAATTATCTTTGACACACTTATGCCTTGCAAGCAAACTCCCTTCTTGCCTCTTTACAGCAACACATCCCCATTTAGCCGTTTGACTTCATGCTTTGCCCTATCATGCCATCATCATGCTTTTAGCCTATTTCAGTGCGATGCCTTTTTTAAGCTATCTTTGCCCTTAAACGCTCAATAATCGCCAAGAGAGTTCCTAAACATAAACACTGCAAAAAAAAGGAAAAACATATTAAAAACACAAGGATACTCGAGTTTAAGCCACAAAATAAGGTGGTTACTATCCGACTAAGTGGTCATGAAAACCACTAATCAAATACCCTCAAACTTAAACGTTGCTTGCCACTCAAGCCACCAAAACAAAACTAAACAAAAGAAGCAATGCAGTATCTATAATGTATGCAACCTACGCTATCATGAATGCGAATCCAAGTTCCCAGCCAGCATTGAACTTTTAAAGCAATGCCTCAGAAAACTACGAGATAGTCGAAATAGATAAGCTACCCAAAACAAGACCATAAGGCATATTCTATAAATCCAAAACTGTCAGCACTGATGTATTGTGCGTTGTGTGCCTGGCAACCATTAGATATGCATTCAGCTAAATAACTCACATACTATGCTTCTTAGGGGAAAAACAAGCTTTAACTTAAGAAAAATAGTAAATCATATAAGTTCTAACAAAGATCGTGCATTACTATAGTTAAGAGTCAATAGGGGATTTTCATTAAGGTCTTATTATTTACGAGGGCGTATTCGCACTTTCCCGTGTACACTATCGACCGTGCAATGCCTAGTTCTCTTAGGCTCTTCAATGATATCCATGTAGCGAGCTTTCGACCAACGACTCCCAGACCAGACGGCCTTAGGGCGCTGGGTGTAGAGACACCCCTAGGGTTTACTTGCTCGAATATCAAAGGCCACAGAACTCGACGTAGCCGAAGTGTTTATTCTATTTTTTTTCAATGCATTTTCTTTTGTTTTCTTTTTCTTTTTCTTTTTCTTTTCTTGCAAGGGAGTGCATCTTACGCTCCATCTCCCCGCATATATCATACATGTCCCCTGTTTCTCCCAAACTTAAGCTTTTAACAGTATAGTTATTATTATATGCGAACTGAAACTCTTTTATTAAAACCTAGTTTTTCCACCAGAAGACAAGTATGTAAACATTTAAACTTAGCATATCATGGTGTTTACTCTATCGAGCTTACTGGCTACACAGTATCTTACAGGTAAGGATTTACATATATGACCATGAAATCAGGCTTAAGTCTCAAATCAGTTCAACAATCAAGTGATTTCAGTTTCTTCACAGGCAACATACATAACTAACCAACTGAAAACTGGATTCATGCAGTATGCTCTAACACAGAATGCAAAACAGAATGCAAAAACAAAAGAAAAATTTTAAAATTTTCACAAATTTTAACTATTTACAACCTACATGCACTATATGAACTAACTTACATGCAATGAACTATTTGCATGCAAAACATGAAATGAATTACCTATATGCAAAATAAACACCAATACCCCCAAACTTAAACTGTTCAATGTCCTCATTGAAGGTAAAGGTAAAAAGAAAGAAACTCCCCTATTTGGCTTCTTATGCTGCATGAAATGAAGTGGCGCCCTCCTCTCAGAAGTTTCCCCGTCTCATCTCTGCTCTTGGTAAAATAAACTCCGCTCAACACTATACTCAACGAACCAACCCAGCTCCATATCAATCTTGCTCTGCTAGAGATTCCACACTCAATGTCTCAATTGATCAGGTTGAGAGGATGAGGTGGATGGGAATTGGTACTTTGGATTGAAGAGGTGGGTGGTTTTCAAAACTAAGGCTTGTAGGGGGGGGGATTGCATTAAGGAATTGAGGGTTTGGGATTATAGGGACTGAGGCTTGGGGGATGCTAATAATTGACATGAAGTGGTACCCCACAAGATCTGCAGGATTTTTCCCAAGACAGGCCCAGTTTATGTGTGGCGCGACCGCACGTGGTAATGCCTTGGATTGGGCGCGACCGCGCGGACCATCAGATTTTGTTGCTGCAGATTTTTGGCATGAACTGAGGTTGGCTTTTGCTTTTCATTCATTCCGAGCAGCCTTTGACCTGAAATACGCAGAAAATACTTATTAAGCCCTCCTAGACTAACAAAAGTATATAAAATCTATTTACAGCAAGAGAATGAACATGGAAAGATATATGCATTAAATTCCCAAAAATTCTCTAAAGGCGTATATGCAGTGCAAGTGCATCAAAAGTATGCTATAAGCTTTGTAATCCCAAAAATATACGCATTCATACCTAAAACCAATAATGTAGGCAATGAATTCCTAATTGCTAAAGTATGCAAAAAATTTAAACTAAATATTAACTACTAAGAATTAAACGAGGGGGAGGGAAATGTGATAGAAAGCATGTAAATGGAGAATTAAATAGGTAGGGAGAGAGAGAAATGATGGGGTGCCTCCCATCTAGCGCTTGATTTATAGTCCTCTAGCTCGACTGTGTCTGCCCACTGCTATCCAACTCCCCGACGATACTAGAGAACCCCTCCATCCACCAGAATAGCTGTGTGACTTTGGCGGCTTCCCAGTAAGAGCGGATGCAGATTTAAACTACCTAGCATTGGATAAGTAAAAGAATTCCCCGTCCTGAAGGTTGGGGAGCTAGGCAAGGGTTCCGTTGTGTAGGTGAAATGATCGGGGCATGGAGGTATAGACCACACAACGGACTCTTCTAGGTCTAAACCTATAATCCATTTGTCAAGTTCATACAGGTTCACAAGAAATCAATCTAAATGCACAAGTTATGATAACCAATTAAGAGAGGGCAATCAATGCAAACTATGTGTTGGGTTCCATTGTAACCCCAAAATATAAACTAAGTCATAAATAACTTGAATATATTATCCACAAGTTTAGTATACATTATCCAAATACAAATGATAGCAAGGAGAGTAAGAGATAGAGAAATGCAAATCTTCGTTCGTTTCTCCAAGCTTGGATCTTAGTGTACACACTTGCTTCAATCTCCTTTAACTAATCTAACCCTAGAAATTACACTAATTAATTAACCCTAAGCTTACCTTAATCTTCTCCTAATCTATACAAATTGGAAAGGAAAAGGAAAAGGAAAACTAGGGCTAAGCTAAAGGAGAGCTCCCTATTGGAGATACCGAGCAAATGGGGCTGAACCCCCTTATATTAGCCTTCTCCCGTTCATTTTAAGCAAAAGTCAAACTCTGGGTCATAATCGGGCTGGCGCGGCCGCGAGGCTATTTACCTTAGACCTGGCGCGGCCACGCGGGTCCCCAGTCAAGTCCTTTGATTCTTGTATATCGGCGCGGGCGCGCGGGCTGTCCTTGCAATGCTGGCGCTACCGCGCGGGCTGTGAACTTACTGCATTGCATCTTTTTCTGCTGCAATTATCTTTGACACACTTATGCCTTGCAAGCAAACTCCCTTCTTGCCTCTTTACAACAACACATCCCCATTTAGCCGTTTGACTTCATGCTTTGCCCTATCATGCCATCATCATGCTTTTAGCCTATTTCATTGCGATGCCTTTTTTAAGCTATCTTTGTCCTTTAACGCTCAATAATCGCCAAGAGAGTTCCTAAACATAAACACTGCAAAATAAAGGAAAAACATATTAAAAACACAAGGATACTCGAGTTTAAGCCACGAAATAAGCCGATTACTATCCGACTAAGTGGTCATGAAAACTGCTAATCAATAGGATTTCAAAAAAAAAATCAAAAGTGGTTAACCATTTAAAATTTTCCAAAATTGCAACTAGCCAAAACAGTTGACTATGTGATTATAAACCAACAAGAATCTCAAGTAAGACAAAACCAACTCAAAACTCAAAACTACAACTACACATTGCTTATCAATTCCTTTGAGTTAATTAGACTCTTAATTTTTTTTTCATCGGCCATCAACAAATACAATCATTTCATTGCTCAAGTTACCCTAAACCTACTATCTACAATGCAACTCTAACAAATCATATACCAAATAAACAAACAAAAATACGGACAAACACCCCCAAAATTAAACTAGACATTGCCCACAATGTCAAAAATATAACAAGTTAAAGCAATTGACTTACCTAAGAATCCCGCTGATTTTCCATGTTTCCGTCCTCCTCGTCCTCTAAGTCCGAAGTGTAATCCATTTTGTTCAATACTTGGTACCTGAAAACAACATAAACAACTAATTAAAATGCAACTAACTATACTTAAAAACTAAACCGCAAAATAAAAAATTTAACTTTGGTTGCCTCCCAATAAGCGCTTGGTTTAGAGTCGTCAGCCCGACTTGTTCAATTCTCTATTAATCTGGTTCAATTGCAAAAATTATCATATCATGCTGTCTCGTTGTCTTTTCCTTGTACTACATGGCATTCTTGCATGATTGGTGACCCCCAAACTTAAATTCATCCATCGACAAAAAGAAACTTTCCTCATCCGCTTTATCCGTTATTGCACCTTTAACAGGATCAACCCTAAAAAATTCTTCATGATCCTTTGGGTACTCGATGGCTTTGACAATGTTGAATGCAACCTCTTAATCTTCATCTTCCTTGTCATCAAACCTATTCTTGCATGTAACGATCTAGAAATTCCGCTTAGCTTAATAATTAAGATTCGCGGAATATTATTGAATAAAATAATATTTAATTAATATTATTTGTATTATGCGTTTAAAGGTCGTTTTATGACCTAGGATGGTGTTTATACTTTAGAGTTTTTGTTACGTGCAAGAATAAATGAGCAAGAATTTTGAAGACAAAAATAAAAAAAAATTGAGAAAATTTACATAAAAACGTTATTAATCCGATGAAATCAAAGGTTAAACAATAAGGATTTGAATAACCTAAGCCTTTTAGAGAGATTGATATGTCGTATTGACATTCCCTTTCAGGATCTGTCGATAATATGTCGTGAAGTCGTTTTATCCAACAAAAGTTGTTCTCAAAAAATGTGCAGAAATTGGACAAAATAAAAATATTAAAAATTATTTTTATCGACTTTTCGATTGTTTAACCATTTTCTAGGAAAACGTCGTTTCATCGAAAACACTTTTTGCATTTTTTAATTTTTCAACGAATGCGTAAATGTTAAGATGAAGAGAAAAGATGAAATATCTAACAATTTTAGAAAAGGAGAATGCAGTTTTTTGTTTACGGAACGAATTTCGGTAGTTAGAATATCACGGAACAGCGAAGCTTGTAGGAGAAGCGAAACGAAATTTAAGAGTTAAAAAATGAATATTACAAGGAATATCCAAGGGTAAAAGGGTAAAAAGCCAAGATATTATATGTCAAATGACCAAAATAAAAGTAGTATGCATACAAGCCAATCATGTATGATGATAAAGCATATACTTTGTAAACGATCTTATTTGTTTATTAATAAAAGTATTGTCGACGTCGGGAAAAAATGCTGGTCGGGTTGGACCTGAATCTTTCTCTCTTTCTAAGTTTTGTCTACCCTTATTCTTTTTATTTGTGAAAAGGGTTTTGAAGGGTTTTTTAGGAAAAGGCCAACATGTATCATGTCGATAATTTGAACGTTTTACAGAGTCACCAGTTGATAGTTTTGAAATGGTTGTAGCAACTCAACCGAATTTGTTTGAAGGGAGGCCCAATTGCTGGACACTGTCAAAACTTGATCTTTGAAACCAAAGTTCTAAGTTCAGGGGCTTGGTTAAGTGTGGGGAAGGTGTTAGGCACCCCACAATTCCCGTGTAAACACGGTACCGCATCTTTTTAATATTTCCCTTTTAAATCTGCAATGTGTATGTGTGAATGCTGGAAGAAATTGGGCATATGTTTGATTAATTGAAAGTATGGACATGCTTCGTTGAACCTATATACGAAGGGTTTGATTTAATTTGCAAAAGTCTCTCTTTTAGACTAGATTATTAAAATGATGTTTTGAAAGCAGGTTTTCAAACCCTTACGCTAACATAGGAATTGAAACACATCGATACTTCAGTTTTATCTCTTCAGCCTTTATGCTCAATTTCAATGGTGATTGTCGGGGCTGCGAAGCATCCTCGACCAAAACATATATACAAGTGTCGGTCTTCTCATGGGCATGACAGCCATTGGAGTGACTTTGACACGACAAACCATTATTCTCAATATGTTGAGGCCTTAAACCCGGATAACCATTTTAAGGTCTTTCGGATGTACATTTTACAGAAAAACTGGCAGGGTACATTTGTAAAATGGAGTTTGTCTATCGTGGGAATCAGATCCTGATCAGTTCGATCATAAATCCCACGATTCCTAGGCTCGCAAAAGGAAGCTAATAAAACCTGCACATCTCAAATATGCACAGAAAAGATATATTTACATCCAAAAGTCGCCAGAACCAAGGATTCATCAGTAAATCCTGGCTCGCACGTAGCCGAAGCATCTCGTTCCCACTAGATAGGGATCTAAGGGTCGCAAGGTTGCTTTCAGAACTGTAACTAGAAAAAAAATACTAGATTTAAGTAAATCTAAGCCATTCTAGCTTTCCGGTTCCGTCTGGACCTATTTTGAACCTTTTGAAAGCTAGAGTTTGCGAGATTTAAAGAAATCTAGTTCGCCCGCAGAAATGTCAGTTCTGATTCATATCAAATGAATATTTAAAGCAATAATTTAATCAAAATGAGTAATAGCATATATATATATAGTTATATATATACGAAAGATATAAAGGGCGATGGGTTTTCACTCCGATGCCCGGACTGGAATGTAACTATATATATATATATATATATATATATATATATATATATATATATATATATATATATATTTATAAAAGCTATAAAAAGCCACGGAGTAATCCAGGCTTGATAGAATGGAAATATATATATATATATATATAAGTTGTAAAGGGCGATGGGTTTTCACTTCGATACCCGGACTGGAATGGAAATATATATATATTTATAAAAGTTGTAAAAAGGCACGGAGTAATCCAAGCTGGACAGATTGTAAATATATATATATATATATATATATATATATATAAGCTGTAAAGGGCGACGAACATTCTATCATTTGCCCAGACAGAAATATAAATATATATATATATATATTTATAAAAACAGCAAAAAGCCACAGAATGATCCAGGCCAAACTGGAATGTAAATAATAATATATATAGTTAATATATATATATATATATATATATATATTAAAGCAATAAAAAGGTCACGAAATATAAATCCAGGCCCAAATAAGTCAGAAAAAATTATATATATATATATATATAGTTATATATATAAAAGTAGTAAACTACCTCGGATTTGACATCCGGGCTTGACAGAATTAAAAAGTTAGTGTCTATATATAGTTAAATATAGACAGAAAGTAGTCAAATCGGGACTGGGAGGATAACTCAGTCCGGTGAAGGGTGCATATATGTATATATATATATATATATATATATATGTATATATATAAAAGCTGTTAAAAGTGACAGATCGTCAATCTGAGTTGTAGAAATGCCAGAAAATGCGTTTATGTACTAAAATGTACAAAAAGTAAGCAAAAATGGCCACGAAATTGAGTTCCGGGCATAATCAGAATGTGAAACTTAACGTGCAAGTGTATAAAAGTGCAATGAAGTAATATGAACTTTCTGATCATAAAAATACTCACAATGGACTACTACACGGGCTTTTTGCCAAATCGTAGGCTTTAAACGTCCGTTTCTACCGATTAATTTTTGATATGTGGTAGTATATGAGTATATCTACGTGTTAGAGTAATAAAATTTGGGTTTGGAGTACAAGAATAGGGTTGAGAAACCAAACGGGTAGAGGTTCAGAGCGTTTTTCTATTAAAAATGGCCTGGGGGTGCACTTATATTTATAGACCCGATGGAAGCGGGCCCATTTACGGCTGCCTCCACTCTACTTACGGCTCCATGTGGGAGGGCCCACATAACGGGTGTCGACTTCGAGAAAAAATTCGTGGGTCGGGTCACAACCCGGATCTTTCTTTCTTCCTAAGTTATCTCTACCCTTACTCTTTTTATTGAAAAAAAGATTTTGAAGGGTTTTTTAGGAAAAGGCCAACATGTATCATGTCGACGATTGAACTTTTTCACAAAGTCGCCAGTTGGTAGATTTGAAATGGTTGTACCAACTCAACCGAGTTTTGTTTGAAAGTGGCCCAATTGTTGGACACTATCGAAACTTGATCTTTAAAATCGAAGTTTTGAGCTCGGGGGCTTGGTTAAGTGTGGGGAAGGTGTTAGGCACCCCACAACTCCCGTGTAAACACGGTACCGCATCTTTTCACTATTTCCCTTAAAAAAAACTAAATGTGTGTGTGAATGCTATTTGAAAATTGGGCCTATGTTCGATTGGAAAGCATGTCTATGCATCGTTGAACCTATATACGAAGGGTTTGATTTGATTTGCAAAAAGTCTTTGATTTGCTTCGCAAAAGTGTTTGATTTGATTTGCAAAAGCTTTCTTTTCGAAAAGATTTAAAATGATGTTTTGAAAGCTGGTTTTCAAACCCTTACGCTAACATAGCAATTGAAGCATATTGATACTTTAATTTTATCCTTTCAGCCTTAAGGCTCAATTTAAATGGTGATTGTCGGGTTGCGAAGCATTCTCGACCACAAAGTATATATAAGTGTCGGTCTCCTCATGGGCATGATAGCCATCGGAGGGACTCTAACAATACAAACCATATTTTTCACTATGTTGAGACCTTAAATCTGGATAACAGTTTTAAGGTCTTTTGTATGTATATTTTTTACAAAAAAACTGGCAGGGTACATCTATAAAGTGGAGTTTGTCCATCGTGGGAATCAGATTCTGATCAGTTTGATCATGAATCCCACGATTCCTAGGCTCACATATAAGTAGCCAATAAACCTGTACAGCTCAAATTTGTACAGAAACAGAAATATATCCCAAATATCGCTAAAACCAAGGATTCATTCAGTAAATCCTAGTTCGCACCTGCCCAAAGCGTCTCGTTCCCACTAGATAGCGATCTAAGGGCCGCGAGGTTGCTTTTATAACTGAAACTAGAAAAATGCTAGATTTAAATAAATCTCAGCCATTCTAGTTTTTCGGTTCCGTTTATAATAATTTTGAATCGTTTGAAAGCTAGAGTTGGCGAGATTTAAATAAATCTAGTTCGCCCTCAGATATGTCAGTGCCGATTCTTATAAAATGAATATTTAAAGAAAACAATTTAATAAAAGCGAGTAAAGCAATATATATACAATTATATATATACAAAAGCTGTAAAAGGCAATGGGTTTTCACACCAGTGCCCAGAATGGAATTGAAATATATATATATATATATATATATATATATATATATATAAAAGCTGTATAAAAGCCACGGAATGATCCAGGCTGGAAAAAATTGAAATATATATATATATAGAAAAACAGTAGAAAAGAGCGATGAGTTTTCACGCCTGTGCCCGGACTGAAATTGAAATGTACAGAAACGTAGTCAACCAAGACTGGGAAGATAACCCAGTGTGGTGAAGGCTGTTTATATATGTATATTTATATATAAAAGTAGTAAAAAGGCCACAGAATGATACAAGCCAAAATGAAATATAAATATATATATATATAGAGACAGAAAAGTAGTCAGCCAAGACTGGAAAGATAACCCAGTGTGGTGAAGGCTGCTTATATATGCATATTTATATATAAAATCAGTAAACTACCGCGGATTTGACATCCGGGCTTGACAGAATTGAAAAGTTAGTATATATATAGTTAAATATATACAAAAAAAGCCAAACCCGGACTGGGAAGATAACCCAGTCCGGCGAAGTTGCTCAGTGCGAAGATGCAAGTATTTAAAAGCTGTTGGAAGCGACGGATCGTCAATTCAAGTTGTAGAAATGCCAAAAAATGCGTTTATGTACAAAAATATACCAAAAGTTGATGAAAACGGCCACGAAACTGAGTTCCGGGCATATTTAGAAAACAAAACTTAACGTGCAAGTGTATAAAAGTACTAAGTAGTAGTATTGACTTGCTGATCGTAAAAATACTCACAATGGACTGCTACACGAGCTTTTTGCCAAATTGTAGGCCTTTAACATCCAAATCTACCAGTTGTTTTTTGATATGTGGTAGTATATGGGTATATCTACGTGTTAGAGTGAAAATATTTGGGTTTGGAAGACAAGAAATTGGATAGAAAATCAAACGGGCAGAGGTTTGAAGCGTTTTTCTTTTTTTTGAAATGAGGGGGGGGGGTGCCCTCATATATATAGGCCAGGGAGCCTCCACCCTACCTGCTGCTGCCCTAGGTAGAGGTGCGGCTCCCCTGGTGCAGCCCACATGTCCGATTTAGTCATCTTGAAGTACGTGCACTCCGAGCAACGCGAGGTCGAAGTTAAAACTTTCTAATTTTTGATCGGAGCGTCCGTTTGAGGCGTGTTATACCTTTTCGGAAAGCCCTCACAGAGAGTGTCACAATGACATGGGATAAAACATTTCCAGGTCCAAGAAGATGGGTTCATAACTAGGTCTTCGATTCCCCACAGTTTGTTCGTTGAGCTGTCTTGCGCAGTTTGCACTCGGGATCATCGTTATGGTTCGTTCTGACCTTGGTGGCATCAATTTGGCTTGAATTTGACCGAATCGGCTTAAGGTCGGTAAAATGACCATTTTCCCCTCCCAGGGTTGCCTTTAGTGTCGGCATGGCCTTCGTCGACTTCTTAGGTTGTTTCCAAGATTTGGATCCCATTCGAGTTTGTTTGTCCTCAGTGTTGTCTCCGATGCTGACTTGGTCCTTCCAGGTTTTTCCCTTGAGATAATGTGATGCTTCAGGATTATTCCCGAAGTTGACCTGACTTCCAGGGTTTAGACCGGGGCTGATCTGTACCTCCCGGGTTGAGATCGGTACTAATCTGTATCTCCCGGGTTGCGATCGGGGTTGATCCATACCTCTTGGGTTGAGACCGGGGCTGACCTGTACCTCTCGGGTTGAGACTGGGGCTGATCTTTAACTCTCGGGTTGAGACCGGGGCTAATCTGTACCTCCCGGGTTGAGACCGGGGCTGATTTATACCTCTCAGGTTGAGACCGGGGCTGATCTGTACTCCCGAATTGAGATAGGGGCTGACTTGTACCTCCCGGGTTGAGACCGGGGCTGATCTATACCTCCCGAGTTGAGATCGGGGCTGATCAGTACCTCCCAGGTTGAGACTGGGGCTGACCTGTACCTCCCGAGTTGAGACCGGGGCTGACCTGTACCTCCTGAGTTGAGATCGGGGCTGATCTGTACCTCTCGGGTTGAGACCAGGGCTGATCTATACCTCCTTGGTTGAGACCGGGCTGATCTGTACCTCCCGGGTTGAGATTGGGGCTGATCTGTACCTCCCAGGTTGAGACCGAGACTGATCTGTACCTTTTGGGTTGAGACCGGGGTTGATCTGTACCTCTTGGGTTAAGACCGGGGCTGACCTGTACCTCTTGGGTTGAGACTGGGGATGATCTGTACCTCCCGGGTTGAGACCGGGGTTGATCTGTTCCTCCCGAGTTGAGATCGGGGCTGACCTGTACCTTCTAGGTTGAGACTGGGGCTGATTTGTACCCCTTGGGTTGAGATCGAAGCTGATCTGTACCTCCTGGGTTGAGATCAGGACTGAGCTGTACCTCCTGGGTTAAGACCGGGGCTGACCTGTACCTCCCAGTTTGAGACCGGGGCTGATCTGTACCTCCTGGGTTGAGACCAGGGCTGACTTGTACCTCCCGGGTTGAGACCGGGGCTGACCTAATTTCCCAGTTTTGAGACTGGGGTTGATCTGACGGCCCGACATTGAAATCGAGATTAAGTTGATGTCCCGATATTGATATCGGGGTTAAAATGATTGCTCGGTATTTAGAACGGGGTTGGTTTGATGGCCCACTTTGAGATCGGGGTTGATTTGACGGCCTGATATTGAGATTGGGGTTGATCTGACATCCTGATTTATGATCGGGGTCATTTGATTGCTCGGTATTGAGATCGGGGTTGATTTAATTGACAGTCTTGCCCTCTTACAGTGTTAGTAACAGGGAAAGAAAATTTTGAGTGTCTATAGATTCTCCTCTTTATCATGTTCATGCAATGCAGTGAAATGGAAAAGATAAAGATTAGTAGACACTAGAAATGCAAAGGCAAAGGGAATGTAATGCATGATATGGTATGCTAGGAAGGTCAGATACCTTCGTGGAGGTGGGGTCATCATTAACTGATTATGTTAATTTTTACTGGGGGATGTTAATAGGTTATCATGAATGGTTTTTTGTCATTTTCTGCTGGGGATGACGTTATTCATGATAGCCTAGGAATGACCTTGCTGCCACCGAGTTAGGTGAATCCACTCCCGATGCCTATCTTGACGATAATTTACACCGGTAGTTGGCAACAGGGGGATGGAATCACCAATCCTTCTTGGTGCTCCCTTTTGAGGATGTATATTACAGATTCCATCATTGGTGATGGATTACTATATTGCTTCTGCCATCGGATCCCTTTCGACGCTTAGCGGGGTTGTACTAATAGCTGAGATGTCGCTAGCCAACGGCTGAACTGTCAACGGTCTATACCCGACGCTTCACTCGGGTTGTGCCAACAGTTGAACTATCTCGGTCTGTACTCGACGCTTCGCTGGTGTGATGCCAACGACTGAACTATCATCGGTGAGTGCCCGATGCTTCGATGGTGTGATGCCTACGGCAAAACTATCATCGGTCAGTGCCCGACGCTTCGTTGGTGTGATGCCAACGGCTGAACTATCATCGTTCAGTGCCCGATGCTTCGCTGGTGTGATGCCAACGGCTGAACTATCATCGATCAGTGCCCGATGCTTCGCTGGTGTGATGCCAACAACTGAACTGTCTTGGTCTGTACCCGACGCTTCGCTGGGGTTGTGCCAACAGCTGAACTGTCATTGGCCAGTACCCGATGCTTCGTTGGGGTTGTGCCAACGACTGAACTGTCATCGGTCAGTACCCGACGCTTCGCTAGTGTGATGCCAACGGCTGAACTATCATCGGTCAGTGCCCCACGCTTCGCTGGTGTGATGCCAACGGCTGAACTGTCTCGGTCTGTACCCAACGCTTCACAGGGGTTGTGTCAACGGCTGAACTATCATCGGTCAGTACCCGATGCTTCGTTGGGGTTGTGCCAACGGCTGAACTGTCATCGGTCAGTACCCGACGCTTCGTTGGTGTGATGCCAATGGCTGAACTATCATTGGTCAGTGACCGACGCTTCGCAGGTGTGATGCCAATGGCTGAACTATCATCGGTCAGTACCCGACGCTTTGCTGGGGTTATGCCAACAGCGGAACTGTCTCAGTCTGTACCTGACGCTTCGAAAGTGACAGCTTTCAGTAGTTTTGCACAGTTTTTTGGTAGTTTTTTCACAATTTGAATTATTGATCCCCGGATATGTCTTCGGGATGTATACCAAGGGTTTTCAGAGTGTTCCCCTTTCTGTCAGGATTATGCTGCTTAAACGTAGGATTTCAGAACAAACCGCTCAATCTCGTAGCGATTTTTCTTTAGATTTAACTTGGCAGCTCATATAATCTCCATTTAAACTCGAATCGAACCTAGCCTGGGGGAGTGGGACCCACCCTGGGGAGCCATAGGTGGAGGTGCGGCTGCCGTAGGCGGGCCCGCTTCCACCTGTGATTTTATATTAGGCAGCGGGGAGTTCATAATTTTAAGTTTTCATTTCGAGTTTCAAACGGAATCCGATCTTCTTTTTCAGATCTACGGAGCTCAGGCAGCCTTTTTCTGATTTCGTCAGTTTCTATGCGTTTAGCGTATCGCATGTAACGTTTTACGTCCATTTTTACAAGTTTTGACCGTTAAAAGCATGTGAACCACGTAAGGGGCTTTTAGACGCAATGTATGAAAAATGTATGCTTATATGACCTGCTAAAAATTTTCTAATTACATATGTATGCATATCTTACTGTAATGCACATTTGAATGTAAAAAAATTCAGATTCTGAGACAGTCATATTTTGCTCTTTTTGATCAGTTTACTCATCTTTTTTGAGGCCTAGTGAGCCTAGATTTTCAACTAAAAATGTTCATGGTAATTTGGCTACCATATGAAGTTTACATTTGATTTTATTCCATAAATATGAACTGTTCTTATTTTTGGGAAGGTGTGCTATTGAATGGCCACCTAGACATGCCTATGTGCATGTGGACAGTTCATTTTACAAAGGAGACTCTGGCAAAAAATTTTGAAAACCCGAGTATTTAATAAACATACAATTTTGACTCTACTTGGGATTTTTTAACTAACCCATGCATGTTTTTAAATTTTATCTTTTGAAAAACATATAGTTTTGACTTTTGCGGGTATTTTTGACTAACCCATGCATGTTTTAAGACTTAGAGATGCATAGAGTACTGATTTAAATAAATAAGCCACGAGTTTTAGGGTTACCACACCTTTTCTAAGGTGATTTGGAGACTTTTTCTAGGTGATAGATAGAGATCGACCCGGTAGTGCCAACAGAGTCATTTCAGGCGACGTAGGAGGGCTTCTGATGTTCCTCAACCACGTCCAGCTCGACCGCCTCGTAGATTGGAGGAATCGGTGATTCGTCCAGCACAGGACGAGCAGCCGATCGATATTGATGATGAGCAGGCTCATTTTGCTGCTCCTGCCCCTGCTCAAGCTCCACGTGCGGAGTTTCCAGGCGTTATTGTGCCAACCCAGGAGCTGTTGGGTGACTTGAGTTACCATCCATCGAGATTTCTTCATGCCAACGAGGTGACTTGAAGTTTTCTTCTTTTTGGATTCTCTTTTTTCTTTTTGCCATTCTCGAAGCACATATTCTGACATGCGTTAATTTTTGATGCAGGTTCCCGGCTTTATGCAGCCTCGAGGGAACTGGTTCAATGTGCATTCCCTGTATCATACTTTGCACCAGGAGTACAGGGATATCGTTGATGGCTGGGGGTTTCAGGCCTTTTTTTTTTATTCTTCCCCGCCGTTGCCCCTAGGGGTATATGAGGGCTTTGTCTGAGCGCTGGTTCCACTAAACTCAGTCCCTTCATTTGTTGGACTGTGAGGTGATGATGACCCCTATGGATTGGAGGTTCATCATCGACATTGAGTTTGAGGGTGAGCCAGTGCCCGTCGTGGCTGACATCACGCCTACTGGCGTTCGGTCCCTGCTGGGAGTTCCTGCGATGATAATCAAGGATCGAACGGTCCAATCAGGTCCTTTAAGTATAGATACCCAGAGTGGGGCTTTACTTGAGCCTCTGCCTGATGATCAAAGGGTTAGGGATCGCATCTTGAGGCGATTGTTCTGGTAATCATCAGGGGTTATTTTGTGGCGGACAACTCATCTACGGTGTCCTTCGCCCTGGTAAGTGCTACCCGATATGTAGAGCTCCTCAGTGACTTTGATTGGGGTTCATACACCTTTGCCTATTTTCTCCTAGGTATGCACATGCTTTCGAAAGGTTTGACGGAGGCTTGGTTAGGGTTCTACCCATTTCTGCTGGTGAGTACATTTTTCTTGTACCTTTTTGATTTCTGCATTTATATTTGTCAGTCTGGGCCACTGAGGACTTTTGATATTTATATGGCCAGTTCTGGGCATTTGAGAGGCTTCCTTGCCTACGGCCCGCCGCTGCTTTAGGTCTGGAGGCCTATCCTCGGGGACAGCATTGGCATCACTCCACTCTAACGGAGGTCCCTGTTGCTGAGGGATTTACCCATGCTCGCCTATAGTTGGAGCTTTTAACGGCTGGATCGATCTCTTGGATGTTGTATACCTCTGAGTTTTTGATGGTTGGATTTGAAGGAGGCCTCCCCACTGGTCGAGAGTTTGCATTTTTGACCCGCAGAGTCCCGATTTTGACAGAGGGAGGCTGGGAGTTCTATTTGGGAGAGCGTGCTATCAGGAGCATTACGGGGTAGATCCGCATTCCCATTGTTCTTTCTGCTTGGCATCATTGGCCATTGCTCTTGCCACTGACAAATATCCCTATGGAGGTCATAGATGGCTTTACCCTATTAGAGGGCCCTTATAGCCAGGAGGCATTCAGCAGCTGGTGGAGTCCTCGCACTATTGGAGCTCAGACTCGTGCTACCCAGTTTATGGCAGACATGGTGCCAGGGTATGTGATGATGATATACTAGATAGCTTGCCTCAGGGAGCCCACTCATTCAGATCAGATAGCAGAGCTGACCGGGGAGTTGGAGAGAGCTCACATTTTTATCAGGCATCTTGGCCGAGATCCGTCAGAGGCATCTTCTTTTGACCCTTCCAGTTCAGGAGCGGGCCCCTCTTTAGGTCCATTTTCCAGCAGTTTTACAGGGGCAGATCCTCCCTTATACTGCCCAGATATGCCTGATGACAATGGTTTTGTGTCAACGGAGGACATGGAGTAGGTTAACCACCTAAGCATAGATATCTTAGATCTTTTTGGAAAGCTATTGTAGCTATATCTTTTTATCGGCCACTATTTTATCTTTTGGGCTACTGTGCCCCTTTTTGATAGACCACTGTTAGTAGTTGGGTGGTGATGCCCCATTTCCCTATACTTTTCATTTTGCTTTGTATTATCAGACAGGGATGATGCTTGTAGTAGATAGTTTGTTGTAGATATACATGATATTTCCTATCTATCGCATCATGTTTATATTTGTCATTATGCATATATTATGTTATGTGTATACATTTAGATAGATGAGTTTAGATTTGACCCCTAGATGGTCTTGTGATACAGTGATAAAGATGACATCTTCGGCCGTTAGTCGGATTGAGCATTTGCCACCGTCTGAGGTGGCTACGCCATTGAGATCGTGGTATAGCAGTCTGTCCTTCTCAGCTAGAGGATAGTTGATCAGATGTTGGGGCATTCATTGGCCCTTGTAGACTTTCGGATTTCGTACGGGTTCGTGGATGGTCTTTTACCCTTCTGGATACCCGAGAGACAGGTCTTTCATTTTGGACAGCATGAGCTGACACCGACTCTTGAGGAGTGTCAGCGGTATATAGGTTTATCATTAGAGTTGCCCTGTGCTCGGACATCTATCAGCGATATAAGGAGATTGTTCACACAGATGTCAGGTCTTTGCTAGAGCGTGGTGAGAGATGAGATCATATCTGGACGGGTGATCTCTATTGACTTCTTGATTAATCGCTTTGGTGAGCTCGACAGCTATGATCGGCATGCTGTGAATTTTATTATTTTAGAAGAGGCATGGCATTTGGCCAGGGTAGACATGTTGTTGTTGTGCATCGTGTCCTATGTTTACATGCCGCTCTGCTTAGATCATTTGGATGTGGGGTTGATAGTCATGTTAGGGCCCTTAAATAGGGTAGCACTATCAAACCAATGATATTGACTGAGACGTTGCGGTCAGCCACTCACTGTACTATCCACCCGGAGGGGTTCCTCAGAGGCAGTTCGGTCTTGCTGTATGTATGGCTTATGTCCCATATCTGACCGATTGGATTTTTCAGACCTCATGGGTATTTCTTCACCCTTGAGGTAGCCACATCTTACTCCTTTCAGCCTGCAGAGTGTACTAATGTAGAGACATGGTCAGCATTTCTGTCAGATATTGAGCATCCGTTCTCAATTTTGCCATGCTCAGGTCTAGCCTCCCCTTATAGCTTCATCACTCATGCATCTGGCATGGACTAGTTACCCCTAGCGGGATTGAGGGGAGTGACCACTTACCATCCTCTAGCTGTTATGGGCCAGTTTGATCAGTATCAGAGCCTGCACCTGTTTGAGGGGGCTATTGATCAGAAGGTGTCTGCTTCGTCTATGTCATCTGCCAACTTGATTCGAGTGTATGAGTGTTAGAATCACAGGGAGAGGGCTGTTTTCTCCAGTAGCCATTCGGACCGTTCTCCAGAGTACGCGGTGTGGTTGGAGACAGATATAGCATCAGCTGCATTCATCCCGTCAGCTCCTATTGTAGCTTCAAACGAGGAGAAGCCTATAGAGGATCCTGAGTTTCCTACTGAGGATGAGTTATTCATGGGACAGCAGCACTAGTTAGTGATCCGCCGATCATTCCTGCAGGGGCAGATCCTACTTTGGCGGACGCACTAGCCCGGATGACCTTTAAGAGGGATCAGGCTAGAGCACTAATGTTGACCGCCTTATATGGCAGAGATATAGCTTTGGCTGAGAGAGATACAGCTCGAGATGCTCATGATGCAGGATTGATTGAGCGAGAGGAGATCCGATCTACCAGAGACGCAACTTTTATTGGGATTGAGGAGACTTTGATTGCTAGGGATGCAGCTTTTGTGGAGAGGGATGAGGCTATGGCTCCCTGGGATTTCCATATTACCGGCAGTACTGCTCTCCGATCTTATACTCATGATCTGGTTATCGAGAAGAGTGCCTATATTGATGACCATAGTGTCACACTGCAGATGACTGTGGATATTTTGAGCCGTATGGAGGCTAAGGGTATTACACTTGCAGCTGCTCCTCCATCTTCAGAGAGAGATGCTATGTTGGCATTGCTAGCCCGCTTATCCTTGGGTCCATAGACTAGTTTTATTTTTCCTGCACATACTAGATCAGCCATTTTTGTCATGTACAGGACACTATGTATATATCAAAAAGTGTTATATATCAGAGAAATATATTTTGATTCACTTCCCTATTTGGATATATATTGTCATTGCTAAGTGATTACCACTACTTATATGACTCACTGTTGTTGATGTATCTTGAGCTTCTCCTTGATGGACTAACAGTTGAGATGTCAGAGAGAATCTCAGATGGGCCTGTTGATCAGGGTAGCTTAGCTTTTATATGCTTTTGGTGTCTTGGGACTATTTTTATTGGTTTTTGTTTTTTCTTAAAGGTCAAACCGCACCGTAAATGGCTGCCTACGTACTCCCGAGATGAGGGAGATCAGGTCATTCATAGTTCAATTAATTATTTTTTGTGTAAGAGAGGTTTGAAAAGTATTTATCTTGGGTTTTGAGTTTGGTTTGTGAGTTTTTGAATTTTTTGTTTGGTTTGACTGCACCAGAAATGGCTGCCTACGTACTCTTGGGTGGGGAGAGATTAGGTCATTCGTAGTTCAGGCTTCCATTGAAAACTGAACCTGATTTTATTCGTAGGACGTCGATACGGGTGTGCACGTGTTTCAGACATAGTACCTTTTCACGGTGTCTGAATTGATGAGTTGGAGAAATTCGCTCTCATCTATCTCTTGTAGTCTGATAGCTCCCCCTGTCAACACTTCCTTAATAATGAAAGGGTCTTCCCAATTAGGGGCAAACTTTCCTTTAGCTTCATCTTGATTGGCCAAAACTTTCTTTAGCACCAAGTCGTTTTCTCTGAATTACCGTATTCAAACTTTCTTCTTGTAGGATCGAGCCATCCTTTGCTGATATAACTGCCCGTTGAAAATGGTTGTAGCCCTCTTTTCATCTATCAGGAACAGTTGGTGGTATCAGTCTTGCAACCACTGATCTTCATCCATCTGAGCGTCGATAACACTCGCAAGGACCCCATCTCTACTTCTATGGGGAGGACTGCTTTCCATGCCATAGACTAATGAATAGGGGGTAGCCCCAGTAGAGGTGCGCATTGAAGTCCGGTATGCTAACAGGGTTAGAGGCAGCAAGTCAGGCCATTCTTTGTGATTGGCAGACATTTTCTGCATGATCTTTTTGATGTTCTTGTTGGCCACTTTGACAGCACCGTTCATCTTGGGCCGATAGATGACGGAGTTAAGATGCTTGATGTGGAACTTACTACATAGTTCTCTCATCATTTGATTGTTAAGGTTCTTGGCGTTGTCTGACACGATCAGCTCCGGTTGTCCATATCGACATACGACATTGTTTTTGATGAAACCAATGATGACCTCTTTGGTAACTTTGGGAAAAGAGGCTACTTTAACCCACTTGATAAAATAATCAATCATGGTGAAGATGAATCGATGACCATTACTGGCTTTTGGTTCCACTGGATCGATCACATCCATTCCCCACATGGAGAAAGGTCATGGTGAACTCATATTGTGTAGCTCATTTGGAGGAGCATGTATGGCATTTCCATGTACTTGACATTGAAAGCATCTCTTGATGTGATCATCACAATCAACTTTAAGCGAGATCTAGTAATGTCCTATTCTTAGTATCTTCTTAGCCAGCAGATGACAGATCATGTGTGGACCACAGA
Organism: Panax stipuleanatus; assembly: GCA_020205555.1. Lineage (NCBI taxonomy): Eukaryota > Viridiplantae > Streptophyta > Magnoliopsida > Apiales > Araliaceae > Panax > Panax stipuleanatus. The sequence goes on from CM035117.1 coordinate 73,426,722, forward strand.
CTCCGCCGTGTATTTCATCCATCAGTCTCTGGGCTTGCACTTTATCAAGGCATCTTAACAGACCTATTCCAACATCTTTTTTATAGAGTGCATTTTCGCTCAGGTAGAACTTCATGGCCATCTTGTGAATCTGCTTTCGCTCGGATTGGCTTGCTCCAACTGGTGTGGATCCATCTCGTAGATATTCCTTGATGTCTCGATACGAAGGCTGATTGTCAGGAGGTATTTCATCTGATACTTCCCCAATGTAATTCCTGTATATCGGGGCTTTCTGAATTATGAATTTGATGCAGGGAATCCCACTCCTATCGGATATGCGGATTAATGAAGCTAACATTGCCAATGCATCAGCGAAGTCATTCCTACCCCGAGGAATATGGCTGAAGGTTACATCTTCAAATGCCAATGATATTTTGACGACCTACCGATGATAGGGCAGCAAATGCAGTTCTTTGGTATGATATGCCCCGGTGGTTTGTCTGAGGACCAACTCAGAGTCTCCAAAGACCAGTAGGTGTTTGATACAGATGGATTGGGCTAATTTCAACCCCATTATACAGCCTTCATACTCGACTGTGTTGTTGGTGTTGACAAATTAAAGTTCGGTAGCCACATGATATTGTTCTCCTGTACTAGAGATAAGGACTGCCCTAGCTTTGGAGCCTTTCATGTTTACTGCTCCATCAAAATACATTTTCCATGGTTGGACTATATTCTCTTGCTGGAGTTTTTGAATCATCATGATCCCATCATCCGGGAAATAAGTCTCCAGGGGCTCAAACCCTCCTGAAGGTGCTTCAGCTAATTGATCTGTAATGCCTTGACCCTTGATTAATTTCTGAGTCACGTAGACAATGTCGAACTGTTGTAGGATCAACTGCCATTTGGACAATCAATAATTCAACATTGGCTTGTTGAATACGTACTTGAGTGGATCCATGCGGGATATGAGGTAGGTTATGTACCCATAAAATAATGTTGCAACCTCATAGCAGCCCATGCTAACGCACAACATGTCTTCTTGATCAGGGTGTATTTTTGTTCACCAATGCTGAATCTTTTACAGATGTAGTAGATGGATCTTTCCTTGCTACTATCATCCTTCAATCCTAACATGCAACCCATTGCATTGGCATTGACGGACAGGTACATGAATAGGGGAACTCCATCCCTCGGCGGAACCAAAACAGGTGCTTCGACCAGCTATTTCTTGATGGCAAGGAAGGCTTGTTGACAATCCCCATTCCATTTAGTGGAGGAATTCTTCCTTAATAGCTTGAATATGGGTTCACAGGTTGCTGTGAGCTGGGAAATGAATCGGCTTATGAAGTTGATTCTCCCCAGGAACCCACGTATCTCCCTCTTTGTTTGAGGTACTGGCATCTCAACGATAGCTTTGATCTTGGCAGGGTCTAGCTCGATGCCTTGATTACTTACCAAGAATCCTATCAATTTACCTGATTTGACGCCAAAAGCACATTTGGCTGGATTTAGCTTGAGGTTGTACTTGCGCAACCTGTTGAACAGCTTTCTAAGATGTTCGATGTAATCATCCTCCCTCCGGGATTTGATGATGATGTCGTCCACATAAACCTCTATCTCTTTGTGCATCATGTCGTGAAACAGGGCCATCATGGCTCCCTGATACGTGGCTCCTGCATTGATGAGGCCGAAGGATAGTCGCCTATAGCAAAAGGTTCCCCAGGGAGTGATGAAAGTTGTTTTCTCCCGGTCCTCTTCAGCAACCATGATTTGATTGTAACCAGCAAAGCAATCTACGAAGGAATACATGCCGTACTGCGCCATATTATTTATCAGGATATGGATAAAAAGTACTGGGAAATTATCCTTGAGGCAGGCTTTGTTCAACTCCTGGTAATCCACGAACACTCGTACTTTCCCTCCTGGTTTAGGTATGGGAACTATGTTTGACAGCCACTCCGGGTATATTGATACCATGATGATTCCGTCTTTGAATTGTTTAACGACTTCTTCTTTGACTTTCAGACTCCATTCAGGTTTCAATTGCCTGAGCTTTTGCTTGACTAGCTTAAATCCATCTTTGATGGGCATTTGATATATGACAATGTCAGTGGACAGGCCAGTTATGTCTTTATGTGACTATGCAAACACATCCTAGAACTGTGTTAGGAGTTCGATCAGGTCGACTTTTTGATCTTGGGTGAGGTCTATGCCTATCTGGATTTCTTTGATGTTTTCGGAGGTTCCTATATTGATAGTGGTGGTTTGGTCGAGGTTTGGTTTGGGTTTGTCTTTGACCCATTCTTTGATCTCCTCGGGCACCTCATAGTCATCTTCCTCCTGTTGATCAATATCCATCAAGTCGAAGTTCAGTTCTACATCAAAGTTGTAGTCATTTTGACAGGCTGGCATCTCATCAGCAGAGACAAACATATCTAACTCTTGAGTCCTGAAAACAAAAAAATGCTTTCATTTTAATATATACAACTACTTAAATATACAAAGCATTTGGTAAAGCATGACAAAAGTTACCGCTATAGCTGTGCAATTAAAAATAAGCAGTAAATGAAATCATGTTTAAAGGGCAGACAGACTATCTGCCCCTTTACCCTTTTCGACTGAGGCAAGGGACACTGCTCCAGTTATCCGAGGTTAGCTCCTCATGAACAGGGGGAATCAAAGATTGGTAATCATCCACTTTGTCTTGGATGATGACTAAGACATCCTTCAAAATAGGGCCAGGGCTTTTCTCTGAACTGCCCCCTTTTTCCTTCTTGAGGCAAGGGATTTGAATCTGATCCTCATTGTCGCTGTCTGGGATCTCGCCATTCATACCCTCGTAGTTTATGATAACCCGTATGTTAGCAAATAGGTCTCGTCCTTCGTACAAGATCTTTTCTTTTCCCTTTTTGCTATCCATCTCGGATCGGGGAGTTATTTTCTCACTTGCTGGTATAATGGGAGGAAATAACATGGTTGATATCACAGCTGGGATTTTCCTCATGGGTTTCACCCATCCAACATTCGTAAGGTTTGGCAGCAAAATTGTGGAAGCATGAGCCTTAGGATGCTTGTGTGGGTTTCTGCGGCTTGATCCGGATGAATATCCCAATCCGGCTCTCCCGGTCTGGCTCAGGATTTGTACTGGACTCTTGATACCTTGCTGATTCTTTCCTAACCCTTTTCCAGGTTAGAAATCCAAAGATATCATCTCTTGGCCCACTTTCATTACTTTAGGGGAGACTTTAGGCTTCAATACTGTTGCTCCGATAGGTAGATACTGAGTATTACTCACCTCCAGAGCTAGAAAACATGTAGGTTCAATCCATGCATCCAGGTTAATCACTGGCATGTCTCCTTATATGAAAATAGGGTATTCTGGTTCGGCGTTGACCGTGATGAGGTTGTCGTTGATAATATATTTGAGCTGTTAATGGAGGGTGGATGGCACTGCCACTGCCATATGGATCTATGGCATGCCCAGCAACAAGTTATATCCAGTGGCGATGTTGAGCACCTGAAAGGACACATAGAAAGTGTGTGGACCAATTTCTAATGGAAGCTCTATCTCTCCCATAGCTTGTCGGCGAGATCCATCGAAAGCCCGGATTAGCACATGACTGGTTTTGATCCATTTTGGGTTGATCTTTATTCTCTCCAAGGTTTCGTAGGGATAGATGTTGAGGGATGATCCTCCATCTATGAGCACACCTCCTATCACATATCCAGAAGACATTACAGCTATGTGCAGAGACTTACGATGACCCGTTCCTTCTGCAGGGATATCATCGTCAGTGAAAGAAATCACATTGCTGTTGAAAATGTGTTCCACCACATGACGAAATTTTATGGCATCCACGGTATGTGGGAGATGAGCTTCTTTCAGTACTTTCACTAGAATGTTACGATGATCCCTCGAGGACAAGACCAAGTCTAGGATGGACATTTGCTTGGGTACGTCTTTCAGGCTTTGCACCACTTTGATTTCATGGTGTCCCATTATGTTAAGGAACTCTTCGATTTTCTCATCAGCCACCTTTTCTTTGGCTTTGATGGCTAGGTTGATCACCCTCTAAGGCAGGTACAATAGATTATCCTTTGGTACTATAGCAATGTTGTTTGAAGTGGAACCTTCATCATTCCCATAGTTCCATGGGACCCTCTTCAGACTAATAATTGGATATTGAGATCTGAAGGGCAAGATTAAAGGCTCTGATGCGGCTACCTTCACATGATTTGATATTTCTTTGACCCATGTCCCTAACAGTACTAAGGGTGTAAGGGATGGCTCCTTGTCACAAGATACAATAGCCACTGTATCTTGGTTCTATGCAGTGGGGATCCAGAGAGTATCTTCATCTGGGAGATCGAGAACTTGATTTCTCCTTATCAATTCACTGCTTTCAACCATGTTCTAAATCAGGTTACGAAGTGCCCAACAATCTTCAGTGTCATGGCCGGGTGAATTAGAGTGATACTGACAAATTTGGTCAGGTTTGAATTTTCTGGATTGTGGGTTCAATGGTTGTAATAAGTTTGCAACCATTCTCTCGTTGATTAGCATTTGGAGGATTTCCTCCATTGACTGGTTCAGGTTGGTGAAATTCCTTTGAAATAAGAATTTCCTACCAGTGTGGGCATTCTCAACTTTAACCATTTTGTCGGTCCAATTCTCATGCTCATGAGACTGGTTATGATCCCTCCTAGGATTGATCTCCGGTGTGGGAGGATGATCGACATCAGATTGATTGGCCTGTTTTATCATTTGCCTGGTAATCTGATGCTAGTAGACGACCAGTTCTGCCAACTGTTCGATTTTTTCCTTGATAGACTTTATCTTTTCCTCTGTCAGGAATCTCCTTTCTGAAACTTCCCAACTTCCTGGGCTATTGTTGCTGGATGGATTTGACTCTCCCACATAACAGAGGTACTTGGATCCTTCTCCACTTGTGGTGCTGATCATATTGACATTCTCCTCTTTGTGCTGGGGGAGAGGATTGTCTTGGAAGTGTGGTTGTTCTGGTTTGGTTACCACAATCTCTCCATTGTCAATCAAGTTTTGGATTTTATGCTTGAGAGACCAACAGTCTTGAGTGTCATGGCCCGGGGAACCGGAATGGTAAGCACACTTCTTTCTTGGGTCAAAATTTTGTCCACCAGTGTTGGTTGGTGGAAGGAGTTGGACAATCTTCTTCTATACCGTTAAAAGCTTTAGAAAATTCTTGAGTGAATCCCCTAACGGGGTGAAAGGTCTTCGACGCCTGACCTCCATATTCTTCTGAAATGGGGGATTTGAAGGTCGTGCTAGAGTTTGGAAAGGGGTATAGTTCCTTTTTTGAATAGGCATACTGTTTGACTCGCCTCTTTGATTTTGTCATTGTAATACTAAGGGCACTTCTTCATCTTTCTTTTTGTGTACTCTACGGGGATTACTCCCATAATTTTCGGACTGGTTATGCTTAGCGACGGCTTCGAGGGCGGTTAGATCTTTTATCTTCCCGGATTTGAGCCCCATTTCTGCCATTTCGCCGTGTTTGATCATTTCAGAGAATGGTTTTCCTATGCCTGCTAGGACCCTCTCGTAATATGGAGCTTCTTGGATATCGATGAAGGTCATGACTATCTCAGACTCAGTCATGGCTGGGGTGACTTGTGCTGCAACCCTTCTCCATCGTTGAGCATATTCTCTGAATAACTTAGAACTTTGTTTCTTTATTTTGGTTATCTGGTATCTGTCTGGAGCTAGCTGAGACTGGAAACTATATTGACTGAGGAAAGCATGGGCCAACTCTTCCCAACTGTGAATTTTGGAGTTGTCTAGACGGGCTACCAGGCTCTAGCCCTTTCGGTCAGACTCTTCTGAAATAACTGCATTCGAAGTTTCTCATCCTCTTCATAGGATCCGAGCTCTCTAATGAATAATTTCAGGTGGGTATAGGGGTCTCCTAATCCATCGTATTTCTCAAAATTGGGAGTTCTAAATTTTTTGGGATAACTAGCCCTGGGGAAAATACAGAGGTCAGAGTAACTGATACTGCCGAAGGCCCCAGTCCCTTTGATAGACCGAAGAGTTTCTTCCATTTGCTGTATTTCCTTCACAATGTCACTAGCTTCCTGCTCTTTGTTGAGGGGGGTGATTTCAAGGCTTTTATTTGTTGTGTCCTGGTTTTGTGGTCCAGGAATCTGAGTGTCAGCTTTTTCAGTCTCTTGACTGCCACCACTACCACCAGCTATTCCCGATTCTGTGTGAGCCTGGGCTTGTTTCCCTTTAAGGGCCTTGCTTTGTTCTCTCAGAAAATTAGCCAATTCAGCTATCTGATTCTTCAGTCCTACGAACTTTTCCCTAGATACAGGGGTGGATTCTGGTAGAGCATTGGAAGTCATGTCCGTGGATGGACTTAGTGCCTTCTTAAACTTAGATGTAGTGACAGGACCAATTTTTCACCTACAACAAAACGTAGGCGTGTCAATTTCTTGAGGTAGATAGGGATAAGATGCATGCCATGATGTGTTTTTGTATTTTTTTACTCTTATCCTGCAAAACAGAGGGTAGTTATTTTGATGACAGGATAACATAACATGATGTATATGACAAGGAATGTAAATCTTTCATTATTTACATTGTGCTCCTTTACATTTGGAATTAAAAACTTGACATTGAATTGAAAGAGGAAGGCATGAAGAAACTTTCCTTTGGATTTGGTTAATCAGAGGCTGACCTATCTTATACTACTCTCACGGCTTTTTGGCATGAAGGTCCCCAGATCATCGCAATCTACTAGAGGGGAAATTAATCTGATCTTTCAACTGGAGCGAATCTGGGTGGTGCATTTTCATGAGCCCCAGAGACTAAGCCGTCCCCAGAGACATTACTTATCACCGACGGGTTTTGCCTCCTTGAGAGAGGAATCACACAACATATATTCACATACATCGTGCCTCACCGTTATGCGTATGATGACATGGGTGCGAAGCACTAATATAGGTGTGAAGCACTAATATGGGTCGAAGCACTAAAAAGCAGGAAAGCATTCATTCAATGTAAATACGCAACATTCATGCATTCATTCAATGTAAAGACACAGTATTCACACCTACGTAGTTTTTGATAGAGAAATGTTTGAAAAGATTTGAAAGCGGCCTAAGCCCTCTACTGTCCCCAGTAGAGTCGCCACCTGTCGACGTCCGAAAATAATCCTCAGGTCGGGTCACAACCTGGATCTTTCTTTCTTCCTAAGTTATCTCTACCCTTACTCTTTTTATTGAAAAAAAGGTTTTGAAGGTTTTTTAGGAAAAGGCCAACATGTATCATGTCGACGATTGAACGTTTTTACAGTGTCGCCAGTTTGTAGATTTGAAATGGTTGTACCAACTCAACCGAGTTTTGTTTGAAAGAGGCCCAATTGCTGGACACTGTTGAAACTTGATCTTTGAAACGAAGTTTTGAGCTCGGGGGCTTGGTTAAGTGTGGGGAAGGTGTTAGGCATCCCACAACTCCCGTGTAAACACGGTACCACATATTTGCAATATTTCCCTTAAAAATACTAAATGTGTGTGTGAATGCTGTTTGAAAATTGGGCCTATGTTTGATTGGAAAGCATGTCTATGCATCGTTGAACCGATATACGAAGGGTTTGATTTGATTTGCAAAAAGTCTTTGATTTGCTTTGCAAAAGTGTTTGATTTGATTTACAAAAGTGTTTGATTTGATTGGAAAAAGCTTTTCTTTTTGAAAAGATTTAAAATGATGTTTTGAAAGCTGGTTTTCAAACCATTACGCTAACATAGGAATTGAAGCATATTGATACTTTAATTTTATCCTTTCAGCCTTAAGGCTCAATTTGAATGGTGATTGTCAGGCTGCGAAGCATCCTCGACCACAAAGTATATACAAGTGTCGGTCTCCTCATTGGCATGATAGCCATCGTAGGGACTCTGACACGATAAACTATATTTTTCACTATGTTGAGACCTTAAATCCGGATAACTGTTTTAAGGTCTTTTATATGTACATTTTTTACAGAAAAACTGGCAGGGTACATCTGTAAATTGGAGTTTGTCCATCGTGGGAATCAGATTCTGATCAGTTTGATCATGAATCCCAAGATTCATAGGCTCACATATGAGTAGCCAATAAACCTGCATAGCTCAAATTTGTACAGAAACAGAAATATATCCCAAATATCACCAAAACCAAGGATTCATTCAGTAAATCCTGGTTCGCACCTGCCCAAAGCGTCCCGTTCCCACTAGATAGCGATCTAAGGGCCGCGAGGTTGCTTTAATAACTGAAACTAGAAAAATGCTAGATTTAAATAAATTTCAGTCATTCTAGCTTCCCGGTTCAATCTGTAATAATTTTGAACCGTTTGAAAGCTAGAGTTGGCGAGATTTAAATAAATCTAGTTCGCCCGCAGATATGTCAGTGCCGATTCTTATAAAATGAATATTTAAAGCAAACAATTTAATAAAAGCGAGTAAAGCAATATATATACAATTATATATATACAAAAGCTGTAAAAGGCGATGGGTTTTCACACCGGTGCCTAGACTAGAATTAAAATATATATATATATATATATATATAAAAGCTATATAAAAGCCATGGAATGATCCCGGCTAAACAAAATTGATACATATATATATATATATATATAAATATAAATAGTTGAAAAGGGCGATTGGTTTTCTTGCCTGTGCCCGGACTGAAATTGAAATGTACAGAAACGTAGTCAACCAAGACTAGGAAGATAACCAGTGTGGTGAAGGCTACTTATATATGCATATTTATATATAAAAATAGTAAAAAGGCCACAGAATGATCCAGGGAGCCTCCACCCTACCTGCTGCTACTGCAGGTAGAGGTGCGGCTCCCTTGGTGGGGTCCACATGTCCAGTTCAATTATCTCGAAGTACGTGCACTACGAGTAACACTAGGTCAAAGTTGAAGCTTTCTAACTTTTGATCGGAACGTCCGTTTAAAGCGTGCTGTACGTTTCCGGAAAGCCCTCGCCGAGAGTGTCATAATGCCATGGGATAAAACATTTTCCGGGTCCAAGAAGATGGGTTCATAACCAGGTCTTTGATTTCTCGCAGTTTGTCCGTTGAGCTGTCTTGCGCTGTTTGCACTCGGGATCATCGTTATGGTTCGTTCTAATCTTGGTGGCATCAATTCAGCTTGAATTTGACCGAATCGGCTTATGGTTGGTAAAATGACCATTTTTCCCCTCCCGAGGTTGCCTTTAGTGTCGGCATGGCCTTCGGTCGACTTCCTGGGGTTGTTTCCAAGATTTGGATCCCATTCGAGCCTGTTTGTCCTCAGTGTTGTCTCCGAGGCTGACTTGCTCATTCCAAATTTTTCCCTGGAGATATTTTGATGCTTCAGGATTGTTCCCGAAGTTGACCTGACTTCTCGGATTGAGATCGAGGCTGATCTGTACCTCTCTAGTTGAGATCGAGGCTGATTTGTACCTCCCGGATTGTGATCGGGGCTGACCTGTACCTCCTGGGTTGAGACTAGGGTTGATCTGTACCTCTCGGGTTAAGATTAGAGTTGATATGTACCTCCCATGTGGTAGACCAGGGCTAATCTGTACCTCTTGGGTTGAGATCGGGGCTGACCTGTACCTCCCGGGTTGAGACCGGGGCTGATCTATACCTCTTGGGTTGAGACTGGGGATGATCTGTACCTCCTGGGTTGAGACTGGGGATGATCTGTACCTCCCGAGTTTAGACGGGGGCTGATCTTTACCTCCCGAGTTGAGACCGGTGCTGATCTGTACCTCCCTGGTTTAGATCGGGGCTGATCTGTACCTCCCGGGTTGAGACCGGGCTAATCTGTACCTCCCGAATTGAGATCAGGGCTGACCTGTACCTCCCGGGTTGAGACCGGGGCTGATCTGTACCTCCCGGGTTGAGATCGGGGCTGATCTGTACTTTTCGGGTTGAGACCAGGGCTGGCCTCTACCTCCCGGGTTGAGACCGGGGCTGATCTGTACCTCTCGGGTTGAGACCGGGGCTGATCTGTACTTCCCGGGTTGAGACCGGGGCTGACTTGTACCTCCCGGGTTGAGACCGGGGCTGACCTAATTGCCCAATATTGAGATCGGGGTTGATCTGACAGCCCGATATTGAGATCGGGGTTGAGTTGATGTCTTGATATTGAGATCAGGGTTGAGCTGATTGCCCGGTATTGAGATCGGGGTTGGTTTGATGGCCCAATTTGAGATCGGGGTTGATTTGACGACCCGATATTGAGATCGGGGTTAATCTGACAGCCCGATTTGAGATCGGGGTTTATTTAATTGCCCGGTATTGAGACCGGGGTTGATTTTATTGATAGTCTTGCACTCCAACAGTGTTAGTAACAAAGAAAGAAAATTTTGAGTGTCAACAGTGGGTCCCGTCGTCTCGGAGTACGTGTACTCCGAGCAACACGAGGTCAGATTTGAAATTTTCTAACTTTTGATCGGAGTATCCGTTTGAGGCATGTTGTACCTTTCCGTAAATCCCTCGCCAAGAGTGTCGCAATGACATGGTAGTAAACCATTTCTGAGTCCAAAAAGACGGGATCATAAATAGGTCTTCTATTTCCCGCAGTTTGTCTTTTGAACTGTCTTGCGCTGCTTCCACTCGGGATCACCGTTATGGTTCTTTCTGACCTTCATTGCATCAATTTGGCTTGATTTTGACCGAATTGGATTCAAATTGATAAAATGACCATTTTGCCCTTCCAGGGGTTGTTTTCAGTGTTGGTACGGTCTTTGATTGCTTTCTCGACATCGTCTCCGAGGTTTTGATCCCATCTAACTTGGTTCTTCCTCAGGGTTATCTACGAGGTTGACTTGGCCACCCGGGTTATCTATGGGGATGATGTCATGCTTTGGGTTTGTCTCTAAAGGTCGAATTGGCTTCCCAGGGTTATCTCTGGGGCTGAACTGGATCCCCCGGTTGTGACCGAGGCTTAACTGTACCTCCCGAGTTGTGATCAGGGCTGAATTGATTTCCCGGTATTAAGACCGGGGTTAACCTGATGGCCCGGTATTGAGATCGAGGTTGACCTGACGGCCCGGTATTGAGATCGGGGTTGACCTGATGGTTCGGTATTGAGACCGGGGTTGACCTGATGGCTCGGTATTGAGACCAGGATTGACCTGATGGCCCGGTATTGAGATTGGGGTTGACCTGATGGCTCTGTATTGAGACCGGGGTTGTGCTGACATCCCGATATTGGTGACCGGGGCTGAGAAGACGGTCAGATGTTCCCCTTTTATATGTCGTCTTTGGTGGGGATCTCGCAGAGGCTACCATTCTTCTTTCTGAATCTGAACCTGGTGCTGGTCCCTCTGCCGATTCAGACACTAATGGCTTTACTAGTGAGATATTCTGATATATTCGCTGAAATAATGGTCAACGGCTTATATCACGGGATCTTTCCCCGATGCTATGTTGTATTAAAGCCAACGGTTTGATCATTGAATATGAAAAGGGGCAAGCTCTTTATTTGTTACCTTGTTGGGTTAGATGTTGGCTTGGCTGATGACCTAGGTGTTGCTGACGTCCTGGAGGATGTAGCCCGTTCTTTCAGTGCCCAGATTTGAATTTTGATGTAGAGGCCTCGACTTGTGAGGACTAGGCGCAGGTTGACATGTTTAATGATGTATATTTTATATGCCAGACCTTTTGTCATCAAGCATCTATTTTTTTTCCCGAGTTAAGAACTCTTTTGAGAATTTTCTTTCTTTTGTAGGGGCAAGCTTACGTTGTCGTGATTAGGAATTCTCCCTTTGCTTTTGATGAGAAGCTTAGTCCTGCCGTAGACTCCTTTCCATTTCATTGAATGGTGAAATGCCCCAACTCTTTCGCATGTTGTTACTGGGGTTCACAGAAGAAACTCGCTTTGTTGACCATATCCATGGTGAGTTATATCCTGCACATTCAGACAAATAACAATATGTGCCAAAAGCTTGATGGCTCGGGCTGTCGGGATTAGTATGATCTCGTGAATGAGGCATTTGAAGTCAAAGTTTATGAAATGAAATGCTTGTATTCGCTAAGCTTTTATCTTATCCCTAAATATCTTGAAAATGAAGTTTTCTCAAAGAAATCAAAATTTTTGTTTGACTTGTTATGACATCGCCAAAAAACTTTTAAGCATCCATGGTCATTTTTCATGGGTAGGATTAGATTCAAAAGACTTATCTCCCTGTAGACACTCAAATTTTTGTTTTCCTGTTACTAACCCTACAGGAGGGTAAAACCGTGTTTTCAACCCCGGTCCCAATACCGGGATGCCAGATCAACCCCGGTCCCATTACCGGGATGCCAGATCAACCCTGGTCCTAATACCGGGATGCCAGATCAACCCCGGTCCTAATACTGGGATGCCAGTTCAACCTCGATCCCAATACCGGGATGCCAGATCAACCCCGGTCCTAAACCGGGATGCCAGTTCAACCCCGGTCCCAATACCAAGATGTCAGATAAACCTCGGTCCTAATACCGAGATGTCAATTCAACCCCGGTCCCAATACCAGGCCGTTAGGTCAACCCCGGTCTCAATACCGGGCCGTCAGGTCAACCCCAATCTCAATACCGGGCCGTCAGGTCAACCCCGGTCTCAATATCGCGCCCTCAAGTCAACCCCGATCTCAATACCAGGACCTCAGATCAACCCCAGTCTAAATACCGGGATGTCAACTCAGCCCCAGTCTCAATATCGGGATGTCAGATCAACCCCGGTCTCAATACCAGGATGTCAACTCAACCCTGATCTCAATACCAGGCCATCAGGTCAAACCCGATCTTAATATCAGGCCATCAGGTCAACCCTGGTCTCAATACTGGGCCATCAGTTCAACCCCGATCTTAATACCGGGCCGTCAAGTCAACCCTGATCTCAATACCAGGCCGTCAGGTCAACCCCGGTCTCAATACCTGGATGTCAGGTCAACCACAGTCTTAATACCGGGATCTCCACTCAGCACAAGTCACAACCCAAGAGGTACAGTTAAGCCCCGGTCACAATCGGGAGATCCAATTCAGCCCTGGAGACAATCCTGGGAAGCCAAATCCATAAAAAGCAACCCTGGGGGGGCAAAATGGTCATTTTTCCAACTTAAAACTGATTTAGTCAAACTCAAGCCAAATTGATGCCACCAAGATCAGAAAGAACCATAACGGTTATCCCGAGTGAAAATAGCGCAAGACAGCTCAACGAATAAACTGCGGGGAATCGAAGACCTAGTTATGAACCTATCTTTTTGGACTCGGAAAATGTTTACTGCCATGTCATTGCAACACTCTCGGTGAGGGCTTTCGGGAAAGGTACAGCACGCCTCAAACGGATGCTCTGATCAAAAGTTAGAAAGTTTCGAATCTGACCTCGCGTTGCACGGAGTGCACTTATTTCGAGACGATGGGACCCGCCACGTGGACCCTACCACGTGGAGCCACAGGTAGAGTGGAGGCAGTCACAGGTGGGCCCGCTTCCACTAGGTCTATATATATGAGTGCACCCCCAGCTCATTTTATATAAAAAAATGCTCTGAACTTCTGCTCGTTTCATTTCTCAGCCATACTCTTGTACTCCAAACCCAAATTTTATTACTCTAACACGTAGATATACTCTTATACTACCACGTACCAGAAATTAACTGGTAGAAACAAACGTTTAAAGCCTACGATTTGGCAATAAGCCCGTGTAGCAGTCCATTGTGAGTCTTTTTACGATCAGAAAGTTCATACTACTTCATTGCGCATTTATACACTTGCACGTTAAGTTTCATTTTCTGATTATGCCCGGAACTCAGTTCTGTGGCACGTTAAGATATATATATATATATATCTTCATGTATAGCAACTTCGCCGGAATGGGTTATCTTCCCAGTCCGGGTTTGGCTTTTTAATATATATACATAACTGTATATATACTAACTTTTTAATTCTGTCAAGCTCGGATGTCAAATCCTTGGTAGCTACTGCTTTTATATATATAACTATATATATAAATTTTTTCTTATTTTATTGGGCCTGGATTTCTACTTTGTAGCCGTTTTATTGCTTTAATATATGTATATATATATACTAACTGTATATATTAACTTTTTACATTCCAGTTTGGCCTGAATCATTCTGTGGCCTTTTTACGTTTTTTATAAATATATATATACTTACATTCCTGTCCGGGCAAAAGATAAAATGTTCGTCGCCCTTTACAGTTTTTCTATATATATATATATTTACATTCTGTCCAGCCTGAATTACTCCGTGGCTTTTTACAGCTTTTATAAATATATATATATATATATATATATATATATATATTCATTCCAGTCCAGGCACAGAAGTGATAACCCATCGCGCTTTACAGCTTTTATATATATACATATATATATATATATATATATATATATATATATTCCAGTCCGGGCATCGAAGTGAAAATCCATCGCCCTTTACAGCTTTCGTACATATATAATTATATATAAGTTCTTTACTCATTTTGATTAAATATCCGTTGTAAATATTCATTTGACATGAATTGGCGCTGACATCTTTTTGGACGACCTAGATTTCTTTAAATCTCGTCAATTCTAGCTTTCAAACAGTTCAAAATAGGTTCAGACAGAACCGGGAAGCTAGAATGGCTGAGATGTACTTAAATCTAGCAATTTTTCTAGTTTTGTTCAATCAAAAAGCAATCTCACGGCCCTTAGATCGCTATCTAGTGGGAAAAAGACGTTTTGGCTATGCGCGAACCAGGATTTACTGATGAATCCTTGGGTCTGGCGACATCTTGATGTAAATATATATTCTTTGTACATATTTAAGCTATGCAGATTTATTGGCTTCCCTCTATGAGCCTAGGAATCGTTGGATTCGTGATCAAACTGATCAGAATCTGATTCCCACGATGGACAAACTCCACTTTACAAATGTACCCTGCCAGTTTTTCTGTAAAATGTACATCCGAAAGACCTTAAAACAGTTATCCGGGTTTAAGGTCTCAACATAATGATAATATGGTTTATCGTGTCAGAGTCACTACGATGGCTGTCATGCCCATGAGAAGACCGACACTAGTATATATTCTGTGGTCGAGGATGCTTCGTAGCCCGACATTCACCATGCAAATTGAGCCATAAGGTTGAAAAAAGGAAAAAAATGGTAGTATCAACATGCTTCAATTCCTTCGTGAGCGTAAGGGTTTGAAAACCTGCTTTCAAAACATCATTTTAATATCCTTGTCTAAAAAGAGACTTTTGCAAATCAAATCAAACCCTTTGTATATAGGTTCAACGAAGCATGTCCATACTTTCAAGTCAATCAAACATAGGCCCAATTTCTTCCAGCATTCACACACACATTTGCAAATTTAAAAGGAAAATATTGAAAAGATGTGGTACCGTGTTTTCACGGGAGTTGTGGGGTGCCTAACACCTTCCCCACACTTGACCAAGCCCCCGAACTTAGAACTTCGGTTTCAAAGATTCAGTTTCGACAGTGTCCATCAATTAGGTCTCCTTTCAAATAAAACTCGGTTGAGTTGGTACAACCATTTCAAAACTACCAACTGGCGACTCTGTAAAACGTTTAAATCGTCGACATGATATATGTTGGTCGTTTCCTAAAAAACCCCTTCAAAACCTTTTTCACAAAAAATATAAAATAAGGGTAGACAAAACTTAGGAAAAGAGAGAAAGATTCAGGTCCAACTCGAACCAGATTTGTTCCCAACATCGACAGGTGGCGATTCTGCTGGGGACAGTAGAGGGCTTAAGCCGCGTTCAAATCTTTTCAAAATTTCCTTATCTTATTTGCGTATGTGTGAATGCTGCGTCTTTACATTGAATAAATGCGTGAATGCTGCATCCTTACATTGAATGAATGTGAATGAATGCTTTTCTGCTTTATATTAGTGCTTCGCACAAATGTCATCATATGCATATGGTTAGACGTGATGTATGTAAATATATGTTGTGTGATTCCTCCACCAGGAGGCAAACCCGTCTGTGACAGAGTAATGTCTTCTAGGACGGCTAAGTCTTCGGGGCTCATGAAAGAGCACCACTCAGATTCGCTCCAGTTGAAAGATCGGATTAATTTTCCCTCTAGTAGATTACGATGATTTGGGAACCTTCATGCCGAAAAGCCGCGAGAGTAGCCTAAGATAGGTCAGCCTCTGATTAACCAAACCCGAAGGGAAGCTTCTTCATGCCTTCCTCTTTCAATTCAATGTCAAGTTTTCAAATTCCAATGTAAATGTCATAATGTACATGCCATGTCATGTAAAGCTTGTCATGTTATCCTGTCATCAAAACAACTGACCTTTGTTTTGCAGGATAAGATTACAAAGCCCCTAAATATGACACATTGCATAATATTTATATAGTTAGTGTCTATCAAGACTAAACTATCTACTTGTCTTGTAGGTAAGAGTGATCTCATTACTAGATCACAATCTAAAACGGCACAAAGCCTATCCACCAACATGGCTGAAAGTGGCCAGCACGAATCAGGTTCTGTATCTCGAAAGGAGTTTGAGGGACTTAAGAATCAAATAGCAGAGTTGGCTACCCTCCTAAGAGAACAAAGTAAAAACACTCAGGGCCAAACAACGCTCAATCAAACAAAGTCCTCCTCACAGGGTGGCAATCAAAGTGCTGACAAAAAGGGAGAAATGCAGATCCCTGAACCTCGATCTAGTCAAAAAACCAACAAAACCCCTAAAATCACAAATCTCAGGGAAGATCGGGAAACTGGCGTTATCCGAAGGAAAGTCCAACAAATGGAAGAAACCATCCAGGCAATCAAAGGGACTTGAAACCTTGGAAGTGTCACCTATTCAGATCTCTGCATATTCCCAGGGGCTAGATATCCTGACAAATTCAAAGTCCCAGAGTTTGAAAAGTACAATGGGACAGGCGATCCCTATACGCACTTGAAAGTATACATTGGCGAGCTAGGGTCTTATGCTGAAGATGAAAGCCTCAGAATGCAACTTTTTCAAAAGAGTCTCACTGGAGAGGCTAGGACATGGTATGCCTGATTTGACAATGCCAAAATTCACAGCTGGGAAGAGCTAGCCCACGCCTTCCTAAATTAGTACAGTTTTCAGCCTCAGATGACTCAAGATCGATATCAGGTGACCAAGGTCAAAAAGCAAAGTAACGAGTCTTTTCATGAGTATGCCCAAAGATTGAGACGTCTGGAAACACAGGTCAGCCAGCCTATAACAAAAACTGAAATGGTGATGACTTTCATAGACATTCAAGAGGCACCTTACTATGAGAGGATCCTAGCTGGAATAGGAAAGCCATTCTCAGAGATAATCAAACACGGCGAAATGACAGAGATGGGCCTGAAAGCAGGCAAGATTAAAGATCTCACGGCTTTGAAAATAGTCGCCGATCATATACAGTCTAGCAACTATGCGAGTGACCCCATGAGGATACCCAGGAAAGGCGATGAAGATTTATCCCTCATTGTACAGGGGAAATCTAAGAGACCCAACCATAATCCCCCCATTTAGAAGAAGGAAGACAATCTGTCATTTCAACAAGAGGCCGTATTCAACCAATGCCAGGACAAAAAGAGAAATTTTGAAAGAACGAAAAATCGGATGTTCACTCCACTAGGCGATTCCCTTGAAAACATGTTGGTGATATTAATAGATCACAAGAAAATTGCCGAACTGGCTCCACCTCTGGATCCAAAAAGCAAAAGATACAATCCTAGCCAGAGATGTGCTAACCATTCAGGATCTCCAGGACACGATACATAAGATTGTTGGTCCAAAAAGCATAAAATCCAAAACCTGATCGAAAACGGCGATGTTGTGGTCTAACAACCTAACCATCCAAATGTCAACACCAACCTTCTGATGCCGCATGATATGGAGGGAGTAAACATGATCGGGTCAGGAAGCGATGAAATGCATCCAAATCATAAATACATACAAAGGATGGAGGAATACCCTCAAAGGAACGGAACAAATGCCCTAGAACAAGAAAATGCAGAGGAGGGTATGACAGTGATGCAAACATTGGATATGATCCAGCATCAAGTAACTCTGTTGGCTAATCTGATAGTACGACAACATCAGGATACGACAGCTTTTCACTCAACTATCAGAAAGCCAAGAGAAAGAGAAGGTTATTCAGAATGTAAACATATCTCCCTCCAAGATCAGCCAGCTAAATGAAGAAAATCAAAGCATGCTGAGTAACCGAGAAAGGTGTAATGGTAAAATTACTAGAAGATCTTGTCGAAGGAAAAATTGTCGGGAGGAATGCGAATTCCCAAATAGGAAATATCAAGCAACATTCCAAACATTGGCAAACCCTCAAAATCCTATGGCACCAAGAGTCGGGGAGAGTAGGCAGAGAAGGGTATTCACGCCTTTGGGGGACTCGTTGGAAAATGTGTTAGCATTGTTGGTTGCGCAGAAAAATATTACTGAGTTGCTGCCTCCTGCCAAGCCCGAGATGAAAAGTTATAATGCCACTGAGATATATCTCTACCATTCTAACTCACCTAGACATACAACTGAGGAATGCTGGTGTCTAAAACACAAAATCCAAGATCTCATTGAAAATTGAGAACTGAAGATAGAAGTCCCCATGACCATAAAAGGCGAAAGAGAAATAAAGAGCTTAAGATGTCCACTCGAGACAGGCAGTTCAAATGAGGTGACGGATGTAAGCACCAATCATGGCAGAACACAAGGTGGACTGATCTTAATGCTGGGAGTGACAGAAGAGACAAGAGAGTCCTCTAAGGAAATTCATACACCACCATCAAATATCTTATTGCCCAAAGCCAACAACCACATTCCTGGTTTTACCCTCCTGGATGATGAGGAGGAAATACTGATCCTTCCCAGGGTGGAAAAAGCCAAAAAGGAAAGTTCCTTACGAGAAATACAACAACAGTTTGTGAGTGATCTCATAGTCAAATCCTCTCCAGCCCATGGGAAAGGTGAAGGAACAAATGAAGGAAAAGGTGGTGAAGTTCTCAAGGAAGCCAACCCATCGAGGAATTTAGAGTTCATCCCTTTCTGCGACGAGTCTAATTTAAAACTCCTTAAGGGATATGCTGATTCAGGAGGCGATCAAGTTATAGCCAGGATTGAAGATATTCATGATCAGGAGGTAACCTCTATCACAAGCCTCAAAGGCAACATAACCACTGACGACTGTACTATCAGGCCTCAGCTAGCCAGGAAGACGTAGATCTAGAGGAAAGTTACGAGTTCCAAGAGATGTTGGAACATTATCACTTTCTTAGCATTATGCCTTTTATTTTCCATGCATATAAAAATCAAACCAATCAGGTCTTGTCCAATACTGAACTACGAATGACCTGATCTCCCTACACCCGGGAGTACGTAGGCAGCCATTCATGGTGCGGTTTGACCTTCAAGAAAATATAAAAAATAATAAGAACCTATCCCAAGACACCGAAACTCGATAAAACACAAATTTTATCAAGTCTCCCTGGTCAACAGACCCAACGGCACCTCAAATGTCATTCCATCAAATTCGGCACAAGTCCAGGAAAGGAAGAGGCAGCGATATATCAAAATGACCAGTCACAGGGATGAAATATCAATCATCACAGGATGCAACCTGTCAGCAAATCATCACTCCTGAATTATGAGAAGACTTGATCTCATTTGACCCACAGAAGCACATAGGCTACCATCATGGCAAAAGTTTATCTCATACCCGATGATCTGTTCCCTGAGCAAAAAGGCCACGAATTAAACCTCAAAGATCAAACCAAATCTGGTTAAAGCCATCATATCACCAACCATCACAAGCCTTTGAGTCCAATTCAGTGGAATCCGCAGGCCTTTCGATATCAACAATCCAAGCCAATTGCGCCCATAATTCAGGAATAATGATTGGGGCATCCAAATATCAAGGCCCATATCCACTACCTGTTCACCGTATGAGTTATGGGTTAAAAGACTCTTGCAATCTCAGCATCTTATTAGCCCATAGGGAAAACATACAACAAAGCAATTACCCCATATGACAAGCAAGACTGGGGCAAGTTCAGAATCAATGACAACCCGATGTTGGGACCCTTACAACAAGACTGGGGCAATTTCAAAAATCGCGACAACTCAAAACTGGGGCATTTATCAACCATCCAATGAAAATGCATCAGTCGGCACCATCAGCATGGTCTGTTATCATCAAAGCTTCCATTATTGGCGATCCGGTATAATCATTTGGTCTCTTTCAATCATAATTCTCTTAGAATACTGTAATCCACTTATAAGGTACGACTCTTTCATCTCTTTATGTGCTTTCAATTTCTAGTCACATGCATTGGCAATGGAATACATGTTAAGTATAAATAAATCTTGCGTTAGAATCTTAGGAAAAGGTTTTAAAAAGAGAAGATTTTTGCTTAACTTGTTATGAAATGGATTATTTCTGATAAGCGTCCATGGAGCAAGGATCACGGGAATGATTAGAGAATTAAGACAATTCAGCCTTTTGATTAGGCACGACATCCTAGTTTAAAGAACTTTTTGGAACAAACTTGACCTCATATGCATGTCTGCACTTTGCGATCGCCCTAACTCTTAGCTGCGGGGTATGAAACTATGGCAACAAGGATGACAATTAGTAGCCAGCCTAATGTCTCAAATCGTGATCTGGGTTACTCGAGTTATTAAGCCTGAGGGGTGTCTTTACACCTGGTGCCCTAAAGCCATCTGGTTTGGGAGCCACCAACCCAACGCTCGTTACATGGGTAACTCAGTGCCTAAGAAAATGAGCATTACAAGAAGAAAAAGGCAAAACCTGAGAAGATTCAAATCGTGGCCTAGGTTACTTGAGTAATTAAGCCCGAGGGGTATCTCTACACCTGGTGCCCTAAAGCCGTCTGGTTTGGGAATCACCGGCCCAATGTTAGCTATATGGGTATTTTAGAGCCTAAGAAAATGAATCTTGTACAAGCTCGGGCGAAGATCAAAAAGAGTAGACTGCCTGACTTGTCTCGAAGTATGGCATTTATTACTCAAGCCAGTAAACCCAAAGGGGTGTCTTAACACCTAGCACCCTAAAATCGTTCGGTTTGAGAGTCATTGGTCCAAAACTCGTTAAATGGGTTACCCTGAAGAGCCTAAGAAAACAAGATAAAGTTAAGCGAGGAAAGAAAAATTTTGCAAAACAAAAATGAGATCACCTAAAGTTATAGAAGAGAAACCCCTGCTAAGGGTTGCGTTACTCACAGTGCACATGTCATATGATGTTAATTTTGTGAATAGCGGTGTCTAGAGCAAAGATGAGGTGTCTCTGATAAAGGGAGATAAGTCTTTTGAAACTGATCCTACCCATGAAAAATGATCATAGATGCTTAAAAGTTTTCTTGCGATGTCATAACTTGTCAAACAAAAATTTTGATTTCTTTAAGAAAACTTCATTTCAAGAGCTTTATCGATAAGATAAAAGCTCAGTGAATCCAAGTATTAAATTTCATAAACTTTAACTTCAAATGCCTCATTCACAAGATAATACTAACGGCCCAAGCCATCAAGCTTTTGGCACATTTTGTTATTTGTCCAATGTGCAGGATATTGATCACTCTGGATGTGGTCAACAAATAAAGTTTCTTCTATGGACCTCAGTAACAACATGCTAAAGGGATGGGGCAATTAACCATTCAATGAAATGGAAGGAGTCTACGACGAGACCCATCTCCTCATCAAAAGAAAAGGAAGAACTCCTGGAAGAAATCAAAGCGACCTAAGTTTGCCCCGACAAAAGAAAGGAAAATTCTCAAGAAAGTCCTTAACTCAAAAAAAATAGATGTCCGAGGACAAAAGGTCTTGCAAATGAAATCTACCTCATCAAGCATGTCAACATGCGCCAAGTTTTCATAAGTCAAGGCTTCTACATCGGAGTTCAAATATGGGCAATAAAGGAATTGGCTACATCCTCCAGGACGTCAGCAACACCTGGATCATCAGCTAAGCCAGCATCTAACCCAGCAAGGTCACAAGTAAAGAGCTTGCCCCTTTTCATACCCAATGATCTAATCGTTGGCGTCAATCCAGCATAGTATCAAGGAAGGATCCAGTGATGTAAGCTGTTGAACACTACTTCAGCGAATATATTAGGATGTCTCACTAGTCAAGACATCAGTATCTGAACCGCCAGAGGGACCAGCACCAGGTCCCTATTCAAAAAAAAATGGCAGCCTCTGCGAGATCCCTACCAAAGACGACATGTGAAAGGGGAACATCTGAATCTGCTATGCGAATGACAAAAGGAGCCATACGGGAGTTAAAGTTGATAGGCCTATCAAAATCTATGCTTGAAAAGAAAATCCAAATCGCCTCAGAAAGGGTGAGGTATGGTTCTACATCATTACAATTAAGCATATGCATCAACCTAGGACAAAATAAGATCATCACATCATGCCTGGTCTGCACATGTGCAACAAGCGCTATATCAGTGCACGTCTCCATTAAAAAGTTAAGCATGCATACCCAGTAGAGTTAAATATGCATATACATTAAATACCCAGACATGAGAAAAAATTTCGTTGTTAAAAACTACCGTTCGAGTAGGCATCGAGACAGTTTGATGAGATAAAGCTTTGTAAACTACCGTTTGAGTAGGCATCTAGGCAGTCCGATGATCAACCGTTGTCAACTACCATCAGGGAAGGCTTCGTTGTTAACTACCATCAGGGTAGGCACCGTTGTCAACTACAATCAGGGTAGGCACTGTGGTCAACTACCAGCAGAGTAGGCTTCGTTGTCAAACTACCAGCAGGGTAGGTACCGTTGTAAATTACCAATGTAGACATCGAAATGATCTGATGATTTCAAAACATCATCCCCAGCAGAAATTTGGAAAACATTTTAGTTTATCTTCATCAAACAAGCATCGACAACACCGATGGAAATCAAACCGTTGGAGTCAACACCAGCATAGACATTAGTAGCACTGATGAAAGTCAACCATTGAAATCAGCCCCAATACAGGCATCATCCATGACCGGTAAAGGTAAGCGATTTGCTGTGTGATTAGCTATTGGCGATAAGATATGCGATTTACGAAGTACGAAATGCGATTTGCGAAAACATTTTGACATTCATTGCATTGCGATTTTGTTGACTTAGTTATATTCCATCCTTAAGTTTTGATGATGAATTATTCTGGTACTAAATCCTTTTGTGATAGTTCAGGTATTTGATGATAAAGAACAATGGTGGGATACTTAAATGGGTTGAAGAGTTTTTCTTTTTTAGGAAACAAAGTGTAAGGTCAATTGCATAATAATTAATTTTTCATTTAAAGGCTCTAGGACATTATATGCATTTAATCTTATATGTCTTAAATAAATAATTTTAAGGACTAACGAAAAATGTTTTTCAAATAAATGAATAATTATTTGAAATAAGTTTTTAATATATCTAGTATAAATAGTTCATAAGGTTTTCGTTACTTGGTGTTTATTTTGGTTAACACAAATATGCTGAATGATATTTAGTGGAGTATACATGTGTCTTTGTATATATGGGTATTTTATATCATACGCATGTTGGTAGCTAAAGAGGTGGAAACAATATTGATTTAGTGATATGTTTAAAGGACCGGTTTCCAAGGATCATGATTACTTATATCTTGAAACTCAAATAATGGATAGTAACTGGTTGTATGCCTCTACACGCAAGCTTGATGGATATTGATAAAATCAAAGAATGATAAATGTGGGCTAAAAGTTTTATCCTTATTATGTGTTCCAAAACTTTCTAACAGTATGAACAAATTGGATTTAGATTATTCTTTGTTGTTGTGATCATATATCTGTATTACCGTTTCATTATCTTTGAGGTTAACAAACCGATTTTTATGGATATCACTTAATCAGATTTGTTTTTGGGAACAACAGTAATATTTTAAATGGATATAAAAATCGAGCTTCATGAGTGAATAAAACACACGACTCACGATATACTCCTTGCACTTAATTACTAATATTATCGAGCAACTTGATTTGATTGGTGCAATTTGGAACAGCTGAGCAATTATATTTCTAACATCTATTTAGCTGGGTATTGGTAAGATTTAATTGTTTATCTTTCTGTGCTAATTGATCATTGCATTTAGTTGAGCCTTTAATTGTTAAATTGATTATTCTTGCATTGATCATAGACCTCTATATTTGTATTTAAATTTTTGTTTAGACTAAGTGTAGTCTAAAGGTGTTAATTCTGGTGGATTAGAGAAAAGGTTTACAAACAGGTTCAAGGAAGCAAAGGTGCTTAAGGAGTGCATAGGTGCACAAGGAGCAAGAGTGCTCAAGAGAAATTAATTGTTGTAAGAATCTGTTTTGTAATCAGTGTTTGTTTATAAAGAAATAAATAAAGTGAGTCTCCAATACTAATTGGTATTGGACGTGGAGTAGACTACTATTATAGAGGGTAGTAGTTGAACCACGTAAAAATTCTTGGCATTCATTTAATTATTCGTGCTTTATTTTATTGATAACAAGAATTAAGGTTAATATAATAAGTTAATATATAAATAAGTTTTTCTGAAACTTAAGATATATATTTGATTATTTCAGCATACTGAATTCAAGAGTATTTTAACAGTTTTCGTAATTCAGGAACCTGAGTTAATTATTTCCTCAAGTTGAAATAAGCACAAGTTTTGAAGTAAAATAAAAATCGACCATAGTTGTTCGAACACTTATTCAACCCCCCCCCCCCCCCCTTCTAAGTGTGCCTATTTAAATTTCATTTGGTATCAGAGCTTGGCTCTACTTATCTTGGTCTTAAAGGTGACTTGTAGGGAAAGATTCTGATATGGCACAATTCAGGAACAATAATTAAGAAGGTAAATCAACCAACCGACCACCACTGCTGCATGGAACCGATAACTACAACTTTTGGAAGTTTTGGATGAGGATCTATCTTAAAAGAGATCCTTGGGAATGGTGGGTCGTTGAGAACGGACCGGTTATTCCACGAAAAGATGATAGGACACCAAAGACTCTACTAGAAATGGATTCAACCGAAGCCTACATGATCTCATATGATTCAAGGGCAATGAACACACTTCTCAACGGCATGGTACAATCTGAGATAGATAAAGTCTCTTCATGCAACACATCCAAAGAGATATGGGATACTCTAGTGGTAAGTCATAAAGGTACCTCCAAAGTACGAGAAGTCAAGCTAAGCATGCTTATGCACGATTATGAAATGTTCAAGCTCGAAAAAGATGAAACCATTAAGCTGGCTCAAGCAAGATTTCTAGTCCTTATAAACTCCTTGAAATTGCTGGACAAGACTATTCCTCAAAGTGAGATCAACCGTAAGTTACTTCGGGCTATGCCCAAAAGGTTTGCTTCTAAAATCACTACTCTTCAAGATTCTGTAACGATTGAGATTTTATATTTAATTTTAAATATTTATTGAATTAAATAAATATTTATGTGAATTATTTATTGAGTAAATAAATAAATTAAGTAAATTATGAAAATGATTTAATTGAGTGTTACATATTAATTTAATAAATGTTATTTAATTGATATGTATATATATTATTGTTATATTATAGTTCTAATTTAATTGAGATAATTGAATTAGATGAATTATGTGATGAAGTGTTACATGAACTATAATTAGCGAGTAATTATAATTATGTGGCAAATTTTATGTGATTAATGGATGTTAGATTTTAATTGATTAAATTAGATGATTAATATTTAATTGATTAAAATATGACATTAAAGTATGTGTCAAAATGATTTATTAAAATAAAAGGAAAAGTTTTTAAATGATTTTTACCAAACAAGGCCCTTGTATTTGTTTTAAACCTATTTCTACCAAACAGGGCCCTAACTATCAAAAAGCTATTTTTAAATAAACTATTTATCAAACATGGCCTTAGCATTAATAATCAATTTTTGAAAATAACCTTGTTTTGCCAAACAAGGCATTATGGTTTTTGAATTTTGTAACTTATATAATAAATGTATTTATTATATATATTAAGTAATTAGCAGTTACATATATATCATTAGTATACGTATATTATATCAGTTATAATATATCTATACTACGTTAGATTAGAAGTTAGTTTGTAAAGCTAAGAACAAAAAGAGAAAAGAAGAGCAGAGAAGTTAGAGAAGAGAAGGAAGAAGAAACTTGTGAAGGCTAGAATTAGTCATTGTATTCTTCTCCAATCATCAAAAAGGTAATTAATATCTTATAGTTTTAAAGAATTGTGATCAGTTGTTCTTCATTGTTTTGAGTTTCTGTAAATTTAGTTTTTTGTGAATTTCATGAAATTATGTAATCATGAATTTTATATATATGTATTGTATCCATGTGTTGA
Source organism: Panax stipuleanatus (assembly GCA_020205555.1). Lineage (NCBI taxonomy): Eukaryota > Viridiplantae > Streptophyta > Magnoliopsida > Apiales > Araliaceae > Panax > Panax stipuleanatus. The sequence goes on from CM035117.1 coordinate 73,453,085, forward strand.
TTGTGGTAATTGTATGACATAAAAGGATTTTCAAAAAATCAAATTACTGTAGAAATATATTTTTAACAGAAAATTCATGTTTATATGAGTTCAGATGAAATTTCATGAGTGTGGTTAATGTTAATTGAGAAATTCATGCAATTGGTATGTGTTAATATGTTTATTAAGTAATTTATAGATCCTATCTTCAACTTCGTATGTAATGCATGTATATAAGTTCGAATTGATGGAGAAAAATAGTTACAATGAATTATTTTATGAAAAATATGAGTTTTCATGAAAATGGCCAAATTAGATTTTAAAATTTGTGATTATCATTGTTTAGATGGTTTTGTGTTTTAGAAGCATGTTATATATATGTATTATTGCATAGGTATGATTTACAATGTTTAAGTTACTGTGAATTGCCGATTGTTGGCTTGTATGGGTTAATCAGTGAAGTAGGGTGCCATTGCTGTCTGCCTCTGTCCGTGTTCCTGCGCAGCTGCGCCGGTAACACAGCCAGAAGCAGCGCAGCTGCGCCGGCTACCTTTCCCAGAATCCTTCCCTGCGCAGCTGCGCCGGTTATAGGACAGCTAGCTGCGCAGCTGCGCCGGGCACAGTGCTTAGGCAGTGAAGGTTAGCTAATTGTTCAGTGTTGATTTTGAACCTAGTTTAATTATGCTATGACAGTGAGCATGTATCTAGTTGCTACAACATGTTGTTAACATAAATTTGACGAATTTATATTTAGAAAAGAAAAGAGGTTTGAAAACCTTAAAGTATGATTTGAATTATTATTTAAATGTGATATATGATTATAATTTAAATAATTATAATCAAAAGTAGATGTTTATTTTAAATTATAATTAAATTATAATGAATAAAGGTTGATTTATTAGATGTTAATTTAAATTATAATTTATGTAATTATAATTTAATAAATGCATGTTTAATTGTGGATTTTAAATTGATAATTACATAATTAATTATAAATTGTGTAATTATAATGCATGGTATAGTTTAAGTAATTATTAATTAAATTGATAATTACATGATTAATTATAAATTGTGTAATTATAAATGTATGAATGTAGTTTAATTGATTTTAAATTATAATTATTTATAATTTAAATGGTAATTATAATTTGATTAAGTGTTTGAATTATAATTTAGTTAAATACATAATTAAGTTAATTATGTGAGTATATGTGTGATGTGATTAACTATGTGATAGTTAATTATTATTGTTTATTTAATTAGAGTGAGTTAACCATGAGAGTTAACCACTTATGTGAATTAGTTATGTGTTAACTGATTTAGATTATTATAATTGAATGTGTATTGGAAGTATTAAAGTACGTGAATTGAATTAAGTAGCTTGCGCTTGAGGCAAGTCTTCTAAACCTTAAACTCGTTAATTTTATGCAAGTTTTCTAAACCCTAATCTTGTATAATTTTTTGAGTTCATATATTCTTGTTAAGAATGTCCTTTTCTATTTCTGTATTAGACAATTGTTTATTTTATTAAAATAATCTTAACTTATTGTTCAAGTAAGATCTAGTTATTATTTTAAATGCTTTAAGTTGATTCTAAAGCATATGTTAATTCATAATTCTTTATTTATGAACTATTGGAAGTCGATTCAACTAATCCTTAGTTGATGAACGTGAATTCTAAATTACCCTTGTAAGCTTATCCAAACCAAACTTTCTTTGGTGCGGACTTGAATTCAAATTACTGAGTTGAACAACCCTATTTACTAGGGGAGGTTACTACGCATAGCGTTAAGATGTTTGTGCACAATACATGGTACGAAGGGCTGATTCCCCTAAGTACGAGTTAAGGTCCATAGTCTTATTGACTGTTAAAAGTTTATATAGAAATATTTATAACCTAGGATAAGAGTTCAAAGGTCTTATGACCCTCAGATAAATTCTATATTCGAATTTTAATGTTGATAGAGAATTATTATTCAATTCTTTATTATTGAAGCAAGCTAAGTTGTTCAGATTCTTTTAAATATATCCTTTCATGTCTATGTTATTGTTAAACTCCAGTAAGCTGTAGTTTGCTCACTCTTGCATTAAATAACAATTTCAGTTAAGGTTGATAACGATGATGCTCCGTCTACGAGTAAGGGCAAGGGAAAGCAAAGCAAGTGAAGACTTATTTTTTTTATTATATTGAGAATGATTGTAATAAGACTTGAATGTTATGTTTTTGTTTCTGCACTTTATTATATTCATGTCAGGGTTAGAGTAAACCAGGATTATCTTGAAAAGGTTGTAACCCTTGTTTTAAGGAGGTTTATTTATTCTAATTTAAGTTGTAGTTTATTTTACATTATTCATTGGGTAGATGTATGTTATATTAGAAAGTGAACACCAAATCATGTGGAAACGAAGTACCCGGATTTGGGGGTGTCACAGGTTGGTATCAAAGCTATAGGTTATGAAACCTTAGGTGGGGAAAAACCTTAGGTTAGTAGCCTTATAGGTAAGATCGAAAAGATAGGGGTGATAGGTAAAGATAATAAACTACCTTATGTGCTACGTGTTTACATTGTAGTATTCGAAGAGTAACGATTCGTTATCACGTAATAATGAACTTTAAAATTCTTTTGTCAGGATGTTGAACGTGGGAGAACCTAGTCAGGCTAGAGAGGATGTACCTCAGGTGCCTAGAGAGGAAGAGCCCCGTGATATACATATTGTCTGGGAGCAGCTGGTTAGGAGAGAGCCATCTCCAGTGATCACCGTAGCTGGTCGGGAGCGTGAGCTGACACCTATTCCAGAGGATGAGGACGAGGATGAGTCTGAAGAGGAGGAAGAGGAGGAAGAGGATCCCGAAGAGGAATTCTCACCTCACTCTACTAGTGCTGAGATGTACGAGGCAGTCTACGATAGCAACGTGGAGCTTCATGGATGAGTAGGAGATCTCAAGGAGACTATCTAGCAACGTGATGAGACGATCGAGGAAATGGCAAGTGACCTGGGAGATGCACAGTGGAACCTGATACATATGGAGGTTGAAAGAGATGCTGCTCGTTTTGAATTGGCAAAGCTAAAGCAAGACATCCAGGAAGAGTCGAGGAAGCGTGCCAGAGCTGAGGAGTCAAGCTTGAGGGCTAATCAACGAGCTGATCGAGCTAAAGATGAAGCTGAAGTCAAGAGGGCCAAGCTGAGGGAAATAGAATATGCATTTCATACAGCGATAGAGAGAGCTCAGGACCGTATTTTCTACTACCCAGCTCAGTTCCAAGGTTTACCGTGGTATGTGGTGGACCGAAGAACAGCATTTCGGGTAATGGAAGAGGAATGTAGAGAGGCTGTGCGACGTATTAATATGCCTAGGTAGTAGCAGCAGTAGCAGTAATAGTAGTAGTAGCAGTAGCAGTAGTAGTAGAGCTTTTATTTATGTATTGCTTTTTGTTTTAAATAAAGTAAATTCCATAATTTGAGATAAGAATGGGATGAGTTAATAATATAATCCTGCAACTTTTCCAGTTCAGGAAGGGTGATGTAAATGGCAGAAATACTATCTGATTGATGTTTTTAAACTACAACTAATGAATAAAAGAAGTTTATTGACGTGCTATGTGTTCTATGTGCATTGAATTGTTTAAACGTTTAAGTATGAACTGGAGTACTTAATAATTGAATAAAGGGTCTAATAATAATATTTTCTTAACAGAAAATGCCTCCTAGAAGAAGAGTAACACGTCAAAATCCCGAGGAACGAATCCCAATTCGGTTCAGTAGTTGGTGAACCTGTTGACAGGAGCTCTTGCGAATTAGCCGCAGGTGCAGGATACTACTTTCAAGGAATTCAAGGTAGTAGGACCGCCTGAGTTCAAAGGATCGACTAACCCTATTGAATCTCAGACATGGGTTATGGAAATGGAGAAGGTATTTGATGTGGCTAGGGTAGGAGAAGACCAAAAGACAATGTTCGCGGCTTTCATGTTGAAGTCGGATGCTAGCTTTTGGTGGCAGGCTAACAACATTCGAGAGGGAGAGGGAGTCATCACGTGGGAACGTTTCAAGGAAATGTTCTACGAGATGTATTTTCCAGTGAGTTCGCAGGACCAGATGGAGGTCCAGTTCCTAGAACTTAAGCAATGAGGGATGACGGTTTCTGAGTATGCCGCTAAGTTTAACGAGTTGGCCAGGTTCGCTACATACCAGGTCAGCGCTGACGCTAGGAAGGCGAGAAGGTTTGAGCGGGGACTAAAGCCCTGGCTTTACAGCAAGGTTTCCATGTTCCAACTGAATACCTTTGCAGCGGTGCTGGAGAAGGCCATACTTACTGAGGGAGGAAGCGAAGCGGTGACGAAGTTCAACCAAGATAAGAAGAAGAAGAATGAGGTAGAAACCAAGTCTGGGGGTAGCAGCACTGTGAACCAGAAGAAGAAGTGGTTTGATAATACCTCTGCTGGGAGTCAGCAAGGAAGCCAACAGAAGAGGAAGTTCGAAGCATGTGCTACATGCGGTAAGAATCACACTGGCGTGTGCATGAAGGGGAAGCGGGTGTGCTTCAACTGTGGTCAGGAAGGCCACATCGCGCCTAATTGCCCAAAACCGAAGAAGGGAGCTTGCTTTACATGTGGATCCAAAGATCACATGGCTCACAACTGCCCGAAGAAGCTGACGGCAGGGTCAACAGGGAGCGGAGGGAATGGAAGCGGCAGTACCGTTACTATCGTTGCACCATTGCAAGCTGTTCGACCCACTGCACGGACATTCAATATGACAGTGCAGGATGCTGTGAAATCAAAAGATGTGGTGTCAGGTATTATTTCGGTCAATAGTATAAATGCATATGTATTATTTGATTCGGGTGCTACTTGCTCATTCATATCTGATGATTTTGCTAGAACCCTAGACTTACCTGTAGAGGAGTTAATTTACCCTTTGAACATAGAGATTGCGAATAGGGAGGTTATTCCTGTTAGGAGCGTTTATAAGAACTGTAGATTGGACATTAAGGGTCAGGAGCTTAGAGTAGATTTGATTCCGATAAAACTTGGGGAATTCGACGTCATACTAGGTATGGATTGGTTGTTCAACCATGGGGCGGTAATCGACTGTCAGAAGAAGTCGGTAAACCTTACGACTCCGTCGAAGTTGGTGTTCTATGGTAGCAAATCGCCTAGGCAAGCGAGTTGTCTTACGGTTATGCAAGCCAAGAAACTTCTGACGCAAGGCTGTGTAGGATATCTAGCCTACGTAGTAGATTCGCGTAAGGAAAGCCCGAAGGTGGAGGAGATATCGGTAGTTAAGGAGTTTGTGGACGTTTTTCCAAGCGATTTGCCAGGACTTCCGCCAGATAGGGTGACAGAGTTCGTGATCGATCTAGCGCCGGGAGCTGCTCTGATTTTGAAGGCTCCGTACCGAATGGCTCCAGTCGAGATGAAGGAACTGATGGTTCAACTGCAAGAACTGCTAGACAAGAAGTATATTCAACCGAACGTTTCGCAGTGGGGAGCGCCTGTCTAATTCGTGAAGAAAAAGGATGGGTAGATGCGTCTTTGCATTGATTATAAAGAGTTGAATAAAGTTACGATCAAGAATAGGTATCCTTTACCTATGATCGATGACTTGTTTGATCAATTGAAGGGTGCGAAATACTTCTCAAAAATTGATTTGAGAAGCGGGTATCATCAATTGAAGGTGAGGAAGGAAGATATACCAAAAACGGCTTTTAGAACTCGGTATGGTCATTACGAGTTCTTGGTGATGTCATTTGGTCTCACAAATGCCCCAACTGTATTTATAGACTTAATGAACAGGGTGTTCAAGCCATTTCTGGACAAGTTCGTGGTAGTGTTCATAGATGACATCCTGGTTTATTCCAAGACCGAGGAGGAGCATGCTGAACACTTACGACTAACCTTAGAAGCCCTGAGACGAGAAAAGCTTTACGCTAAATTCTCAAAATGCGAATTCTGGTTGGAATGTGTGCAATTTCTTGGCCACATGATTGACAAGGATGGTATTTCGGTAGATCCGTCGAAAGTTGAGGCCGTAATTAGTTGGGAACAGCCGAAGACGCCGTCTGAAGTGAGAAGTTTCTTAGGATTGGCTGGTTATTATCGAAGATTTATTCAAGACTTTTCTAGAATCGCAACTCCGTTGATGAATTTGACTCGTAAAATAGTTAAGTTTGTTTGGACGGAGAAGTGTGAGGAGAGTTTTCAAGAGCTGAAGAAGAGGTTGAGTACTGCGCCTGTATTGTCTTTACCGGATAGTTCGGGGAATTTCGTAGTATATAGCGATGCCTCACATAAAGGATTAGGCTGTGTATTGATGCAGAGCGGCAAAGTCATTTCATATGCGTCACGTCAGCTGAAGGATTACGAGAAGGGGTATCCGACCCATGATCTAGAATTGGTGGCAGTAGTTTTTGCCCTAAAGATTTGGAGACACTACTTATATGGAGAAAAGTGTGAAATATACACAGATCACAAGAGTCTGAAGTATATATTTACCTAGAAGGATTTGAATATGCGCCAAAGAAGATGGTTGGAACTGATTAAAGACTATGATTGCGAGATACTTTACCATCCGGGTAAAGCTAACGTTGTTGCCGACGCTTTGAGCAGAAAAGGTCGGGAGAAGCTGAACGTGTTAACTGATCAGGATCGGTTAATAGAACAAATGGCTAGATTGGAGTTGGAAGTGAAGTTTCCGAAAGAATCGGATGAGATGTTGTTTCAAGTAACCACTAGTTCTACTTTAATAGACAAAGTGAAAGAAGCACAACTTCATGATGAAGAATGTGAAAAGATTCGGACAAGGTTAACTGATGGCGAAGAGTTCAAGTTCAAGGTCGATAATGAAGGACTGTTACAATTTGAAGGTAGAATCTGGGTACCGCCAGTACCAGAGGTCAAAGAGGAGATTTTGAGCGAAGCTCATAGTTCTAGATATTCTATTCACCCTGGGAGTACGAAGATGTACCAGGATCTCAGGCATCATTTTTGGTGGCCGAATATGAAGAGGGACGTGGCTGAATGCGTTGCGAAATGCTTAACGTGTCAGAAAATCAAAGCAGAACAACAGAGACCAAGTGGTTTGCAGCAACCGTTAGAAATTCCAGAGTGGAAGTGGGAGCACATCACGATGGATTTCGTGGTAGGTCTTCCAGCAACTCAGAAGGGATTTGATACGATATGGGTTATAGTGGATCGACTGACGAAGTCAGCCCACTTTCTGCTGATCAGGGTTAAGTACAACCTGGATAAACTAGCGAAGCTATACGTGAAGGAAATTATTTCTAGACACGGTGTTCCGGTGTTGATTGTGTCCAACAGAGATCCACGTTTTACGTCAAATTTCTGGAAGCGTTTGCAAGAATGTATGGGAACGCAATTGCGAATGAGTACAGCGTATCATCCTCAGACTGACGGACAGAACGAGAGAACGATTCAAACGCTTAAGGATATGCTGAGAGCTTGTGTGATGGACTTCAAAGGAAGCTGGGAGGATCATCTACCGTTGGTGGAGTTCGCGTACAACAATAGTCACCATGCGAGTATAGGCATGCCGCCTTACGAAGCATTATACGGCAAAAAAATGTAGAACTCCTTTGTGCTAGGATGAAGTCGATGAACGTCAATTGTTGGGACCAGAATTGGTACAACAAACAGCTAAAATTGTAAAGCTGATCAGAACGAGATTAGTTGCTGCTCAAGACAAACAGAAGAAGTATGCCGATTTACATCGACAGAACCGAGAATTCTTACTAGGAAGTTTCGTGTTCCTGAAAGTATCTCCCTGGAAGGGGAAGATTCGATTTGGTAAGAAGGGAAAGTTGAGTGCCTGATTTATTGGACCTTTTGAGGTACTACGAAAAGTGGGCGAGGTAGCTTACGAGATTGCATTACCTCCGGAGCTCGAGAATATACATAACGTCTTTCATATTTCTGTATTAAGACCTTACAAGCACGATTATAAATATGTAATAGAATATGAACCTTTGCTATTTGATAAAGACTTATCATATGAAGAAGTGCCTGTTCAAATAGTTGATAGAAAGGAACAAGTACTTAGGAATAAAGTGATACCTTCTGTTAAGGTAATCTGGAGGAACCACAGTGCTGAAGAAGCTACGTGGGAACTCGAAGATGTTATGATGAAATCTTATCCGCATTTATTTGCTTAGTTGTGTGTAACTCCTTATATACTGATTATAGGGACAGAATCCTTTTAAGGAGGGAAAAATGTAATAGACGGAAAAAAAATTTATGTGTGATTCTGGGGTCAGAATCCTTTTAAGGAGGGAAGATTGTAACGATTGAGATTTTATATTTAATTTTAAATATTTATTGAATTAAATAAATATTTATGTGAATTATTTATTGAGTAAATAAATAGATTAAGTAAATTATGAAAATGATTTAATTGAGTGTTACATATTAATTTAATGAATGTTATTTAATTGATATGTATATATATTAATGTTATATTATAGTTCTAATTTAATTGAGATAATTGAATTAGATGAATTATGTGATGAAGTGTTACATGAACTATAATTAGCGAGTAATTATAATTATGTGGCAAATTTTATATGATTAATGGATGTTAGATTTTAATTGATTAAATTAGATGATTAATATTTAATTGATTAAAATATGACATTAAAGTATGTGTCAAAATGATTATTAAAATAAAAGGAAAAAAAAATTTAAATGATTTTTACCAAACAAGGCCCTTATATTTATTTTAAACCTATTTCTACCAAACAGGGCCCTAACTATCAAAAAGCTGTTTTTAAATAAACTATTTACCAAACATGGCCTTAGCATTAATAATCAATTTTTGAGAATAACCTTGTTTTGCCAAACAAGGCATTGTGGTTTTTGAATTTTGTAACTTATATAATAAATGTATTTATTATATATATTAAGTAATTAGCAGTTACATATATATCATTAGTATACGTATATTATATCAGTTATAATATATCTATACTACGTTAGATTAGAAGTTAGTTTGTAAAGCTAAGAACAAAAAGAGAAAAGAAGAGCAGAGAAGTTAGAGAAGAGAAGGAAGAAGAAACTTGTGAAGGCTAGAATTAGTCATTGTATTCTTCTCCAATCATCAAAAAGGTAATTAATATCTTATAGTTTTAAAGAATTGTGATCAGTTGTTCTTCATTGTTTTGAGTTTCTGTAAATTTAGTTTTCTATGAATTTCATGAAATTATGTAATCATGAATTTTATATATATGTATTGTATCCATGTGTTGATTGTGGTAATTGTATGACATAAGAGGATTTTTAAAAAATCAAATTACTGTAGAAATATATTTTTAACAAAAAATTCATGTTTATATGAGTTCATATGAAATTTCATGAGTGTGGTTAATGTTAATTGAGAAATTCATGCAATTGGTATGTGTGAATATGCTTATTAAGTAATTTATGGATGCTATCTTCAACTTCGTATGTAATGCATGTATATAAGTTCGAATTGATGGAGAAAAATAGTTACAATGAATTATTTTATGAAAAATATGAGTTTTCATGAAAATGGCCAAATTAGATTTTAAAATTTGTGATTATCATTGTTTAGATGGTTTTGTGTTTTAGAAGCATGTTATATATATGTATTATTGCATAGGTATGATTTACAATGTTTAAGTTACTGTGAATTGCCGATTGTTGGCTTGTATGGGTTAATCAGTGAAGTAGGGTGCCATTGCTGTCTGCCTCTGTCCGTGTTCCTGCGCAGCTGCGCCGGTAACACAGCCAGAAGCAGCGCAGCTGCGCCGGCTACCTTTCCCAGAATCCTTCCCTGCGCAGCTGCGCCGGTTATAGGACAGCTGGCTGCGCAGCTGCGCCAGGCACAGTGCTTAGGCAGTGAAGGTTAGCTAATTGTTCAGTGTTGATTTTGAACCTAGTTTAATTATGCTATGACAGTGAGCATGTATCTAGTTGCTACAACATGTTGTTAACATAAATTTGACGAATTTATATTTAGAAAAGAAAAGAGGTTTGAAAACCTTAAAGTATGATTTGAATTATTATTTAAATGTGATATATGATTATAATTTAAATAATTATAATCAAAAGTAGATGTTTATTTTAAATTATAATTAAATTATAATGAATAAAGGTTGATTTATTAGATGTTAATTTAAATTATAATTTATGTAATTATAATTTAATAAATGCATGTTTAATTGTGGATTTTAAATTGATAATTACATAATTAATTATAAATTGTGTAATTATAATGCATGGTATAGTTTAAGTAATTATTAATTAAATTGATAATTACATGATTAATTATAAATTGTGTAATTATAAATGTATGAATGTAGTTTAATTGATTTTAAATTATAATTATTTATAATTTAAATGGTAATTATAATTTGATTAAGTGTTTGAATTATAATTTAGTTAAATACATAATTAAGTTAATTATGTGAGTATATGTGTGATGTGATTAACTATGTGATAGTTAATTATTATTGTTTATTTAATTAGAGTGAGTTAACCATGAGGGTTAACCACTTATGTGAATTAGTTATGTGTTAACTGATTTAGATTATTATAATTGAATGTGTATTGGAAGTATTAAAGTACGTGAATTGAATTAAGTAGCTTGCGCTTGAGGCAAGTCTTCTAAACCTTAAACTCGTTAATTTTATGCAAGTTTTCTAAACCCTAATCTTGTATAATTTTTTGAGTTCATATATTCTTGTTAAGAATGTCCTTTTCTATTTCTGTATTAGACAATTGTTTATTTAATTAAAATAATCTTAACTTATTGTTCAAGTAAGATCTAGTTATTATTTTAAATGCTTTAAGTTGATTCTAAAGCATATGTTAATTCATAATTCTTTATTTATGAATTATTGGAAGTCGATTCAACTAATCCTTAGTTGATGAACGTGAATTCTAAATTACCCTTGTAAGCTTATCCAAACCAAAATTTCTTTGGTGCGGACTTGAATTCAAATTACTGAGTTGAACAACTCTATTTACTACGGGAGGTTACTACGCATAGCGTTAAGATGTTTGTGCACAATACATGGTACGAAGGGATGATTCTCCTAAGTACGAGTTAAGGTCCATAGTCTTATTGACTGTTAAAGGTTTAAATAGAAATATTTATAACCTAGGATAAGAGTTCAAAGGTCTTATGACCCTCAGATAAATTCTATATTCGAATTTTAATGTTGATAGAGAATTTTTATTCAATTCTTTATTATTGAAGCAAGCTAAGTTGTTCAAATTTTTTTAAATATATCCTTTCATGTCTATGTTATTGTTAAACTCCAGTGAGCTGTGGTTTGCTAACTCTTGCATTAAATAACAATTTCAGTTAAGGTTGATAACGCTGATGCTCCGTCTACGAGTAAGGGCAAGGGAAAGCAAAGCAAGTGAAGACTTATTTTTTTTATTATATTGAGAATGATTGTAATAAGACTTGAATGTTATGTTTTTATTTCCGCACTTTATTATATTCATGTCAGGGTTAGAGTAAACCGGGATTATCTTGAAAAGGTTGTAACCCTTGTTTTAAGGGAGATTTATCTGTTCTAATTTAAGTTGTAGTTTATTTTACATTATTCATTCGATAGATGTATGTTATATTAGAAAGTGAACACCAAATCATGTGGAAACGAAGTACCCGGATTTGGGGGTGTCACAGATTCTGCTACTATTTCTTCCATGGTCACTTTAACTCTGTTTGGTGAATTAGAAGAATATGAACATCAGTTAAAGAGATATGATGATGAGGAGGAAACTCCTCGAACAAAATTTTTAGCTCTTAATGCAGATAATGAGGAGGAGCTTGATGATGACTCAGATGAAGAAATAGTCATGATGTCAAGAAGACTCAAGGGGCTACTACAAAGGAAGAACAAGAGAAGAAACACTTTCAATTTAGATAAGTTCAAAGGAAAGCAAACTGAAGAGACGTGCTTTGAATGTGGACGTCCTGGTCACTTTAAAAAAGATTGCTTTCAATTAAAGAACAAAGGAAAGACAAACTACAGAGACAACAAAAAGAACAAAGCTCTTGTTACTTGGAGTGATGAAGAACCCGAAGTGGAGATTGAGGTTAAAGATGAGATAGCTCAAGTATGCTTTGTGGGAATTGAAGGTGAAACTAATCAGGTATCTCCTCATGAACTAAACTCATTAGAGCAAGAAAATAAGAAGTTAAAAGAAAAGAATGCATGCTTAAAAGGTTTAGTTAATACATTAATGAGCGAAGTAGATTCACTAATAGATGAAAAGAAAGAAATTGAAAAAGACTCATCATGTAAAGATGAAAAGATTTTGATTGCAAAAAATGACTACTTAGACAATTTTAACAAAATATTTTTCAACAAAGTTAACTATCTAAATAAGGAAGTTGAAAAATTGACTAATGAACTAAAAATGAGAGATGTATGTATTAATGCATTTAGTATTGAATCTCACTATACGACTATTTCAATTGATGAACTACAAAAGGAAAATGAGTCATTAAAATCAACACTTGCTAAATTTGTTCAAGGAGAATAAAATCTTGTTGTTATGTTGGGAAAACAAAGACCTAGTTTTGAAAAACAAGGAATTGGCTATAATCCCACTTACAAAAAGAGAGATATAAAAATGCTAAAATCGAAATCAAGTTTTAGACTAAATTTTTGTTCTCCTTTCACAACTTGTAAACATTGTGGTATTAAAGGCCATTTAAATATAAATTGTTTTAAGAAACAAAACAAGGTTAAAAAGGTGTGGATTAAAAAGGGTGATTTACTTGCTACTAACATAAGTGGACCCAAAAAGATATGGGTACCAAAAGGATGAATTATTCTTTCTTGACAAGTATGTTTAAAGGCAAGAGTTCCATCACAAAAATGAATTCTTGATAGCGGATGTCCTCATCATATGACAGGTGATAAATCAAAGTTCATGGAACTAGATATCAAGAAGAAGAATGGAACGGTCACTTTTGGAGACAATCGGACCTGCGAAATAATCAGAAAAGGTAAAATTGGTAATGGTAAGGTAAATATAAATAATGTTCATCTTGTTAACGGTTTTGAATTTAGTCTAATTAGTATTAGTCAATTAATGGATAATATCCATGAAAAAGATAAATGCACAATATTTCATGGTACTAACAATACTACTCTAGTTGCACAAAGAGAAGAAAATATATATACTCTTGATTTTGAGCAACAAGATGAAGAACTATGTCTTATCTCAGTACAAGATGAAGCTAATATATGGCATAAGAGGATGGGACATGTTCATATGGATCTAATCAAGAAGATATCTTCAAAGGGTATTGTAAAAGGACTGCCAAAAATCAGGTTTGAAAAGAAAGGAATATGCATTCCTTGTCAACTGGGAAAACAAGTAAGAACCTCCTTTACGGCAAAGAATATGGTATCAACCTCTTCTCCCTTGCAATTACTTCATCTTGATTTATTTGGACCGAAAAGACATTCTAGTATTAATGGTAAGTTTTACGCATTTGTAATAGTTGATGATTTTTCCAGATACACATAGGTATTATTTTTGAGAAGTAAGGATGAAGCATTTAAAGAGTTTGAAAATTGATAAGGAATCTTGAAACAAAGTATAGCTATAAACTCATTAGAATTAGAAGTGATCATGGTACTGAATTTAAAAAAGATTTCATAATTTTTTGTGATCAAAGAGGTATTAGCCATGAATTTTCAGCCCCAAGGACTCCTTAACAAAATGGGGTGGTGGAAAGGAAGAATATGACTCTACAAGAGACGGCAAGAACACTACTGCAAGAGAGTAAGCTTCCAAAGAAATTTTGGGTTGAAGAAGTAAGTACATCATGTTATGTTTTAAATAGAGTACTCATTCGTCCTATTATTTTGAAAACACCTTATGAGCTTTTAAATAATAAAATTCCAAACATAAGATATCTCAAAGTATTTGGTTCTAAATGTTTTATCTTAAATACAAGTGATAATTTGGAAAAAATTGATGCTAAGTCGTATGAAGGAATATTCATTGGCTATTCTCAAAATAGTAAAGCTTATTGTATTTTCAATATTAGAAAATTATGTGTAGAAGAGTCTGTTCATATCACTTTCAATAAGACTAACAATGATCTTTCAAAAGAAAGTGAAGATGATGCAGGAAATTTGGAGATAGTTAGAAATTCAGCAAATTAAAAAGAACAAAACAGGAGACCGAATGAATAGTTTCAGGAAACTGAAATTAATGACCAGCATGAACGAGAACCTGAAAATTTACAAGATGCTGAAGATGAATCTAATGATCAAGAGGAAGTCATACATGATATCCAAATGCCAAGAACAACTAGATATATCAAGAATCATCCTCCAGAAAATATCATTGGAGATATCAACAAAGGTATAACCACACGAAGAGGTTTACCAAATCATTGTGCATTCTTTGTATTTTTATCACAGGTTGAGCCAAAGAATGCCAAGGAAGCCGTTCTTGATGAAAACTGGTTATTGGCAGTGCAAGAAGAACTTCAACAATTTGAGAGATGCCAAGTGTGGGAACTTATGCCTCCTCCAAAAGATGTTTCCATCATCGGTACTAAATGGGTATTCAAGAACAAGCTTGATGAGCACGGAACAATCACTCATAACAAAGCAAGGTTAGTGGCTCAAGGATACAACCAACAAGAAGGGATCGACTATGAAGAAACCTATGCACCAGTGGTAAGGCTGGAATCAATCCGAATCTTGTTGGCCTTTGCATGCTACAAGAGGTTTAAGCTTCATCAAATGGATGTAAAAAGCGCATTTCTCAACGGATACATCAATGAAGAAGTATATGTCAAACAGCCTCCTGGATTCGAGCATGAAAAGTATCCTAATCATGTCTACAAATTAAAGAAAGCTCTTTATGGCTTGAAACAAGCACCAAGGGCTTGGTACGAAATGTTAAGTACCTCTTGTCAAATGGATTTGTTAGAGGCAAAATAGATTCTACATTATTTATGAAGCATAAAAATATAGATATCATTATTGTTCAAATATATGTAGATGATATAATATTTGGTGCTACTAATGATTTTCTTTGTGAGTGGTTTTCTAAGTGCATGCATAAAGAATTTGACATGAGCTTAATGGGAGAGCTTAATTACTTTTTGGGACTTCAAATCAAGCAAATGAAGGAAGGAATTTATATCCATCAAACCAAATAAACAAAAGAATTACTCAAGAGATTTGGCTTTGAAGGATCTAACTCAAAAGGTACACCCATGAGCACATCTATAAAGCTCACCACTGATAACAAAGGTATTAATGTTGATTTAACGAAATATCGAGGTATGATTGGATGCTTACTATACTTAACTGCTTCTAGACCCGATATAATATATAGCGTTTGTCTGTGTGCAAGATTTCAGGCTAAACCCAAAGAATCACACTTAAATGTTATTAAAAGAATTTTGAAATATTTAAGTGGTACTATTAACTTAGGGTTATTTTATCCAATTTGCGATCACTTTGAACTAATGGGTTATTCAAATGCTGACTATGCAGGGTGTCAAATCGATAGAAAAAGTATGAGTGGTGCTTGTACTTTCTTGGGACAAAGTCTCGTATCATGGCATAGTAAAAAGCAAACCTCAGTGGCTCTTTCAACTACTGAGGGTGAATACCTAGAAGCAGGAAGTTGCTGTTCTCAAATTTTATGGATGAGACAAACCCTATTTAATTTTGATATATTATGTGAATGTGTGCCCATATACTGTGATAATTCTAGTGTTATCGATATATCTAAAAATCCTGTGTTACACTCACATACAAAACACATAGAAGTAAGACATCATTTTTTAAGAGATAATGTATCAAAAGGATTAATTAAATTAATTTTTATTCCTACTGAAAAATCAAATCGCATATATTTTTACTAAACCATTAAGTGAAGAAAGATTTTGTATGCTACGAAGAGAACTTGGAATGTGTATAGCATAACTCTTGCTGAATTTTTAAGATTTGCATTATCTGTATCGTATTTATCTTCTGCATGCTTATCTTATTAATTTCTATAAGTAAGATAATTAATGATATTTATGGCTGTTCATTAAACCCTTAATTTATGGACGCGTAATTCAAAATATTTATCATCATGGTTTTTAAAAATTGAAGAGACAAGACGGCTGAGGTTTCTAGGGAAACGTAAGTGTACAAAGTTGTACATGCATGCATTCATCTATCCTATTTTATTCATCTCTCTTTCTCTCCGTTCACTTCACCTTTTCATTCTCTGATTATCTCTTTCACCTTATACTAATCTTCTCTGTTTCAATCTTCAAACCTCAAACACCACGAGAACTCGGACGCACAAACAATCGATCATCGAGTCAGATGATGATCAGACGATGGTGCCGCCTCAACCGTCAGCCGGACCTTCACGAAAACAAAGAAAGATGAAAAGGGATGTGTCGGTGGAAACTGAGTCAATAGATTATTCATCTTCTGACGAATCAAACTTCAGTCCACCATTGATGAAATCACCAGGACCCTCTCGACAACGTAAGTCAACGATTCCATCGTGTAAGCCCGAGTTCACTCCACCACCGATTTCAGTACACCTTATCCTTACCTCTGACCTTCCTAAAAATTTCTTTCGTAGTAATGCTTATGAGGAACGATTTAAGACTGTTATTTTCCCGAAATAATTTATTTATAAAAAATCTGTTGATTAAATCTGCTATCAGGAGTCTCCTCTGAAAAATCTCTTTGAATCGTCTGGTATTGCTTTCATGATTTTTCCTCCCTTAGTTGCCTATCCTAGACTAGTTCAGCAGTTTTATACTAATTTGGAATGTCATGGGGATTTTTACACATCTTTTGTTAAAGGAAAATCACTATATTTCACTGTCATGGATTTTGGTAGCATTCTAAATATTCCATCCACTGGTGTCTGTCCATTTACTCGAAAAGGGGATGTCCATTTACCTTTCACCCCTCTGGAATAATTACAGATTGTCATAGATAATTCCCTTCTGAATGATGTTTTTACTCCCAAAACGGTGGATGTTTCTCCTCTTGCTTGTGTGCTTCATCATCTGGTTAGGTATAATCTTTTGCCCCGCTTAGGTGGAGGTGCTGATTTTACCTATCAGGATTTGATAATTGTTGCTATGATTTTGAAAGGTATGTCTTTTAATCTGTCTCAAATGTTGCTACATCAAATGACGAGTTGTTTGCAAAAAATTAAAACGTGTCTGCCTTATAGTGCGAGTCTCACCACTCTCTTTAATCATCTCAAAATTTCCTTTGACAATGAAATTTCTGTTACTGTGATTGATTCACTCAGTGTTAGTACTCTAAAAATGTCTCGTATTACTTTTACTGATGGTCAGTTTGTCCGTATCACTTCTGATAATCCTATTCCTCCCATATCAATTCCATCTTCACCTGTTTTGCAAACCACTCGGTCTTCCTCTGAAATTATTGAGATGTTGAAAACTATTAACGGTAATCAAGAAACAATGAAACTTGAGATGACTGGTCTCAACAATCGTATGTCTGTGTCTGAGAAAGGCAAACTGCCTTTGGGTGCTCCTGAGATAAACAAGCTTTATTAGAATCTTGAGGATGAGTTTATTGATCTACAAGTTGGGTTTGAGTTGCAAACCACTGCTTTGGCAGAGGTCATGCAATGAAAACTAAACCGAAATGCTTGTCAATTGAGTCAGGAAATCAAGTTTGTTAGCAATCAGGTTGGCGAGTTGGCTGAGTTCACTTCTATGAGATTCAACGACGTAGGCTCCAAGTTACATATGCAGCGTAAGAATTCTTCTGTTACGAAATGGGCTCATTGTAACTGGCTGGCCGAGTATGTTGGTGATTTCCTTGACATGTTGTTGCCCAATGCGACTTTTATTCCCCGTCCTCCTCAATTTGCTGTTGATCTTACCATTGCTGAGAAGATTCACCGTGCCCATCATCGCCCTTACTTCACACAGAGGGCTGCTCAGCGTGCAGCAGTGGTAGATCTCGACTGATAGAGTTGTTTCCTTTTTTGTTTGATGACAAAGGGGGAGAAATTCTGGTTGATTTTATATTTATGCTTTTATATTTATTATGATGATGTTTTTTTGGAAGACTGAAAAGACTTACCTGTTGGTTTGGTTTTTGGGATGGTTTTTTTTTGGGATCCTGAAGGTTTGGTTTTTGGAATGGTTTTTGGGATCCTGAAAGCTGGTGCTTCAAAGACTTATTATTATTTTGGATTTTATATGGTTTTAAAACTGATATATCTGATATGTTAGTAGTTAATACTTGGTTTATGTTGATCTAACATGAATGCAGGTAATAGGTTGTTTAAAACCATATGATACACTGAAAACAGGATTTCAGTTAGAGTAATATTATGTTTTCTAATATATCCTGAAATGAATTTATATTGTATGCATGGATTTAGGGGGGAGCTAATGGGAATTATAATTTTTGGGTTGTCATCATCAAAAAGGGGGAGAATGTTGACTTAGTCATATTCAATCCTTAAGTTTTGGTGATGAATTATTCTGGTACTAAATCCTTTTCTGATATTTCAGGTATTTGATGATAAAGAACAATGGTGGGATACTCAAATGGGTTGAAGAGTTTTTCTTTTCTAGGAAACAAAGTGTAAGGTCAATTGCATAATAATTGATTTTTCATTTAAAGGCTCTAGGACATTATTTGCATTTAATCTTATATGTCTTTAATAAATAATTTTAAGGACTAACGAAAAATGTTTTTCAAATAAATGAATAATTATTTCAAATAAGTTTTTAATATATCTAGTATAAATAGTTCATAAGGTTTTCGTTACTTGGTGTTTATTTTGGATAACATAAATATACTGAATGATATTTAGTGGAGTATACACGTGTCTTTGTATATATGGGTATTTTATATCATATGCATGTTGGCAGCTAAAGAGGTGGAAACAATATTGATTTAGTGATATGTTTAAAGGACCGGTTTCCAAGGATCATGATTACTTATATCTTGAAACTCAAACAATGGATAGTAACTGGTTGTATGCCTCTACACGCAAGCTTGATGGATATTGATAAAATCATAGAACGATAAATGTGGGCTAAAAGTTTTATCCTTATTATGTGTTCCAAAACTTTCTAACAGTATGAACAAATTGGATTTATATTATTCTTTGTTGTTGTGATCATATATCTGTATTACCGTTTCATTATCTTTGAGGTTAACAAATCGATTTTTATGGATATCACTTAATCAGATTTGTTTCTGGGAACAACAGTAATATTTTAAATGGATATAAAAATCGAGCTTCATGAGTGAATAAAACACACGACTCACGATATACTCCTTGCACTTAATTACTGATATTATCGAGCAACTTGATTTGATTGGTGCAATTTGGAACAGCTGAGCAATTATATTTCTAACATCTATTTAGCTGGGTATTGGTAAGATTTAATTGTTTATCTTTCTGTGCTAATTGATCATTGGATTTAGTTGAGCCTTTAATTGTTAAATTGATTATTCTTGCATTAATCATAGACCTCTATATTTGTATTTAAATTTTTGTTTAGACTAAGTGTAGTCTAAAGGTGTTAATCCTGGTGGATTAGAGAAAAGGTTTACAAACAGGTTCAAGGAAGCAAAGGTTGTTAAGGAGTGCTTAGGTGCACAAGGAGCAAGAGTGCTCAAGAGAAATTAATTGTTGTAAGAATCTGTTTTGTAATCAGTGTTTGTTTATAAAGAAATAAATAAAGTGAGTCTCCAATACTAGTTGGTATTGGGCGTGGAGTAGACTACTATTCTAGAGGGTAGTAGTTGAACCACGTAAAAATTCTTGGCATTCATTTAATTATTCGTGCTTTATTTTATTGATAACAAGAATTAAGGTTAATATAATATGTTAATATATAAATAAGTTTTTCTGAAACATAAGATATATATTTGATTATTTCAGCATACTGAATTCAAGAGTATTTTAACAGTTTTCGTAATTCAGGAACCTGAGTTAATTATTTCCGCAAACTGAAATAAGCACAAGTTTTGAAGTAAAATAAAAATCGATCATAGTTGTTCGAACACTTATTCAACCCCCCTTCTAAGTGTGCCTATTTAAATTTCATTTGGTATTAGAGCTTGGCTCTACTTATCTTGGTCTTAAAGGTGACTTATAGGAAAAAATTCTGACATGGCACAATTTGGGAACAACAATCAAGAAGGTCAATCAACCAACCGACCACCACTGCTGCATGGAACCGATAACTACAACTTTTGGAAGTTTTGGATGAGGATCTATCTTAAAAGAGATCCTTGGGAATGGTGGGTCGTTGAGAACGGACCGGTTATTCCACTAAAAGATGATGGGACGCCAAAGACTCTACTAGAAATGGATTCAACCGAAGCCTACATGGTCTCATATGATTCAAGGGCAATGAACACACTTCTCAACTGCATGGTACAATCTGAGATAGATAAAGTCTCTTCATGCAACACATCCAAAGAGATATGGGATACTCTAGTGGTAAGTCATAAAGGTACCTCCAAAGTACGAGAAGTCAAGCTAAGCATGCTTATGCACGATTATGAAATGTTCAAGCTCGAAAAAGATGAAACCATTAAGCTAGCTCAAGCAAGATTTCTAGTCCATATAAACTCCTTGAAATTGCTGGACAAGACTATTCCTCAAAGTGAGATCAACCGTAAGTTACTTCGGGCTATGCCCAAAAGGTTTGCTTCTAAAATCACTACTCTTCAAGATTCTGCTACTATTTCTTCCATGGACACTTTAACTCTGTTTGGTGAATTAGAAGAATATGAACATCAGTTAAAGAGATATGATGATAAGGAGGAAACTCCTCGAAGAAAAGTTTTAGCTCTTACTGCAGATAATGAAGAGGAGCTTGATGATGACTCAGATGAAGAAATAGTCATGATGTCAAGAAGACTCAAGGGGCTACTACAAAGGAAGAACAAGAGAAGAAACACATTCAAATCAAATAAGTTCAAAGGAAAGCAAACTGAAGAGACGTGCTTCGAATGTGGACGTCCTGGTCACTTCAAAAAAGATTGCTTTCAATTAAAGAACAAAGGAAAGACAAACTATAGAGACAACCAAAAGAACAAAGCTCTTGTTACTTGGAGTGATGAAGAACCCGAAGTGGAGATTGAGGTTGAAGATGAGATAGCTCAAGTATGCTTTGTGGGAATTGAAGGTGAAACTAATCAGGTATCTCCTCATGAACTTAACTCATTAGAGCAAGAAAATAAGAAGTTAAAAGAAAAGAATGCATGCTTAAAAGGTTTAGTTAATACATTAATGAGCGAAGTAGATTCACTAATAGATGAAAAGAAAGAAATTGAAAAAGACTCATCATGTAAAGATGAAAAGATTTTGATTGCAAAAAATGACTACTTAGATAATTTTAACAAAATATTTTTCAACAAAGTTAACTATCTAAATAAGGAAGTTGAAAAATTGACTAATGAACTAAAAATGAGAGATGTATGTATTGATGCATTTAGTAATGAATCTCACTATACGACTATTTCAATTGATGAACTACAAAAGGAAAATGAGTCATTAAAATCAACACTTGCTAAATTTGTTCAAGGAGAAGAAAATCTTGTTGTTATGTTGGGAAAACAAAGACCTAGTTTTGAAAAACAAGGAATTGGCTATAATCCCACTTACAAAAAGAGAGATATAAAAATGCTAAAATCGAAATCAAGTTTTAGACTAAATTTTTGTTCTCCTTTCACAACTTGTAAACATTGTGGTATTAAAGGCCATTTAAATATAAATTGTTTTAAGAAACAAAACAAGGTTAAAAAGGTGTGGATTAAAAAGGGTGATTTACTTGCTACTAACATAAGTGGACCCAAAAAGATATGGGTACCAAAAGGATGAATTATTCTTTCTTGACAGGTATGTTTAAAGGCAAGAGTTCCATCTCAAAAATGGATTCTTGATAGCGGATGTTCTCGTCACATGACAGGTGATAAATCAAAGTTCATGGAACTAGATATCAAGAAGAAGAATGGAACGGTCACTTTTGGAGACAATCGGACCTGCGAAATAATTGGAAAAAGTAAAATTGGTAATGGTAAGGTAAATATAAATAATGTTCATCTTGTTAACGGTTTTAAATTTAATCTAATTAGTATTAGTCAATTAATGGATCATGGCCATCAAGTTAATTTTGAAAAAGATAAATGCACAATATTTCATGGTACTAACAATACTACTCTAGTTGCACAAAGAGAAGGAAATATATATACTCTTGATTTTGAGCAACAGGATGAAGAACTATGTCTTACCTCAGTACAAGATGAAGCTAATCTATGGCATAAGAGGATGGGACATGTTCATATGGATCTAATCAAGAAGCTATCTTCAAAGGGCATTGTAAAAGGACTGCCAAAAATCAGGTTTGAAAAGAAAGGAATATGCATTCCTTGTCAACTGGGAAAACAAGTAAGAACCTCCTTTACGGCAAAGAATATGGTATCAACCTCTTCTCCCTTGCAATTACTTCATCTTGATTTATTTGGCCTGGAAAGACATTCTAGTATTAATGGTAAGTTTTACGCATTTGTAATAGTTGATGATTTTTCCAGATACGCATGGGTATTATTTTTGAGAAGGATGAAGCATTTAAAGAGTTTGAAAAATTGATAAGGAATCCTGAAACAAAGTATAGCTACAAACTCATTAGAATTAGAAGTGATCATGGTACTGAATTTAAAAAAGATTTCATAATTTTTTGTGATCAAAGAGGTATTAGCCATGAATTTTCATCCCCAAGGACTCCTCGAAGAAAAGTTTTAGCTCTTACTGCAGATAATGAGGAGGAGCTTGATGATGCTCAGAGTGCACGTACTTCGAGATGACGGGACCGGCCACGTGAACCCTGCCACGTGGAGCTGCAGGTTAAGTTAAGGCAGCCGCAGATGGGCCCGCTTCTACTAGGTCTATATATATGAGTGCACCCCTAGCTCATTTTATATAAAAAAATGCTCTGAAGCTCTGCCTGTTTCATTTCTCAGCCATACTCTTGTATTCCAAACCCAAATTTTATTACTCTAACACGTAGATATACTCATATACTACCACATACCAAAAATTAATCGGTAGAAACGGACATTTAAAGTCTACGATTTGGCAAAAAGCCCGTGTAGCAGTCCATTGTGAGTATTTTTACGATCAGAAAGTTCATACTACTTCATTGCGCATTTATACACTTGCACATTAAGTTTCATTTTCTGATTATGCACGAAACTCAGTTCTGTGGCCGTTTTTGATTACATTTTCGTACATTTTAGTATATAAACACGTTTTTTAGCACTTCCAAAGATCGGATCGTCGATCTGTCACTTTTAACAGCTTTCATATATATATATATATATATATATATATATATATATATATATATATATATATATATATCTTTGTTTATTGCAACTTCGCCGAACTGGGTTATCTTCCCAGTCCGGGTTTGGCTTTTTAATGTTTATATTTAACTGTATATATACTAACTTTTCAATTCTATCAAACCCATCGCTCTTTACAGCTTTCGTATATATATAATTATATATATGTTCTTTACTCATTTTAATTAAATATCTGTTGTAAATATTCATTTGACATGAATCGGCACTGATATCTTTTTATGCGAACTAGATTTCTTTAAATCTCGCCAATTCTAGCTTTCAAACGATTCAAAATAGGTTCAGACAGAAATGGGAAGCTAGAATGGCTGAGATTTACTTAAATCTAGCAGTTTTTCTAGTTTTGTTCATTTAGAAAGCAACCTCGCGGACCTTAGATTGCTATCTAGTGGGAAAGAGACGCTTCGGCTATGCGTAAACCATGATTTACTGATGAATCTTTGGTTCTGGCGACATCTGGATGTAAATATATATTCTCTATACATATTTGAGTTGTGCAGGTTTATTGTCTTCCCTCTATGAGCCTAAAAATCGTGGGATTCGTGATCAAACTGATCAGAATTTGATTCCCACGATGGACAAACTCCACTTTACAAATGTACCCTACCAGTTTTTTTGTAAAATGTACATCCGAAAGACCTTAAAACGGTTATCCGAGTTTAAGGTCTCAACATAATGAGAATATGGTTTGTTGTGTCAGATTCACTCCGATGGCTGTTATGCCCATGAGAAGACCGACACTAGTATATATTCTGTGGTCGAGAATGCTTCGTAGCCCGACATTTACCATGCAAATTGAGCCAAAAAGGCTAAAAAAGAAAAAATAGAAGTATCAACATGCTTCAATTCCTACGTGAGCGTAAGGGTTTGAAAACCTGCTTTTAAAATATCATATTAATATCCTTTTCTAAAACAAGACTTTTACAAATTAAATCAAACCCTTCATATGTAGGTTCAACGAAGTATGTCCATACTTTCAAGTCAATCAAACATAGGCCCAATTTCTTCCAGCATTCACACACACATTTGCATAGTTAAAAGAGAAATATTGAAAAGATACGGAACCGTGTTTTCACGGGAGTTGTGGGGTCCCTAACACCTTCCCCACACTTAACCAAGCCCCCGAACATAGAACTTTAATTTCAAAGATTCAGTTTCGACAGTGTCCAGTAATTGGGCCTCCTTTTAAATAAAACTCGGTTGAGTTGGTACAACCATTTCAAAACTACCAACTGGCGACTCTATAAAACGTTCAAATCGTCGACATGATACATGTTGGCCTTTTCCTGAAAAACCCTCCAAAACCTTTTTCACAAAAAAAACTAAAATAAAGGTAGACAAAACTTAGAAAAAGAGAGAAAGATTTGGATCCAACTCGAACCGAATTTTTTCCCAACATCGACACTCCCTTTATCAGAGACACCTCATCTTCGCTCTAGACACTGCTCTTCACAGAATTAACATCATATGAAATGTGCACTATGAGTGACGTAACCCTTAGCAGGGGTTTCTCTTCTATGACTTTAGATGATCTTATTTTTTTATCTTGCAAAAAAAAAATTTCCTTGCTTAACTTTGTCTCGTTTTCTTAGGCTATTCAGTGTAACCCATTTAACGGGTTTTGGACCAATGACTCCCAAATCGAACGATTTTAGGGCACTAAGTGTAAAGACACCCCTTTAGGTATACTTACTCGAGTAACAAAGGCAATACTTCGAGACAAGTCAGGCGGTTACTCTATTTGCTTCTTGCCTGAGCTTGTGCAAGGTCCATTTTCCTAGGCTCTAAATTATCCGTGTAGCGAGTATTGGGCCGGTGACTCCCAAACCAGACGGCTTTAGGGCCCCAGGTGTAGAGGTACCCTTTGGGCTTAATTATTCAAGTAACCTAGGCCACGATTCGGATCTACTCAGGTTTTAACTTCTTCTTCTTGTAATGCTTGTTTTCTTAGGCATTGAGTTACCCATGTAACGAGCGTTGGGCCGATGGCTCCCAAACCAGATGGCTTTAGAGCACCAGGTGTAAGCGACACCCCTCAAACTTAATAACTTGAGTAACCCAGGCTACAATTTAAGACATTAGGCTAGCTACTAATCTGCATCCTTGTCGTTATAGTTTCATACCCCACAACTAAGAGTTAGGGTGATCGCAAACTACAGACATGCATATGAGGTCAAGTTTGTTCCAAAAAGCGCTTTAAACTAGGATGTCGTGCCTAATTAAAAGGTTGGATTATCTTAATTCTCTTATCGTACTCGTGATTCTTGCTCCACGGACGCTTATCAAAATTAATCCAATTCATAACAAGTTAAGCAAAAATCTTCTCCTTCTTAAAACCTTTTTCTAAGATTCTAATGCAAGATCTATCTATACTTGACATGTATACCCTTCCCAATGCATGTAACTGGAAAGTTAAAAGCACATGAAGGGATGAAAGAGTCGTACCTTATCAATGGATCACAGTATTCTATGAAAATTATGATTTAGAAAAGACCAATTGATCATACCGGATCTCCAATAATGGAAGCTTTGATGATGACAGACCATGCGGATAGTACCGACTGGTGTATTTTCATTGGATGGTTGATAAACGCCACAATGTTGAGTTGTTGCGATTTTTAAAATTGCCCCAGTCTTGTTGTAAGGGCCCCAATATCGGGTTATTGCCGATTCTGAACTTACCCCAGTCTTGTTTGTCATCTGGGATGATTGCTTTGTTGTATGTTTGACCGATAGGCTGATAAGATGCCAAGATCACAAGAGTTTTTTATTGCATGACCCCCATGGTGAACAGGTAGTGGATTTTGGCTTTAATGCTTGGATGCCCCAGTAATTATTTTTGATTTCTTTGAGCAATTGGCTTTGATGACCTTTCTTCTAATTTGATGAAGGTTTCAGATTGAGGGTGTCGGCTCTTCGAAGGTCCTTGCTAATGATTATGCTTGATATATCGTTATGTTGTTGTTTCAACTTTAATAATTGATGTCGAGATGCCTTCGAACTCTAATAAATTGGACCTAAGAGCTCAGCTTGGTTGATGGTGTGATGGCTTAATCGGATTTGGCTTGATCTATGAGGTTTAATCCGTGGCCTTTTGCTCAAGGAATAGATCATCGAGTATGAGATAGACTTTGCCACGACGGTAGCCCATGTGCTTCTGTAGGTTAAAGGAGATTAAGTCTTCTCGCACATCAGGAGTGATGAGTTGCTGACAGGTTGCATCCTATGATGATTGCTATTTTATCCCTGTGGCTGGTCGTCTTGATGTATCGATGTCTCTTCTTTTCCGGGATTTGTGCCAGATTTGATGGAATGACATTTGAGGTGCCGTTGGGTCTGTTGACCAGGAAAGCTTGATAGGATTTGGGTTTTATAGGGTTTCGTTGCCTTGGGACTAGTTTTTTATTAGTTTTTTATTTTTTCTTGAAGGTTAGACCGCGCCATGAATGGCTGCCTGCATACTCTCGGGTGAAAGGAGATCAGGTCATTCGTAGTTCAGGTTTTGTGTGAGAGGCTTGAGAAGTGTCTTTTTTGCGTTTGAGTTTGGTTTGATGGGTTTTTGAACTTTTTATTTTTGTTAGAGGGTTTTTTAAATTTTTTTGTTTGGTTCAACCGCTCCAAGAATGGCTACCTACGTACTCCCGAGTGGAGGGAGATCAGGTCATTCGTAGTTCACGTCTTCTTGTGAAAACTAAACTGATTTAATTAATTCACAGTACCAAGATGCTGGTATGCATGTGTTTCAGACATAGTACCTTTTTATGGTGTCTGAGTTGATGAGTTGGGGAAATTAGCTCCCATCCATCTCTTGCAATCTGATAGCTCCTCCTGTCAACACCTCCTAGACAATGAAAGGGCCTTCCCAATTTGGGTCGAACTTTCCTTTGGCTTCGTCCTGATTGGCCAGAACTTTCTTTAGCACCAAGTCGTTCTCTTTAAATTGTCGTATTCGGACTTTCTTGTTGTATGATCGAGCAGTCCTTTGCTGATATAACTGCCCTTGGAAAATGGTTGCAGCCCTCTTTTCATCTATCAAGGACAATTAGTGGTACCGATCTAACAACCACTGGTCTTCCTCCATCTGAGCTTCTATCAACACTCTCAGGGACTCCATTTCTACTTCTATTGGAAGTACTGCTTCCATGCCATAGACCAATAAATAAGGGGTAGCCCCAGTAAAAGTGCACAATGACGTCCTGTATGCTAATAGGGTTAGGGGCAACAAGTCAGGCCATTCTTTGAGATTGGCGAACATTTTTTGCATGATCTTTTTGATGTTCTTGTTGGCCGCTTCGACAGCAGCATTCATCTTGGGCCGATAGATGACAGAATTAAGATGCTTGATGTGGAACTTGCTGCATAGTTTTCTCATCATCTAATTGTTTAGGTTCTTGGCATTGTCTAATACGATCACCTCCGGTTGTATATATCGACATACAACATTATTTCTGATGAAACCAATGATGACCTCTTGGGTGACTTTGGGAAAAGAGGCCGCTTCAACCCACTTGGTGAAGTAATTGATCATGGTAAAGATGAAGTGATGTTCGTTGCTGGCTTTGGGTTCAACTGGCCCAATCACATCCATTACCCACATAGAGAAGGCCATGGCAAACTCATGTTGTGTAGCTCATTTGGTGGAGCGTGTATGGCATTTCCATGGATTTGGCATTGGTAGAACCTCTTGACGTGGTCATCACAGTCAGCTTTGAGAGAAATCCAGTAATGCCCTGTTCTTAATATTTTCTTGGCCAGCAGATGACCGCTCATGTGTGGACCACAGACTCCACTATGTACTTCATCCATCAATCTCTGGCCTTGCTCTTTATCGAGACATCGTAATAGGCCTATTCCAACATCCCTTTTGTAGAGTGCGTCTCCGCTCAGATAGAACTTCATAGCCATCTTTTGAATCTGCTTTCGTTCGTAGTTGCTTGCCGCAGCTGGTGTAGATCCATCTCGGAGATATTTCTTGATGTCTTGATACCAAGGCTGTTTCATAGGAGGTATTTCATCTAATACTTCTCCAATGTAATTCCCGTATGTCAGAGTCTTTTGGCTTGTGAATTTGATGTCAAGAATTCCACTCCTATCGGATATGCGGATCAAGGAAGCCAACGCCGCCAATGCATCAGCGAAGTCATTCCTACCCTGAGTAATATGGATGAAGGTTATGTCTTCAAACTCCATGGATATTTTGACGACCTGCCGATGATAGGGCAGCAAATGCAGTTCTTTGGTGTGATATGCCCCGATGGTTTGTCTAATGACCAACTCAGAATCTCCAAAGACGAGTAGCTGTTGGATACCCATGGATTGGGCTAGTTTTAACCCCATTATGCAGCCTTCATACTTAGCTGTGTTGTTGGTGTTGGCAAACTGCAGCTTGGTAGCCACAGGATATTATTCTCATGTACTAGATATAAGGACTACCCTAGCTCCGGCACCTTCCATGTTTACTGCTCCATCGAAATACATCGTCCATGATTGGACTACATTCTCTTGTCAGATTTGCTGAATTGTTATGATCCCATCATCCGGGAAGTAAGTTTCCAGAGGTTCAAACCCTCCTGATGGTGCTTCGACTAGTTGATCTGCAATGCCTTGACCTTTAATAGACTTCTGAGTGACATAGATGATGTCGAATTGCTGTAGGATCAACTGCCATTTGGATAGTCGATAATTCAACATTGGTTTGCTAAATACATACTTGAGCTGATCCATGCGGGATATGAGGTAGGTCGTGTGCCCATGCAGATAATGTTGCAACCTCATGGCGGCCCATGCTAAAGCACAACATGTCTTCTCAATCAGGGTGTACTTCTGTTCACCGTTGCTGAATCTTTTGCTGATGTAGTAGATAGCTCTCTCCTTACTACTATCATCTTTCTGTCCCAGCATACAGCCCATGGCGTTGGCATTGACAGACAAGTACATAAATAAAGGAACTCCGTCCCTTAGGGATACCAAGACTGGTGCTTCGATCAGCTGCTTCTTGATGGCAAAGAAGGCTTTCTGACAATCCTCATTCCATTTAGCGGAGGAATTCTTCCTTAGTAGCTTGAAGATGGGTTCACAAGTTGTTGTGAGCTGGGAAATGAATCGGCTTATAAAATTAATCCTTTCCAGGAACCTACGCATCTCCTTCTCTGTTCAAGGTACTGGCATCTCAATAATGGCTTTAATCTTGGCAGGATCCAGCTCAATGCCTCTATTATTCACTAGGAATCCTAACAACTCGCCTGATTTGACGCCAAAAGAACATTTGGTTGGATTCAGCTTGAGGTTGTACTTATGCAACCTGTTGAACAGCTTCCTGAGATGGTCAATGTGATAGTCCTCCTTCCGAGATTTGATGATGATGTCATCCACATAGACTTCCATCTCCTTATGCATCATGTCATGAAATAGGGCCATCATGGCTTGTTGGTACGTGGTACCGGCATTAATGAGGCCAAAAGATAGTCGTCTGTAGTAGAAGGTTCCCCAGGGCGTGATAAAAGCTATTT
Source organism: Panax stipuleanatus (assembly GCA_020205555.1). Lineage (NCBI taxonomy): Eukaryota > Viridiplantae > Streptophyta > Magnoliopsida > Apiales > Araliaceae > Panax > Panax stipuleanatus. The sequence goes on from CM035117.1 coordinate 73,483,001, forward strand.
TCTCCCTGTCTTCTTCAGCAACTATAATTTGATGGTAACCAGCAAAATAATCCACGAAGGAATACATGTCATACTGCACCGTATTATTGATCAAGATGTGGATGAAAGGCACAGGGAAATTATCCTTGAGGCACGGGAACTATGTTTGATAGCCACTCTGGATATGTTGATACCATGATGATGTCAGCTTTGAATTGTTTAACAACTTCCTCTTTGACTTTCAGACTCCATTCAGGTTTCAATCGCCTGAGCTTTTGTTTGACTGGGTTGAATCCATCTTTGATGGGCATTCGATGGATGACAATGTCAGTAGACAGGCCAATCATGTCTTCATGTGACCATGCAAACACATCCTGAAACTGTGTTAGGAGTTCGATCAGGTCAGTTTTTTGATCTTTGATGAGGTCTGTGCCTATCTGGATTTCTTTGAGGTTTTCTGAGGTTCGTGGTTTGGTCGAGGTTTGGTTTGGGTTTATGTTCAACCCATTCTTTGATTTCCTCGGGCACCTCATAGTCATCTTCCTCCTCTTGATCAATTTCCATAAAGTTGAAGTTCAGTTCTACATTAAAGTTGTAGTCACTGTGACAAGTTGGTATCTCATCAGCAGGGACAAATAAATTCAATCTTAGAGTCCCTTTTTAAATGAGGCAAGGGACACTGCTCCAGTTATCCAGGGTTAGATCCTCATGAACAGGAAGGACCAAGGAATTGTGCTCGTCTGCCTCATCTCGGATGATGACTAAAGCATCCTTTAGATCAGAGCAGGGACTCTTCTTTGAACTGCCTCCCTTCTTTTTCTTGATGCAAGGAATTTGGATCTGATCCTCCTCGTCACTGTCTGGGATGTCATCATTCATACCTTCATAGTGTATGAGAACACATATGTTAGCAAATGGGTCTCGTCCTTCGTACAGGAACTTTTCTTTTTCCTTTTTGCTCTCCCCTTCAGACTTTGAGGTCTTTCTCTCACCTACCGGTATGATCGGAGGAAATAGCATGGCTGATACCACAGCGGGGATCTTCCTTATTGGCTTCACAAATCCAGCATCAGTGAGGTTTGGCAATAGTATGGTGTAAGAATGAGCCTTAGGATGCTTATGTGGGTTCCGGTGGTTTAACCGGATGTGTAACCCAATCCGGCTTCCCTCGACTATCTAGGGATTTGTACGGGATTCTTGATACCTTGTTGATTCTTTCCTAACCCTTCTCTAGGGCGGAAGCCCAAAGATACCATCTCCTGGCCCACTTCATCACTTCGGGGGAGACTTTTGGTTTCAGAGCTAGTGCCCCATCTGGTAGATATTGAGTATCACTTACTTCCAAGGCTTGAAAACTAGCAAGTTTAATCCCTGCATCTAGGCTGATCACTGGCATGTCTCCCTGTATACAGACAGGGTATTCCGGTTTAGCATTCACCGTGATTAAGTTGCCATTGATAATGTATTTGGGTTACTGATGGAGGGTGGATGGCACAGCTCCTGCCATATGGATCCATGGCCTGCCCAGCAATAAGTTGTTTTCAGTGGTGATGTTGAGCACCTGGAAAGATACATAGAAAGTGTGCGGACCAATCTCTAGAGGAAGTTCAATTTCTCCCATAGCCTCTCGGCGAGATCCATCGAAAGCCCGGATGACCACATGACTAGTTCTAATCCGGTTTGGGTTGATCTTCATTCTTTCCAAGGTGTTGTGTGGACAGATGTTTAGGGACGATCCTCCATCTATCAGCACACCTTCTATCACGTACCCTGATGATATTACTGTTATGTGCAATAACATACAATGGTCCGTCCCTTCTGCGGGTATATCATCGTCAGTGAAAGATATCACATTATTGTTGAAGAAGTGTTTTATCACATGACGGAATTTCACGGTATCCACTATCTTTGGTAGATGGGCTTCTTCCAGCACTTTCATCAAAATATTACGATGATCCACCGATGATAAGCCCAGATCTAGGATGGACATCTGCTTGAGTGCATCTTTTAGGCTTTGCACCACTTTGATTTCATTGTGTCCCATTTTGCTAAGGAAATCTTTGATTTTCTCTTCAGTCACCTTTTCTTTGGCCTTTATGACTGATTTGATCACCCGCTGAGGCAGGTACAATGGATTCTCCTTTGGTACAATGACAATGTTATTGGAGGTGGAACCTTCATCATTCCCGTAGTTCCATGGGACTCTCTTCAGACTGATCACTGGATACTAGGGTCTGAATGGTAATATCAAAGGTTCGGGCGCCTCCAACTTCACAGGATTTTGTATTTCTTGGGCCCCTTTCCCTGGTATCATTAGGGGTGTGAGGGCTGGCTCTTTATCACAGGAAGTAACAACTACTGCATCCTGATTCCATGAAGTGGGAATAAAGATAGTTTCTTCATCAGGAAGGCCATAATCTTGATTTCCTCTTATCAGTTCACCGCTTTCAATCACATTCTAAATCAGGTTACGAAGTCCCCAGCAATCTTCAGTGTCATGACGGGGAGCATTGGAGTGATACTGACAGATTCAGTCTGGCTTGAATTTTATGGATCAAGGATTTATCGGGGGTAATAAATTTGCAACCATTCCCTCATTGATTAACATCTGGAGGATCTCTTTCATAGGTTGATTCAAATTGGTGAAGTTCCTTTGAAAGGCGAATTCCCGACCAGCCTGGAACTTCTCCTCTTTGGCCACCTTGTCGGCCCAAGGTTCATGTTCATGAAACCGGTAGTGATCCCTCATAGAAATGGGGCCAATCTCCGATGTAGGCAAACTTATCTCTTGTTGGTTGGGTTGGTTCATTAGCTGCCTAGTTATTTGATGTTGATATACAACCAGCTCTGCTAATTGTCCAATTTATTCCTTGGTAGACTTAATCTCTTGTTCTATTAGGAATCGCCTTTCTGATAAATCCCAACTGTCTGGACTAGATTGAGTTGATTCTCCGACGTATCAAAGGTATTTGGATTCTTCTCCATTTTGCATGCTAATCATGTTGACACCCTCCTCTTTGTGTTAAGGGAGGGGATTATCCTGCACGTGTGGTTGCTCAGGTTTGGTCACCACAATCTCTCCATTGTCTATCAAGTCTTGGATTTTGTGCTTGAGAGACCAACAATCTTGTGTATTATGGCCCGAAGATCCGAAATGGTAGGCACACTTTTTGCTTGGGTCAAAACTTCGTCCACCGGTATTGGTTGGTGGAAGGAGTTGCACAATCTTTTTCTGTGCTGTCAACAGTTTTAGCACATTTTTGAGTGAATCCTCTAAGGGGGTGAACGTTCTTCGACGCCTGGCCTCCAAATTTTTCTGGAATGGCGGGTTTGAAGGTTGTGTTAAAGCTTGAAAAGGGGAATAGCCCCTCTTTTGAATCGGCATGCTGCTTGAATCACCCCTCTGATTCTGTCCTTACAATACCAAGGAAACTTCTTCGTCTTTCTTCTTATGTGTTCTCCGAGGATTACTCCCATAACTCCCAGATTAAATACGCTCGACAACTGCTTCTAAGGCGGTCAGATCCTTTATCTTCCCAGATTTGAGCCCCATTTCACCGTGCTTGATCATCTCCGAAAATGGCTTTCCTATACCTGCTAGAACCCTTTCATAATACGGAGCTTCTTGAATCATGACTATCTCAGACTCAGTCATAAGTGGAGTGACTTATACCGCTATTCGTCTCCAGCATTGAGCATATTCTCTGAATGACTCAGTGTTTTGTTTCTTAATTTTGGTTATTTGATATCTATCTGGAGCCATCTGAGACTTGAAATTGTATTGATTGAGGAAGGCATGTGCCAGCTCTTCCCAGCTGTGAATTTTAGAATTGTCCAAACGGGCATACTAGGCTCTAGCCTCTCCGGTCAGACTTTTCTGGAATAACTAGATTTGGAGTTTCTTGTTCTCTGCATAGGACCTGAGCTCCCCAATGAACACCTTTAAGTGAGTGTAGGGGTCTCCCAATCCATCGTATTTCTCAAAATCAGGGACTTGAAATTTTTCAGGGTAACGGGCCCCAGGGAAAATACATAAGTCTAAATAATTGACACTGCCAAATGCCCCAGTCCCTTTGATGCACCAGATGGTTTCTTCCATCTATTGAACTGTCTTCAGAATGTCACCAGCTTTCTATTCTTTGTTAAGGATGGTGATTTCAGGGGTTTGTTGGTAGTATCCTGATTCTGTGGTCCAGGAATCTGAGTATCTGTCTTTCTGATCTCTTGACTGCCATCGGGTGTTCCTGGTTCTGTGTGACCCTGTGCTTGTTTCCCTTTAAGGGCTTTACTCTGCTCTCTCAGGAAACTGGCCAATTCGGTTATCTGGTTCTTCAGTCCTTTAAACTTTTCCCTAGAGACAGGGGTGGATTCTAGCTGAGCACTGGAAGCCATGTCTGGAGATGGACTTAGTGCTTTCTTGGACTTAGATCTAGTGACAGGACCAATTTTTCACCTACAACAAACTTAAGCGTGTTAATTTCCTGAGGTAGGTATGGATATGATGTATGCCATGATGTGTTTTTAAAGTTTTTTAATCTTATCCTGTAGAGGTCAGTTGTTTTGATGACAGGATAACATGATAGGCTTTACATAGGGAATGTATATTTACATTATGATATCTACATTATGTTATTTACATTGGAAATGAAAACTTGACATTGAATTGAAAGAGGAAGGCATGAAGAGGCTTCCCTTCGAATTTAGTTAATCAGAGGCAAACCTATCTTAGGCTACTCTCATGACTTTTTTGGCATGAAGGTCCCCAGATCATCGCAATCTGAGTGGTGCTTTTTCATGAGCCCCGAAGACTTAGCCGTCCTCGAAGACATTACTCTATCACAGACGGGTTTGCCTCCTGGTGGAGGAATCACACAACATACATTCACATACATCGCGTCTCACCGTATGCATATGATGACATTAGTATGAAGTACTAATATAAAGCAGTAAAGCATTCATTTACATTCATTCAATTTAAAGACGTAGCATTCACGCATTCATTCAATGTAAAGACACAGCATTCACACATACGCATATATGAAAGGGGAATTTTAAAAAGATTTGAATGCGGCCTAAGCCCTCTACTGTCCCCAGCAGAGTCACCATCTGTCGACGTTGGAAAAAAATGCGGGTCGGGTTAGACCCGAATCTTTCACTCTTCCTAAGTTTTGTCTGCCCTTATTCTTTTTATTTATGAAAAAGGTTTTGAAGGGTTTTTTAGGAAAAGGCCAACATGTATCATGTCGACGATTTGAACGTTTTACAGAGTCTCCAGTTGGTAGTTTTAAAATGGTTGTACCAACTCAACCGAATTTGTTTGAAAGGAGGCCCAACTGCTGGAAACTGTCGAAACTTGATCTTTAAAACCGAAGTTCTAAGTTCGGGGGCTTGGTTAAGTGTGGGGAAGATGTTAGGCACCCCACAACTCCCGTGTAAACACGGTACCGCATCTTTTCAAAAAATTTCTTTTAAATCTGCAATGTGTATACGTGAATGCTGGAAGAAATTGGGCCTATGTTTGATTGATTGAAAGCATGGACATGCTTCGTTGAACCTATATATGAAGGGTTTGATTTGATTTGCAAAAGTCTCACTTTTATATAAGATTATTAAAATGATGTTTTGAAAGTAGTTTTTCAAACACTTACGTTAACATAGGAATTGAAATACATCGATACTTCAGTTTTATCTTTTCAGCCTTTAGGCTCAATTTGAATAGTGCTTGTCGGGCTGCGAAGCATCCTTGCCCAAAACATATATACAAGTGTCGGTCTTCTCATAGGCATGACAGCCATCGAAGTGACTCTGACACGACAAACCATTATTCTCATTATGTTGAGACCTTAAACCCGGATAACTGTTTTAAGGTCTTTCGGATGTACATTTTACAGAAAAACTGGCAGCGTACATTTGTAAAGTGGAGTTTGTCCATCGTGAAAATCAGATCCTGATCAGTTTGATCATGAATCCCACGATTCCTAGGCTCACAAAGGGAAGCCAATAAAACCTGCACAACTCAAATATGCATAGAAAAGATATATTTACATCCAAATGTCGCTAGAACCATGGATTCATCAGTAAATCCTGGTAGCCGAAGCGTCTCGTTCCCACTAGATAGCAATCTAAGGGTCGCGAGGTTGCTTTCAGAACTGTAACTAGAAAAAAATGCTATATTTAAGTAAATCTCAGCCATTCTCGCTTCCCGATTCCGTCTGGACCTATTTTGAACCGTTTAAAAGCTAGAGTTGGTGAGATTTAAAGAAATCTAGTTCGCTTGCAGAAATATCATTGCCGATTCATATCAAATGAATATTTAAAGCAATAATTTAATCAAAATGAGTTATAGGATATATATATATAGTTATATAGATACGAAAGTTGTAAAGGGCGATGGGTTTTCACTCTGATGCCCGGACTGGAATGTAAATATATATATTTATAAAAGCTGTAAAAAGCCATGGAGTAATCCAGGCTTGACAAAATGGAAATATATATATATATAAAACCTGTAAAGTGCGGTGGGTTTTCACTCCGATGCCCGGACTAGAATGAAAATGTATATATATTTATAAAAGTTGTAAAAAGCCATAAAGTAATCCAGGCTGGATAGAATGTAAATATATATATATATATATATATATATATATATATATATAAGCTGTAAAGGGCAATGGACATTCTATCCTTTACCCGGACAGAAATGTAAATATATATATATTTACTAGAATGTAAATAATATATATATATAGTTAATATATATATATATATATATATTAAAGCAATAAAAAGGCCACGAAGTATAAATCTAGACCCAAATAAGTCAGAAAAAATTATATATATATATATATATAGTTGTATATATAAAAGCAGTAAACTACCTCAGATTTGACATCCGGGCTTGACAGAATTGAAAAGTTAGTATATATATAGTTAAATATAGACAGAAAGTAGTCAAACCGGGACAGGGAAGATAACCCAGTCCGGTGAAGGGTACATATATGTGTGTATATATATATAAGCTGTTAAAAGTGACGAATCGTTAATCTGAGTTGTAGAAATGTCAGAAAATGAGTTTATGTACTAAAATGTACAAAACATAAGCAAAAACGACAACGAAACTGAGTTCCGGGCATAATCAGAAAGTGAAACTTAATGTGCAAGTGTATAAAAGTGCGATGAAGTAATAAAAACTTTCTGATCGTAAAAATACTCACAATGGACTGCTACACAGGCTTTTTGCCAAATCGTAGGCTTTAAACGTCTGTTTCTACCCGTTAATTTTTGATATGTGGTAATATATTAGTATATCTACGTGTTAGAGTAATAAAATTTGGGTTTGGAGTACAAGAGTAGGGTTGAGAAACCAAACAGACTGAGGTTCAGGGCATTTTTCTATTAAAAATAGCCTGGGGGTGCACTTATATTTATAGACCAGATGAAAACGGGCCCACTTATGGATACCTCCACTCTACCTGCAGTTCCATATGGCAGGGCCCATATGGCGGGTCTTGTTGTCTCGAAGTACGTGCACTCCGAGCAACGCGAGGTTAGATTCGAAACATTCTAACTTTTGATATGAGCGTCCGTTTGAGGCATGTTGTACCTTTCTGAAAAGCCCTCACCGAGAGTGTCGCAATGACATGGGAGTAAACCTTTTTTGTGTCCAAAAAGACGGGTTCATAACCAGGTCTTTGATTCCCCGTAGTTTATCCGTTGAGCTGTCTTGCGCTGTTTTCACTCGGGATCACCGTTATGGTTCTTTCTGACCTTCATTGCATCAATTTGGCTTGATTTTGACCGAATTAAATTCAAGTTGATAAAATGACCATTTTGCCCTTCCATGGGTTGTTTCTAGTGTTGGTACATTTTTGATTGCTTTCTCGACATCGTCTCCGAGGTTTTGATCCCATCCGACTTGGTTCTTCCTCAGGGTTATCTCCGAGGTTGACTTGGCCACCCGGGTTATCTCTGGGGATGATGTGATGTTTTGGGTTTGTCTCTGAAGGTCGAATTGGCTTCCCAGGGTTATCTCTGAGGCTGAACTGGATCTCCCGGTTGTGACTGGGGCTTAACTGTACCTCCCGGGTTATGACTAAGGCTGAATTGATATCCCGGTATTAAGATCAGGGTTAACCTAACGTCCCGATATTGAGACTGAGGTTAACCTGAGGGCCCGATATTAAGACCGGGGTTAACCTGATGGCCCGATATTGAGACCAGGGTTGACCTGATGGCCCGGTATTGAGATCGAGGTTGACCTGACGGCCCGGTATTGAGACCAGGGTTGACCTGATGGCTTGGTATTGAGATCGGGGTTGACCTGATGGCCCAATATTGAGACTGGGGTTGACCTGATGGCCCGATATTAAGATCGGGGTTGACCTGATGGCCCGGTATTGAGACCGGGGTTGACTTAATGGCCCGGTATTGAGACCGGGGTTGTGCTGACATTACAGTATTGGTGACCAGGGCTGAGTTAATATCCCGGTATTGGTGACCGGGGCTGAGTTGATATCCCGATATTGGTGGCCAGGGCTGAGAAGACAGTTTTGCCCTCCTGCAGGGTTAGTAACAGGAAAACAAAATTTTGAGTGTCTACAAGTATTCATTTATTAAAGGCATTAAATTATCTACATGATGTTATTTTTATAATATGTAAATAACCCATAGTTTTAAGCAATGCTTTTGGAATCATGATGTTGATCATGCAAATGAGATCTAAATTCTTAGAAAACTTAAAAACTAAAATAGTTCCCAATCGTGGGATTACTAAAAAAAGGGTTTAGTAATCCGGATAAATTGGTACATATGTTGCTTGCTCATTGGATGAGGA